>OX442314.1:3628868-6028868 GCA_949358305.1 Strigamia acuminata
AAGACGACGAAGACGAAGACGAAGGCGAAGGCGAAGGCGATGGAAACGGTGGAAACGACGGCGGTCGCGTCGGACATGGTCGCGGCACCGCTCCTGGACGCGGGATGAAGCGCGATTGCGGTCTAATCGCTAGCATTGCGAAGAGCAAACGCGAACGTGAGGCTAAACAAATACGTGGACGCGAGCCGACTCCCACTACAAAGTCGTCGCCATCGTCGTCGTCGTCGTCGCCGGACAATGACAAACCGGATCCGTTCAAGGTAAAGGAAAGGGATCCTTTCCGCTGCTCTCATTAATTTGGTGGTTTGTGTTTGACTGAAATTTCAGACAGCCTTGTATCGCGAGAAACGAGACATCACGGGAAGCAAATGCGACAGTGTTTACTGCGCGGAGTCGACTAGTCCGCGACTGAGTTGCAAATCGTGTTCCTCTTCGGTACACGAAGAATGTGTGGGGCGGACATGGACCAACCGGAAAAGCTACACCAAGTTCTTTTGTAGCGGTTGTCGTAAAATTCCTCCCGCTCCTATCACGAAACTGCGGTGAGTGTTTTCTTTCATTTTATTCTGTAATTAACTATAATTTTTTTGGCCACACCGTAGTCTAATTCGCTTGTTCATTTTTTGCTAAACTAGTTTTAATTATTTCACACAGGTACTCCACTTACTCGATTGAGCAAAATCTCACCAAACACTTCAACATCTGCTTCCAACACGTCGCAGACGTGCTCAATGGAAAGCTTAAAAGTTGGCGAATGAACCTCTTTGACAAAGGTGCCCCGAAGCGATCGTCCATGTCGACCGACCGACACGATTTACTGATCCAAGACGAAGAACTGGTACAGACTATAGATTTTTTATTATTTTTATATGTTTTTGTTTGTTTGTTTGTTTGTTTGTTTGTTTGTTTGTTTGTTTGTTTGTTTGTTCTTTTCTTTCGTTCGATTGAATTTTGCTCATTTACATTTCAGTGCAAACGTTTTGCTCATTCTATTATAAAGAAAATAAGCACGGACCTGCCCATAAAAACACAGTATGCGCAGACGTGGGGACCAGACGGAATTGAAACGTTCATGACAGCGGTCGCAATTCCCGAATTTCTGACCCGATTGATCTCTAAGATGGAGGACATCGATCGGGACCACGCAGACTTTTTCCTGGCTAATGTGGATCGCCCGCGGTATTTTGTTGACGATTTGAAAGACACGCGTGCCAGTCCGTGAAACGGCACAGTTTGTCAGATTTTCTTTTCTATTTTTTATTTTTTATTTGCGGTTTCGAATAAACAAACACGCACCCCGTTTCGCATTGTTTTTCTTTCGTTTATTTATTTATCCATGCGTTTAACAAAATTTTCAGCACATAAATTGTTGTTGTGTAAAATTGCACACGCACGCGCGGTTGATTATATACACGCGCGTCCGATTTCCATACTCGCCTCTCGACCGCGCGAGCCTTGTGAAAGCCCCGTGGTTTCCCATCATCCCTCGGTTCATCCTACACGCGTTCGCACGACGACGGCGTGGCAGCGAGTAGTTGGTCAACTGCCAAGTACTTTTCCAGCGAGAAAAAGAGGAAGAAAATTGAATCAACCGGTCTATCAACCGGCCTATCCATCGAATTAAGCAGGTATGTCGACGAGCGAGCGCCATGTTCGCGGACGGACACAGACGGGAACCACAAGCGGTGTAATTGTCACCATCTTGCTCCCACAGATATTTCGAGAGAAATATTTGACGAAAATAGCGTGGGTAGATATTTTCACCAGTTGCATTCAAAAGCTAACATAATTTGTATTTTACTCTAAATTTAAATGAAGATTGGCATCATTTACCATTTAAACCCGTGATGAAATTTAAAACGCATCGGTATTTCAAGGGGGAAGGGAGGATAACACGTGTGCCATTGCTTCCCCTTTAATCACGTTCCCAGCACGTGACAACGATCACGTTCATCCGCGCTGCACACGCGCACCAACCCGCGCGCCATTTAATGACCGCGCGTTATTTGCAAACCCGAACCCCCTATTATCAGATACCCGTGTCCAACCCTTCTCGGAGGTTTGTTAAAAGATCTACTCGACCGACTCTGGTAAATCGCGAAGAAAGGTGCACCAAATGTTGTCGCAATAATGCATATACATATCGTGGGAATATCCTGCATCCTATTTTCCCTGAAATACCAATGCAAATAGCCACCCGCGCTATTTCCACTGCAAAATTTTCTCGTTCGTCCGTACTTATTTTACTTTACTTTACTTTACTTTACTTTACTTTACTTTACTTTACTTTACTTTACTTTACTTTACTTTACTTTTTTTTTGTTTTATTTTTTGTTTTTTTGTTTTGTTTTGTTTTGCCTAGGTCCATGACGGACGGTTTTCCAAAAACGCCCAACGACACGCGCGTATGGGCCGCCACGACGACGCGGTACCGACAGGACGTCGGATTCAACGGCGAAACACCCGGCTATCGCGGCCGATGCGTGGCTACCAGCTCGGAATTCGACTATTTCGAGGAACTCTTCGGCGAGGCGGCCCGCTTCACCGTGACGGCGACGAACCGGGCCATTCGGAGAGAGGCGAAGCAGGAGAAAGAAGTGGGAAGAACGCGAGTACAGGTGTTGGGAAAAGTTGACGCACACGTTGCACACGTCGTTCACGGGGGTTCTCAGACGCGTTTTTGGTCGATTGTTCGTATAATATACATGTTTTTCGTTTTAGACGCGTTCGATGCAACGACCACGAGGTCCGAGAACTAGACAAAGGACGTTGGTCGCCGTGGCTTGCGGTAGTGGCGCTGGAGCACACGGACCACAACGCAGTGTTTTGAGAGTGTGTATCACCGCGGCCGACAGAAGGGCAGCCGAGCTGGCCGCCGGGCGACAGCCCCGACTTCCGTCTCGACCGCAACACCCGCCACAACCGAGAGGGACAGCGACAAGGGCGCGCGCGCGGGTCCGCCCTCTAACGCTCGATGAGTTTTATGTATATCTAGGGATCCACGTCTTGGCCGGCTACAACAAACAACCCGAATTGCGACACTACTGGTCGAGCAGCAACGTCGGTGATCTCGGTGCACCGGCCGTTGGGCGAGCCATGACACACAAGAGGTTTCAGGAGATTTCGCGGTACCTTCATTACGGCACGCAACCGTCCTACCAACGGTTGCACGTTACCGGCTCTGCACGCGGCCCCGATGGCGGCAGCACAACGGCGGAAAGGGTGTCATTTTTGAAAGAACGCGAACAGGACGACCGCGCGATGAAAGTTCGCTTGTTCGCCGACCTGGTCAACAAACGCTTCCGCGCATGTCGGCAACCAAGGACGACGCTCTGCATTGACGAGTCGATGATCGCCTTTCGAGGTCGATCAAAGATAAAAGTGCGTACATTTATTTATTCATCCAGTTGTCTACATTTGTTCATTCGTTCGGCAAATTTCTTCCAGGTCTTCCAACCGGCCAAACCCATCAAATGGGGATTTGAACTTTTCACGTTGTGCGAAGCGGGCACCGGCTACGTGCTGAACGACGAGGTGCACTTGGGCAAGCGCACCAAGATGTATTTTGACCCGGACGAAGAGCCGGAACCAGAGTGAGTCAATTCATTGTCTTTTCTATTTCACCTCGGATTGCTTTACTCCAAACTTGCTAGGTATCCGGGTAGTGTCCTCGGACGCATCGTCGTATACGTGGCCAGACACTATCTCGGCATGGGGTACACTATCGCCTGCGATAATCGATTTTCGTCCGCCGTGTTATTCGAACACCTCTTCACCCGCCACAACACCATGGCCGTGGGGACGCTGCGGGCCAATTCGGCCCAGATGCCATCAGATTTTTCGACACTCAGACGATATCAAGGCAACCGGAGAGGTAACGCATTTGCTCGGACGTGAACGCGCGTTTGATTCATTCAATTATTAATTTTTATTCTATCTATCTATCTATCTCTCTCATTTTTTTTTTTTTTGTAGGCGATTTCATACAACGACAAAACGGTCGGTTGGTGCTCACTGCGTGGCGAGACACAACCACCGTGAGTTTGCTCAGTACGAACGTCGACCCACTGTCAGCGGCCGGCCGTGTCTTGCGTCGTATCGGTGGCAGGAACGTGGATATTGCATGTCCGGCGCCCGCACTGTCCTACATCGAAAATTTTCATTGGGTAGACGTCTTGAACCGACTCGTCTCCTCATTCCACATCGGACGCCGGTCCAGTTATTGGCACCGATACTTCTTCTTTCAAAAGCTGAATCAAGGTGGGATCAAGGCCCCAATCTCTGATTATTATCATTATTGTTATCGTTACAATCTTAATCTCGACTCGTCGTTTTCCATTTATTCCCCGCAGTGTGTGTCAACGCCCGAATCAACATGCGCGAAGTCACAGCCCCCGCGCGCGGCGATCGATCGCAATTACAAT
The DNA here is from genome assembly GCA_949358305.1 of Strigamia acuminata. Taxonomy (NCBI): domain Eukaryota; kingdom Metazoa; phylum Arthropoda; class Chilopoda; order Geophilomorpha; family Linotaeniidae; genus Strigamia; species Strigamia acuminata. Next base: position 3,633,293 of record OX442314.1, read on the forward strand.
TCCGAAGGGCACTTGTCGCTCAACTCTTGGCTCGGGAGAGGACGAGGACGACGACCACGGCCTCGCGCGCGGCCCTACCTACTGGACCCGTCGTCCATCGAATGGAGCGCGCGGGGAAAAGTTGTCGATGCGTGGTGTGTCGCGAGGTCCACAAAGAACGCCACGAGAGCAGTTTCTGGTGCGCTCCCTGCCGGACCCACCTATGTCGCCCACGCTACCGCAATTGTTTCCAACTCCACGAAGCCGGCGCCGGTAGATTGCCGTGATTTTCTATGCTCTTTTGTTTGTAAAACTCAATAAATAAATAAACTTTTATGATTTCCACCAGAACATGTAACAATTTTTTTATCTATTTATCGTGTGATAGATGCAGCGGTGGCGATGATGAGATGACAATAATAATAGTAATAATAATAATAATAATAATAATAATAATAATAATAATAATAATAATAATAATAATAATAATAATAATAATTAAAATAAGAATGGGCATCAATTGACTCGTTGGTCTCGCGTCGGTTTTTGTATCGTCCGAGTCGCCCTCAAATTGTTTCGGGTTTTTCTGGTTGCTCGGTTTGAATGGCTTTGTCGAAAAGATCCGGGGGACGACTCAACTTTGGACACGACCCCTAAAAACAGAGAGAATGAAGGGGGAGGGGGAAAAAAAGAAAGAGAAAGAAAGAAAGAGATAGATACACTCACGAATCTGGCGATCAACCGCGAACTCCGTTCTTGGTTATGTCGAATTTGCCACTCCTTCCGCAACCGCTCTTTGAGACTTTCCACCAGCACTTCGAGCGCCTCTATCTTCGCCGCCCGAACCCCTAGCTCCGTTGAATTATTTTTCAACTGCTCCGCATAACCTCCTACATACCGGGCCCACGATACTCCTTGTCCGGGTGGGTGCATCGCCCACTCCCGCTGCTGCCTCAGGTCTTCTTCGCGACACTTCTTCTGCCTCTTTAGGTCCTTTTCGCGCCACTCCTCCAACTGAATTTTTTTTTCTCGCTCCAGTTGCGCGAGACGAAATCGTAATTGATGCTCCTCGTATTCCTTATGGTATTTCAATTGTTGTCGGTATTCTTTTTGGTGCCACGCATCCAGATCTTTCATCCTCTCTGTGATCATCAATTTTTCTTTTTCCTCCAGTTGCCCTCGAAGCGATCCTATCTCTCGCTTCAACTCCCCCAACTCGTCATCCACGACTCGACGCAACCGTCGCTGCTCCTCTCGTGTTTGTTGAATTTGCGCCAATAGAAACCGCGCGCTCATTGATTCTCCATTTCCTCGCTCTTCCTCTCCAATCGCGCGTTTCCGTTTCTCTCCAATCGCGCGTTCCCGATCCTCTCCAATCGCGCGTTCCGAATCCTCTCCAATCGCGCGTTCCAGATCTTCTGCAATCGCGCGTTTCCGATTCTCCTCAATCGCGAGTTCCCGTTCCATCTCGACATCTTCTTCCATCGCGGGTCGCTCATCTCCTCCTCCTCCTCCCTCGCATGGTACTTCCACCTCAACCACCCCAATCTAGAGACACAGACCAGTAGATGGGTAAGTAAGTAAGTAAATGGACGAATTAATGAATCGAGGTGAACCAAGGCACGACATTACAGATTCTCACTTCGATTTCGGGTTCCTCTTTAGCACTGCACAACGGTGCGTCGTTGACGTTGGCGGCGGCGGCGGCGGCGACAATAGTGAGGGTGGCGTCATCGTCCCCTTCCTCGTCATCGACCTGGAAATAATTAATCAATCAAATCAGAAAAATATGCACATACGCGCCGTACCACTCCGTTTAATAGCCCGGGTTCATAAGCATGTAAACGCGCTTACCACGATAACGGGAATAGGTGGCCATCTTGGTCGCCTCTCTTCTTCACGCTTCGGTTCCATCTGAAAACGGACAATTTCGACACCGCTGAGAGAATAAAACGACGATGGTGGTGGCAACATCAATGTTGGTTTGTTGTGCCACGAGTTTCCGGTTGTTGGGAAAGTAGAATAGTTGGACCACTCGCTGTGTGACGCCGTCGAGCGAGGGGGCAGCCACACGTGCGCGGCGAACTGAAATGTCGTGACACTACGGCGCTATGACGCGATACCTAGTGACACTAATTGCAAACAAAAAAACAACAACAACAACAACAACAACAACAACAACAACAACAACAACAACAACAAACAACAAACAACAACACCGATAACGGCGACCTTTTATCGTCGGCCCAGGTGGTCGAGTGGGTAGTCACCCGCCTTACGGAGTCGTGGGTCGTGGGTTCGAGTCTCGACTCTCCCGAATTTTCGTTTCAGTCGATCTTCTTCATATCTACGGGATAAATATTCAAAAAAGACGATGTGTACGTGCCATTACACATACTCCCTTCCCCAGGGCCTGTGGGAGGGGGGGGGAGGGGTCGAAAGATTTGATCCCTTTTATTTATTTACTTATTTTTTTTTTTTTGGTTTTATTTAATTTATTTACGTTTTAAACTACTTATTCAGTCGTCGTAACTAAACGACGAACGGATCTCTCATCTGTTTTGTTTCTCTATGATATTTTATTTATTTATTTATTTATTTATTTATTTTTTTTTTTTTAAATTTTTGAAGGGTTCCACCAACGCCACATCCATCTACTATGTCGTACAAGATCGGAAAACCTCCCGGAGCGGTGACGGAAGCGGATAGTCACGGTCACGCAATTAGGCGCTCGGTCACGCGCGCGATCATTGCGTTTTATCCATTTTTTCACATCTTTTATTCAAATTTAATAAAATGTCACACTGAATCGATCGAATGCATTAGTTTAATGGACCGAACGAAAATAAAATTATACAAACTTTTTCCATAATTTGAGAAAAAGGAAAGAGAAAAACACACACACACACACACACACACACACACAGGTGCAGCGAAGTGAAACAATTGCAAAACAGACAAATAAATAAATAAATGGACGAATGAACCGAATAAATGAATAAACTGAACAGCAAATAAAGTTTTGTTCCTTTAGGCGCACCCCCTCCCCCCCCCCCTAATACTCCATCGAACCATCACTGTCGTTGATAGTCTTTCCGGCATCCTTTCCCCTCCCGTCGCAATCTTCTTCTCCATCGCCTTCGCTTTCCTCCTCCTCTTCGATCTTCTCCAGGCGCTCTCGCCACCTCGCTTCCATACCCAACACAACTCTCTCCATTTTTGCCATCATCTCCTCGAATCCTTTTGCCACCGTCTTCTCGATCCTCCCCATCCTTTTCATCACCGCCTTCTCAATCTTGTCCGCAACTATTCTCTCCACCTTCCTGGCACCTGGTGTCCTTGGTGTCAAGAGCGACCTCTGAAAAACGAGGAAAGAGAATTAACGAATACACAAATAAATAGGTGGGCGAAAATTTTGATAGAATACTGACCCTTCTTCTTTTTGCGGGAGTGCCCGCTTTCTTCGAATCCACCGAGCGACGTTTATTAGACGCCCCGGAACAAATGATCGTCGACGGCGGCGGGGAACAACTGATCGTCGACGGCGGCGACGTATAGTCGACGCACTGCAAAATGGAGACAGGAGACGACATGGTGGATTCCATTTTTTCTTCCATGAAAAAAAAAAAAATAAAAAAAAAAAAGTAATAAAGTGAAAACAAAACACGCGGGATTATGGTTTTAATGTCGGGAACCTGGAAATCGAGACGCCATTTTTGTCAACGAAACGTTATATTTTATTACATTTCAATGACGAGAATGGCCACTTTTGACTGACTAAAAAATTGATAAAAACGATAATTTATGACGAAAAGAAAAAGAAAGAAAAGACGCTATTCCGGTACTGGGAACCGGGAATTCCCGAAAAAAGAGAAAACGAAAACCCCGCGCGAGACGTTAAACTCAATATCGCTTGGTTTCTGTTGGCGGCGACAACAACAACGTGGGGCGGAAAAATAAAAAATGGCTACGCGCGTGGCTCGCCAAATTCCACGTGGATATGCGTTTGGGCGCGTGTTTGGACGTGCATTTAGGAGTGCGGGTGGGCGAGTTTTGTGTGTGTATGTGTGTATGTGAATATGTGAAATGGTTAACTTACCTTTTAACGTTCTCACACGGTTGGTCGACAGTGAGCGAGTGTGAGCAAGTGAGTGGTTGAGTCCACGCGACAGATGGCGGCAACGGCCAAACTTATTTATTTATTTTATTTTATTTTATTTTATTTTATTTTTTTTTTCTTTTTCTTTTTCTTTTAATTAATTAATTTATCAATTATTTTAATAATTCACCAATAAATATTTTTTCTTTAATTTTCACCCATTTTATTTTTCAAACACGCGCGGTTGTATACGCGCGACGCTAGCGACGCGTTTAACCCGGTGTCGGAACCATTAACCACAGCGAAGCAAACGAAGCATCATTGGCATCCCGGTATCGCACCTCGACTCGCGCATTTACCGTAAGTAAACAATCGATTGTTTCCGGAGGGAATTTGTCCGAATTGAATCAATTCGGCAATTTATCGATCGAGGGTTTGAACAATTGTTCGATAGACGAATTTGAGGAGGAGCGAACAAACAAACAAACAAATAATTAGACAGACGGGCGCGATGAAGCGTAGCGAGTGTTTCTCGCCTCCGTGTTGACGGAACGCGACATACATACCAGATTTCGGCAACAACTGTGGCACAATAACTCGAAAACCAACGTCCAATCTAGCCTGACCGAACAACGCAAAACAAAACACTACAAAATCAATCAAAATAACAAACAAATAGACGGTAAATTTAAAAATTCAAAACAGAATTTCCAATTTCAAGTTGTTAAATCATCCTCGGTGCAGTGTTATTGCCGACATCGGGTTTATATGTTCCGTCAACATGCATCCCAGCTTCGACTCAAGTTTCTTCTCCGCTTATTTCGTTCAACTTTTATTATCTTTTATCTATTTATTTATTTATTTATTTATTTATTTATTTATTTATTTATTTATTTATTTATTTTTATTTTTTATATTTTTGTTTCCTAGATGGCAGACAGTGATGATGAACGATCGCGTCGAATCCGAGGACGGGGTAGGGCGGCGTGGAGGGGTGTCCCCTCGATTAACGAGATGTGGGCGTCGCCCCTACCCCGCCCTCAGCAGTTCGCACTTAGACGCGACGCCCAACCGAGGTGAGTAAATTGCAAATTGACACGATTGGTCGTTTGATTGATTGATTGATTGATTGATTGATTGATTGATTTATTTATTTATTCTTTGTTGCAGCCTTCCGCCGCCACCACGGCCGCCGATAATGCGACATCGAATTGCGGCACTTCGTGCGTCGGCGGAGGCGGAAGGACGCGCGCGTGCAACTGCGCGCGCGACCGGGTCGGTTGAGTTTGCCGCCCAAGTGCGGGACCCGGCGTTGTCTTTGAGCATGGTGGCCACGGCGGCTGCCGCAGCGGCCATGACTCTGTCGCAGTCGGTCAGAGCGACACGGGAGTCGGTGGCGGCGGTGGCAGGGGTCGTCGCGTCGGCCAACGTCACTGACCCCAACGTCGTGGCCGCCATTGAAGAGGCTGTCGATGCCGCCGTAGCCTCATCCGAAGCAGCCGAGGAGGTGCGACGGGCAACTTTGTTCGCGGCCGAGATGGCAACTCGTCACTTTAATTTTTAATTTTTTTTTTTCCTTTTTTTTTTGTAAACAACTCGTTTTTATATATATATATACATATTTCTTTATTTTTTTGTGAATAAATCATTTTTAATTTTTCAAATCGTTTTCAATTTTAATTTTAATTTTCATAATCATATTTAATCATTAAAACTCGTTTGTAATTAACATGCACATGTTAAATTATCTATCGATTATTTTTTTAAATCAATATTGTTAAAATTCAGCATTAAATAAACAAACATAACATAACATCTTTTATACCAGACTAATCGAGATTCAAACAAACAAACACGCAAATATTAAATGCTACCACACCAAAACTAAAATAAAACTGCAAGTTGTAAACTCAGAAAAATATAAATTATTATTTTTTATCAGAAGTATTAAATATAAGCAAAAAAAAAATTAGTTTCGATCCGGAAAACTGTTTGTTTGAAATCTAATAAAATTAAAAAAAAAAAAAAAAAAAAAAAACAAACAAGCACAAAAAGAAATAAAATCGGTGTGTTTTAAACGCAGAACCATGCTTGATTGTTAAAAAGAACAACACCGTAATCAAAAACAACACCAAGAACACAGAAATTATTGTCAGATTAGTAATTCGCTGTGAATGACCGTTGATTGTTTTGGAACGCTGTCCGCAATTTTTAGCGTTTCTCCGCGCGGACGTGAAGAGGGCGCCACTCGTGTGACCGAAACAACGACGACACCAAACACACTGACGTCGAGAATTCGAGTAGCTTCGCTGTTTTGTCAGAGTCCACTCGAACCAGACTCGACGTGGACGAGGCTGCCACATTCCACGTGTGCGAGAGAAGACATCGTTGTGATTGGGGGTGCCGAAAAATGATGCGCTCGAACAACGAACAACACGATTGCGTCGCTATCAAACACCGACGTGCCCATTTGTCTGTAAAAAAAGAACGAGTTTTAAAGGAGTGAAATAAATTAAAATTAAATTTAAAACATGTATTCGTACATTTGAGGAGCAGATTAGGCGAATTCACTTTTTCTTTCCGGCGCTCGACTTTCCCTTTCCTTTCCTCTTTCTCTTGCTCCTTGCCCGTTTCTCTTTCTCCTTCCTCGCCAGTTTCTTTTCTTCGTCTTCGTCCTCATCACTTTCCGCATCGTCCTCAAATTCAGAGTTTCTGTAATCTTCGTCGTCTTCTTTTTCCTCTTCACACCTTTCACCTGTTTCACGCTCTTCTTCCCGGCGTCTCTCTTCTCCACACCCCTCTCCTTCGTCGTTCTCGGGCTCGCCGACGACGACAAACCTCTCCTTCATCAGCACCTCATCAACGAACGAGAAATCTTTATTCTGCAAATAAAACGGGAAAATCAATATCCGAAAAGTGTCGACGTAGACGCGCGCGGTAGATTCACTCACCGACATGTCGTTCCATTGGTTTAACATCCCCAGCATCCGGAGTAAGTGGGTCTTGATGTCGGGATCGCCCCAATACTAAAAAAAAAAATAAAAAATAAAAAAAATATATACATAAATAAATAAATAAAAATAAAAATAAAAATAAAAATAAAAATATATATACTTGTTCCGCCTGAACCTGAGCCCGTATCGTAAAGAGCAGGAGAGTAAGCGAATGAATGGAGAACCGCATGCTCCCGTCGCGAAAGATTTTCATTTCGTGGTTATCGTCCCAATAGTTGGGATCGCTGTTGGGTTCGCTGCCCCCTTCCGCGACGGGAACCACCCTCGATCGCAACACCCGTTCCTCTCCCTGCGCATCGCCTCGTTGAAAAGATGATGAACGTGACGCCGAATCACCGTCGTTGTCGTCGTCGTCGTCGTCGTTGTCTCCGACGCGCTCTCCCTCTCCCTCTCCCATCCCCGGTGCCCATGCAATGCGATATCTGTGTTTGACCAACCAGTGGTCCTCTAGTCGGTCAACCACAGGCCTCGCAATGCAGAATGGGCACCGTTTCAGGGCCTTGTGCATTTTTTTCAACTTCTAGGAAACAGAGGAAAAAATAAATAAATAAATAAATAAATTAATAAATAAATAAATAAATAAATAAATAAATAAATAAAACGAATCGACTAATTGATTAAATACCCACCGGCAACAGGAGATCGGGTCTACGCGAATAGTCCCGCAGATGCTTCCTGACTCTCTTGGAGATTTCATCCTCGCGCTTAACTGCGTCTAGGTGGTGATGTTGGCGCCAATGGCGGTACGCGTCCTCGCTGAAATATCCGTATTTCGACACCCCTAAGGTACGCGGGAGGGGAAAGGAAAAAAAAAAAATAAAAAAAAAATAAAAATTAGACAAAAAATAAACAAACAAACAAATAAGCAAATGTATGTTTCTCATTACCCGGTTGTTTGGCGCACAGAGCACAATAGAACGACTTCCCGCCCTCTGTCCGGAGTTTTTCTCCCTTCTTTCCTTTCCCTCCACCCTGGCGTCGTTGCCGTGTTGGCACCGCCCCCGTCTCCACCTCCCCCACCTTCCGGAGCACCCATTTCTGGAACTCTTCGAACCGTCGATCCAACTCCATCGACAAGTTGGACGGAAGGTTGGACGGAAGCCCACTCGGTCCTGCCCTGCCAGACGGCACCACCGAGCCCTGGGATGCAGATGCCTTTCGTATCTGAAAGAAATGGAAGGAACGATTGAACAAACGATCAAAGACAAATAGACCAGACAGGTTACCTTTTCCGTCGACCGCGTGACTCGAGTCTCCGACCTTTTCGACGCGGGTTCCCATAACGGTGATGCGGGCCGCTTCGACGCGGATCTTCGCGGCTTGGCGATGACACGCGCCAGTTGCTGTTCTTGCGGCGGCGGGGGGGCGATGGGCTCAGATGGTGGCACGGTGAAACACGGCGTCGACATAACCGGGCACGGCGCCGACATGACAGGACGTGGCATTGGTGTGAGGATCGGCAACTGCAGCCGTTCCAACCTCACGACGGGGCACATTAAAGGCATTTTGCCTAATGTCGCCGTTGGTTGAAGTGGTGGCGACCGCGGCGGTGACAGGTCTGGTGACGACGGGACCGTCACAACGCTTGGCATCGTCCAAGTGCACCCTGATGTGCTGGGCAACGACTGGAGAAAAAAAAAAATAAATAAATGAATAAACGAACAAACAGACGGGCAAATAAATATACGATATTGCATGTCGAATCCAAGTTTGTGCGCGGGTCGGATTCATACGATCAATCCGCTCAATGCGCGCGCGGCAAATTAAATTTGCGGGTTAAATTATAGTGCGCGCGCGGGAATTATTAATTTACGTCAAATCAACGTGATCGCTTTTCAATTTCAAATTGGAACGCGATCACGTTGATTGTCAAAATAAAATGGTCAGTTACTACGTTACCTCGAATACTTCCTTTTCCACCTTCTCAACGGTCTTCCGTTTCTTTTTCGCACCCCCTTTCCTCACACACTTCCTCTTCTTCGGTTCCGTCGCCGTCTCCTTCTCCTTTTCCTTCTCCTCCACTGCCTCTTCCACCGCCGTTTCCTTCCACGTCTCCTTCTCCTTCTCCAACTCCACCTCCATCTCCGGCCACACTATTCCCATCTCCTCCACTGTCTCTTCCACCACCGTCTCCTTCTCCTTCTCCGTCTCCGACACAGTCTCTTCCACCGCCTTCTCCTTCTCCGTCTCCGACACAGTCTCTTCCACCGCCTTCTCCTTCTCCGTCTCCGACACAGTCTCTTCCACCGCCATCTCTTTCTCCACCTCCTTCTCCGGCACAGTCTCTTCCACCGCCTTCTCCTTCTCCGTCTCCGACACAGTCTCTACCACCGCCTTCTCCTTCTCCGTCTCCGACACAGTCTCTTCCACCACCGTCTCCTTCTCCACCTCCTTCCCTGACACAGTCTCTTCCACCGCCTTCTCCTTCTCCGTCTCCGACACAGTCTCTTCCACCGCCATCTCCTTTTCCGTCTCCGACACAGTCTCTTCCGCCGCCCTCGCCTTCCCCACCTCCTCCACGATCTCATCCACAACCCCCCCCACAATCTCATCCGCCGTCCCATCCGTTTCTCTAAAAAAAAAAAATAAATAAATAAATTGTGAGACGTTGCGTGCAAGACCCGAAGAGCGCGTGGAACTCACGTTTGTGGCAGGCTCGATGACCACACGGAATGCCCCGTGCTTTGTGATAGGTCCAAGGCACCGTCGTCGTTGGGTCCGTCCTGGTAAGAAACGAGTAAATATAATTACAAATGTGTGCATAATTAAAAAATAAATAAATAAATAAATAAATAAATAAAAATGAAAAAAGGGGGCCAAAAAGACGCCCACAATTAAAATGACTAACTTGTACTAAAAAAAAGAAAAGGAAAAAATTAACCAATAAATGAATTAAATTTAAATAGACCCTGACATTAAATGTGTCGGTAAAGAGCACGCATTTGATGTGCGCGCCTAACTCGAGATGACGCGCGTTGGTTGGTCGTTTTCACATTTCGTCTGCGCCGATCGTGTCGGAAACATGAGAGTCAAGAACACTCTTGTAAACTCGACTTTGATTCTTTAGCCTACCGTTGCAGTTGCGGGTTCATGGTCCGGTGCCCCGGAAGACGCGATGCATTGTGCGACTCGAAACAAGACGTTCGACATGACTTCGGACGCGGCCTGACAGGAAACAAGCAAATGTGAATATTCAAACGGATTGAAAAGAAAAAGAAACAAAACAGAAAAAAAAATGCATATACTGTATACAGTATATCTGTGATTACTCTGCGGGTCTTTGATAGCGCGCGGACTTGTTTTAAGGCGTGGGGATGAATGCGGATTTTGTGAATAACGTGTGGGTCCCGTATAGCGCATGGGGCCGATTGTTACGTTTCCGAAACATGATCGTCGTTACGCGCGGGACCAATAGTCAAGTCTCCGAAGATATTGTTAAAAAATTGACGAAATGTTGTTGAAAATTGACGAATTTTGATGGAAATTGACTAAATTTTGACCAAATTTGACAAAAAAATTGGTTAATTTTGTTAAATATTGACGAATTTCGTAATCTTATAATTTTTCATGTTTGTTTGAATTGAAGCGCAGGTCTTTAATAACGCACGGGACCATTTATTTTTAAATAGCGCACGGGTGCGCTATTTACAGATAAACGGTATCCTCGATTTGTACACGTGTCTTCGGTGGGACAATTTTAGTTCACGAATAACGCGCGCGGGCCTCTGATCGTACACATGAGAAAATTTGTCCCCAGATAGCGTGTGGATGCACTATTTGGAGATATACGGTGTATAATTTCTATTTTTCTAATTCTAATTCACTCACCGTCCCTGCATCTCCAACGATGGCCTCCATTATTGCCCGCCTCTCTATCAGCCTATCCACCCGCCTCTCCACCACCCTCTCCACCACCCTCTCCACCAGCCTTTCGTGGTACAACACCACCCTGGACTCGGAGGGTTGAGACTCGCTGAATTCCGTGTCTTGGGATTCCTCCAGCATCGGCTCTGTTGGTTGCGATTGCGAGTCGTCCAGAATCGACTCCACTGGACGTCGTCGAGATGTGTCCATTGTGGCCTGATTAAAAACGAGCAAATATAATAAATAAAAAAATAAAAATAAAAACAAAAAATAAAAATAAAAATAAAAAAATGAATAAAAATAGAAAAAGAAAAAGAAAAATCAATTAAAAGAAAAAAAAAAATGGGGGGGGGGGATGGGGGGGGGGGAGGGAAGGGAGTGGACACGTAAAACAAATTGAGACGCGGGGCGTCGAACGACAAAAAATTGGACGCGCGTGTTCGCGTATTTTCGCGCGCACAAACATGGGAGAATGGGTCACAATTGCGTCGATCGCGCCAGAACCAGCAACGAAAGCTTATCCTCGCAAAATTAATTTTGATTATGGGCCAATTCTTTCACTCACCGCCGTCGACGCTTCCACAGTGACCAACCTCTCGTCCACGTGCGGTTCCGTGTCCTGGAACGATACGAATGTGTATGAATAAATCAGCGTTTAAAAAATAAATAAATAAAATAAAATAAAACAAAGAAAGTTTAGAAAAATGGAAAATAGCGGGTCCGTACCCCGGACCGTGCCCATTTCCACGCGGATATTAGAATTTATTCCTATCCCGACGTGGCCCCTCTCCACGGATCTCAGATTTAATTGTCGGAAGAAAAATTTGATCACTACTTTGCAATTGGCATTCGATGCTGTTAAATGGTTGGAGAATCGGGACCGTTTGTCATTGCTTAAAATTGGCACAGATAAGAGATCGCGCATAAATGGGACAAAAAAATTAAATTTAAAAAAATGAAATTTTTACACGTGATATGAATCAATTTTTAATGTCCGCGCGGAAATAAATAAATTATTTTCTATTTTTATTTCGCGAATTAGGCAGAAATATTTATTTATTTATGTGTTTGTTTATCTATTTTTCATCAATAATAATAATAATAATAATATTGTTAATCGTGAGACAATTTTTCCACTCACCGTCATCGTGGTTGCAACTTCGGTTGACCCCTCCTCGGTTTCTAATTTTTCATTTTCCATCTTCCCACCTTCCGTCTCTTTGTTTGCGTCGGATGTCTGTAAGGGAGAGAAAATAAAAAATAAAAATAAAAATAAAAACATTTTTCGTTTGTGTCGGCATATTCCGCTCTAAACGCGCGATTTGAAAACGACCACAAATCCGTGCTCGACGACGGTGCGTGGCAACGAGTGGACCAATACGGTATACACGTGTGCATATGAATCGATGAATCGTGTATAAATCAATAAATAAAAAATGTATACATTCGTCTAATTTTAATAAACCTCGTTCGCCGTCGATCGGGTAAAAATCATCCACGTTACACCGCAAACGCTCACTCACGTACACTCCCGCGACCAAACACAAAAATCCATGCGCGTTGTTCGACGACCACATGTGTGCACACGTACGACCACGGACGCGATTCATTGACAAAAATATCGCAAAAATTCGTAAAAGCCGCCCAAATTTACCTGCGGAGACGCGACCGAGCATAAACTTCCCGCTTCCATTTCCAGTTCATGTATGCTCGCTACCAGTTTGTTGACGCGACACCTGTTGGCGATTCCGCGAATGATTTTGATTCAAAGTCTCCGATTTACACCCGTTTTTAAGAGCTACGATGTTTTGGTTTTGGAGTCGGCTATGTGATCGTTTTTTAATTAAAAACGAAACAATTTTGGGTCAGACGATAATATTTTGGGCTCCGTTATAATTTCGAGCGCGCGATCGTGAGCGGGGTGCTGTGATGCCCACTTCACTCCAGTCGCGTTTAAACAAACCAACAAGTTCGGGTTTCTGTCCCCTTTACTCATTTGTTTATTTTGGAGTTTTTATCGTGGGTCAAAAACGTTGACCAGAGGCGACGTCACATGTACAAAAGGGCAATAAAAGTACAAGTTTACTCGAATGGAGAAAACATTGCGTATATATAATATATATTATATATATATATATATATATATATATATTTATTTATTTATTTACTGTCTACGCGCGGCCACATAAATAAATTCAATGGGAACCCCGTGGAATCGTGTGTTGCATTCACGCCCAATAGATGGCGTTGTTTATTTATTTATTTATTTATTTATTTATTTTAACTAATGCAGGTGTAACATCCGGTTGGTCCGGCGTGCGACGAGAGACTAGGCGGTGTTTAAGTTTGACTGTTTATTATCGACGAATAGAGTAAACAATAAGTAAATTCTTCGAAGACGGAGAACATCGGGAGAAGTGGGTAACACTAAAACTCGATTGAAACGGGCAAAAGACGGTAGAGAGGCGCTAATAAATCCGTTCGAGTGACATCGGGTCGTGAAAACGACCTAACTAGCTTCGATTAACTGGCAGGAACTAATAAACGTTTATTCGAGTCGACAGTCTAAACGGGCATAAACTGTCTAAAAGTGATGGTGACGGGAGCAGTTCGGGACGGGAATTGGTAAAACCCGAAAACAGAGAAGACTCGCAACAAAAGCAATGGCCGCCGTTGGAAACGACGAGAAATAAGCGTCAGCGGATGAAGACAAACTAGGTCGGAGCCCGGGAGGAAAAAAAAGCCGCGAAAACAAGCACAACAGGTGAGTAAAATTCGGATGCCTGAGTTCAAATAAATCCCGGGGAAATAAACTGAAGAGTGTACGTTTTTTCTAGGACAATAATGCGGGTCCATCGGGGAGAGAATAGGACGCACCGCGGTCCTCTCACAACTATATTGGAAATAGAAAGGGACAACGAGGACGCATTTGTCGACAACGAAGCGACAGAGAGTGGAAAATAGGAAAGGAAGGGCAATTAGATGAGTTCTTTTTACATCACATACTTCTGACAGCGTATTAAAAAACAGATTGTTCTCATTTTTGCAGGAAACACGATGCGCAGACGGTTTGCTACGTGTCATTCTCGGTTGCTCGCGACAGGTGCCACACGGAGTCCTCGCGTCGTTCTTGCGTGTTGACACACATACATACTCGCGCGCGCATACACACAAGGCCATTCGAATCGATGTTACAGAATCTGGAAGAAATTTAACGAATTTGCGTGCATTGTTTTTCGCACAACGTTGCTGAAGGACCGTTCATCCATCGAAATTACGGGTGCATGTAGAAAAAAACTGATTTATGACTTTATTTCTATTTTTCATACAGGTTAACGATGTTAAACCGAGTGAAATAATGCGGATCGAATCTTTTTAATACGAGTTGATTTATTTGGTTTGAACGAATTGAATTAATTTATCTTGAATTTCAGGTGGAAGAAAAACAAGTGACCGACTAGATATAAAATCGAGTGTTTCGCGACACCTGGAACGAAACGAGTTGTTGGATGGGTGAAATATGATCAGAAAATGTATAAATATTTGAATTTTAACCAGACGTTTTATGATTGCAGGATTTTGTTAAACTGATTGATTAATTGCAACCTAGACGTGGCGTGTTGCCTCCTAGTGGACGATGGTATCAGCTCCTGGTGCGTCAACAAGAAGGACGTGCAGTCTGTGTCTCCTCTACGACGACACCGAGTCTGGTCGCTCGAAATGCTCCGTTGCGATGCCGGGCAATGGGCCGCTCAGCACGTACACGCTCGTCGACGGCGCGCGTCCCATCGCTGCGGACCCGGGGTGCTGCAAGGAGAAGACAGGCAGACGGATAGATGGAATTAATAATTAAATTGAAAATTTGATTCAACTTTTGGGGTGACTAAAACTCAAAGACAAAGTTTGTAATTTACTCGCATCGAAAGATAAATTAGTTGTTGTTGTTGTTGTTGTTGTTTTTTTTTTTTTTTTTTTTTTTTTTTTCAAAATACTATTTATTAATAAAATGTTACACGATGATTGTTCCACATTGATTATTTGTTGATTATTTGTTTTACAATTACACTTTCAATTCTCGGTGAGCAGTTCTTTGCGTTCCGACGCGTCGCTATCGAGATTGATGTCGGGTCTCGTTCGATTGGCTGCGTTCAAATCAATCAAAACTGTGAACACAGGGCCAACGCAAATCGCGAAATCCACACGCCCATCAATCAATCAACCACGGAGTTTAAATAAATGAATAAACAAATAATTTAATAAATGAACAATGCCGACACCGCGGAAGCATGTTTCCGAACGTTTCGGTGCCGACGCGCATTCGTGAGTAAAGCGCATGTCGACTTACCGGCGAGATCGCGTCACCCGTTAATAGTACGCGCGTTTGAACGCGGCCTAGTGCGCGACGAGGCGCGCAATGCGGGGTAGAAGAGCGGGCATCGTTTCCACCGCGTATTACGACATTTACGGGGGCGGGTCGCAGGGATAAATTAACACGAGTCGAATCGAATCGAATCAACCCGACAGGAGCTTTTTTTTGGAACAATGTGTCGGGGCTGCCGGCGCTCGTCCGTCGACACCAGCTGCCCCTATTTGCCGCGAATGCGACCCTTTGCACGACCCTTTGTACCGTGCAAACCGGCACTGGTTTGGCCGATGACAACACAGGATAGATTAAAAGTGATGAGACAAATCCACCACCGGAACCCTCCGAATATCCGCGAGGACCCGGAACGGTCTGAAACCGTTTGTTTGTTTGTCTGTTTGTTTGCAAATCCATCGAACGTAGTGACGAAAACTCACTTCTCCTACGCTGGCGCGTCGAGTACAATGGGGTGAAAATAAAATCGTAAACCAATAGAGGCGTTCGTGGCCTCGTTTCGTGCAACACTTGTCACCGATTTCTATTCTTTTATTTAACTCGACACGATCGTTTGCGCGCGGGATTTGACGCCCGTTCGCGTAATCCGCGTCCTTTAATGGACGCCAAAAATGTTTGTTGCGACGGTAGCGCGTTCTGGCGGCAATTTAGCGCAATGAAGCGCGATCACGGCGGACCAGAGAGAGAGAGAAAGAGAAATCGACACGACTCGACGGGAACTTATTTTTGGAACAAATTTATTGGGGGCTGCCGTCACCAGCTGCCCCGTATGTGTTGGTCAAAAGACCATTTTGTATCGATGAATACATTTGTTATTTCCTAGTTTTCCCTTTGTGTTTAGGTATACAGCGCATCTTTGTTATTATTTAATTGATTTCGATGTTACCATTCGTTTTGCGCTGTCCCGTATGTAATTCCATACTTTTATCACTTTATGCTAGGATTTGTCCTATTATCAAATGATTTGTTCAAACTTAATGTAAATTCCCGGCACTAGGTGCCACTACCCATTGCTTTTTCATCCAAGATGGCGTCATACACAGCCGTGTATGACTTAGCTGCTTTCCCACCTGTTTGGATACCTATTTGTAATGTATTACTATTTAATTAAACCGTTTTTATTGTTTTGCTCATTGTGTTTGATTTAAAGCACCTTTAGTGCTTCTTGCTAGCGCATATAAGCGGCATTAGGCCGCGCGCATTTCCGAAACGATACGCGTCGTATCGTTAACGTCTGTGCGGGTCGCACAGCGCCAATTCACGCTTTCAATCGGTTTACACCGATATTTTGCGCATTCTCTGCCTACATTGGTAGCAGAGGATGGTTGTTGGTTAAACAACCACTCCATTCGCCTAATTTATCGACGTTTTTTCGCGAAATTCGCGAATTTGCGCCGATATTTTTATTTTCAGATTTTCGGCGGCCATTTTGTCTCGATTTTCGTCTCGCCTGCGACGCCGACGTTTTATCGACGTTCACAGACGACCAGGGTCGTCAATCACACCATTATTTGTCTAATTTTCTCCGAAATTCCGCGGGATTCGCGAATTTCGAGAGAATTTCTTTCTTTTTGCAGATTTCACGTCGATTTTCGCTTCGCCAACGTCGAAGCGACGTTTTTCAACGAGAAACGGATCGAATTCCGCTGTGTATACCCCGGCGTATGCACAGTATCGTCGATCTATTATTTTCCGGACGAAGAGCCTCGATTTATCGAGAAGAAATTCGGATTTTTCAATCCGAATTTGCGCTTTTTCCAGTTTTTCGAGAAAACTGCGCCGTGCCTTCATTTGCACGAGGATCGCAACCGCGATCGATTCACCTATTTCTCCTTCTGTCGAAATACTATTGTTAATTTTAAGATATTATTAAGGCTTTTGGGGGTTCCTTTAGAATCGTGTTTGCCCTTGGATCGAGTCCGGTCAAGCTTACACGTATTCTCCGGTTGTGCTTGTCGTGGTACAAGTGAGGTTTCCCGCGGCTCCAGGAAGCCGATCGGACCCTCTCAGACTGGCAACCGGAGGTTATTTGATTCCTTCAGAAGGAATTGCCCAATTTGTGGTTTTTCGCCTCGAACACCGAGGGAACCGTGCAGTGAAGTGCTCCGAATTGTGAAAATTGTGAAAAGTGCTCCAATCTTGTGCGACATTTCAGCGCCTCTCTCTGAGTCAGTGTGATTTTCGCGTTGTGTTACGCTCTTCGCGAATCGATCTACGATGCAGAAAGCGGCCAACTCGAACAGTTTAATTCCGGTTCTCGGTGTCGACAATTATGAACAATGGCGATTGTCGATGCAGTTTCTCTTAAAATCGGAAGGGCTTTGGCGTCACGTAACGGAGGATAAGGAGGCAGAGCACATTGCCACCCTGACGCCAAAAGAACTTGATCGCTTTATGGTGAAGAAGGACAAGGCCCTAGGCCACATATACATCCATGTGAGCCCCGCCAAGCGTACAGTTTTGGAAACCTGTAACACGCCAAAGGAGGCGTGGGACAAGTTGGCGAAAACCTACGCACCCAGCTCTAGAGCCCGTCAAGCGGCGATGCGCTGGGAGTTTCTCAGCCTCCAACTCCAACCTGGCGAAGATATGCCGGACTTCATTGCCCGCGTCGACAATTACGTGCGGCAACTAAGCGATGTCAACGAGATTATTAGCCCGGTTCACCACGCATACCAGTATTTGAAGTGTCTGCCGCCTGAATATGCTCAGGCAACATTTGCCATATACCACTGGCCGGATCCCCAATTCACGCCGAAGGATGTCGCCGAGCAGCTGATTTCCGAGCACATGCGGCTCAAATCCATCGGGTTGCTCGGAACGAGCCAATCATCAGCTCACACGTCTATGAAGGGACAATTCCGACCCCGAAATAAATCCGGACCTCGTGATATCTCGACAGTGAAGTGTTTTAATTGCGACCAGCTCGGACATTACGCGAACCGATGTCCACGTCCACCCCGTCAACAACAGGGACAACCTACGGTTTCACTCCAACGTAATTCTCGGAGCAAGAGTCGCCGGCGCAACAAGAACGCTGCTGCGAAGGCCAACAACGCGCGTCCCCGAGAAAGCTCGCATCCACACCGAGAGGGGACATATTTTGTCAATGCGCCGCAGGTTATCCAACGTCCAGTCGCTCATTTTATGCAATCCAATGAGTGGATTCTGGATTGCGGCGCTACAGATCACGTATCTCACGTGCGTGCCGGTTTCACCGAGTTCACCGATGTCATTCCATTCGACATCGAGTTGGGACAGGGAAAGTCCCAAGTGACGGGAAAAGGAACGGTTCGTTTGCTAATGGCGATCGATAAGACCCGGTGCACCGTGAATTTAACAAACGTCCTTTACGCGCCGAATTTCGAGGCAAACTTGATTTCGGTTTCGAAGATAGACAAGGCGCGACATCATATCCACATTTTCAATAGTGAGATACATGTTTACGAATCGGACATTCGCAGCCCTCTTATTCGTGCAAACGAGAGAGGAGGTCTTTATTATGTGGACGGTTTGTGTACAAATCCGACATTTGCGACAACGGTTTCTCCCACTGTACAACCGACTCCAACGCTACCGCCGCAAATGTACGTGACTACGGAAGAGGATTTCATTAAAATTCCCAAACCGAAAAAGGGAAAAGGACAGCAACGAGAAATTACGGATTTTCGGATTGAAATGCCGCTAGTTGAACCCGTGAAGCAAATTCCCGTCCAACAAGCTCCCATTCCAACCAATCCGATTCCTCCTCCTATCCCTACTCAAATCCACAACGATTTGACCACCCTTCCTTCCTATGCGAATGCCCTACAGTCAATCCCAACGGCAACTCCTATTGCAATTCCAAATGCAAATTCCTTTCCTCCCCTTGGCAACCCGTCTCAACCTAAAAAGAAGGTCATCGCCAATCCAGCCTCCGTCAAGGACGCCACCGGCTTATGGCATAGCCGTCTTGGCCACCTTCATACGAATGGAATGAAGCTATTGGCCGCAAACGACCAAGTTTACGGAATGTCACCAGGGGAAGTGAGCAGGGAATTGGCCTGCAACGACTGCAGAATAGCCAAATCGACAAAAGCTTCTCATAAGCCTGATCCTAATCCCTCGACTACGAAGCCTTTGGACCTTCTCCACATGGATATTTGGGGGCCAGCCCCAGTTCCATCGTTTGGAGGAGCACGTTTTGTCCTTACCGTCATCGACGACGCAACACGCTATTGCTGGATTATACCGCTAGCCCAGAAATCGCAGGTTTTCGCAACCTTTAAGGACTTCGTTGCTCGAGTTGAGAGAATCCAGGACACGCAAATAAAAGCGATTCGGACTGATCGAGGCGGAGAGTTTATGTCAAACGAGTTTCTCCGATATCTACAAGCCAAGGGCATCCAAGGTCAACGGACAAATCCGTCGTCACCACAGATGAACGGCACGGCCGAGCGCATAAACCGGACAATGGCCGACAACTTTCGTGCAGTCTTATCCGAGACTAAGTTGCCGGAGGCGCTCTGGGCCGAGCTAGCGGTCACGTTTGCCTACATCAAGAATCGGAGCCCTCATTCTCGACTTAACAATCAAGTTCCGTATATCCTTTGGCGACAGAGAGCCCTTTCGTTACGACATCTACGAAAAGTCGGTTCCAAGTGCTGGGTGCACTACACCGCACCAGGACGCAAGAAGCTGGATCCGCGGGCCTGGGAGGGATATTTAGTCGGCTACGCTTCAGGGACCCGTGGATACAGAATTTGGAACCCAACTGACAACCAAGTCTACGAATCTATTCACGTTAAGATCGATGAGCGGCAGTCGTATCGGAAATCCATCAAAATTTCGACGCAGCAGCCGCAACAATCGTTTACTGGTCCCGGACAGCAAACCGTTACATTTGATGATAACCTACATTACCATCAGTGGCCGAAAGGATCTGATTCCGAGGCGTCAGAACATTCTGCGAACGATTCCGAACGTGTGTCGACGGCATCCGCTTCGATGCACACGCCTCTGGCTTTTCCGCACATCCACATACCACCACCGACAACTCCGGAACGGGCATTGCTGGATTTATGTGCGACCTTACCTCCGGGTTCTGCGTCTCTTCGACAATCCCATCATATTTCATATGAAGAGGAACGTGATACGGACCACGACATCCGAGAGATGGACGAATTGTCAATTTATCCGGAAACATCCGAACACGTTGATGCGTCAGCGGAACAATCGGCACGACCATCGCCTCCGACAACTCCTCGTACATCCGCTCCGCCATCACCTCAGCGATCGGCAGCGCCTTCTCTTCCCCGTGAAACACCGGTACCGACGCCGAGATTTATTACGACGCGTCGTCAGCAACGTGTTGATGATCAGGCTGCGCAAGGGTTGCAAATTTTCGACCCCGATCCCAATTCACCAGCGACTGCGCGCCACACTACTCATAAGTGGCGATTCGTCGGTGGAGATGGCGAGTGCCGTGAATGGGTACGCGAGGAACACCTGAGAAAGGATCAAAAACCCGGGAAGATCTTAATTGATGTCTATTATTTTCCAACTCCGAAGATCCGTCTAAGATCTTATCACGACATCGAGGAGTATTGTATGTTGAACAATATTGATTACGACCCCGGACTGTTTTTCTTCGGTAATCTCGAACACAAATTGCCAACTCTTCCGGGCGTTCGTCATGCGGCTCATCTGTGCCGAACCGAGCCGGCTTCATTCGCCGAAATTCCCAAGTTCAACGACGCTCCGAAATGGCGTGAAGCAATCGGAGAGGAACTCGATATGTTCAAAGAGCGAGAAATCTATAAAGAAGTTCCCCGACCACCCGACACCACTATTCTTGGCTGCAAGTGGATTTTTAAACTCAAAACCGATGCAGCCGGAACCGTCACCCGATACCGAGCACGCTTAGTAGCACAAGGTTTTTATCAAACCCTCGGAGTCGATTTTGATGAGGTGTTTAGCCCAGTCGTGAACTTCATATTGATCCGTCTGTTTTTCTGTCTTCTCGTCGTATTGCGTGGTTGGCAGGACGCCCACCTCGACGTGAAAGGTGCGTACCTGTACGGGGAATTAAAGCATAACGTATACATGAGAATCCCTGCAGGTGCCACATGCACTGATCCAAATAACGTGTGGCTTCTTCTCAAATCGCTTTACGGCCTCCACCAATCCGGGAGACAATGGTTCGAGAAACTTGACGAGACACTTCGGGCCCTCGGATTTCGAAGACTGCCAGCATGTAATTGTGTTTACGTGTTCGGGAATACAGCTGTTATGCTGGTCTACGTGGACGATATCGTCGTGTTTTACGCGTCCGACAGCGTTTTTAATCAGCTAATCCGTCTCATCTCTTCGAAATTCGATATAGTCAACCTCGGTCCAATCACGAAGTTATTAGGCGTCGAGTTTATCCGCGACGCCGGACGCACGTTCATAACGCAACGTGCTTATATCGCCAAACTGGTTAAGAAATTCGGGGCGTCGACCAATAATCTCGTCAAGACACCAGTGACCCCGGGAACGACACTCGTTAGAGGATCGACCGAAAACTTGGAAGATTTTCCATACCGATCTCTAATCGGTTCACTTCTGTTTTTGGCATCGAGAACTCGTCCCGACATACTCTATTCCGTCATCGCTTTGGCACAGTACAACACGTGCTATAATCGAACCCACATCCGCGCCCTGTTACAGGTTCTGCAGTACGTGGCAAACACTGCGGAGCTTTGCATCGAGTTATCCGGTTGCTCTTCTAGTCAACTATCTGCATTTACCGACGCGTCGTGGGCAAGCGATCCGGAGACATCATTGAGCTTCGGAGGATACATCGTATACGTTGGAAATGTCCCTATTGGCTGGTCCTGTCGCAAACAGTCGACCGTAGCGTGCTCAACCATGGAAGCTGAATTTATCGCCCTGGTTGAGTGCGTGAAGGAGATTTTCTGGCTCGACAGCGTGTACACCGAATTCCCGATTCTCAATCGTCTATCCCGACCTATCGTGTATTCGGACGCCCTGGCCTCGATTCAATTCACATCTAATGATATCGAGAACGCGAAGACGAAGCATATTCGCGTGAAGTTTCACTGGCTCAGGGAGTGGTTTACTGCGGGAGTCTTCGATCTTCGAAAGGTAGCCGGCGAAGCTAATACCGCCGACATATTCACAAAGTGGCTATCTTCGGAACGTTTACGATCATTGATTTCGAAGATCTTCCGAGCATAAACTTATCGTGACATTCCTAGTTTCTTTTCACCCGACTTCGAGGATCATCGGGTTTCTGTGGGAATACCGAGCTTAGTTAAGTGATAACCACGACAGTACCCGGCCCGATGGTTCGACTTTATCATCTTTTTTTTCTCAACGATTATCAACTGTAATTCCAGTTTACGTTCATCTTGTCCCCTGATAAATATTTCCATCGAAGAGGGGATTTGTTGGTCAAAAGACCATTTTGTATCGATGAATACATTTGTTATTTCCTAGTTTTCCCTTTGTGTTTAGGTATACAGCGCATCTTTGTTATTATTTAATTGATTTCGATGTTACCATTCGTTTTGCGCTGTCCCGTATGTAATTCCATACTTTTATCACTTTATGCTAGGATTTGTCCTATTATCAAATGATTTGTTCAAACTTAATGTAAATTCCCGGCACTAGGTGCCACTACCCATTGCTTTTTCATCCAAGATGGCGTCATACACAGCCGTGTATGACTTAGCTGCTTTCCCACCTGTTTGGATACCTATTTGTAATGTATTACTATTTAATTAAACCGTTTTTATTGTTTTGCTCATTGTGTTTGATTTAAAGCACCTTTAGTGCTTCTTGCTAGCGCATATAAGCGGCATTAGGCCGCGCGCATTTCCGAAACGATACGCGTCGTATCGTTAACGTCTGTGCGGGTCGCACAGCGCCAATTCACGCTTTCAATCGGTTTACACCGATATTTTGCGCATTCTCTGCCTACAGTATGCCCGTATGCCGATGCAATAGAGAAAACACTTTTTACAACGCATAAATGACATCTACTCCACCACGAACACCCCGAGGGTATTGAGACACGAAAAGGACGAAACAGGTCCGTTTAAGCGCTCAGCGCTTGATGGCTCCTTGTTCGAAACAAGTGTGTCTGGTCTGGGTTTGAAAATGTCCGCAGAGTCGGTCGAATCCAACGACAACAACTGCGTCGCCGGGGATGGTGCGAGGCGTCCGGAAGCCAGTTCTAAAATGTAAAATGTAATTTGTTTTCAATTTTTTTGTTGGGATCGACCCCAACGAAGATAATCTCATTAAACAATGGAGCACGAACCGCGAAACTGATCCCATGATCGGGAAATCGAACTCCAGTCGTCCGCCCATCGTCGATCGCCAGGTATCTTTAAGCGATAAACATGTCGCGCCTCGAGAGTTCGTGGATCTGATCTGACTTAATCTGACCTGGATCGAACCCGAATTTGAATCTTAATTTTACGTATTTTTTAGCGTTTCAACATTACGTCAGTTTCCTTTTATTCAACAATTATACTTTTAATTTTCGTCGATAGTTATTTGCATTCCGACGCGTTGCTATCGAATTTGACGTCGGGTCTCGGTCGATTGGCTGCGTTCAAGTCAGAATTGCGAACACGGGACCAATACACAGGCCGCCGTAACGCTAAAAATGAGGGACCTTTCCGCAATTTGCACACCACGAGGTCCGAATAGATGAATTAATAAATAAGTAAACGAATAAACAAATAAATAAACAATGCCGACGCCGTAGAAACGTGTAGAAGCGTGTTTCTGGACGTTTCAGTGCCGGTGCGCATCCGTGAGTAAAGTGTGCGTCGATTTAGCGGCGTGATCGCGTCACCCTTAATTGTACGCGCGTTTAAATGCGATCTAATGCGCGATGAGGCGCGCAATACGGGGTAGAAGAGCGGGGCATTGTTTCAACCGCGTAGATCGCAGAGATAAATTAACACGATACGAATCGAATCGAATCAACTCGACAGGAGCTTTATTTGAAACAATGTGTCGGGGCTGCCGGCGCTCGTCGGCGCCAACTGCCCCTATTTGTCGCGAACGCGACCCTCCGACCATTCGCGTCTGGCCAGTGACGACGCAGAATAAAACGAGCGCAATCAAACCGATGCCACACACCGGAACCCTCCGGATATCCGCGAGGGCCCGGAACGCTCTGAGAATGTTCGCAAAGTCCGGTCGAGCGCAATCTCAAAAACTCGCGTCGATTACATGGTGCGAGACAACCGGAAAAGAAAAAATAAAATATACAACGGCGGATTTTCCACAAAATCTTTGTTCCAGTAGGTCGCTGCGAGGATAATCTAATTATTGGTCGGAACACAAATCGCGGAACCGACTCCAAGATCAGGAAATTAAACTTTGATCGTTTTCCCTATTATGCACATTTTTTGTTCCGAGTGGCAATGTCCGGTACGCGCGCGTCCGTCCCCTCCCTCTTTCTACCCGGACACCAAGACCCGGTGGACGATAGGTTGTGTGGACACTCGAATATTCGGGGTTCGGTCCTTTGCATTTATTCATAATGAAGACTCTTCTTACGTACAACTTAGCGTTATTTTTTTTCCCGCGTGTATTGTTTGCCGTCAACATGTTTAAAGTGCGTGCCGACTCGATCAGCGACCAAATAAGCGGAGTTGTAAACCCACGCCAAATTGAACGACTGCGGAAATATCGTCGCCAGTCCACGCATGCTCCACTTGGTTACTTACTTACTTACTTACTTACTTACTTACTTGCTCACCCACTCACTCGCTTTCTCTCGCTCTCACTCTCGCTCTCGCTCAAGCTCTCGTCGACACCACGTTGCAGTGAAGCACGAAGCTTCGCTTCAATTGTCGCCATTTTTAAATCGAGCTAGAGCCGGGCAAAGACAGTTTGCGTTTGCAGTTGCGTGTTTTGTTTCGTTTCGTTAAACGTGAGTGAGCGAGCGAGTGAACGAGCGAATGAGCCAAGTGTTTTGTGGTATCATTTGTCAATTATTCCCGCCCAATTATGCACGTATTGTATCCGTGAGCGCGCGCAGAAAAAATTTGTTTGTTTGGTCATTGTTGCTAACAGAAAATGAAGCTCAATTTAATAACCCATTTGTTTTTGTTTTTTTTGTTTTTTTTTCTTTTTCTTTTGATTTTATCTATCGCGTTTTTTTCGTTTTCAGAGACCATGATGACAGGAACATGGAAGGTGAAAGGGGAAGGGGAAACATCGTCCATCTCGACGCCCGTTCTCCGTGCGACGCGGACTAGAACCACATCGCCGTCGTCGACTGCCGCTATCGCGTCGGTACCGCTCGATCCCGCTTTGTCCAAGCGTCCAGGCAGGCAGAAAAGGGGTAAACTGACGCTGATCAAGAGGGTACGCGCCACGTCTTGGGTTTTATTTATTTGCTTATTCTCTTTTTTTTTTTTTTTTCTCCCTTTCCCTTTCCAGTCGCGAAGAGAGACATCATTGCCGCCGCCGTCTTCACCTTCGGTGCTGCGGGAAGAGAGATTGGCAACAAGGGTCGAGGCGGTGATAACAGAAAAAATGGAGAATGTGGTGAAGAATGTGGTGAAGAATGTGGTGGAGAATGTGGCGGAGAATGTGGTGGAGAAGGTTATGGCGAAGCGAATGGAGAAGGTGTTGGCGGAGCAACTGGACAAAGTGGTTGCGGAGCGAATGGAGAAAGCGGCGAGATGGCGGGAAAAGAAGACGAAGACGTTGTGCGTGTTGAAGTCGGTGGGGAAGAAGCTAGAGGCGGTGCAGGCGGAGGTGAAGGAAATGGAGATGGACATGGTGGACATGATGGAGGAGGAAGATGGCTGTGGTTACGAAGGACTCGATGATAACGGTGATGAAAAGGAGTGGTAGGGAGAAGGGGTGATGGGCCCTGGAGACGATGGTTACGATGTGACCGACAGTGACCACAACCAAGATTCTATCAAATAAATAGATAAATAAATTGACAAGTGTACTCATAATTGTTGTATAGATTCTTTCGATCGAATAAACATTGTTTTAATATAGTTGTTGTCACGGTTCATACTTTGGCGAAAGCATGTCTGGCGATGGCAAGGGGCGCACGAGTGGCTACTCGCATGTCGTCCCCTGGGACATGCAGACTCGCTCTCGGACCTCAGGACTCATATTGTCGTCTGGCTCGCGTAGACAGCGTAGACAGCGATGGGGCAAGAAGTCTGGGAGATAAAGTTAAAATCTGAAACTGCAAATTTTTCACAAAACATTTGTTTCAATCGGTCCCAACGACGATAATCTAATTAACAGTTGGAGCGCAAACCACGAAACCGATTCGACGATTGTGGGATTAAACTTTCATTGTCTTCCATGGGTATTTTTTATTCCACAGGGTGTCCCACGCGCGCGTGTCTACTCCTTTCTCTTTTCTCCGTCCGGGGACCCATTTCCAATCAAACTTTTTTTGTCCGGCGCCCAAAAGCCCGGACAGATCCACGAAATCCGCAGCGAAATCACGAGCTTGGGGTCGGCGTATAGGTCGCACGCATCTCCCGAGGATTAAATATATAAACAATTAAACTAGTGTTTTTGCACAATTATTTGGAACAAACAATCGCTATAACCAAACAATACCAACGCCGTGAAAGCGTACGGGAGCGCGTATCTGAACATCCCGGCACCAATGTACCACCATGAACGCGACACCCTTAACGATACGCGCGTTTAAATGTGACCCAATGCGCGATAAGACACGTGACGCATCATTTTCACCACGTATTGTGACATTTACGAAATTTACGGTATTTACGGGACGAGTGAAGGAATCTAATCAACTCGATCTTATTTTAGAACAAGTTATTGGGGGCTGCCAATGCTGGCTGCCCGTATTCTGCGTGGCGAGAAGATAGGACCCCGTCCTTTTTGCGCGCCAATACCCTCGGAATGTTTGTGGTGGAGTGGTCCCTACTCTGAAGTAAGCGTGTCTGGTCTCGATCGACCTAGAGGCGCTTGCAAATCCACCGAACGCAATGACACAAACTCACGTCGAAAGCGATGGCGCGAGACGCCGGAAAGACAAAATTAAAATATGAAACGACGGATATTTTGCAAAACTCTTATTCTAGTCGGTCACTGCGAAGGTAATCTTAGTGACGACCGAAGTACGGGGGTAGATTTTATTCTGTTTTGTGTCTGTCTGGTACCGATCACCCACCCATCACCCACCCGTCTCCGATCATCGGGCACCTATGAGCGATAAACGCTCCCCTCCACGCTTGGCATGTCGCGCCTCGACAGTTCGCGGATCGAACCTGAATTCGAATCCGAATTTTGCGTTCTCTTTATCGTTTCAACGTTACGAGGGTTTCTTTTTATCAAAAACGATTACATTTTCAATTCTCGTCGGTAATTAACTGCGTTCCGGGCACTTTGCGGACGTTTATCCACGTTGACAAACATCATCGTCGACGCCCAATTCGAAAACCCGTGTCACACTCACCCGCATCGCATCACGCGCGTCATCGCGTGTAGGAACGCGCGTATCGAAAACAACGTTGTGGTAGCTTGGATTTATTTTGGAACAATTTGTCGGGGCTGTCGGCGCGCATCGGTCGCCAACTGCCCCGTGTTCTCCGACGAACCCACTTTGGAGTATATTTCGACGAACCAGGGAGTGTTCGTGGCGGAGCAGAACAACCGTATCAAATCGATTCAGGAAATTTCGACCGAAACCCTCGGATCTCCATGATGGCTCGAAGCGAACGAATTCAAAGTGTCTGCAAACTCGTCGAACGCGATTATACAAACTCGCATCGCTTACGATGGTGCAACGTGTACCGCGAGTTGAAATTTAAATCGTAAACCGATCGGAGCGTTCGCGATCTTCGTTTCGGACAACACCCAGTTCTATAATCTAATTAATCGTTGGGACACTCGACGTGGAATCGGTTCCACCGTCGATAAATCAATTTCTATATTTCGAGGATTTTTATTTAACTCCGCGCGAGCGCCTGTGTGATGTAATTTCTCACAACCGCCACGCCATCTGACGTAACCCGTGTCTCATTTGCATCCAAATCAAGTTCAGACACGATACAAGACTGTTTTCCGCGTCTCGTTGGCGTTCCTCGCAACATTGAACCATGTTCCAGGTAATTCCAGAAACAGATACGAATTGTTTCGTATAATTTTTAATCTAAAACTTCTCTTATTCAGCCGAAACCGCTTGAACCCACGAACGAACATCCCTTGCTCAAGGTGAAGATAGGGAATCTCGCGCGTAATGCCCTGGTAATCGAGTGGTCGCGCTTCTGCGCCATCGACGAACGTTTATTCGAAGAAACGGGCTACCCTCGGGACAGTATCCGCGAACTAGACGACGACGACGATAGACACCGGTACCTAAAAAACATCGTTGGTGACCATTTCCAAATAATTGGACAGATCAAGATGAACGTCGAGTGGGTGAATCGAGGCACCGAAACCAACTTCATCGTCGTGACGAAAGAAAGAACTCTCGTCTTGGGGATGCGTTTCCTTTGGGACTCGAATATGTCTTGCGCGCGGTTTGATCGATTCTTCAAAGACCGTAAACTTGGCGTCACCATCCCATTCGAGTATGGATTTGTTCCATGGACAAATTTGTACTTTGTCGAATATCCAGATAAAATGTACAAGTGTCAATAAATGGCAATCCTATGTGTGAATGGGGTAAAAAATGTGGGAAAAAAATGTTATACAAATAAATAACTGTCGTTTTCGCGTAACTTTTTCGGCGTTATTCCACCATATAATCGTCGCTTCAATGTATCGTTGTTTCATCGTTTCGTTTTATTCCGTTTTATTTGTTTATTTGTTTTTATTTTTATTTTTATTTATTTATTTATTTTATTTTATTTTTTTTTTTTTTTTATAACATTCTGCAAACTGTAAAAACTGTAAAAACTTTAAATATAGATATTTCAGTGAACAGCGAGTTTGTTTTTATTTTAGACTAGATGGGATACCTGGGTCGAAACGAATTAGGTCGAAACGGGATTTCGACTTTAGTCATTTCGACCTTAGTATGGAATCCCGGGTGCTCATAGTATTCGAAAATTAAGTAAAGTAAAGTAAAGTTTAGTCATCTTCTTTGGATATTTTTTTTACTCCGTTTGGCGTCTTGCGCGCGCGCTTGTTTGCTCCCTTCTCCCTTCTCCGCCTCGAATTTCGTCCCCGGTCGGTCGTTTTCACCCGACACCCAAAAGTCCAATCCCGACGAACGGATCCACGAATTCCGTCGTGAAATCGCGAACACGTCGTCAACGCACAGGCCACGCGCGTATCACGAGGAACAAATAAATAAACAATTAAATGGGTGTTTTTGCACAATTATTTGAAATAAACACGCTTTATAGGTGTGTCTGTCTGTGGGCTTATTTTGGAACAAGTTGTTGGGGCTGCCGACACTCGTCGGTGCCAGCTGCCCCGCATTCACCGTAGGTGAGGCGCTCGTTGCCGCAATGGTCGCCGCAATGGTCGCCGGAATGTTCGTGGTGGAGCAGAACACCCGTGGGTGGGAAATACCGTTTCAAATCGATTCAGGAAATTTCGACCGAAACCCTCGGATCTCCATGATGGCTCGAAGCGAACGAATTCAAAGTGTATGCAAACTCGTCGAACGCGATTATACAAACTCGCATCGTCTACGATGGTGCAACGTGTACTGCGAGTTGAAATTAAAATGGTAAACCGATCGGGGCGTTCGCGATCTTCGACTCAGACGGCACCCAATTCGATAATCTAATTAATCGTTGGGGCACTCGTCGTGGAATTAGTTCCACTGTCGATAAATCGATTTATATATTTCAAGGACTTTTATTCAACTCCGCTCGAGCGTTTGTGCGCAGGACTTTGTACCTGGTCACGTGGCCTGTAATGTAATTTCCCAGAACCGCCACGCCACCCGACGTAAGCCGTGCCCTTCGATGGACGCCAAAGTGTCCATTCGATGCGGATTTTTGCGTTTCCCGCGTTAAAAGGTGTCCTATAAATTCCGAAACCAAGTTAATCTTGATTTACTTGTCTACGTGGATCTCCCCATATATTTTGTTTTCCAATTTCAATGTGGGAAAGTTTGTCGGTTGCAATTTTTCTCGCGCGCACGGCAATCACGAAAAAATCTCCGACGGTAACGCACTCTGACGGTAATTGTTTTAAATTAAAAAAAAAAAAAATTAGATAGATAGATAGATAGATAGATAGGATAAAAATTAAAACAAAATAAAGAAGGGTTGAATTTCTCGGACCATCATCATTGTCGCCCAGCAGTCAGTCAGTCTCTTTCTTTCCTTTTTTCTGCACAAAGCAAACGTAAGATCGCGGAAGCGAGACTCGAACCCAGAGTCCACGGCTCCATGCGGCAGGTAGTCCTGCCCACTCGACCACTCTGGGTCGATTATAAATTGTGCTAAAATATAGAAAAGAAGAGAAACAGATAAATAAATAAAATAAATAAAATAAAGACGTATATTTAATCACCCGATGAGATGTTTTTTTTACAATGAGAAACAAAATATACGCAATATAAACAAACAATACGAGACAATGAGATGGGGGATTGTTGTTTTTATCCCATAAGAGTTGTGTCACATCTTTGACAATTGAAAAAAAAAAAAAATAAATGAATAAATAAAATTAAAAACAAAAACAAAAACTAAATCAATCAAACAAACAAACAAACGAGAGTGGGAATAAACCGTCTCCTCTTATAATTCCATCGAAAGATCGGAACCACCAATTGCCTCTTCAGCGCCTTCGTCATCATCGTCGTCAACGACATCCTCTATCCAACCCATCGTTCCCTCCATCGCCTTCCACCATTTTTCCTCTGCTTCTTCAAATGTTTTCTCAAATTCCTCCATCGTCGCCTTCACCATTTTCTTGAGTCTTTGTTCCGTCCTGTCTATCAACTCCTCAATTCTCTCCTCTAGTCCCTCCATCATTTTTTCGACCCTTTCCTCCGTCGCCGCCATTGCCGTCTCCTGGACCTTCGTCTGTCTTCGACCGAGCGACTGGAGAAAGAGAGAAAAGAACGAATAAATATAAAAAAAAAATAAAAAAAAAAAAAAGGTCAAATAAAAAAGACAAAAGAGTAAATATCGGAATGGGACACATACCCCCTTGATCTTCGTGGGATCATTAGTTTTTCGCTCGCGTGCATCATGCACGGAACTACTGGCGGCGCTTAAGTTTGGCGTGTGGCTCCACGCCTCCATGAAGTCGATGCGTTCCAAAAGGACGACGGGTGACAGATGCGACTTTGTGGACGGCTTTTCTCCTCTCTTTCCTTTTTCCATATTTTCTTCGATGTGAAAAAAAAGATAAAAATTAAAATCGCAACAAAAAGAACCAAAACGTGGGACGTCGAATAAAACATCCGCGCACATATTGTTCGCGCAAGTCTACGCGCGTACATGTACGTGTTGGACGTGGTACATTTGATGCCTACCGCGGAACAATGCGAGAAAACACGAGAAAATACGAAGTTCTCGTATTTTCTCGGTTTTACTTCCATTTGGTTAATTCTTACCTTTGGTTTCAATACAATTTATCTTATTTCAGAAGTCTGCGAGACACATATAAAAAGAAGATTTTTTTTTTTTTTTTTTTTTTTTTTTTGTTTATTTCTAATTAAATGAGAAAAATCTTATATATAGGCTTAACCCACCATGCAATAAGAAACAGACGAAAAAATCTTCTTTTTATTCGTGTCTTGTAGTTTTCTGAAATGAGATAAATTGCATTGAAACGTAACATAAGAATTAATCAAATGAAAGCAAAACCGAGAAAAAGTGAGAATCTTGTATTTTCTCGTTGTACGACAAAGTCGGTTCGCGTTACACGAGTTTTTCAAAGTACCGTGGCCCTGGTACACGATACCGTCTCGGTTTTAAAACGGCACCGCGGTCCCGACGCTCACCTGCCGCAAAAAGCAATGCAGTCCAGGGCCGCGAACCGCGTGTAAAAACGCCAACTGACGAGTGTTTACCGGGAAAATGGTTAATTTACCTCTAATCGTTCCACTTGTTCACTTGTTCACGACACGGGGTCCACACTACTGATGGCGAGCGCGCGAGTGATTCGACGCGGCATCTGGCGACAACCATGGAATCCCGCGCGTGATGCGACGTTGTTTGTTTATTTTTGTCTATTTTATTTATTTATTTGTTTATTTATATATTTATGTTTATTTGTTTATTCATCTATTTGTTTCACGATGCTTTCAAATTTTTATTTTTTTGTAACTCCGCTCACCAAGCAGCGTCGTTATCGAAATCCGCCATACCTGACCGCTGATTCCGCGCCGCCACGTGCTTCGCTGCTGAGCAAGTTGAAAGTATTTATGCCGTTTATCTATTTATCAATCTATCTATCTATCTATCTATCTATCTATCTACCAATCAACCAATTGACAACGACAACAATTGTTTCAACAATCCGACCATTCGTCCGCTTGTGTCTAAACGAGTGGAAGCGTGGAGAGGCGCGGAATTCGTCGCCATATTCTCGCTTGCCAGAAATGAAAAGAGAATAATTCGGTTTATCATTGTTTGATTGATCTGTGGTTTTATTCACCTTCCTTTCCTTTTCATTGATTGTGTTTTGCTGTTCAATTCTCGTTTGTATTTAATTTACGGTAATCTAATTTTTACATTTCAGATGGAGAACGGAAAGAACGTCATCTGGGGTGAAGTGCGCCCGGGCACGAGGTGAGAGTGGTTGGTCGATCGATTGGTTTTATTTATTCGACACATTTTATTTTATTTCATTTTATTTTTATTTTATTTTTAAGGGGCCCATCGCGATTGTCGTTTGGGAAAAAGAACGTGAATAACCCCATCATTTGGGGTGAAATGCGCCCGGGCACGAGGTGAGAGTGGTTGGTCGATCGATTGGTTTTATTTATTCGACACATTTTATTTTATTTCATTTTATTTTTATTTTATTTTTAAGGGGCCCATCGCGATTGTCGTTTGGGAAAAAGAACGTGAATAACCCCATCATTTGGGGTGAAATGCGCCCGGGCACAAGGTGAGAGTGATTGGTCGATCGATTGGTTTTATTTATTTGACACTTTTTATTTCATTCTATTTTATTTTTATTTTATTTTTAAGGGGTTCGTCGCGATCGCCACCTTCGACGAGGTCGCCGCAGACCATCTATGTGCGGCCCGGGGAATTTGGTAATAACATATTCTTCGGGCCGAGGCGCTATGTGCCAGAGTGAGTAAAGCAATTTATGGTCGATTCGTCGGTCGCGATTTGATTAATCATTTTTTTTTTTTTCCATAGTAACTTACCATGGTTGCCACCTATGCGTGCCAATAATTTCCAATGCAACAGGCGCCACGCGCGGGATCGCCCAACACCACCGACGCATGGGTGGTCGGATATCCCAAGATCCACCCGAAACTATGTGTTTCAATTCTGCACAACTTGCTACCAGTTTGGTGGTTGCAACCCGTTCGTCACCAGTTACCAGTCACCAGTCACCCGCGACCGCCACCAGTTCGTCGCGCTATATCTACCTGTCCAGTTAGTTAATTAATTATTCTTTTTATCATTCTTTTTTTTTTTTTTTGTTTGTTTGTTTGTTTGTTTGTTTGTTTGTTTGTTTGTTTGTTTGTTTGATATATATATATATACATATATTTTTTTTTCTTCCTCTTAGTGGGACATCGTTATCAAACGTAGCGCCATCGGCGTAATTTTTCATTTTTTATTGTATTTTGTTCGTTTGTGGTTTATAATTTAAATAAAAATTGAATTTGAGATAAGTGGCCACGATTGATTGGGTTTATTTGATCGCAAAAAAAAAAAAAATTTAATTCGAATGAATCTATCGGTGTTAAAAACGACACGACCGGTTTGTTAGTTAGCCGATTGGTGAACAATTTGCGAAACACGCGCGACACGTGGGGGCGTATTTCTCGGCACCCCCTATCACCACGACGTCTTCTTCGCCCGACGTCCGCTTCGTGAACGCGGCTTCCCCTCGACACCGGTAGCACGTTGCCTTCAGCTTCACGATGTGCTCTGATTTCGGGAGCAAATCGCAGACTTGACCGAACGGGTTCAACTTGAAATCCCCATCGAGGGCCGCGATTACCACAGTCTTTCCTTTCTCTGCCATTTCTTGACAGAATTGTACCAAGTCCTCGAAAAACTGGCCCTCGTCAATCCCGATAATCCCGAAATTTTCGGATTGTCTTCGGGCTTCCGCGAGGTTTTCGACGGCGCGCGCCGCTCTCGATTTTCCGTCACGAGCGACGATTTCTCCGGGAATGTGGCGGTTGTCGATTTTGGGCTTCAATAACAACGCTTCTTCTCCTTCTAGGCGCCTCAAGAGTTCAGTTGTTTTCCCTGCAAACATCGGGCCCACTATTAACTGGATATTGCCTCGTGGTCGATCCTCGATGGCCGACGTCGACATCTCGTCTTGTTGCGTCTACCATCGAGGAAAAAGAGAAAGAATTTAAACGAATAAATGAAAAACGAAAAACTGACAAAATCGTGAGTCCGACTGCAAAACTAAAATTGGATAGAGATCGAGAACAAAATGGCGGTGATAGTGGTGTAACCACGGGGATTCCCGCCCGTGCTCGCGCATCGACCCGTTCTGGTTCATTTAGTTAGTTGGTCGGTCGGTTTAATTGACGAGTCGGTCAAATTGTTGGAGATTCTTCCCCTTTTTCTATTTTGAAAATTGACTAGGTTTGCTTACCGTGCAAACGAAACTCGATATAGCGAATGAACCAATGCGTACAAGTGCGCGAAGCAAAGCGCGGTATGGTAGGAAAGCTTTAGCCCGTCGCTCGCTGCAAAGACGCGAGAATACGACGCGACACTCGGTGACACAAATTAGAAATTAAGAAAAAAAAATAAATAAATAAATAAAGAAATAAAAAAAAAAAAAATAAAGAAATAAAAAATAAATAAATAAATAAATAAATAAAGAGAGAGAGAGGGATTCTTTCCCATTCTCTTCTCTGCGTTTTCTCTTTTCCTCTTCGTTTCTTCGCGCGCATCCACGAGAGAAGCACACATCGGTTTGGGATTCGAAAGATTCGAAAGATTCATGGGATTCGGATGGGATTAGGAAGCCATTGCCAGAGATTCGGTCGAACGTCGTCCCCCTCGCATTGTTTTCGCCACTGGCTGTGTAGCTTATTTTTGATTTGTTATTGTGACTGACCAGAAGGCCAGTCTGAGACCGAGAGGGGCGTGCAGCGTGCAAATGGGACGCATATAGGCACTGGCGACAGAAGAACTCGGGTACCGCGCCACTCGGTGGGTACTGTGCCGCCCGACCGAGCGGCGACGGCCCCTCGCTCTGCTCTCGGTCTGAAGGCTTTCGCAAAATGCAGCGGACGCGGTGATTAGAACTCGCGTCGACTCCGACGGGACGTCAACTCTGGAAGGTAAAATTAAAATATGAAACGGCGGATATTTTACGAAACTTTTGTTCCAGTCGGTTGCTACGAAGATAATCTCGTTAATCATTGGAATACGAACCGCGGAACCGGTTCCAAGATCCGAAATTTAAACTTTAATCGTCCGCTCGTTGTCGATCGCCAGGCACCTATAAGTGATAAACGCGTCCTTTTCATTTTCTTGTCGCGTCTCGGGAGTTTGTGGATCTATAACCTGGCCTAATCTGACCTAATTCGAATCTGAGTTTGGATCTGAATTCTGCGTTTGCTTTATCGTTTCAACATTATGAGAGTTTCCTTTTATTAAACAATTATATTTTTAATTCTACTTGCTATTTAACTGCGTCCCGGTGCGTTGCCATAAGCACCGGACACCTTCGGACATTTATCCACGTTGGTGAACATTATTATCGATGCCGGTGTCAAAAATCCATGTCGCGCTTACATACATCGCACCTCGCATATTATCGCGCGTGGGAATGCGTTCACGCGTGTGCATGGCAAACAAAGACACGCTCATGCGAGCACATTGTCGAGGACTTCGCTCACGATCGCGCACTGACACCAGAACGTGTTGCATCAAAATATTGAAATTTTCTACGACCAGATGCCGAATCTGTCATGTGCAAAGAGAGTGTGTGTAAACGAACGGACAAATAAATAAATAAATAAATAGATAAACCAAGTGTTTTTCATAACTGTTTGTTTGTTTGTACCGGCGGAACGTTGTGATGTCGATGTGAGAGTTTATTTTGGAAGAATTTGTTGGGACTGTCGACGCTCGTCGGTGCCAACTGCCCCGGCTGACCAACGACTGAACAATAGAGTGGTTGCGCAACCCGAATGCAGACTTTTGTGACCGAAACCCCCCGGATTTCCGCGAGGGCTCGAATCAGTCCCGGTTGGTCTGAAGGTGTTAGTAGATCCATCGGATGCAGTGACCGAAATTCAATGGGTGACGAACGACGATAGAGGGGGAGGATCGAATTACTCCCCGGCAATCATCGTCGAAATGGAGAACCCAATTCGCTTATTCACTCGACAATTTGTGTCGTTTTACGAGCTTTATTGTTGATGTTTCGCGCGTGCACGTGTGTGTCTGTGTGTGGCATTTTACAACGGAGTGGCATCGACGTGTCCATTGGTTGACTCGAGTTCCAACCGTCCCCAACGCCTCGTAAAAATCGACACCGATTTTATGACTTTGAACGACTTTATCGCTAACATTTCCATCTGGTTCCCCGTAACGACGTTTCGACCATTGCTCCCCCCACACTCCAATTCAAAATTTAATAAGAAATTGTCAAACTTTTCAAATTCTATGATAAAAGTTGAGTGTTTTTATTGTTTACAAAATAAAAACGAAAAATAGAAAAATAAAATAAAAAAAGATTCACAATCGACTCGTCACATCGCCGATTACGCGCCTGGTTGTGGGTCACTGAGGAAGAGATCAAATTGAATAAACTAAGTGAACAAACTGATGGACGGGCGGACAAATTGAAACGTTGAACCGAATTAATTACCTCGACGCCGGACGCCCTGGCAACATCGGTTCGGTGGCCGCGAAACGCGCTAGCATCCTGGCGCGCCCGCGGGATTGACTTGAAAAATAGAAAATAAAATAAAATAAATATAAATAAATAAATCAATTCGAATCAAACCAACCAATCGGTGAAACAAAACGAAACAAAAACAAAAACAAAACGTTGAATCGAATTAACTCACATCGGCATCGGACGTCCCGGTCCCATCAACTGGGCGCCCGCGAAGCGAACAAACAGTACGGAACGTCCGCGAGGATGGCTTAAAAAATAAATAAATAAATAAATAAATAAATAAATGAATAAATAAATCAAACGAGACGTTTGACCGAATTACATCGGTTCCGGAGTCGCGCGCTGGAATGGCGCAACCCGCATGATGGGTCGAATGTGACCGGGTTCGGTCCACTGCCACGATGACGACTGGGGCGGATCAATTGGCTGACAACTGAATAAACAAAGAAATAAAGAAATGAAGAAACAGATAAACGAACGATCGATCGAAACCGGTCGGTCGAATCTCTCACCTTGCATCATCGCCGTCGTTGTTGTGGTCGTTTTTCTCGTTTTTGTTCATCGTCTGGAACATAGAAATTAAATTAAAGTCGAATGCAAAGGAAAATAAAATAACGGCTAAGAAAAAATAAAAAATTTCAAGTCACGAGTCTGTCAAATGAGCGAGCGAGCGGTGCCCGACCGAACCAATGCAGGCGTTCGTGTTTGCACGCGCGTGTTAATTGATACGTTGTCGAGAGAGGCGTAGAGATAATCGAGGGTTGTTTTTTTTTTCAATTTGTCGATCGATTGACTGATAAATGTGACGGTAGAACGGTCAACTACTCACTTTTTGGAAGATGGAAACACGACGTTGTCTGTCCCGCGCGTGATCACTATCGATGCATAGAGCGACACCAAGTGACATAATCCGGAAACATGGCGGCTGTCTGTCTCCATCCTCTCGGCACACGGTTCCACGCGGCGGGTATCTCCGTCCACTCGACCAATCGTCGTATTCGTTGTTATCCTTTTTCCTTTTTTTTTTTCTTTTTTTTTCTTTCTTTTTTTTTCTTTTTTTCTTTTTTAGGCGAGTAAATAAAACTGACTGAAATAAAAATTCCCATCCATCCACCCATTTCGTTTTGTTTTTTAACGTGACGATTCTGAGTAATTACGTCACACCGTGTACCCCAACCATTAATCAGATTATCACGATAGATGTCGCGTGAAATGAGATTGTGAACGCTTAAACTGGTCTATGGTTTAAA
Organism: Strigamia acuminata; assembly: GCA_949358305.1. NCBI lineage: Eukaryota > Metazoa > Arthropoda > Chilopoda > Geophilomorpha > Linotaeniidae > Strigamia > Strigamia acuminata. The sequence goes on from OX442314.1 coordinate 3,671,885, forward strand.
TTCCATTCCGCGATGCACGGCGCGCCATCGTAAAGGCTTTTATTCAACTAGACACGAACGTTTAGCGTGTTGGATCAAACGTCCGGTCACGCGACCTGTGATGTAATTACTCGGAACCACTGCGCAGCCCGGTGGAACTCGTGTCCTTTAATGGATACCAAAATGTTCGTCCGATGCGATCACTTGACGTTTCCCGCGTTAAAAAGTGACCCAATAAATTCCGGAACCAGATTAATCATGTTTTATCTATCTATATGCGTCTAACCGTATATTTTGTTTTTTTTAATTTTAACGTGGAAAAGTTCGTTAATCATAATATTCGACACCTACATGTCAAACTTGGAAAATCCGCGGCGGTGGCGCATTCTGGCGACAATCCGCGAAACCCCGTGAATAGCTTGTTTTCGACTTGTCATTTTTATAAATTATTATTATTATTATTATTATTATTATTATTGTTATTATTATTATTATTATTATTTAATTAGAAGTGTGACCCGTCACGTGTTACCACCGCCATTGTTATCACCGGGTGTCGTGTCGGTTCATTCGTCAAAATGGACGCACCATGCGCTTCGTCCACAGAGGTGAGTTGTTAAATCTCTGTCTATGAATTGTTATTTTGTCAATTGGCCGTATTCACATTTTGCGTGCACAAAACGCACGTATACGCCATGTTGCCCGCGTGAACATCTGAATTGTCGTTGTTTTCATCGCTAAACGAAACGATCAATTTGATGAATGTACAAATGAGTTTAATGAATTTTATAAAATTAAGCGAACGAGCGAGATTAACAAATAAATAAACAAATGGGTGTTTGTTTGGAGATAATTCATTTCGTACAACGCGCTATCAATCAATCAATTACCCGCTATACGGTGAAACTGTAACGCTCCTCTCTCGTTCGTGTTTCGGTCTCCTTTCTCTCCTCCTCTCTTCGCGTTCGTATCTCAATTTAATTTATTTTAATTTAATTTAATTTAATTTATTTATTTATTTATTTCTCTCTTTACAGATGTCAATCATCGCCGGGAATGAGGCACCGACCCGACCACAGTCGCCGCAATCGCAACCATCGTCACCAAGAACGCCGCAGACGCCGAAGCGCCCTTTTGAGACGGGGAATACGACGCCAGTTAAAGGGGTATCCCGTTGAGATTCCTATTATTTATTCTTTTTTTCGTTTATTTTTTTTCCCCCTTTCCTTTTCCAGTCGTCCACCGCTTCCACTCCGCGTGCGCCGACGGGTAGGTTGAAGACGGTGGATCTTATACTTCGAAGAGTGACGAAGGAGGAGGAACGAGAGGAGGAGGAGCGAAAGAAGGGACGCAACAGAGACGATTCCATGTGGATCGAGACGCTCCCAGATGGAGATGTTCTTTTGTCGGGTTCAGTGGTGAGCGCGTTAGTCCGTGTGGGTGTGGTAAGAGTCATACCAGAAGAAAACGAAGGAGACGGTGACGAAGCTCAGAGAAAGAATCGAGAGTCTGGCAAAGAAGACGCGGGATAAGAAAAAATTGATCGTGTATTTGTAATAATGATAACAATAAAGATGATTAATGTGGATTTTTTTTTTTTTTTTTTTGTAAAAAAAAAATAAAAGCAAATGGGGAAGAGTCGGACAATGCAAATTATGAGAAAAAAATAAAATTAAATAAAAACTAATGTTCATTGACGCCACCTCCATCATTTCCGGCGGGCGCTTGGTAATCGTGTGCCTCCGCCCAATGAGTGACGAGATCCCCGGGAGAGGGCGTCTCCGCACAAAACGGACAGCGTCGCCCGTTGAGTCGGTGCACTCGTTTCAACGCCTAAGAAGAAAGGGGAAAAAATAAAAATACGAATTAGTTAACTAGTGTGTGAGTGAAGAGGATAATTGGACACTCACCGATGCCAGACAGACGGGCTCGCGCGAGAATTTTTTCAACAGCCCTCGGACGAAATCATTCGCGTCCTTGTGGATGTTGTGTCGCTGTCGCTGGTGGCGAAAGACGTCGACGCAGAAGAATCCGTCCGGTCCTGAGGCACGTGGGGCGGGGGGGGGGGGGGAAGAAAAAGAAAAAAAAAATTAAAATAAAATTAAAAAATATTTATGTATATAAAATAAATAAAACATATGGAATAAAAGATATAAAATAATAAGTAAATAAATAAACGTTTCTTACTATCGGGGTGTTTATCATCGCATAGAGCGCAGGAGTATGACCTGCCGCCACCCTCCTCTTGTGGTGCTTCCGCCATTTTCCTTTTGTTTGTGAGACGAGTAAACAACTGAAAATAAATTGGAGAGAGAGAGAGAGAGAGAGAGAGAGAGAGAGAGAGAGAGAGAGAGAGGGAGGTGATTGTGGTCGTGGGCGTGGTCCATTGACCGAGAAATCACACAAAGCATCAAACTTACTTACCAACGAACACGAGGTGGCAGTGAGGATCAGACGGAAGATGAAACGCGCGCGTTTGATATAAGCTGCCGAACCAAAGTGTGTGTATGTCGTGAGCGGCTGATGTGACATCTGGTGGCAGTCCGAGAACGATTTAAGTTTGAACTATGGAGCGTCGGCAAATGAACGGGTCTCTCTCGTTGGCAATCCTCGTTGTTCCGACGAATCCTGCTATCGCCGTCTTTGTGGTCCTCGTCACGGTCGTCGTTTTTATTTAACTCGAAACGAACGTTAATACTAAGTTTCCAATGTGCGTAGACGCGCGTGATTCGCGCGTGATTTGCGCGTTTTCCACATGTGGTGCCCCCGTCACGCGTGAATACAAAACGTCGACCCAATAAATTCCGAAATTGGGCTAATCTTGTTTTATTCGCCCATGTGCGCTTACCCATATATTTTGTTTTTCAGTTTGTGGAAAAGTTCATTGCCTGTGGTTTTCGGCGCGTACATGGCAAACGCGGGAAAATTTGCGGTGGTAGCGCGCTTTGGTGGCAATAAAAAAAAAAAACACCATAATGTTAAAAATGGAAATCCCGTGCAGAAGCTTATTTTTGAACAAATTGTTTGGGGCTGCCGGTGCTTGTCGGCGCCAGCTGCCCCGTATTCTGTACAGAGAGACGTTCAAAAGAACATCTATTAACTCATACAGTAGAAAAACCACAGAAGTGAGTAAAACAATCGCGGAAAACCAAAACCCTCCGGATTTCCGCGAGGGCCAGGATTGGTCTGGATTACTGGAATCACTCTCGAAGCCCGTCGAATGCGTTGATGGAGATTCGCACCAACTACGACAGCGCGTGGCAACCGGAAGGTGAAATTAAAATATAAAACGGCGGATATTTTACAAAACTTTTGTATCGGTCGTTTGGTACAAAGATAATGTGATTAACTATTGGAATACGAACCGCGAAACCGATACCACGATCCGAAATTTAAACTTTAATCGTCCACCCATTGTCGATCGCCAGACATCTATAAGCGATAGGTGCGCCCTTTTCATTTTCGTGTCGCTCCCCCAGAGTTTGTGGGTCTAACCTGACCTAATCTTACCCAATTCGAATCTGAATTTGAATCTAAATTTTGCGTTTTTATTATCGTTTCAATATTATACGAGTTTCTTTTTATTAAACAATTACATTTTCAATTCTCGTTGGTAGTTAATTGCGCCCTGGTGCGTTGCCATAAACACCGGACACTTTGTGGACATATATCCACGTTGACGGACATCAGCATCGCATCACACGCATTATCGCGCGCGCGAACGCGCTCGTGCGAGTATGTACGCCGTCAGGGACTTCGCTTCGCGGTCGCGCATCGACGTCGAAACATGCCGTATCGGTGTGCGGACGTTTTCTATGCCCACAACGAACCGAATCTGTCGGACGCGAGTAGAATGCGCGTCACGAGGTCTAGACTAACGGATGAGTGTCGATGTGGGAGCTTATTTTTGGGACGAGTCGTCGGGGTTGCCGCCGCCTTCGCCACCGCTCAACGAGCCCAACTGTCACTATTCGTCGGGATGGATGCGTTTTGTTCCCGACTTATTTATCTATTTATTAATTTTTTTCTTTTTTTTTTGACCGGCCCGAAGGCCAGTCTGAGACCGAGAGGCAGGCGGGAGACGCGTATCGCCGTTGGATCCAACAGCATCATAGAGTGCAAAGAGTTAACCGCTGACCTCGAAAGGAAACTAGCAAACAAGCTGTACGATCGATTGGTCTAAAAATGCTCACAAAACCCATCGAGTGCAGTGATATAAACTCGCGTCGACTACGTTGGTGCAGCGTGTATTGCGAGATGAAATTTAAATCGTAAACCAATTGAGACGTTCACGATCTTGTTTCACGCAACATCTACCACGAAAATCTAATTAATGACTGGATCACATGACACAAAATTAATTCTACGACCGGGAAATCGATTTCTATTTTTTAAAGACTTTTATTTAACTCGGCGCGAGATTCTACCTACAAACGATAAACGCATCCTTTTTATTTTCTTGTTGTCGTCTCGAGAGTCTGTGGATCTACAACCTGGCCTAATCTGACCTAATTCAAATCTAAATTTGAATCTGAATTTTGCGTTTTCTTTATTGTTTCAACATTATACGAGTTTCCTTTTGTTAAACAATTATGTTTTGAATTTTCGTAAGTGGTTGGTTAATTGCGTCCCGGTGCGTTGCCATAAACACAAAGCACTCTGCGGACATTTATCCACGTTGCCGGACATTATTATCGACGCCCGCGTCGAAAGACCGTGTCGAGCTCATCGGCATCGCATCACACGCAATATCGCGCGCGCGAACGCGCTTGTGCGAGTATGTACGTCGTCGGGGACTCGGCTTCGCGGTCGCGCATCGACGTCGAAACATGCCGTATCGGTGTGCGGATGTTTTCTATGCCCACAACGAACCGAATCTGTCGGACGCGAGTAGAATGCACGTCAAGAGGTTTAGACTAACGGATGAGTGTCGATGTGGGAGCTTATTTTTGGGACGAGTCGTCGGGGTTGCCGCTGCCACCACCGCCACCGTCCAGCGACCCCAACCGCCTTTATTCGCCGACTCGTTTATTTATTTATTTATTTATTTATTTGTTTATTTTTTTTGACCGGCCCGAAGGCCAGTCTGAGACCGAGAGAGCGAGGAAGGCGTTCAAGAAGGACGCCTACAGCCACTGGAAGCGAGAACCCGGCTACCACGCCGCCCGGCGGGTACTGAGCCGCTCGACCGAGCGGCGGGCCCGAGTTCCGCTGGCGATCTGAAAGTGTTGGCAAAACCCATCGAACGTGTTGAGGAAGACTCCGATCGACTGGGACGGCGCGAGACCCCCGGGAGATGGAAATAAAATACGAAACAACGGATTCCCTACAAATTTTTTTTCCCGGTAAATTACGACGAAGATAATCTAATTAACGGTTAAAGTACGAACCGCAGAGTCGGTGCCACGACCGGAGAATTAAAACTTTAATCGTCTTTCTTTTTCGGGTGATATTTTTTTTATCCCGTATCGATCGCTACATCGGACACGGGTAGAATGCACGCGACCGCGCGCACATTTAAATAAACGAACGGGTGCCGATACGAGAGCTTATTTTTTGGGACGAGTCGTCGGGGTTGCCGTCGCCGCCGTCGCTCAACGACCCCAGCCGCATCTATTCGCCGGGAAGGATACGTTCTATTTTCGGATTTATTTATTTATTTATTTATTTTGACCGGCCCGAAGGCCAGTCTGAGAGACACGGGATGAACGCGCACAAATGCCACATCATCGACCGGACGCTGAAGCATCGACCGTTTACTCGGTCGAGGAAATTTTAAACTATATAACCATCGACCGGTCAGTTGGGGAGGCGCGCCCGGTACTATACGAGACGGTCCGCCCCGATCTGAAAACGCTCGCCGAACCCGCAGAACGCGTTCGGTGAGACTCGCGTCGACTACGACGACGCGAGACTCCCGGAAAGTGAAAATAAAATACGAAACGATTGATTTTCTGTAAAAATTTTATTATGACGAGTTGCGACGAAGATAACCTAATTATCGGTTAAAGCACGGACCGCAAAGTCGGTCCCACGACCGAAGAATTAAAATTTTAATCGTCTTTCTTTTTTCGTGTGATTTTTTTTTACTCCGCACCGATCGCCACGTCGGACACGGGTAGAATGCACGCAACCGCACGCGCGCTGCGAGGTTTAGACGGACGAAGAAATGCCGGTGCGGGAGCTTATTTTCGGGGCGAGCCGTCGGGGCTGCCGCTGCCGTCGCCGCTCAACGACACCATTTGCCCCTATTCTCGTCGGGACGGGCGCGTTCTATTTCCGATTTATTTGTTTCTTCATTTATTTATTATTTTGACCGGCCCGAAGGCCAGTCTGAGACCGAGACCGCTTAGATCATTTTGGGCGGGTAGAAGTCCTACCGCACCATCGGCCGACGATCGGACGGAGAAGCGCGCATACCGCACCATCGACCGATGGTCGGATAGAGGCGCGCATGTACTCGAGTCTCGATCTGAAAAACGTCCGCAAAGTCTATTGGATGCGATGACCGAGACTCGCGTCGACTGCGACGGTACATGGTCCCCGGGAAATGATTTAAAAATGTAAAACGACTGTTATTTTGTAAAACTTTTATTCGAATCTGCCACAACGAAGATAAAATGATTAACGGTTGGAAGGCGAGCCGCGAAACCAGTTCTACGACGGGGGAATTAAAATTTTAACCGTTTTTCTTTTTCGGGTGATTTTTTTTTACTCCGCACCGATCGCCACGCCGGACACGGGTAGAATGCACGCGACCGCACGCGCGCTGCGAGGTTTAGACGGACGAAGGAATGCTGGTGCGGGAGCTTATTTCCGGGGCGAGTCGTCGGGGCTGTCGTTGCTGTCGCCACCGCCGCCGCTCAGCGACCCCAGTTGCCCCAATTTTACGGCCAATTTATTTATTTATTTATTTATTTATTTATTTATTTATTTATTTTGACCGGCCCGAAGGCCAGTCTGAGAGACACGGGATGAACGCGCACAAATGCCACATCATCGACCGGACGCTGAAGCATCGACCGTTTACTCGGTCGAGGAAATTTTAAACTATACAACCATCGACCGGTCAGTTGGGGAGGCGCGCCCGGTACTATACGAGACGGTCCGCCCCGATCTGAAAACGCTCGCCGAACCCGCAGAACGCGTTGGGTGAGACTCGCGTCGACTGCGACGACGCGAGACTCCCGGAAAGTGAAAATAAAATACGAAACGATTGATTTTCTGTAAAAATTTTATTATGACGAGTTGCAACGAAGATAACCTAATTAATGACTGGAGCACACGGCGCGAAATTAATCCTATGATCGGGAAATGCATTTATATTTTTTAAAGACTCTGGTTTGACCAGGCACGAACGTTTATGTACGAGATCCAACGTCCGATCACGTGACATGTGATATATTTCGCAAAACCACCACGCCGTTTCTCCAAATTAGGTTTTCACGAAACTCGATTCTATTTTTACCCACGTGGTCACGTGCCCTTCCCGATATCAAAATCGCGTTTTAGCGAAACCCGAAGTTTCGTTTTTAATCGGCTGTTTTTGTTGGACACGAAGAAGCGTTATAGCGCGATCGCGCTAAGCGAGATTTGTAAAGTTGAGGATGCGTTACAACGCGTTTTCAAAAAACGGTTTGCCAAGAATGATAAAACACGCGCGATCGTGCGGATTGTACGAATAGGTGAAATCCGCAGAATCCGCCACGAGACTGCGAACAGGGGGTCAAGGTATAGGCCGCCGTAATGTTAAATATAGGGTCCCTTTCGCACTCCGCGAAATCCGCATGCGCGCCATAGGGTTAGGTACTACTCTTTTCAAAGCAGTGTGACATGCAATGCCATTCAACCTTGAAATTCGTAAAACTTCATCTAAAAGAGTGGATCCAGCTTCCCATTCTCCATCGAATAAAGCGGGTTTGATGTGATTCCATCTAATAGTTCTTTCATCAACTAGATCGTGAGTCCAGTTGTTGGCAGTGTATTGTGCAATTTTTTGTCGTAATGCTATGTCAGCATTATCTGCAGTAGCGTCAGATCGATCAGAAGATCGACGATCAGCTAATAATCGATCAATTTTCTCAGCAGTGTAATAATGAGTATTACGCCGAGAAGAATGGCCTCGATGTCGACGTCGATGAGATCGATGTCGATTATCGCGTTCTTGTTGCGCATTCACATCAGAATCCGACCTTGAATCAGATTGTGAATTTGAAGGCGTGTTGAAATGTGGTGTTTCAGGTGGGTCGGGTGGGTCGCTGTCATCATCTGGCGGTCGACGTCCACCTCCAGGTGGTCCATCTCCGTGTCCATCTGGATTTCCTCCATCTGGTGGATTTCTTCTATGCTGACCCCCACCTGGCGGGCTTTCATGTCCGTCGGGTGGTTCGCGTGCTGGATTCATTTCTCGTCGACTTCTTTTCGACGAATCTTGCTGTTGAGCCAGTGGTATCGTTCGGGCAACGTGAATGCCTGTTTCATGTTGCCTATTTCGATCATCTACCATTCCCAACAGTCGGTCACTATTGTGAAAAATCGGGTTTCGATTACCAGGGAGCGGATTGCGATCAGCTCTCCGTTCCTCAGAATCCGAAGGACGTTTTCTTTTTGAGCGATGGCGACGACGCGAACGATGGTCGTCATCACTCGATAATCCAGATTGGCTACTTAACTCTGAAACAACAGAAATTGTTATTGTTTCGGGAGTCAAAATAGGAACAGTTGGCGCAGCCATTTCTGGTTGCACCAATTGGTCAGTATAATTTCTTGCTTGCAAACGATCTTTCATCTCTGCAAGCTCTTCTTGAGCGCGCAACAAATCAGCTCGGAGAATTTCATTCTCATTTATTTGATTTTGCGATTCTTCTGGTTGCAATCGCTTAGCAGGGCCGCTAGATTTGACTTGTCCGCTCGTACTGGGTTGATCCAGTGAGTGGAAAATCTCATCTTCACGCTTAGCTATTTTGCTTTCGCGAGTACGCTGTGTTTTAGCACGTGTGTCTAATTCAGCAGCATATCTCACTAGTTGATTATGATTGCGTTGGTAGTGATCTGCCAAATCAATCAACTCTTTATTTTTCTGCTCTAACTTACTTTTGGTAAGTTCGAGCTGTCTTCGCGCCTCTTGGTGTGAGCGAATTGAAAGTTCATTTCTAGTATTCATCTTAGCCTTATGGCGCGCATGCGGATTTCTCGGAGTGCGAAAGGGACCCTATTTTTAACATTACGGCGGCCTATACCTTGACCCCCTGTTCGCAGTCTCATGGCTGATTTTGCGGATTTCACTTATTTGTATATTCCGCTTGATCGCGCGCGTTTTATCAACCTTGGGAAAGCCGCTTTCTCAAATTTGCAAATTCCACATTGTGTGAACATGCTACAACGCTTCTGTGCGCGTCAATAAAAAAAAAAACCGATTAGAAATAAAATTCAGGGTTTTGTTAAAATAAAAATTATACAATATAATCAGTCTATAATGCTTCTATAATGCTGTTGGTTTAATCAGCACATTGTAATCGTGTGAAAACACGCGCGCTCGCAATAATACATTACCCAATGTACTTGCACTGGCATGGACCCATCAGTGCGCACTTTCCCGTGCGTGCTGCTTGCACTATTTACATCAATTGTTGCTCCACAGGTTGCGCGACCTGCCGGGCAGTTAAGACGTACTAGAATAACCTCAGGATTTGATAAAACCTGATTTTTGGATGACACTAAGTAAATGGCAGTGAATGTGAGATGTGAGATACACGATGAATTTAATAAAATTTATATTTCCTAATCATGGGATTGGTTTCACGTTTCATAATCCAACAATTAAGTAGAATATCATTATTGCAATTGATTAAAACAAATTTTTTTTACAAATTCTTTGGTTTTACATTTTAAATTTATTTTCCAATAGTTGGCACCATCGCAATTGCTGCGAGTTTAAAACACTGCATTCAGCAGAATTTACTGCACTTTCAAATCAAGGCCAGGCATACCTACTGCAAAGTAATGTATAAACCATAAAGAAGCCTTTGATTCGGAATTGCCTGTAGGTAATTCTGCGCTGGTCTCCAATGGAAATGTCCGCGCCGGTCTTCCGTGCACGGGAAGTCCACAGAAAGTCCGTGCATTCCGTGCGCTGGGAGTCCGTGCGTCGTACCGCGTGATCTTGCATTGTTTTTTGTGGGCTTTTCCTGATTAGGATTACTTCCTTTTTAACTCTTGAAGAATTAAGTTTGTTTTTTTTGCTCCAAAACGTCCCAAAACGCCTGAAAATCGCGCAACTCGAGGCAAAACATTACAGTGTGTATTCAAATCAAAACTAGCTACAAATACATGCTGAAATTAGCTAAATTTTCAAATTTTTTGGCTTTCAAGAAGTAATGGAAACATTTGACATAACGTGGATCAGTTGCATTCAAAAACTAAAATATTTTGTGTTTTACTTCAATTTTAAACTAAAAATGATGTCATTTTCTGTTTAAACCCCTGTTAAAGCTTGAAATACATTTTAACTAAAAGAAATAAGTTTGTTTTTTTCTTCGGCAGTGACGTGTACACACGAGCACGCCTGAGAACGCCAAAAAATGCTAAAAAACGCTCAAAAACGCCTGAAAATCGCGCAACTCGAGGCAAAACATTAATTTTTCATCTTTATTTCAACTTTTGTGACGTTTAAAATTGTGTTCTCATGTTTTTTGCCTCAAGTTGCATTGTCATCTGGCGTTTTGGAGTGTTTTTATGTGTTCGCAGGCGTTCGCAGGCGTTTTTTGGCGTTGTCACTCACTCAAGTGGCCAATTTTAGCATTTTCCGTAGTAAAAATGGCCGTTTTTCGTCAAAATGGCCATTTTTAGCCATTTTTCAGAGTAAAAATGTTTTTTTTTCACCGTTTTTATAGTAAAATGGCCATTTTTAGTCGTTTTTTTAATCAAAAATGGCCGTTTTTATCGTTGAAACGTTATTAAAATGTAACGTTTCAATGGCGTTTTGATCTCGCCTCATTTCCGGTTTTGAAAATTAATAAACGCCCCGGCGTTTATTCGAGGCAACACCCAACTTGGGCTTTTATTCGCGTCGCACCGCATCATCATCTCACCTTGCCTCCCGTCTTGAAAATTTATAAACGCCCCGGCGTTTATTCAAGGCAAACCATTGTTTATGTAAGTTTTTCCTGATTAGGGTTACTTCCTTTAGAAGAAACACGTTTATTTCTTCTCGCTTAATCTTGAGTCGTGATCTCGCCTCGTTTCTGGTCTTAAAAATTAATAAACACCCCGGCTTTTATTCAAGGCAATACGGTACGTTTATGAAACCCAACTTGGGCTTTCATTTTAAAAAAAGCGCGTGTTCTTACGTCGAACTAAGAGATACAGGTGAATTAGCAACGCCTAATTTGATTTAATAAATAAAGCAAACAACATCTCGCCTCACTTCTGGCGTTTGTTCGAGGCAAGCCATTGTTTTTGCATTTTTTTTCCTGATTAGGGTTACTTCCTTTTTAACTCTTGAAGAAATAAGTATGTTTTTTTTACTCGGCAGTGACGTGTACGCGCGAGTACGCCTGAGAACGCCAAAAAATACTCCAAAACGCCTGAAAATCGTGCAACTCGAGGCAAAACATTAATTGTTTATTTTTGTTTCAACTTTTGTAACGTTTACAATTGTGTTCTCATGTTTTTTGCCTCAAGTTGCATTGTCATTTTGCGTTTTGGGGCGTTTTTAGGCATTTTTAGGCATTTGCGGGCGTTCTTGGGCGTTTTTTGGCGTTGTCATTCAATCAAATGGCCATTTTTAGCCATTTTTAGCCATTTTTCATAGAAAAATGGTCATTTTTAGCCGTTTTTCATCCAAAATGGCCGTTTTTCATCCAAAAGGGCCGTTTTTCATCCAAAATGGAATAATTGTTGTGTCCGGATTTTATGTCATTTATTGTCTTAATTAAAGTTAACAAAGTGTCTTTAATTTTTGCTTTTCTTGAATTTCAGCTTTTTAGATATTTTTACATATTAAACTTTCATTTTTTGTGATTTATTAAAAGTTACAGTGTTTTCATGAATTTTAGTGTCTATGATATTGATATTATCTTTATTCATTGCTATTTAAAGTTTTATTACTTCTCTGTGTCTTATTTCTTTAATTCTTGCTCATTTTGTGTGATTTTGGATGATTTTTAGTGCATCCGTCGATTTACAGATCACTTGCGTAAGACGCGTGACGTCATATTTCTTAATCTAGTTCGGTTGTGTTCAAACTTCTAACCTTTTGTTTGGACCTTATTCTTGTGTTATGGATAGGTTTTAGAATTGATTTAGACTAATTTGGGGGTGATCTGTCGATTGGTTTGCTTTATTTTTGTCCCGGAACGGTCGTTTTGTCGTTTCGAGCGTTTGTTGTCGGTACGCACTTGTGCGCTGCTGACCGAGTTCATTCCGTTCGGCAAACGATTATTTTCAAGTGTTCTTTTAATAAATAGTGCTTTTGTTGTAGGAAATTACATTTCCTAATGTTATTTTATTCAATACAGTGTGTATTCTTGATTTTATTCTTGTGTTGAAATTCAAATGTCGTGTTTTGCCGCTCTAGCGGATTTGAAGTGGGCGCCATGTTGGATTTCCCCGCTAATTTCTTTATTTATCCATTTCATTTGTCTTTTTGAAAATGAATAAACGCCCCGGCGTTTATGCGAGGCAAGCCATAGTTTTTGTAGGTTCTTTCCTGATTAGGGTTACTTGTGACGTGCACGCGCGAGCTCGCCTGAGGACGCCAAAAAAAGCTCAAAAACGCCCCAAAACGCCTGAAAATCGCGCAACTCGAAGCAAAAAATTACAGTTTGAATTCAAATCAAAACTAACCACAAATACATGCTACAATTAGGTAAATTTTCAAATTTTTTATCAATAAATGATGACTTTCAAGAAGTATGACAACATTTGACAAAATTTAGACCAGTTGCATTTAAAAACTAAAATATTTTGTGTTTTACTTCAATTTTAAACCAAAAATGACGTCATTTTTTGTTTAAACCGGCGTTTATTTGAGGCAAACACGCCGCTGAGAACGCCAAAAAATGCTCAAAAACACTCCAAAAGACCTGAAAATCGCGCAACTTGAGGCAAAAAATTAATTTTTCATCTTTGTTTCAACTTTTGTGACGTTTAAAATTGTGTTTTCAAGTTTTATGCCTCAAGTTGCATTGTCATCTGGCGTTTTGGGGCGTTTTGGGGCGTTCGCAGGCGTTTGCACGCGTTTTTTGGCGTTGTCACTGACTCAAGTGGCCATTTTTAGCCAATTTTCGAAGTAAAAATGGCCTTTTTTTATTAAAATGGCCATTTTCAGCCATTTGTCATAGTAAAAATGGCCATTTTCAGCCATTTTTTATAGTAAAAATGGCCATTTTTCATCCAAAATGGCCGTTTTTCATCCAAAATGACCATTTTTATCATTGACACGCTATAAAAATGTAACGTTTCAATGGCGTTTTGACGGAACCGGTAAGTTTTGAAATTTCCCGTGTCCCGTTATTGTGACTCCTCGTCCGGTTTCTCAGAACCGAAACCCTAATACAGGTGAATTAGTGACGCCTAATTTGTTTTAACAAATAAAGCAAACAACATCTCGCCTCACTTCCAGTCTTGAAAATTAGTAAACGCCCCGGCGTTTATTCGAGGCAAGCCGTTGTTTTTACAGTAATTTCCTGGTTAGGGTTATTTTTTTTTTAACTCTTGAAGAAATAAGTTTGTTTTTTTCTCGCCTGCACGCGCGAGCTCGCATGAGAATGCTAAAAAATAAGCAAAAACGTTCTAAAACGCCCCAAAACGCTTCAAAATGCTCCAAAAAGCCTGAAAATCGTGCCACTCAAAGCAAAAAATTATGTTCGCATGTTTTTTGCCTCAAGTTGCACGGTTATCTGGCGTTTTGGTGCGTTCTTGGGGCGTTTTGGTGCGTTCTTGGGGCGTTTTCGGGCGTTTTTTTGGCGTTGTCACTCACTCCCACACTTTGCTGTCTTGTTTATTACAATTTGGTTTAGCTGTTGTATTTATTTTTATTTGTTTTATGGTTATTTAATGTGTTTTTGTAGCATTCAAAATGTTTTGTTGCCTAATTTCTCGTTTTGGCGCCAACTGTTTGTTTGACAACGCCGTGTCAGAATTTAGGGATGATTCTGCTTTGGTTTCTAATTAAAAAAAAAATGTTGTTTTAATTTCAATTGTAACTGCTTATTATAACGTTATTATTAGTATTTTGTAAAGGTTCATTCTTTTTCCATGTTAATAAAAAATGAAGTAACTTTCGGTGAAAAAAAAAACAGTTAAATGCGGATCAAAATTAAACACACACGAGAAGTTTAATAAACGTCCCGGCGTTTATTCGAGGCAATACGGTACATTTGTGAAACCCAACTTGGAACCCGAAAATAACGTGGGGCCGTCTGAACACCTGGATTTGAATTTTCGTCTACGCGCGCGCCGACGCATGGGGAATGCGGGGTGGGGTTCCTTCCCAGTGTTCCGAACGAGTCAATTTCACCCCGAAAATATCCCGAAATTGCTGATACATGCATTTCGAGCCAGAAATATTGATCTTCATGTAAATTTTGATTGTTTAGCTTTTTTTTGAAATTTTACAAATTTTTCTCATCTCCTGCCTTCCTCGCTCATTTAACACCAAAATGGCCTGCATTGAGGATTTTTCCCATAATCCTTTTCACACGTATGGAGCGCAAACAGTCGCAATAAATGAAATCAGCGGAATTCGGCCTTGAGTTTGCGACGCCATCTTGAATACGAGTAACAGCACAGTATGGTGTCAATTATTCGAACTGATCGTAAGGCATGGGACAAAAATTGATTAAAAACGAACAAACATGATTAAAAATCAACAAAAATCGACTGAAATCGGACAATAATCAATTCAGAATGACAAATAACGATTAAAATTGGCAAAAATTGTCACAAATAGAGAAAAACCGATTAAAAATCAGCAAGAAACCAATAGAAATTGATAAAATCAAATAAAAATTAACAAATATCCATTTTGTTTGCTTTTAAACAAATTAAGAACTTTGAAAACACACGACAATTTTAAACAGTAAACACCGGGGTCAAATAAGCGCCGCTACTCGTTTAAACACCGGGGAGGTGTTAGTGAAGTGCCTCGAGTGGAGAAATTAATAAACGCTCGAGGCACCACGGTAGGCTTATTAAACACAAAATATGAAACGCTCGATCTTCAACAGGCGCACACGCCCGAGAACACCTCGGCATGCCTCAGCACTCTCCAAGAAACGAGAAAAACCAAGGCAAAAAAAAAAAAAATACACCAAAATTAGGACTAAAATCAAACACACATGGGGCCCGGAAGATTGATAACATCCCGGCATATATTCAAGGCAGTACGCCATGTTTTTTCCACCATTTTGTAAGTTTATTTCAATATTCATAAAGTTTATTGCTTTTTGTATCATTAGTAGTATTCCCTTGTGTGATGTGGTTTTATAAATATCACACACAACTGCTTCTGCTGTTTTCTTCACGTTTATGCTTCGTGTATGCACGTGAAGCCCTCGCACATCTTTTGAGCACCTGTACACATTTGGACACGCTCAAGGTGCTACATCGCGCGCTCAAACGCACTAGATCGCGCGCGCAAACGCGCTACATCACGCATATTAGGGATAAGAACAGACCGGGATAGGGACTGGACTGGTAATGTTTGCCCTATGCGGATACGGGACGGGACGGGATTACAGTTGCTAAATTCGTACTGCGAGGCGGAGACAATTTTCTAATTCCAGTTGTTATTTATCACTATTAAGCCTAATATTGAGCCTGATAATGCTAAAATAAAGTAAATAAACAACAACAACAAACTCATTATTAAAAGTAAATTACACTGTATGACCAAAATATTGTTGTTTCTTTACTTTATTTTAGCATTATTAGGCCTAATATTAGGCTTAATACTGATTTATTTCAATTATGCAATCATACGCGCGTATTACGCTAACGTAATGGACCCGGGACGGGTCGGGACCCGAAAATTGGTCCCGTTCTCATCCCTAACGCATATATATATCGCAGACATATCGCGCCCACGACAAAGCACAAACCCATGGCAGTCACCAAAGAATATTTACGCCGCTTCCACGCACGTTTTATTTTCTCACAGGCCTCTACACATTTAACTTGCGCGCGCACTTGCTACGTGCTCGTGTGGTCACAATAAATACCTAATTTTCATTAAAATAACGAATGAACGAAATCACTTCAACCACACTTGCTACGGTCGACGCATCGACGGCGATTCGCATGCGTTACCCCAAATACCGATCAAAAATCGCAGAAAACACTAATCCCGACCCAAAAACCGCCAAAATTACCCTCAACACACCCCAACAACCTTCCACCACTTAAATTACACCGGAAAAAAAACAATTTCAAACCGAAAAATCAACAAAAAAGGCCAAAAAAATATTGCAAACAAAGAGAAAAGATCAATTATCGAGGCAAATCCCCACCACAAAACAACGCATCGCCGGTAAACACTTAAGCGTACAGTGCACAACACTACTGTTTATTTTCAATGATCCAATAAATAAAATTTGAAACAAAGTTGAGTGGAATTGTACGTTTCTTGTATATTAAAGTTTTTATTTTGTTTGTTTACACTTAATTTTTTTTTTCCATCATAGAATGGCGACTCGATACTTTTGTAGCTCGAATTCACTTCGTAAACGTAATCGGTGTTCATCACGCGTCAATGCGCTCGTGCAATAGTATAGGCGCGCATACGATTTGATGCGCGCAAAACTTGCAAAACTTGCACGGAATTTGGGCAATTTTTGACAATTTTCAGCAGATTTTTGCCTGTATTTGACAAATTTCAGAAGATTTTTGCCTATATTTGACAAATTTCAGAAGATTTCCTCAATCCTCAAACATTTGCTGAAATTTCTCATAAAATTTCTAAAATTAATTGAAATTTGTCTGAAATTTGTCTGCAATTTGTCAAATATTGTCAAAAATCCGTGGAAATTTGTCAAATACTGGCAAAAATCCATGTAAATTTGTCAAAAATTGCCATAATTCGGTGCAAATTGTGTTAGACATTGGAAAAATTTATTTTAACGCTTCCAACGCGCCAGTAAATCGCGCGTGCACACGCGTGAATTTTTCGTCATAGTTGGATGCGCGCAAACCTCACGTAACTTGCGCCAAAATTTGGCAATTTTTGACAAATTTCAGCAGATTTTTGCCAGTATTTGACAAATTTCCACTGATTTTTGACAATATTTGACCCAACAACTGCGCCACGTTCCAGGCGCCGGTTTAGGCATTTTAGACCCGTTTTAGACCGTTTTAGATGGCGAAAACGTTCTCTCCATCATTTTCTACCCCTGGGTGAGGTTTTCAGCGTTCATGATTGATGAAAAAGCTGTTTTCTAACTAGCTGTCCCATTGCTAGTTTTGGCGTCAGGTTTTAGCAACCTTCCGATCCGACTCTGTCGTCTGCACGAATTCCAAGACCGTTTTAGGGTTAATTTGAGTCAAATAATTCATTCTGGGGGTTGTTTTGGGTTTTTTACAAGTGTGTTTTTGTAGTTTTTATTGGTTTCAAACATTGTCAATTCTTTATACAAGTGTAACTTTCATTTCTCTGTATTTTGAGAACTTTGCATTGCAGCAAAGTTCATTTCTTGCCCCTTAATTATTGTGTAATTGTTGGTTTTCAAGCCCGTTTTTTAACAATAACTTTATTTGAAGTGCCTATTGTTTCAGGCACGTGCTTCCACGTGCCTTTTATTGTTGAGCAATTTCTTGGGCAGTTGCGCTCCTGTTGCTAGCATTGCCGCGCGTTCTCCGCGCGCGTACTCGCGTTTCGCATCACACACATTCGGATTCGATGGCCTATCGCGGCGGCACATTGTGTGGCATAGCGCGGCACGTTGCAATTACGTGACGTGGCACGTTGCTGTTACGTGACGCGATAGCCAGTATTTAAGCAGGGGATTCCATCATCGTTTACACAAATGCGCATTGCAACGTGGAGGCGCATTCGAGTCCTTTTCCCAAGCGAAATCGTATTTGATTCGCTTTTGAATCGAATACGAGTTTTGTCCTTTTTCAACGCGAAATCGTATTTGATTCGCTTTCGAATCGAATACGAGTTTTGCCCTTTCTCAACGCAAAATCGTATTTGATTCGCATCCGAATCAAATACGAGATTTGTCCTTTTTCAAAGCGAAATCGTATTCGATTCGCTGTCGAATCGTATATGAGATGGTCGATTTTTGTTTCCCGGACTTTGATTCGTATTCGAGTTGTTACGAGTTCGTATTTTGATCGTATTCGTATTCGAATCGAATTCGAATCGTATTCGAATCGAATACGAATCGAATTCGAGTCGTATTCGAGATGGTCGATGATTTCCACTCGCTCGTATACGCGTTGTATACGAGCTCGTATTTTGATCGTAATCGTAAACAAATCGTTTACAAGTCGTATACAAGTTGTATACGACGTGTATACACCTCGTATACGAACGAAGTTTGTGAAAACACAATTTCCAAATAAGACGTATGTGACTACTATGTGTTTTCATGTCGTAGTAAGTATCCGGTGGATTTTCCAAACTTCGTTCGTATACGAGGTGTATACACGTCGTATACAACTTGTATACGACTTGTAAACGATTCGTTTACGATTACGATCAAAATACGAGCTCGTATACAACGCGTATACGAGCGAGTGGAAATCATCGACCATCTCGAATACGACTCGAATTCGATTCGTATTCGATTCGAATACGATTCGAATTCGATTCGAATACGAATACGATCAAAATACGAACTCGTAACAACTCGAATACGAATCAAAGTCCGGGAAACAAAAATCATCGACCATCTCGTATACGATTCGAAAGCGAATCGAATACGATTTCGCGTTGAGAAAAGGCAAAACTCGTATTCGATTCGGATGCGAATCGAATACGATTTCGCGTTGAAAAAGGATAAAACTCGTATTCGATTCGAAAGCGAATCGAATACGATTTCGTGTTGAAAAAAGGCAAAACTCGTATTCGATTCGGATGCGAATCGAATACGATTTCGCGTTGAAAAAGGACAAAACTCGTATTCGATACAAAAGCGAATCGCATACGATTTCGCGTTGAAAAAGGACAAAACTCGTATTCGATTCGAAAGCGAATCGAATACGATTTCGCGTTGAAAAAGGACAAAACTCGTATTCGATTCGAAAGCGAATCGAATACGATTTCGCTTGGGAAAAGGACTCGAATGCGCCTCCACGTTGCAATGCGCATTTGTGTAAACGATGATGGAATCCCCTGCTTAAATACTGGCTATCGCGTCACGTAACAGCAACGTGCCACGTCACGTAATTGCAACGTGCCGCGCTATGCCACACAATGTGCCGCCGCGATAGGCCATCGAACCCGAATGTGTGTGATGCGAAACGCGCGAGTACACGCGCGGAGAACGCGCGGCAATGCTAGCAACAGGAGCGCAACTGCCCAAGAAATTGCTCAACAATAAAAGGCACGTGGAAGCACGTGCCTGAAACAATAGGCACTTCAAATAAAGTTATTGTTAAAAAAACGGGCTTGAAAACCAACAATTACACAATAATTAAGGGGCAAGAAATGAACTTTGCTGCAATGCAAAGTTCTCAAAATACAGAGAAATGAAAGTTACACTTGTATAAAGAATTGACAATGTTTGAAACCAATAAAAACTACAAAAACACACTTGTAAAAAACCCAAAACAACCCCCAGAATGAATTATTTGACTCAAATTAACCCTAAAACAGTCTTGGAGGTCGTGCAGACGACAGAGTCGGATCGGAAGGTTGCTAAAACCTGACGCCAAAACTAGCAATGGGACAGCTAGTTAGAAAACAGCTTTTTCATCGATCATGAACGCTGAAAACCTCACCCAGGGGTAGAAAATGATGGAGAGAACGTTTTCGCCATCTAAAACGGTCTAAAACGGGTCTAAAATGCCTAAACCGGCGCCTGGAACGTGGCGCAGTTGTTGGGTCAAATATTGTCAAAAATCAGTGGAAATTTGTCAAATACTGGCAAAAATCTGCTGAAATTTGTCAAAAATTGCCAAATTTTGGCGCAAGTTACGTGAGGTTTGCGCGCATCCAACTATGACGAAAAATCCATGCGTGTGCACGCGCGATTTACTGGCGCGTTGGAAGCGTTAAAATAAATTTTTCCAATATCTAACACAATTTGCACCGAATTATGGCAATTTTTGACAAATTTACATGGATTTTTGCCAGTATTTGACAAATTTCCACGGATTTTTGACAATATTTGACAAATTGCAGACAAATTTCAGACAAATTTCAATTAATTTTAGAAATTTTATGAGAAATTTCAGCAAATGTTTGAGGATTGAGGAAATCTTCTGAAATTTGTCAAATATAGGCAAAAATCTTCTGAAATTTGTCAAATACAGGCAAAAATCTGCTGAAATTTGTCAAAAATTGCCCAAATTCCGTGCAAGTTTTGCAAGTTTTGCGCGCATCAAATCGTATGCGCGCCTATACTATTGCACGAGCGCATTGACGCGTGATGAACACCGACCACGTTTACGAAGTGAATTCGAGCTACAAAAGTATCGAGTCGCCATTCTATGATGGAAAAAAAAAATTAAGTGTAAACAAACAAAATAAAAACTTTAATATACAAGAAACGTACAATTCCACTCAACTTTGTTTCAAATTTTATTTATTGGATCATTGAAAATAAACAGTAGTGTTGTGCACTGTACGCTTAAGTGTATACCGGCGATGCGTTGTTTTGTGGTGGGGATTTGCCTCGATAATTGATCTTTTCTCTTTGTTTGCAATATTTTTTTGGCCTTTTTTGTTGATTTTTCGGTTTGAAATTGTTTTTTTCCGGTGTAATTTAAGTGGTGGAAGGTTGTTGGCGTGTGTTGAGGGTAATTTTGGCGGTTTTTGGGTCGGGATTAGTGTTTTCTGCGATTTTTTATCGGTATTTGGGGTTTGATGCAGCGGATAGCGCATGTGAATCGCCGTCGACCGTAGCATTAGCAATTGCAACCTGCCGCGCTATGCCACACAATGTGCCGCCGCGATAGGCCATCGAATCCGAATGTGTGTGATGCGAAACGCGAGTACGCGCGCGGAGAACGCGCGGCAATGCTAGCAACAGGAGCGCAACTGCCCAAGAAATTGCTCAACAATAAAAGGCACGTGGAAGCACGTGCCTGAAACAATAGGCACTTCAAATAAAGTTATTGTTAAAAAAACGGGCTTGAAAACCAACAATTACACAATAATTAAGGGGCAAGAAATGAACTTTGCTGCAATGCAAAGTTCTCAAAATACAGAGAAATGAAAGTTACACTTGTATAAAGAATTGACAATGTTTGAAACCAATAAAAACTACAAAAACACACTTGTAAAAACCCAAAACAACCCCCAGAATAAATTATTTGACTCAAATTAACCCTAAAACGGTCTTGGAGGTCGTGCAGACGACAGAGTCAGATCGGGAGGTTGCTAAAACCTGACGCCAAAACTAGCAAAGGGACAGCTAGTTAGAAAACAGCTTTTTCATCAAACATGAACGCTGAAAACCTCACCCAAGGGTAGAAAATGATGGAGAGAACGTTTTCGCCATCTAAAACGGTCTAAAACGGGTCTAAAATGCCTAAACCGGCGCCTGGAACGTGGCGCAGTTGTTGGGTCAAATATTGTCAAAAATCAGTGGAAATTTGTCAAATATAGGCAAAAATCTGCTGAAATTTGTCAAAAATTGACCAAATTCCGTGCAAGTTTTGCAAGTTTTGTGCGCATCAAGCCATGCGCGCCTATACTATTGCACGAGCGCATTGACGCGTGATGAAAACCGACCACGTTTACGAAGTGAATTCGAGCTACAAAAGTATCGAATCGCCATTCTAGTATGGAACAAAAAAAATTAAGTGGAAACAAACAAAATAAAAACTTTAATATACGAGAAACGTACAATTCCACTCAACTTTGTTTCAAATTTTATTTATTGGATCATTAAAAATAAACAGTAGTGTTGTGCACTGTACACTTAAATGTATACCGCAGTACAAGTACCGCGGTCCCGGTACTGCACCGGTACACGTGAAAACGCGAGTTTCTCAAATTTAAAAAGTTGATGTCGGCGGCGATGCGTTGTTTTGTGGTGAGAATTTGCCTCGAGAATTGATCTTATCTCTTTGTTTGCAATATTTTTTTTGGCATTCTTTGTTGATTTTTCGGTTTGAATTTGTTTTTTTCCGGTGTAATTTGAGTGGTGGAAGGTTGTTGGGGTGTGTTGAGGGCAATTTTGGTTATTTGTTGATTTTTAATTGATTTAATCGTTTTCTGTTTGTTTTTGCTGGTTTTTAATCGATTTTTCTGTATTTTTGGTCAATTTTTACCAATTGTAATTGTTATTTGTCATTCTGAATTGATTATTGTCCGATTTTATTCGATTATTGTCAGATTTCAGTCGATTTTTGTCGATTTCTAATCAATGTTTATACATTTTGTCGCGTCCTACTTTGTATAGGTTTAAATAGCGCTAACGTGTAATACTTTACCTGTGATCAATTATGCAAATACCCAAATGAATACCAAATGTATGTAAATAAACAGTTAATTTATTCACCAGGCTTTATGCCTTTAAAATACACTCAGTAATAATTCTAGAGTCGACGTGGTCAGCGTCGAACAAAGGATTTCTCAAGATGGCGTCGTCGATTCCGCGTGGTCGGCGGAACAAAGGCGGCGTCTCGAGTTGTCGTTAATTCGTCACGGATTCGTCTTCACGGACGCGGTGGAATGCTCTCTCGAGTCTTCTATCCGTGCCTGTTGTCTAGGTTTTGGTTTAGCGTCGCAGAGGCCTCGTCTAGGAACTTTGGGGTTCCTTACAAAGCACTCGGACACTCACTTCGGCGAATAATCGTCTGGGCGATTATTCTGGGTGATTTCACAAGGGCTATTCTCGTGCTTTCGCAGGAATAGCTCGCAAGTGACTTCGTGAGAGTTACAGTTTGCACTTTACTCAGCGATCCTCGATCAATCCTAACTTGTAGTTGAAGTTGGCCTGACGGTGAGGTAGTTGCTGTGTTCTTGGTGTCGTTTGTGTAAGTTCTGACTTTAGGCGGGAAACACAGCCTTTTATGCAGTGGGGTGAAGGGCCGGCGATCAACCAATGGGGGCTGACCACCAGCCGCTTCCTCCCCCTCGGGGCACACACCTGCCATGGGGAGGTGGAGCCAACTCGGGGGGGAACGACTCTTCAATCACAGTGACTCAGAGGACAAGTATCCGCTCTGGGGGGACACTTATCCAACTGGGTCACCACAATTTCTTATCAAGTTTTGTATATTTTTGTTGATTTTTAATCATATTTGTTCCTTTTTAATCAAAGTCGAAAACGAGTTGTAAATGCGTTCGTATGCGACGCGAACGCGTATTGGAGTCGATTCCAAGTTCGTATTCCATCGCAAACGCGCATTTGAGACGTTAACGAGTTTATCTTTTTCACTCTCGCTTGATCCCCCTTTATCGCGCCTCATTGCTCCTGTGAAAAAAAATATATGAGAATGCACAGAAATGAACCTTCCAATACTTACATGAAAATTGGCAACCTTGACACAAAACAGTCTATCGACACTCCCAACACCACCCCGGACATTTTTCGGAAGAGTTTGGTCCACCCGGAATCCGCAGAATAGTCTCCCCCGAAATGCGGATTTCGCGGACGCCAATCCGCGAAAAGGATAAAAAATTTCCAATGTATAAACTTTATTTCTGTTTTCAGTTTCCTGATATGATTAAAGAAAATCCTAAATATTATTTCCAAACATTTATCAAATTCTTTTCAAAAGCAGTTGTGGAGGCGTCTACTACGAACGTGTCATCGTGGGCGTCAAATTTGAATATTTTTAACTTTCTGCGTTTGCACGAATTCGCAGAATTCGTCCACTGGCATCGTGGCGACGCATGGTCGACATTTTGTATTCATATGTGACGCGCACTCTATTTACTCACGTAGAACACACGAATCGCGCGCGTCAACGCGCACATGTAAATTTAGTTTCACTGAATCGCGTACGAGTTTTTCCCTTTTTCAACGCGAAATCGTATTCGACTCGCTTTCTAGTCGAGTACGAATTTTGCCCTTCTTCAACGCGAAATCGTATTCGACTCGCTTTCTAGTCGAGTACGAATTTTGCCCTTCTTCAATGCGAAATCGTATTCGACTCGTTTTCGAGTCAAATGCGAATTTTGCCCTTCTTCAACGCGAAATCGTATTCGACTCGTTTTCGAGTCGAGTACGAATTTTGCCCTTTTTCAACGCGAAATCGTATTCGACTCGTTTTCGAGTCGAATGCGAATTTTGCCCTTCTTCAACGCGAAATCGTATTCGACTCGTTTTCGAGTCGAATGCGAATTTTGCCCTTCTTCAACGCGAAATCGTATTCGACTCGTTTTCGAGTCGAGTACGAATTTTGCCCTTCTTCAATGCGAAATCGTATTCGACTCGTTTTCGAGTCAAATGCGAATTTTGCCCTTCTTCAACGCGAAATCGTATTCGACTCGTTTTCGAGTCGAGTACGAGTTTTGCCCTTCTTCAACGCGAAATCGTATTCGACTCGTTTTCGAGTCAAATACGAGTTTTGCCCTTCTTCAACGCGAAATCGTATTCGACTCGTTTTCGAGTCGAATACGAGATAGTCGATGACCCGTTCCCGGACTTTGACTCGTACGACTCGTATTCGAGATGTATTCGAGATGTATTCGAATCGTATTCGAGTCGCATTCGAGATGGTCGATGATTTCCACTCGCTCGTATACGCGTTGTATACGAGCTCGTATTTTGATCGTAATCGTAAACGAATCGTTTACAAGTCGTATACAAGTTGTATACGACGTGTATACACCTCGTATACGAACGAAGTTTGGAAAATCCACCGGATACTTACTACGACATGAAAACACATAGTAGTCACATACGTCTTATTTGGAAATTGTGTTTTCACAAACTTCGTTCGTATACGAGGTGTATACACGTCGTATACAACTCGTATACGACTTGTAAACGATTCGTTTACGATTACGATCAAAATACGAGCTCGTATACAA
Source organism: Strigamia acuminata (assembly GCA_949358305.1). Taxonomy (NCBI): domain Eukaryota; kingdom Metazoa; phylum Arthropoda; class Chilopoda; order Geophilomorpha; family Linotaeniidae; genus Strigamia; species Strigamia acuminata. The sequence goes on from OX442314.1 coordinate 3,697,023, forward strand.
CGCGTATACGAGCGAGTGGAAATCATCGACCATCTCGAATACGACTCGAATTCGATTCGTATTCGATTCGAATACGACTCGAAAACGAGTCGAATACGAATTTTGCCCTTCTTCAACGCGAAATCGTATTCGACTCGTTTTCGAATCGTATACGAGATGGTCGATTTTTGTTTCCCGGGCTTTGATTCGTATTCGAGTTGTTACGAATCGAATTCGAATCGTATTCGAATCGAATACGAATCGAATTCGAGTCGTATTCGAGATGGTCGATGATTTCCACTCGCTCGTATACGCGTTGTATACGAGCTCGTATTTTGATCGTAATCGTAAACGAATCGTTTACAAGTCGTATACGAGTTGTATACGACGTGTATACACCTCGTATACGAACGAAGTTTGTGAAAACACAATTTCCAAATAAGACGTATGTGACTACTATGTGTTTTCATGTCGTAGTAAGTATCCGGTGGATTTTCCAAACTTCGTTCGTATACGAGGTGTATACACGTCGTATACAACTTGTATACGACTTGTAAACGATTCGTTTACGATTACGATCAAAATACGAGCTCGTATACAACGGGTATACGAGCGAGTGGAAATCATCGACCATCTCGAATGCGACTCGAATACGATTCGAATACATCTCGAATACATCTCGAATACGAGTCGTACGAGTCAAAGTCCGGGAACGGGTCATCGACTATCTCGTATTCGACTCGAAAACGAGTCGAATACGATTTCGCGTTGAAGAAGGGCAAAACTCGTATTTGACTCGAAAACGAGTCGAATACGATTTCGCGTTGAAGAAGGGCAAAACTCGTATTCGACTCGAAAACGAGTCGAATACGATTTCGCGTTGAAGAAGGGCAAAATTCGCATTCGACTCGAAAACGAGTCGAATACGATTTCGCGTTGAAGAAGGGCAAAACTCGCATTCGACTCGAAAACGAGTCGAATACGATTTCGCGTTGAAGAAGGGCAAAACTCGCATTCGACTCGAAAACGAGTCGAATACGATTTCGCGTTGAAGAAGGGCAAAACTCGCATTCGACTCGAAAACGAGTCGAATACGATTTCGCGTTGAAGAAGGGCAAAACTCGCATTCGACTCGAAAACGAGTCGGATACGATTTGGCGTTGAAGAAGGGCAAAATTCGCATTCGACTCGAAAACGAGTCGAATACGATTTCGCGTTGAAGAAGGGCAAAATTCGCATTCGACTCGAAAACGAGTCGAATACGATTTCGCGTTGAAGAAGGGCAAAACTCGTATTCGACTCGAAAACGAGTCGGATACGATTTCGCGTTGAAGAAGGGCAAAATTCGCATTCGACTCGAAAACGAGTCGAATACGATTTCGCGTTGAAGAAGGACAAAATTCGCATTCGACTCGAAAACGAGTCGAATACGATTTCGCGTTGAAGAAGGGCAAAATTCGCATTCGACTCGAAAACGAGTCGAATACGATTTCGCGTTGAAGAAGGACAAAATTCGCATTCGACTCGAAAACGAGTCGAATACGATTTCGCGTTGAAGAAGGACAAAATTCGCATTCGACTCGAAAACGAGTCGAATACGATTTCGCGTTGAAGAAGGGCAAAATTCGTACTCGACTAGAAAGCGAGTCGAATACGAGATCATTTTTTGATCTGGGTCGTGAATGCGTCCGTATGTCACGCGAACGCGTGTTGGAGTCGATTCCGAGTTCGTATTCCATCTTGAACGCGCATTGGAGACGTAAACCAGTTTATTTTACCCACTCTCGCTCGATCCCGCTTCATCGCTCCTTGTCGCTCCTGTGAAAAAAAATACATGAGAATGTGCAGAAATGAACCTTCCAATACTCACATGAAAATTGACAACCTTGACACAAAACAGTCTATTGACACTCCCAACACCACCCCGGACATTTTCCGGAAGAGTTTGGTCCACCCGGAATCCCCAGAATAGTCGCCCCCGAAATGCGGATTTCGCGGAAGCCAATCCGCGAAAAGGATATGTTTTTAGCGGCGCGCCGACGCGTCCGCCACGCCCGTCTGGAGAGCTTAACCTTATGGCGCGCATGCGGATTTCTCGGAGTGCGAAAGGGACCCTATTTTTAACATTACGGCGGCCTATACCTTGACCCCCTGTTCGCAGTCTCATGGCTGATTTTGCGGATTTCACTTATTTGTATATTCCGCACGATCGCGCGCGTTTTATCAACCTTGGGAAAGCCGCTTTCTCAAATTTGCAAATTCCACATTGTGTGAACATGCTACAACGCTTCTGTGCGCGTCAATAAAAAAAAAACCGATTAGAAATGAAATTCAGGGTTTTGTTAAAATAAAAATTATACAATATAATCAGTCTATAATGCTTCTATAATGCTGTTGGTTTAATCAGCACATTGTAATCGTGTGAAAACACGCGCGCTCGCAATAATACATTACCCAATGTACTTGCACTGGCATGGACCCATCAGTGCGCACTTTCCCGTGCGTGCTGCTTGCACTATTTACATCAATTGTTGCTCCACAGGTTGCGCGACCTGCCGGGCAGTTAAGACGTACTAGAATAACCTCAGGATTTGATAAAACCTGATTTTTGGATGACACTAAGTAAATGGCAGTGAATGTGAGATGTGAGATACACGATGAATTTAATAAAATTTATATTTCCTAATCATGGGATTGGTTTCACGTTTCATAATCCAACAATTAAGTAGAATATCATTATTGCAATTGATTAAAACAAATTTTTTTTACAAATTCTTTGGTTTTACATTTTAAATTTATTTTCCAATAGTTGGCACCATCGCAATTGCTGCGAGTTTAAAACACTGCATTCAGCAGAATTTACTGCACTTTCAAATCAAGGCCAGGCATACCTACTGCAAAGTAATGTATAAACCATAAAGAAGCCTTTGATTCGGAATTGCCTGTAGGTAATTCTGCGCTGGTCTCCAATGGAAATGTCCGCGCCGGTCTTCCGTGCACGGGAAGTCCACAGAAAGTCCGTGCATTCCGTGCGCTGGGAGTCCGTGCGTCGTACCGCGTGATCTTGCATTGTTTTTTGTGGGCTTTTCCTGATTAGGATTACTTCCTTTTTAACTCTTGAAGAATTAAGTTTGTTTTTTTTGCTCCAAAACGTCCCAAAACGCCTGAAAATCGCGCAACTCGAGGCAAAACATTACAGTGTGTATTCAAATCAAAACTAGCTACAAATACATGCTGAAATTAGCTAAATTTTCAAATTTTTTGGCTTTCAAGAAGTAATGGAAACATTTGACATAACGTGGATCAGTTGCATTCAAAAACTAAAATATTTTGTGTTTTACTTCAATTTTAAACTAAAAATGATGTCATTTTCTGTTTAAACCCCTGTTAAAGCTTGAAATACATTTTAACTAAAAGAAATAAGTTTGTTTTTTTCTTCGGCAGTGACGTGTACACACGAGCACGCCTGAGAACGCCAAAAAATGCTAAAAAACGCTCAAAAACGCCTGAAAATCGCGCAACTCGAGGCAAAACATTAATTTTTCATCTTTATTTCAACTTTTGTGACGTTTAAAATTGTGTTCTCATGTTTTTTGCCTCAAGTTGCATTGTCATCTGGCGTTTTGGAGTGTTTTTATGTGTTCGCAGGCGTTCGCAGGCGTTTTTTGGCGTTGTCACTCACTCAAGTGGCCAATTTTAGCATTTTCCGTAGTAAAAATGGCCGTTTTTCGTCAAAATGGCCATTTTTAGCCATTTTTCAGAGTAAAAATGTTTTTTTTTCACCGTTTTTATAGTAAAATGGCCATTTTTAGTCGTTTTTTTAATCAAAAATGGCCGTTTTTATCGTTGAAACGTTATTAAAATGTAACGTTTCAATGGCGTTTTGATCTCGCCTCATTTCCGGTTTTGAAAATTAATAAACGCCCCGGCGTTTATTCGAGGCAACACCCAACTTGGGCTTTTATTCGCGTCGCACCGCATCATCATCTCACCTTGCCTCCCGTCTTGAAAATTTATAAACGCCCCGGCGTTTATTCAAGGCAAACCATTGTTTATGTAAGTTTTTCCTGATTAGGGTTACTTCCTTTAGAAGAAACACGTTTATTTCTTCTCGCTTAATCTTGAGTCGTGATCTCGCCTCGTTTCTGGTCTTAAAAATTAATAAACACCCCGGCTTTTATTCAAGGCAATACGGTACGTTTATGAAACCCAACTTGGGCTTTCATTTTAAAAAAAGCGCGTGTTCTTACGTCGAACTAAGAGATACAGGTGAATTAGCAACGCCTAATTTGATTTAATAAATAAAGCAAACAACATCTCGCCTCACTTCTGGCGTTTGTTCGAGGCAAGCCATTGTTTTTGCATTTTTTTTCCTGATTAGGGTTACTTCCTTTTTAACTCTTGAAGAAATAAGTATGTTTTTTTTACTCGGCAGTGACGTGTACGCGCGAGTACGCCTGAGAACGCCAAAAAATACTCCAAAACGCCTGAAAATCGTGCAACTCGAGGCAAAACATTAATTGTTTATTTTTGTTTCAACTTTTGTAACGTTTACAATTGTGTTCTCATGTTTTTTGCCTCAAGTTGCATTGTCATTTTGCGTTTTGGGGCGTTTTTAGGCATTTTTAGGCATTTGCGGGCGTTCTTGGGCGTTTTTTGGCGTTGTCATTCAATCAAATAGCCATTTTTAGCCATTTTTACCCATTTTTCATAGAAAAATGGTCATTTTTAGCCGTTTTTCATCCAAAATGGCCGTTTTTCATCCAAAAGGGCCGTTTTTCATCCAAAATGGAATAATTGTTGTGTCCGGATTTTATGTCATTTATTGTCTTAATTAAAGTTAACAAAGTGTCTTTAATTTTTGCTTTTCTTGAATTTCAGCTTTTTAGATATTTTTACATATTAAACTTTCATTTTTTGTGATTTATTAAAAGTTACAGTGTTTTCATGAATTTTAGTGTCTATGATATTGATATTATCTTTATTCATTGCTATTTAAAGTTTTATTACTTCTCTGTGTCTTATTTCTTTAATTCTTGCTCATTTTGTGTGATTTTGGATGATTTTTAGTGCATCCGTCGATTTACAGATCACTTGCGTAAGACGCGTGACGTCATATTTCTTAATCTAGTTCGGTTGTGTTCAAACTTCTAACCTTTTGTTTGGACCTTATTCTTGTGTTATGGATAGGTTTTAGAATTGATTTAGACTAATTTGGGGGTGATCTGTCGATTGGTTTGCTTTATTTTTGTCCCGGAACGGTCGTTTTGTCGTTTCGAGCGTTTGTTGTCGGTACGCACTTGTGCGCTGCTGACCGAGTTCATTCCGTTCGGCAAACGATTATTTTCAAGTGTTCTTTTAATAAATAGTGCTTTTGTTGTAGGAAATTACATTTCCTAATGTTATTTTATTCAATACAGTGTGTATTCTTGATTTTATTCTTGTGTTGAAATTCAAATGTCGTGTTTTGCCGCTCTAGCGGATTTGAAGTGGGCGCCATGTTGGATTTCCCCGCTAATTTCTTTATTTATCCATTTCATTTGTCTTTTTGAAAATGAATAAACGCCCCGGCGTTTATGCGAGGCAAGCCATAGTTTTTGTAGGTTCTTTCCTGATTAGGGTTACTTGTGACGTGCACGCGCGAGCTCGCCTGAGGACGCCAAAAAAAGCTCAAAAACGCCCCAAAACGCCTGAAAATCGCGCAACTCGAAGCAAAAAATTACAGTTTGAATTCAAATCAAAACTAACCACAAATACATGCTACAATTAGGTAAATTTTCAAATTTTTTATCAATAAATGATGACTTTCAAGAAGTATGACAACATTTGACAAAATTTAGACCAGTTGCATTTAAAAACTAAAATATTTTGTGTTTTACTTCAATTTTAAACCAAAAATGACGTCATTTTTTGTTTAAACCGGCGTTTATTTGAGGCAAACACGCCGCTGAGAACGCCAAAAAATGCTCAAAAACACTCCAAAAGACCTGAAAATCGCGCAACTTGAGGCAAAAAATTAATTTTTCATCTTTGTTTCAACTTTTGTGACGTTTAAAATTGTGTTTTCAAGTTTTATGCCTCAAGTTGCATTGTCATCTGGCGTTTTGGGGCGTTTTGGGGCGTTCGCAGGCGTTTGCACGCGTTTTTTGGCGTTGTCACTCACTCAAGTGGCCATTTTTAGCCAATTTTCGAAGTAAAAATGGCCTTTTTTTATTAAAATGGCCATTTTCAGCCATTTGTCATAGTAAAAATGGCCATTTTCAGCCATTTTTTATAGTAAAAATGGCCATTTTTCATCCAAAATGGCCGTTTTTCATCCAAAATGACCATTTTTATCATTGACACGCTATAAAAATGTAACGTTTCAATGGCGTTTTGACGGAACCGGTAAGTTTTGAAATTTCCCGTGTCCCGTTATTGTGACTCCTCGTCCGGTTTCTCAGAACCGAAACCCTAATACAGGTGAATTAGTGACGCCTAATTTGTTTTAACAAATAAAGCAAACAACATCTCGCCTCACTTCCAGTCTTGAAAATTAGTAAACGCCCCGGCGTTTATTCGAGGCAAGCCGTTGTTTTTACAGTAATTTCCTGGTTAGGGTTATTTTTTTTTTAACTCTTGAAGAAATAAGTTTGTTTTTTTCTCGCCTGCACGCGCGAGCTCGCATGAGAATGCTAAAAAATAAGCAAAAACGTTCTAAAACGCCCCAAAACGCTTCAAAATGCTCCAAAAAGCCTGAAAATCGTGCCACTCAAAGCAAAAAATTATGTTCGCATGTTTTTTGCCTCAAGTTGCACGGTTATCTGGCGTTTTGGTGCGTTCTTGGGGCGTTTTGGTGCGTTCTTGGGGCGTTTTCGGGCGTTTTTTTGGCGTTGTCACTCACTCCCACACTTTGCTGTCTTGTTTATTACAATTTGGTTTAGCTGTTGTATTTATTTTTATTTGTTTTATGGTTATTTAATGTGTTTTTGTAGCATTCAAAATGTTTTGTTGCCTAATTTCTCGTTTTGGCGCCAACTGTTTGTTTGACAACGCCGTGTCAGAATTTAGGGATGATTCTGCTTTGGTTTCTAATTAAAAAAAAAATGTTGTTTTAATTTCAATTGTAACTGCTTATTATAACGTTATTATTAGTATTTTGTAAAGGTTCATTCTTTTTCCATGTTAATAAAAAATGAAGTAACTTTCGGTGAAAAAAAAAACAGTTAAATGCGGATCAAAATTAAACACACACGAGAAGTTTAATAAACGTCCCGGCGTTTATTCGAGGCAATACGGTACATTTGTGAAACCCAACTTGGAACCCGAAAATAACGTGGGGCCGTCTGAACACCTGGATTTGAATTTTCGTCTACGCGCGCGCCGACGCATGGGGAATGCGGGGTGGGGTTCCTTCCCAGTGTTCCGAACGAGTCAATTTCACCCCGAAAATATCCCGAAATTGCTGATACATGCATTTCGAGCCAGAAATATTGATCTTCATGTAAATTTTGATTGTTTAGCTTTTTTTTGAAATTTTACAAATTTTTCTCATCTCCTGCCTTCCTCGCTCATTTAACACCAAAATGGCCTGCATTGAGGATTTTTCCCATAATCCTTTTCACACGTATGGAGCGCAAACAGTCGCAATAAATGAAATCAGCGGAATTCGGCCTTGAGTTTGCGACGCCATCTTGAATACGAGTAACAGCACAGTATGGTGTCAATTATTCGAACTGATCGTAAGGCATGGGACAAAAATTGATTAAAAACGAACAAACATGATTAAAAATCAACAAAAATCGACTGAAATCGGACAATAATCAATTCAGAATGACAAATAACGATTAAAATTGGCAAAAATTGTCACAAATAGAGAAAAACCGATTAAAAATCAGCAAGAAACCAATAGAAATTGATAAAATCAAATAAAAATTAACAAATATCCATTTTGTTTGCTTTTAAACAAATTAAGAACTTTGAAAACACACGACAATTTTAAACAGTAAACACCGGGGTCAAATAAGCGCCGCTACTCGTTTAAACACCGGGGAGGTGTTAGTGAAGTGCCTCGAGTGGAGAAATTAATAAACGCTCGAGGCACCACGGTAGGCTTATTAAACACAAAATATGAAACGCTCGATCTTCAACAGGCGCACACGCCCGAGAACACCTCGGCATGCCTCAGCACTCTCCAAGAAACGAGAAAAACCAAGGCAAAAAAAAAAAAAATACACCAAAATTAGGACTAAAATCAAACACACATGGGGCCCGGAAGATTGATAACATCCCGGCATATATTCAAGGCAGTACGCCATGTTTTTTCCACCATTTTGTAAGTTTATTTCAATATTCATAAAGTTTATTGCTTTTTGTATCATTAGTAGTATTCCCTTGTGTGATGTGGTTTTATAAATATCACACACAACTGCTTCTGCTGTTTTCTTCACGTTTATGCTTCGTGTATGCACGTGAAGCCCTCGCACATCTTTTGAGCACCTGTACACATTTGGACACGCTCAAGGTGCTACATCGCGCGCTCAAACGCACTAGATCGCGCGCGCAAACGCGCTACATCACGCATATTAGGGATAAGAACAGACCGGGATAGGGACTGGACTGGTAATGTTTGCCCTATGCGGATACGGGACGGGACGGGATTACAGTTGCTAAATTCGTACTGCGAGGCGGAGACAATTTTCTAATTCCAGTTGTTATTTATCACTATTAAGCCTAATATTGAGCCTGATAATGCTAAAATAAAGTAAATAAACAACAACAACAAACTCATTATTAAAAGTAAATTACACTGTATGACCAAAATATTGTTGTTTCTTTACTTTATTTTAGCATTATTAGGCCTAATATTAGGCTTAATACTGATTTATTTCAATTATGCAATCATACGCGCGTATTACGCTAACGTAATGGACCCGGGACGGGTCGGGACCCGAAAATTGGTCCCGTTCTCATCCCTAACGCATATATATATCGCAGACATATCGCGCCCACGACAAAGCACAAACCCATGGCAGTCACCAAAGAATATTTACGCCGCTTCCACGCACGTTTTATTTTCTCACAGGCCTCTACACATTTAACTTGCGCGCGCACTTGCTACGTGCTCGTGTGGTCACAATAAATACCTAATTTTCATTAAAATAACGAATGAACGAAATCACTTCAACCACACTTGCTACGGTCGACGCATCGACGGCGATTCGCATGCGTTACCCCAAATACCGATAAAAAATCGCAGAAAACACTAATCCCGACCCAAAAACCGCCAAAATTACCCTCAACACACGCCAACAACCTTCCACCACTTAAATTACACCGGAAAAAAACAATTTCAAACCGAAAAATCAACAAAAAAGGCCAAAAAAATATTGCAAACAAAGAGAAAAGATCAATTATCGAGGCAAATCCCCACCACAAAACAACGCATCGCCGGTATACACTTAAGCGTACAGTGCACAACACTACTGTTTATTTTCAATGATCCAATAAATAAAATTTGAAACAAAGTTGAGTGGAATTGTACGTTTCTTGTATATTAAAGTTTTTATTTTGTTTGTTTACACTTAATTTTTTTTTTCCATCATAGAATGGCGACTCGATACTTTTGTAGCTCGAATTCACTTCGTAAACGTGGTCGGTGTTCATCACGCGTCAATGCGCTCGTGCAATAGTATAGGCGCGCATACGATTTGATGCGCGCAAAACTTGCAAAACTTGCACGGAATTTGGGCAATTTTTGACAAATTTCAGCAGATTTTTGCCTGTATTTGACAAATTTCAGAAGATTTTTGCCTATATTTGACAAATTTCAGAAGATTTCCTCAATCCTCAAACATTTGCTGAAATTTCTCATAAAATTTCTAAAATTAATTGAAATTTGTCTGAAATTTGTCTGGAATTTGTCAAATATTGTCAAAAATCCGTGGAAATTTGTCAAATACTGGCAAAAATCCATGTAAATTTGTCAAAAATTGCCATAATTCGGTGCAAATTGTGTTAGATATTGGAAAAATTTATTTTAACGCTTCCAACGCGCCAGTAAATCGCGCGTGCACACGCATGGATTTTTCGTCATAGTTGGATGCGCGCAAACCTCACGTAACTTGCGCCAAAATTTGGCAATTTTTGACAAATTTCAGCAGATTTTTGCCAGTATTTGACAAATTTCCACTGATTTTTGACAATATTTGACCCAACAACTGCGCCACGTTCCAGGCGCCGGTTTAGGCATTTTAGACCCGTTTTAGACCGTTTTAGATGGCGAAAACGTTCTCTCCATCATTTTCTACCCCTGGGTGAGGTTTTCAGCGTTCATGATTGATGAAAAAGCTGTTTTCTAACTAGCTGTCCCATTGCTAGTTTTGGCGTCAGGTTTTAGCAACCTTCCGATCCGACTCTGTCGTCTGCACGACCTCCAAGACTGTTTTAGGGTTAATTTGAGTCAAATAATTCATTCTGGGGGTTGTTTTGGGTTTTTTACAAGTGTGTTTTTGTAGTTTTTATTGGTTTCAAACATTGTCAATTCTTTATACAAGTGTAACTTTCATTTCTCTGTATTTTGAGAACTTTGCATTGCAGCAAAGTTCATTTCTTGCCCCTTAATTATTGTGTAATTGTTGGTTTTCAAGCCCGTTTTTTAACAATAACTTTATTTGAAGTGCCTATTGTTTCAGGCACGTGCTTCCACGTGCCTTTTATTGTTGAGCAATTTCTTGGGCAGTTGCGCTCCTGTTGCTAGCATTGCCGCGCGTTCTCCGCGCGCGTACTCGCGCGTTTCGCATCACACACATTCGGGTTCAATGGCCTATCGCGGCGGCACATTGTGTGGCATAGCGCGGCACGTTGCAATTACGTGACGTGGCACGTTGCTGTTACGTGACGCGATAGCCAGTATTTAAGCAGGGGATTCCATCATCGTTTACACAAATGCGCATTGCAACGTGGAGGCGCATTCGAGTCCTTTTCCCAAGCGTTGAAAAAGGACAAAACTCGTATTCGATTCGAAAGCGAATCGAATACGATTTTTGTCCTTTTTCAACGCAAAATTGTATTCGATTCGCTTTCGAATCGAATACGAATTTTGCCCTTCTTCAACGCGAAATCGTATTCGACTCGTTTTCGAGTCGAATGCGAATTTTGCCCTTCTTCAACGCGAAATCGTATTCGACTCGTTTTCGAGTCGAGTACGAATTTTGCCCTTCTTCAACGCGAAATCGTATTCGACTCGTTTTCGAGTCGAATGCGAATTTTGCCCTTCTTCAATGCGAAATCGTATTCGACTCGTTTTCGAGTCGAATGCGAATTTTGCCCTTCTTCAACGCGAAATCGTATTCGACTCGTTTTCGAGTCGAATGCGAATTTTGCCCTTCTTCAACGCGAAATCGTATTCGACTCGTTTTCGAGTCGAATGCGAATTTTGCCCTTCTTCAACGCGAAATCGTATTCGACTCGTTTTCGAGTCGAATGCGAATTTTGCCCTTCTTCAACGCGAAATCGTATTCGACTCGTTTTCGAGTCGAATGCGAATTTTGCCCTTTCTCAACGCAAAATCGTATTCGACTCGTTTTCGAGTCGAATGCGAATTTTGCCCTTCTTCAACGCGAAATCGTATTCGACTCGTTTTCGAGTCGAATGCGAATTTTGCCCTTTCTCAACGCAAAATCGTATTCGACTCGTTTTCGAGTCGAATGCGAATTTTGCCCTTCTTCAACGCGAAATCGTATTCGACTCGTTTTCGAGTCGAGTACGAATTTTGCCCTTCTTCAACGCAAAATCGTATTCGACTCGTTTTCGAGTCGAGTACGAATTTTGCCCTTTCTTTCTCAACGCGAAATCGTATTCGACTCGTTTTCGAGTCGAATACGAGATAGTCGATGACCCGTTCCCGGACTTTGACTCGTACGACTCGTATTCGAGATGTATTCGAGATGTATTCGAATCGTATTCGAGTCGCATTCGAGATGGTCGATGATTTCCACTCGCTCGTATACGCGTTGTATACGAGCTCGTATTTTGATCGTAATCGTAAACGAATCGTTTACAAGTCGTATACAAGTTGTATACGACGTGTATACACCTCGTATACGAACAAAGTTTGGAAAATCCACCGGACACTTACTACGACATGAAAACACATAGTAGTCACATACGTCTTATTTGGAAATTGTGTTTTCACAAACTTCGTTCGTATACGAGGTGTATACACGTCGTATACGACTTGTATACGACTTGTAAACGATTCGTTTACGATTACGATCAAAATACGAGCTCGTATACAACGCGTATACGAGCGAGTGGAAATCATCGACCATCTCGAATACGACTCGAATTCGATTAGTATTCGATTCGAATACGATTCGAATTCGATTCGAATACGAATACGATCAAAATACGAACTCGTAACAACTCGAATACGAGATAGTCGATGACCCGTTCCCGGACTTTGACTCGTACGACTCGTATTCGAGATGTATTCGAGATGTATTCGAATCGTATTCGAGTCGCATTCGAGATGGTCGATGATTTCCACTCGCTCGTATACGCGTTGTATACGAGCTCGTATTTTGATCGTAATCGTAAACGAATCGTTTACAAGTCGTATACAAGTCGTATACGACGTGTATACACCTCGTATACGAACGAAGTTTGGAAAATCCACCGGATACTTACTACGACATGAAAACACATAGTAGTCACATACGTCTTATTTGGAAATTGTGTTTTCACAAACTTCGTTCGTATACGAGGTGTATACACGTCGTATACGACTTGTATACGACTTGTAAACGATTCGTTTACGATTACGATCAAAATACGAGCTCGTATACAACGCGTATACGAGCGAGTGGAAATCATCGACCATCTCGAATACGACTCGAATTCGATTAGTATTCGATTCGAATACGATTCGAATTCGATTCGAATACGAATACGATCAAAATACGAACTCGTAACAACTCGAATACGAGATAGTCGATGACCCGTTCCCGGACTTTGACTCGTACGACTCGTATTCGAGATGTATTCGAGATGTATTCGAATCGTATTCGAGTCGCATTCGAGATGGTCGATGATTTCCACTCGCTCGTATACGCGTTGTATACGAGCTCGTATTTTGATCGTAATCGTAAACGAATCGTTTACAAGTCGTATACAAGTCGTATACGACGTGTATACACCTCGTATACGAACGAAGTTTGGAAAATCCACCGGATACTTACTACGACATGAAAACACATAGTAGTCACATACGTCTTATTTGGAAATTGTGTTTTCACAAACTTCGTTCGTATACGAGGTGTATACACGTCGTATACGACTTGTATACGACTTGTAAACGATTCGTTTACGATTACGATCAAAATACGAGCTCGTATACAACGCGTATACGAGCGAGTGGAAATCATCGACCATCTCGAATACGACTCGAATTCGATTCGTATTCGATTCGAATACGATTCGAATTCGATTCGAATACGAATACGATCAAAATACGAACTCGTAACAACTCGAATACAAATCAAAGTCCGGGAAACAAAAATCGACCATCTCGTATACGATTCGAAAGCGAATCGAATACGATTTCGCGTTGAAGAAGGGCAAAATTCGTACTCGACTCGAAAACGAGTCGAATACGATTTCGCGTTGAAGAAGGGCAAAATTCGCATTCGACTCGAAAACGAGTCGAATACGATTTTGCGTTGAGAAAGGGCAAAATTCGCATTCGACTCGAAAACGAGTCGAATACGATTTCGCGTTGAAGAAGGGCAAAATTCGCATTCGACTCGAAAACGAGTCGAATACGATTTCGCGTTGAAGAAGGGCAAAATTCGCATTCGACTCGAAAACGAGTCGAATACGATTTCGCGTTGAAGAAGGGCAAAATTCGCATTCGACTCGAAAACGAGTCGAATACGATTTCGCGTTGAAGAAGGGCAAAATTCGCATTCGACTCGAAAACGAGTCGAATACGATTTCGCATTGAAGAAGGGCAAAATTCGCATTCGACTCGAAAACGAGTCGAATACGATTTCGCGTTGAAGAAGGGCAAAATTCGTACTCGACTCGAAAACGAGTCGAATACGATTTCGCGTTGAAGAAGGGCAAAATTCGCATTCGACTCGAAAACGAGTCGAATACGATTTCGCGTTGAAGAAGGGCAAAATTCGTATTCGATTCGAAAGCGAATCGAATACAATTTTGCGTTGAAAAAGGACAAAAATCGTATTCGATTCGCTTTCGAATCGAATACGAGTTTTGTCCTTTTTCAACGCTTGGGAAAAGGACTCGAATGCGCCTCCACGTTGCAATGCGCATTTGTGTAAACGATGATGGAATCCCCTGCTTAAATACTGGCTATCGCGTCACGTAACAGCAACGTGCCACGTCACGTAATTGCAACGTGCCGCGCTATGCCACACAATGTGCCGCCGCGATAGGCCATTGAACCCGAATGTGTGTGATGCAAAACGCGCGAGTACGCGCGCGGAGAACGCGCGGCAATGCTAGCAACAGGAGCGCAACTGCCCAAGAAATTGCTCAACAATAAAAGGCACGTGGAAGCACGTGCCTGAAACAATAGGCACTTCAAATAAAGTTATTGTTAAAAAAACGGGCTTGAAAACCAACAATTACACAATAATTAAGGGGCAAGAAATGAACTTTGCTGCAATGCAAAGTTCTCAAAATACAGAGAAATGAAAGTTACACTTGTATAAAGAATTGACAATGTTTGAAACCAATAAAAACTACAAAAACACACTTGTAAAAACCCAAAACAACCCCCAGAATAAATTATTTGACTCAAATTAACCCTAAAACGGTCTTGGAGGTCGTGCAGACGACAGAGTCAGATCGGGAGGTTGCTAAAACCTGACGCCAAAACTAGCAAAGGGACAGCTAGTTAGAAAACAGCTTTTTCATCAAACATGAACGCTGAAAACCTCACCCAAGGGTAGAAAATGATGGAGAGAACGTTTTCGCCATCTAAAACGGTCTAAAACGGGTCTAAAATGCCTAAACCGGCGCCTGGAACGTGGCGCAGTTGTTGGGTCAAATATTGTCAAAAATCAGTGGAAATTTGTCAAATATAGGCAAAAATCTGCTGAAATTTGTCAAAAATTGACCAAATTCCATGCAAGTTTTGCAAGTTTTGTGCGCATCAAGCCATGCGCGCCTATACTATTGCACGAGCGCATTGACGCGTGATGAAAACCGACCACGTTTACGAAGTGAATTCGAGCTACAAAAGTATCAAATCGCCATTCTAGTATGGAACAAAAAAAATTAAGTGGAAACAAACAAAATAAAAACTTTAATATACGAGAAACGTACAATTCCACTCAACTTTGTTTCAAATTTTATTTATTGGATCATTAAAAATAAACAGTAGTGTTGTGCACTGTACACTTAAATGTATACCGCAGTACAAGTACCGCGGTCCCGGTACTGCACCGGTACACGTGAAAACGCGAGTTTCTCAAATTTAAAAAGTTGATGTCGGCGGCGATGCGTTGTTTTGTGGTGAGAATTTGCCTCGAGAATTGATCTTATCTCTTTGTTTGCAATATTTTTTTTGGCATTCTTTGTTGATTTTTCGGTTTGAATTTGTTTTTTTCCGGTGTAATTTGAGTGGTGGAAGGTTGTTGGGGTGTGTTGAGGGCAATTTTGGTTATTTGTTGATTTTTAATTGATTTAATCGTTTTCTGTTTGTTTTTGCTGGTTTTTAATCGATTTTTCTGTATTTTTGGTCAATTTTTACCAATTGTAATTGTTATTTGTCATTCTGAATTGATTATTGTCCGATTTTATTCGATTATTGTCAGATTTCAGTCGATTTTTGTCGATTTCTAATCAATGTTTATACATTTCTTATCAAGTTTTGTATATTTTTGTTGATTTTTAATCATATTTGTTCCTTTTTAATCAAAGTCGAAAACGAGTTGTAAATGCGTTCGTATGCGACGCGAACGCGTATTGGAGTCGATTCCAAGTTCGTATTCCATCGCGAACGCGCATTTGAGACGTAAACGAGTTTATCTTTTTCACTCTCGCTTGATCCCCCTTTATCGCGCCTCATTGCTCCTGTGAAAAAAAATATATGAGAATGCACAGAAATGAACCTTCCAATACTTACATGAAAATTGGCAACCTTGACACAAAACAGTCTATCGACACTCCCAACACCACCCCGGACATTTTTCGGAAGAGTTTGGTCCACCCGGAATCCGCAGAATAGTCTCCCCCGAAATGCGGATTTCGCGGACGCCAATCCGCGAAAAGGTTAGAAAGATCTTCCACTTCACTTTTTAATCTGTATTCTCTAGCTTTTTGGGCTAGAAATTCCTCATTTTGTCGATTGAGTTCCATATGTTGGAGCTCAACCTCCGCTTTTTGTTGTTGAAGCTCAGCTTCTTTTCGTTCCATTTCAAATTGTAAATTTGAAATGGCACGATCAGTGTGAAGTCGTATCATGGCGCGATGAATCTCTTCCACCGTCATGTCGTCCGTTATTTGGGCGCCATCCTGGCGTGCTTGATTTCTCAAAGCATCCAGCATGGTCATGCGAGGAGGTGATTCGTGAGACGATTCACTTTCCATTTCACGTAACGTATTTTCCACTTCCTCCAGTGGAAGTGGCGGGAGTTCTTGTTCGTGAGAACTCGCACTCGATGCGCTCAGGGCTCGAGCAACTTCATTTTCAGCATCCTTAAGTTGTTTCGGATCTGGAACTGGTGTTATTTCCTTGGAAATAATTTTCTCCACAAGCATTTCAGGCTCGAGAGCCGGCAAAACCGTCGCTGCTCGTTTCTGAGTGCTTGGTCGACCTCGCTGTCGTTTTACAATTTGCATTGGCGTCGCCATTTTGTCAAATTGAAAAAGAACAATGGAAATAAAGGATCTTTTTGCAAAAATCGGATTTTAACAATCAAAACAATCCCGGACGGGCCCCCAAGTGCGGCGATCCGGGTTTTTACTTATTAAATTATGTAAATTCAATAAGCAATCGTCGGTGAGATGCCGTACAGGACTTCTACTCTGTGGCTAAATGGTTGTCTAGGGGAATGATTTTTACACGGAGAGTAAAAGGAAAAATTAGATTGTTTTAATCGTTCTAAATACACTCGATAAATGCAAAGGGAAAATAATAATAATAATGTAATGACTGGGTCGATCTGGCTTCTCTTTGTACTTGGACACTCACAGTTCACCGTTGGCTCCAAAATGGCGTCGATGGCGTCGTGTGAGCGCGGGATTTTAGCGGAGTAAACTCAACGCTAAAATACGTTGCTAAAATATTCTAAAATCCTCGCGGAGCAAGCTCAACACGAGAATACGTCTTGCACACAGCGGTTTGATTATTACGGAGCAAGCTCGACGTAACAATCCGTCTTAACACAAATCGCTTTGTGGAGTTAAACTCGACACAAAGCCTTCAAATTGACAGAGCAAGCTCAATGTCAATTCACACACAGAAATGGCTTAAATTACGCGTAGTAATTCAAGCAGAAGGGCGCTATTCCGTACAGTTGGCACGGACCAGCAATGAATCTCGATTCTTCCAATATCACAGATCACACTTAGCGAGTTTGGGCATAAGTTTGACACGGTTGTGAAAGGTTTGGAAGCAGGATCAAGAGTGCGGGAAGAGTGGGCCAAAACCGTTTGGCTCACTCCTGAATCTGCTCAGAAAAGCTGCGCAGATGACGAGTTGCACAAAGATCACACACGGCCGCCTTCGGCTCGTGTGCAACAATTGAGCCGGGCACGCGCGAGGGGAAGGGATGCTCCGCCCAGGCACACGCCTAGCAGCATCATCAAAGCAATGCACGCAGCAGCGCGATTGGTTGACGCTGTTGCTGGGCCAAAACTTGCTGCAAAACACAATATTATTTGGGTAATATTGTGTCTTGTTTTATATTTTATTAATGTATGTTTTATTTCAATTTACATTGAAACAAAACATATAAGCTTGTTGAATATGTTTATAAGACAATTTGGAAATATGGTGCGCACTCAAATAGGAATATTTGAGGTCACCACAACCCACACAGGCCAAAAGCGTATTCACTTTTTCCTTGTCGTCGACGATTTTATTGCAGGAGAAAACGCATTCGATTTGCATTAAATACGTTTCCCAGTCGTCGAGTGGGTTATACTTTTCGGGTGCCGCAACCAAAGGCATTTTCGAGCGGTAAAGTCGGTAAAAACGAGCAAAAACTTACAGTCAAAGTTCAGGCCTAACGGTCAACGCGTGGTCAAAGACACGTGGTCGGTGGCGAAAAGTTCATCAAAAGATCCAAAAAAAGCACAAAAGTTCGTAAGTTGCTGGATTCAGTCAAATACTCATCTCTCGTCGCCAGTTAATGTGTTCTTTGGTCTCGATGAATTGTTTTAAAGTTGTAATTATGTGGAAGTTGGTTATGAAGCAGCCATGTTGTAGGTGAAAATTAACATAAGTGATTTATTCAACAGAATTGTACAGGGGGCGCTGCGGAAGGCAAGCGCGTCATAAAATAACAATAAACAAAATGGAGTTCGGACACTCCAAAGACAGAAATGAAATAAAGCGTGAGCTGGTGAAACTCACGCTAAACAAAGGAAATATTTTGGGCGCGAGTTTGTCACGTACACCAAAATGGCGAGGCGAACTCGTCGAGACAAATTTCGTCGCTCGTTCGATGGTTTCAACTGTAGACTCCGGAGGAAAGCTCACGGTGGTCCACAGTTTCTACGATGGTTCACGGGCAAACGTTGGTGCTATGCCAGCAACGATGAGTCTTGGAACAAGTCGGACGAGACTCACAATAACCGGTAGTGAGCGGTTTTCTCGGGCGTTACCCGAGATTCGTGTAAGTGCGGGTAACCGACGATGGCGGTTACACGCAAAGCGCAAATGAGGCTGGTTCCACCGATAATACAGTGGAAACAGCAATAATGAATTTCAACTCACCAAACTAACACTATCAATACTTGAAGATCGGGTTTTGTTCCTATTCGAAGCAGTGATGTTGTGTTCTTGTTGGTGATGTGGTCGAGAGTGAGTCTGCCGCCAAAATTTGGGGCTTTTATGCACTCTCTGGTCTGGCGCACAAAATATGCTCAGAGTGCTGATTCTGGTGCAATACAGGATGTATTACATCATCATCATCACTCTGATGTAATGTTTTGGCCCAAAAGAGGGTAAAGTGTGCCTGGGGGATTTCCGCTCCCAAGTCACACTTTTGGCGTGTGCCGCATTAAATAAATAATTAGACAATTATTTAAGTGGCGACAATGGTTTTAGGCGACTTAAAACCAGGGTCACCACAATTGATACCGAGTTCCAAATCCACAAATGTTACCAATTCACTCCAAATTAATGATCTAATTTATTCTGCAATTTTTGCAGATATTTTTCAGGTTTGGAATTTCAAATTGGGTTATTTTTTTGGCCATCATAATCCAAAATCCACCATTCTTCCATTGTTCTTTAAACTTTAAACTAACAGGAATAATAATGGTTGATTGTCAAGGCATCCCAATCTAATAAGTTTTTTTCTCTTGGCTAAATTTTGTTCTGTTTAATCGGCTTAATTAACTTATTAATTAGCTTTTTTTAATTTTAATTCCGATTTTTTAAAACTAACTCTTGATCGTTGAGTGTGCCTCTTCATTTATTCTATTAAAGACTATGCAGGCAATGCCTACTACAAGGGGCACCAGTAGTACATCACATAAATCAGTTACCAGTATGTTAAAATACCAGTTTTAACGGCTACAGGTATTAACCCTTGTTGGATGAAATATTTGACATTTAATCTGACAATTTACATTCAAAAAGAAAATTAAGAATAAATGCATATAATGCAATAGCATTTTTATCTCGTCTTCATACACAAAGTCATTTTTCTAGTGTAGTCCTACCTGGATCTCTTTTTGGATACCGAAACTAGATGTTTTAGCAGTGCTTAGCTGTAAAACAAAGAAGAAGAAAAGGATCGTTACAGGAAAACAATTTTCCTAAAAAATCCATCACAAACTATTTTGAAATGTCAACAACAGCTCTATTGTTTCATTGCTCAACTCAATATCCACAAAGAGCAGGTGCTAGGCTATTTGTAATTCATTTACAAAATTAAGCCACACTTTAATTGGCAAATACAATGTGTATATAAACACCACACAACACTAGACAAAACACCACAAATTTGCCAAGCTGCCACAATCGTTTCTCTGTGTTTATTGCCCGTCACTACATAGCAGAATGTTCAACTTCTATTGTCATTTCATTCTCATCTTGACCGTTATTTATACAACCGCTGCAACTGATGAAGATGTAAGTTAATTTTACACAATTAATTTACTAATTTATAGTTTTATTTACTTATTTATTTATTATCAAGACTTGTGATGTGACAGAAAAGACTAAGGAGGTGATTTGCAAAGTTTTGGAAAAGAGATTCACTCAAGACGATGGCAAAGTATTCATTAAAAATTTCAAAACACAAATATTGCAGTAAGTCAAGTATAAATTTGTTTTTAAAAATTTTATACAGCTCAGCAAGTATGTCTGTGGCTGTGTAGAAGGCATCATAAAATCGAAAGTAAATCCCAAAGCCAAAAAAACAAAACTTAATCGTAATTACGACTTCTATTTTCTATATTTCAGCCCGACCTTTGCGATACGAAAAGTTATGATTATTCAGCAGCACCCAAGTGTGGAAAATTTTTCAAATCGGTATGTTGGAGTTAAAAGCACCTTTAATGAAATTTTTATTACAAGTATTTCTATTGGCAACTATTGTTTGAATTTACCGTGTCTAGAAAGAGTTTAAAGAAGTTAACAGCAACAGAAGCATGCTCGTCGATTATTTTGTTGACGTTATGTTCAAAAAGAGCTTTAAAGTTTGTACCGAAAGCGAGGACAAAGTGGTTGAACAAGCAGTTTCACTTTACCAGCCTGGATTAGCTTCAGACACTTTAAGTAAACGAGAAATATCTCTATTCGTCGTTGTTAACTCATCACTTTTTATTTCATTCTAGGTTACTTGGTTGAAAAGTCATTTAAACCTAAACAGGTAGAATTATATCTGGACTGTTACCATCAACTGATGGAATTGGATGCCGGAGCTGAATAGTAGACTTTGTTTGATTAAAATTCTTGGTATTTTGTGTGTGAATTTGTGTGCGGAAAGTGAATCAAGAATAAATTGAATACAAAAAGAATTTTATTTGTTATATAAATTAATTTCCAAAACAATTTCAAATGGCGACAACAACTCTATAAACTTAAATCTCACTACGTGCAAGGGTTGTATTATTTTTAACTCGCTTACGACATTAATTCATAGATTCATTGCCAAATTTAATGCATATACAGTATAAACATCTTACTCTAACAGAGGGATGCTGTATGGTTGCAATCAATTTTTTAAAAAAGTGTGTGTGGTTAGTTTTATTAAGGATTTAATTAAGAAATGGCAAGTTAAAAATTTTGTGATATTGTAATGTGTGGATTTGCCACTAGATGGAATGTAACAGGTGCTCGAGAGGGCATTCTGGATTAGTACGCAATGGAATTTCTCTGGATTCGTGTATGCTTTTGTTTTGTGGTGATCTCAAAGTGTTATCACCATTTAGGAAGTAAATTTATTTATTTCCGAAATTAATTTGACTTGGCACACGCCAAGTCAGATCATGAGACCAAGGGGAAGTAAACTTCCCTAGGCACATCTCACCCCAGGTTGTCCGGGGTTAAACGGTAATTAACCGTTATGGTGCAACAAATCCTTTGTTGCACCAGATTACACTAATTGCGCATCTGTGCAATTTCGAAGAGTGCCCGGCTCACGTCAACGCTTCAAACGGGACTCTTGAATCTAAATCTAAACATACAACACACTTTGTCATTGCTCTGTAAAATACGAGTACTGACCGTGTTAGTTTGATTAGATTCGAGACATCCTGCTTGCATAGTACTAATTCAATGGTGTTCTACAACTTTGTAATTGGAAATTTTGCTGTATCTTGAACGGTTTAAAAGTTAAGAAGTGAATGACCTTGAAGATGATCTTCCAGGTCAAATTTAAGGTGACCAGTGGATAGCCCACCATCGACTTCCTATATGCCTACATCAATAGAATCGATATATCTTCGGTCATTTTCAAGAAAAAAAAGTGTTTCCAGACTTTTGACTCACCCTGTAAGCTTGTATTTACGTATATCATTGTATAATCCTGTTAATAAATACATTGTGTTTCTTTCGTATAATAACCGTATTTTTATTCCTAAAATTACCCCTAGACATCTCAGGCCGCATTCGATTTAACTCAAAGTCTCTTGTAGCATTCACCTGCGGTAACTTGTTTAATTTAGTAGAAATTATTCAAGTAAAACCCGGATCGCAGCAGTTTAATGCGGAAAATTACAAATTTGACACAATAAGAAAAAAAAATTAATTAATTTCATCGATATAAGTTGCCCTTAACTCTTTAATTTCGTTTGGACCAAACCCGAATCGTGCGCATATCGCATCGATTTGGATTCCGGCCTCATCATCTTGCAAAATGTAGGCGCGTTGAAACGGCAAGCACCGCATGCAGTAACTCGCGTCGGGGAAATTGTCGAAGCACGAGTTCACAAACCCTTCTAGTATCGACATCTGTCTGCGCTCGGGCAAGAACGCGGACGCACTGTAAGCCATACAACGGCAAAATTGCTTGAAAACCACCATTTCGTCGTCCGGCGAAACACTTGTTCGCAAACTATCCTTATCCAGTTTTCCTGCTTGACGAGCATCCATAATCCGAGAGATTTTGTCAAAACAAGCCGAGATCTTTCTCCTTTCGCTCCCTGTGTTGTCGCTCAACAACAATGCAGTTGTTTCAAAGTTCTGTTGAAAATGAAAGGACAGTGAATCCAAACTATCTTTGAGCTCGCACTCGTTCAGTTCTTCGGACACAGTTTCTGGAAGCCAATTCCGGAATCTTTCAATGATTTCCTCCACCGGCTCCCAATTGGTGAAGTGGTAGAGGAGAATCGATTTTTTCAGCTCATTGGTCGTAATTCCGTCGGTGTCATCTGAAAAAGTGAAGAGGAAAAACCTGTCGAGTCTCGCCCACCGGCTCTCGTCGTTTTCGTCGCGAAGAACGGCGTATCCTATGGCGGACGCAAAGTGGGAACACTGTAACTTGAAAATCGCCATTTGTTCGCTCGTCGTTATATACTTTTTAGCCGCTGACTCGTAAAAATCCCAATGCAAATTGCCTTCAGCGTGATTAGTATAATAGAACTCTGCGATGCATTTGGACAAAATGCGCCTCCTCCGTTCGACACTCGCGTCGTTGAACATCAAGTGCAGGTTGTCGAAATCCCGATTCTTACACAAGCTGAGGAAAATGAACCAATGTTTAATGCCGAATTGGGTGCTCTTCATTTCGAGCGGAGCATTTTTCCAAAAACGAAACATACACTCCTCCATCTCGCACGATTGTTTCCAATAAATTTGCTTAGTTTTACAGATCATGGTATTAAAGTCGTAACTAGACGCGATCACATTGAGAACGCGGCTCAACATGGGCGCGAACGAGTCCCTCACGTCCGACAAATGCATGAGCAAAGGCAACACGCATCTCAATCCATAGTCCGAGTACAAAATGGCCGTCAGTTGTCGGTCGTCCATTTCGGCGAGCAGGAAGTTGGTGATGCCCATCTCGAAAGTGCAGAAACAATCGTCGCTGTGTTTGTCGTGGTCTTCGGGGTTTGGCTCGTAATTGAAGTGATCGATCAAGTCCTCCAAGGCACTTTCGCTTTGGATGAGTCGCTCGACGATCTCGTTTCTTTCGAGCGGACTCATGAGCGACCACACGTACTCCACGCCGCATTGGTTTGTCTTGTCTACGAACAGGAAAAACATTTTCCATTTCTCGTCGCGAGTGGGATTATTATTATTAATCATCGTCCTTTTCCAGAATTTATACATCATACTTTTCAAGTTGGTTTCCTTTTGCTTGTCGAAACGTATTCGTAAACTGTCGGCGTGTTCGTTCCAAATATCTCGGACGACGTCTGCGACGCAACACACGACGGCGACGGCGAATCTCGACATCATTTTCAAACATTGCAAGCGTGAAATAACTCGTGCTGTTTCGGCCGCGTCTAGTTGACCGTGGACTGTCCATTGCGAGCATTGGATGATGCTTTTCGCACATTTCACGTCGATGGAGTTGACGCCGTTGAAAACCACTCTGACTAAAAATCTCAGCAAATCCCACAATTGCTTTCCAACGTGCCTAACACACGCATCCAACATTGGTTTTATAATCACCGGAATGGCGAAAGCGTGTACTCGATTACAAAGTGTTTGTTGCAAGTCTAACCATTGGTTCTTGTGAATCTCCGTCGTGAATTTATTGCAAGTGGTCAGAATAAGAGAAATATCGTTATCTTTGTATTTCCATAATAAAAGCGAAGATTTCACGAGCGAAATGTGTGTTAGAGTCGGCAAATCCAAAACGGACTTCATGGATGTAATCCGAATTTTTCAAACTGAATTTCAAAGCAATAAAAATGTTAAAATGTACCGTACTCAACGGATAATTTTGAAAACCCAAAGTCACTTAATCCTGTTTCTTGATTTTCGACATGTTTTCTCGCTACAATGGACACTTGTAACAGATTTGTTGTTTTATTGTCAACATAAATTGTTACACTCAAAAACGGTTTGGTTGTTTTAACTAAATATATGGTTGGCTGAGAGACAACTAAACATTTAGTTAAAGACAACTTTAGAATTTTTGTTGCTTCAACTGAATTTAATAAGGGAAACTAAATTTTTAGTCTGCTCTTAAGCCTACTTAAGTTTTCCAACAATCTGTAATCAATGTAAATTCAATATCATGTCTTTTTTTATTCTTTTTATTTCTATCTCACACAACCAAAAATTAAATAAAATGCAATACCTCAACAATTTTTGTGCGTAAAACCTATAAAAAAGTGAATAAAACCAACAGTTCCTCCTTTATATCCTATCAGCAAATCTTCACATCCACATATGACTGATTTATGCGTTCAATCTCCCAATTTTAAAGGCATTTGGAATACTCCTTTTATTTTTAATGAATGTCCAGTGACCGATTGTAAATCCATATATTTATCTGTTTCTACCAATTGTTGTTCTTTTTGTGCTTCTTGTAAAACCTCCTCCGCTACTAAGGTAACTTTGGATCCTGTATCCACTAGAAACACACAAGGTATTGTTCCGACCATTCCGATTGTATATATGTCATTGCCCATCTCCGTTTTCTTATCTCTCTCATTCATGGTGGTGACTGGCACCATTGCCCCCTCTCTCTTTATTGGGCAGGGGGCTGCACATCGTTTTTTGCATGTGCAACCTCCCCACCCTCTCTATTGGGACAATTCCTTATCATATTTCCATATCTAGAGCAAGCATAACATCGGATATTTCTTAAGTCTGGCTCTCTGTATGATTGTTGTTGTGGTTCATTTTGAAATAAATAATTTCCTTGAAATCTCTGTCCCCTACCTCTTGGTCTATATTCTCCTCTGCAATCTCTTGCATAGTGACCTAATTTCCCACATCTATAACAAGTTATTCCATTTGGTCCTTGTGGTGGGTGCTACTGATGACATTTTGTTAGCTTGTTCAGTTTGTTGCTTGGCCAAAGATAATTCCATTTGGGCCATTCTTTCTAACAAGGCATTGACCATAGAGTCATCTCCGACTATGTTCACAAAATTCTAAATGTTTAGTTGCCTCTCAGCCAATCATACATTTAGTTAAAACAACCAAACCGTTTTTGAGTGTAACAATACAAATCTGTTACAAGTGTCCATTGTAGCGAGAGAACATGTCGAAAATCACAAAACAGGATTAAGTAACTTTGGCATTTTCAAAATTATCCGTTAAGTACATTTTAAAATTTTTATTGTTTTGGAATTCAGTTTGAAACATCCATGAAGTCCGTTTTGGATATGCCGACTCTAACACACATTTCGCTCGTGAAAATTTCGCTTTTGTTATGGAAATACAAAGATAACAATATTTCTCTTATTCTGACCACTTGCACTAAATTTACGGCGGAGATTCACATGAGGCAATGGTTCGACTTGCAAGAAACACTTTGTAATCGAGTGCACGCTTTCGCCATTCCGGTGATTATAAAACCAATGTTGGATGCGTGTGTTAGGCACGTTGGAAAGCAATTTGTCGCGTCCTACTTGGTATAGGTTTAAATGCGCTAACGTGTAATACTTTACCTGTGATCTTACTAAATATGTAAATTACCCAAATGAATACTAAGTATATGTAAATGAACAAATAGGTTTTATTCAATAGGCGTTATGCCTTAAATACACTCAGTATAAAAACTAGGGTCGATTTGGTCAGAGTCGAACAAAGGATTTCTCAAGGTGGCGTCGTCGATTCCGCGTGGTCGGCGGAACAAAGGCGGCGTCTCGAGTTGTCGTTAATTCGTCACGGATTCGTCGTTCACGGATGCGGTGGAATGCTCTTTCGAGTCTTCTATCCGTGCCTGTTGTCTAGGGGTTGATTTTTAGCGTCTCAAGGCTCTGACCAGAAACGTGGAGTTTCTTACAGGGCGCTCGAACACTTTAGTGGCGGAATAACCGTGGGTCGGTTATTCGATGTGAATTTTCAAGGGTTATTTTCCTGCTTTTGCGGGAAATAACACACAATGTAAATTCATGAGAGTTACAGTTGCACTTGACTCAGCGGTCCTCGATCAATCCTAACTTGTATTTGAAGTTGGCCTGACGGTGAGGTAGTTGCTGTGTTATTGGTGTCGTTTTGTGTAAGTTCTGTCTTTAGGCGGGAAATTCCACCTTTTATAGGCCAGAGTGAGGGGCCTGGCTCGGCCAATGGGGACCGGCCACGGGCCACCTCACCCCCTCGGGGCACGCGCTTCCCGGGGGGGGGGGGGGGAGGCGGAGCCAGCGCGAGGGAACTGACCTTTCCTAGTGACTCACACGGATGGTATCTACTGGAGGGATGTCCACCCGCTGGGTCACCACAAATTGTGGGATTTGCTGAGATTCTTAATCAGAGAAGTTTTCAACGGCGCCACCTCCGTCGACGTGAAATGTGCGAAAAGCATCATCCAATGCTCGCAATGGACACTCCACGGCCAATTAGACGCGGCCGAAACAGCACGAGTTATTTCACACTCGCAATGTTTGAAAACGATGTCGAGATTCGCCGTCGCCGTCGTGTGTTGCGTCGCAGACGTCGTCTTAGATATTTGGAATGAACACGCCGACAGTTTGCGAATACGTTTCGACAAGGTAAAAAAGTTCAACTTGAGAAGTATGATGTTTGAATTCTGGACAAGGACGATGATTAATAATCCCACTTACGACGAGAAATCGGAAATGTTTTTCCTGTGCGTAGACGAGACAAACCAATGCGGCGTGGAATACGTGTGGTCGCTCATGAGTCCGCTCGAAAGAAACGAGAGCGTCGAGCGACTCATTCAAAGCGAAAGTGCCTTGGAGGATTTGATCGATCACTTCAATTACGAGCCAAACTCCGAAGACTACGACAAACACAGCGATGATTGTTTCTGTACTTTCGAGATGGGCATCACCAACTTTCTGCTCCGTTCTTAGCGACGAAACGGACGAGAGCCGGTGGGCGAGACTCGACAGGTTTTTCACCTTCACTTTTGCAAATGATACAATGAGCAATGAG
This sequence comes from Strigamia acuminata, assembly GCA_949358305.1. Lineage (NCBI taxonomy): Eukaryota > Metazoa > Arthropoda > Chilopoda > Geophilomorpha > Linotaeniidae > Strigamia > Strigamia acuminata. The sequence continues at coordinate 3,724,714 of OX442314.1, forward strand.
CTGAAAAAAGCGATAGAGGAAATGATTGAAAGATTTCGGAATTGGCTAATTCCCGAAACTGTGTCCGAACAACTGAGCGAGTGCGAGCTCAAAGAAAGTTTGCCGGCGCTGTCCGTCTATTTTTTGCAGGACTTCGAAACGACTGTGTTGTTGTTGAGGGACAATATGGGGAGCGAAAGGAGAAAAATGTCGACTTGTTTTGACAAAATCTCTCGGATTATGGATGCCCGTCAAGCTGGAAAACTGGATAAAGATACTTTGCGAATACTTTCGCCGGACGACGAAATGGCGGTTTTCAAGCAATTTTGCCGTTGTTTCGCTTACATGGCGTGCGCGGACTTGGCCGAGCGCAGTCAAAAGTCGATGCTAAAAGGGTTTGTGAACTCGTGCTTCGACAATTGTTCCGACATTGCGAGTTTTTGCATGAGGTGCTTGCCGTTTCAATGCGGGTACATTTTGCAAGATCATGAGGCCAGAATGCAAATCGATGCAACATGCGCAGAATTCGGGTTTAGTCAAGAAGAAATCAAAGATATAAAGGCAACTTATATCGGTTAAAATAATGTGTATATATTTTTGTATTATTGTGTCAAAATAGCTCATATTTATTTTCTGTCACAACCAACCGACATTGATTTGACTAAATACCCTGGTTATCACGCGAGAACAAAACACTTTAGTAGAAGATGAAATGAAATGATTTTAATTTTATTCGGTAATTTACAAATGAATTAATAATAAATTAAGTAATGGAAAAGAATGAATAAATAAATAGGAGAAAATATAACAGTCGCGAAACAAAAGTGATGCACGTAACAGTTGTTATGTGCGAAAATGGCGGGAATGGCTTACTCCGAACCACGGTGTGTTCGGGCGGCACTGGCTAACTCCGGAGCAACTCATCGGTGGTCGGCAATGGCTGCGACAAACGAGGGTTTTGCGGTTAGCCAAGAATCGAAAAATCCGTGTGACAAACAGTGTTTGGCACACACAAGAAACTCATCATTCATCCTATTAAAGACAACGCAGGCAATGCCTACTACAAGGGGCACTAGTAGTACATCACATAAATAAGTTAACAGTATGTTAAAATACCATTTTCAACGGCTACAGGTATTAACCCTTGTTGGATGAAATATTTGACATTTAATCTGACAATTTACATTCAAAAAAAAATTAAGAATAAAAGCATATGCAATTGCATTTTTATCTCATCTTCATACACAAAGTCATTTTTCCAGTGTAGTCCTACCTGGATCTCTTTTGGGATAATGAAACTTGATGTTTAAGCAGTGTTTAGCTGTAAAACAAAGAAGAAGAAAAGGATCGTTACAGGAAAACTATTTTTCTAAAAAATCCATCACAAACTGTTTTGAAATGTCAACAACAGCTCTATTGTTTCATTGCTCAACTCAATATCCACAAAGAGCAGGTGCTAGGCTATTTGTAATTCATTTACAAAATTAACCCACACATTCATTGGCAAATACAATGTGTATATAAACACCACACAACACTAGACAAAACATTACAAATTTGCCAAGCTGCCACAACCGTTTCTCTGTGTTTATTGCCCGTCACTACATAGCAGAATGTTCAACTTCTATTGTCATTTGATTCTCTTCTTGACCATTATTTATACAACCACTGCAACTGATGAGGATGTAAGTTAATTTTACACAATTAAATTACTAATTTATACTTTTATTTATTTATTTATTATCAAGACTTGTGATGCGACTGAAAAGACTGCAGAGTTGGTTTGCAAAGTTTTGGAAAAGAGATTCACTCAAGACAATGGCAAAGTATTCATTAAAAATTTCAAAACACAAATATTCCAGTAAATCAAATATAAAATATTTTAAATTTTTGTACAGTTCAGCAAGTATGTGTGTGGCTGTGCACAAGCCATCATAGAATCAAAAGTAAAACCCAAAGTCATAAAAACAAAACTTTTTGGGCAATTACAATTTTTTTTTCATTTTTCAGCCCGACCTTTGTGATTCGAAAGATTATGATTATTCAGCAGCACCCAAGTGTGGAGAACTTTTCAAATCAGTATGTTAGAATAAAAACCACCTTTAATGAAATTTATACTATTTAAAAACGATTTTTCTGCATTTACCGTGTCTAGGAAGAGTATAAAGAAGCGAGCGGCAATAGAAGCATGCTCATCGATTATACTGTAAATGTTATGTTCAAAAAGAGCTTTAAAGTTTGTACCGAAAGCGAAGACAAAGTGATTGAACAAGCAGTTTCAATTTATCAGCCTGGAATAGCTTCAGATACTCTAGGTAAATGAGAAATATCTTTATTCGTCGTTCTTAAGCCATTTTTTAATTTAATTTTAGCTTACATGATTGAAAAGTCATTTAAACCTAAAGCGGTAGAATTATATCTGGAATGTTACCATCAATTGATAGAATTGGAATCCAGAGCTGAAGAGTAGATTTTGTCTAATTAAAATTCTTGTATGAATTTGTGTGCAGAAAGAGATTCAAGAATAAATTGAATACAAAAAGAATTTTTATTCGTCAAATAAATTTATTTCAAATGTCAACAACACGATTACGACATTTAAATTCATAGATGCACTTATGAATGGGACTGGGTAAAAATTTAGTACAGGGAAATCTGGATGGGTCGGCTGCAGGGACAGACTACGGTGGGCCAGGGAAGTACGTATGTAAGCTGATGTAAGCTGATGAAAACTGGAGGGAACTGATTTAGACGAATGTGTGTCAATGCTATGTACAGCAGAGAAGCGCCAACTGGCTGTTTCCTTCTGCAGTTGTATATCTTCAATCTTCATAAATAAAATTAATAAATAAAAGGATAAATTTTGTAAATAATCCATCACAATATTGATTTGTTTCTCAACAATTTCAAATTGAAAACACACCAACTGACTAACTTCCTGTTATCAGGAGATGTATTGTCTGGTCGGGATTAATTTCCACCACTCCTGAGATGAAACACAGGAACCGAATTAAAATGTCACATTATTCCGAACTGGATTGATCCTTCAATCCATGGCGTAATAGAACTGTATAATAATATATATTTATGTTATTATCCTGTTCTCATTAATGTTTGTGATAAATATGTTTAGATTTATTATGGAAACTCGAGTTTCCCGCTTATCTATGATAGCGCTATCTATGGTTAACATCGCGCTTAGACAACTACGGTTTATTCCGTCACAGGTTTTACAAAATAAAAGTAATCCGTTTTATTCAAAAAAATTGTTGAGGCATTGCAGTTTATTTAATTTGTGGATGTGCAAGATAGAAGTAAAAGAAATATTCATTTGGTGAATGATAAGTGCCCACACAGACATTGAATTTACATTGATTACACATTGTTGGAAAACTTAAATATCTAGGCTTATTAAGAGAGGGCTTAACATTTAGTTGAATTATTAAATTTAGTTGAGGCAACAAAATCCTAAAGTTGTCTTTAACTAACAAGTAAATGTTAAGTTGCCTCTCACAAGTCAGCCAACCATACATTTAGTTAAAACTAGGACGATTAACCACAGGACTTCACATCTAGCAAAATTTCATTGTAATTAGACTGTAAAGCGATTCTGTCTTGTGGTCGTGGCACCATCCAGCCGAAACGGCACAAAATGACGTAATTTTGCGGGCAAATGGCGGACAACTGACATGACATCCCGCATTTGCATTTTTAGAGGACATTTATATTTTATGTTTAAGTTAAAAATAATATCTGGAAATTATTTATTACATTTTTAGATATTATTTTTAAATCAAACGTTAAATAAAATTGAACTATGTTATAACATCTTCCAAAAATGTAAATGTGTGTTTTAACAATGCAACGACAGATTACTCCTTCATCGCATTTCTACGGGACAACTTAGATTTAAAAAAAATGGCGGATGTGAAGTCCTGTGGGTAATCGTCCTACGTTAAAACAACCAAACAGAATTTGAGTGTAACAATTGATGTTGACAATTAAACAACAAATCTGTTACAAGTGTCCATTGTAGCAAGAGAACATGTCGGAAATCACGAAACACGATTAAGTGACTTTGGGATTTTCAAAATTATCCGTTGAGTACATTTTAAAAATTGTATACAGGGTGTCCCAAAAGTCTTAACCCCCCTAAATATTTCGTGAGCAATTGCATCTAGGCCAACTTTGATGAAGCGATCATAGAGGAAGTTGGGTGAGAGCAATCCAATGATGTCATCAAATTTGACCTTGAAGGCCATTTTCAAGGTCATTCATTTGCTAACTTCTAAACCAATCAGGTTAGAGAAAAATTTACAATTACAAAGTTGTAGAGAACCATCTAATTAGTCTAGAACTGTTCTTAAAAAAATTATTTCTTACTGAAAAGTTTTGAGAAAAAAAGGTTTGAAATGTTAGTCTACTCAGCTTTGTAACCTAAAACTATCATGTGGAATGTATTTCCAAAATAAATTATTTCCTTTCCTTTGTGTTTCCTCTCTTCTACTTACAAGTATGACCCAATAAAGTGTCCTAATTGAGGATTAACTTGGTTGCCTCAATAGTTTTAAGTTACAAAGCTGACAAGTGAGTTACAAAGCTGAGTAGACTAACATTTCAAACCTTTTTTTCTCAAAACTTTTCAGTAAGAAATAATTTTTGCTGAGATTCTTAGTCAGAGAAGTTTTCAACGGCGTCAACTCCGTCGATGTGAAATGTGCGAAAAGCATCATCCAACGCTCGCAATGGACAGTCCACGGTCAATTAGACGTCAATAAAACAGCACGAGTTATTTCACACTCGCAATGCTTGAAAATGATGTCGAGATTCGCCGTCGCCGTCGTGTGTTGCGTCGCAGACGTCGTGCGAGATATTTGGAGCGAACACGCCGACAGTTTCCGAATACGTTTCGACAAGCAAAAGGAAACCAACTTGAAATGTATGATGTATGACTTCTGGAAAAGGACGATGATTAATAATCCCACTCACGACGAGAAATGGAAAATGTTTTTCCTGGCTATTGATGCCTATAGTGATGTCATTGGCTTGGATGATATTTTGGTGCAATTTTCAAATTTGATCAATGTGAGTCAAATTTTTTGCTAGTTTATTTTTTGGTGGTTTTATTTTATTTTTGTTTTATATTTTACACTAATTTAGTAATGGCTCTGCTGCACATAGTTAACCTTTTCTGATGTAGAACTCTGTACAGTATTCTGCTGACCTCTGCAGACTATTCTGCAGAAAAAGCCTTCTGCAGCTTTCTGGGAAATTTTTCTGCAGAAAAAGCTTTCAGTGGAATTTTTCAGCAGAAAAAGCTTTCTGCAGAAAAGGTTAACATTTTAATTGCTGCAGAATTTTGTAGAATTTGGTAATTTTTTTCTGGAGAATTTGGTAATTTTTTCTGCAGAATATTTTTCTGAATAGCATGCAGAAATCTGCAGAACTTTTTTTTACCTGGGGCTTTTTTAATTATTTAACCTTAATAATTCATCTGTATTTAACTGAATAAAATTAGTGCTCATTTTATTTTAATCAATTTGTATTTATTTAATATTCCTAGACATTTCAGCCAGTTTAGAGTTTAAGTCCTATAAAGGGCATCTCAACTGCGTGATTTATTATTTATTTAATAATAAGTTTTTAATTAGTTTTGACCAATATTATTTTGAAACTGAGTAGCAGTGTTAAAAATGTGTGTTAAATACTGATAATTTGTGAAATATGATTTTATTCATGAGAAAAGCAAAAACTAGGTTTGAACATAATTTATTCTTGATTTACTTTCTGCATACAAATTCACAGATGAAATGTCAAACAAAATTTAATCACCACCAGCATCTTTATCATCTTTATCTTTCTGTGCTTTCTTTGAAGTCAGTTCAATATGACACTGTACAAAAAGGTTTCCTGATTTAGATCCGAGCCTGTAAGCGTCAACGACTAAAATAAAATTAAAAAAAAAAAAAAAAAAAAAAACATTATTACTGTATTCAGATTTCTGCTTTTTAACCCTCGGCCGCATAAGGGTAAAATGCGCCGTTCTGGTATAAGGCATTACGGATTTATGGACAATTTTTAGGTTCATTGGTCAAAGCGCAATTTAGTTTTTTTGTAGTTTTTTACTAATTTTATACTTGTAGAGGCCGAAATAAGTTAATGCAATAATAATGAACTTTGAACCATCTGGTGGTGGTTTTAAACACCACCAGTAAATCCAAAAAGGCTCTTTACTAAAGCAGCAAAGCCTGTTTAAAAATTTTTCTGGAACTTTAAGGGGCAGAAAATTTCAATTCAGAATAAGTAATTAAATAAACAACTAATACATACAAATTTCATACGAGTTAAAGTCTGACACCATATAAACAAAATCACAAATTTTCAGCAAAAAAAAATGATAGAAAAAAAATTTCCCTATTCAAGAAAGAGCTTGTCTATAAATCCGTGTTATGCCTCCAAGGGTTAAAGACTTTTATTTAACTTGACATGAATATTTGTTTGTTTCAACTACCGGCGTTGCTAGCCCCACCTGTACGTGACAGAAACTATAATGGATCCCAAAGGACCCGACCCGACTCTAAAACAGCTTTTATCGGTATGACTTTGGTACAGTGTAAGTTCCGTAAACCGGACATAGGACTGGTCCCAGAAAGTTGTCCGGACTAAAAGGCTGTCCGGATGGGAGAGGGGATTTAGTATTGCTGGGTATAGGTTGGGACCAAATCAGGACCTCCAAACTGTCCGGTCCACACAGCTGTCCGGACGGTGCTATGTCCGGTTTACAGAGCTTTCACTGTATCACAAGAGTCTTCATCAATTCTGAAACCAGGCTCAGCTTCTAGAAGATTTAATGCGCTACAAACTTCTACTGTATATTATGTCTTTTAATATTGTAAAGAAAAAGTACAGCCTTGGACATAAAAATTGACTCAGTCCAGCTTGAAGCTCACCTGCAGAATGAGCGGTTTCAGCTGTATCCACCAGGTGGTGTAAAAACCCACTGATAAGTTATAATAAATTGTCTATGAAAAGTCTGTTTGGAAACGGTTGCATTCAGTGTTGGAAAGTCATTGGAAATTTGATGTTTGTACAATTTGGAAAATATAACTTTCGGGTTTGGAAATTTTGCATTTCAGTTATATTTCCAAAATATTTTATGGATAAAAATCTAATTTTTTTGCAGTGTAAATATCAAAGAAATACCGGTAGCGAGATAAATAGAATAGAAATAGAATAGAATGGAAATATTTACCTGCCAAAATTTCTAGTTATTAGGAAATGGAATAAATATATATTACTTCTTACCTACACCTGTAGAAACTCTACCCTTTGTATAAATCTGGTTTGTGTTTTTAAATATCTCGTCCTCGCTTTGTTCATGACAAATCCTAAACTTATTTTGGTACAGATCGTTTACATAGTAGTCATTGAGAACATTCTTCCTGTTGGCCACTACTTTAAACTCTTTCTAAACAGGTGACAAATGCAAATATTGTTTACAAAGAGAGATCATGTTATAAAAGGGAAAAAAATAATAATTAGCTCACTGATTTGAATAATTTTCCACACTTAGATGATTTTGGAAAATCGTAGTCGCCTGGCTTGCAAAGTGTCGCCTAAAAATAAAGAAACAAAGTTGTCGGAAACGTTTATAGGAACAAACACGTTTGTCTTTACTACAAATTACATTTATTTCTAAGAGGCCGGACATACAGCCACAGAAAATCTTGGAAAACTGAAAAATATAAACATGTTAGTGATAATTCAATGTAATATTTTGTCTTAAATCTACTTTGCCATCGTCTTCAGTGAAAACCTTGTTACCGTTAAAACAGCACGAGTTATTTCACACTCGCAATGCTTGAAAATGATGTCGAGATTCGCCGTCGCGGTCGTTTGTTGCATCGCAGACGTCGTGCGAGATATTTGGAGCGAACACGCCGACAGTTTGCGAATACGTTTCGACAAGCAAAAGGAATACTACTTGAAAAGTAATATGTACCCAAGTAACACAACTATATAGAGGTAATGTGGCTGTGAGATAGACGGTCTATCTGTCTACATAGATGTATATCACCTAAGACGAAACTATCTAGTGGAAGTGTTCCATCTATATCGGATTTTAGCGGAACGGTCGCGGAATTAACATCGCATCTATGTAGAGCTCTAGATTGCTTCAATTTGGATTCCAACCGGATATGATATAGACGTTAAGAATGATAGACCGTAAATAGACTTTAAATAGAATTCTAGATAGCTTCCACACAAATTACCCTTGGTTCTACATAGCTGATATAATCAAGCCTTTTGCAGATAGAATTCTATATTGAAGCCGCTTTGTTACTACATGCAAAACTATTATTTTTTTATTATTAGAATTGTAAATGAATTCGAAAATAAAAATAAAATTTTTTATTTTTTATTTTACTAAACGGGGGCTACAACACAATTGGTATATTTAATTACAGTTTTGGGTTATTGAGTTTGTAAAATTAATTTAATAATTAAATAATTAAATTTGCTTGGCACATTATCCAACCACGAATAACTTCTTTTCCGTCCAATCCCAATCGTCCTTATCGTTCGCGTAAACTCTTTTGATTATGTCATTCATAGTCGTCTTCCCTGTTATGATTAAATAAAAAACAATTATAAATAAAATATTTTCAACTTTAAAAGTAATATTCCCTAACCTTTGTGTGAAGTTTGGGGGTCGAGGGGTCAACAGTGTTGGTTCCTATTCGGTTCCACAAAGATTTCGAATGTCCAAGTAATGAAAACACACGTTGTAACGGGAACATAAAATAACACGTCTTTACTTTACGGTAAATTTTACAACAATTCAATTGCACGTGCATTACGTGCGTGCAACGTTCACACATTTGATAACGTTAAAACCTTTGATAATTTGTAACAATAGATTAAATCTAACAAACCCTCCTTACAAATTTTTATAAGTTTTGAAATGAATTAAGAAAAACTAAAACTAACATTCAATGAAATTCGAAAACAAAAACAAAAAACATGAATAAAATATTATTTCGAACTTAAAACTATTTGTCTTCGTCTTCGTTCTTCTCTTCGTCCTCGTTTATCTTAACTTCTCCTCTCAGACTCACGCCGTCGCGTCCCTCCATGAATTTGTCTTTCGCGACCGCCTTCGTCAGGAAATCAGCAATCATGTCACCTGTTGGTAAATGGATTAATTCAATGTTGCCAAGTTTTATCTCGTCCCTTATGAACATCAAGTGTCGGTTCATATGTTTAGTTCTTCCAAACTGGTTCGAACCGCACAAAATCTGCATTGCTGGTTGACTGTCCGTGAAGATTGGTACTTTTCTCTGCACACAGCTTCCTTCGCCCACTTCACTCAAAAAGTCTCGCGCCCATTTTATGGATTTCAGCAATTCGCAGATGGCCAAAATCTCGCTTTCTGTCGATGACATCGCGACTAATCGTTGTTTTTTGGTTTTCCACGTTATTGTTGTTGATCCAATTTTTACTATCATCCCTGTATGTGATTTTGCATCTTGGGTGACGTTCCAGCTTGCGTCCGCAAATCCTTGTAATTTCCCCTCCTCATTTGAGAAAAACAATCGCATCTCAATCGTCTTCTTCAGATATCGCATCACTCGTTTGACCGCTCTGAAGTGTAATTGGCGCGGATCTCTTGAATATGCTGACAACGCACTTATTGCGAATGATATGTCCGGTCGTGATATTATCATCACGTGCATCAGCGATCCTATCATTTGCTGATAAAGTTGCTGGTCGACTCTTTTCGATTTCTCAAAATCATCTAAGTCTTGTCCAGTAGCCATTGGTGTGTTTGCAGTGACTCCGTCCATCAGCTCGTATCTCTTCAAAACATCGTTTATGTATTTTTGTTGACCAATTAGAATTCCGTTGTCCATTATCGAAATTTCCATTCCCAAAAGAAAATGCACTTCCCCCAAGTCAACAATTTCAAAAACTCGTTTTATCTTCTTTAGAATCCGGTCCAATATCTTTTGACTAGTAAACGCTGCCAAAATGTCATCTACGTACACCCCCAGAATAATAAAGTCATTTTTTCTCTTGTAAATATACACACACCTGTCGTTGATTAGTGGTGTCAGGCCAATTTTCTGCAATTCCGTGTCCAGTCTCTCGTTCCAACATCTCCCTGATTGTCTCAGGCCGTACAGGCTTCGTTCAAGTCTGCAAATCAAGTCCTTCTGTTCATATCCCTCCGGCTGCTCCATGAAAATCGTTTCATCAATCAGGCCGTACAGGTAAGCTGTTTTTATGTCAAATTGACGCGTCATCAATTTGTGTTTGGCCACCATGGATAAAATGATGCGGAGTGATTCGACTCTTACAACTGGCGAGAAAGTTTCCGTGTAATCAATGCCTGCTCTCTGGGAATACCCCACTGCCACCAATCTTGCCTTGTATTTATTTACACTCCTGTCCACGTTGAGTTTTATCCGATAAATCCATTTGCTCTTTATCGTAGTCATTTGTTTTTCCTTCTTCACCAATGTCCAAACATTGTTCACGTGCAATGAGTCTATTTCACTATCCATCGCCGTTTTCCATTTTTCTTTTTCGTCGCAATTTATTGCTTGCTCGTATGTTTCCGGTGTAAATAAGTCGTCAACGCCTTCGAATGCTATATTCGCTGCTTCAACCGCTGCATTTACTGCTTCATGTTGTGCTGCGATGCGCTGTGATCGTCGTACACCTTCTTGTTGCAATTGTTGCTCACGCTGCTCCATTTGTTCCGCGTGTCGCTGCTCGAGCACGGCTTGTGTTGTTCCCCGAGGTCTGCCAATCTGCGCTGGTTGATCTCGTTGCAGCTCTTGTTGTTCATCTTCAACAATCACTGCAGGCTGTTGAGCATTGTTGTCATCGTTAGCATTTGTTTCTCCAATTGCCTCGTCTTCGAATTCTTGACAAAAACGCCTATTCTCGTCCGGTTTTGTCAAATTAAAGATGTCCGCCCCTCGAATTTCTTCATTAAATTCCACCGTTCTACCTTCTTGTATTTTCTTTTCTGCTGGGACGTAAATCCTAAACGCCTTTCTATCCGTCGAATATCCCACGAATATTCCGCGTTTTGCTTTTTGATCAAGCTTTTGCCTCTTCTCTGCTGGGATGTGCAGGAAAGCCTCACAACCAAAAACTCGAAGATGTTTTATTGATTGCTTGCGCTTCATCCACATTTCTTCTGGAACTAAATCCCCATTTGGTTTCGTCAAAGTTCGATTTTTTACGTGTATCGACGTTGAAAATGCTTCGGCCCAAAATATTTGCGGTAGGCCCGATTCCAAAAGTAATGTCCGTGTCGCCTCTATGAGCGTTCGATTCGTACGCTCCGCAATGCCGTTGCTGGCTGCATTAAATGGCACTGTGAGCTTGTGCAATATGCCTTCATCGTTGCATAAACGTTTAAAATTCTCGTTGACAAACTCGCCTCCGTTGTCGCTTCTAATACGCTTTAATTTGTTCCCCGTTTGCTTTTCCGCCATTGCTTTAAATGACTTGAAGAAATCAAATGTTTGAGATTTCTCGCTCATGAAATAAGCAAACTTCTTGCGCGTGAAGTCTTCAGTAATTACAAAAGCGTACCTGCTTCCTCCCATTGATGGTGTCTTGAATGGTCCAATCAAATCCATGTGTATTAGTTGCAAAACATCATCCGATTGCTTCTCGTTTATTCGTTTGTACGGGCTCTTCGTCATTTTTCCGAGTATGCACGCGGTGCATTTCTCCAATGGTGCATTGTTGTATTCCAACCCGTAAACCAATTCCTTGTTGGTCATCTTGTCGATTGTTCGTTCGTTTGCATGACACAATCGTTTATGCCATATTTCCTTGGTTTGTTTAGTTGTCGTGGCAACCGCATTCGCTTGCTCTTCTTTTTTCAGTTGCAATAAATACATGGTGCCACACTTCGCTCCCTTTCCAATCGTCTCTCCAATTGGACTATTAATGTCCGCCCAGTTTCCTCTGAATTGAACGGTGTAGTTCTTTGCCGTCAAGCGCGGAATTGAGAGCAAATTTCCTTTTAGCTCTGGAACAAAGAGCACATCTTGCAGCAAAATCTTCATTGTTGCTGCTCCGTCGAGTTGACAATCCAAAATTATGCTTCCTTTTCCAGTTGCTAGAAGCTTCACACCTTTCTTGGCTGTGGTTATTGTTGTCTCCATCTCAACAAACGTTTTAAACAGCTCGCGCTTGCTCGACATATGCACAGAAGCTCCTGAATCTAAAATCCAGTCGTCAAGGTGATCACTCGATTCCAATTCAACCACTAGCGCGTGTTGTATTGTTGCAAATTCTACTTCGGCCTGCGCCATCTTTGCCGCCTCCTTTGGTCTCTGCGTCATTTTCGTGGGGCGCTTCTCTGGATGGCGCTGCCAACAGTCTTTGGCAATATGGCCACTTTTGCCACACTCATAACAAACAAATTTTGTCCCACCTTTTGTTTTCCTGCCTCCCGAATTTTTTCCGACTTGTGCCTTGAACGCCACTGTCCCGCTTTCCGTCGCTGCTCCTTTCAAATTAAACGCTGACCATTGGTCCTCCATTTTGAGTTCACGTCGTAATTCTTCAATTGTTGCGGCTGCATTCGATCGAAAATTCCTCGCAATGTGGGAAAATCTTGTCACGAGACCACGCGTCATGTACATCATCAATTCGCGATCTTTTATGTCACGTCCGACTGCCTTGGCTCTCGATTGAATTGACTTTGCCCTGTTTAAGTAGCTGTCCACTGCTTCGTCGTGTCTCATACGTAATTCGCACAATTCTGCCGCCGCGTCGATTTGACGTTCCTCCGTCGTTCCGGCGTACAGCGCTTTTAACGCATCCCAAACTTCTTTTGCACTGGTTTTCCCCATGCAATTCGTCGCTTCCTCGTTCGAAACGGTCAAAATAATGATGCCGAGTGCCTCGTTGTTGTTTTTCACCCAAGTGTTATATTTTACGAGATTATCTGCGTAACCCGCAGAGCCCACCACCGGTTCCACCACCGCTGGGTCCGTGATCATATTTTTCAAACTTTTAGCTGCTAATAAAGTTCCAACCTTAAACTGCCAGATGAAATAGTTCTCCGGTGTAAGAAGATCAATTCGATTCAACGAACCGCCCGAAATCGCATCCGCCATTTTTCACGACGTTCGATTTTCGAATTCCGTCACGTGCGCACTTCGTTCTCACTCGAATCTTCGAAAAATGTCGTCTGAGTGCCGTGGATACTTCTTTTCGAAGAAAAACCGGCCTTCTGCTACCACTTGTTGGTTCCTATTCGGTTCCACAAAGATTTCGAATGTCCAAGTAATGAAAACACACGTTGTAACGGGAACATAAAATAACACGTCTTTACTTTACGGTAAATTTTACAACAATTCAATTGCACGTGCATTACGTGCGTGCAACGTTCACACATTTGATAACGTTAAAACCTTTGATAATTTGTAACAATAGATTAAATCTAACAAACAGTTGGGGACAACAACGTCACGTCGCCGGGGGGCATTTAAACGTGACGCAAATATGTCCGAGAGGCGTTCAGGGTCGGAGCCAATAGGAACCGACCTTCATTGTACAAAAAACCTATTGTTTTTGAGAATAAAGCACTTTGAATTTGGAGAAGAAGGCGAATGTGTCGCGGACCAGTAGGTCCGCCATTTTTATTTCGAGGCCAACTAGAATTAGTTCACATCAGGAGTGGGATGCAAAGACTGTAAATGCGACTGAACAATTAAGCAGACAAAACGTAGACGAAACGTAAAACGAGACGACGATCGTTTTTCAGCAGAGACGAGGTTTGAAAAACGAGCGACCACGTGGGCGGTCCAGGGATCGAGAAGAGAAATTCGCTGGGCAACACGAGGAGGTACGAGAGAATTCAAACGAACGAGATGGCTGCAAAGCAAAAACGAGCGGCGGTGTTAGCAAAAATTCAACGCGGGGAGCTGCCGGCAGACGACGAGTGGGAGCGGCTGCGGATCCAAGACATTCAACCGTTGTTGCGGGCGCGCAATATTGCGCCACCAAAGCTAAAGTTTGATTGCCTGAGTTTGCTGCGCCAAGTGTTACGAGAGGAAGCGGGAATCGAAAACGACGACGAAGAAAACGACGAGGAAACCGACGAGGATGACGGCGACGAACCCAAGGTAGAAGAAATTAATAAAAATGACGAGTCACGTGAAACAAACGTGCCACCGGCAGCGAGCGGTGCATTCAGCATGGAGCAGATGGCACAAATGATGCAGATGATGCAAGTGATGCAAGGGATGCAAAAGGAACCAAAGGAGGTGAAGAATGCACCAAAATTGCCGCGATTTTCGGGCGATCAAAACGAGTTGCGCACAACGACGGCGTGGTTGCACGACGTCGACGAGTACGCCACAGAGTACAAATGGACAAATGTAACCAAAGTGACGTCGGCAGCAGCAGCGCTGGACGGGCCGGCGAAGGTGTGGCACGAGAACGCAGGGACGACGATTCGAAAATTCGACGAATGGGCGGCCGAGTTGAAGCGGAACTTCCCGGACCAACAGCTCACGTACGAGGAGAAGGAGAGATTGATTCGGGCACCGCAAAAGAGCGACGAAGCGGCCGAGACGTACCTGCGACGGAAATGGGCCACGTGCGAAAAACTGGGAATGACAATCGGGGACGCGCAAAACTATTTACTGGATGGGCTGAAAATTAAATCAGCCGTGTCGCCCATGTATTTCCAGCAGTATCAGCACATAAGCGAAATTGTCCGCACGATGCGAGGCGTGGAAGCCCGCACGAAAGGCGCAACAATTGAAACGAAGGGTAAAGCGACAACGACGGCGACGAAATCAAACGGGAAGAGCTACGATGCGGGGCCGAAGTGCTTTAAATGCGGCGAGAAGGGGCACCAGCGGGCCGACTGCACGAATGAGTTCAAGTGCTTTAAATGTCACGAGTCGGGACATTTATCGAGTGCGTGCCCCAACGGCACAAAATGTTTCAATTGCAACGGATTTGGGCACATGGCTAACGCGTGCCCAGAACCCAGAAAAGAGCGAAAGCAGCCGTTGAAATCCAAAGCAGATGTCAAAGCAAAAGAAGTGAAAAAGGTTGTGGTCACCAGCATGCAACCTAAATTCCAAGTGGAGATGCGAATCGACGGGAAAGCATGCAGCGCGGGCATTGACACCCAAAGCGACGTCTGCTTGATTAGCAAAACGTTTGCGAAACGTACAAAAATTGACGAGCCCAATTACGAATACGTGATCGAGGGCTTTAATCAGGATGCAAGCAGCTACCGAGGACGCACCAAATGTGACGTTGAGTGCGCGGGTGTGAGGTTGGAGAATATCGAATTTTACGTGGTCGATGAAGCGAAAATGGCCACAGAAGCGTGGATTGGCAAACCATTCCTCGAGCACTCGTCGATTACAATGCAGTCCGAGGGAGGCAGAGTGACATTCAAACAAGGCGAGGAGATACGAGATGAGTCAGGCATCGCAGAAATTGAGCCAAAACCCGCAACGATGAAGCCACGAGCGCTCGTGATCGACGAGAATCGAATTGTGCCGGCTCATTCGGTGAGCTTGGTGTCGGTGCGGGCCAAAAATCAGCCGGACGGGCTGTTCTACGTGGAGAGCGAGCGGGCGATGGCAGATCGATTGGGGGTGCCAGAGGGACTGATTGAAATAAAGGATGAGCGGGCGACGATGCCAATAATTAACGACGGGCCGGAGGAAGTACGAGTTGTACGGGGACGGAAACTTGGCCACGCCGAAATTACCGAAGAGGAACCGTCGTTACGGCAGATTAAGGTCAAGAAGGTGGCGACAAGCGAGACAGGCACGAGAGCACGAGTGACGGCTGCTGACATTAATCTTGGCAAAGCGGTGACGGCGGAGGAAACAGAGATAGTTTTGAATATTATCAACGATGAATTTCGGGATTGTTTTGCGACAAATCTGGAGGAAGTCGGATGCTTCCCAGGGTACCAAATGGACATTGAATTAACCACGACGAAGCCAACCAATCTGCGACGGTACCAATACTCAGCGGCTCAACAAAAAGAAATTGACAAGATGGTCAGCGAACTGGAGGGGGCGGGGTTCATTACGAGGTCGAAAAGCCCTTTTAATAGCCCAATAGTCATGGTGAAGAAAAAGACGGGAGAGTGGCGCATTTGCATCGATTTCCGGTCACTAAACGAGATCACCGTCAAGGAACATTTTCCGTGTCCCCGAATGGAAGAGCTTTTGGACGGGACACACGACTGGCGGGTCTTTCTCGTGTTTGACCTGGCGTCGGGGTATTATCAAATTGAGATGACGGCTGCAGCACAAGAGAAGACGGCATTTTCCACGATGAGCGGGAAGTACCAGTTTGTACGCATGCCGTTTGGACTCATAAATGCCCCATTCGTGTTTAATCGAGTAATGGAGCTGGCATTTGGCCATTTGTCATACGAGATTTTACGACGTTACATGGACGATCTCTTGTCGGGCGCCAGTACGAGCGCAGAATTGATTGAAAAGATGAGAAAAATTCTAATTGAAGTGCGAAGATCGAAGCTGACGCTAAAGCTGAGTAAATGCCATTTCTTGTGCGAGGAGGTACAATTTTTGGGCCTACGATTGACGGATGGTGGGCTGCGACCGGGACTTGAAAAGACAAGCGCCATTCGCAATTTTCCAAGGCCAAGAGACGTTCGAGGCGTACGAAGCTTTCTGGGGCTATGCGGGTACTTCAGACGGTTTATTGCGGGGTACGCGACCAAAACGAGCGCGCTGACGGCGCTGACCCGGAAGAATGTACCGTTCGTGTGGGCGATCGAATGTGAGGCGGCGTTTCAAAACTTAATCAGCGAGCTGATAGCGGAACCAGTCCTAAAGATTTATAACAACACACGACCGTGCGAGCTACACACGGACGCATCACAGGACGGCGTCGGAGCGGTACTGATGCAACGGGACGAGAACAACGAACTACACCCAATACTTTACGCGAGCAGAACGACCACCGACTGCGAAAAGCGTTACCACTCGACGGAAATCGAGCTAATGGCGGTGGTGTGGGCG
The DNA here is from genome assembly GCA_949358305.1 of Strigamia acuminata. Classification (NCBI taxonomy): domain Eukaryota; kingdom Metazoa; phylum Arthropoda; class Chilopoda; order Geophilomorpha; family Linotaeniidae; genus Strigamia; species Strigamia acuminata. The sequence goes on from OX442314.1 coordinate 3,741,762, forward strand.
GTACTGAAGTTTAAAATGTACCTGTACGGGGCCGAGTTCACGATTGTCACCGATTGCGAGGCGGTGCGGTACGGGCTAAAGAAGAGGGAGCTGATGCCACGAGTTGGGAGGTGGGTGCTTGCGCTGTCTGAATACGACTTTAAGGCAACACACCGGCCGGGACTGCTCATGGGACACGTCGATGCATTGAGCAGAAACGCCGAGCCACTCAGCAGCGAAGAGACAGAATTCGAGCGGCGGTTCCAGGTCAACCAGATCAAATTTTTGGAGGGCGACTGGCTTGTGGCTGCACAGGGGAGCGACCCTGACTGCAAGGAGATGAGAGATGCGCTTCTGGCCGAGAATCCAGACTCGTTGGACGAGCGGGTACGGCACAAGATTCGGGGGTACAAAGTGAAGCGTGGACACGTGTACTTTGAGCTGACACGGAACGGACGGCGGAGGGACGTGCTGTATTTGCCAAAGATGATGAGACGGCAAATTATACACGAGGTGCACGAAGGCCACGCGCACCCCGGCGTCGACGCAACAATCGAGGCGATTTTAAAGAGGTTTTGGTTTCCGAAAATGAGGAAATTCGTCAAAGCAGCAATTGGGGCGTGTGTCGCATGCCTGATGGGAAAGGAGCCAGGTGGAAAGCGCGTAGGAGAGCTAAATATCATTGAGCGAAAAAGGGTGCCATTCCACACCGTTCATGTGGATCATGTGGGCCCGTTCCCGAAGAGCGGCAACGGATTCAAGCACATCTTGGTGGCAGTGTGCAATTTCTCCAAGTGGGTGACGTTAATGCCGGTGAAATCAACAAATGCAGTCACCACGTGCAGGGAGATGAGGCGCCTGTGCACACGGATGTGGATTCCGACGCGGATTATTTCTGACCGGGGAACGGCTTTCACCAACGCGCTATTTACGCAGATGTGCGAGGAGCTGGGAATCCAGCACGTCCTCACGTCGACGGAAAACCCGAGGGCAAACGGGCAGGTCGAGAGGATCAACCGTACGTTGGTTCCAATGCTGGCGAGCCAAACGACGAGGGACGATGGCAGCGACTGGAGCAAAGGGGTTGCCAAAGTTGAAGTGGCGCTGAATTCGAGAATAAACCAGTCAACGAAGAAGACGCCGATGGAAATTCTATACGGGTTCCAGCCACGGACTGTGGTCGAGCCAAAGTTGGCAGCGATAGTGGTCGACGAGGACAGCGAGGACGAGGCCGAGATCGAGACCACGAGAGACGAGGCGTTCGAAACATTAACGGCAGGCCAAATTAAACAAAAGCGAGCATTCGACAGGCATCGGGGGCCAAATCGCAGATACGAGATCGGAGATGTCGTTGTCGTCCGGCGGAAGGCGATCGCCATCCAAGGAAAGGCTGGGAAATTGAGCAGCTTATATCGAGGCCCATTGCGAGTCCGCAAGAGGATCTCGAGCACGGTGTACGAGATTACGAGTCTCGAAGAGCCACCGCGTTACGTGACGACGGCGCCGATCGACCAGCTGAAGAAATGGGTGGTCGACGACGACGCCACATCGGATACGGAGGAGGACGAAGCGACGGGCGTCGGCGAGGGCGCCGACGATAGTCGGATGACCGAATGTAGAGTTTCGGGGTCGTTGACACGCGTTACAGGGGGGAATCTAACTTGTGAGGCTCGAGGACCACCAGCGCGCATTGCGTGGGGGGAATCGAACTTGTGATGCTTGAGGACCACCAGCGCGCATTGCGTGGGGGGCCACCGGACGCTGCCGCCCAGTGACCACCCAAACGGGGTAATTATTGTAGGCAGCCAATCAAGGCTGTCGTGAAAAGGGGGAGAAGCCCTGGTTGTTTCAATAAAGAAAGACACTTGAGATATAGTTGTCAAAAAGCAAAGACGTGTTTTCTTGTCCACTATTTTCCTGTCAAAAGCAACATTCATGAAAAGTTCACAGAATAAAAACTAAAATCTTTCCTTTTAAAATTTTGGATAAAAAAAATCCAATTCCCATTCATCACAAAGCCCGCCTTATACCTGTAGTAGTCGTGGTTGAAGGAAAGGTCTTCGCAGTACATGGCGTCCGGGCGCATAATCGGATCGAAGCGCACGTCGTTTCTGCAGATAGGCCTAAAAAAAAAATAGGTTTTTGTCCATAAAATATTTTGGAAATATAACTGAAATGCAAAATTTGCAAAGCCGAAAGTTATATTTCCAAATTGTACACAACATAAAATTTTCAATGACTTTCCAACACTGAATGCAACTGTTTCCAAACGACTTTTCATAGCATTATATATTCCATTTCCAAACAGTTAAACACATATTTCTCAACCAGTAAAGTTAAAATTTCCAAATGTAAAATATGAGTTTCCCATCGGTAAATAACAACTTTCCCAATATAAAATTTGATATTTCTTACATTTCTACTAAATTACATGTATCACATTGTTTCTTATTATTATCATCATTGGTTGTTACTTCAAGTACTTTTTATACAATTGATTTTATATTTATTAATTTAACTCCAACACGGATCACTCCTTATTAGCGAATCCCATTTTAGCAAATTTTAATAGGGGGTTTCATTAAATGAGTGATTAGTTGATTACTTTGATTACTTTGATTACTTGATTATTTGATGTATCATGTGACTGGATTCAACCAATCCTGAGAATAATCACTTCAGCAAATAAGCAACTAAGCAAGTAATCAAGTAATCATCCCAAAACATGATTTTCTGCTGACTTGGGCGATTATGAGTGCTCTCTCAACTCAAACCAACATGGCGGCGCCACACCCGCTTCAGCTAAACAAGGTCATAATTTAACAAAGTGTGCTCAGTTTAGGTTAAACTGAACACACAAAACAAGTTAGGGAGTTGCAATTGTTACTTGTAGCAACTTTTTTTAAACAATTGCTACGTATCTAGGTTACACTTTAAACAATTCCGCCCATCGGAACAATCTACATGTTACGGTTGCTGCATCACCTTTTTAGGTTTTCCCTTGCATGTTTGCACAGAAAGTCATGTGACCAACACAGAAAGTCATGTGACCAACACAGAAAGTCATGTGACCAACACATAATCACACCTACCAATAATCACATAATCATATTTTTTGTTTGGCCCTCAATAATTGAGTGATTATGATTATTGCAATAATCAAAGTAATCAACTAATCACTCATTTAATGAAACCCGCTAATTTTATAAACCCATTTTAGCGATCTCATTTTAGCGAAAATGAGATTACATCACCGCAACATTGGGTGCATTTTAGCGAAACCCGTTTTAGCGAAAAATGTATTTTTTAAAAAAAGATCAAACACTGTGCTTTTACATTATAAATGAATAACTAACCCAACTAGGAATTGCACGTTTAAACTTCTCACTTCTCTTCCAAACAAAGTTGGACGGAGAAATAACTCGAGATCGTTTTTCCGGCGATTTTGTAGATTTGCGCGTCATTTTCGGCCTGTTTTGTGGCGTTTTCTTCCGCTTTTCGGCCGGTTTCGTCGGTTTCTGCGTAGATTTCGCTCGTTTTTGCAGAGTTGTCGTTTGCTTCACCGGCGTTGTTCGTTTCTGTGGACTTTTCGTCCGTTTCGGCGAAGGTTTCCTCCGTGTTGACGGAACGTTCGCCACTTTCGCCACTTTCGTCGGAGTTTTGGCTATTTTAACCACTCCGTTTTAGCGAATCTCACTTTAGCGAATCTCACTTTAGCGAACACATCGTTTTAGCGGATTTTTTGGCGCTAAAACAAGGTATTTGCTAAAACGAGTCGTCGCTAAAACAATGTGCACTCCCACAACAGCGTCAAATACTATACGCATTTTTGTCGTCGTTCGATTTTCGCGGATGACTAGTTTATGCGGCATGTAATAAGTTGCGTTGGATTCATCGTTTTATTTTATCTCCTCCACGATTCCTTGTTCCAGTTGGTCGTCTATCACCAGTCACCACTTTGTATTCGAAGTAAAGGTTGGGTTGCTTCCGGAATCTGCGAATGAGATTTAAAAACGCTGTTCTGCCACTTGACGGTTGTCTTCGAGTTTGTCTGGATTGATGATCCACAGCATGTCGACCATTTAATTGAATTCCCATGATGGGAATTCAATTAAATGGTCGACATGCATCCATTTAATTAAATTATTAAATCTTTCCAATGCTTGCATTTCATCCGTTGAGTTTATTGATTCGTGCTTTACTCCAATAGCTTCTAATTCCCAAAATTGGCGAAGAATGTTGTCATTGGATGGATGAACCATAATTTGGTTGATGCGATGTGTCTGTGTTGCAAGGATTTGAGTTGCTTTCGTTGTCTGGCCATGCAGGGTCCAACCAAATATTGTTTTTACTGCCATTAGATGTTCTTCAATTGCCTTGATTCGTTCCGTCACCACTTTCCAATAGTTATCGCGTCTGATCAAAATGGCAACTTGTCTGCAAGTTGTGAATTTAATAAATAAATAAATAAATAAATAAATAAACCATGCACCATGGATATTGATGTGAGCTCATACATCCTCTTCCATCTGAAACTATGAACTTTTCTATCAAGGAATTGAATTCCCTCTGCCTTTTCAAAGTTATTTACCAATGCATTAAAATGCATTTGATTTTGACTTTAGATAAAAATTTGAATAGACTGTGATGTGTTTACAACACAATTATTTAAAATGGCTATTGATGCCTATAGTGATGTCATTGGCTTGGATGATATTTTGGTGCAATTTGTGGTGATCTCAAATATTTCACCAACTTAGAAGATAAATTAATTGTGTCTTCTAATTAATTTGACTGTGGCACACGCCAAGTCGAATCATGTGACGAAGGGGAGGAAACTTTCCTAGGCACATATCACCCCAGGTTGGCTGGGGTGAAAGACGGTAATTAACCGTTATGGTGCAATATTGGGCAATAATCCTTTGTTGCACCAGTTTCAGCTAATTGCGCAGATTATCTGCGCAATATTGAAGCGTGCCGGGCTCGCGCCCTAGCTTCAATCGGGACTCTTGACAAAATACACAAACCACAAACATCACTGCTTTTCTGCTCCTGACAAAAAGTATTGATCGTGGACTGTGTAACCGTCAAGTTTCACCAGCTTGCTTTGTAACAACTTACAAGGCCAGCAATTCTGTTTGAATTAGCCGTAGCTAATTCCAGCAAACGTAGAGAAGAAGTTTCCCGACAATCGTGAACCATCGTCGTCGCTGCCGCGCGAACGTCAGCCACCGCCATCGTACGAGAGCCGGACGCCTGTAGCCGTCAACCACCGCCATCGAGCCGTCGCACGAGCCACAGAAGGACCCACGAGAACCATCGTCGCCAGGACCATCGTTCGTGAGTCGTTTAACGAAGACATTTTGCCTTCGTAACAACTTCCAGTTGTCAAGCGCCATCGCCGCGCTTTGTAGCTTGCAACAGTCGTTGCAAGCCCTTCCATTGTTATTTCCCGCTCATTATTTCGCGACTTTGTCGCATATTGTTCTCATTTAGTCATTTTATACTTAGTCATTGTAATTAAGTGTAATAAAAAGTATTCATTTGAATTAAATACTGTCTTTTTATTTCTCTCTCTCATAAAATTAACCCTAGATAATTTACGGCCGCGATATAAGTCTTATTTTAGCATTCACCTGCGGTTTCCGAGCATATTAATTAGTAATTTGTTCGAAATAACCCGGATCGCAGCAAATTTTCAAATTTGATCAATGTGAATCAAATTTTTTGCTAGTTTATTTTTTGGTGGTTTTGTTTTATTTTTGTTTTATATTTTACACTAATTTAGTATTGGCTCTGCTGCACATAGTTAACCTTTTCTGATGTAGAACTCTGTACAGTATTCTGCTGACCTCTGCAGACTATTCTGCAGACCTCTGCAGACTATTCTGCAGAAAAAGCCTTCTGCAGTTTTCTGGGAAATTTTTCTGCAGAAAAAGCCTTCTGCAGTTTTCTGGGAAATTTTTCTGCAGAAAAAGCTTTCTGCAGAACTTTTTCTGCAGAAAAGGTTAACATTTTGCTGCAGAATTTTGTAGAATTTGGTAATTTTTTTCTGGAGAATTTTGTAGAATTTGGTAATTTTTTTCTGGAGAATTTTGTAGAATTTGGTAATTTTTTTATGGAGAATTTGGTAATTTTTTCTGCAGAATACTTTTTTGAATAGCATGCAGAATTCTGCAGAACTTTTTTTTTACCTGGGGCTTCTTTAATACCTTAATAATTCATCTGTATTTAACTGAATAAAATTAGTGCTCATTTTATTTTAACCAATTTGTATTTATTTAATATTCCTAGACATTTCAGCCAGTTTAGAGTTTAAGTCCTACTTGTATAAAGGGCATCTCAACTGCATAATTTATTATTTATTTAATAATAAGTTTTTAATTAGTTTTGACCAATATTATTTTGAAACTCAGTAGCAGTGATAAAAAATGTGTGTTAAATACTACTGTACTGATAATTTGTGAAATATGATATTATGCATGAGAAAAGCAAAAACTAGGTTTGAACATAATTTATTCTTGATTTACTTTCTACAAACAAATTCACAGATGGAATGTCAAGCATTTCAATCAAACAAAAGTTAATCACCACCAGCACCTTTATCATCTTTATCTTTGTAAATGTGTTCGGAAGTAGGAAATGGTCCACGAGTGTTGGTCGAGTTTGTCTAACTGACTTTATTGGCCAAAAATACAAAATGGCTGAAGCCCAAAAGGATTAAGATAGCAGAACATGATTGGTTGGGCGGGGGGAGGGGTGGCGGGCGCCACCTCAAAGGAGTTGGCTGCACATATAAGGCAAAGCCTTACAATATTTTCTGCTTTTTCTTTAATCTAAGTTCTTTAGTACAGAAGTTAAAAAGTAGTGCTAAATTAGGTCTGAGCGTGGAGACTGCAGCCGCTAAAATAAAATTTAAAAAAGAAAAAAAAAAAACATTATTACTGTATTAAGATTTCTGCTTTTTACCCTCGGAGGCTTAAGGGTAAAAAATATGCGCCGTTCTGGTGTAAGGCATTTCGGATTTATGGACAATTTTCAGGTTCATTGCTCAAAGCGCAATTTAGTTATTTTTGTAGTTTTTTACTAATTTTATACTTGTAGAGGCCGCAATATGTTAATGCAATAATAATGAACTTTGAACCATCTGGTGGAGGTTTTAAGCACCACCAGTAAATGCAAAAAGGCTGTTAACTGAAGCGCTCTTTACTAAAGCAGCAAAGCCTGTTTAAAAATTTTGCTGATGGAACTTTAAGGGGCAGAAAATTTCAATTCAGAATAAGTAATTAAATAAACAACTAATACATACAAATTTCATACGAGTCAAAGTCTGACACCATATAAACAAAATCACAAATTTTCAGCAAAAAAAATTGATAGAAAAAAAATTCTTTATTCAAGAAAGAGCTTGTCTATAAATCCGTATAGCCTTATGCCTCCGAGGATTAAAGACTTTTATTTAACTTGACATGAATATTTGTTTGTTTCAACTACCGGCGTTGCTAGCCCCACCTGTACGTGACAGAAACTATCATGGATCCCAAAGCACCTGACCGAACTCTAAAACAGCTTTTATCGGTATGACTTTGGTACCACAAGAGTCTCCATCAATTCTGAAACCAGGCTCAGCTTGTAGAGGATTTAATGCGCTACAAACTTCTTTCGTACTGTATATTATGTCTTTTAATATTGTAAAGAAAAAGTACAGCCTTGGACATAAAAATTGTCCCAGTCCAGCTTGAAGCTCACCTGCAGAATGAGCGGTTTCAGCTGTATCCACCAGGTGGTGTAAAAACTTACTAATAAGTTGGAGTATAATAAATTGTCTGTGAAAAGTCTGTTTGGAAACGGTTGCATTCAGTGTTGGAAAGTCATTGGAAATTTGATGTTTGTACAATTTGGAATATACAGGGTGAAAGAAAAGTCTGTCACTCTACTAAATATTTCTGAAAGTGCTGATAATGCATCTAATCTAATGATGGAAAGTATTAAAGTTGGGTGGAAAATTTTTTGATGACCCAAAATTTGACCTTGGGATGTTCCTTCAAGGTCATTGGAAAATTATCTTGGAAACCATTAGAGATAGACAGAAATTTCCAATTGTAAACTTGTAGAGCAACATTTATTTAGTCTAAAAATGACTACTCCTCAAATATTTTGGACTAAAAATTTTTAAGAAACTGAGTTTTTTTAAGACTTTTTCTTTTCAAAAACTCATTTTTCTGCCCATATTTCTGCAACGGTGCCAGATATGCAAATTCCAACTGGGAGAATCAATTTTTTTTAGGTCATTTTACATCTAATTAGCACGTTTTTGGCACTTTTTTAATTTGGGTCATTTTTCCTTTGACTTGTATCTACTTTAGAAAATTGTGATTATCTTAAACTTTTTAAGTACAAAAGATTTGAGGAGTAGTCATTTCTAGACTAAATAAATGTTGCTCTACAAGTTTACAATTGGAAATTTGTGTCTATCTCTAACGATTTCCAAGATAATTTTCCAATGACCTTGAAGGAACATCCCAAGGTCAAATTTTGGATCATCAAAAAATTTCCCACCTAACTTTAATACTTTCCATCATTTATTAGAGTGACAGACTTTTCTTTCACCCTGTATAACTTTGGAGTTTGGAAATTTTGCATTTCAGTAATATTTCCAAAATATTTTATGGACAAAAATCTAATTTTTTTGCAGTGTAAATATCAAAGAAATACCGGTAGCGAAATAAATAGAATAGAAATAGAATACAATGGAAATATTTACCATGCCAAAATTTCTAGTTATTAGGAAACGGAATAAATATATATTACTTCTTACCTAGATCTAAAGGAACTGCACCTCTTTTATAAAGCTTGTTTGTGTTTTCAAATATCTCGTCCTCGCTTTGTTCATCACAAATTTTAAACTTAATTTTGTACAGAGAGTTTACATAGTAGTTACGGAGATAGTTGTTCTTCCTGTTGGACAGTAGTTTAAACTCGTTCTAAACAGGTGACAAATGCAAATATTGTTTACAAAGAGAGATCATGTTGTAAAAGGGAAAAAAATAATAATTAGCTCACTGATTTGAATAATGCTCCACACTTGGGTGATTCTGGAAAATCGTAGTCTTGTGCCTTGCAAAGTGTCGCCTAAAAATAAAGAAACAAAGTTGTCGGAAACGTTTATAGGAACAAACAGGTTTGTCTTTACTACAAATTACATTTATTTCTAAGAAGCCGGACATACAGCCACAGTAAATCTTGGAAAACTGAAAAATATCAACATTTTAGTGATAATTCAATGTAATATTTTGTCTTAAATCTACTTTGCCATCGTCTTCAGTGAAAACCTTGTTACCGTAGTTGCACAGCGCTTCGGCTGTTCTTTTAGTTGGATTGCATCCCTTGAAAAGTGAAGTCATTGAATTAGTACAGTTGATACCAATATGGATATGAGAAAATTTAACAATTTACAAACAAAATTCAGTATTTAAACATTAAAATTGAGAAAATCACGTATAGAAATGCTATTACTGTGCGCCATTACCAATACAGGTTATATAAGTGTGACACTCGTGGATCAGGACAATGTGCATAAAAGCTAACTTACACTCGAATCCTCAGCTGTAGCCGTAGCAATAGCAGCGAGAATAAGAAAGAAACAGTTGAGGTTCAGCATTCTGCAATGTGTGTAAAATCTAGACTGATTTAATTTGTTTTTAATGTTTATTCATGTATTTGATTTTAGTAATTTTGTCTTAGTTTAATTATCGATTGAATTTAGTGATTGATTTGTGTTTATTACAATTAAGTGTTTTGTGTTTTGTTTTGTGTTTTGTGTTCTTTTTCATTCATTGTGCCTTATTGTGTATTATCGTGTTTAATTGTGTTTCATCATGGTTTTTGCTGACTTTTCAGTTGTGTTATTGCATTAAATTGTCTGTGTTCTTTTTGTGTTATATAAATCGCTCGAGGGTCTTTTCGAGAGCCCTCTTTTATGTAAATTGGGTATCTTTCGGCCCTTGTTGACCGGATGTAGACCCCGTTTTTTCTATGTAACCCACATTCCACCCTCAACTCGCTGACCACGCGTCACTTGTGAAAAAGAATGTCATTTTTCAACTCAAGTAAAATTAAAAGTTGTTAAGTTTTATTTCGACCGTCGCTTTTGCTGTTTTACAATTCATCACCCATCGTGAAGTTCATTTACAATTCGTAAATTGGTGCCGAAACCCGGGACATCTTTCCAGGGAACAAACTCGTAACTTCAATCTGAAAAAACTGCAAGTAGCATCTCGAATTTAACAATGGCCGACGACCTCGCCGTGTTGAAGGCTCAGCGTGCAGTAACCCGTAGGCTGACCACCACAACTATAACGAAGGCCAAAACAATTCTCGCTGGTATACCTATAAATGAACTCGATTTAAAAAAGATAAAAGTGCATCTACAAGCAAAATCAAATGAACTCAAATCGCTCGACGCCAAAATCTTGGCCATGCTCACCGACGAACAAGAGATAGATGAAGAAATCACTCGATCCGAGACTGAATATCACGAAAAAATTATTGATTGTGGTGTCGAAATCGACGAGGCGCTAATTACTTTCATCGCGCCCCCAACCACACCTGTACTCCCGCCGATAACAAATAATTACCACGGGACCGCGAGTGTGCCACAAGACTCACCCATGCGACTGCCCAAGTACGACACAATTAAATTCAAAGGAGATCCGCTGGACTGGGCTGACTTTTGGGGTAATTTTGAGATCTCAATTGACACCAAAACGAACATTTCTGCGCAAAGTAAATTGGTGTATTTAAAGTCGCTCTTGGATGGAGAAGCAGCACTCGTGTTGAAGGGATTACCGCCAACAAATGAAAACTATCCGATCGCTAAAAAATTGTTGCTCGAACGCTTTGGCCGTACAGATGTTCTTCTCAGCGCACATTTACGCTCCCTAATGAAAATGAAACCCGTACGTGATATTCTCGATCCTATTCCTCTTCAAAAATTGTACGATGAGTGTGAAACACACGTACGCGGTCTGAATGCGGCAAATATGAATGTTGATGCCATTGACGCAACAGCGTGTCCACTCATTCTAGGACTAGTGCCACGACAAATTTCGCTGGAATTTTCACGTCAATATCCCGACGGGAAATACAAAGCTAAAGATTTGTTGGACATGGTGCGTAACGAACTCGTGCACCACAATAAAATTGAGAACTTTCAAGATCTTCACCGCTCAACAGAGAAAAGCAAACCTGAAAAAATTGAGGTAGACAAATCCAATCAAAAACCCAATCGTGTGCCGTCTGCTCGTGTTTTGAGCACAACAATTACTAATTGCATGTTTTGCAACAAGACTCATGAGCGTGACGGGTGTTTGACTACCGCAACCGAACGTAAAGAGTTCGTTAAAAAGGAAGGTCGCTGTTTCAAATGCTTAAAAAAAGGACATTCGTCTCGAAACTGCACCTTCCGTGTTACGTGTAAACTGTGTCAACGCCATCACAACCAACTCGTGTGCGAAGGCCCATCTGAGACGCCAAAAGAAAAAGTCACTTTGCTCGTATCAACAAACGAAAACCTCGCTGCGTACGCACAACCTCCAACCGCAACATTGGCAACAATATTCGTAAAAATTCAAAACGAATCTCGTGAGTCCATCGTGCAGTGTTTGATCGATCCGGGAAGCCAGAGTTCCTTCGTACTGGCTAGTTTGGCAAAAGACTTGCATTTGAAGCCGAATGGAGAAGAACATTTAAACGTGCACACTTTTGGAAATCAGACACCGTTGAACACTAAAGGAAATCGATTTGAACTCAAATTGTGCAATGTTGGCGACAAAAATCGATCGCTCTGCGTTAATGCGCTTGAAACGCCATGGATTACAAAACCCATTTGTACCAAATTGCAGGCTGGCTTACGAGCCGCCCTCGAACGCGATCAAATCGTGATTGATTCTGGAAACAATACTAATTGCGATATTTTTATTCTTTTAGGCGCAGACTGTATCGCGAAGATACTTACGGGATGCATACGAAAAATCGAGGAAAATTTGATCGCCATAGAGACGCTATTTGGCTGGACTTTGATGGGGTCATCAATAAATGTCACGACAATGTCCACACTAGTCACCCGCGTGTGCAGTGTGCGTCTCGAGGAGCGACTGGACGAGAGTCTGAAAAAATTCTGGGAGCTCGAATCCATCGGCATTCGCCACGAGGGTGAAGACGAAACATTGACCGATCGAAATTCCTGCGCAATTCGTTTTCGCGAACAAGTGACGAGAGAAGAAGGAAGATACGTCGTCGCATTGCCGTGGTTGGTCGAACCGAGAAAACTTCACAATAATTACGAAATTGCTGAGAAACGTTTTTGGAATCTGGTAAGAAAATTTAAGAAAAATCCAGGATTCTACGCCGCCTACAAACAAATTTTCGACGATCAAATACGTGATGGAATAATCGAAGAAGTTAATGAACCGCAACATGAAAATTCGTACTACATGCCACACCGAGCCGTTATTAAAGAAGATCGCGTCACGACAAAGATTCGGATCGTTTTCGATGCCTCAGCTAAAGGAAAAAATGAACTTTCACTGAACGATTGCCTGGACAGCGGTCCTAATTTGCTGCCAGAAATACTTATATTGCTGATTTTGTTTCGAAAAGAACCATTTGCTTATCTTTCGGACATAGAAAAGGCGTTTTTACAGCTATTGCTGAGAATGGCAGATCGGGATTTCGTTCGTTTCCTTTGGACACCGGAAGAATGGGACGGTCGGCAGTTTGTGAAGCCCAGAGTTATGCGCCAGAAAAGAGTAGTATTCGGAGTCAAATCAAGTCCCTACCTTTTAAACGACTCAATTCAACTACATCTCGACAACATGCGTGAAAAATATGAAGAAACAGTTGCTCAAATCAAAGATAAATTTTACGTCGACGACTTGCTCGGTTGCGCCAAATCCGAAGGGGAGGTGGAAAAAATATTCCACGAAGCTCGCAAATTGATGATGGAAGCGCACATGCCCCTACGCAAATGGCAATCGAACTCACAAAGCTTGCGAGAACTTTTTGCGAGAGAAATTCCGTCGGACGCAAATCTGGTCGACGCCGACAAACACTCGACGTCCGTGTTGGGACTGATCTGGAACTTTATAACCGACCACCTCCTGCTCGAAATAGGCGAATGGGCTGACGCACAAGATCAACTCAAGGAATCAAAACGTTTGATCGTTCAGTCCGTGGCAAGGATTTACGATCCATTAGGATTTGCGACACCATTCGTAATTGTCGGCAAACTGATGTTCCAGGAATTATGGACTCGAAATATAGGTTGGGATTCGCCATTACCCCCCGACATTTCAAAACAATGGTCAAGTTGGCGACAACAAGTCGTATTGCTAAGAAAAATTGCCGTTCCTCGACATTACAGCGCTGGACAACAATCAAATCCAGATCGTGAATTGCATTTGTTTTGCGACGCAAGCCCCAAAGCATATGGAGTCGTGGTCTACATTCGAACAAAAAATGAAACATCCGTAGAAGTCACACTCTGTATGTCGAAGTCGCGCGTTGCACCACTGAAGTCTTTAACGCTGCCCAAACTCGAATTGATGGGCGCATTGCTGCTGTCGCGAGTTGCCGTGAAACTCAAGAAGTTAGAAATTCAGCGTGTTTTCTACTGGACCGATTCGTCCATTACATATTTCTGGATTCGCGAGCAACAGAAGAAGTCAAATCCATTCGTCTCGAACCGAGTCCGCGAAATCCGCACGAACACCGAGGTCGCCTGTTGGCGTCATTGCCCGGGGAAGGTCAATCCAGCGGATAAGTTAACCCGAGGAATGGAGGCCGACAAATTGGTTCAAGACATCGAATGGTGGAGCGGCCCTGAGTGGCTGAAAAAGGACGAGACACATTGGCCACAAAAATTCGACGAAGAAACAGAGTCCAACTTTGAAGAAGAAATTGAAGAAATAGATACTCGCGTAAATGTGACTCGATCAAGTGAAGAGGCGATTTTCGATATTGAAAAGTACAGCAGTTGGACCAAAGTCAAACGAATCACCGCCTGGATTTTGAGATTTTGCCACAATTCAAGAAAAATCGAAACAGTCATCGGACCGTTAAAGACGGAAGAGTTAGAAACAGCCGAAATTTATTGGTTGCGCAGTATACAAAAACAGAGATTTTCGGAGGAAATATATAGCTTGAAAAATTCAACGAAACTGAAAAGCGATTCACCCCTAGCAAGCGTAGCCGTAGTTCTCGACCAGAATGAAATTATACGAATCGACTCGAGAATACGTTTTAACACGGGAATAGAAAATTTTGTGAGCCCCATCGTTTTGGATTCAAATTCACCGGCTGTAAAATTAATAGTCGAAGATTGTCATCATAGAACTTTACATGGAGGACTAGGCAACACTCTGTCAGAATTTAGAGCGAAATACTGGGTTAAAAAAGGAAGAAAATTCATCAAGACATTGATTTCCCGATGCGTGACTTGTCGAAGAGTGAACGCAAAATTGATGACTCAAACGGTCGGTCTGCTACCTGCGGACAGAGTGAATCGTGCGGAGCCATTTCAAATTATTGGCATAGACTTCGCCGGACCACTATACACTAAAAACGGAAAAAAGACTTACATCGCTCTGTTCACTTGTGCCGTGGTGCGAGCTGTTCATTTAGAACTTGTATCTGATCTCACTACGGAGAAATTCATTCTCGCATTTAAACGACTTATTGCAAGAAGAGGAGTCCCTGGCATTGTCTACTCAGACAATGCTAAAACCTTTAAGCGAGCCGAAAAAGACTTGTCTTTATTCATCAACAGCTTCTCGCACGAGCTGTTCCAGGGGTTCTTGTCAAAGCAAAAAATACAGTGGAAATTTATCGTCGAATTGGCTCCGTGGTGGGGCGGATTTTGGGAGCGACTGGTCAAAACTGTTAAACTGAGCTTAAAAAAAGTCCTTGCTCGATCATCGTTGGACTTTGAAGAACTGTCGACCGTTTTGACAGAGGTCGAAGCTGCGGTTAATTCGAGACCAATCACTTACGTTACGGACGATCCGTTGGAGCAAGAACCGCTGACGCCTTCTCATTTTTTGACCGGAGGACGTCTCATCACGCTTCCAGACGTCTACAGTCCAGAAAGTCGTGTCGACAATTCATTTCGACCCGAGCTCGTGAAGCGATGGAAGCTGCGTCAACGTTTGATTAATTTGCTTTGGCGTCGTTGGACGCACGAGTACCTTGTCGAGCTTCGTGAATTCCGTCGTGTACGAACCTCAAAAGAAGTTCAAATTGGGGATTTGGTTCTCATTCAAGAACAAGGTCAGCCTCGAATGTCATGGAAAATGGCAAGAGTTTCAAATACCTTTATCGGACGGGACGAAAAAATACGCTCTTGTGAATTGACTTTGCCCGAAGGAAAAACTTTGAGACGCCCAGTACAAAGACTGTGTTCTTTAGAGGCTTCAGACTAATTGAATTCCCCCCCCCCCAATGTAAAATCTAGACTGATTTAATTTGTTTTTAATGTTTATTCATGTATTTGATTTTAGTAATTTTGTCTTAGTTTAATTATCGATTGAATTTAGTGATTGATTTGTGTTTATTACAATTAAGTGTTTTGTGTTTTGTTTTGTGTTTTGTGTTCTTTTTCATTCATTGTGCCTTATTGTGTATTATCGTGTTTAATTGTGTTTCATCATGGTTTTTGCTGACTTTTCAGTTGTGTTATTGCATTAAATTGTCTGTGTTCTTTTTGTGTTATATAAATCGCTCGAGGGTCTTTTCGAGAGCCCTCTTTTATGTAAATTGGGTATCTTTCGGCCCTTGTTGACCGGATGTAGACCCCGTTTTTTCTATGTAACCCACATTCCACCCTCAACTCGCTGACCACGCGTCACTTGTGAAAAAGAATGTCATTTTTCAACTCAAGTAAAATTAAAAGTTGTTAAGTTTTATTTCGACCGTCGCTTTTGCTGTTTTACAATTCATCACCCATCGTGAAGTTCATTTACAATTCGTAAAATGTGAGGCGAGCAGCAGACAAAGAGGAATGGTTGCAGCAAATGTGTTGTTTTCCACCAGGTGCTGTTTGGTGTTTATATATGCTTTGGACAATGATTGATGTCATAAATCAGCTAACGTAATATTGTCAATGGCAGCTGCACAAGATGCATTTCCACTCTATTGTATTCAATTTTGAAAATTATCCGGGTGTTGACAACAAAGAGTTGACGTTTAAAAAACAAAAATTTATTTTATCCTAGGTTTTTTCCTTTTTCTGTCTTCAAATTTCCGACCCATTGTAAGAATATACAGTTTGTACTTGAAAGTAGTTTACAGACACAGTTGCAATCAAGCTATTAAAAATACATCAACATGATGATAAATTGTGACCTTTTACACTGAGATTCATCGGGGCCCTATTTCAGTTGATCAGTTCATCAATTGAATTGGTCACAACAATTAAATTGACCAATTTCCTTGTGATTTGATGGAATTTTGTTGTTCATTTAGTATTAAATGCGTATCAAGGATGTAGTTGAGGAAACTGTAATGTAAGGGATGTAGTTGAGGAAACTGTAATGTAAGGGATGACTAAATTGAAGTCATCAATTTGTTCAAAATAATTGTGTCAATAATAGCACCTGGCATGTGTAAAAAAAAACTCTTGAATTGAATTCAATAGGGACAATAGTGTTGCTTGCAACAGAAATTGATGGAAAACTAGAAATTTTTGTTTTTTCTGAAATTCTTTTGCTCATTGCTTATTTAGCTATGCAAAAACATTTGTTTCAAATAAATGCATTGGCCAAATTTGACAATCAATTTACCGTATTTTACCGAGTTAGAGCCGCGGCTCTTATTCAAAAATGCTACTTTCAGCCGCGGCTATTAATCGAGTGCGGCTCTTAATCGAGAGCGGCTCTTATTTTAAATTGTGGCCGATATCTCAATGTTACGTTCATTGCCCTGGCAACTGCCCCTGTGTTTCCAACTTGTTATTTTTTCCAGACACACATAAAAAAATAACAATAAAATAAACAGATATGATTCTGATATAAAAAATAAAATATAAATTTAATTTTCCTGGTGACCACCAGGCCACCACAAGCTAAGCACTGCTAAAACATCTAGTTTCATTATCCCAAAAGCGATCCAGTTAGGACTACACTGGAAAAATGACTTCTTGTATTAAGACGAGATAAAAATGCTATTGCGTATGCTTTTATTCTTAATTTTCTTTTTGAATGTAAATTGTCAGATTAAATGTCAAATATTTTGTCAAACAAGGGTTAATACCTGTAGCCGTTGAAACTGGTATTTTAACTTACTGTTAACGGATTTATGTGATGTAAAAGTGGTGCCCCTTGCCTGCATAGTCTTTAATAGGGTGAATGATGAGGCTCACTCAAAGGTCAAGAGGTAAAAAATTAAAAAATATGTTTAAATCATCTTTGGTGTCAATTTATGTTGGTGTGTTTGGAATTTCCAATAGAATAAACAGAAACTCAAGCTCACATGTGTGGTGATCCTGAATTTTTTATGAAAATAAAATATTTTTATCACCACTAAAGAATTGTCTTTATTTTAATTACTCTGCAGCCAAGTCTGACTTGGGGGTGAAAATCCCTAGACACACTTCACCCTAATTTGGCTGGGGTAATTTACAAAGCAACCCTTTTGGTGCAACAATTCCTTTGCTGCATCAAAATAAGCATACCATGCATGTCTGCTGCGCAGAAACGAAGTGTGCTCGGTCCAAAAGTTTGGGATTCGAGCCCACTCTGAACATCAACAACAAACCAACAACATATCGTGTCACTGCTCTGCAATTCACAGGTATTGACCATGTTAGTGTTTTTGTTGAGTTTAGATCTTTAGCTGTTTTCACTTTGTGAAACCAGCTCTTTTCTTGTGTGTGCCAAACACTGTTTGTCACACGCATTTTGCGATTCTTGGCTGACGGCCAAGACCCTCGTTTGTCGCAGCCATTGCCGACCACTGTTGAGTTGCTCCGGAGTTAGCCATCGCCGCCCGAACACACCGTGGTGAGGAATAAGCCATTCCCGTCATTTTCGCACGTAACAACTGTTACCTGGCTGTCACGGTGACACAAGAAGAAACGATATTTCACAATAACAATTATGCTGTTGCAAGAATGAGCCTAATTTCTGGCTAAAGTCACAAATTACACAATGAATGTTTGGGTTTTCAGAGGTAACTTTTTGGTAACTTTTCATGAGCAAGAACAGGTTTAGACTGAGGATTTTTCTCCTTACAGGAAGCACTTTCTGTTGCAACAGGCGACACTTTGCAAGCCAGGCGACTACGATTTTCCAAAATCACCTAAGTGTGGAAAATTATTCAAATCAGTGAGCTAATTATTATTATTTTCCCTTTTACAACATGATCTCTCTTTGTAAACAATATTTGCATTTGTCACCTGTTTAGAAAGAGTTTAAAATAGTGGCCAACAGGAAGAATAGTCTCAATTACTTCTATGTATACGATCTGTACCGAAATAAGTTTAGGATTTGTGATGAACAAAGCGAGGACAAGATATTTAAAAACACAAACCAGCTTTATACAAAGAGTAAAGTTTCTAAAACTATAGGTAAGAAATAATATATATTTATTCCATTTCCTAATAACTAGAAATTTTGGCATGGTAAATGTTTCCATTCTATTCTATTTCTATTCTATTTATCTCGCTACCGGTATTTCTTTGATATTTACACTGCAAAAAAAATTAGATTTTTGGCCATAAAATATTTTGGAAATATAACTGAAATGCAAAATTTCCAAACCCGAAAGTTATATTTTCCAAATTGTACAAACATCAAATTTCCAATGACTTTCCAACACTGAATGCAACCGTTTCCAAACAGACTTTTCATAGACAATTTATTATAACTTATCAGTGGGTTTTTACACCACCTGGTGGATACAGCTGAAACCGCTCATTCGGCAGGTGAGCTTCAAGCTGGACTGAGACAATTTTTATGTCCAAGGCTGTACTTTTTCTTTACAATATTAAAAGACATAATATACAGTACGAAAGAAGTTTGTAGCGCATTAAATCCTCTAGAAGCTGAGCCTGGTTTCAGAATTGATGAAGACTTTTGTGATACCAAAGTCATACCGATAAAAGCTGTTTTAGAGTCGGGTCGGATCCTTTGGGATCCATTATAGTTTCTGTCACGTACAGGTGGGGCTAGCAACGCCGGTAGTTGAAACAAACAAATATTCATGTCAAGTTAAATAAAAGTCTTTAACCCTCGGAGGCATAACACGGATTTATAGACAAGCTCTTTCTTGAATAGGGAAATTTTTTTTCTATCATTTTTTTTCGCTAAAAATTTGTGATTTTGTTTATATGGTGTCAGACTTTAACTCGTATGAAATTTGTATGTATTAGTTGTTTATTTAATTACTTATTCTGAATTGAAATTTTCTGCCCCTTAAACAGGCTTTGCTGCTTTAGTAAAGAGCCTTTTTGCATTTACTGGTGGTGTTTAAAACCACCACCAGATGGTTCAAAGTTCATTATTATTGCATTAACATATTGCGGCCTCTACAAGTATAAAATTCGTAAAAAACTACAAAAAAACTAAATTGCGCTTTGACCAATGAACCTGAAAATTGTCCATAAATCCGTAATGCCTTATACCAGAACGGCGCATTTTACCATTATGCGTCCGAGGGTTAAAAAGCAGAAATCTGAATACAGTAATAATGTTTTTTTTTTTGTTTTTTTTTTTAAATTTTATTTTAGACTTAGAAACTTACAGGATCGGAAGTAAATCAGGAAATCTTATTATCGCGTGTAATAATGAACTGAAAAAAATTACCAAATTCTCCAGAAAAAAATTACCAAATTCTCCAGAAAAAAATTACCAAATTCTCCAGAAAAAAATTACCAAATTCTCCAGAAAAAAATTACCAAATTCTCCAGAAAAAAATTACCAAATTCTCCAGAAAAAAATTACCAAATTCTCCAGAAAAAAATTACCAAATTCTCCAGAAAAAATTACCAAATTCTCCAGAAAAAAATTACCAAATTCTACAAAATTCTGCAGCAAAATGTTAACCTTTTCTGCAGAAAAAATTCTGCAGAAAGCTTTTTCTGTCGAAAAAATTCCCCAGAAAGCTTTTTCTGCAGAAAAATTTCCCAGAAAACAGCAGAAGGCTTTTTCTGCAGAATAGTCTGCAGAGGTCAGCAGAATACTGTACAGAGTTCTACATCAGAAAAGGTTAACTATGTGCAGCAGAGCCAATACTAAATTAGTGTAAAATATAAAACAAAAATAAAACAAAACCACCAAAAAATAAACTAGCAAAAGATTTGATTCACATTGATCAAATTTGAAAATTGCACCAAAATATCATCCAAGCCAATGACATAACTATAGGCATCAATAGCCATTTTAAATAATTGTGTTGTAAACACATCACAGTCTATTCAAATTTTTATCTAAAGTCAAAATCAAATGCATGTTAATGCATATGTAAATAACTTTGAAAAGGCAGAGGGAATTCAATTCCTTGAAAGAAAAGTTCATAGTTTCAGATGGAAGAGGATGTATGAACTCACATCAATATCCATGGTGCATGATTTATTTATTTATTTATTTATTAAACTCACAACTTGCAGACAATTTAAAACAATTAAAGATTCAGGTTCAATGCAAGTTGGCTGCACTGCATTCGAGCAAAGTTGCCATTTTGATCAGATGGCGATAACTATTGGAAAGTGTTGACTGGACGAATCAAGGCAATTGAAGAACACTTAATGGCAGAAGAAACAATATTTGGTTGGAGCCTGCATGGCCAGACGACGAATGCAACTCCATTCCTTGCAACACAGACGCATCGCATCAACCAAATTCACCCATCCAATGACGACATTCTTCGCCAATTTTGGGAATTAGAAGCTATTGTAGTAAAGCACGAATCAATAAACTCAACGGATGAAATGCAAGTATTGGAAAGATTTAATAATTCAATTAAATGGAAGGGAATTCAATTAAATGGTCGACATGCTGTGGATCATCAATCCAGACGAACTCGAAGACGGGACTCTATAAAACGCGCGATATTCATATACGCGACGTCGCGGTTAAGAATAAAAAAGGTATTCATATACGCGACGTCGCGTATATGAATACTTATTATATTATATTATATTATATATATTATTATATGGCATTTCTATACGTGATTTTCTCAATTTTGTGGTGATCTCAAATATTTCACCAACTTAGAAGATAAATTAATTGTGTCTTCTAATTAATTTGACTGTGGCACACGCCAAGTCAGATCATGTGACGAAGGGGAGGAAACTTCCCTAGGCACATATCACCCCAGGTTGGCTGGGGTGAAAACGGTAATTAACCGTTATGGTGCAATATTGGGCAATAATCCTTTGTTGCACCAGTTTCAGCTAATTGCGCAGATTATCTGCGCAATATTGAAGCGTGCCGGGCTCGCGCCCTAGCTTCAATCGGGACTCTTGACTAAATACACAAACCACAAACATCACTGCTTTTTCCTCCTCTGAATTAGTATTGATAGTGGACCGTGTATTCCAAGTTTCACCAGCTTGCTTTGTAAAACGTACAAAGCCAGCTATCCTGCTTGAATTAGCCGTCGCTAATTCCAGCAATCGAACCGAGAAGTTTCCCGAAGTGACGTGAACCATCGCCGTCGCAGCAGCGCGAACTGTTGCCACCGCCATCGAACGCCAGTCGGACGCCCGTGACCGTGAACCACCGCCGCCGAGCCGTCGTACGAGTTACGGAAGGACCCACGAGAACCATCGTCGCCAGGACCATCGTTCGTGAGTCGTATTACGAAGACATTTTGTCTTCGAAACAACTTCCAGTTGTCAAGCGCCATCGCCGCGCTTTGTAGCTTGCAACAGTCGTTGCAAGCCCTTCCTTTGTTTTCCCGCTCATTATTTTGCGACATTGTCGCTTCGTATTACTTTCTTTCATTACTAGTCATTGTATAAAACCGAATAAAGAATATAAAGTGTGATTTTCATCTAATAAAACTGTCTCTTTATTTCTTTCTAATTAAATTAACCCTAGATAATTTACGGCCGCCGATTGTAAGTCTTTATAAGCATTCACCTGCGGTTTCCACTTGATTTAATAGAAATTAAGTGTGAAAAAACCCGGATCGCAGCACGTGGGGGCCCGTCCGGGATATATTTCAATTGTATAAATTTTTGTCAGTTAAAATTTACCCGCCATTTTTATCTTGCTTGTCTTTCTTATCTTTCCTTTCTCTGTCTTCATTGAAAAATGGCGACACCAAGTGAAAAGAGACCACGAGGACGACCAGCGAAGAAACGATTGGCGATCGAATTACAAGTCGTGGATCCTGAAGTTCCAGCGATTGAAGAACAGTTTGAAGCTATGGATCAAACTGTGAGCGTGAACGACGGCACGCCATGTTTGGAAGAACAAACGTCGCAACCGTTTAACGGCCAGTCGAATTTAAATATTCCGACTGGAAGCGGCTATTCCAAGCAACATAAAGATGATTTGAACGCGTCAACGCAAGTTCAATCATCTAGTGCCGAACATTCGATGCACTCATCACCTTTGCCGCTGCAAGGTAGAGAACCGCCCGACTCGGAGGTTTCTTCTTCTCCGATGCGTGTCACAATGATGGACGCACTTCGTGTGAAAGCTAAGCTCGCCGGAGTGGAAGTCATCGATGAGATGACAGTGGAAGAACTCCACCAGGCAATGGTTGAAAAACATAGCCAAAAAGCAGTCGAAACGCTCAAGACTAGCTTGCAAATCGAGTTCGAAAGGCAACATGCTGCGTTACAACAGCAAAATGCAGAACTTAAGCGACAACGTGCACACGATCATGTACAGTTGCTAAACTTCGAGCAGGAAAAGGCTTCATGGCTAATAACTGACGAAGAGCATCAAAAGATGCAACAGCAGCTAAATCAAGCCCAGAAAGATTTAGAGACTGCTAATGAGAATTTGAGAATTGCAAATTCCAATCTCATGACTGCCGAATTAAATTCACAAGCTAAACAGAAGCAAGTTAACCCTTCTTCTCAACAGCTAGATCAATGTTCAGTAGAACAGGCAGCCAGAGCTAAGAGATTAGCTCAGCGAGAAAATGAATTATTTCTCGCTCAACAGCGGTCAGTAATTGACGCTGGTCAAAATGCTAGAAGTCTGAGCACTGCAGAGCAATTATTGCGTGCCGACTTAGCAGCCCAAGCTCGTGAAAACGAAATTCTTCGTGCCGATTTATTAAAAGCACAGGAAGAATTCGAGGAAGTTGTGCAACGTGTGCAAGCTACCTCAAGTGATTCGATGTTTGCAAAACCAAACCCAGTTTTGCAAAAAGGTGCTCCAAAATCACCTTCGTTGATTAATTTGAATTCAACTGAGTCGAAGCTCAGTCGCCAGTCCAGTTGGACCGATAGTGATGACTCGCGAAGTAGTCGTAGCAGCCGTGGCAGTCGTCATGGTCGCAAGAAGCGAAAACGACGACCGGACCCGACCGAATATCATCCGCCGAAAGCTTCGCAGAATACGGACCAGTTCTTTAGCAACAGTGACCGATTACTCGGAATGTTGGCTGACAAGAACAAACAGCGTGAGGAATCACGTGATCATGGCCGAGCACATGATAATCCGCGAGATGGCTTGTCCAAACGTGGATGTCCCGAAGACATTCGAGACGGACCAAGATATCGTGGAGGTCCACCAGACGGAGATCCGCCTGGAGGGGACGACCCACATGGACATGGCAATGGCCACTCAGGTGGCCACAATTCGAATGGCAATCATGGTAGAAGGGGACCACCAGATGGAGATCGTGGTCCGCCCAACGACAACGATCCTCCTGACCCCGATCCGCCGCCAAATTTTGCGAATCACGAGTCAGCGTCCGATACTGACTCCCCACACCCAAGTGTGAGAGGGCGCTCGCGTCACAGAACGCGTGGTAGAAGCCCGAACCAAGCTTTTTATACGAAAACTGAGATTGACCAACTTTTGCGACAGAATGTCGGCAATCAGCAAAAGGACAGAAGAGATAAAGTCATTTTGCAAAAAATCAGCGAGTTCACATCCGACAAGTGGACTCATAGAGCGAACGATGAGAGATTTATTCGATGGGATCGAGTAGTCCCTCGTGCCTATAATGGATCCTGGCGAGCAGGGTCCAATTTCTTACTAGAAGTATTTGAATTAGGCAAAGAGCACAATTTCGGTTGTGAAAGCGCTCTAGACCATCTAGTACCAAAAATGCTAGTCGGAGACGTCAAAGAATGGTTTCGTCGTCGAAACTTCACGAAGTGGGATGACTTCGTTACTAAATTTATGTTTAAATTTGGAGAATCGAGCGAAGACATCAAAATGCTTTGGAGAAGCTTAAAGCAACGAAAAGGCGAAAGCTTACATTCGTACATGCTTAGGGCAGAGAATCTGCTTGGCAGGGTGCCTCATGAAGTAACCGATGCAACTGCCGACGATCAGTTTCGTGCTGGTCTCAACGAATATTCAAAAAATATTCTAATGATGTCTAACGCACCAGACCCTGGGATGTGACGGTTTTTAATGGCTATAAATGCCTATTTTCTATAGAAAAGCGCTGTTGTGTCATTATGACGGTATTTTTACAGTATTCTGTGTAAAACGGATATAATTCCTAAATAAAGCTATTTATGAGGTTTCCATGATAAAAGATGATGTATTAATTAGTATTAATAACATTCCTACATGATATCAAGATATCACGACCAAATCACGATGATTCGTCTACTAAAACCGCATTTGTCAATGCGCAATGTTGTCGCCAGATGGCGCGATCACGATTTAGCGGTAAATTCAAGATATGAATATAAAACATGTAAATAAATATAAAACTATATTTACTAGAACGAAACGAAGCTTTGTGAACATTAATATAAAGATATATTAATGTCTTTTGATGTTAAATACATTATAACTTCCATTTTCTGCGGGATAGAACATTTGGTGATCAATCGATCAACCGATCGATCTGATTGGTGGATCCATTTCCGGCCCTGGGTATCCAGTTCCGGTTGTGGTGAGAATTAGCATAATGCTCCTCCGTATCCACTTCCGGTGATACGGGATTGGAGGGATTCGTGGAACCCATGTTCCAATTGGATGACTGGATTAATCCTTAATCCAGTCAGGTTATATAAACCCAAACAATCGGCCATTCCGGAGCTCTGTTTGATTATTTTCTGTTTGGTATTGTTACTTAAGAAATATGATTCGTTGTTCACGTAAAAAACCTTTTGGTTCTTTGTTGATTTATTCGCAAAGAACCGTTGCATGATTCTACAGAATCATGCCACCGCCGGCAATTGAAGTCGAAGTGCTGGGATTATTATGTTGCATAAATGTTACAGTCTACGGTTGCGACGCCGAAGGAGAACCCGCCGTTGTGCAATTCAGTATCCTCCGGACAGGACCAAGTTGTCTTTTTCGGTATGAACGTATTCCGTTACCACGAGTAGCATCGGTATTGTTGAGAATTGGTTCCTTCACCTGATGGTGCCAAAGCAGTCTGTTTTACAGTAACCACGAGTAGCACCAAGTGTTTGGCAAGCTGATTCTCATGGTATTCGATGCCAAAGTAGTCGGTCTATTATTAGTACCGCGAGAGATAAAACTGCTGTGCGGAGCCGCGAGCTATCGACCCCTGTGTACGTGGTGCCGTCAATCGCTAGACGAACGACCGTGCTGCGACGCCGGGGACGCTTGATACCGTTCTGCATGGCAAGGCGTATATTCTAATCGATGGCAATTGTGTGTTGCGACGGGAAGCTTAATCTTCATTTTATTTATAACAGCAAAACTTAAACTCGACAACCAGTTGGACCAAAATCAAGTCAGAAGACTTAATCTCATATTGAACTCAATATAACCGATAAGTTGACGACAACTTATTCCCGAAATATCTAAATAAGAATTCACAACGATATGAATTAAATATAATTCATAAGTGGAATATTGATAAGTAAATGAATACATTTACTTACACCAATATCCTCCCAAAGTTGTGGCGGTGCAGACAAAGTCAACCGCAATGCTCAGATCATTCGATTTATCGACGTGCGATAGTTCACACAGCGAACCAAGGAAACCAGCGAAGCCGTATCGGACTCCAGGACACAGCCATCCGGCTTAAGATGACATCTATAATCAGGTCGAGCGATGGGGAAACCGCTCCCATATTCCAGACCCGTAGTGATATTATTCTAGGGCCAGTTGGCCAATTCTTTGTATAGTTTAATAGCTGATTTAACTTGCCAAATGTCGGCATTAGTCCTATGTATAATTTAGCCTTGATATTATTGTTTACCAACAATAAACTGTCTTGTATTTATCTCGTATTGTATTCACTGTTTATTTATTGCGATCTCTTCCCGGTACCATTGTTAAATGGGAGTTGTGGTCGTCACCGTCACACGTGGAGGTCCCACCGAGATTAGGTTGCAATTAAATTCGATTGAATTGCAACAGTGAATATTGGAGATAAATATTTAACTAAAAGATTTAAGTTAAAAATAGACAGATTAAATTTTCAGTTTATATTTCCATGTGAAGAAGTTAAACTGATGAAATAGAAATACGTAGTAGATTTTCCTTCATTATTTTCGTTTGAAGATTTTAGGGATTTCAAAGACTACCACCTAATCTCACACGTGGAGGTCCCACCGAGATTAGGTTGCAATTAAATTCGATTGAATTGCAACAGTGAATATTGGAGATAAATATTGAACTAAAAAATTTTAGTTAAAACAGACAAATAGATTTTCAGTTTATATTTTCATGTGAAAAGTTAAACTGACGAAATGGAAACGTTTAGTGAACTCTCTTTACTATTTTCGTTCGACAATTTAAGGAATACGAAGTATTTTAAATAAGAAATCAAAAAAAAAGTTTCGAGTGAAATAAGAATACAGATATTTTTTTCGAAGTTTGTTTTATTTCGAAAAGCTAAAAACATACAAGTTTAGAAGGCGGACTTCTTACGAATTTATCTTTCCACCTGAAAAGTTAAAACGAAGAAAACACCGCAACTATTTGGAAATATTTACAAGAAATTAAGTTTCTTGTAACTGTACGTCGACACCGATAGCCAGCGACCACGCGCCATAGCAATACGCGTCGATCTCCGTATCAAACGCAGCAGGGAAGCTACTCAAACCTTCAACGCAAGGTGCGAACGAATGCTTGGAAATTATGGCGGACAACAGATAAAAGACAGCGGAGAAATGTTACAGAAGGTTCGTAGAGATTTATTTAAGTGTCGCGAACTAATTTTTCCACTGCCATCGGTACCAAAGATAATTTAGTTGTTGGAGAAAAACAACACACTCCATTTCGCAGAAAAGATTTGCAAATCGAAATGAATATTACCTTTATTTGAAGGAATTAACTATTTTCACAAAAAGTACATTTTTTCCTTCGGGACAATGGAAATTAAGAAAATATAAAATGGCGGCGAATGAAGTTGCCGACCACGTAGAATAGTATTTTTTACATTGAAAGTTACGAATCACGATAAACGCTTTCCCTCGGAAAAGTAAAAGGATTTCATTCAATCTTTCCTTTCGGAAATTTAACAGTGTTTTAAGTTTCCAACGATATTTGGGTCTCCCAAATTTTGAGAATTTCTAAATGAAATTTAGCTGTTTGAAAAACAACGAATATTTTTAGTAATCTAATCGGACATTTTCCCACATGATTTCTTAAAACCGGAATAACAAATCCATTTGTGGCTATGAACTTTGCCACATGAAATATTTACGGAGCGAATATTTTTTAATTGGATTGAAGCTTTAAAATCAGATAGCTGATTTAAACGAAGAAAATAAGTTTCAAAGTAATTATTTTTCTTTCGGAAAAATCAAATAAATCACCGCTGATGAAAAGTTGTATTTTTCCATTCGAAAAAACTAAGAATTGCACAAGATTTATCTTCTATTTTGAACATAGATTTTATTCGGAAAAGGAAAGATTCTAGATACATTATTTTTCTCTAAAAATTAAGAATTTAGTCAATTTTCCTAAAGGTTAATGGAATGTCATCATATATTTCGTTCGTAATTTACGTGTTAAAGTTTAATCAGAAAAACGATTGAATATGTTTTATTTGCGATAAGTAAAAGAAAGGTTCTTTAAAAATGGAATTTCGATGCAAATCCCACAGTAAAGGGAATGTTATGTGTGAGCAATTAACGAAAAGTTGGAATAACTTCATTTTATTTCATTCAAAAGTAGTTGTGAAAAATCAATTTCAAATATTTTTCAAAGAAAAATTATTTTTATCGGAAAAAAGTAATTTACATGTCCTCGCGCGGACCGAGTAGTAAACTGCTTAATTGTGACATCGATACTGTTATTGTGTCACGTGTTATACGGAATTCCAAACCAGTGAATTACGAATTTTGGCGCGATAGGAATAGAAGTTTGACAGTGAAAGTTCTCCAGATTTGCCTTTTCATTTGAAAAGTTCAAATTGAGGAAATGCTGCAGCAGATGAAGGTATTTACGACAATTGAGATTTAAATATTCTTTCATTCAAAAGATAAAAGATCTCTGCAAAAACATCTCGTTATTAGAGATAAGGGGGACGAAAATTATTAAAACGAATAATCAAAGACACGTCCTTCGTAAATATCGCAAAGGAATAACTAATTGTGAAAACAATTGTCCGCTCAGGAAAAGTGGAATTTAGCTAGATATTTTCTTTCGAAAAATCAAAGCAATTGTCATCAAAAAAGAAAGATTTGATGAATAATTTTTACCCAAAAGTCTAAAGGATTGTCGAATAGTTTTCTCCCGAAAAACAAGTACACATTTGTACCAATAACTTTATCGTTTAAAGTAAAATTTCGAATATTTTCTTTTGGAAGATTAGAGAATTAGATAATTTTTCTCGCAAAACAAATTTAAAGAATTTTAACGAATTTTTATTTGTTAAAAAAATTTGTTAAAAAAGGGGGAGATGGATGGTGAAAATTTATTTTTTCACACTCGAAAAATGGAATTTAAACCCGAAAAAGTAAAGACTTGGTCAAATTATTCTTCCTATTGGAAATGAATACACAATGTTGGGAATCGAAAATAGATTTCAATTACAAAGGAATGATTATTTGAACGATAATTGAATAAGAATAAGAAAAATTGAGAGTTTGAGAAAACTTTATTAAAACTGTGGTTGTAATGATATTACACACTAAACGGAATAATCAAAGAAAAATATTTTTTGAAGAAAAGTTATTTAATTATTTGGATTGGTAAAAATCCCAAAGTTCAAGAAGATTGAAGTAAGTTTATTTTATTTTCATTTGAAAAATACAATATTTTACGAATGTCTTCCCGAAGGAATTTTATTTTATCGGTAAAATTGAATCTCGAAGGGAACGGACTTAGTAGAGAACTACTAAATAGATGTAACGTCCTTTATACCATTGGCCGACACTAACATCCGCCAATCAGAAGTTGGGAGATCTAGGGATCCCCAGCCCCCTGCTATTAAAGGAGGACCAGATCAGATACTGATCATTCGCATCCAGACCAGACCAGACGACGTGTTCCAGAGTCATCTTGACCACGCCGTCCCGATTTCAGTCACGATTCGAATTTTGTGTGCCGTGTAACCTGCAAAAGCTAACACGTGTCAAACAAACGCGAAGTTTAATTTTATTTTGTCAAAAGTAAAGTTTAGAAGTGTTTCTTGTTGAAAAGTGTATTATATTCGTCTTCTTTATAAATTAAAGAATTAAAATCGTCAGATTTTGAATTTTTTTATGGCTCAAAAACCATTGAATATGATCGATCCAAAAGGAAATAATAAGCAGACAAACTTAAATTTAAGTTCTGTACCACTTGGCGATCAAACAGAAAAGATTCCCGATCATTTTACTCTGTATTGTAATCGTCATGGACTGGATAAAACCAAGTTTAAAAATATAATCGAAGCTTCAGACTATGTAAAAGCTAGGAACTGGCGAGATCGTACCCAATCTCAATCTTCACATCAAGATCCAGTACGGAATCCACAAACATACAGCCGAAACTTAGTGAATCAAGATTCTCATACTATGTTTCAAACATCCAGTAGGGGATCTAAGTTAGAAAAGTTTAAACCACCTAATTCGGTAGATAAGGGGGAAGAGAATTATAAACCTAATAATTCTCATCCAGAGAGTTCGTTAACTAACCAGTCGGTTGTTCAGAACAAATTAAAACTCGTTTACAATCGAGATCAGCTAATTTCAGTTCGATATGCTAATCCAGCTGAAGCACAACGATATGTGGCTAGCCTTAATCTGTCGATTAACCTACCGTTATCAAAAGAATTGGGAACCGTAAACAAAAGTTTTGGGCCACCAATATCAACACAAAAGAAAGATGTTCGAGCTGTAAACAAACGTTTGCTGTCGCCGAATCCCTGCGATGGATTTACAACTTCGTTTTCCAATCCCACGAAAAAGAAGAGTAGTTTGCATACTCCAAACAAACGTTTGCAGTCAAATAACTTACAACAACGTGCCCGATCGCCAATCACAAACTCATGTTTGCGGACGAATGATTTGTCTACCAAGAAGAGTCCCCAGCCAAGACAATTCTACCTAACACCCATTTCAAATCGGAAAAGGTTCAAACAAACTCTTTTTCCCTTGGAAAAGTATTACCAACACGATACGAGTACAAAAACAATAGTTTCAACTACTCAAATAAGAGGACCGTTCGATGGAACGTCTCAGGAAAAGAATACTTTCATCACAAAACCGAAAGTTGAAAAAGTCTTGCTCAGTCGGTTTAATACTAGTTCAACCAGCAATGAGACCAACAAATATAAATATGGTGAGACTGGCTTACACCATTCTGTTCCTGAAGCTACAAATTCACAAGAGGCCACCTTCACTTATGTCAGGAAATGTTTTCATTGTAAACAACCGGGACATACCAAACAAGATTGTCCCACATGGTCTAAACGAAAATTTAATGACCAACGTAAAAATTTTGATTATTCAAATGTGTCAAAAGACTCATTTAAACGACCCCGACAAAATTGGGTCACCACCGAAGTATTAGAACAACGGTTTACGGAAATGGAAAACAGAATAACTGCAGTTATTAATAAGTCTATGTCCGACTTATTTGAGAAGCTTTCTCAACACAAAATGTAAGATCAAAAGATTTCCCGATTTCAGAGTAACAGAAAAATCCTTTCTCTATAAATCATGACCTCGTTTTCTAAAGAAAAGGGGAACAAAATATAAAAGTTAGAATTAACAAAATTTTGAAAGGTAATGCTACATTATGTCGCGTCCTACTTGGTATAGGTTTAAATAGCGCTAACGTGTAATACTTTACCTGTGATCAATTATGTAAATACCCAAATGAATACCAAATGTATGTAAATAAACAGGTAATTTATTCACCAGGCTTTATGCCTTTAAAATACACTCAGTAATAATTCTAGAGTCGACGTGGTCAGCGTCGAACAAAGGATTTCTCAAGATGGCGTCGTCGATTCCGCGTGGTCGGCGGAACAAAGGCGGCGTCTCGAGTTGTCGTTAATTCGTCACGGATTCGTCTTCACGGACGCGGTGGAATGCTCTTTCGAGTCTTCTATCCGTGCCTGTTGTCTAGGGTTTGTTTAGCGTCGCAGAGGCCTCGTCTAGGAACTTTGGGGTTCCCTACAAAGCACTCGGACACTTACTTCGGCGAATAATCGTCTGGGCGATTATTCTGGGTGATTTCACAAGGGCTATTCTCGTGCTTTCGCAGGAATAGCTCGCAAGTGACTTCGTGAGAGTTACAGTTTGCACTTTACTCAGCGATCCTCGATCAATCCTAACTTGTAGTTGAAGTTGGCCTGACGGTGAGGTAGTTGCTGTGTTCTTGGTGTCGTTTGTGTAAGTTCTGACTTTAGGCGGGAAACACAGCCTTTTATGCAGTGGGGTGAAGGGCCGGCGATCAACCAATGGGGGCTGACCATCAGCCGCTTCCTCCCCCTCGGGGCACACACCTGCCATGGGGAGGTGGAGCCAACTCGGGGGGGAACGACTCTTCAATCACAGTGACTCAGAGGACAAGCATCCGCCCTGGGGGGACACTTATCCAACTGGGTCACCACACGTCCCTCCTCCAGCTTCGATCTCGGATCGGAGCGATCTCAATTTTATCGCTCTCCTCTGCGAAGAGCCGGCAGCACTCCTCTGCATGGGCGGAGGATCACTGGTGGCACTGCCGGGGGCGGCGGTGGTAAATCCGGGGGCAGAGAGGTTGTCAGATCCGCAGGATTCTGTCGCTCGTTGATGAAGTACTGCGGGTGACCGCCGACCGGCTCGCCAA
Source organism: Strigamia acuminata (assembly GCA_949358305.1). Taxonomy (NCBI): domain Eukaryota; kingdom Metazoa; phylum Arthropoda; class Chilopoda; order Geophilomorpha; family Linotaeniidae; genus Strigamia; species Strigamia acuminata. The sequence continues at coordinate 3,774,143 of OX442314.1, forward strand.
TCAGTCCCGTACGTTCGTGGATCCAAATCCGGGTGGATGCCGGGAATCGGTCGGGAACGAGCCGGATCCTTCGCGACTCGGCGCTCGATCCGGGTTTCCGGTGGGCTCGCAAGATTCGGCGATGGAAGACGGCGTCCATGGTAGATCGGGCCTCTCTGTTCAGCCATTTGAGGACCGACTCGCCGTGATCATCGGAGTCAATGATGCGTTGTCGCGTGAACTCCGACATCTGAAGGAAGGGGTATTCCACTCCTAGCCTCAAATAAAGCTGCGCTGCTGGGGGCAGCGGAGGCGATGGAGGAAGTGGAATCTCCATTGGACTCTCCAACGGTGGCGTAGCCGGCTCTGTTGTAAGAGCGGCCAGCTCTGCCGCTGGTGGCGAAGGAGAGGGCAGCGGAGGAGTTCGCGGTCCTCGGTTGGAGCGCTTCGGAATCAATTTGGGTCGATTCGCATACCGCTTCTCCTTTGGGAATACCGGCTTTGGGGTCGGTATGTATGGTTGGACCGCCGCCTCTGGGGGGGCGGTCTCGATGGCCTGTGGGAGGCTCGCTGTCGTTCCCGGTATCTCCGGAGCCTCCCGAATTGTTCGCAACAAGGAAGGGTGGACTCCGGGGTTCCGGTAGCGGAATGCCAACGAACGCATCTTCGAAAACTGCAGGCCTGGGTTCTCCGTATTCCTGGCCAGGTCGAAGCGCAGCGAGGCGGGCTCAGGAGTCCATCCGGCCCATACCTGGTACAACGCCCGAGGAAGGTGAACTCCCTCACGGTCGACGATTGTCCAGGCCGCCATAGCCTGCCGACTGTCCAAGAAGACGCCCAGGGACAGCAGCTGGGCCATGACGTTCGTCACTGCCAAATTCAAACCGCTCCGATGGCAGGGGTGAGCGCGGTCCGGATTGCCACTGAATTGTTGTGACAGCGTCCGCATCTGTTCGATCGCCCAATTGATGTGGTGGGTTTGGGCGGCGTCGGCCTGTCGTATGGCCAACTCGGCAATCGCGGGGTTCTCGTATTCGGCCAGATATTCTTGTAGCTCGCTGAGTGGGGGATAGGCCGCTTCACGCCGGCATCGAGCGTCCATCTCTCGCTGGGCGTACCATTCGGCGTTGCGATAAGGTCGACACACTCGTGGCGTTGGGGGTGACGGTGGACGGCCCAGCCCGGGTAGATTATCGTATCTGACCCGCTTCGGAGCTGGATCCCCCACCGGAATCATCCGGGGAGGGGTCCAAGCGGTCACGGCTGGGTTTGTACCCTCGAGGAGTGGCGGCCATCGCGATTGCACTTGTGGGGGCACAAGCGCGGTGGGCACAGCCGGTGTTGAGCCCGACGGCCGGTTGGCCGCGTATCCTCGGAAGGCGTTCTTCAATGCTACGGCCAGATCCTGTTTTGTAACCGGCCCATCTTTGTCCGACTCATCTGGGGACATTTGCTCTTCCGTCAACTCTCCCAAATCAATCTCTGCTTGGCGCCTGGACGGTCCAGCCGTGGGTCCGAGACTCTGGGGTTCGGACCGTTTCGCGGCGGCCATCTCTCGCTCCTTCTCTAATCCCTTAGCTATCAGGGATTGTGCTCGCAACTTCTGACGTACTTTGCGCTTTCGATTCCTCCGGGTGCTGGCTGCGACGGATCTTCGTTGGGCCGTCCTCTGGGGGACGTCCGTCGGAGAATTCGGTCTCTGGTGTGATGAGACGGTTCGTCGCGACGAGGATTGATCTGACGACTGTGTGGTAATCGCCATGAACAACGAGGATCTTTTCTTTCCTCGATCTTGGTGTGTCTCGGTCCTCGCAGCCCAGTGGGCGGAAGATTCGACTGTTCGCTCAGCCCGCGCGTCGTCTGGCGAGGCAGGCTCGAGCGTTACTACTCGGCGACACTCCGAGCGCACGACAACTCGAGTTCGGGAACTGGAGCTGCTCGAGCGGCTGCGGTAGTCGCGGCTCGTTGACGGGCCGGCCTCTATTGGGGAGACGGCCTGTCTTCTTCGTGCGGGTCCGCGTGGGGCGGACTCCGCCGGACGCTTCGATCTTCTGTGATGGCGGCGGCTTCCCAGGATACCAGCGTGGTATAACTGCCACATCTCAGACTGCGTGGCCGTAAAATTCGCCGGCGGTATCCATCTGGGTGTCAGATGATCTTCTTCGATGTCGCGAAGCCATCTACGGATTTCTTCGGGGGAGAAACCGTTTCTCTCGAGAACTCGGGTTACTCCGTGAGTCTCGGTGCGCTTTAAGCGTTTGATCTCGTCGTCCACTATTCTCTGGCGGGCTGCCAAGGTCGGGGCCTCGCTCCACCTATGGGAGGTGTGCAGCTCGGCCACCGTGCCTGGGTAAGCCTCTTCCAGGTACCCGGAGTAAACGGGGCTCGGCGGATCCGCATCGGGTGGGATCCGCGGCCCCACTCGCTCCCTCATCTCCTTCGTCATGCACTCGACCAGCGTTTTTGATCGCTCGAATTTTTCCTCGAGGGTCCTGGAATACATCAATCGGATTTTCCAGGCGCTGGTCTCTGCAGGATAGGCCTGCCGCAGGTAAATCGGCAGGGCTCCGCGAAAGATGTTGTTGGCGGTTGACGCCGTCGGAGGCAGGGCGTCCCACGATTCTAGCGGGTCGACCTGAATAATTTTAGATCACAAGATTAATATAATAAATCCCAGTTAACGATGGGGATCAGAAATATGCTCAAGATCGACGGTGGCAGCAACTCCTTTCTTTTGTTGCGGCCGTCGGTCTTATTTTCTTGTTTCGCAGTTCTGCGATGATCTCCGCCGTCGTAGCGCTGATCCAACACTACTTTTGAACTCAGGTGATCCGCTTTTTTGGAAGGGGTCGCAGGCAAAACCGATCGTTAAATTTTAATTTCTTACGCTAAACTTTTTTATTTTAACTCTAATCGTATTTTAATTTATTACGATGTTTAAATTTAAAAGAAAGAAAACCTTTAGTTTTGGTTTTGGTTTGCCACGACGCCATTCCGCGAACACTTCCTTTGTTCTAGTTTTTTGGCGGCCTTGACTCCGAGGTGAATCTGGGTCCACTCTCGGGTTTTTAGCCAGCCTTAAATCAACAATAAAACAGAAAGAAATATATCAGTCACAAGTCACGCTCCAATCTGGGTTGGATGCAACAGATTCAAAGAATTATGTGATTTCTCTGGGGAAATCACACTAATTTACCTGCAACGGCGGTTGTTCGTCCCAATTCTCATCTTCTTCTGCATTTACGATTAGGCCGTCGCTCTCGTCTCTCGACGATGCGCTCGGCTCTAATCGTGGGTTGCGTCGATCGGCCATTTCAATTTAGGAAAATGAAGTTTTGTTTGAGAGGTCTTTGTCTTTCTCTTTGGGGGAGAAGCAAAAACACGTCTCGTCGTGTTAAAAACAGTCGGAAACTGGGCCTATCGACGCTGAGAATTGTGGGTCTCGAACGCGTCTCGTATTTTGCGAGATCCGCCGTGCTGGCAATGACGCTACGGGGTCGACCGCGTGGTTTCGTTGTCACGTGGTCGCCCGCTACGTCATAACTTCTCGTCTGTTAGTGGTGACTGCGACAATTCGTTGCGAAGTTTGGATTTAGCTAATTTTTCGCGTCTCAACATGTGCAGCAGCTCTCGTAAGTAAATCTTTTTATTTTACAAGGCCTCCGCTCCATGTTATCACATTTTCTTTTATTTTTAGTTCTTCCCCACGACTTTGCCGTCCCGAATGAACGGATTATTGCTTCGTCGTGGTCGAAGGTTGATTTTCGACGTGCTCGTAGATCGTGACTCTACTTGCTCGTTCATCTCCGATGTGTTGGCATTTTTCTCATTACTAATTTTTTTATTTTCCATTTCAGAAGTACTTTCTTCTGCTTCCTCCCTCTCCGAAATTGCTTGCTCCGGCTGTGCTGGAGCCTCGTCGGCCGGAGATTCGGCGTCGAAGAATTCATCCTCGTCCTCCGCTATATTTTCAGCTTCATTTGTTTTTTGGAACGTGTCGACCACGGTGCCCCCTTGGCCGCTGTGTGTCTGACCTTCCAGCCAGATTTCTTGGGGAAACTCTGGCAGATATGGCCTTAAATCTCGGCCATGTATCGACTGAAAATTTTTGTTGTCCTCTAAGCGGCGTAGTTGGTATGCGTTGCCGCCGTGTTCGGCCACAATTACATAGGGACCGTCCCTCTTGTCGGCTAAACCTGCGGCGATGCCCCTCGCTGCATTGGACAACGTGTGTGCCTCCTTCCACACTAGATCATTCACTTTAAAGTTCGCGAAAGCGAGATCGCCTTCTTTATCTGCGATTCTTTCTCTCATGTTGAAAATATGCGCCATCATATGCTGGTATGTGTCGGATATAGTCTGTTCCAACCGGCACACGTACTCGTGTGGGCTCGATGGGTCTAATACGTTAACAGCTTCGGCAACGCGTGGGTCCCATGGCATCCTTAATTCGCGGGCGAAGTTGAGGTACGCCGGTGAGAATTCGCGTGTTCTTGACACGGTTGAGCGAATGCTGAAAGCGATTTCTCGCAGGTATTCGTCCCATCGATTGTGAATATCGGTGAATACTGTCAGCGCATATTTTATGTCTTTATTTAATCTCTCGACTGGGTTTGTCTGAGGATTATACGTGGAGGTGTTTGATGCATCCATTTTAAATTTTCTACAGAAGTCCTTATATATTCTCGATCGGAATTGGGGCCCGTTATCCGAAATGAGTTTTCTGGGAAACCCAAATCGCATTGCCACGTCGTAAAGGCACTCGACTATGTTTTCAGCCGAGGGCTTCGCGAAGGCGTACAGCTCCGGCCATCGGGTGGCCACGTCCATAATTACGAGAATATACATGTTCTTGTTTCCCGTTGTGGGCTTGGGGCCCATCAAGTCTATGCTTAAGCAGTCAAACGGTGCGTAGGGTCCGAGAGACATGGCGTTTCTGGCCACTTTATCTCGCGGTCTGCACGCTTGGCACCGGGGGCAGTGTCGGATAAATTTCGTTATCTTTTGCCGCGCGCCCGGCCAGAAGAAAAGTTGTTTTACTCGATAAAGGGTCCTCGCCACGCCAGAATGGCTGGCGAGCGGGTGTCCGTGCATCAGCCACAACAGTCGGGTGTGCAGCGATGCCGGCACGACCACTTTAACCGAGTTTCCCGCTCCGCTGAGGTCATCTTGAAACGTCGGGTGGTATTTTACCAGGAGTTCATCATCTATGAGGTAGCTTGTTGCTTCTTTGACGAACTGTTTCCGGCGGTGTGGGTTTGTCATCCCTTCCGGAAATTCGCCGTTCAGCAAATATTGCGTTATAATTTGACATTTTGTGTCTGCTGCCTGGTGTTCGACGAACTCACGTCTCGTGGGTGGAGCGTATTGTGTTTTTTCTTCAATTTTTGCTGTGAAGGCGCGTAGTAGTGTTTTGTGGGTTTCTCCGGGGGGCGGAGATTGAATTTCGGATGTTGAATTGTTTGTCCCAGCTGGCTGGTATGTTCGAGTCCAAAAACCACAAAACGTTCTATCTTCAGGCTCCATCACTGGTAGCTCGTTCGCCTTTCGCAAACGCCATATTCTCCGTGGAGTCGGGCAGTACAAGAGGTGGGTGTCGTCCTCGCCGTCGTCGTCTGGTCCCTGGGGGTCAGAGGCTGGGGCTCTCGAGAGGGCGTCGGCCACATGATTGTACTTCCCGGGGCGGTACGTAATTGTTATATCGCACGCCATTAACTCCAGTTGCCATCGTGCGAGTCGGCCGGAGGGTTCCTTGAGCTTCATCAACCAGCTTAGTGCCTGGTGATCTGTCTGAACCTCGAAGTTCGTGTACTCCAGATAGTCGCGAAATTTCCGAACTGCCCAAATTACGGCTAGGCATTCTAGTTCCGTTGCCGTATAATTTTTCTCCGCGCCCTGTATTTTTCTGCTTATAAACATACAGGGTACTTCTTGCGAGATTCCGTTGTACACGTGGGTCTGCAGAAGGGCTGCACCCAGTCCGATTTTACTCGCGTCGGTGTGCAACACGAACGGTCGGTTTAGGTCCGGCAATGGCATCTTTTCGACGTCAGCCAGCATTTGCTTGATAGTGCTAAATGCGGCCTCGCACTGGACCGTCCACTCAAACTCTTTATCCGTTCGTAAGAGATCCGTTATAGGCGCGGCCACTTCAGCCAGACCAGAGAGTAGTCGGCCGAAGAAATTGACCATGCCCATGAATCTCTGGACACCTTTTATATCTTCGGGGGCGGGGAATCCGTTTATTGCTTTGACTTTTTCGGGGTCAATCGCGATTCCCTCGACTCCTATTCGATATCCTAGGAAGGCAAGCTCTTTCCTGCAAAACTTGCTCTTCCCTGGATGGATGTGGAGTCCTGCCTTGGCTAGGCGAGAGACCACTCTATCGATGTGGTCTATATGTTCTTCGAATGTGTCCGACGTTATTATGATGTCGTCGAGATACGCCCACACGAAGTCGTGCAGCATATCTCCCAACACGCTTTCGATCAGTTTCTGGAACGTGCTCGGGGCGTTTACAAGCCCGAACGGCATCACGTTGAACATTAGTCTTCCTATCGGGGAGTAGAAAGCCGTTTTCAGTTTGTCTTCGGGTTTTAGCTCCACTTGCCAATACCCCTTTGACAGGTCCATGGTGGTTACCCACTTGAACGGGCTCAGTTCCCGGAGGATCGAGTCTATAGACGGCATCTGAATCGGGTCTATAACCGTTATCGCGTTCAGGGGGCGATAATCAATGCATAGTCGAGGTTCCGAGCCTGGACGCATCACCAGGACGATCCGCATGGCGTATTCGCCCAGGGCTTGCGTTACTATGCCCTTGTCGAGCATGTCTTGGCACATTTGCGTCACGATGTCTCTTTTCTGGGGGTTCATCCCCTTGTAAGGCACTCGAATCGGCTTGTCTGTGGTTAAGACTATTTCGTGTGTTGCTTCCGTCGTTCGACCAGGTGTCTTGGTCAGAATTCTTTCATGCTTTCGAAGCACTCGCCTTAGTAGCGATGCCTCGTTAACACGCAGTGCTGCCTCCCCGACCAGGGTGTCCACGACGTTACTCCTCTGTAATTCCAGAGTGAAGGCTGCGAAATCGTAATCTTGGACGAATTTTCGCAATCCTCTTCCGTATTCCTCTTTGTCCTTGGCTTCGTCCAGTAATTTTTGGGGAACTACGGGGACTGACCGTTCTCCCTCGGGACTTATCCAGTTCCATGAACGGGTTATCGGGTTTGGCTGAATTTTCAGTTTCGCCATGATGTCCATCCCTAGGAGGAATACTTTGTCGTGGGATGGCAAGACTATGAAGGGGTGGGACAGGTTCCCCCCCGTCCAGTCGATCATGATGCGAACTACGCCCTTCGGCTTGACGTAGCCGTTGGCGGTGAGCAATTCTACGTTCGCGTTCACTTGTGCCACCTTCTTTCCAATATCCAAGTCTTTTACTATATCTTCGGATATGAATGAACGATCCGCTCCTGAATCCAGTAGACCGAACAATTTTTGGTTTTCTATCTCCACTGGCAGCATACACAGAGTTTCGCAATGTGCTTTCGTGACATTGCAGTGAAATACGCGTAATGTCTGGGGCTCAACCTCCAGATTGAACGGAAGGTCCGTCCAATCCATGTCGACCTCCGGTTTCGTTCTCACTTGCATACTCGTTAACGTCACTTTTTCCTCCTTCTTCGGAACGATCTGTATGCGGTCTTTGATCTGTGCCTCTGCCAAGGCATGACCTGCGGGTCCAGTGTGATATTTCTTCTTTTTAATTTCCGCGGCTGGCGCAGACGAAGCTGAATTTATTCCGGCGACGCCTGCGCTTGGAAGTTTTTTGCCAGATCAGTTCTTAACTCCATCATCATTTTCATCATGGTTTGCATGATGTCCTTTTCTTTGACGGTTTTCTCACATTTATCTGAGTAGTGGCCGTATTCTCCACAGCTGTAACATTTGATGTTACTTTTATCCCCTGTGGGAGTGAATCCCGGTTTTTTCGGGACGAAGGGCGTCGGGAATCGTCTTTTTCCTCCCAATGCTCCTCTCGCTTTTGTTGCTTGCACGTGTGCTCTGAATTGTGTGATTGCCAAGGCCCGGTGTGCATGGTGCAAATAGGGACCTTGATCGTCGCATCCCGTCGATAAGTTTTCGAGGTGCTCATTTAGGGCTTCCTCGTCGCTCGATGCTGGCTCCTCTTCTTTAGCCGTGGCGAGAGGTGTTGTCTCTTCGACTTTCTCCATCTGGGTGGAGTCCGTCGAGGTCACCTGCATCGCCGTCGCTGCCGGTGCTTTCTTTGGGGCAGCTATCGGGTTGGCTGGAAGAATACTGCCTGCTTTAGGCGTCAGCATTCGTCCGAAGGATGCTTCGGTGAGACTCATTATGCCGCTCAAATATTCACTTGGCCTCATTAATTTTTCTGAGGTCTTGTGGCGTTCGGCGCTCGTCTGCAACCGCTTCTCGTGCGCGTCAGCTTCTTCCGGGGGCAGAGTGGCGTAATACCGCTGTTCTATTTCTAACGTGTTTGTTAGAAGATAGTTACTGACATCTTGGTAATCGCCAGTGCGGGGTGCACGCATGTCTAGCAGAATTCTTTGCGAGTGGGCCGATAATCCTCCGTAAAAGATCATCGTAAAACCAGCGGGGTTTATTTCGTACGGCGCTCTTGCAAACAGGAGTTTCGCTCGGGCGTCGTAGTCGGCTAATGTTTCTCCTGGGGCTTGTCGTAGACCCCGTAATTTGTTACTGATCTCGTCTGGAGTCTCGCCGTATCGGAGATCGAAACGGACGAGAAAATCGTCCCAGGTTGGGTTTTTCAGTCCCTGGTACCATTCTCGAGCTGACCCCGTAGTTAGCTCCACTAGCCCGTGGGTTAGCATGTCGGCGACGGTGGCTTTTGTCGCTTTCTTGATACGCATTACTTCGTCCAGGAAGCGGTCTCCGGCCTTCCACGAACCGTCAAATCGCGTTTGAATATAGTGTTGCCAGCGGATGTTACCCGTGGCTTCACTGCTTGGTTCGTTTCGTACGCCATATTTGCGCTTAACCCTCTCTCCAGCGCGATTATGTTCGTCGCCTGGATGGCCTAGATCGATTCCTTCTCTTCTGAAAGAGTTCAGCAGGGCTCGGCCTAGCTCAGACATCGTGTAATGTCGGCCAGATGAGTCCTGAAAGTTCCCTTCCTCTGAACGAGGGTTGGAGCTCCGGGAAGAGCGGTCTGAAGCATTCGGCCGGTTCGACCGGTGCCCATCGCTGCCTTCTTGACTCCTTCCTGTAGACGGTCGACTCGGATGGTCGTCGTCCGACGAATCGGAGGGCTCGGAGGGATCTCCTTGGGGGTGAAACCTCGGCCCTCTCGGTGGGGTCTCTCCGCCAGCCTTCTTCTGTTTCGAGCCTTCGGATGGCGGCGGCTCCCCTCCGTCGTTGTTCTCGCAAAAAGAATGCCATCTGTTTTCCTCGCTCTCGGGGCGTTCCCGATTTTTATTTGCGTTTTTCTTTTCGAGTAACGCGTCGATGGCTGCTCCCGTCTCGGATCTTTTTGAGGGGTGACGGTCCTTTGTTTTTGGGACCGATCCGTCTCTCTTTTGAGATTTCCCCCTTTTTGCCGTTTTTGCCGGCTTTGCTGCATCTTCTCCTGTGTCGGTATCAGAGCCGCTTGGGGGTTCTGACTTCCGTTTCGGGTTTTCTTCCCTTTTCTTCCTGCCCGAGACACCTTGTTCGTACTCTTTTTGGAACTTTTCTGTTTCTTTCTCCCAGTTTTCGGCTTCCCATCTTTTTTGCTCATCTATTATGGCTTGTTCCTTTGCTTTGTACTCTTCGGTCCATCTGACTCGGTCCCATTCCTCTTTCTCTTTCAGGAACTGTTCCTTTTCTTTTCTGGCTTCCTCTTCTCTCAACCTCTCGCGATGTTGTTCTTCCCATTTTTGGTGTTGTAAAATGGCTTCTTCTCGCAACATTTGTAGCTTTTCTGCTTTTCTTTGAGCTACGAGCGCTTGAAATTGGTCCTCGTACTCTTGAGCTTCTCGATGTCGCCCTTCCACCGTGGCGTTCCATTCTTTTCGAATTTTAGCTTCTCGTTCCTCCCTCATTTTTTGGACCAGTTTTTCTGTTCTCTCGGTGGTTCTTCTTTCGCGTTGCTCCCTTTCTTCCTCTTCCTTCCAGAGTTCTCGCCGCTCTGCGCTCAGTCTTCGTTGGCGATTAGTCGCTTCTTGTCTGGCTTCTTCGCGGGCCTTCTCTCTGGATTGGTGAAGTGCCCGGTTGGGGTCTGGCGCGAAACCTCCGGTGTCACTGGGCGTTACCTGGGGCATGGGCGTCTCCGCTGCTGGTCTTGCGACCGGCGTCGGGGCTTGTGCCGCGCAGATAGCGTCAGTGAGTAGAGTAATCGATTCCCAGACTGACGTTCCTACTGGAATGTCTATCATCGCTTTCAGTTGGGCAGCTTGCCGTGTCAACCGAATTAGGTGAGATACCTCGAAGGAAACAACCGCAGGACTCGCCGTAACTCGGGGGGTTATCGGGGTCCCGCCGTCGTTTTTTCGTGGGGTTTGCTCCACGGACGTCTGAGCCGTGGGTGGCGATGGGTTCGTGCCGACCGTGACCGTTATTTTCGGAGCTTCATTCGTCTCCTCGGTCATCAATATCGATACTCGTCCTGGCGATACGTCGCGAATTTCTTCTCGATTTTCTATGGCTTCCGGATCGGTATCCTCGAAGGGTTGCATATTCAAGGGAACCCGCTCTCGCTCTGGCCCGTCTAGGGCCGCGAGCGATGCAGCTTGCTCCTCTTTCTGCGCCTTCGCTCTCCTTTTATTCGCTCGGGCTTTCGCCTTTGCGGACATTTCAGGGACGGGACCATCCGATCTCAGGTGGTAGTCGGAGGTCCTTTTTCCCTTCTCGGGCATTCTCTGCTCGGTTTCAGACGTGGATTGCTCGTCTTTGTCTGACATTTTCTTTCGGTAATTCTACGATTTGGGTTATCTTATTGAGAGATCACAAGTTCAGATTTGAGATTTATTTCTAAATCCCGGACGGGCCCCCACGTGTCGCGTCCTACTTGGTATAGGTTTAAATAGCGCTAACGTGTAATACTTTACCTGTGATCAATTATGTAAATACCCAAATGAATACCAAATGTATGTAAATAAACAGGTAATTTATTCACCAGGCTTTATGCCTTTAAAATACACTCAGTAATAATTCTAGAGTCGACGTGGTCAGCGTCGAACAAAGGATTTCTCAAGATGGCGTCGTCGATTCCGCGTGGTCGGCGGAACAAAGGCGGCGTCTCGAGTTGTCGTTAATTCGTCACGGATTCGTCTTCACGGACGCGGTGGAATGCTCTTTCGAGTCTTCTATCCGTGCCTGTTGTCTAGGGTTTGTTTAGCGTCGCAGAGGCCTCGTCTAGGAACTTTGGGGTTCCCTACAAAGCACTCGGACACTTACTTCGGCGAATAATCGTCTGGGCGATTATTCTGGGTGATTTCACAAGGGCTATTCTCGTGCTTTCGCAGGAATAGCTCGCAAGTGACTTCGTGAGAGTTACAGTTTGCACTTTACTCAGCGATCCTCGATCAATCCTAACTTGTAGTTGAAGTTGGCCTGACGGTGAGGTAGTTGCTGTGTTCTTGGTGTCGTTTGTGTAAGTTCTGACTTTAGGCGGGAAACACAGCCTTTTATGCAGTGGGGTGAAGGGCCGGCGATCAACCAATGGGGGCTGACCATCAGCCGCTTCCTCCCCCTCGGGGCACACACCTGCCATGGGGAGGTGGAGCCAACTCGGGGGGGAACGACTCTTCAATCACAGTGACTCAGAGGACAAGCATCCGCCCTGGGGGGACACTTATCCAACTGGGTCACCACAATTATTAAGACAACTAGTTTAATTAAATTAGTCAATTGTACAAAGAATACCAAGTGACTCCGGTCATGACAATTAAGGGGGACATTTTGATTCTTAATTGTCAACTCTTATCATCCGAAAGCTATTATTGTATATTTATAGCAATACATCTGACTAGGCATATGAAATAAATATTTTGTGATAACACAAATGATGATTTTATGTATGACGAAAGTTTCTTCAAAAAGAAGACTTGGAAATAAATTCTGGACTTGAATTTAGGCTATTAGAAAAGATTATTTCGGCAGAAATCCAGAACTTAGATAATTCAAGTTAGTTTATGTAAACTCAAATTCGAAATTGGAAGTCACAGTATCTCCAAGATACATCAAGTCCGAAAATAGCATTTATGCTAATTAGGAGAATAACGAAAACTCTATAAAATATTATATAGTTGTGTTATTAAGGGGGATGTGTGACGGTTTTTAATGGCTATAAATGCCTATTTTCTATAGAAAAGCGCTGTTGTGTCATTATGACGGTATTTTTACAGTATTCTGTGTAAAACGGATATAATTCCTAAATAAAGCTATTTATGAGGTTTCCATGATAAAAGATGATGTATTAATTAGTATTAATAACATTCCTACATGATATCAAGATATCACGACCAAATCACGATGATTCGTCTACTAAAACCGCATTTGTCAATGCGCAATGTTGTCGCCAGATGGCGCGATCACGATTTAGCGGTAAATTCAAGATATGAATATAAAACATGTAAATAAATATAAAACTATATTTACTAGAACGAAACGAAGCTTTGTGAACATTAATATAAAGATATATTAATGTCTTTTGATGTTAAATACATTATAACTTCCATTTTCTGCGGGATAGAACATTTGGTGATCAATCGATCAACCGATCGATCTGATTGGTGGATCCATTTCCGGCCCTGGGTATCCAGTTCCGGTTGTGGTGAGAATTAGCATAATGTTCCTCCGTATCCACTTCCGGTGATACGGGATTGGAGGGATTCGTGGAACCCATGTTCCAATTGGATGACTGGATTAATCCTTAATCCAGTCAGGTTATATAAACCCAAACAATCGGCCATTCCGGAGCTCTGTTTGATTATTTTCTGTTTGGTATTGTTACTTAAGAAATATGATTCGTTGTTCACGTAAAAAACCTTTTGGTTCTTTGTTGATTTATTCGCAAAGAACCGTTGCATGATTCTACAGAATCATGCCACCGCCGGCAATTGAAGTCGAAGTGCTGGGATTATTATGTTGCATAAATGTTACAGTCTACGGTTGCGACGCCGAAGGAGAACCCGCCGTTGTGCAATTCAGTATCCTCCGGACAGGACCAAGTTGTCTTTTTCGGTATGAACGTATTCCGTTACCACGAGTAGCATCGGTATTGTTGAGAATTGGTTCCTTCACCTGATGGTGCCAAAGCAGTCTGTTTTACAGTAACCACGAGTAGCACCAAGTGTTTGGCAAGCTGATTCTCATGGTATTCGATGCCAAAGTAGTCGGTCTATTATTAGTACCGCGAGAGATAAAACTGCTGTGCGGAGCCGCGAGCTATCGACCCCTGTGTACGTGGTGCCGTCAATCGCTAGACGAACGACCGTGCTGCGACGCCGGGGACGCTTGATACCGTTCTGCATGGCAAGGCGTATATTCTAATCGATGGCAATTGTGTGTTGCGACGGGAAGCTTAATCTTCATTTTATTTATAACAGCAAAACTTAAACTCGACAACCAGTTGGACCAAAATCAAGTCAGAAGACTTAATCTCATATTGAACTCAATATAACCGATAAGTTGACGACAACTTATTCCCGAAATATCTAAATAAGAATTCACAACGATATGAATTAAATATAATTCATAAGTGGAATATTGATAAGTAAATGAATACATTTACTTACACCAATATCCTCCCAAAGTTGTGGCGGTGCAGACAAAGTCAACCGCAATGCTCAGATCATTCGATTTATCGACGTGCGATAGTTCACACAGCGAACCAAGGAAACCAGCGAAGCCGTATCGGACTCCAGGACACAGCCATCCGGCTTAAGATGACATCTATAATCAGGTCGAGCGATGGGGAAACCGCTCCCATATTCCAGACCCGTAGTGATATTATTCTAGGGCCAGTTGGCCAATTCTTTGTATAGTTTAATAGCTGATTTAACTTGCCAAATGTCGGCATTAGTCCTATGTATAATTTAGCCTTGATATTATTGTTTACCAACAATAAACTGTCTTGTATTTATCTCGTATTGTATTCACTGTTTATTTATTGCGATCTCTTCCCGGTACCATTGTTAAATGGGAGTTGTGGTCGTCACCGTCACAGGGAAATTCTCAGAATTAAATGAATTCATGGAAGTCAATCAACTTCGTATTGAAGAAAAGTATAAAGCATACTTGACTGACGCTGAAAGGTCAGCTTTCCTACAGCGAGAGAAAAAGCATGCTGAGAAAAATCATGAAACCTGCAATGGTTTGCAATTGATGCTTCCCCCTAGTTATGAAGACATACTAGATGAAATGGAAGAGAAGAAGTCGAAAAAAGATTCTTCTAAAAAAGAGGTAAACAATCCTCATTCCGTTCCAAAGTTACGTGCAAATGTAGCAGGAGCTGAAAGTCAAACCTCTGACGCTGAAAAAGCTGAAGAAGAGGGAGAAGGAGAAGATGAGACATTGGCTTTATTGGCCAAAACAGCTGCATTATTAGCTAAAAATAATACAGTTGCTGGCAAATGGAAGCCACGAATGAAGCCCAAAACAGTTTCATTCAATACTGACAAGGTAAATAAAGATAGAAATTCAAAATCACCTGCAGCATCACCTGAGCGTCGCTCAGACACCCGTTCTCGTTCTGCCTCACCAGCAGGTACGAAAAAGAAGTCACCTTCTACTGATCCCTGCAACTTATGTAAAAAGTTGGGACATTGGCAAAGAGATTGCCCCACTGCTACAAAGAAAGACAAACCAGTAACATCAGCTGAGTTTGAAAAAGCAGTAAAAGTTTTGATGGATTTATTCGCAAAAAACTTATAGACGCAGATCCATCAGGTCTAGTGGATCCTGCGTCCCCTCCGAAATCGGAATCGGAAAATAAAGTTCTGAAATTATTGGAAAAAGTTGAAATTATTCTGGATGAAGTAATTCTTCCAGAAGATGTAAAAAATATAGAATCCCAAGAAAACGGGATTGTCAGCGAAAATCTGGCAAAAGATAATTCCAATCTTCAGACAGAAGTCGAAAGTAAAGACGATAGACCAAGCTCAGTTCCGGAAACACCTGGAATTGAGGAATGCATTAAGTTATTTGCAGCTACAACTCTTGAAACCAATGAGTTATTAGATGAATTGCCATTGGAACCTCCAATTGCAATGCCTTCTAAATTGCGCAAGTTTGAGTGCAAAGTGGCTGGTATTCCCAACAGCCACGATCTCCCAACGTTAAAACTAGAGACGTTGAAAGGAGTTATAACTGGAATGTTAGACTCGGGAGCAAATAAGAGCTTCCTTGCGACTTCCGTTATCAATCAATTAGGTCTTGAAAAGTACATGCGACCTATCGGACCAGGAGTTCGAGTTACGACAGCAAGTGAAGAAGTCACTCCAGATTAGACCTGTGCGCCGAGTCGGCTTAGCCGACTCGGCTCGGCGGCTGGTCGGCTGGACCCCAGCCGCCGCCGCCGTGTGGCGAGTCCTGGCGACAATTTACAAGCCGCCGCCGCCGCTGATTTTCCGGCGTCGAACGGCTGAAATTTTTTGTAAAGCCTGGTTCACACTTGCGGATACGCCACGGATACGTTGCATCCGTGGTTTGCTGCAAATGGGCTGTGATTGGCTGCGGAAATATTTTCTAGTTTTCCGCGCAATTTTTTTTTCGCAGCCAATCACAGCTCATTGTAGCAAACCGCGGATGCAACAATTCCGCAGCATATCCGCAAGTGTGAACCAGGCTTAACAAAAAAAACAACATATTTTTGGATTTTCTTTCTTTTTTTTTAATTTCACTTCTGTTTTCAATTTTTTTTCTTTTCTTTTTTTGGTTTGGAGGTTTTACAGGTTTATTTCGTATTCGTTTTGTTATTTTCATTATTTTTTATCGAAAAATTTCGGCTTAGCCGATCAGCTGGCTGGCCGCCGCCGATACCATACGTCATCGGCTGAGCCGCCAGCCGCCGGCTCCTACGAACGAAGCCGATCCGAGCCGCCGCCATTTCGTGGCGATCAGCCGCAACAAGCCGCCGCCGACAAATTGGGCTCGGCGCACAGGTCTACTCCAGATGGGACGATCCATCTTTCATTTCGATGGACTCATGGCACATTACGTCATCCGTTCATTATCATACCAAACAAGTATCCAATGGTACTTTTGGGTTGTGATTTCATGAATAAATTAGGAATCCAACCTAATCCACAGACGATGTCGTGGAATTTCTTGCAACCTGTGGATGCAGATTTACCCTACATTCCGCAAGCGTTGTTAGATCGATACATTGAGAAACTAGAGGAACCAGATTCCTCATTTGTGACTTTCGCAAAAGCTTATGCTGCAAGCGTAACTCAATCAAAAATTGATGAACAGAATTTCATCCAGAAGTTAGTGGAAGAAGCTAACTTAAATTTGGAGCAATCTAAATTATTAGAAAAAATGTTGATCAAACATAAAAAGATCATTTCTAAAGAACCAGGCAAAACTCACTTAGTTCAACACAAGATCGAGTTAGACACGGACAAACCCATCCGCGTCCCCTTTAAGAGCATAAACCCTCAAAAAAGGGAAATTATACGTCAGCTTTGTCAAGATATGATTGACAAAGGAATAGTCGTCAAGGCTGAAGGCGATTATGGGATGCGGCCTGTCTTAGTCATGCGACCAGGCAATGATCCGCGTATGTGTATCGATTTTCGACCAATCAATACACATACTAAGTACAACCCCCCTCAAATGCCAACTATTGAGGAAATCATGCGAGAAATCGGTGAATTCGAGTGGGTTAGTACGATAGATCTGACCAAGGGATATTGGCAGATAGAGCTTCGTGAAGAAGACAAAGTCAAAACGGCTTTTTGGAGTCCAATGGGAAGGCTTATGTTTAAAGTAATGCCTTTCGGACTTGTTAACGCGCCTACTACTTTCCAAGAGTTGATGGAAAAGGTTTTAGGTGACGCTTACCGTAAGTTCGCCTGGGCTTACTTGGACGATATAATCGTCGTGTCCAAATCGTTTGAAGAACACGTCAAACATTTAGATATAGTTTTTGCCAAGCTGCAAGAAGCAAATTTGCATGCCCACCCTGGAAAAACTCATTTGTGTAGAAAGGAATTAATCTTCCTGGGATACAAAGTAGGAGTCAGTGGACTCAGCGTCGACCCTAAAAAAGTCGCCGCCATCACTGAATTTCCCGCTCCTACAAATTTGAAGGAGCTGCAGAGATTTCTAGGCATGGTAAATTTCTTCCATCGCCTAATCAAGAATTTGGCCACAGTGGCAGAACCACTACGGCCACTCTTGAAAAAGGATGCAAATTTCGAATGGGAATTGCACCATCAGGCAGCGTTCGATGCAATCAAAGATCTGCTTACGAACGCTGAAACAATGAAGATGCCGGATTTATATTCGCCCTTCATTGTTCACACTGATGCCAGCAGGCAAGGTTTGGGCGCAGCCCTCACACAAAAGAAGATTGTGGATGGCGAAGATACAGAAATGCCATGCGTGTATGCAAGCCGAAGCTTGCAGCCCGCTGAGAAGAATTACACTGTGACAGAGTTAGAATGTCTCGCAGTAGTATGGGGATTACGCAAATTTCGCCCATACTTAGAGTACACAACATTTACTGTACAAACGGATCACCAAGCCTTGAAATGGTTGATGTCGTTAGCCGACCCGTCTGGCAGATTAGCTCGTTGGCAAATGGAGCTAATGGCGTATTCATTTGAAATCCAGTACGTGAAAGGGCCATTAAATGTTGTCGCAGACGCATTGTCTCGTGCACCAGTCAGTGCACCTGACGACCCGGAAGATGATGGTGATAACGATGATTTATTATCGTATTGTCCATCTCCTTGTCGAAGTTGGCAAATGGGAAAACTGAACGAGTTGCCCAAATCGATCATAGTGAATGAAGAAGACAATAATATTGTCACTTTTTGCCACAAAATTCATGATCCATCAGGGACACCTGATATCGAATTAAGAGCTATAATGGCTAAACAATTCGAGTTGCCAACAACTAATGTTTTAATAAAAGCATTTGCAGCCAAAATTGCTAAGCAATTGGACTGCGATCCTCCAACGAGGAACGACATTATTGAGGCACAGAAACAAGATAAATTCTGTCAAATAATTCGTAATTTTATTGTAAATAAAATATACCCAGAGTATCTGTACAATGCTCCAAACAAAAATCATTTCAAAAGAGTAGCAAGTACTTACCTTATTGAAGACGATATGTTACTTCATTATCATCCTACCTCTACAGATGAATTAGGAGAGGATGGTCGGGCACTCAAAGTTGTAGTACCCAAGAAATTGATTTATAAAATCATTTGGTTGATGCACGGACATCCCTTATCTGGTCACCCAGGTATAGCACGAACTATGTACCGAACTCGAAGAGTGTACACGTGGAAAGGCATGAAACGCGACATAACTAGCTTTATTCAGCATTGCCAAGGATGTCAAGCATGCAAGCCTAGATCGAAAACAGAAATGGAGGCTGCTCAAATGGGACCTTACGGACCTTTTGACTGCCTCAGCGTTGACTTGTCTGGTCCAAAACCATAAGGACTAGAAAGAATAACACGCATATTTGTGTAATACTTGATATAGCTACACATTGGCTGGAATTATTTCCAATGTGTAATCCGACCGCAATTAAAGTCGCTAATTGCATATATCACTTATCAATAACTTTTGGTTTTCCAAGACAAATTATAAGCGATAATGGACCACAATTTCGATCACTGGTCTATAAAGAATTTTGCAAAAAATTCGGAATGTCACCAAAAACGACATCAATATACCATCCACAGGCAAACCCTGTGGAAAGAACAAATAGGGATATTAAATATATGGTTTCGATTTATTTAGATATTCACGACCAATGGGACGAATATCTACGTGAATTCGCATTCAGTTTAAGAACGACTGTAACAAGAGGCAGAGATTATTCTCCTGCTTTCTTGAATTTTTTCCGAGAATTACGTATTCCGTGGGATCCAAGGATTCCCGACGGAATTTTGGTTATTGACCCAAAAAATCCGCACTTGTATGTGCAGAAATTAGAAGCAATTATCGCGGAGACTTATCAACATATGATGTCTCATGTTTTGGATTTAAGGCGTCGAGTCGAGGCCGAAAAATCAGACAAAAAATTCGATAATTTCAGACAAAATGATTTAGTCTGGAGAGAGTCACATATTCTCTCAAATGCCGCAAAAGGAATTTCTGCCGGTATTTCTCCGAAAAGAACAGGGCCATACGTAATTGTAAAAAGATTGCAAGGTGGCGCCTTTCAACTTCGTCGACTAGCTGATAATAAAAATTATCCAGCAGTCCACGGCACCGAATTACAGCCGTATTTTCCTAAATTCAACCAAGAAATTTGGTTGGAAGGGGAAGAAGTAGGTCAAAAAACGAAAAACATCGTAAATACTTTGGATGACTCACAATTGTCCAAAATTCCTATTGACACGGAATCGAATTCGATTGAAATATCGAAACCAAAAAATGACGAAGTCGCCCAAATCGATAAACAACTTGAAAATGTTTCTCTCGATGAAAATCTAGAAAAAGAAATATTTTTAGAAGATGAAACTTCATCAAAAAGTAAAGAAAACTCATCTGACACTCAAGGCGACTCAGATGACAATCTAAACAAACTGGATTGTTCTTCGAAGAAATCAAAGTACAATTTGCGACCCCGCGTTCCGCGAGTCGCGAAATAACTTTTCTTTCACCTTTTGAAAGTTCCCAAAAGGTTCACGAGAGCAAACTCGTGACGTCATCAATAGTCCGCTATTCGATGACAACGTCTATAAGGCGTTATAAGGAATGACGTCATACGGCGTCCTCAAAACAAGTTCGTTTCCCCAATCAACGAACTTAGCCACTTTTTCAAAGTAACTTGAACTGTAAGTAATTTCGATGATTGAGAAATTAATTTATTAGTATTAATGGTGCTAATTTTCTGTCAAGACGAGAGAATTCCACGTTTAGACAGAAAGCGTAAGCGTGAAATGGCAGACGAAGAAGTCAATCTTCATCCCGATGATGAAATGCCGATGGACGAGGCAAACGGAGCCGTCCAGTTAACGCTCCAACAACGGGTAATTTATTAAAAATATTTTTACCAAGTGTTTCAGTCACGAAATTTGAGTGAAGTCAAGTTTTGTGACATCAAACACGAGCCGCTCCAAGTTAAAAATGGCGGCTATAAAAGTCACGTGCTTCAAGCATGTGCGAAGGGAGTTGCCATAGCAACCAACATCCCTTAGTGGTTCAACGCCACAAGCTTCAAGCTTAAATAATTACAAACAAGAAATTGTTTACTAATTATTAAATAAATTAATCAATTTTATTTATTTTTTCCTCTAGATTGAGAGAGATCGGGAGACGCCTGACGCGCTCCCGGATCACGTACCAACACAGCATCCGCTGATATTTCGGGCGGCGCTGCCCGAAAAGATCCGAAGACTCAAGACGGATCGTAATACGTGGTGGAAGTTGCGCCATGAATTTTCGGGGGCCGCCCTTCAAGGATTCGGAGCCAAGGGCCGGTTCATCGACCGTCTTCGCGTCCCAGGTGTCGACGAAGTCACCTGGACCATGGAAGACAGCGCGCCAGGACAAGTCGCTTCAGACTTGCTGCACAACCAGTGGCCAGTAACGCCGCGAGAGCGTTACGATCGCCGAAAGGTGATCAAGGGAGGCCGTATTAATTACGGCGCCCTTACCCAGTTGAGGAAGAACCTCAAAACGACCCGGAAGGAGGTCGTGCAACGGTACCGAAAGTCCGTTCGTGACGGGAAGCCGCAATTTCCCGCCACACAAACCGAGCTCCATCAATTGGCGCTCGCCGGGTGCTTTAACGACTTTCCGGGGTTTTTCCCGTCAAAAGCACTCCGAGCTGCCGCCGCGCTGCTCTTAGTCGATGAAAATCGACAGCTGACTCGACAACTCAAGGCAGATGAGCAAGCGCGTCTTGCTCTTCCGTTTTACCCGGCGGACGAAATTCCGGCCCCAACGCCGATCGTTTCTGCGCCGCAAGACGAAGATTTGAGGGTGGGACGACTCCCTCCCGCTGGATCGAGCACTGGACCGCAGCGACGTGAATCCAGCCGCGACCGAGAGGAGCGACAGAGGCGATCGCGCCCATACACCACGGACGCGCCTCCAAATCGTCCACCGTCGCGAAGAGGTCGAACTCCGGAGTCATTGTTCTCCTCGTCCTCCCAGAGCGTGGAATCCGACACGACTGTCAAGTCCGCGCGCAGTGGCAGAACGGCGTCCACTTACAAAGTGGACAACCCCGCCACTCCATACGCAATGCGTCGTGTTATCGGTGATATCTCTCCCGACTTTAGCGTGCCTGTGCCAGGACACGCTAGCCGCTTGCCGGAACATGGATATGTTGCCCGCTTGCCTGCCGGAGTTAGTAACTTACAGCTCCGGCTGTTTTTCAACGAGTCTTTCGGACCCCAGTGGACCTGCTACGAGCAGCAACCCATTAGAGCGCAGCAAGAAGTGCTCAAGAAGCTGGACGCCTACCAAAGCGCCCAGCTAGCCGAATCACAGAAGGATTGGCAGAGACTAGCCGAAAGGCTAGAACTCTCCGACATCAAAACCATTGATGATCCCCGTCTGATGGACTTTCAGCGTCAGCTGATTCCGGGGATGACCAGGGTGTTGTACCCTGGTGTTCTTCCTTCGCCAGGACAGGCGTTGGCGGCCATTACCTACCTGTGGACCGCCCCGATGGGCCTGTCGGAGGAAAAAGTCAAGTTGTGGTACCACATCCGACTTGACCCGCCTACGATTCTAGCCGAATTAATAAAGCAGATCGTAGCAAACGGCGAAACTGAAGAAGAAGCCGCCGTTCGATTGAGGACCGAATGGTCATTTGCGAAGGCCACGGCGCAGCAAGCTCGAAGCATTCCGCCTCCCGCTACCTGCGCCACAGCAGCCGCATCGTTAGCTGCTTTCCAGTCGGCTCAAGAAGCGCCTGGATGTTCGTTTTGGACGGAGAACCGAAGAAGTTCTCAAACTCCATCCGGAGTTCAAGCGGTGACGATGCCCCGCATGCTCCCAGGTGCTGGTCGAGCCCAAGGACGAGGGAATTTGCCCTCGCCAACCTCCGCACTCGCGTTGGTTTTTGCTGGCTCGCCGAGCCAGTTCGATGACGTCGGAGATGAGGACTCACGTCCGCCGCCGCCGCCGCCGCCAGTCAAGCCAATGAAGAAGGAATCGGCCTTCAAAACGTTGATGCGGTTGTACCCGCATTTTTACTTAACGCCGGACACACGGACAATGTTAAGTAACAACAGTAAACTCTCGAGACGAGTGTTTATGTGGCTCGAGGACCACATCCGGGTATTAAGCCCGCCGTCCATGTTGGACTTTAGAACCACTTTTGAGTTATTTAAATCATTTTTCGATGTGAAATGGCTTTGAAACGTTTATTTTATCATTTATCGGTAATTGTTTCCATTTTCCTGGGTTATTCAGTGTTTATTTAGTGTTTTCATGCTTGTTTGTCAGGAGAATGCATGATACCGGGTTAAATGTACTCAATACATTAGGTTTCATGCATCCTCTATCTTGTTCTTATGCTTTTCATTATTATTGTTTATAATATCGGCCACCAGATGTCTCTGGCACATTACAAATGGCCGCTCACACGGGTAGTGTGTTTCCTTGTGTTTGTCCAGTGATTCTGGACCCATTATGTAAGTTTTCTCTTAATAAATGTTATATTTTTGGTTAACTATTGTATTTAGTTCGGCACTACACGTTTCTATAAGTGTAGTGCACGCGAATTTGATCGTAAGTCCGCTCAAACTCGCGTACGCGCATCACGCGCATTTGTCCGCACTTAGAAGTGCGTTTGACTCAGTTTTACGCTTCCTATCGCCTATTTCGGCGATATTTTTGCGCCACACAGCTACAAGTGGTAGCAGAGGCCTGGAAAGCCACCAGTGCCTCGTTTTTCCATTAATTTTCCGTGAATTTCGCGATTTTTCGCGATTTTTGCGAAAAAAAATTTTTTTTTCAGATTTTCGACGATTTCCGGCAGTCAACAACGTCTTTATGACGTTCACAACCCCGGAGTGCGGTCGTAATCGTCGATTTTTGAATTTTTTCAACCTTTTTTCGTGTTTTTCGAGTTAAAAACACTGTTTTTTTGTGTTTTTCGACTTAACACTGGAAAAAAAAGCAAATTTCCAAACATTTTTAAGTTGAAAATTTATATGGAAAAGTTGAATTTACTACGATGAGGAAATTTGTTGGAAATATGTTGGAAATGATTACATATTTCCAAACTTCTGGAAATGTGTAGTAAATCTAGAGATGAAAACTAATATTTCCAATAAGTTGTAAATCTTTTGTTCAAAGTGTTATGTTTCCAATCAGTTTTCTTTAAGTTGGAAATGTGTTGTAAATGTATGAAATGAAAATATGTCATTTCACAGTGATTATAAAAATAATGTAAAGGCAAGAAAATGCATGAAATTTAAAGGTAACATTTAAACACATGAAATGTAACAGGCACAAGGTAAAATACAGTCAGGAACATGAAAATTGTATCAATTTTGAACTCTGAACAGAAAATAATGCCTAAAACGAACCAATTTCGAACGTGTGGGCACAATATGGAAACGACCAATCAGGGCGCAGGGACGAAAAAATACGTGTTTCGTCGATGAAACGTACCGTCGTTAATGAAACAAACAACCGGCTCGCACACTTAAAATACAATATATCTCAAACAATAAATACCAAATTGACTGTTAGAGAATTCAAATCAAAACCATTTAACAAAGATTTAGCTATATAACTTATGGGAAGTTACACATTTAATTATCACAAGTCATGCTAGCCTAGTGGATAGGGTAGTGGTCTTTAGAACAAAGAGTTCCAGGTTCGATTCCAGCAGAGGTCAAGGTAAGAAAACTATAAGATTAAAATAAATTTAAATAAAACTGTTAATAAAACATGCAAATTGTGATCTAATCAATGAAAACTAATTGTTGAATGGTGTTTGAAAAAAAAAAATCAAACTGCTTAAAAAAAAAATTGAGTTTGTGTATTTAAATTTTTCAAAATGGAGGGTAGTAGATTTTTTTATTGGAAATATATTGGAAATATATTGGAAATTTATAGGAAATATATTGTGAAATTTCAAATTTTCACAATTGAAAATGTTTGTAAAGTTATTGTAAAAAAAGTCACGGAAATGGTCTCTTTCCAGATTGTAAATATGTTTGGAAAAGACTTATTTTCAATTGTTTGTAAATCTAATTTACAAACTTGTAAAATCCATCTACCTATATATTTACAATTCTTTACAAGTGAGTAAATCTGATTTTTTTTCCAGTGTAAAAACACTGCTTTTTGTGCATTTATTGTGCAAGATAGCGACAATTGACCTAGGAAAGGTCTTGTTCTTTTTTTTTCCCTCTAATTTTTCGTGAATTTCGCGATTTTTCGCGATTTTTGCGGAAATTTCATTTATTTTCAGATTTTTTCGCCGATTTTCATCATTTGTCACGTTCCGACAACGTCTGAGCGACGTTTTCATCCAGAAACGGGCATAACCCGCTGTCTGCACCCCGGAGTGCGACAGTATCGGCGATTTTCGAGAAGTTTTTCCCGGTTTTCAAAATCGGTCGGCGATCTTTTGAAGAATTCCGCATTTTTTATGCGCGGTGTGCACAGGGACGTCTGTGCATACAGATTCACCAACTTCTCCTTCTTTTTATTTCAGATTTCGAATTTATTTGTTAATTTTAAGTTTTTGGAGTGGGTCCCGATTAGTATCGGCACAGCCCTTCGGACATTCCGTCCAAGCTGTGCTTGTATTCTTAGACAAGGCTGAGCCCTGCGCCACCTAACATTCCCGCGGCCCCAGGTGGTCATAAAGGACGTTAGGGGGACACTTGTCTAAGGTTCTTAGC
Organism: Strigamia acuminata; assembly: GCA_949358305.1. NCBI lineage: Eukaryota > Metazoa > Arthropoda > Chilopoda > Geophilomorpha > Linotaeniidae > Strigamia > Strigamia acuminata. Next base: position 3,799,174 of record OX442314.1, read on the forward strand.
CAATTTTAGCATTGGCTCCCCGTCGAGGTTTTTCCGCTTCTAACAACGTTTAGTGAAGTGCTTCGAGTGAAAAGTGCTCCGATTACGTCTTTAGTGCCTCGAGTGTTTATGCGTGCTCATTATCGCCATTATCTCCGATTTTCCTCCGGAAAAATGCAGACAGCAAGAGCCAACTTGAATTGGAATCGGTACACGAAGGAAACATCGGCTTTTGCTATGGACAATCGTGGATGCAATCAATCCCGACCTCCTCGTCCGATTTCGATGGTTCGCTGTTTTAATTGCGGCTTTTTCGGCCACTACGCGAATAAGTGCCCCCGCCCTCGCAAACAGGGCAAGGAACCGCAACCGGTCGCGTCTCAACAAGGCCGACCCCGCAGTAAGAGCAAACGACGGCAGAATAACAGTTCGCAGCAATCCGGTGGTCAAAACCGTGATGTTTCTCGTCCCCGAAGGGACGCCGCTTACCTGTTGTCGGCTCCACCGGTGATCGAAGCTCCGGTTGTACATTTTCTCCAGTCCCACGAATGGATTGTCGATTGTGGGGCCACCGACCACGTTTCGCACGTCAAAGCGTGGTTTACGAACTTTGTTTCCGTTGTCCCGTTCAACATCGAGTTAGGCCAGGGCAGTTCGAGGGTCACAGGCAAAGGTGACGTTCCGGTCAAGTCGCTCATCGATGGCTGCGAATGCACCGTATTGCTCCGCGACGTCTTATTCGCACCTGACTTCGGCGCAAATCTTATCTCGGTTTCTCGGATTGATAAATGCGGACATCACATCCACATTCACAACTCGGAATTGCATACGTATGAAACGGACATCAAACTAAGTGTTCTTCGGGCGAAACAGAAGTCTGGACTTTATTTCGTGGATGGGCTCATCTCGCCATTCGCCGCTCCGACTAATGTTTCGAGTTCGTCTGTTTCATCATCACTTCCGACTCCGACACCGACCACTCTAGTGACGAAGGAAGAGGACTTTCCCGCATTGCCCAAGTCTTCCAACAAGACTAAGAAGAAGTCGGCTGACAATATGACCGATTTCCGCTTGCCCGTCTCCTCCAACACCTTGCTTGTCCCTTCACTTTTCCCTACCAGTCCTGCTCCTATTCCCGGATCCCAACCTCAACAGATCCGGATGTATTCCAATGCCCTCACATCTCCTCCTCCCGTTGCCAAGTCAAACGCAGCATTACCTCCCAAACCAGTTAATCCTTCGGTTGCCAACGTCGCAGACGCCACGGGATTGTGGCACGGCAGGCTGGGTCACCTGCATACGAAGGCCATGCGGACTTTAGCGGCTAACTCCCAGGTTTATGGGCTTGATCCAGCTGCTGTTCGCCAGGAACTTTCCTGCAACACGTGCCGTGTTGCCAAGTCCACGCGTGCTCCACATAAGCCAATTTCCGCGCCTTCAACCACGAAACCGCTTGAATTGCTTCACATGGACGTCTGGGGCCCGTCGAGACTGCCTTCCATCGGCGGTGCTAATTTTGCCTTCACCATTATCGATGACGCCACCAGGTACGCCTGGCTTTTCCCGATCGCCCGTAAATCTGATGTTTTTGCTACGTTTAAAGACTTTGTTTCTCGCGTTGAACGTATTGCTGATTGCCGAATTAAAACAATTCGCACCGACCGTGGAGGAGAATTCATTTCGAGGGATTTTGACCGTTTTCTTGCCGACAAGGGTATTGTTGCTCAACGGACCAATCCCGCATCGCCACAGATGAACGGTGTCGCCGAACGCCTGAACCGGACAATGGGCGACTATCTCCGCTCCATCAACTCCGAAACCGGATTTTCGCACACGCTTTGGGCTGAACTTGCCGTGACGTTCACATATATCAAAAACCGCAGTCCGCATTCGAAGCTCAACGACGAAATCCCATACATTTTGTGGCGCCAGCGTGCTCTTTCCGTCAGACATTTTCGTAAGATTGGTTCCAAGTGCTGGGTACACTTCACCGCACCTGGACGCAACAAACTGGATCCTCGAGCGTGGGAAGGATTTCTCGTTGGCTACGCTTCGGGAACTCGAGGGTATCGAGTGTGGAATCCGGCTACGAACACCGTCACCGAATCTGTTCACGTCCAAATCGATGAACGGCAGAACTTTAAGCGCTCGCCCTTTTATGTTCCAGATCCGGATGACAATGCTCCACCCATGGAGGAGCCTGCTCGTGGCCACACCCCGTCACGTGTCACTTTTCGTGATAACTTTCCAACTCAGCCTTGGCCTCGTCGACGTCACGATTCGGATAACGACTCTTCTGCTGACAGCAGTGACGAGGATGGTATTGCCAGTCGTGCTCCCTCCGTCGCTTCGAGTGCTCCGTCTTTCGCTTCATTCGCACCATCTCTTCCTGCAGCTGATGGTCTCATCGCCGCTGCTGACGGCTTAGCTGCTACGACTGATGGCTCTGTTACCGACGCTGATGGCTCTGTTACCGTCGCTGATGGCTCCGATAATGTTACGACCATTGCAGGACATGGACAATTTACTCCGACCGTACGTTTCACCCGCTTGTCTCATCTACGGCGTTCGATGTCCTACCCATCTCTCCCGGGTCTTGACGACACCGCAGCGATGTCTGAACAGGGTTCAGATTTTGACGAAGACCTTCTCGACGAAGCGGCTGCCTTGCCTGTCCGACTTCCGGGTACGCCTAATTTGGCGCCTTTACGCGCTCTTCATTGCCCTTGGAGTTTTGTTGGCGGCGTTTCGCCCTTCAGCGGATGGAGGAGAGAAGAGCATCTCCGGAAAGATCAGGTTCCGGGGAGGATTAAAGTGGACGTTTATTATTATCCGGAGCACGGTGTCCGCTTGCGGTCGCACACAGATATCGCCGCTTATTGTTTCGCACACCGGATACCGTATGATGAGTCCGTTTTCTTCTTCGGCAATTTAGAACACCACATGCCATATGCTCCGCCATCGCCTCCTCGTGTCCACATGTGTTTTCGGGAACCGGCCACATACGCCGAAGCTGTGAAATTGCCCGAAGCACCAAAATGGACCGAAGCAATCGACGAGGAACTTTCGACTTTCAAGCAACGAGACGTTTATAAGGAGGTTCCGAGACCCCCTGACAAGACTGTGCTCGGTTGCAAATGGATTTTTAAGTTCAAAAGTGACATTACCGGAAAGATTACCCGATATCGTGCTCGACTGGTCGCCCAAGGATTTTGGCAGACAATGGGCGTTGACTACGATGAAGTTTTTAGTCCCGTAGTCAATTTTGTCCTAATCCGTTTCTTCTTTTGTCTGCTGGTTATTCTCCTCGGATGGAGGAACACGCACCTCGACGTGAAATGTGCCTACCTCTACGGCGACCTTGACCACGAGATTTATATGCGGATTCCCGCTGGTGCCACATGTTCCTCGCCCGACAACGTATGGTTGTTGACCAAGTCGCTTTACGGTCTTCACCAGTCGGGGCGCATGTGGTACCAGAAACTTAATGAAACATTGACAAAACTTGGATTTCAAAAGTTTCCAGCATGTAATTGTGTGTACGCCTACGGACATTCGGCCATTATGCTGGTATACGTCGACGATATTGTTTTATTTTATGCTTCGGAAAACATCAGGGATCGAATACTCAAGCTGATCACGGGGCCAATCACCAAACTGCTGGGAGTCGAGTTCGAGCGTCGTGACGGGAAAGTCTTTATGACTCAACGCAATTACATTGACAAACTCCTCAAAAAGTTTAATGTTTCATCTGACGCGCTCATCAAGGTGCCAGTCACACCTGGGACCACGTTAGTCAAGGGACCGCTCACCGACCTTCCGGATTTTCCGTATCGATCACTCGTCGGATCTTTATTGTTCCTGGCTTCACGTACTCGCCCCGACATTTTGTACTCGGTGATCGCATTATCGCAGTACAACAACTGCTACACCGAGAGCCATATCAAGTGTTTGCTGCAGGTCCTTCGTTACGTCGCGAACACGAGCGAGTACGCCATCGAACTTTCGAAATGCGATTCGAGTCAACTGTGGGGTTGCACAGACGCCTCTTGGGCCTCCGACATCGCTACATCGAGATCATTCGGCGGATACATTGTTTACATCGGAAGTGTGCCCATTGGCTGGAACTGCAAGAAGCAGACCAGCGTCGCTTGCTCCACAATGGAAGCCGAATTTGTGGCACTTGTCGAAATCGTCAAAGAACTCTATTGGCTCGACAGTATTTATCAAGTGTTTCCACCTTTACGTCGATTATCGAAACCGATCATATTTTCCGATGCCCTCGCCTCGATTCAGTTCACGAACAACGACATCGAGAACTCGAAAACGAAACATATTCGAGTGAAGTTTCACTGGCTTCGTGAGTGGCACATTGCCGGATGTTTCGAACTCCGCAAAATTCCGGGTGAGATAAATGTATCCGACATTTTCACCAAGTGGCTCAGTTCAGAGCGTCTTTGAAATTTATTATCTCGGATTTTCGTCTCGAAGTAACTTTTTTTCGATTGTTTAGCACCGACATTTTACATCGAAGGAGGGAATTGTTGGACTTTAGAATCACTTTTGAGTTATTTAAATCATTTTTCGATGTGAAATGGCTTTGAAACGTTTATTTTATCATTTATCGGTAATTGTTTCCATTTTCCTGGGTTATTCAGTGTTTATTTAGTGTTTTCATGCTTGTTTGTCAGGAGAATGCATGATACCGGGTTAAATGTACTCAATACATTAGGTTTCATGCATCCTCTATCTTGTTCTTATGCTTTTCATTATTATTGTTTATAATATCGGCCACCAGATGTCTCTGGCACATTACAAATGGCCGCTCACACGGGTAGTGTGTTTCCTTGTGTTTGTCCAGTGATTCTGGACCCATTATGTAAGTTTTCTCTTAATAAATGTTATATTTTTGGTTAACTATTGTATTTAGTTCGGCACTACACGTTTCTATAAGTGTAGTGCACGCGAATTTGATCGTAAGTCCGCTCAAACTCGCGTACGCGCATCACGCGCATTTGTCCGCACTTAGAAGTGCGTTTGACTCAGTTTTACGCTTCCTATCGCCTATTTCGGCGATATTTTTGCGCCACACAGCTACAGTCCATTCTCCATGATCGGCTCCTGAGGGCACGATTAGCGCCGACGAATCCAATCGAGTTTGCGGCCATGGGATTCTTCAATCCCGCTAATTCTTTGAGAATCCTCCAGGTTTGGCTTCACGTCAACCCTGGAATGGTCTCCGGACCAAACGCAGGTCGCGACCTGTGTATCGTCAACGAGCGATCAGATCCGCGAAACAACGCCACGGACATGATGCGCCCGTCGACGCCTGAGAAGAGTCAGGGCATGGACGAATCTTAAATTGGATTCGTTCATTTCTCTCCATGTAAGATTCGTCTTAAATGGGGGGATGTGTGGTGATCTCAAATATTTCACCAACTTAGAAGATAAATTAATTGTGTCTTCTAATTAATTTGACTGTGGCACACGCCAAGTCAGATCATGTGACGAAGGGGAGGAAACTTCCCTAGGCACATATCACCCCAGGTTGGCTGGGGTGAAAACGGTAATTAACCGTTATGGTGCAATATTGGGCAATAATCCTTTGTTGCACCAGTTTCAGCTAATTGCGCAGATTATCTGCGCAATATTGAAGCGTGCCGGGCTCGCGCCCTAGCTTCAATCGGGACTCTTGACTAAATACACAAACCACAAACATCACTGCTTTTTCCTCCTCTGAATTAGTATTGATAGTGGACCGTGTATTCCAAGTTTCACCAGCTTGCTTTGTAAAACGTACGAAGCCAGCTATCCTGCTTGAATTAGCCGTCGCTAATTCCAGCAATCGAACCGAGAAGTTTCCCGAAGTGACGTGAACCATCGCCGTCGCAGCAGCGCGAACTGTTGCCACCGCCATCGAACGCCAGTCGGACGCCCGTGACCGTGAACCACCGCCGCCGAGCCGTCGTACGAGTTACGGAAGGACCCACGAGAACCATCGTCGCCAGGACCATCGTTCGTGAGTCGTATTACGAAGACATTTTGTCTTCGAAACAACTTCCAGTTGTCAAGCGCCATCGCCGCGCTTTGTAGCTTGCAACAGTCGTTGCAAGCCCTTCCTTTGTTTTCCCGCTCATTATTTCGCGACATTGTCGCTTCGTATTACTTTCTTTCATTACTAGTCATTGTATAAAACCGAATAAAGAATATAAAGTGTGATTTTCATCTAATAAAACTGTCTCTTTATTTCTTTCTAATTAAATTAACCCTAGATAATTTACGGCCGCCGATTGTAAGTCTTTATAAGCATTCACCTGCGGTTTCCACTTGATTTAATAGAAATTAAGTGTGAAAAAACCCGGATCGCAGCAATTTTAATGTTTAAATACTGAATTTTGTTTGTAAATTGTTAAATTTTCTCATATCCATATTGGTATCAACTGTACTAATTCAATGACTTCACTTTTCAAGGAATGCAATCCAACTAAAAGAACAGCCGAAGCGCTGTGCAACTACGGTAACAAGGTTTTCACTGAAGACGATGACAAAGTAGATTTAAGACAAAATATTACATTGAATTATTTCTAAAACATTCATATTTTTCAGTTTTCCAAGGTTTTCTGTGGCTGTGCATCCGCTTTCTTAGAAACAAACGTAATTTGTAGTCAACACAAACATGTTTGTTCGTATAAACGTTTCCGACTTCTTTGTTTCTTTATTTCTAGGCGGAACTTTGCAAGGCAGATGACTACGATTTTCCACATTCATCCAAGTGTGGAGCATTATTCAAATCAGTAAGCTAATTAATACTTTCTGCCCTTTTACAAAATGAGCTAAGTGTTTGCATTTTTCACTTGCTTAGAAATTGTTCAAAGAACAGTGCAGCAAGGCGAACCCTCTCAACGACTTTCTAATAAAGTATCTGTACGTCAATTTGTGGAAGGTTTGTGATCAAAAAAGCGAAGCCAAGATATTTAAAGACACAAACAAGATTTTTATGCCAGGTCCAGTTTCTCAAAGTGTAGGTAAGAAGTAATATATATTTATTCCATTTCCTAATAACTAGGAATTTTGGCCTGCTAAGTATTGTCGCGCTCAACTCTAACCGTCGCTAACTCGTGGGTTGATTACTTAATTCGACTAACTCACTACCGCTTTGCTCAAGCGGTTTACCCAAAGAAATGATTACACAGATATAAAAGGTAAAATATAATATAGATTTATTCTGCGGGGCAATGTACAGATATATCTTATATATATATAAAGGGTAAGTAAAAGGTAAATCGGAATGGGTGATGGGAAATGGAAAGGTAAAGGTAAGATGAAAGCTGGCTGGAATCGGCGAGGTCGTCTGTTGTCTCGTGCGTGTCCAAGATGGCGTCCTCGTTGTGGCAACGTGATGTCGTCTTGGGCCGGCGTGGCAATATGGCGTCCTCGGCTCGTCTCTGGCTGGTCCTTCGGGCTCACGCTGGTCGGGCGCGAGTGAATGCTTAGTTAAAAGACTTACTTCGGGCTGTTGTCTAGGTTTTTGTGTGGTGTCCGGCGATCACACAGCGGCGGACTCTTCTGGTTCCCGGCGGTCACACAGCGGCGGGAACGCTCGTCGTGGTTTTACTGCAGTTTAGGCTTGTGCGACCGTTTGTCTGCACAACTCGCTAAACTGGAGTGGTTTTTACTATTTCTAGCTGGTGTGCTAAAATAGTGTGGTAATCTTATCTCGCAGGTTACTCTGCGGAGTTTGACACTGACCAAACGTACTCACGGTAAATTGTCCTTTGTCCTCGGTCAATCCCAGTATTTTTACTTGGGCCTGATCTTGTAGGACGACGGATTTTACGTGTGTTTCTCGTTTGATGGTTGTGTTGGTTCTGCCCGCTCAGTGCAAGGCACATTCCTTTGCACAAAGCGGGGTTGACAGGTGACCGGAATCACCCAATGGTGGGGTGGACGAGCCATCCCCACTCCCTCAGGGCAGACGCCTGTCCATTGACTAGATGTCAATGCACTGAGGGAAGGGAGACGCGCTTGCGGCTCCCCTTACACCCGAAACGAGGTCACGAGAGAAACTCTTCGTTGACCCCGGTCCAGTCGGGTCACAACACTTCCCCCTCCGAGCTCAGACCGTGGGGCTGAGCGATCACTTCTTTCCTGGGGGACCCGACACTGAGTCCGTCACCTGGGCGTAACTCACTCCAGGGACAGGCGGTTGAGTGCCGGGTGGCGCGGGTAGATCGCCTACTAGCGCCGAGGACCGATCTCGGGGGTCCTCATGCTCCGTAATGAAGCATAATGCATGGCCGTCAACTGGCTCATGCGGGGCACGCGTCCTCTCGTGCAACCAAACGCTCGGGATGTAGGCGGAGAAGCCGGTGTTCGTATGCCGGATGGCATTGGCTTCCGTTGGCGTCACTGGCGCACGGTGGGCTCTCAGCAACCTCTGGTGGAAGATGAGGTCTTTAGTCTTCCGGATCTGGTTGTGAAGCCAGATGAAGACCGATTTGCCTTTGTCCCGCTGCGCGAGGATAAACCTCCTGGTCGCCGTCGTCATCGAAAGATGGGGAAACTCGTCGATGATTCGCCCATAATAGTCTGGTGGAGGCGGTGCCGGCTTCGGCTTCTGGGTGGCCGCGGGAATCACGGCTTGCGTCGTTGTCGCCGCTCGGGCCGGTGAGGTCCCGGGCGGTGTCGGCTTCGTTTGCTCGACGGACCTGACGGGTGGCGTTCGGCACAGCAAGCGCTTTGGTTTACCCGCCACTTCGAACAGGGCGGGTCCTTGCGGGGATATCTCCGCAGGCATTGGTGGCGGAATCGGAACTCCGCTCGTCGGCGAGATCACCATGTCTACATCCTCTGCCGATTCTTCCGTCTGGATGGTCAGGGCGCGCAGTTGTTGTGTAGGCGCCGCTGTCCAGGTGGCGGAGGTGTAACGAAACGCCGTGCTTCGCAACTTGTACCCCTCAAATTCGGGGTTTACCACATCCCTGGTTAGCTCGTACCGAGTCAACACAGGGTCGGGCAGAATGGAGCTCCACTCTGCGAGGAGTGCACGGGGAACCTGTACACCCTCTCTGTCCACGACAGACCATGCGGCCATCGCCTGACGCCCTTCTCCGAAGAGTGCTGGGGTTAGCAGCTGCTGTTGGTCCTTGAAACCACTTCGGACGTTTATTTAACGCTTTTTCGATGCGTAATGACGCTACCTGAACTTTTTCACATCATTGGTTGTTATATTTTCTTTCCCCAAATGATTTAGTGTTTATTTCCTACTTAACTGGTTGTTACCAGTTTATTTCCGTATATTTACTTTATATTGTAAGGGAAATGCATGGTGCCTGCATTAACTGTGTCTTAACACACTGGGCATCATGCATCGCCTATCTGTTTATACCTGTGAGTCGCTCGCTTCTGTCACCAGAGCGCTCTGCCTTTTATTCCAAGATGGCGACGCACACTGCTAAGTGTGCTCCTGTGCTTTTCAATCCTGTTTTCGTAAGTTTTAGGTTAATAAATCGTTTATTTTGTTTATAAATAATTCGTTTCTTGTGTCTGCACGTAGATAAGTGCAGACACCACGCAAATTCGACCAGAACCGGCTCGAATTCGCGTACACGACGCGCCGCACGTCTCGTGCGTGCTATATCGTACGTGTTGGCTTATTTTTAAGCGTTTCCACTGCCTAGTCTGTGCTGTTTTTGCAGCATACCACCACAATTGGTAGCAGAGGCCTGGAAAGACACCAGGGCCTCGTTTTTTCCTTAATTTTCCACAATTTTCGCGATTTTTTCGCGAATTTTGCGGAAATTTTCTATATTTTCAGATTTTTCGCCGATTTACACCGATTTTCGACATGCGACGACGTCTACACGACGTTATCACCGAGAAACGGGTGTAACCCGCTGTTTAGCACCCCGGAGTGCGACAGTATCGACGATTTTCGTTCGTTTTTCGCGATTTTTCGTTTAAAATCGCACATATCCGTGTTTTTCACACGAGGATCGCGTGTTGCGACGTGCACCGCGACTGATTCGTCAATTTCGCCTTATTTTGCCTTTCAGAGTCGAATTACCTTTGTTAATTTTAAGTGGGAATTTTGGTGTGGGACAATTAGAATCCTCGGCGCCCTTCGTCCGAATCCGGGCAAGCGCCGTTGTATTTTTCGGTTGTGCTTGTCGTGGTACAAGTGAGGTTTCCCGCGGCTCCAGGAAGTCGAACGGACCCTCTCAGACTGGCAACCGAAAGCTATTTAATTCCTTCAGAAGGAATTGCCCATTCTTGGTTTCCGCTTTGACAGTGCTACGGAAAGTGCTTCGCATCGTAATTTGTGCTTCGTTTGTGCGTCGATTGTGCGTCGATTGTGCGTCAATTTCCCATTTCTACGCATTTTTCTCCGTGCAATCATGAAAAAGGCCACCGACCAGTCGTCAGGCCATGTGCCGATTCTCGTGACCGGCAATTACGAACACTGGCACCGTGCAATTAAAATGCTATTGATGTCCGACGGCGTATGGCACCACGTCACCGAAACGGAGGAACTAGTGAAAGCCAACGTCGATGAAGACGTTTGGCGAAAATGGCAACGTCGGAAAGCCCGAGCGCTGGGGACCATTTATTGCCACGTCTCGCAGGCCAAACAGTCGGCCCTCGACGGTTGCACCACTCCGAAACAGGCGTGGGACATTTTAGCGAAAATTTACGCCCCCAGCTCTCTCGCCCGCCAAGCGGCGATGCGCCGTGAGTTCCTGCAGCTCAAGTTGGAGCCCGGCGAAGAAATGGCCGATTTCCTCAGCCGCGTTGACCTTATGGTCCGCCAACTTAAAGACGTCGGTGAAGACATCCTCCCTCGACATCACGCGTACCAGTATTTAGACTTTCTTCCGGACGAATACGACCAGGCGACTTTTGCCATTTATCATTGGCCGCTGGCAGAGTTTACCCCGGCTAAAGTCTCCGATCAGTTGTTGTCGGAATATCTACGATTAAAGTCGCATTCGAACCGAAACTCCGGTAATTCCTCCGCTTATGCTACTGGGCGACAAGGACGTAACCAGTCGCGACCCCCGCGCCCGCTTGCGCAGGTGCGTTGCTTCAATTGCAACGAGCTTGGACACTACGCCAATAAGTGCCAGCATCCTCGCAAGCAAACAACTGGGCAACAGCCGGTAGCTACGCTTCAGACACGATCTCGCAGCAAGAGTCGACGCCGCAATAAAGGCTCGAATCCGAATGTAAACCCGAATCAACAGCAGCAGGGACAGTTTCGCGAGTCTTCACGCCCGCGCCGAGATGCAGCATATCTCCTGTCCGCACCACCTGCGATCCAGGTTCCTACCGTTCATTTCGTCCAATCTCACGAATGGATTGTTGACTGCGGCGCCACCGACCACGTTTCACACGTTAAATCGTGGTTCTTGGACTTTGTTGAGGTCGTCCCTTTTAATATCGAATTGGGACAAGGAAGCTCCAAAGTTACCGGAAAAGGGAATGTTCCAGTCAAGTCACTCATCGATGGCTGTGAATGCACCGTACTTCTCCGCGATGTTTTGTACGCACCTGATTTCGGCGCTAATTTAATTTCGGTTTCGCGAGTCGATAAATGTGGGCATCACATACACATTTACAATTCGGAGTTGCATACATATGGGACGGATATCAAACAAAGTGTTCTTCGGGCGAAGCAAAAGTCAGGACTTTACTTCGTAGATGGACTAATTTCGCCATTTGCGTCGCCGACTGTTGTTTCGAGTACACCGCCCATCCCAATGTCACCTCCGACTACTGCGCCGATGACTCTCATCACGAAGGAGGAAGATTTTCCCGCGATGCCCTCAAAGAAGTCGAAGAAAATATCAAACGTTGAAATGACCGACTTCCGCTTACCTATCTCTCCCAACACCCTACTCGTGCCTTCTCCTTCCCCGATCATCCCCAATCCTGTTGCCGGATCTAAACCACAACAGATCCGGATGTATTCCAACGTCCTATCATCTCCTCCTCCTCCCGTTGCCACGACTAAGGCAGTCCCACCTCCTACAAAGGTCGTAACGCCGGCTGCGAACGTTGCGGATGCCACGGGATTATGGCATGCCAGGTTGGGCCATCTCCACACCAAAGCCATGCGGACTTTGGCGAACAATTCCCAAGTTTATGGACTCGATCCGGCTGCGGTTCGACAAGAACTTTCCTGCAACTCATGTCGCATTGCCAAGTCCACGCGCGCCTCGCATAAACCGATTCCCACACCTTCGACGACCAAACCGTTGGAGTTGCTGCACATGGACGTCTGGGGCCCGTCAAGACTGACTTCGATTGGCGGTGCTGATTATGCCTTCTCCATTGTTGACGACGCGACCCGATATTCGTGGATTTTTCCGATTGCACGCAAATCCGACGTTTTTGCGACTTTCAAAGACTTTGTCTCTCGCGTTGAACGTATTACGGATTCCCGCGTCAAATCAATTCGCACGGATCGCGGCGGGGAATTTATTTCTAAGACTTTTGACCGTTACCTCGCTGACAAGGGCATTGTCGCACAACGGACCAATCCCGGAAGCCCGCAAATGAACGGGGTCGCCGAACGCCTAAACCGGACGATGGGCGACTATCTTCGCTCCGTTACCTCCGAAACCGGTTTTCCACACACACTTTGGGCTGAACTCGCTGTGACATTTTCGTACGTTAAAAATCGCAGCCCGCATTCGAAACTTAACGACGAAGTTCCATATGTTTTATGGCGCCAGCGTGCCCTCTCTGTCAAACATTTCCGAAAAATTGGTTCTAAATGCTGGGTGCATTTCACCGCACCCGGGCGCAACAAAATGGATCCACGGGCGTGGGAAGGATTCCTCGTAGGTTACGCCTCCAACACTCGCGGTTATCGGGTTTGGAATCCGGCTACGAACACCGTCACGGAATCCGTTCACGTTCAAATCGATGAACGTCAGAATTTCAAACGCTCGCCGTTTTACGTTCCGGATCCCTACGAAAATGCTCCATTCATGGAGGAGCCTTCTCGCGTCACTACACCGTCTCGTGTCACTTTTGACGATGGCGCTTTCCCATCTGTCCCCTGGTCACGTCGACGTCGTGATTCCGACGATGAATCATCTAATGACGATGATGAATTCCGCCATCGGGCTCCATCAAGCGCTTCATCAGTCGCTTCATATCGCTCCGTCCTCGAGGAGGTCGAAGAGGACATTGCTGATGAATTGCCTCCTCCTATTCTGTTTGCGGACGATGTACCGGAGGACATCGATTTGGACGTCACGCCTGACCCACCACTTCCGCTTTACCGTCCTCGGAGGAGATTACGTCCCGATGCTTTGGCTCGTCAACCTCACACCCCTGAGGCCAGCGATAGTGAACTCGACGTTGATCACGATATCGAACAATTTTTCGAACGCTATCCCGAACGTGATTTCGAGCACGACCCCGAAGATGATCCACTTGATAATCTCCTCGATGATCTCCTCGATAAGGCAGCCGCCTTACCAGCGGCCGCTGCAACGCCTGCACCGCCCCTCGCTCCGTTACGCGCTCTTCACTGCCCCTATCGTTTTATTGGTGGAGATACGCCCTTCAGCGGATGGAGGAGGGAAGAGCATCTCCGGAAAGAACAAGCGCCTGGCAAAATCAAGGTCGACGTTTATTACTATCCGGAGCACGGTGTCCGCTTAAGGTCGAGAGGGGACATCGAAAGATATTGCGTCGCTCACCAACTTCCGTATGAGGAGGACATTTTCTTTTTCGGCAACCTCGAACATCAATTGCAGGACGAGCAACCTGTTCATCGCGTCCTTATGTGTTTTCGAGAGCCGTCCACGTACGCCGAAGCTGTTAAGCTACCCGAGGCACCGAAGTGGACCGAGGCAATCGATGAGGAGCTCACGACTTTCAAGGAACGCGAAGTTTATAAGGAAGTTCCACGACCCCCGGACAAGACAATCCTCGGGTGTAAATGGATTTTTCGGTTGAAATCGGATGCCACCGGGAAAATTCACCGCTACCGTGCTCGACTTGTCGCACAAGGTTTCCGCCAAACAATGGGCGTTGATTTCGATGAAGTTTTTAGTCCGGTGGTTAACTTCGTGCTCATCCGATTCTTTTTCTGCCTCCTAGTCGTTTTACTAGGATGGAGGGATCTCCACCTCGACGTCAAGTGTGCCTACCTTTACGGCGACCTCGACCACGAAATTTACATGCGGATTCCCGCCGGCGCCACATGCACCTCACCCGACAACGTCTGGTTGTTAACCAAGTCACTTTACGGTCTTCACCAGTCGGGGCGCATGTGGTACCAGAAGCTCAACGAGACGTTAACCGACCTCGGATTCCAGAAATTTCCCGCTTGTAATTGCGTTTACGCATTTGGACATTCGGCTGTTATGTTAGTCTACGTGGACGATATCGTCGTGTTTTACGCGTCGGAGAGTATCCGAGACCGTATTTTGGCGCTGATTTCCAGCAAATTCGACATCGTCAACCTCGGACCAATAACCAAATTACTCGGGGTAGAATTCGTGCGTCGCGATGGGAAAGTTTTCATGTCCCAACGCTCCTACATCGACAAACTTCTTAAAAAGTTCAACGTTTCGTCAGATGCACTCATTAAAGTGCCTGTCACACCGGGGACCACGCTCGTCAAAGGCTCGTTGGATAATCTCCCGGACTTTCCGTACCGATCGCTCATCGGATCGTTATTATTCCTCGCCTCTCGCACTCGTCCCGACATATTATACTCGGTCATCGCTTTATCGCAGTATAATAACTGCTACGACCACCGCCACATCAAGTGTTTGCTCCAAGTTCTCAAATACGTGGCGAACACGAGCGATTTCTCGATCGAACTCTCGGGGTGTAATTCCAGTCAGCTGTGGGGATACACAGATGCGTCGTGGGCGAGTGACATTGCGACATCGAGAAGCTTCGGAGGATACATCATTTATATCGGTTGTGTGCCAATTGGCTGGAGCTGCAAAAAGCAGACCAGCGTCGCCTGTTCCACCATGGAAGCCGAATTTGTAGCACTAGTCGAAATCGTTAAAGAGTTATACTGGTTGGACAGTATCTATCGAGTCTTTCCACCGTTAAACCGATTATCGAAACCGATTATTTTCTCCGATGCCCTCGCCTCGATCCAATTCACGAACAACGACATCGAGAACTCGAAAACCAAACATATTCGAGTGAAGTTCCATTGGCTTCGAGAATGGCATATTGCCGGATGCTTCGAACTCCGCAAAATTCCGGGTGAAATAAATGTTTCGGATATTTTCACGAAATGGCTTAGTTCCGAACGCCTCCGAAATTTGTTGTCCCGGATCTTCATCTCGAAATAATTTCATCGAACTGTTAATATCGACATTGCACATCGAAGGAGGGAATTGTTGGTCCTTGAAACCACTTCGGACGTTTATTTAACGCTTTTTCGATGCGTAATGACGCTACCTGAACTTTTTCACATCATTGGTTGTTATATTTTCTTTCCCCAAATGATTTAGTGTTTATTTCCTACTTAACTGGTTGTTACCAGTTTATTTCCGTATATTTACTTTATATTGTAAGGGAAATGCATGGTGCCTGCATTAACTGTGTCTTAACACACTGGGCATCATGCATCGCCTATCTGTTTATACCTGTGAGTCGCTCGCTTCTGTCACCAGAGCGCTCTGCCTTTTATTCCAAGATGGCGACGCACACTGCTAAGTGTGCTCCTGTGCTTTTCAATCCTGTTTTCGTAAGTTTTAGGTTAATAAATCGTTTATTTTGTTTATAAATAATTCGTTTCTTGTGTCTGCACGTAGATAAGTGCAGACACCACGCAAATTCGACCAGAACCGGCTCGAATTCGCGTACACGACGCGCCGCACGTCTCGTGCGTGCTATATCGTACGTGTTGGCTTATTTTTAAGCGTTTCCACTGCCTAGTCTGTGCTGTTTTTGCAGCATACCACCACAGCTGCATCATGACCTTGGTCAATGATAGCTGTAGGCTGCGACGATTCACTGGATTCGATCGCTCTGAATCCGCAGTGAAGGCGGACGAGAGCTTACTCATCATCGCCGTTGCCCATTCGATGAAATATCGCTGGGCCTGATCCACACCTCGCAAGGCGGGCGCGGAGACTCTTGGGTCTTCCATCACGAAGCGAAACGCTGAGAGCTCGGAGATAGTCGGGTTGGCGGCTTCTCTCGCGAGTCGCGCTTCTTCGTCTCGCCTCTCGAAGAACAGGGCCGAGGAACCGGGTCGGGGTCGGCTCGGCCTGTAAATGTCGGTCAAATTGGCTCGACATTCCTGCGCAATGCTCTGTCCAACGGGGAGAGGGACTGAGCGGTCGGTGGGTAAATCCGGCGGATCGCTCGAATTCAACAACGACGGTGGCGGCAGGTCCGGAGGCGGCTGCGTCTTGGTCGGCAGCGTCGGCGTCGGCAGCGGTGGTGGCGGCTGCGTCGGTGGTGGTGGCGTCTCCGTCGTCTGCACCCCAGTCATTGCGACTTGGGGCGCCGGGAGATGTTGTTCGGAGCTCGAAGGCTGCACGATGGCGGTTGGCATGCCATCGGGTCGCGGTCGCGAATTTATGTAGTCTGCGAGCCACCTTGCCACCTCGTGTGGGGTCACCTTTCCGTCGGTGACAACACCCATCTTCCTGGCGTGTTTCATCGCGGGATCGAAACGTGTCAGTTTCGTCCGCTTCATCTGAGTCAGAATCTCGCGAAGGTCCCGCGTATCTGTCGCTGGGACGTTTCGCTCACCTGACTGGCTACCACTTCGTCGACCCGCTCTCTTGGAGATGTAGGCGGGTTCGGGGATGGGACGGCCCCGAGCTTCGCACCTCGCGAAGTATCGCTCCTTGCGATCTTTTTTTCGCTGCTCGCGATGAGTCAGCGGACGTCTAGAAGTGCTGGGACGAGAGACTCGCTCTTCATCACCAGACATCCAAACCTCCTTGCACTCCTTACCGTCTTTAATCTGACGGTTTACGAAAATTCGCGGTCGGGAATACTGCGAAGGGTCACGCACCGTACTAGTGGATGGCCCAGCTTCGTTGCTTTCAGTCGTGTTTTGAGCGACACGCTGCTTCTTGGTTGTCACCGGGGAACGCGACTGGCTGTTCCCGGCGCCTTTGGAGCGCTTGCGCTTCCGCGGGTAGCTGCTCTTGGGCCCCAAAATCCCCAGGTGGTGGAGCTGCCACATCTCGGCTTGGGACGTTAAAATTCCCATCCGAGGTCTCCACTGGGGCGTACTCTCTCCTAATCGCAGCCTCTCAAACCACAGATGAATATCATCCGCGGTCATCCCCTCGTTTTGGAGGATGCGCTCGGCCACTGCCGCAGCGGTATCCACCAGCTGTTGTCTATACTGCTGATAGATGGCCTCGCGGGCCTCTTCTGTCTCGGCTGCTCGCCACGCATGCAGCACGTGTTCCTCCGCCGGAGTGCCAGTGTACTGACTTGACAATCCGGGGTGGAAAATTGGCGATTTCGGGTCCTCGTCACGAGCTAACTCTGTGGCGATGCCTTCGCGCATCCCCTCCGGGAACGTGTCCAGGAGCGTACAGTCTCGTACCCAACGTCGGGCGATGCATCGGGAATGTAGTATTCGCAGGCGCCAAGGGTCGGCGTCTTCGCCGAAACATCGTCGGTAAAATTCGGGCAGCGCGCCTCGAAATATCCCGCCACGAGCGATGCAAGCGGGGTCTAATGGTCCCCATGTTTTACGTAGTGCCATCTGGAAGGATGGAGAAATAAACAATTAATAAAAAGTTAATATTTAAATACGTAGATAAATGGTTGGTTTCGAGGGACGTTGCCGATACGTGCAGCCGTCCGTCGAGACCGATTCCTGTCTATCGGTGCAAACGTAGGACGAATTGTCCCTCGTCGGATAGAAAAAAAAGAAGTCATCACGTAAAAAATCTGTCTCATGTCCAAAACGCACAGCGAGACGGAATCGAGCCTTTAATCCGGATTTTTATCATCAGATTTTACTTTAAATTAATTCTAACGTTAATTAGAACATTACTAATAATTAAATTAATAATTATCAGTCATTCGTAAAAAGAATTCGTCGGGTGTAAATTATTACTAAAATTGCACAATAAATGTGCTTGTCGAAATTTTATTAAATAAATAAATCTAATAAAGAATTATTCCGAAGTCGGACTTTGTCTAATTTTTAAAAAAGTTAAAGTCAAATTAAATTTATCCAACACACCGAAAAATTCATCGTACGAATGTTAAGTTGCATCAATTCGATGCGTCAAATTACTTGTGGAGAAAAATATTCTTTTACAGAATATTCTCCCCTTGTCATAAAATTATTTATGGCTCGAGCCCATTGTCTCGCTCGTGACTCAAGTCATGAGGAATTTTCGAGACGCGAGGCGACGTGAAGTCTGCGCTCGCACCCCGAAAACAAATTAACAAGGAAAAAATACGATCGTGTGAGCGATCGCGGTTAATAATTAATTATACGCTATTGTGAGTGCAAAGCACTCATGTCAGGTATTAGTCAACAAAATTTCTTCTTCAGCAGCACGGAACTAGTTCTCATGTGCCGATGCCGACTTCTACCTGATCGGGATGGACTTGGTTTACATCGCGGTCCCAGTTTTCCTCGTCCTCGTGCTCTATGGCAAGCACGTCGTTCTCTTCCTCGTCCATGGCGAGGAGCGCGCACAAAAAGCTCAATCACGATTGAAAAAAGGATGATAAAACTATCTCAAAAAACTCGATAAAAACGTTAAAAACGAGGATCACGCACGAATGCAGCGATCAGCTGTGAAAAGCGGAAGTCCGTGTGAACACGAGGTAATCGCGATGGATTCTGGGTAATATACTCCAGAACCCGGGTGTTTGAGACTAGTGCGCACCTACCCGTGCGCATGTTACGCTACGGGTCTCCTTTGTCTTCACTCCCGTGCGCGACTGCTGCTACGGGGTCTTTTTTGTTTTCACTCCCGTGCGCGATTGCTGCTACGGGGTCTTTTGCACGCGGTATCCGACCCGTGCCGATAAATTTGCTACGGGTCCCGCGCTTCCACGCCATCTTGTGACGTGAATTCGACCGATATCCGCTTTGTTGGACTTAGCGGAATTTTCTTCGAGTCTCGCAACGTGATGGCTTGCACTATCGGTCGATTAGAATTTATTTTTAGTGCCGCCATCGACTCGTAATTTATTTTACTTCTTTCCTACGACCTTTCCGCCTTTTATAAACGGATTATCTCTTTTTGGTCGCAGGTTACGGATCGAGGCAGGTACGATATTTTTTGTTGTTTTTTGTGTCTGTACCTCCTCATTATTGTTTTCTTTTTTATCCGTGTTTTTTGTGTTTGTTTCAGGAGTTTCTCCTGTTTCCCCCCCGACCAAAATTGGATCCGGAACGGATTCAACGATCTCGTTGACCGGAGGTGAAGGGGCGTCGAAATACTCCTCGTTGTCACTTGGCGGTGCTTTTTCCGACTCGCCAGCGAACATATCGACGATTTGGCCGTCAGTTTTAGACTTGACTTGGCCCTTGGCCCACATTTCTTGCGGGAATTCCGGAATGTACGGAGTTAACTCTCGTACCTGGATCGATTTTTGCTCGGTGTTGTCCTCGAGCTTGCGTAATTTATACGCGTTACCGCCATGCTTGCCGATGATTACATACGGACCATCTCTCTTGTCGGCCAAGCTGGCGGTGATCCCTCTCGCTGCATTTGAGAGGGTGTGTGCATCTTTCCACACCAAATCATTGATCTCGAAATTCACGAATTTTCCACCGCTTTTATCTTGTAAAATGCGGTCGCGCATGTTAAAAATGTGCGCCATCATATGCTTGTATGTGTTCGAAATTGTTTGCTCCAATTTATACACATACTCATGTGGTTTCTCTGGGTCCACCACATTTACCGACTCTGCCACTCGTGGGTCCCAAGGCACTCGTAGCTCTCGGGCGAAGTTGAGGTAGGCCGGAGAAAAATCTCTCGTCCTTGAGACTGTTGTTCGTATGCTGAACGCGATCTCCCTCAAGTATTCATCCCACCTATTGTGGATGTCAGTGAATATACTTAATGCATATTTGATATCCCTGTTGAGTCGCTCAACGGGATTTGTTCTAGGATTGTAGGTCGAAGTATGTGACGCCACAATCCCGAATTTTTTACAAAACTTACCCCAAATTTTCGAGATAAATTGGGGTCCGTTATCGGATATTATTTTACGTGGAAATCCGTAACGTAACGCCACGTCGTAGATACATTCAACGATTTTCTCTGCTGAAGGTCTAGCGACGGCGTACAACTCGGGCCAACGAGTTGCCACGTCCATTATAACGATAATGTACGCATTTTTATTTCCCGTAACGGGTTTTGGGCCCATCACATCGACACTTAAACAATCAAAAGGCGCGTAAGGCCCTAAGAAAATAGTTTCGAATGGTGATTTACTCCTCAGCTTGCACGCTTGACATCGCTGACATTGGTGGACAAACAGAGCAATATCTTTTTTCATCCCTGTCCAGTGAAAAAGCTGTGTAGCACGATAGAGTGTTCTGCTTACTCCCGCATGGCTCGCAAGCGGGTGCCCATGTAACAACCACAGCACGCGACCGATTAAGGAAGCAGGTATTACTACCTTTACTGCGGTGTCCGATTCACTCAAGTCATCTTGGTGATTTGGGTGATGTTTCACTAAAAGGCCGTCATCCAATAGGTAATCTATGGATTCGTGTGCATAACGACGCTTCTGCCTTCTGGTTAAGTTGGGCGGATATCTTCCTGTCAGTACGAATCTAGCTCTGTCCTGACATTTTTTGTCTAATTTTTGTTGCACAATTATTTCCTCCCTTGTTGGGGGATTGCTTTTCATTTGCTTGCCGACACGAGCGTGGAAGGCGCTTAGAAGCGGGTCATTTATTCTCCGCTCTAGCTTAAATTCCTTCTTTGCGTTTGGGTAATTGTCAGCAGCTGGTTGGTATAACCGCATCCAGAATCCACAGAATTTTACATCTGCTGGAGACGCGGTGGGAATTTCATTCATCTTCCTTAAATCCCAACGGTGACAACTCGTAGGGCAATAAATGATGCGGGAGTCATCCTCGCCATCATCGTCAGCGTCGATTGGATCTGACACTGGTGCCCGTGACAGAGCGTCAGCCACGACGTTATATTTGCCGGGCTTGTATTGAATGGTCAAGTCGCATGCCATCAGTTCTAACTGCCATCTGGCTAGTCGACCGGCTGGCTCTTTTAATTTCATCAGCCATTGTAACGCTTGATGATCTGTGTGGACCACAAATTTGGTATATTCGAGATAATCTCTGAATTTCCTTATGGCCCACACAACGGCCAAACACTCCAACTCGGTGGCATTGTAATTCTTTTCAGCGCCTTGGAGTTTGCGACTTATAAACATGCACGGCAGGTCTTGTTCGACTCCGTCGCGCACGTGTGTTTGGAGCAACGCCGCTCCTAACCCAACTCTGCTGGCGTCCGTGTGTAATATGAACGGCCGGTTTAAGTCGGGTAGAGGCATTACGCCGACTTCCGTCAGCATCCTCTTTATTGCATTAAATGCGATGTTGCACTCATTTGACCATACAAATTCGTTTTCATTCTTCAGGAGGTCGGTAACTGGGGCTGCCACTTCAGCTAGGCCCGGTAGCAACCTGCCGAAGAAGTTTATCATTCCCATAAACCGTTGGACACCTTTAACGTCCTCGGGTGGTGGGAAACGATTAATCGCATCGATTTTTTCGGGGCCAATAGCTAAACCATTGACTCCAATGCGATAACCCAGGAAGGCAAGCTCCTTTCGACAGAACTTGCTCTTGCCCGGGTGAACGTGTAACCCAGCTTTCGCCAGCCGGGTGAGCACTTGGTCGATGTGCTCAATGTGCTCTTCGAATGTTTTGGAGGCAATAACTATGTCATCTAGGTATGCCCACACAAACTGATGCAGGATATCACCCAATACGCTTTCGATTAGTCTCTGAAAGGTACTGGGAGCGTTCACTAAACCAAATGGCATGACGTTGAACATCAACCGTCCAATTGGCGAGTAAAATGCTGTTTTTAGCTTATCCTCTGGCCTCATCTCAACCTGCCAGTATCCCTTCGACAGATCCATCGTCGTAACCCAAGAAAAGGGGCTAAGCTCTCTCAAAATGGATTCGATAGACGGCATCTGTATGGGATCTATCTCTGTCACCGCGTTTAATGGGCGGTAATCAATGCATAGGCGTGGGTCCGAGCCCGGGCGCATCACGAGCACAACTCGCGTTGCGTATTCTCCCTGGGCCTCGGAGACAATGCCACTGTCTAGCATTTCTTGGCACATTTTTTGCACTATTTCACGTTTTTGCGGGTTCATTCCCTTATACGCAACTCGTATAGGTTTATTATCCGTCAATTTAATTTCGTGAATAGCCCTATTCGTTCGGCCCGGTTTTTTCGACAGGATCCCCTCATATTTAAGTAGGACCCTTCGTAGGGCTGCCGCTTCGTTTAATTCTAAAGCGGCGTCGGCGACAAGCGTTTCCACTACGTTGTCCCGTTGCAATTCTGTTACGAATGCTTTAAAATCGTAGTCTTGAACGAATTTCTTTAGGCCTTTCTCCCACTGTGTCTTGTCGGCCGCTTCTTTTACAAGAGCTGGTGGCACGACAATTGCGGGTCTTTCCTTATCATTTCTGATATAATTCCAAGATTTCGTTATTGGATTTGGTTGTATTTCCATTGACGCCATGAGGTCTAAGCCCAACAGAAAAATTCTGTCGCATGTGGGCAGGACCAGGAAAGGGTGCTGTTCTACTCCTCCGAGCCACTCCATGGTCAATAATATAACTCCTTTTGGACGCGCCATTCCGTTGGCGGTTTTTAGACGTATATTTTTATTAACGCCTTTTATCTTATCGGTGAGACCCAATGATGCTACTATGTCTTCGGAAACGAACGAGCGATCTGCTCCCGAGTCTAGCAGTCCCATAATTTTTTCACGTTCTATTGTCATGGGCAACATGCATAGGCGGTTGGTGTATTCGACCGCCACGTTGCACATGAAAACACGAAATTCTTCTGTGTCTTCGACTACTTGAGGTAATTCTTCAAGCAGTAGGTTCGGTTCTTCCGCCTCAGCCTCAGCGTTTGCGGTAATTACCTGCAAAGCGTTGTTGGCCCTGTCTTGAATTTGGGCGTTAGCTATGTCACTACCCATTTCTTTGACTGGTGGCGGCTTATCGAACCCTTTGTTAAACCCCTTCTTCTTCATGAATGGCGCAGACGGTCGAGAAGTTATTTCTTCGCCGCCTGCGCTGACTCGTTTTTTGACTCGTTTTTTGCCATGGCGAGTTTAATCTCTGCCATCTGCTTCATTATTGCGTCAAATTTAGCGTCT
Source organism: Strigamia acuminata (assembly GCA_949358305.1). Lineage (NCBI taxonomy): Eukaryota > Metazoa > Arthropoda > Chilopoda > Geophilomorpha > Linotaeniidae > Strigamia > Strigamia acuminata. The sequence continues at coordinate 3,822,532 of OX442314.1, forward strand.
TCTTTCGCTGTTCTTGGGCACTCATTGGAATAGTGACCCGGTTGGTTACACTTGAAACAACGAATATTTGATTTGTCTCTTGGGGCTTCAGTCGATTTTTTCTTTTCAGGGTCTGCTTTCGACGGTGGCGTGTAATTTTTCCGAAAATACTTCGGAATTCGGCCGGCATTTGGTTTTAACCTGGCGCGAAATTCTTCTACCGCTCTATCTCGATGGATGAGATGTACTAGCGGTCCTTCCTCATCGCAACCCGTTGATAAGGTATCGCGATAGCTTCGTATTTCTTCGTCCGTCGAATAATCGTCTTTTTCTTCTTTTTCGTCTGATTTTCCGGCATCTTGTCCGGCTTCCTCCCCCTCCTTGACCTCCTCCAGTGTCGCTTGCATGGCTGACGCTGTCGGTGCCTTTTTAGGGGCGGCCAAAGGGTTGGAAGGCAGCGTGGATGTCAGTTTATTTTTTATTTGTAAACCAACGCTAGCTTCTGCCAGCTCCATTATACCGCTAAGATATTCAGTAGGGCGCATAATTTTATCTGTCGCCCCATATCTTTCCGCACTCAACTTGAGACGTTTAGCGGTTGCTGCTTTCTCCGCTTCTGGTAAAGCGGAATACCGTACTGCCTCGATTTAACGCCGGGGCGTTTATTTACTTTTCCAAGTCGACCCCTCCGGCGATTATTCAAAGCCCGGCGATTATTCGCGCCGGGCGTCTAACGAAAAAAAAAGGTTTTTTTACTGCCGCCACCCAATCATTTACGTTAAATTACCGTATATTCGTCTAAAAAACGTTTAAAACCGGCGTTTAAACAAACCCGGCGTTTATTTAAGGCCGGCGTTTATTGCCTTTTCGTTCTGAGTTTGCCCGGCGTTTAATCAGGAGCCGGCGTTTAGATACGACCGGCGTTAAATCAAGGCAGTACGGTAATATCTTTTCTCGATATCTATCGTGTTCTCAAACAGGAAGGCGCTCATCTCCTCGTAGCTGCCTCCTGTCGGTGCCCTTTCTTCAAGTAGCACCCGTTGCGAGTACTCCGACAAACCGCCGAGAAAGAAAAGGTTGAATCCCGTGGCATGAAATTCCATCGGGGCCTTTTCGAACAACAATCTGGCGCGAATGTCGTAATCCATTATGGTTTCACCAGGCATCTGGCGAAGACCTCGCATCTTTCGGCTCACCTCTTCGGGTGTCTCGCCGTAGCGTAGGTCGAATCTCATTAAAAAGTCGTCCCAATTGACGCCTTTCAATCCTTGGTACCACTCACGTGCCGAGCCTGTCATTAGCTCGACAATACCGTGGGTGAGCATGTCTCCTACGGTGGCTTTAGTGGCAGTCTTAATTCGAATTACTTCGTCAAGGAAGCGATCTCCCGCTTTCCAGGACCCGTCGAAACGGTTCTGAATATAAAATTGCCACCTAATATTCCCGGTAACACTCATGGTGTCACGTCGGGAGACAGCGTATTTTTTCTTTACGCGGTCGCCAGTGCTACGATTACGATCGTTTCGTTTGCTCAGATCGATTCCTTCGGCCTTCAACGAGCCGAGTAGGGCTCTTCCAAGCTCTCCCATCGTATACTGCCGACCCGTCAAATCGGTAAACGCGCTTTGTCGGGGAAGGTCCTGAAACTCCTCCCGTCGGTGGTCGCTATTTTCCGATCGACGTCGTTTCTCTCTATCGCGCGGAGAGTTGGATCTCTTCCGGCGATTACTTGATTTCTCCTTTCGTCTGTCGTCGTTGGATGAGGGGTCGGAGCTGGGGTCGGGAGACGGTGAGCGGCGTGGCGGGTTGCGCCGTGAAGAGTTTGACTCTTTCCGGCCCCTACGACGGTCGTCACGTTCCCTTTCCCTGCGTTCATCGCGTTCTCTTTCCCTTCGTTTTTCTCCGGAACCTCTCTCCGAATTGTGATGACTGGGTGCATTTGACTCCAGTCCATCTGACGACGAATCACTATTTCCGTAGCGATAATATTTCGTTCTTTCATCGCGTTTGCCTTCTTCTCGCGAAGAGGTGCGATCATGCGATTGTCTCCTTGACGACTCGTCGTCTTTAAGGATGGGCACTGGTTGTTGCCACTCAGTCCCTTGCGGATTATCTTGCTGTTGGCTTGTGAGAGCTTGCTCTTCATTTCGCCTAGCATTATTAGCGTTGATTAACCGCGTTATCGCATTATTTGTGGCTGAATCGAGAGCTTGCATGCGGGGCCGAGTTGGTTGTTCTCTGGCCGACGCATCTCTCTTGCGCGGAGTAGCTGGTGTTGCCCTCTCCGGCTGGGGTTTGGGTTTGGCCTTCGGCGTGCGCTTTGGGTCTCCCTCTAGGCTCTCGTCGGACAGCTCGGATGAACTGACCTCTGGTTTGCGAACGGATTTCGGGTCATCTCGTCGCAATCTGGCCATAAATGCTCGCTCTGCTTCTTGTTGCGAGTGGAAAGCATATCGATGTGCTCTCAGGGCTCGGTCAACTATTTCTACCTCCTCGGGAGTAGTCGGATTGGGCTGGGTTCTGCCGTACTCGAGAGCTTGCGCTTCTCTTTCCGCCAGCTTCCTCCGTCTCTCGCGAATGGCTTGTCGAGCCTCATTCTCTGCATCCGCTTCAAATTGAGCGGAATCAACCAATTGTTGAGCGTGTGCACCTTCAACAATGGTGATTTGTGGGGATACACTGTGCGCTTTTAAAGCTGCACGTACGATTTGTAACGTTTCGTACACGGTAATCTTCCCCGTCGGAAGGGTGTATCTCACTCCCTCCGCTTGTGCCAATTGCATCGCATCAATCAAGGTGCCCGAGACGCTGTAAGGCTGGCTCGAAACACGCTTGACAGAGGACGAGTTGGACTTGTGCCCTTCAGACACTACCGAGGCTGGTCGACTGTGCGTAACTGGCGTGTCTAGTGCCGAATTAGCGGTCGTATTTGAGGCCGTCTTTTGTATCGGAGACGCTGCTTTCGGACTGCCCACCTCGGTGTCGTGCGTTAGACGAGGCGATTGGTTACGGGATAAAACCTCGTTTCCGCTCGTCTCGCCGTCACGGTTAGAACGCGGCAGTTTGGAGTGAGATTGCTCTTCACCCCGCTCTGTCTCGTCCAATCGCTGCCTCGTCTCGGCGCGAGACGGGTGCGATGCCTCTGATGCGCTTCTACGATCGGGTTTAGGCTTACGCCGTTTTTGCCTCGCTTCGTGCGCTGAGGCTTTGGGTAAGGGACCTCCAGATCGCAAGTGATAGTCGGCGCCTTTACGACTGCCGGCTCTCTTGTTTGCGTCGGAGTCGGAATCTGTTACTCGGGTATTATCTGCCATTTCTTGCTTTGGGTATGATGTAATCACAGGTTAGAATCAGTTATTCAACTTGATCCCGGACAGGCCCCCACGTGTCGCGCTCAACTCTAACCGTCGCTAACTCGTGGGTTGATTACTTAATTCGACTAACTCACTACCGCTTTGCTCAAGCGGTTTACCCAAAGAAATGATTACACAGATATAAAAGGTAAAATATAATATAGATTTATTCTGCGGGGCAATGTACAGATATATCTTATATATATATAAAGGGTAAGTAAAAGGTAAATCGGAATGGGTGATGGGAAATGGAAAGGTAAAGGTAAGATGAAAGCTGGCTGGAATCGGCGAGGTCGTCTGTTGTCTCGTGCGTGTCCAAGATGGCGTCCTCGTTGTGGCAACGTGATGTCGTCTTGGGCCGGCGTGGCAATATGGCGTCCTCGGCTCGTCTCTGGCTGGTCCTTCGGGCTCACGCTGGTCGGGCGCGAGTGAATGCTTAGTTAAAAGACTTACTTCGGGCTGTTGTCTAGGTTTTTGTGTGGTGTCCGGCGATCACACAGCGGCGGACTCTTCTGGTTCCCGGCGGTCACACAGCGGCGGGAACGCTCGTCGTGGTTTTACTGCAGTTTAGGCTTGTGCGACCGTTTGTCTGCACAACTCGCTAAACTGGAGTGGTTTTTACTATTTCTAGCTGGTGTGCTAAAATAGTGTGGTAATCTTATCTCGCAGGTTACTCTGCGGAGTTTGACACTGACCAAACGTACTCACGGTAAATTGTCCTTTGTCCTCGGTCAATCCCAGTATTTTTACTTGGGCCTGATCTTGTAGGACGACGGATTTTACGTGTGTTTCTCGTTTGATGGTTGTGTTGGTTCTGCCCGCTCAGTGCAAGGCACATTCCTTTGCACAAAGCGGGGTTGACAGGTGACCGGAATCACCCAATGGTGGGGTGGACGAGCCATCCCCACTCCCTCAGGGCAGACGCCTGTCCATTGACTAGATGTCAATGCACTGAGGGAAGGGAGACGCGCTTGCGGCTCCCCTTACACCCGAAACGAGGTCACGAGAGAAACTCTTCGTTGACCCCGGTCCAGTCGGGTCACAACAGTATGTCTTCTATTTATGTCGCTTCCGGTAGTCCCGAATGATTCCGTATTTCTTTGATTTTAAGACGCTACTAATTGTGTGCGAACACCATTACAGTGACATCATTTAAATGTCAATTTGTCACAACGCATCAGTGAGTTTTTGCACCACCTGGTGGATACAGCCAAAAACGCTCATTTTGCAAGTGTGTGACCGATTCTCGGGCGCTGCAACAATATGCCTGCATGGTTCAGTCCAACCCCACCGGCCAGGTGGCATATGACGGTTGAGGAGTAGTGACCCAGATGACATCATATCCGGTCACTAATCCCACAACCAATGGGAGAAGGTGCTCTCGTACCCATGGTGCAAGAGTGGTAAGGCCCAACATCCGGTTTGTGCCCAAAGTTCCTCAGGAACAGCTCAGACTAACATCTGGCTGTTCTCCACTCTTGTTCACCATAGTGATACTTAAGGACTTGGCTGGTCTGCCAGTCCGAGTACCGTGAGCGATCACCATGAACCGACTGGACATCTGCATGACCACACTGCACAAACGGTTAACCCTAACTACATGTTGTACCGCGGGTGGTCCCAGGTCTGCTGCGGCAATGCAGCGGTAGCATAGGAGAGGCATGAGAAAATGACCCCTAGACTGAATAAAGGCCATAAAACCATTAATACCGTCTCTTGTATCACTTCTATTTAACGTGTCGTGCGTCCGCGCTGTTTGGGCATTTCCGTGCCCGAATGTCGTCCGTTCACTCTCACAAGTGAGCCCCAAGCTGGATTGGGATGATTTTTATGTCCAAGGCTGTACTTTTTCTTTATAATTTTAAAACACATAACATAAAAGTTTGTAGCACATTAAACCCTCTACAAACTGAGACTGGTTTCAGAATTGCTGGAGACATTTACCGAAGTCACACCGATAACAGCAGTTTTAGAGTTGGGTCGGGCGCTTTGGGATCCATTATAGTTTCAGTCACGTACAGGTGGGGCTAGCAACACCGGAAGTTGAAACGAACAAATATTCAAGTCAAGTTAAATAAAAGTGTTTAAAAAGCAGAAATCTTTGTACAGTAATAATGTTTTTTTTTTCTTTTTTATTTTAAATTTTATTTTAGATTTTGCAATCTCCATTGCATTTGAACATGGAACAATGAAGATGTTTGCCGAATGTTACCATGAACTTCTGGAAAAGAATGCAAACAAAGGTGGTAAACATGGTTAAAATGGTGTGTTTCGTTAAAATGCTTGACATTCCATCTGTGAATTTGTAAGCAGAAAGAAAATGAAGAATAAATGTTGTTCAAACTTAGTTTTTGCTTTTCTCTTACATTAAATCATATTTCATAATTTACAGGTACCAGTATTTAACACATATTTTTAACACGGTTACTCAGTTTCAAAATAATGGAATATTGGTCAAAACTAATCTCATGACCTCTTTTAAGACAATATCTTAATGAAGAATAATTCATGGTTTTATGACATCATTCTACCATTATTTAGCTACAATTTAGTTAAAAGAGAACTGAAAAATGTTGATTCAATTTTGAGTAATCTGGATTTTAAAAAGGCCAAAAAATAAAATATTCAATTGTTTATGTCAAAAACAATGATCAATGAGGTATAAAGTGATATAAAAAGTACAGTTATGTTTATACAGCAGATCCTCTATCTCTCCAATTCGTTTCGAAGTTGGCCTGGATGGGTTGGGAACGTTTGCTGTCTTGGTATGGTGTCTTTTAAGTTCTATCTTAAGACGGGAAATCCCTGAGCACTGTACAAAGGTACAGTGGGGTCAGATGACGGCCACAATATATATATATATATATACATATATATATGTATACAATATATATATATATATATATATATATATATATATATACAGGGTGTCCTGCCGAACACCTACCAGGTGAATTATTTCACAATCACGTTAATTCAAAAATACTTTTGATTGTGAATTAAAGTAAATGACCTGTGACAAATTCAATGAAACATGTTAAATTGATGGGACATTGTTGCATCACTGTTTTGCAACTCGTAACTTTTAAACCATCAATGCTACGCAAAAAATGTCAATTGCAAAGTTGTAGGGAACCATCTAATTAGTCTAGAACTGTCGTTAAAAAAATTATTTCTTACTGAAAAGTTTTGAGAAAAAAAGGTTTGAAATGTTAGTCTACTCAGCTTTGTAACCTAAAACTATCATGTGGAATGTATTTCCAAAATAAATTATTTCCTTTCTTTTGTGTTTCCTATCTTCTACTTACAAGTATGACACAATAAAGTGTCCTAGGTTGCCTCAATAGTTTTAGGTTACAAAGCTGAGTTACAAAGCTGAGTAGAATAACATTTCAAACCTTTTTTTCTCAAAACTTTTCAGTAAGAGATAATTTTTTTAAGAACAGTTCTAGACTAATTAGATGGTCCTCTACAACTTTGCAATTGACATTTTTTGCATAGCATTGTTGGTTTAAAAGTTACAAGTTGCAAAACAGTGATGCAACAATGTCACATCAATTTAACATGTTTCATTGAATTCGTCACAGGTCATTTACTTTAATTCACAATCAAAAGTATTTTTGAATTAACGTGATTGTGAAATAATTCACCTGGTAGGTGTTCGGCAGGACACCCTGTATATATATATATATAAATAAAAAATAGGTGCATTCAAAGTTAAAATCCAAATTTGACTTATCATAATCTGAATTATCAATAATTCATGTAAGTCATTTGGTTAAACTCCGTACAAAGTGAACAATTATTTGGCTGATGTGGCTGAAATATCTTACCAGTCACAGGAAATGATGTAATTTACATCACTGAAAAGATAATTCAATTGCAATAAGTGGCCTATTGATAAGTCACTCCAATCATGACTTATCAATAAGTGGCTGATGGAAAAATTCCTCCAATCATGGCTGAACACATGAATTATTTGGCCACTGGAATAAGTCATTCAAGATGGATGCCCCCAGTCAGTCTATCATGAAAAGAGGAATCCAGCAAGAAACTGGTCAAGGACTCAAGAAATGAGCAGTGCTCATTACCTAGCTGAACAGCCATACTTAGGCAAAAGCAAGGTTAGTAATTGCTGACATTTTTAAACACAAATTTATGTTTTCGAGCGCACGCCGATCGTACGATTGCCAGGGCCGCACATTTCCGACACGTTCGCGGCGTCGACCGCTAATCGACGAGGAACGTTGCACGAACGTTCGCGGACAACGAGGAACGTCGCACGGACGTTCGCGAACAACGAGGAACGTCGCCGAAACGTTCGCGAAAGACGTGCCGTGCAGCACAGAAAGCGCCCAGACGACGATTTGTACCATTTGGACTCGTGCGAGGCATTTTTGAACGTTTTGCACGTTTTTGGACGTTTTTTGGACCCAAATTTCGAGAGGAAAACATACGTGAAGTGTGGGAATCGATTTGGACACCATAGACCAGCGAAAATTGCGAATTTCGGACATTTTGACCAGAAAAATACACGTGAAGTGTGTGGATTGTTTCGGATATTTCAACCAGTAGAATTATGGATATTTTGGACCAGATTTTCAAGGAAAAGCACGTGAAGTGCACCAGATGACTTCACAAACCTTTCAACTTCTTGAAAACATCATTTTTGAAGATTTTCTTGATTTATTTGAATTTTTGAATTTTTTTTTGAATTTATTTTTGAATTTATTCATTGAATATTATTGTAAACTAGCTTAGTGTTGTGTTAACATTTTACTAACCTAATTATAAGAGCGCTACTAACCTGCAAACATTGAACCTCGTTTGCATGTAATTTATGTTTTGAGCATTTCCACTGGGCAGTGGATTTTGTTTAGTGAAAATAGTACTTTTTCAACATTAATATTTTTATTTTTATAAAGAGTTAATTTTTTAGTAAATATATTGGATTAAATTAAATTAAATTAAATAAATTAAATAAAATATGTTAATTTTTTTGTGAATATATTAAAGTAAGTTTATTTTTTGTGAATATATTATATGAATACTTTTTAAATAAATGAATGCCTTTCTGTAAATATCAAAAAATAGATGGGTGCTACTTAGTGAATATTTTTTTTTAAAAATGAATGCTTTTTAACAGATTTTAACAGATTTTTAACAGATGTAAAAATGGATAAAATAAATTATTAAAAATTAGATAAAATTCATGAAAAACTGGGTAAAAATCGTAAAAAATTCATGAAAAACTGGGTAAAAATCGTAAAAAATTGTGAAAAACAAGATAAAAATCGTGAAAAACTAAATAAAAATCATGAAAATTCGTGAAAAACAATAAAAATCGTGGAAAATCGTGGAAACCTGGATAAAAATCGTGGAAAATCGTGAAAAAAAAAATAAAAATCGTGAAAAATCATGAAAAACTGGGTGAAAAAGGTAAAAATCGTGACAAACTGAGTAAAAATCGTAAAAAACAGTTAAAAATTGTGAAAGCCTCGTTAAAAATCGTCAAAAACTGTGTAAAAATCGTCAAAAATTGTCAAAAACTGGGTGAAAAGTCTTGAAAAGCTTGTAAAAAATCATGAAAATAAGCAGATTATGATTTTTCAAATTTCGATTATCATCTGATGATGTAAATTGCATCATTTCCTGTGAATGTTAAGTCAAATCAGTCAAATTGGTCAAATCAGTCATTTCAGTCAAATAATTCATTTGACTTTGAATGCACCTAGTGTAAATGTTCGTTTGTTCAAAATCTTAAATCTCCGAAAATTTTTCACCGATTTGCTTTGAAATTTGGACAAAACGTTGCATACGAATAGGCGCATGTTTTTATGTCTACTAGATGTCACACCTGTGACAGGTAAAAACATTCTTTTTTGGAAAAACAGCGCCGTCTTCTGGTCGTAAAAGCAACACATGGCCACAGGCTATGCTAAATATTTTAAAAACAGCGCCATCTGTTAGACGTAAAAGCAACACACGATTCCATTCTCTCTCAGTAATCTCCGGCATAACAGGAGATGGCGCTACTAGTCGGGTTACGTCTAACGGGTTGCGCGGTCAGGTTCGAATGCTCTGCAAGAAAAATTTGTTAATTTTATCGTTTTCTATCCTTTTTTCCAAAGGATTGCTTTTAATTCGAACCCTTTTGTAACAATTTATCTTTTTTTAGTAAATTATTGTATGTATTCACACTTTAAAGTTATGAATTACCCAACCATTGATGACCACGCGGACCTCACGGACCAAACGGGCCTAACGGGCCAAACGGGCCTAACGGGCCTAACGGGCCAAACGGGCCTAGCGGACCAGACAGACCCCACGATCGTTGCGACCAGCGGGTCTCCGCCACTTTCACCAAGAAAGATGAATAAACGTATAGATGTGCTGACCAACAGCATAGCGGATTTGCATACTTTGATGCTTTCCTTGGTACCTACCCAAATTGCGAGAACGGTCGTCGTTCCAACGCAAATTACCAATATCCCCGCGGGCGGACCAGGTGTCGTACCTGTCCCAATTACCGCTAACGGGTCGGCGACGTCGCCGAGCCCTGGAATCACCTTGGTAAACGGAGCCGGGGGAATTAACGGAGTTCCGTACCCCCCTGCCCCCCCGGTCCCACCAAATCCCACGAGTGGATTTGCCGACGTTTCCATCCTTTTGGGCGCGGAGTCGACCTTCGGCGAAGCTTGGCCAGCCGAATTGGAAGCATTGGTAAATAAGTCGCTTTTTAACACGACTACCGAGCATAGGGACAAACTCGTCGAGAAGTTGGTAATCCCGGAAAATGCCAAGTATCTGGATCCCCCTAAAATGGACCCAAGTTTCTTTTTTGACTTACAACCTTGGATAAAGGCCAGGGATACTACCACGCAAAAGCTGCAACAATCCATCTTGAAGACGTATATTCCCTTGGCCTCGGCCTTGAAGGACATTGTGTCCGGGAAAATGGACCCCAGCACCTTGAAGGCGCAAATTGCCGAGGCAATGACTCTTTTAGGGTCTATGAACGCTGCGGCTACGATACGTCGACGCACCGATTTCGCCGAGTCGCTAACCCCGAGATATAAACAATTCGCGAAAGGGAAAATCGTTTTCCCTTTCGATCTCTTTGGCCCCGATTTACCAAAACAGCTAAAAGAGTACGACGAAATAAAGAAGATGACGAACAAGGCGACCATCGACAAGACGGTGTCCAGAAAGGATAAAGAGAGATCGAATCGTCGTTACCAGCCTTACCGGTACGACCAATATAAGCGCTCGGATAATTCAAGAAACTTTGAATTTAAGAAGTCAAGTTGTACGAACGCTGTATGTTCCAAAAATGAAATTCTTTTCACTAAAACCGATTCTTGTTGCAGATCGGGGGAAGAACCAGCGCGGACGATCGCAGAAGAAGTGACGAGTTCCAAATTTCCTGTTGAAATTGTAAGAAATAAAGGTTTAATTTCGGAAAAAATGCATCTATCTTTTGAACCTGGTATTTTAAAGAGATTCGTGCCAGCTTGGCGCAAAATTACTAAGAATCCCTTCATATTATCTTCCCTGTCGGGAATTAAATTTGATTTGGTCTGTGACCAACCCATTCAAGCCAAAAGGACAGAGTATAAAATGTCCGCCCCTGAAACTCTTGCTATTTCTCAAGCGGTCGAGAAACTCTGCCACCAAGGCATAATTAAGCCAGTCCAACATATCGAGGGCGAATATTTAAGCCCCATTTTCGCTGTGCCAAAACCAGACGGGACCGTAAGAATTATATTGAATTTAAAGAAATTTAATGAGAGCTTAGAGTATCTCCATTTTAAGATGGCTTCTCTGAAAGACGCCATCAACCTCTTAAAGCAGGATCAATACATGTTTAAAATTGACCTTACTAATGCCTTTTACCTTCTACCAATAAAGGCAGAATTCAAGAAGTTTGTTCGATTTCTATGGCAAGGACAACTCTTTGAGTACCAGGCCATGCCAATGGGGTTAGCAAGTGCTCCCCGAACCTTTACCAAAATCATGTGCCCAGTATTCGCCGAATTGCGAACTTGGGGAATTTGCGGGATCCCTTATCTAGATGATGGGATATTTTTATGCGACACTTTTAACGAAGCAGAAGTCGCCTGCAGCGACGTTATCGATTTGTTTCAAAGTTTAGGACTCTGTATCAATTGGGAAAAATCCGAATTTACTCCCAAAACCAGAATGGAATTTCTGGGCCTAACGTTGGATTCCAGAAAGATGGAGGTTTCTCTCCCGGATAGAAAGATTAAAAAGATCATAAAATTAGCTTCACACCTACTTCCACTAGAAAAGTTTGCTATCCAAGATTTGGCCGTTTTTATCGGTAATTTGGTCTCCGCCGAACCGGCGCTTTACCATGGGTTCTGGAACATTAAGCCTTTAGAATCTTTTAAAACCGGCCAATTATTTTTACATAACCATAACTATAACACCTTGGTGAATAATTACCCCGATATTACTGCTGAATTATCTAGATGGATTAATCCCAAAAAATTTTTGCCTAAGAAATTGATCCGCAGTGACATAGATACTGAAGTTTTCACTGACGCTTCTAATTTGGGTTGGGGAGCCAGTTGGGATTCCCAAAAAGCAAATGGTCAATGGACTCTTGACGAGTCCTCGTTACATATCAATGTTAAAGAACTTTTAGCCCTGTGGTTTGCATGGAAGGTTTTCGCGCCCTTCAACGGTAAAAAACATATTATTTCATTCCGACAGCTCCACAGTCGTAAGTGTTTTTCGCAACCAAGGAAGTAAGGTTCAATTACTTCACCATTATGGTCGACTAGTATGGGAAGATGCCCAAAGACTTAATATTGAATTCTCTGTTGTTCATATTCCTGGCAAGGATAACATCGTGGCTGATTATCTGTCGCGTAATTTCATCACGACTGACGGTGAATGGAGCTTATCTAACCTCATGTTTAAATCAATTAGTAATCACTTTGGCTTACCTGAAATTGACCTTTTCGCGACTAGACTTAATAACAAATTACCAAAATTTATGTCTTGGGGCCCCGACCCCTCCGCCTTCAAAATTGATGCATTTTGTCACTCTTGGGAAAGTTTTTATGCTTATGCTTTTCCCCCCTTCTGTCTAATTTCCAGAATCATACAGAAAGTTCGCCGCGACCAATCGACGCTCCTGCTCATCGTCCCCAAGTGGACAACGCAAGCGTGGTTCCCTTCCTTGATGGAATGTTTGATAGCTGTCCCAGTATCATTCCCAGCCAAAGATCACTTGTCGTTGGAGCACCAACCGAATGCACCGTTCCCCCTGCAGGCCCTGCAGCTCCTTGGCTGCAAAATCTCTGGAGAGATCGCCAAGCAGAGGGCTTTTCGCGAGACGCTGCCGAATTGTTCACGGCCGGGTGGCGACCGACCACTGTCACAACGCATTCGGCAGGAGTTAAGAGGTGGACTGAATTTTGTGTGAAGGGACACCTCATCCCGATCCGCTCCCTCTCAACCTCGAACCGCCCCCTAGTTTAGCGGTCGCAAAAACCGCCAACTTTATCGCCGCAAGGTTCCAAGAAGGCCTAGCCGCTTCTACGATCACTGGGAATTTGGCTGCAGTTACTGCCGCCGGATTCATCTCTCCCATGGTCAGGGAAGACGACAGAATCGTGCGCATTCTAAAAGGAGTCTCGAATTTGCGACCCAATCTACCACGGTACGCGGCAACGTGGGATGTGGGATTAGCTCTTAACGAACTACGCAAGCTTTGGCCACACGACAACTTAGATTGGAGATGTCTACAAGAAAAGACACTTATTTTGCTTGCTTTGACAACTGCAGCTAGAGTAAGCTCGCTGCAACAATTGAAAACTTCGGAAATGACAGTGTCAACTGACGCCGTAATTTTCAACTCTAAGACTATGCACAAAGACTCTCGTGCCGGCCACCATACGGTTTATCGAGTTGCCCCTTTTTTACAAGAACGGGCAATTTGCCCTTTTAGGGCGTTGTACGATTTTTTGCAAAAGACAACTGATTTGCGCAAAGGAAATTACCTTTTCCTAAAGCTCCAACCTCCTCATGCTGCGCCTACTAAGGACACCTTAAGGCGTTGGATAAAGAATTTTCTTAAGAAAATTGGTGTTGGACAAGAATTCGGAGCGCACTCGACGCGCGCCGCAGCCACCAGTGCTGCTGCTAATACGATTCACGTGCAAGAAATTTTATCTGTTGCGGGCTGGACGTCCGAACAGACATTTGCCAGGTTTTATAACAAAACCATTGTAAACCAAGATGCCTTTCAAAACTCGGTCTTAAATAGACCAGTTCCAAAGAATTTGTCTAGTAATTAAATATTAATTATTTAAATAAAAAACTGTAAAATATCTTATTCGTTTCAAAATATTTTACCTTGTTATCCTGAGAAAAGACTATCTCTCAATTCTCCTGTTATGCCGGAGATTACTGAGAGAGAATGTAATCTCGGCAGAACGAGTGAAGCGAAGCGAAGCGGAGCGAGCGAGTGAATGCCGAGAGCATTCTCTCGATGTAATCGCAGGTTTCACAGGACCCACCATCCTCCCTGAACACCACAACTCCGAACTTCACTAAATAATTACATTTTAGAAAGAGTTATAACTTAAACTCGCCTACCGTCATCACTGTCGATCCAGATCCAGATGACTCCATTTTTGTTTTTTCCTTCACTTCCCTTTTCTACAGGATATGCTTTTAAGACTGACGTAACCCGACTAGTAGCGCCATCTCCTGTGAAACCTGCGATTACATCGAGAGAATGCTCTCGGCATTCACTCGCTCGCTCCGCTTCGCTTCGCTTCACTCGTTCTGCCGAGATTACATTTCAATGTATCTGATTTACGATCCATTTACGATCCATTTACGATTTCCACATTTCCAATTTCAACCGGATTTATTTCCACAGGATTGATTTCCACGGGATTTATTTCCACGGGATTTATTTCCTCGAGACTTATTTCCACAGGATTTATTTCCAGGCGATTTTTTTCCCCGGGATTTAAAAGATGAGCCACATCAACACGTGGCCGGGTACAGCTAGTTACTCACAAAAATACCTGAGTATTTGGCTGCCACATAAAGGTTTTCGGAAGAAGAATCGGAAATATGAAATTAAAATTGGCGCCCGCCGTTCGTTTTTTCAAAAACAAAACAAAATAACCATGTTTTTATTTTCAATTAGGGTTTATTTCATTTGTAATAAACAGCAGTTACCGGTATAGTGAAATTATCTTCCTAACCATTTTTTAAAAAAAAAGATATTTTGCATGGTTAAATGTACTCAACGGATAATTTAGAAAATCCCAAAGTGACTTAATCCTGTTTCGTGATTTTCGACATATTCTCTTGCTACAATGCACACTTGTAACAGATTTGTTGTTTAATTGTCAACGTAAATTGTTACACTCAAAAACTGTTTGGTTGTTTTAACTATAGGTAGGGTTGGCTGACAAGGAGACCGCAGGAGTGTGTAATCCACAGTTGTATAATTTAAAAAAAAAATAAAGTATTGTTATTATCTAAACAGTCAAAACCCTCTTTATTTAAATGCACCTCTCTTTCACATTGTTACAAACAGTTACTTTACTGTGTGATGTAACACTACTTTTTTAATTTTGGAGTAAAAAGGCCAATTTTATCATTACACTTGGTGAATAGGCTGCTCGACATGTGACATGTGACATCATAACTACCGTAGTCATAATTAATAATTCACTATTCATGATGCAAGCTACGGAAAATGCAAGATGGAGTCGCTGGGGGGGGGGGTGGAGAAATGTTGGAGTTGGATCGCCAGGAAACTTGCAAATTAAATTGCATATGTTGTTGTCAAGAAGAAATAAACACAGAACGAATGTTTGTAATTGAGGCTTTAAACCAAATCTAAATCATGCATCAACAAAGGTTATGGGCCCAGCAAATACTGAATTTTGTTATTTTGGATATCGTTGGATGTAGTTTGGAAGCGAGCAGTCAGCAGTGTAGAATAAGTGTTTATTACAGATTGTTGGAAAACTTAAGTAGGCTTAAGAGAGGACTTAAAATTTAGTTGAATTAATTATTATTAAATTTAGTTTAGCCAACAAAATCCTAAAGTTGTCTTTAACTAAATGTTTAGTTGCCTCTCAGCCAACCATACATTTAGTTAAAACAACCAAACCGTTTTTGAGTGTAACAATTGATGTTGACAATTAAACGACAAATGTGTTACAAGTGTCCATTGTAGCGAGAGAACAGGTCGGAAATCACGAAACACGATCAAGTCACGTTGGGATTTTCAAAATTATCCGTTGAGTACATTTTAAAAATTGTATTATAATGCGTGAAAGATATTTTAAATTATCTTTTCTTCTCTAGAGTTTAAAAATGAACAAATTGAGGTGATATTCAGTTTGAAATACTTAAACTACATCCAAATTGCACGCCATGAAGACCGTTTTGGATTTGCCGACTCTAAAACACATTTCGCTCGTGAAAACTTCGCTTTTATTGTGGAAATTCAAGGATAACGATATTTCTCTTATTCTGACCACTTGCAATAAATTTACGACGGAGATTCACAAGAAGCAATGGTTGGAATTGCAAGAAACACTTTGTAATTGAGTGCACGCTTTCGCCATTCCGGTCAAATTAAAACCAATGCTGGATTCGTGTGTTAGGCACGTTGGAAAGCAATTGTGGGATTTGCTTCGATTCTTAGTCAGAGAGGTTTTCAACGGCGTCAACTCCGTCGACGTGAAATGTGCGAAAAGCATCATTCAATGCTCGCAATGGACAGTCCACGGTCAATTAGACGTCAATAAAACAGCACGAGTTATTTCACACTTGCAATGCTTGAAAATGATGTCGAGATTCGCCGTCGCCGTCGTGTGTGGCGTCGCAGACGTCGTGCGAGATATTTGGAACGAACACGCCGACAGTTTGCGAATACGTTTCGACAAGCAAAAGGAGTTGAACTTGAGAAGTACGATGTATGAATTCTGGAAAAGGACGATGATTAATAATAATAATCCCACACGAGACGAGAAATGGAAAATGTTTTTCCTGTGCGTAGACAAGTCCAACCAATGCGGCGTGGAGTACGTGTGGTCGCTCATGAGTCCGCTCGAAAGAAACGAGATCGTCGAGCGACTCATTCAAAGCGAAAGTGCCATGGAAGACTTGATCGATCACTTCAATTACAAAACAAACGTCGATGACCGCAACAAACACAGCGATGATTGTTTCTGCACTTTCGAGATGGGCATCACCAACTTCCTGCTCGCCGAAATGGACGAACGACAACTTGCAGCCCTTTTGTACTCGGACTACGGATTGAGATGTGTGTCGCCTTTGCTCATGCATTTGTCGGACGTGAGCGACTCGTTCGCACCCACGTTGAGCCGCGTCCTCAACGTAATCGCGTCCAGTTACGACTTCAATGACATGATCTGTAAAACCACGCAAATTACTTGGAAACAATCGTGCGACATGGAAGAGTGTATGTTTCGTTTTTGGTTAAATGCTCCGCCCGAAATCAAGCGCAATCATTACGGCATTAAACATTGGTTCATTTTTCTCAGCTTGTGTAAGACGAGGGATTTCGACAACCTGCACTTGCTGTTCAACGACGCCAGTGTCGAACTGAGGAGGCGCATTTTGTCCAAATGCATCGCCGAGTTCCATTATAACGGTCTAAGCAAATTCTATTGGGATTTTTACGAGTTGGCGGCTAAAAAGTACATACACACGAGCGAACAAATGGCCATTTTCAAAACGCAGTGTTCCCACTTTGCGTACGACGTAGGACGCGCCGTTCTTCGCGAAGAAACGGACGAGAGCCGGTGGGCGAGACTCGACAGGTTTTTCACCTTCACTTTTGCAAATGATACAATGAGCAATCAGCTGAAAAAAGCTATTCTCATCGACCACTTCACCGATTGGGAGCCGGTGGAAGAAATGATTGAAAGATTTCGAAATTGGCTTCCCGAAACTGTGTCCGAAGAACTGAGCGAGTGCGAGCTCAAAGAAAGTTTGCCGCCACTGTCCATTCATTTTCAGCAAGACTTCAAAACGACTGCGTTGTTGTTGAGCGAGAATACAGAGCGCGAACGAGAATTCAGAAGAAACGTGTCCACTTGTTTTGATAAAATCTCGAGGATTATTGATGCTTGTCAAGCTGGAAAACTGGATAAAGATGCTTTGCGAATAAATTCGGACGACGAAATGGCGGTTTTCAAGCAATTTTGCCGTTGCCTCGCTCACAAAGCAAGCGCATACTTGGCCGAGCGCTGTCAAAAGTCGATGCTAGAAGGGTTTGTGAAGTCTTGCTTCGACAATTGCCCCGACATTGCGAGTTATTGCATGAGGTGCTTGCCGTTTCAACGCGCCTTCATTTTGCAAGACCATAAGGCCAGAATCCAAATCGATGCGATAAGTGCAGAATTTGGTTTTAGTCCAAAAGAAATGAAAGAGATAAGAGCAACTTACATCCATTAAATTAATTTATTTTTATTGTATTGTATTATTGTGTCAAATTTATAACATGTCATTTCTAAATGTTTTATTCTTAATTAAATAAACACTACAAATTTTTTTAAAAAAATTGGTTGGGAAGGTAATTTCAGTGTAGTTACAGAAGGAAGCTCAAATTGCTGTTTATTTCCACCGGATGACAAAAAAGTAAAGCCTGCAGCATCTTTCTGATACAATATACTTGTATGAATTTAGCATTAAATTCTGCCTTGGAAACTGCTAAAACATTTAAACAAATCATACATTGTAATGACAACCCCTGGCAAAAATTATTTGATCGGCCACCACTTGAGCTGATTCGAGTTGAAAATGTTTTATTTTGCAGTCTTTAGAAATAATTAATAATAACATTTTATCCAGTGAATAAATCAACTCAAATGGAACAATTTAGTCATTATTTGAAAAATATTAAACAAAATAAAAAATAGTTATAGAAATCTTTGTTATCCCACATGGAGAAAAAAGTATTCGATCACAGAAAACTTGGGAAAAAAGTATTCGATCAGGCCAAAAATAATCTATTATTAGTACTTTGTGGATCCTCCTCTTGCTCGAATGACAGCCTTTACACGTTGTGGCATTGAACAAACAAGTACTTGACAATATCCTAGTGGGAAATTTCTTTCCAACTTGCAGTTAAGGCTACCGCAAGTTCAGTTTTATTGGTTGGCTTTTTCTCCTGAATCTAAAGTTTCAACTTCCACCAGGCAGTGCTGTTTATTACAAATGAAATAAACCCTAATTTCAAATAAAAATATGATGAAATCCAAGGGCAGATCTAGCTTTAAGGGGGCCCTTTATCAATATACAGGGTGTTCCAAAAGTCTGAACCACCCTAAATATTTTGTGAGCAATTGCATCTAAGCCAACTTTGATGAAGCGATCGTATAGGAAGTTGGATGAGAGCAATCCAATGATGTCATTAAATTTGACCTTGAAGGCCATTTTCAAGGTCATTCATTTGCTAACTTCTAAACCAATCAGGTTAGAGCAAAATTTCCAATTAGAAAGTTGTAGAGCATCATCTAATTAGTCTAGAACTGTTCTTAAAAAAATTATCCCTCTCTGAAAAGTTTTGAGAAAAATAGGTTTGAAATGTTAGTCTACTCAGCTTTGTAACCTAAAACTATCATGTGGAATGTATTTCCAAAATAATTTATTTCCTTTCCTTTGGGTCTCCTCTCTTCTACTTACAAGTATGACCCAATAAAGTGTCCTAATTGAGGATTAGCTTGGTTGCCTCAATAGTTTTAGGTTACAAAGCTGAGTAGACTAACGTTTCAAACATTTTTTTCTCAAAACTTTTCAGTAAGAGATAACTTTTTTAAGAACAGTTCTAGACTAATTAGGCCCTACTCTACAACTTTCTAATTGGAAATTTTGCTCTAACCTGATTGGTTTAGAAGTTAGGAAGTGAATGACCTTGAAAATGACCTTTGAGGTCAAATTTGAGGATGCCATCAGATTCGCAATGAATGAGATCCCATATGAGTTTTTTTTCAGTTTTCTGATATCTCAAGTATTTTGGAAATTACTTAGGAAGGTTCAGACTTTTGGCACACCCTGTATATGTTAGTGGCTCTTTAAAAAGTGGAAAATTATGTAAATTTTAACTTTTGGCTCTTCCGTCTCAAAAGGTTGTCGACCCCTGGTATAGCCTTATGCCTCCAATGGTTAAGCTAACCGAACTCAAAAAGCACAATCAGTTTCATTGGTCGAGCCAGTTTACTACTAACTCCAGACTCCAGAAGTAGTTTTGATTTTTATTTATTTTTGTAATTGTTATTACAGTCGAAACTCTCTATAACGAATCGCAAGGGACCGGAAAATCGATTCGTTATAACGACAGTTCGTTGAAACGAATTAGGTTAAAAAAATTAAATTTTATCATAAACAATATTATTTAATCATAGACATGCAAGTTTCATGTCAATTTTTTCCAAATTCTTTAAAATTGTTAAAAATTGTAGAACGGGGCAAATTAAACTCATCTGCTACAATTAGTGGCTTCTTGCCATTGTCAATGGCATTAAAAATATTCAACTTGTTCTCAATAAAAACTGCCTTTTGTTTGGCAGTCATTTTAAAACAGGAAAATTTTGATTTTCCTGTGCTTATGGGCATCGGATGTTGTGAGTCATGTGATCAGTTTTGAAAATTCGTTATAACGAGAGCTTATGGGTATTACAGTAGGCGCATTCAATAACTTCTCGTCTAAATATTTGTCTCGCACGAATTTTTAGACGAGAAGCCTCGTTTCTGAATGCAATCGTTTATTTCCCAAATAAACGATTGTTTAACTGCCAAACTGGATCTGGGATTCCAGATCAAGTTCTAGGTTATATCCCGCTGCAAGTCGCATACGGGTATTTATTTCAAGTCGCATACGGTATTTATTTCGAAATTTTTCTTACCTCGGATTTTTCTATTGTTTCAATCCCTAATTATTATTATTACTATGGTGATGATTATTATCGTCATTCACTTCAAAAAAATTTAAAACAGCTGCAAAATTGTACTAATATCTCCGATCGTTGCGATCGATCTAACGAAGAATCAAGATGGCTGCCAACAATACCCGATTTGCACGAGTTTTCTCGTGGCACGAAGATTTAAACGACCTAAAAAGGTCGTGTATTTTCAGCCCGTTTAAACCCGTTTGCACGAGCTTTTAAACGAGAATCTCGTTTAAAAGTTCGTGGAAACGGGTTTAAACGACCGTTTTAGAGTTTTTGAATGCGCCTAGTGTACCTGAAAACTTCTTTGTTATAACGGATAATTCGTTATATCGAAATTCGTTATAACGAAAATATTTAACATGGTGTTCTATGGCTGGCCAACCAAGTCATTTTCAACAATTCGTGAAAGCGATAATTCGTTATATCGCGATTCGTTATAAAGAGTTTCGACTGTACTACTTTTAGTAATGTAATTTTGATTTTTCTCATTATAAAATGTTATTTCCATCATTGAAATTAAGTTTAACAATATCAAACTCATGTTTGTTATGTTTATTGGTTACTACGTCTGGAAAGTAAACAAGTTTGAATTTTTGGCTGTTGCCTAGGCAATCGATTACAATGTCTGTACATTGCTTGCAATTCTGGTGTTTGGCTCTGCTTTTACGGATCACTACACCAGTAAACTGTAAAAACTGGGTGTTTTAGAAGCCTCGAGGTCGCACAGAATCGAAGGAATTGGAAGACGCGCCGTGCAGAGAAGTCGACATCGAGGAGGTGTTTTCCATTTGAGAAGCGATGACGCGGATTCGTGGAACCGGAAATACGTTTTGGTGTCATAATTTGTCATAATCTTTCTTTGTCCTTGTTTTGTATTTTGTGAACCCCGAATAAATCAGTGTAATTTCCAATTTACCACGTGCAGCATGTCTTGGATTTTTGGTCAGATTTTCAATCCATTTCAATCGTAAGTTTGATGCAGTTTTTGTCGAATATCAACGTGTGGATCTCTTTTGAACTTTCAAATAAACTGGCTCGACCAATAAGACCGAGTGTCCTTTTTGAGTCCTGTTAGAGTATACTTAAGTTTTCCAACAATCTGTAATCAATGTAAATTCAATAGTATTGTAGTGTGTATGGACACTTATCGTTTACTAAATGAATATTCCCTTTATTTCTATCTCGCAGATCCAAAAATTAAATAAAATGCAATCCCTCAACAATTTTTTTGTGTAAAACCTACAAAAAATTGCGTAAAGAATTAAATTTTGCAGATGGGAATAGCCAGGCCTGGGACAAAACCACAATGAAAATAACAAACAAGGTGTTCAAATATAAGTATCATTTTTAATGATCACGTCATAAATAAATATCGTATAGCGGTAACAGTTTTATAAATGCTCTGATAAAACAATGACATTAAATAGAAATTTTAAAAATTATACACATTAATGTGCGTTTGTTCACATAATCAGTGATGACCAGACTCGACAAAAAAAATCGAAAAATAAAATTCGAAAAAATAAAATGAAATGAAATTTAAGTTATGTGACCGATTCTTCGACGACTCGCTGCTTGCGAGCAAAAGAGAGAAAAACTTGTTCCAGAGTTGCCTGACTCACGGAATAGTCTTCGAGATTAAACAGCGCTTTTGCCTTCTCCATCGACTCGAAGAGGTACGCCCATTTGGTCTCCACGTCCTTAATTTGGTAATGCACGAGTCCCTAAAACAAATAAATATAACTTAATACACAGTTTGCGGCAGCTACTTTTCTCTTGTAAAAACGCGCCACATTCATTTATCTTACTTGGTGTATGTCCTGAAGAACGGCACTCGGAAATGTCTGCTCAATGTATGTCTGTAATTCCGTCTGCTTATTTGTCATTAGATTTATGGTCGAACTAGCACCGGGCTTGAGTTTGGCTAAAATTGTAAACCCCTGACTGAATTTGTTCTTCAGATGCTGGATCGGACCGAAACACTGAAACTGACCGTTCACCATAATGCCCACTCTGTTGCAGAGCACTTCACATTCCTCCATACTAGAAAATTTGTCCAAAATTAGTCAAAAATTTCATCACTATCATTCACTACATTCATTTACCTATGCGAAGTCAAAACAACCGATATTCCCCGCCCGTTAGCGCTTCTTAGAATGTCCCATATTTTTCTCCTGGCGACCGGGTCCACTCCGGTCGTGGGCTCATCCAAAAATACGACCGGCGGATCTCCGATGAATCCCATGGCTGCACTCAGTTTTCTTTTATTTCCACCGCTAAATAAATAATTTTTTTTTAAAATAACTTTGTTCTAATCAGTTAAGTCTCTTTATTTCGAATACCTGTAGAAAAGCGTGATTTTATCGGCATGCTCGGTGAGGTCAAAGTCCACGATGTACTGATCGACAACCGCCTTTATTTGGGAACTGCAAATTCCACGAAGGTGAGCAAAAACGGTGAGGATTTCTCGTCCGGTCAAGTAATCGATGAGCGCATCAAATTGCGGGCAATAGCCAACTTGCTTTAAAAACTAAACCAAATATAGTTAGGTTAATGCACTTGGATGGATGAAAAACCTATCGGGGCTTACTTGTCCTCGCTTGTGCCGTACACTAGACCTGTTAATGTAAGCATCGCCGTGAGTGATGACCAAGTCGCCGGTAAGCATTTGAAATGTGGTCGTTTTGCCAGCGCCGTTAATTCCCAGCAGGCCAAAACATTCGGCGAAATGAACACCAAAACTCAAATCGTCAACGGCTGCAAAGTTGGAGAATACTTTCCTCAAGTCCTGCACCACCATAACATCGGTGTCGATGATGTCTGTATGGAAACAAAAAATGCTCTACAACTTTTCAATTGACATTGTTTCCTTTTAACGTTTGGAACAAACACCTTTCATTTACTTGTTAGTACAAGACAACCCTTGCTATTGCCATCAAACAGTTGGTGATAACCAGAATTCATTGAAGTGAAATAATTTGTAATGGGAGAAATAAGAACAGGCAAACAACTACCGTATTTTATCGATTAAGAGCCACGGCTCTTATTCAAAACTGCCATTTTTGTCAGCAATTACAATTTCGGTTTTTCGTTCGTTACATTTGTTTAATGTAACACACAACCCAGTCTAAAGGTGGAAACACAAGGAAGCAGGTAAAATTCCAAAGCTTGCTAGCACAAGTTTAATGAGGAAGTCATTAGCTGCGTTCAATTCTAAAATAGCTTTCAAAAACTTTTTTTCATCGTTTTCCGAAAAGAGTTTTCAACATTGAGCAATGTTATTACCAACAGCTTTCAACAGCTTTCAACAGCCACGGAGCATGCTCAGTCTGCACATGATCACATAACAAATCACAAAATGCATTCGTAATGTAAGTTTATTTAAATTAATAGTATTATTATTATTCATTTAAGAACGGGAAATCAGCCGAACATCGGCCACATTCGATTGCACAGATCCGGCCAAAATCGGCAGCTTTCAAGCGCGCAAATGCGGCCGAAAAATTGCCCGCATTCGATCGCGCAAATGCGCCAAAATTGCCCGCATTCGATCGCGCAAATGCGCCAAAATTGCCCGGGTATGCACATATGCAGCCGCATTTTATCGTTCTTAAAGGCATAATAATTCTACAAATAAATTAAATAAACTTACATTTTTGTGTGTGCTTCCACCGCCGATCTATTCGATTACAAAATGGCGGCCCAGGAAAACAATTTGAAAACGACGAAAACCACGAATTTATGGTTTTCATGAAATCGGTTTTTAGGAAAACCGTTTTCCGAAATGTGACGTCAAATGCGTCTACATCCTGTGTGGGAAAACGGCGAAAACGAGGAAAACGGGGAAAACTGTTTAGAATTGAACGCACCTATTTACAAGCTCACTTGACCCACTTTTGGCTTACCAGCTTAACTGGCAAACTCAAGCTAGCTAGCTGGCTGCCAGAAATTCCCGCCAAAATCTCCTACAAGAATTTCCTCACGATTCTGATTGGCTGTCAAAGTCACATGACCAAAACGCCAGCAAGCTTAAAGCTGGTCAACCGAATTCAGTTTGAAAGGAGCGGGTGAGTACAAGATCGCTTCAAAACAAACCTTTGAATAAAAACGCAAGCTTGTGTTTGTTCAAGCAGGTGAGTTTTTAGCCGTTTTTTCAAGTAAAAGCAAGCTTTTAAATTTTACCCGCTTCCTTGTGTTTCCGCCTTTAAAAGCCCTGGTGTAGTTCACACTTAAATCCCTTTTGTACAAAGTCTAATTTCTACACGTTTGTTCTGACTAGGGATGAGAACGGAACCGGAAATGGTCCCGATCCCGGTCCCGGTCCCGCAGCAGGATTCGGGACAGGACGGGACTGGATGAAACTGTATTCCACGGGATTCGGGACGGGACGGGACTTGTGTATTATGCGTGTAATACGTAATACGTGTGTATTACAACATAATACGCGTGTTTTTCAGACCCCGAAAAAGTGAAAATTTCTGGACACGGGACGGTCTGGGACCCGAAAAATTCACAATTTTCGGGACACGGGACGGGTCAGGACTCAAAAGTTGGTCCCGTTCTCATTCCTAGTTCTGACGTGTAGAAAAGCAATAACGTAAACATAAACAACTCACTTGGATCGTGAATTCGCCGCTTTTCCGCAAGCACATCTTCATCTAACGCATTTCCCAGTCCGTCGAACGTGTTGACATTGTTTCTATTTCCAATCAATTGGTTTTTTCCCCGGCGAATTTTATACCAAAGCGTGTAGAAAATTCCCTGTTCGATGAGCGCCAAAATACCGAAATACAACACTCCGGTCACAGCCATCATGGTAACTTCCTGACCAATTCCGGGATCATCCCACGCGAAATAATTTGGCTTCACATGAGGCAAAGGCAAACCAATAAAACTCATGAAAGCATTTTTAGATGAAAGCTGAACCATTTTCATCAATGCCACGGTCACGGTGAAATTTGGTACAAGCCGAAACAGCCACTGAATGTCTCGTCCAATTTCCTTCAACGAATCGGAGCCGAATTGTTGGAACGTGTTGATGGTGATGCTCAAAATGATGCCGGCTAGCAAGTTGGCAATCGTCAGACGGCTGAATCCCGTTGCCGGAACCTTGGCCATGAACGACACGATGTAGGTAAAGGGAATCGAACACCAGCCGTACAATATGAGCAGTAAAATCACAACTCCTGCAAATTAAACACAATCAACTGAATAATTGTATGGGATATTGAATGAATATAAGACCATGGTGTTATATTCAAATACAACACCATGGTGTTGTATTTGAATATAACACCATGGTCTTATTTTCGGTGAAAGATGGTTGGCAAAACAAGCAATAAAAAACTAAACCTTTGTTCACCTGCCAAAAAAAACCAACAAACTATGCTAACATTGTTTGATTGATTAAAAGTGGAAAAAGCTTACTTTGCATATTATAAAATAAATAAAATCCATCATTCTAATCACTTTTTACACTAAAATACATTGAAAATAAACAAAAACTACTTTTCCGCATAGTAGAGCACAGTCCACAGTTAGGCGTAAACTGGCTTAGCCAATAGGAGTTAGGACAACGTTGTGATGGTTTTGAGTATAGGCACAGTTCCTAGGACTTACGAACTAGCAGTAGGGTTTCTGTTTTAAAATTTCACACAAATGCTTCTAAAAATCAAAGTGCTTAGAGTCTACGAAGGTCTTAAAGTGGCCCTGGGAGTGTGCGCCTGCCTCTCTCATCCTGAGAGAAAGCTTACTTGCTCAACATTCTTGCCAGTGGGAATCAGCGTTGACAGACGATCAGCCGCAATTAAGTCGATGAACATTACTGCCAACTTAACAGGTGCACTCTTTGCTTTATTCTATGGAAAATCAATCTCACCTTAGTCAAACGGCTCGCCTTAAAGGTAGGTTCACACTTGTGTTCACACTAGACCCAACGCAAGAAAACTGACGCAACGCAAGCTGCTTGCGTCCAAAATTCTTGACATTGAAGCCAATTCCTGCTTTAACTCCCAAGTTGAAGCAAGCGACGCAACGCAAGAAAAGGTCTTGCAGCCAACCAATCACGATCGACACCAATCACGATCGACTAAAACTCTCATCGATTCACGTCTGGTTGGCGAGACTTTGCCACATCCAAGTAGGCCGCTATTTTCAGATTCTGCAACTAGTTCTAGAACTAGATCTAATTCCAGGTTTCATTGAAACCATCTGATCAGCCAGACGCAACATCAATTGTTTCAGCTCTGTTTAAACGTGCCCTACGCGTATTTACAAACTGCAGACGCTACAGGAATCTTTGTGGCCAGGAGTGACTAATGCATCTGACGGAATTATTGACTCAAAACGGCAAGTTCCCTGCTCAGAGTGCGCTAACCTCATCTCCCTCACCTTAACAGGGTCAAATAAAACAAAACAAAGCAAAACAAATCAAACTAAAACCCTCACAGATGATAAATTCAAAAATTCAACGGTGTTTGAGTTATTGATGCATTAGTCATTCCTGGCCACGGATTCCTGAAGCACAGGGATTCCGGTAGCGTCTGCAGTTTGTAAATGCGCGTGCCCTACAGTGTGGTGAACAGACTCTGCATTGCGTTTGACTAATTTTTCCTTGCATTGATTTGCATCGCCCCTAGTGTGAACACAAGTGTAAACACAAGTGTGAACCTAGCTTTATGCTGGGCGCACACATACCGCGATTTCGCATCGCGTTGCCATTGCGCATTCGCAAATGACGTCATTTCCTTCGCGCCGGTTTGAAATCTGCTTTTGAAAATAGTACTTGTCTCAAGTACTATTTCACCCGCGATTCATGTCGCAGCCAATCCGTGAGCTGTGTGAAATGACGTCATTTCATCAACATTTTCAACCGAAATGGCGGGCAGGTTTTTCGGATCAGGAATGACGTCATAACATTGAAATAGCAAAGCTGGAATAGCTACATGTGTGTAGCATTGCGTGCAATTCAGAGGGCGATTTCGCCAGCGAAATCGCGACGCGATGCGAAATCGCGGTATGTGTGCGCCCAGCATAACCCAGTGGTTCTTAACCTTTTTGGAGAAACCAGCACCCCCTAGGATGCATTGCACCCCTGGTTAAAAACCACTGGCCTACTCCTTTCCCAAATAAAATAATATTTCCTTTAAAAATTGAAACTAAATAAGATGTTACCAGTTTTCTCTCCGCCAGTGAACGTCCCCGTCTGGTCTACGGTGGAAAAAAGTATCATGAGCAAAATAGAGCAAATAATGTGCGTAGCATAATCCCAAACGAAAGAAGCGGCCCAGAAAACAGCGCCGTCGACGCCGGTCATGAGTTGCAGATGTTTGGACTTGGTGGCCCGCTCGTGGATCGGAAACACGATGAACGACGAAGAGAGAAACGAAAGCCCGACCGGCACAAACACGCCCAGCATGATCGACTTCACCATCTGTATGATGGCGGCGATGGGGAAGTTGCTCTTCTGGTCCGTCTCCAAAGGCGCGTTCTCGACGACCAACGACACGTTTTCCGTCTTGTTGTAATGTCTCGCCATCGCGTTGTGCAACAAATTGAGCGCTAGCGGTTCGGTGTGGTAGAAGAGCCCGTTGTACCACAAGTTCATCTTGGTTTTGTCGCCGGACTCGCTGAAATTGGCTCCGACGATGTATTTGTTGGAATAATCGATGAAGTGCTTCTGGCTGAGTTCCTTCAGGTAGTCCATGGCGTCGCCGCTGACGTTGACGAACGTGGTGTCTGTCGGGAACGAGGAATGGTAATAGTATTCGTAATCTTCGTTGAGGTTTTTTTGGAAAACCGTGGTGGCGCCGTACTGCGATATGTCCATGGTTAATGCGGGTAAGGAGGTGGGAGTTAAATCCAGTCTGTTGTTGACTATCAGGACGGTTGTTATCATTATGACTGGTAAAAGAATCTGTTGAAATAGAATAAGTTAAATTATATGAATTGTTGAATTATAATTTCATATAATATTCATATATATTTCAATATATGTCAATTATATTGAAATTGTTGAAATAATAATAATATTGTTGAAATTGTATTTTTTATTGGTGAAATTGTATTTTTTATTGTTGAAATTGTATTTTTTATTGTTGAAATTGTATTTTTTATTGTTGAAATTGTATTTTTTATTGTTAAAATTGTATATTTTATTGTTGAAATTGTATTTTTTATTGTTAAAATTTTATTTTTTATTGTTGAAATTGAAATCGCCAATTTGGCACAAAATCTTTTAAAAATCGCCAATTTGGGACAAAATCCTTTAAAATCGCCAATTTGAGACAAAATCTTTTAAAAATCGCCAATTTGGGACAAAATCTTTTAAAAATCGCCAATTTGGGACAAAATCTTTTAAAAATCGCCAATTTAGCACAAAATCTTTTAAAAATCGCCAATTTGGGACAAAATCTTTTAAAAATCGCCAATTTGGGACAAAATCTTTTAAAAATCGCCAATTTGGGACAAAATCTTTTAAAAATCGCCAATTTGGGACAAAATCTTTTAAAAATCGCCAATTTAGCACAAAATCTTTTAAAAATCGCCAATTTAGGACAAAATCTTTTAAAAATCACCAATTTGGGACAAAATCTTTTAAAAATCGCCAATTGGGAGCTCGTCTATGCAGTCCCCATTTAATGGTTATGCCCATCTTCGATTTGATCATCGCCAATTTTTTCTTACTTGAGCTAACAGCAAGACCCAACGGCGTTTCGAATAATACCATCGTTTCAAGAGCAACGCCGTAAACGGTTGCATCCACGAATTAAAACCCGTTGATCGTTGGATGCCGCTCACTCCGTTTCCAACTGCAACTGCAAAAATCAAATTTAAAAAAACAACACTTTATTTATTATTATTTTTTACAATATATTTACCATAATTACCAGTATAATGAAGTAAATTAGCGTTCGATTGATTTTGCTGGATCACGCCGTTGTTGACGCTGCTGCCGCTGCTTTCCTTGACGCTTTCGCCAACCTTGAGAAAAACTTCTTCCATCGTGGTGACGCAAATGCCGAAGTTATTCATGCCGAGTTTTGGCGCGTTTGATTCGAGGTGCTTAAACATGTCGGCGAATGTGTTCGAGGATTCCGAAGGAAGGATGAGACTTAGTTCGGTCGCGTTGTCGGATTTGATCACGACTCCCGGAACGTGTTGCTGCACCAACGCGCAAATGCGGTTTACATCGCAATGGTCGGCTTTGCTGATATTCAAATGGTATCCGGCACCTAGAAATTAATCGTTTGGAAAATGTAATGGCATTTTTAAACGTGTGCTAAATAAACATGGAAAACCATTGAAAAGTACTGAATAAATGTTGACAAATGTTGAATAAATATCGAAGTGTGTTGGATAAATTTTGAGAAATGAAAAATAAATGGTGGGAAACGTAGAATAAACGTTAAGAAACATTGGAAAGCATTGGAAAACATTGAAAAAACATTGAAAACGTTTGAAAATATTGAAAAACATTGATAAAACATTGAAAAACATAGATAAAACATTGAAAAAACATTGAAAACGTTGGAAAATATTGAAAATCATTAATAAGACATTGAAAACGTTAGAAAATACTAAAAAACATTGATAAAACATTGAAAAAACATTAAAAACGTTGGAAAACATTGGAAAACATTGAAAAAACATTGGATAACATTGAAAAAACATTGGAAAACATTGAAAAAACATTGAAAAAGTTGGAAAAACATTGGAAAACATTGAAAAATCATTGAAAACGTTGGAAAATATTGAAAAAACATTGAAAACGTTGGAAAATATTGAAAATCATTAATAAAACATTGAAAAAACATTGATAACATTGGGAAACATTGAAAAAACATTAAAAAACATTGAAAAAACATTGAAAAACATTGAAAAAACATTGAAAAACATTGAAAAAACATTGATAAAACATTGGAAAAACATTGGAAAACATTGAAAAACATTGGAAAACATTGAAAAAACATTGGAAAACATTGAAAAAACATTGGAAAACATTGAAAAAACATTGATAAAACATTAATAACGTTGGGAAATATTGAAAATCATTAATAAAACATTGAAAAAACATTGATAACATTGGGAAACATTGAAAAAACATTGGAAAACATTGAAAAAACATTTGAAAACATTGAAAAAACATTGATAAAACATTGAAAAAACATTGAAAAGATTAAATAAGCAAAATTACCGTATCTTTTCTTCAAAAACAACGGAGAACCGCAACACTCAATCTGCCCTCGTGCCATAATAGCGATCCTATCGCCCAGCACATCGGCCTCTTCCATAAAATGCGTGCTCAAAATAATGCACCGATCCTTCCTCGCTTCCTGCAGCAACTCCCAGATGGCTCTCCTCGCTTCCGGGTCCATCCCCGACGTCGGTTCATCCAACATAACTATCTAAAAACCCAAAAAAAAAATCATTCCCAAACTAAAACACAAACAAAACCGAAAATACTTTTGGATTTCCAATCAGAGCGATTCCCAAATTCAACTTCCGCTTCATTCCGCCGGACAACTGCATGGCAAGCGTGTTCCTCTTGTCCCACAGCTGCAGTTTGTGCATCAGGTTTGTCACTTCCGTGTTGAGTTTCTTGGCCGAATTGATCTTGAGTTGTCCGAAAAACTTGAGGTGTTCGACCACCGTGAGCGTGCTGAACAGCATGTTGTGTTGGGGACACAGGCCGAGGTTCTCGCGAGCGAAGTCGATGTTGGTTCGTATGTCGTATCCGTTCACGATGGCCGTTCCGCTCGTGGGGGGGAACATTCCCGTCAGAATGGACATCGTGGTGGTTTTCCCGGCGCCGTTGTGACCGAGTAGAGCCGTTATTTGGCCCTCGTAGATGTTGAGACTCAAATTGTCCACGGCGGTTTTTCCTTTGCCGTAATTCTGGGGACGAGAAAAAATTAATTTGACTGGAAAATCAGTTTAAATATTTATGTTTCAATCGTGTGATGATGTTCTGGCATGTTTTATACGCAAAAAAAAATGAAAAACGCACTTTTTAGGCACGAAATGACTGCAAAAGTGGAAAAATCACTTTTTAGACGTAGAAATTAAATTTTTTTTAACCTGAAAATTTATTTTTAAGCAATAAATTCACTTTTCAGACGCTTAAATTTAATTTTTACGTGCAAAAAACCAAATACTTAAACAAAAATCAACTTTTTCCCATAAAAATGGCATATTTCGCGTAGAAAAATTCACTTTTAGACACATAATCGACCCTTTTACACCCAAAACCAAACTTTCCATGTGAAAATAAAATTACTTTAGTTAAATTTCTTATTGCAATAGCCGTATCGAGACCGCTCGGTTCCTTTTCAAAGTTCATCGAGTTTAAATTATCAACGTCACCTTCTTCCGAATGCATCTGTTCGATTCTGCACCAATAATCCTTCTGCAAAAAAAATAAATAAATAAAATAAAAATAATATAAATAACTTTTCTCAAAAATAATTACCGTGAATAAAAAATACCAAGGTTTTCCAACCCCGTAAATCCCAGGAAACACATTGTCCAAATACCACGTTAAACCGCCATAGAGAAAAATATCGATAATAAACATCATAATTATATACGCCATCGTTAGATCGTCGCCTTGGTAACTCGGTTCGTTTAAATTAGTCCAATTAATCCCGATACCTGCAATTATCGATTCGTTTATTCAATAAAACCTAATTAAACTGAATTAAATTAAAACAACTCACTTCGGCCTTCGAAAGCGACGATAAAGCGAACCGCCCACGCCATCGCCATGTTTGGGAAAATGGCGACGAGCAGTTTCGATGAAACATTCAAATCGTGGTAGCTTCGAGACATTAAATTGAACGGGATGGAGAAGGTGAGCACCCAGGCGAGCACCCCGATGGCCGTGGCGATCGTGGCTGTGAAAATTAATTTTAATTTTAATTGTAATTTTGATTTTATTTAGATTTTATTCCGCGTACGTTTTGAAAAGAAGCAGGAAATGAAGAAACAAAAGAAAATGGCGCTCGTGATGTATAAAACGAAAATAAATAATATTAATTCGGGAGATGAGTAAGATAGGACCGAGTATTCTTGCAGTTTGGAACACAAAAAGAAGACGATTATAATAGAGCTGATTAGCATCATGACGAATGAACTAATGAACCAGCCGATCCATTGCAGCCAGCCGGGTAGACCCATCAGTTTCATTAATTCCTGAAACATTAAATTCGACATTTTTAGTATTTTTCAGATTTTGAAAATTTAAAATTGAAAAGAAAAAAATTTAAAAAAAAAAAAACGGAATTTATTCAATTGTGTTGACTCAATGTTTTGATTAAAACGAGTCATTAATAAAGATAAGCAACTGTTGATAGATGAAGGAGATAAAACAAACTGTAATAGTCTTTTATAAACGAAGTTCTGATAAAATTAAATCAGAATTTCATTTGTTTTTGTTATTTTTCAATTTTTTTTCGTTTATTTTCAATTTTTTTCAATTTTTTCTCTCCCTAAAAATGATAATTTAATTTATTTCGTAAATAAATAACCTATCACCTTAACACCCATTTCCTTTTCCCCCACAATGTATTTAATGAGCGTCGGCGAAATAAAGACGAAACTGAGAACGAGAAAAAGCGGCAACGTATTCTGAAGAAAATCTGAAAAACAGTTATCCTTATAATAAGGTGGGTAGGGAAATTTTTGCGTCGTTATCTAAAAAACAAAAAATAAAATAAATAAATATATCTTTTTTAAAATTTTTTAACTATTTACCTCGAATTGAGACGAATCAAAGCTGCTAGAAGTTAATTCCATAAACCGTAAAGCGATATTATGTTGTAGAATCATAAACGTTTCGTAATAACTTTTAAAAAAATATATAAATTATAAAATTTTAAAAATTTTAAATCCAAATTTCTCTTACTGAAATTCTTTCAATTCTTTCTCTTTTAATTCCAACTTACTGCCTGTAATTGGTTGCAATACACCGCAGACTAGCAAAAACTGCAAAATCTTCTAAAATCTTCACAAAAATCTCTCAAAATCGACAAAAACCATCCAAAAATCTCGAAAAACCTCCCAGAACCTATAAAGATATGAAAAAAAAATCACAAAGAATCGATTTCTTTGCAAAAAATGCCAAAAAATTAACCAAAACAAGTAAACACTTATCTGAAATCCTTACATATTGACCTAACACCAATCAGGGCTGTTTGGACCAATCAAAATTGCCTAGAAAATAAAATAAAACCAAATTAACACAACAAAAATTTAAAAAAAAACTGAAAAAAACTGAAAAAACAAATTCCAAAAAATGTAGTTTACCTTCTAAGATGTCCTACCTGGCTAAGGTGCAGTTGGGGGTCGTCAACAGGCATTTGGGCGATCTGAAATAGCTAGAAAATAAATTTAAAAAATAAAAAACACATCAAAATCAATAAAAAAAATTGCCAAATTTGGGAAACTTTAATTTCCAATACAAACAACAAAGAACACAACAAATTCCATCAAAAAACCACCAAAATCACGAAAAATTATTGCTTAAAACAACCAAACTCACCAGCGAGGCGAGAACGAAACCAACATGGCGGTGTAAAAGAACAAATGCTGGAGAAAATAAATAAAAACAACAAAAAACTCATCAAATTCCATCAAAAAACCATCGAAATCGTGAAAAATCATCGATCAAAACAACCAAACTCACCGTGTGAGATGTCCCGGGTTCCGCCCAGGCATTTGGACGGGCTGAAAGGCATAGAAAAGAAATTAAAACAACAAAACACACATCAAATTCCATCCAAATCGTGAAAAACCACAGAAATCGTGAAAAATCATCCCCCAAAACAACCAAACTCACCAGCGAGGCGAGAACGAAACCAACATGGCGGCGGAGGACAACAATTGCTGGAGGCGCCCCGCTATGCGGTGGCAATCTTGGGAAGGAGGTTAAGGGATGGAGGAGACGAAATCGAGCTTTCTGCACCAATCGCAGCCGCCAACAGGCCCAAGCCCGCACCCTTTGCCGCTGAATCTAAAGATTTCTTGCACTAGCAAATGATTATTTCAATGCTCATTGGCCAGTTTCTCAAATCTCATTCATTCGGTTGGTTACTTATTTTTCCCTCCAAATAGTTTTCTCTTCATTGATTGGTCCTTAAAATTCAGTTTCTACTAACTGACACGAGGTGGCGAATAGAGGGCGCTGCTAGAGTAGAAGAGGCGGCAAATTTGAACGCGCGACAAAAACCATCTTTTAGAAAACCGCTCATCAGTTGCAGTGGTTGCATAAATAAATAAATGAAATGATAATTGACGTTAATTCTCAATGTTTTTTTTTTATAAATCTCGACGAAATTTTCAATGTTTTTGATGAATCTCAAACGGTTTTTGTCAGATTTCTACAATTTTTAGTTCAATTTCTCCAAATTTTTCTCCAATTTCCCCAAATTTTTGTCAAACTTGCCCTAACCTAACGTGCCCTTAACCTAACGTAACCTAACCTAACGTGCCCTTAACCTAACCTAACCTAACGTGCCCTTAACTTAACGTAACGTAACCTAACCTAACCTAACCTACCGTAAACTAACCTAACCTAACCTAACGTGCCCTTAACCTAACCTAACCTAACGTGCCCTTAACCTAACGTAACGTAACCTAACCTAACCTAACCTACCGTAAACTAACCTAACCTAACCTAACGTGCCTTAACGTAACATAACCTTACGTGGTCTTGCCTTAACGTAACGTGTCTGTGTCACAAAACGTATTTTTGATTGTAAGAATTTTAATTTTTCTAACTTTGAACGAGATTTTAAAATGCAAGTTTTTCGAATTAATTGTTGACAATCTTTGAAGTTTTTTTCTCAAATTTTTTTCTTTTTTTCTTTCTTTATTTTATTATTTTATTTAATTTGCACAAAAATTATTCCCTTTCTTTCTCTCCTCACAAGTCAACACAACAGCCGTCAGTTGAGTTGCCATGGCATTAATCCCCCCTTCCTTTTATTCCCCCTTCCTTTCCCAATTTGGCCCTTTCTCTCTTGCCTCGTCGGTGACCGCAGCAACTCCGGAAACGAGATCTCAAATGCACTCAAATGAAATGAAATGAAAATTCCAGAAAACAAAAGATCAAACTTTATTCATTTATTCATTTATTCATTTATTGAATTTATTGCAAGTGGTCAGAATAAAAGTACGTAATATTGTTATCCTTGTGTTTCCAGAACAAAAGCGAAGTTTTCACTAATGAAATGTGTATTAGAGTCGGCAAATCCAAAACGGACTTGATGGCGTGCAATTGAGCTGTAGTTCGGGTCTTTCAAACTGATTTATTAATATCACCTTTAGAAAAGAAAACATATAATGTAAAATCGTTTTCATGCAAAACGATTCAATTTTTAAAATATACTCAACGGTTAATTTTGAAAATCCCAAAGGCCTTAATCGCTGCCTTAATCGATTTTCGACATGTTCTCTCGCTACAATGCACACTTGTAACAGATTTGTTGTTTAATTGTCAACATAAATTGTTACACTCAAAAACGGTTTGGTTGTTTTAACTAAATGTATTTGTAATCAATGTAAATTCAATATCATGTCTGTATGGACACTTATCATCCAAAAATTAAAGACAAAACCACAATCAAAATAATAAACAAGCTGTTCAAATATAAGTATCATTTTTAATGATCACGTCATAAATAAATATCGTATAGCGGTAACAGTTTTATAAATGCTCTGATAAAACAATGATATTAAATAGAAATTTTAAAAATTATACACATTAATGTGCGTTTGTTCACATAATTAGTGATGACCAGACTCGACAAAAAAATCGAAAAATAAAATTCGAAAAAATAACATGAAATGAAATTTAAGTTATGTGACCGATTCTTCGACGACTCGCTGCTTGCGAGCAAAAGAGAGAAAAACTTGTTCCAGAGTTGCCTGACTCACGGAATAGTCTTCGAGATTAAACAGCGCTTTTGCCTTCTCCATCGACTCGAAGAGGTACGCCCATTTGGTCTCTACGTCCCTAATTTGGTAATGCACGAGTCCCTAAAACAAATGAATAGAACTTAATACACAGTTTGCGGCAGCTACTTTTCCCTTATGCCGGGACTACTCGATTAAACGCCGGGCACTCAGCGGCAAGTTCAGCAATTGTCGGTGGCATCGAATAAACGCCGGGTCCCAAAAATGGGTGATTTTTCGCAAAAAGTCGAAGATTTTTGCGAAAGAATGAGCATTTTAAGCAAAAAAATCATCATTTTTAGCAAAAAAACCTCATTTTTTAGCAAAAAGTCATCATTTTAAACGGAAAATCGGCTATTTTTAGCCAAAAAAATCATCATTTTTAGCCATAAATCATCATTTTTAGCCAAAACTGATCATTTTAAACGAAAAATCGGCGATTTTTAGCAAAAAAATCATCATTTTTAGCCATAAATTATGATTTTTGGCTAAAAATGATAATCGTCATTTTAAACGAAAAATCGGCGATTTTTAGCAAAAAATCATCATTTTTAGCAAAAAAAAATCATTTTTAGCAAAAAAAAATCATTTTTAGCAAAAAAAAATCATTTTTAGCAAAAAAAAATCATTTTTAGCAAAAAAAAATCATTTTTAGCAAAAAAAAAATCATTTTTAGCAAAAAAAAATCATTTTTAGCAAAAAAAAATCATTTTTACCAAAAAAAAATCATTTTTAGCAAAAAATCATCATTTTAAACGAAAAATCGGCGATTTTTCAGTTATGCGCCGGGCCCTACTAAGCGCCGGGCCTCGAATAAGTGCTAGGTGGGGCGAGTCGAAAAAACTATTAAACGCCCCGGCGTTTATTCGAGGCAGTACAGTATATTTCAAATTTCAGAAAGTAGATCCCGTTTGTTTATAAGAAAAATAAATAAAAACATCGTTTGGAGATCAAAATTGATCCTAGGTAAATGACACAATGTTAATTTAAATCTTTTTTTTTTATCTTACTTGGTGTATGTCCTGAAGAACGGCACTTGGAAATGTCTGCTCAATGTATGTCTGTAATTCCGTCTGCTTATTTGTCATTAGATTGATGGTCGAACTAGCACCGGGCTTGAGTTTGGCTAAAACTGTAAACCCCTGACTGAATTTGTTCTTCAGATGCTGGATCGGACCGAAACACTGAAACTGACCGTTCACCATAATGCCCACTCTGTTGCAGAGCACTTCACATTCCTCCATACTAGAAAATTTGTCCAAAATTAGTCAAAAATTTCATCACTATCATTCACTACATTCATTTACCTATGCGAAGTCAAAACAACCGATATTCCCCGCCCGTTAGCGCTTCTTAGAATGTCCCATATTTTTCTCCTGGCGACCGGGTCCACTCCGGTCGTGGGCTCATCCAAAAATACGACCGGCGGATCTCCGATGAATCCCATGGCTGCACTCAGTTTTCTTTTATTTCCACCGCTAAATAAATAATTTTTTTTTAAAATAACTTTGTTCTAATCAGTTAAGTCTCTTTATTTCGAATACCTGTAGAAAAGCGTGATTTTATCGGCATGCTCGGTGAGGTCAAAGTCCACGATGTACTGATCGACAACCGCCTTTATTTGGGAACTGCAAATTCCACGAAGGTGAGCAAAAACGGTGAGGATTTCTCGTCCGGTCAAGTAATCGATGAGCGCATCAAATTGCGGACAATAACCAACTTGCTTTAAAAACTAAACCAAATATAGTTAGGTTAATGCACTTGGATGGATGAAAAACCTATCGGGGCTTACTTGTCCTCGCTTGTGCTGTACACTAGACCTGTTAATGTAAGCATCGCCGTGAGTGATGACCAAGTCGCCGGTAAGCATTTGAAATGTGGTCGTTTTGCCAGCGCCGTTAATTCCCAGCAGGCCAAAACATTCGGCGAAATGAACACCAAAACTCAAATCGTCAACGGCTGCAAAGTTGGAGAATACTTTCCTCAAGTCCTGCACCACCATAACATCGGTGTCGATGATGTCTGTATGGAAACGAAAAATGCTCTACAACTTTTCAATTGACATTGTTTCCTTTTAACGTTTGGAACAAACACCTTTCATTTACTTGTTAGTACAGGTCAACCCTTGCTATTGCCATCAAACAGTTGGTGATAACCAGAATTCATTGAAGTGAAATAATTTGTAATGGGAGAAATAAGAACAGGCAAACAACTACCGTATTTTATCGATTAAGAGCCACGGCTCTTATTCAAAACTGCCATTTTTGTCAGCAATTACAATTTCGGTTTTTCGTTCGTTACATTTGTTTAATGTAACACACAACCCAGTCTAAAGGTGGAAACACAAGGAAGCAGGTAAAATTCCAAAGCTTGCTAGCACAAGTTTAATGAGGAAGTCATTAGCTGCGTTCAATTCTAAAATAGCTTTCAAAAACTTTTTTTCATCGTTTTCCGAAAAGAGTTTTCAACATTGAGCAATGTTATTACCAACAGCTTTCAACAGCTTTCAACAGCCACGGAGCATGCTCAGTCTGCACATGATCACATAACAAATCACAAAATGCATTCGTAATGTAAGTTTATTTAAATTAATAGTATTATTATTATTCATTTAAGAACGGGAAATCAGCCGAACATCGGCCACATTCGATTGCACAGATCCGGCCAAAATCGGCAGCTTTCAAGCGCGCAAATGCGGCCGAAAAATTGCCCGCATTCGATCGCGCAAATGCGCCAAAATTGCCCGCATTCGATCGCGCAAATGCGCCAAAATTGCCCGGGTATGCACATATGCAGCCGCATTTTATCGTTCTTAAAGGCATAATAATTCTACAAATAAATTAAATAAACTTACATTTTTGTGTGTGCTTCCACCGCCGATCTATTCGATTACAAAATGGCGGCCCAGGAAAACAATTTGAAAACGACGAAAACCACGAATTTATGGTTTTCATGAAATCGGTTTTTAGGAAAACCGTTTTCCGAAATGTGACGTCAAATGCGTCTACATCCTGTGTGGGAAAACGGCGAAAACGAGGAAAACGGGGAAAACTGTTTAGAATTGAACGCACCTATTTACAAGCTCACTTGACCCACTTTTGGCTTACCAGCTTAACTGGCAAACTCAAGCTAGCTAGCTGGCTGCCAGAAATTCCCGCCAAAATCTCCTACAAGAATTTCCTCACGATTCTGATTGGCTGTCAAAGTCACATGACCAAAACGCCAGCAAGCTTAAAGCTGGTCAACCGAATTCAGTTTGAAAGGAGCGGGTGAGTACAAGATCGCTTCAAAACAAACCTTTGAATAAAAACGCAAGCTTGTGTTTGTTCAAGCAGGTGAGTTTTTAGCCGTTTTTTCAAGTAAAAGCAAGCTTTTAAATTTTACCCGCTTCCTTGTGTTTCCGCCTTTAAAAGCCCTGGTGTAGTTCACACTTAAATCCCTTTTGTACAAAGTCTAATTTCTACACGTTTGTTCTGACTAGGGATGAGAACGGAACCGGAAATGGTCCCGATCCCGGTCCCGGTCCCGCAGCAGGATTCGGGACAGGACGGGACTGGATGAAACTGTATTCCACGGGATTCGGGACGGGACGGGACTTGTGTATTATGCGTGTAATACGTAATACGTGTGTATTACAACATAATACGCGTGTTTTTCAGACCCCGAAAAAGTGAAAATTTCTGGACACGGGACGGTCTGGGACCCGAAAAATTCACAATTTTCGGGACACGGGACGGGTCAGGACTCAAAAGTTGGTCCCGTTCTCATTCCTAGTTCTGACGTGTAGAAAAGCAATAACGTAAACATAAACAACTCACTTGGATCGTGAATTCGCCGCTTTTCCGCAAGCACATCTTCATCTAACGCATTTCCCAGTCCGTCGAACGTGTTGACATTGTTTCTATTTCCAATCAATTGGTTTTTTCCCCGGCGAATTTTATACCAAAGCGTGTAGAAAATTCCCTGTTCGATGAGCGCCAAAATACCGAAATACAACACTCCGGTCACAGCCATCATGGTAACTTCCTGACCAATTCCGGGATCATCCCACGCGAAATAATTTGGCTTCACATGAGGCAAAGGCAAACCAATAAAACTCATGAAAGCATTTTTAGATGAAAGCTGAACCATTTTCATCAATGCCACGGTCACGGTGAAATTCGGTACAAGCCGAAACAGCCACTGAATGTCTCGTCCAATTTCCTTCAACGAATCGGAGCCGAATTGTTGGAACGTGTTGATGGTGATGCTCAAAATGATGCCGGCTAGCAAGTTGGCAATCGTCAGACGGCTGAATCCCGTTGCCGGAACCTTGGCCATGAACGAGACGATGTAGGTAAAAGGAATCGAACACCAGCCGTACAATATGAGCAGTAAAATCACAACTCCTGCAAATTAAACACAATCAACTGAATAATTGTATGGGATATTGAATGAATATAAGACCATGGTGTTATATTCAAATACAACACCATGGTCTTATTTTCGGTGAAAGATGGTTGGCAAAACAAGCAATAAAAAACTAAACCTTTGTTTACCTACCAAAAAAAAACCAAACTATGCTAACATTGTTTGATTGATTAAAAGTGGAAAAAGCTTACTTTGCAAATTATAAAATAAATAAAATCCATCATTCTAATCACTTTTTAAACTAAAATACATTGAAAATAAACAGAACTACTTTTCCGCATAGTAGAGCACTGTCCACAGTTAGGCGTAAACTGGCTTAGCCAATAGGAGTTAGGACAACGTTGTGGTGGTTTTGAGTATAGGCACAGTTCCTAGGACCTACGAACTAGCAGGGATTCACGAGGCATTCATAAAAAATTGTAATACATGTGCGGTAAAAATTTCACACAAATGCTTCTAAAAATCAAAGTGCTTAGAGTCTACGAAGGTCTTAAAGTGGCCCTGGGAGTGTGCGCCTGCCTCTCTCATCCTGAGAGAAAGCTTACTTGCTCAACATTCTTGCCAGTGGGAATCAGCGTTGACAGACGATCAGCCGCAATTAAGTCGATGAACATTACTGCCAACTTAACAGGTGCACTCTTTGCTTTATTCTATGGAAAATCAATCTCACCTTAGTCAAACGGCTCGCCTTAAAGGTAGGTTCACACTTGTGTTCACACTAGACCCAACGCAAGAAAACTGACGCAACGCAAGCTGCTTGCGTCCAAAATTCTTGACATTGAAGCCAATTCCTGCTTTAACTCCCAAGTTGAAGCAAGCGACGCAACGCAAGAAAAGGTCTTGCAGCCAACCAATCACGATCGACACCAATCACGATCGACTAAAACTCTCATCGATTCACGTCTGGTTGGCGAGACTTTGCCACATCCAAGCAGGCCGCTATTTTCAGATTCTGCAACTAGTTCTAGAACTAGATCTAATTCCAGGTTTCATTGAAACCATCTGATCAGCCAGACGCAACATCAATTGTTTCAGCTCTGTTTAAACGTGCCCTACGCGTATTTACAAACTGCAGACGCTACAGGAATCTTTGTGGCCAGGAGTGACTAATGCATCTGACGGAATTATTGACTCAAAACGGCAAGTTCCCTGCTCAGAGTGCGCTAACCTCATCTCCCTCACCTTAACAGGGTCAAATAAAACAAAACAAAGCAAAACAAATCAAACTAAAACCCTCACAGATGATAAATTCAAAAATTCAACGGTGTTTGAGTTATTGATGC
Source organism: Strigamia acuminata (assembly GCA_949358305.1). Taxonomy (NCBI): domain Eukaryota; kingdom Metazoa; phylum Arthropoda; class Chilopoda; order Geophilomorpha; family Linotaeniidae; genus Strigamia; species Strigamia acuminata. The sequence goes on from OX442314.1 coordinate 3,864,499, forward strand.
ATTAGTCATTCCTGGCCACGGATTCCTGAAGCACAGGGATTCCGGTAGCGTCTGCAGTTTGTAAATGCGCGTGCCCTACAGTGTGGTGAACAGACTCTGCATTGCGTTTGACTAATTTTTCCTTGCATTGATTTGCATCGCCCCTAGTGTGAACACAAGTGTAAACACAAGTGTGAACCTAGCTTTATGCTGGGCGCACACATACCGCGATTTCGCATCGCGTTGCCATTGCGCATTCGCAAATGACGTCATTTCCTTCGCGCCGGTTTGAAATCTGCTTTTGAAAATAGTACTTGTCTCAAGTACTATTTCACCCGCGATTCATGTCGCAGCCAATCCGTGAGCTGTGTGAAATGACGTCATTTCATCAACATTTTCAACCGAAATGGCGGGCAGGTTTTTCGGATCAGGAATGACGTCATAACATTGAAATAGCAAAGCTGGAATAGCTACATGTGTGTAGCATTGCGTGCAATTCAGAGGGCGATTTCGCCAGCGAAATCGCGACGCGATGCGAAATCGCGGTATGTGTGCGCCCAGCATAACCCAGTGGTTCTTAACCTTTTTGGAGAAACCAGCACCCCCTAGGATGCATTGCACCCCTGGTTAAAAACCACTGGCCTACTCCTTTCCCAAATAAAATAATATTTCCTTTAAAAATTGAAACTAAATAAGATGTTACCAGTTTTCTCTCCGCCAGTGAACGTCCCCGTCTGGTCTACGGTGGAAAAAAGTATCATGAGCAAAATAGAGCAAATAATGTGCGTAGCATAATCCCAAACGAAAGAAGCGGCCCAGAAAACAGCGCCGTCGACGCCGGTCATGAGTTGCAGATGTTTGGACTTGGTGGCCCGCTCGTGGATCGGAAACACGATGAACGACGAAGAGAGAAACGAAAGCCCGACCGGCACAAACACGCCCAGCATGATCGACTTCACCATCTGTATGATGGCGGCGATGGGGAAGTTGCTCTTCTGGTCCGTCTCCAAAGGCGCGTTCTCGACGACCAACGACACGTTTTCCGTCTTGTTGTAATGTCTCGCCATCGCGTTGTGCAACAAATTGAGCGCTAGCGGTTCGGTGTGGTAGAAGAGCCCGTTGTACCACAAGTTCATCTTGGTTTTGTCGCCGGACTCGCTGAAATTGGCTCCGACGATGTATTTGTTGGAATAATCGATGAAGTGCTTCTGGCTGAGTTCCTTCAGGTAGTCCATGGCGTCGCCGCTGACGTTGACGAACGTGGTGTCTGTCGGGAACGAGGAATGGTAATAGTATTCGTAATCTTCGTTGAGGTTTTTTTGGAAAACCGTGGTGGCGCCGTACTGCGATATGTCCATGGTTAATGCGGGTAAGGAGGTGGGAGTTAAATCCAGTCTGTTGTTGACTATCAGGACGGTTGTTATCATTATGACTGGTAAAAGAATCTGTTGAAATAGAATAAGTTAAATTATATGAATTGTTGAATTATAATTTCATATAATATTCATATATATTTCAATATATGTCAATTATATTGAAATTGTTGAAATAATAATAATATTGTTGAAATTGTATTTTTTATTGGTGAAATTGTATTTTTTATTGTTGAAATTGTATTTTTTATTGTTGAAATTGTATTTTTTATTGTTGAAATTGTATTTTTTATTGTTAAAATTGTATATTTTATTGTTGAAATTGTATTTTTTATTGTTAAAATTTTATTTTTTATTGTTGAAATTGAAATCGCCAATTTGGCACAAAATCTTTTAAAAATCGCCAATTTGGGACAAAATCCTTTAAAATCGCCAATTTGAGACAAAATCTTTTAAAAATCGCCAATTTGGGACAAAATCTTTTAAAAATCGCCAATTTGGGACAAAATCTTTTAAAAATCGCCAATTTAGCACAAAATCTTTTAAAAATCGCCAATTTGGGACAAAATCTTTTAAAAATCGCCAATTTGGGACAAAATCTTTTAAAAATCGCCAATTTGGGACAAAATCTTTTAAAAATCGCCAATTTGGGACAAAATCTTTTAAAAATCGCCAATTTAGCACAAAATCTTTTAAAAATCGCCAATTTAGGACAAAATCTTTTAAAAATCACCAATTTGGGACAAAATCTTTTAAAAATCGCCAATTGGGAGCTCGTCTATGCAGTCCCCATTTAATGGTTATGCCCATCTTCGATTTGATCATCGCCAATTTTTTCTTACTTGAGCTAACAGCAAGACCCAACGGCGTTTCGAATAATACCATCGTTTCAAGAGCAACGCCGTAAACGGTTGCATCCACGAATTAAAACCCGTTGATCGTTGGATGCCGCTCACTCCGTTTCCAACTGCAACTGCAAAAATCAAATTTAAAAAAACAACACTTTATTTATTATTATTTTTTACAATATATTTACCATAATTACCAGTATAATGAAGTAAATTAGCGTTCGATTGATTTTGCTGGATCACGCCGTTGTTGACGCTGCTGCCGCTGCTTTCCTTGACGCTTTCGCCAACCTTGAGAAAAACTTCTTCCATCGTGGTGACGCAAATGCCGAAGTTATTCATGCCGAGTTTTGGCGCGTTTGATTCGAGGTGCTTAAACATGTCGGCGAATGTGTTCGAGGATTCCGAAGGAAGGATGAGACTTAGTTCGGTCGCGTTGTCGGATTTGATCACGACTCCCGGAACGTGTTGCTGCACCAACGCGCAAATGCGGTTTACATCGCAATGGTCGGCTTTGCTGATATTCAAATGGTATCCGGCACCTAGAAATTAATCGTTTGGAAAATGTAATGGCATTTTTAAACGTGTGCTAAATAAACATGGAAAACCATTGAAAAGTACTGAATAAATGTTGACAAATGTTGAATAAATATCGAAGTGTGTTGGATAAATTTTGAGAAATGAAAAATAAATGGTGGGAAACGTAGAATAAACGTTAAGAAACATTGGAAAGCATTGGAAAACATTGAAAAAACATTGAAAACGTTTGAAAATATTGAAAAACATTGATAAAACATTGAAAAACATAGATAAAACATTGAAAAAACATTGAAAACGTTGGAAAATATTGAAAATCATTAATAAGACATTGAAAACGTTAGAAAATACTAAAAAACATTGATAAAACATTGAAAAAACATTAAAAACGTTGGAAAACATTGGAAAACATTGAAAAAACATTGGATAACATTGAAAAAACATTGGAAAACATTGAAAAAACATTGAAAAAGTTGGAAAAACATTGGAAAACATTGAAAAAACATTGAAAACGTTGGAAAATATTGAAAAAACATTGAAAACGTTGGAAAATATTGAAAATCATTAATAAAACATTGAAAAAACATTGATAACATTGGGAAACATTGAAAAAACATTAAAAAACATTGAAAAAACATTGAAAAACATTGAAAAAACATTGAAAAACATTGAAAAAACATTGATAAAACATTGGAAAAACATTGGAAAACATTGAAAAACATTGGAAAACATTGAAAAAACATTGGAAAACATTGAAAAAACATTGGAAAACATTGAAAAAACATTGATAAAACATTAATAACGTTGGGAAATATTGAAAATCATTAATAAAACATTGAAAAAACATTGATAACATTGGGAAACATTGAAAAAACATTGGAAAACATTGAAAAAACATTTGAAAACATTGAAAAAACATTGATAAAACATTGAAAAAACATTGAAAAGATTAAATAAGCAAAATTACCGTATCTTTTCTTCAAAAACAACGGAGAACCGCAACACTCAATCTGCCCTCGTGCCATAATAGCGATCCTATCGCCCAGCACATCGGCCTCTTCCATAAAATGCGTGCTCAAAATAATGCACCGATCCTTCCTCGCTTCCTGCAGCAACTCCCAGATGGCTCTCCTCGCTTCCGGGTCCATCCCCGACGTCGGTTCATCCAACATAACTATCTAAAAACCCAAAAAAAAAATCATTCCCAAACTAAAACACAAACAAAACCGAAAATACTTTTGGATTTCCAATCAGAGCGATTCCCAAATTCAACTTCCGCTTCATTCCGCCGGACAACTGCATGGCAAGCGTGTTCCTCTTGTCCCACAGCTGCAGTTTGTGCATCAGGTTTGTCACTTCCGTGTTGAGTTTCTTGGCCGAATTGATCTTGAGTTGTCCGAAAAACTTGAGGTGTTCGACCACCGTGAGCGTGCTGAACAGCATGTTGTGTTGGGGACACAGGCCGAGGTTCTCGCGAGCGAAGTCGATGTTGGTTCGTATGTCGTATCCGTTCACGATGGCCGTTCCGCTCGTGGGGGGGAACATTCCCGTCAGAATGGACATCGTGGTGGTTTTCCCGGCGCCGTTGTGACCGAGTAGAGCCGTTATTTGGCCCTCGTAGATGTTGAGACTCAAATTGTCCACGGCGGTTTTTCCTTTGCCGTAATTCTGGGGACGAGAAAAAATTAATTTGACTGGAAAATCAGTTTAAATATTTATGTTTCAATCGTGTGATGATGTTCTGGCATGTTTTATACGCAAAAAAAAATGAAAAACGCACTTTTTAGGCACGAAATGACTGCAAAAGTGGAAAAATCACTTTTTAGACGTAGAAATTAAATTTTTTTTAACCTGAAAATTTATTTTTAAGCAATAAATTCACTTTTCAGACGCTTAAATTTAATTTTTACGTGCAAAAAACCAAATACTTAAACAAAAATCAACTTTTTCCCATAAAAATGGCATATTTCGCGTAGAAAAATTCACTTTTAGACACATAATCGACCCTTTTACACCCAAAACCAAACTTTCCATGTGAAAATAAAATTACTTTAGTTAAATTTCTTATTGCAATAGCCGTATCGAGACCGCTCGGTTCCTTTTCAAAGTTCATCGAGTTTAAATTATCAACGTCACCTTCTTCCGAATGCATCTGTTCGATTCTGCACCAATAATCCTTCTGCAAAAAAAATAAATAAATAAAATAAAAATAATATAAATAACTTTTCTCAAAAATAATTACCGTGAATAAAAAATACCAAGGTTTTCCAACCCCGTAAATCCCAGGAAACACATTGTCCAAATACCACGTTAAACCGCCATAGAGAAAAATATCGATAATAAACATCATAATTATATACGCCATCGTTAGATCGTCGCCTTGGTAACTCGGTTCGTTTAAATTAGTCCAATTAATCCCGATACCTGCAATTATCGATTCGTTTATTCAATAAAACCTAATTAAACTGAATTAAATTAAAACAACTCACTTCGGCCTTCGAAAGCGACGATAAAGCGAACCGCCCACGCCATCGCCATGTTTGGGAAAATGGCGACGAGCAGTTTCGATGAAACATTCAAATCGTGGTAGCTTCGAGACATTAAATTGAACGGGATGGAGAAGGTGAGCACCCAGGCGAGCACCCCGATGGCCGTGGCGATCGTGGCTGTGAAAATTAATTTTAATTTTAATTGTAATTTTGATTTTATTTAGATTTTATTCCGCGTACGTTTTGAAAAGAAGCAGGAAATGAAGAAACAAAAGAAAATGGCGCTCGTGATGTATAAAACGAAAATAAATAATATTAATTCGGGAGATGAGTAAGATAGGACCGAGTATTCTTGCAGTTTGGAACACAAAAAGAAGACGATTATAATAGAGCTGATTAGCATCATGACGAATGAACTAATGAACCAGCCGATCCATTGCAGCCAGCCGGGTAGACCCATCAGTTTCATTAATTCCTGAAACATTAAATTCGACATTTTTAGTATTTTTCAGATTTTGAAAATTTAAAATTGAAAAGAAAAAAATTTAAAAAAAAAAAAACGGAATTTATTCAATTGTGTTGACTCAATGTTTTGATTAAAACGAGTCATTAATAAAGATAAGCAACTGTTGATAGATGAAGGAGATAAAACAAACTGTAATAGTCTTTTATAAACGAAGTTCTGATAAAATTAAATCAGAATTTTATTTGTTTTTGTTATTTTTCAATTTTTTTTCGTTTATTTTCAATTTTTTTCAATTTTTTCTCTCCCTAAAAATGATAATTTAATTTATTTCGTAAATAAATAACCTATCACCTTAACACCCATTTCCTTTTCCCCCACAATGTATTTAATGAGCGTCGGCGAAATAAAGACGAAACTGAGAACGAGAAAAAGCGGCAACGTATTCTGAAGAAAATCTGAAAAACAGTTATCCTTATAATAAGGTGGGTAGGGAAATTTTTGCGTCGTTATCTAAAAAACAAAAAATAAAATAAATAAATATATCTTTTTTAAAATTTTTTAACTATTTACCTCGAATTGAGACGAATCAAAGCTGCTAGAAGTTAATTCCATAAACCGTAAAGCGATATTATGTTGTAGAATCATAAACGTTTCGTAATAACTTTTAAAAAAATATATAAATTATAAAATTTTAAAAATTTTAAATCCAAATTTCTCTTACTGAAATTCTTTCAATTCTTTCTCTTTTAATTCCAACTTACTGCCTGTAATTGGTTGCAATACACCGCAGACTAGCAAAAACTGCAAAATCTTCTAAAATCTTCACAAAAATCTCTCAAAATCGACAAAAACCATCCAAAAATCTCGAAAAACCTCCCAGAACCTATAAAGATATGAAAAAAAAATCACAAAGAATCGATTTCTTTGCAAAAAATGCCAAAAAATTAACCAAAACAAGTAAACACTTATCTGAAATCCTTACATATTGACCTAACACCAATCAGGGCTGTTTGGACCAATCAAAATTGCCTAGAAAATAAAATAAAACCAAATTAACACAACAAAAATTTAAAAAAAAACTGAAAAAAACTGAAAAAACAAATTCCAAAAAATGTAGTTTACCTTCTAAGATGTCCTACCTGGCTAAGGTGCAGTTGGGGGTCGTCAACAGGCATTTGGGCGATCTGAAATAGCTAGAAAATAAATTTAAAAAATAAAAAACACATCAAAATCAATAAAAAAAATTGCCAAATTTGGGAAACTTTAATTTCCAATACAAACAACAAAGAACACAACAAATTCCATCAAAAAACCACCAAAATCACGAAAAATTATTGCTTAAAACAACCAAACTCACCAGCGAGGCGAGAACGAAACCAACATGGCGGTGTAAAAGAACAAATGCTGGAGAAAATAAATAAAAACAACAAAAAACTCATCAAATTCCATCAAAAAACCATCGAAATCGTGAAAAATCATCGATCAAAACAACCAAACTCACCGTGTGAGATGTCCCGGGTTCCGCCCAGGCATTTGGACGGGCTGAAAGGCATAGAAAAGAAATTAAAACAACAAAACACACATCAAATTCCATCCAAATCGTGAAAAACCACAGAAATCGTGAAAAATCATCCCCCAAAACAACCAAACTCACCAGCGAGGCGAGAACGAAACCAACATGGCGGCGGAGGACAACAATTGCTGGAGGCGCCCCGCTATGCGGTGGCAATCTTGGGAAGGAGGTTAAGGGATGGAGGAGACGAAATCGAGCTTTCTGCACCAATCGCAGCCGCCAACAGGCCCAAGCCCGCACCCTTTGCCGCTGAATCTAAAGATTTCTTGCACTAGCAAATGATTATTTCAATGCTCATTGGCCAGTTTCTCAAATCTCATTCATTCGGTTGGTTACTTATTTTTCCCTCCAAATAGTTTTCTCTTCATTGATTGGTCCTTAAAATTCAGTTTCTACTAACTGACACGAGGTGGCGAATAGAGGGCGCTGCTAGAGTAGAAGAGGCGGCAAATTTGAACGCGCGACAAAAACCATCTTTTAGAAAACCGCTCATCAGTTGCAGTGGTTGCATAAATAAATAAATGAAATGATAATTGACGTTAATTCTCAATGTTTTTTTTTTATAAATCTCGACGAAATTTTCAATGTTTTTGATGAATCTCAAACGGTTTTTGTCAGATTTCTACAATTTTTAGTTCAATTTCTCCAAATTTTTCTCCAATTTCCCCAAATTTTTGTCAAACTTGCCCTAACCTAACGTGCCCTTAACCTAACGTAACCTAACCTAACGTGCCCTTAACCTAACCTAACCTAACGTGCCCTTAACTTAACGTAACGTAACCTAACCTAACCTAACCTACCGTAAACTAACCTAACCTAACCTAACGTGCCCTTAACCTAACCTAACCTAACGTGCCCTTAACCTAACGTAACGTAACCTAACCTAACCTAACCTACCGTAAACTAACCTAACCTAACCTAACGTGCCTTAACGTAACATAACCTTACGTGGTCTTGCCTTAACGTAACGTGTCTGTGTCACAAAACGTATTTTTGATTGTAAGAATTTTAATTTTTCTAACTTTGAACGAGATTTTAAAATGCAAGTTTTTCGAATTAATTGTTGACAATCTTTGAAGTTTTTTTCTCAAATTTTTTTCTTTTTTTCTTTCTTTATTTTATTATTTTATTTAATTTGCACAAAAATTATTCCCTTTCTTTCTCTCCTCACAAGTCAACACAACAGCCGTCAGTTGAGTTGCCATGGCATTAATCCCCCCTTCCTTTTATTCCCCCTTCCTTTCCCAATTTGGCCCTTTCTCTCTTGCCTCGTCGGTGACCGCAGCAACTCCGGAAACGAGATCTCAAATGCACTCAAATGAAATGAAATGAAAATTCCAGAAAACAAAAGATCAAACTTTATTCATTTATTCATTTATTCATTTATTGAATTTATTGCAAGTGGTCAGAATAAAAGTACGTAATATTGTTATCCTTGTGTTTCCAGAACAAAAGCGAAGTTTTCACTAATGAAATGTGTATTAGAGTCGGCAAATCCAAAACGGACTTGATGGCGTGCAATTGAGCTGTAGTTCGGGTCTTTCAAACTGATTTATTAATATCACCTTTAGAAAAGAAAACATATAATGTAAAATCGTTTTCATGCAAAACGATTCAATTTTTAAAATATACTCAACGGTTAATTTTGAAAATCCCAAAGGCCTTAATCGCTGCCTTAATCGATTTTCGACATGTTCTCTCGCTACAATGCACACTTGTAACAGATTTGTTGTTTAATTGTCAACATAAATTGTTACACTCAAAAACGGTTTGGTTGTTTTAACTAAATGTATTTGTAATCAATGTAAATTCAATATCATGTCTGTATGGACACTTATCATCCAAAAATTAAAGACAAAACCACAATCAAAATAATAAACAAGCTGTTCAAATATAAGTATCATTTTTAATGATCACGTCATAAATAAATATCGTATAGCGGTAACAGTTTTATAAATGCTCTGATAAAACAATGATATTAAATAGAAATTTTAAAAATTATACACATTAATGTGCGTTTGTTCACATAATTAGTGATGACCAGACTCGACAAAAAAATCGAAAAATAAAATTCGAAAAAATAACATGAAATGAAATTTAAGTTATGTGACCGATTCTTCGACGACTCGCTGCTTGCGAGCAAAAGAGAGAAAAACTTGTTCCAGAGTTGCCTGACTCACGGAATAGTCTTCGAGATTAAACAGCGCTTTTGCCTTCTCCATCGACTCGAAGAGGTACGCCCATTTGGTCTCTACGTCCCTAATTTGGTAATGCACGAGTCCCTAAAACAAATGAATAGAACTTAATACACAGTTTGCGGCAGCTACTTTTCCCTTATGCCGGGACTACTCGATTAAACGCCGGGCACTCAGCGGCAAGTTCAGCAATTGTCGGTGGCATCGAATAAACGCCGGGTCCCAAAAATGGGTGATTTTTCGCAAAAAGTCGAAGATTTTTGCGAAAGAATGAGCATTTTAAGCAAAAAAATCATCATTTTTAGCAAAAAAACCTCATTTTTTAGCAAAAAGTCATCATTTTAAACGGAAAATCGGCTATTTTTAGCCAAAAAAATCATCATTTTTAGCCATAAATCATCATTTTTAGCCAAAACTGATCATTTTAAACGAAAAATCGGCGATTTTTAGCAAAAAAATCATCATTTTTAGCCATAAATTATGATTTTTGGCTAAAAATGATAATCGTCATTTTAAACGAAAAATCGGCGATTTTTAGCAAAAAATCAGCATTTTTAGCAAAAAAAAATCATTTTTAGCAAAAAAAAATCATTTTTAGCAAAAAAAAATCATTTTTAGCAAAAAAAAATCATTTTTAGCAAAAAAAAATCATTTTTAGCAAAAAATCATCATTTTAAACGAAAAATCGGCGATTTTTAGCAAATAATCGGCGATTTTTCAGTTATGCGCCGGGCCCTACTAAGCGCCGGGCCTCGAATAAGTGCTAGGTGGGGCGAGTCGAAAAAACTATTAAACGCCCCGGCGTTTATTCGAGGCAGTACAGTATATTTCAAATTTCAGAAAGTAGATCCCGTTTGTTTATAAGAAAAATAAATAAAAACATCGTTTGGAGATCAAAATTGATCCTAGGTAAATGACACAATGTTAATTTAAATCTTTTTTTTTTATCTTACTTGGTGTATGTCCTGAAGAACGGCACTTGGAAATGTCTGCTCAATGTATGTCTGTAATTCCGTCTGCTTATTTGTCATTAGATTGATGGTCGAACTAGCACCGGGCTTGAGTTTGGCTAAAACTGTAAACCCCTGACTGAATTTGTTCTTCAGATGCTGGATCGGACCGAAACACTGAAACTGACCGTTCACCATAATGCCCACTCTGTTGCAGAGCACTTCACATTCCTCCATACTAGAAAATTTGTCCAAAATTAGTCAAAAATTTCATCACTATCATTCACTACATTCATTTACCTATGCGAAGTCAAAACAACCGATATTCCCCGCCCGTTAGCGCTTCTTAGAATGTCCCATATTTTTCTCCTGGCGACCGGGTCCACTCCGGTCGTGGGCTCATCCAAAAATACGACCGGCGGATCTCCGATGAATCCCATGGCTGCACTCAGTTTTCTTTTATTTCCACCGCTAAATAAATAATTTTTTTTTAAAATAACTTTGTTCTAATCAGTTAAGTCTCTTTATTTCGAATACCTGTAGAAAAGCGTGATTTTATCGGCATGCTCGGTGAGGTCAAAGTCCACGATGTACTGATCGACAACCGCCTTTATTTGGGAACTGCAAATTCCACGAAGGTGAGCAAAAACGGTGAGGATTTCTCGTCCGGTCAAGTAATCGATGAGCGCATCAAATTGCGGGCAATAGCCAACTTGCTTTAAAAACTAAACCAAATATAGTTAGGTTAATGCACTTGGATGGATGAAAAACCTATCGGGGCTTACTTGTCCTCGCTTGTGCTGTACACTAGACCTGTTAATGTAAGCATCGCCGTGAGTGATGACCAAGTCGCCGGTAAGCATTTGAAATGTGGTCGTTTTGCCAGCGCCGTTAATTCCCAGCAGGCCAAAACATTCGGCGAAATGAACACCAAAACTCAAATCGTCAACGGCTGCAAAGTTGGAGAATACTTTCCTCAAGTCCTGCACCACCATAACATCGGTGTCGATGATGTCTGTATGGAAACGAAAAATGCTCTACAACTTTTCAATTGACATTGTTTCCTTTTAACGTTTGGAACAAACACCTTTCATTTACTTGTTAGTACAGGTCAACCCTTGCTATTGCCATCAAACAGTTGGTGATAACCAGAAATCATTGAAGTGAAATAATTTGTAATGGGAGAAATAAGAACAGGCAAACAACTACCGTATTTTATCGATTAAGAGCCACGGCTCTTATTCAAAACTGCCATTTTTGTCAGCAATTACAATTTCGGTTTTTCGTTTGTTACATTTGTTTAATGTAACACACAACCCAGTCTAAAGGTGGAAACACAAGGAAGCAGGTAAAATTCCAAAGCTTGCTAGCACAAGTTTAATGAGGAAGTCATTAGCTGCGTTCAATTCTAAAATAGCTTTCTAAAACTTTTTTTCATCGTTTTCCGAAAAGAGTTTTCAACATTGAGCAATGTTATTACCAACAGCTTTCAACAGCTTTCAACAGCCACGGAGCATGCTCAGTCTGCACATGATCACATGACAAATCACAAAATGCATTCGTAATGTAAGTTTATTTAAATTAATAGTATTATTATTATTCATTTAAGAACGGGAAATCAGCCGAACATCGGCCACATTCGATTGCACAGATCCGGCCAAAATCGGCAGCTTTCAAGCGCGCAAATGCGGCCGAAAAATTGCCCGCATTCGATCGCGCAAATGCGCCAAAATTGCCCGCATTCGATCGCGCAAATGCGCCAAAATTGCCCGGGTATGCACATATGCAGCCGCATTTTATCGTTCTTAAAGGCATAATAATTCTACAAATAAATTAAATAAACTTACATTTTTGTGTGTGCTTCCACCGCCGATCTATTCGATTACAAAATGGCGGCCCAGGAAAACAATTTGAAAACGACGAAAACCACGAATTTATGGTTTTCATGAAATCGGTTTTTAGGAAAACCGTTTTCCGAAATGTGACGTCAAATGCGTCTACATCCTGTGTGGGAAAACGGCGAAAACGAGGAAAACGGGGAAAACTGTTTAGAATTGAACGCACCTATTTACAAGCTCACTTGACCCACTTTTGGCTTACCAGCCAAAATCTCCTACAAGAATTTCCTCACGATTCTGATTGGCTGTCAAAGTCACATGACCAAAACGCCAGCAAGCTTAAAGCTGGTCAACCGAATTCAGTTTGAAAGGAGCGGGTGAGTACAAGATCGCTTCAAAACAAACCTTTGAATAAAAACGCAAGCTTGTGTTTGTTCAAGCAGGTGAGTTTTTAGCCGTTTTTTCAAGTAAAAGCAAGCTTTTAAATTTTACCCGCTTCCTTGTGTTTCCGCCTTTAAAAGCCCTGGTGTAGTTCACACTTAAATCCCTTTTGTACAAAGTCTAATTTCTACACGTTTGTTCTGACTAGGGATGAGAACGGAACCGGAAATGGTCCCGATCCCGGTCCCGGTCCCGCAGCAGGATTTGGGACAGGACGGGACTGGATGAAACTGTATTCCACGGGATTCGGGACGGGACGGGACTTGTGTATTATGCGTGTAATACGTAATACGTGTGTATTACAACATAATACGCGTGTTTTTCAGACCCCGAAAAAGTGAAAATTTCTGGACACGGGACGGTCTGGGACCCGAAAAATTCACAATTTTCGGGACACGGGACGGGTCAGGACTCAAAAATTGGTCCCGTTCTCATCCCTAGTTCTGACGTGTAGAAAAGCAATAACGTAAACATAAACAACTCACTTGGATCGTGAATTCGCCGCTTTTCCGCAAGCACATCTTCATCTAACGCATTTCCCAGTCCGTCGAACGTGTTGACATTGTTTCTATTTCCAATCAATTGGTTTTTTCCCCGGCGAATTTTATACCAAAGCGTGTAGAAAATTCCCTGTTCGATGAGCGCCAAAATACCGAAATACAACACTCCGGTCACAGCCATCATGGTAACTTCCTGACCAATTCCGGGATCATCCCACGCGAAATAATTTGGCTTCACATGAGGCAAAGGCAAACCAATAAAACTCATGAAAGCATTTTTAGATGAAAGCTGAACCATTTTCATCAATGCCACGGTCACGGTGAAATTCGGTACAAGCCGAAACAGCCACTGAATGTCTCGTCCAATTTCCTTCAACGAATCGGAGCCGAATTGTTGGAACGTGTTGATGGTGATGCTCAAAATGATGCCGGCTAGCAAGTTGGCAATCGTCAGACGGCTGAATCCCGTTGCCGGAACCTTGGCCATGAACGAGACGATGTAGGTAAAAGGAATCGAACACCAGCCGTACAATATGAGCAGTAAAATCACAACTCCTGCAAATTAAACACAATCAACTGAATAATTGTATGGGATATTGAATGAATATAAGACCATGGTGTTATATTCAAATACAACACCATGGTCTTATTTTCGGTGAAAGATGGTTGGCAAAACAAGCAATAAAAAACTAAACCTTTGTTTACCTACCAAAAAAAAACCAAACTATGCTAACATTGTTTGATTGATTAAAAGTGGAAAAAGCTTACTTTGCAAATTATAAAATAAATAAAATCCATCATTCTAATCACTTTTTAAACTAAAATACATTGAAAATAAACAGAACTACTTTTCCGCATAGTAGAGCACTGTCCACAGTTAGGCGTAAACTGGCTTAGCCAATAGGAGTTAGGACAACGTTGTGGTGGTTTTGAGTATAGGCACAGTTCCTAGGACCTACGAACTAGCAGGGATTCACGAGGCATTCATAAAAAATTGTAATACATGTGCGGTAAAAATTTCACACAAATGCTTCTAAAAATCAAAGTGCTTAGAGTCTACGAAGGTCTTAAAGTGGCCCTGGGAGTGTGCGCCTGCCTCTCTCATCCTGAGAGAAAGCTTACTTGCTCAACATTCTTGCCAGTGGGAATCAGCGTTGACAGACGATCAGCCGCAATTAAGTCGATGAACATTACTGCCAACTTAACAGGTGCACTCTTTGCTTTATTCTATGGAAAATCAATCTCACCTTAGTCAAACGGCTCGCCTTAAAGGTAGGTTCACACTTGTGTTCACACTAGACCCAACGCAAGAAAACTGACGCAACGCAAGCTGCTTGCGTCCAAAATTCTTGACATTGAAGCCAATTCCTGCTTTAACTCCCAAGTTGAAGCAAGCGACGCAACGCAAGAAAAGGTCTTGCAGCCAACCAATCACGATCGACACCAATCACGATCGACTAAAACTCTCATCGATTCACGTCTGGTTGGCGAGACTTTGCCACATCCAAGCAGGCCGCTATTTTCAGATTCTGCAACTAGTTCTAGAACTAGATCTAATTCCAGGTTTCATTGAAACCATCTGATCAGCCAGACGCAACATCAATTGTTTCAGCTCTGTTTAAACGTGCCCTACGCGTATTTACAAACTGCAGACGCTACAGGAATCTTTGTGGCCAGGAGTGACTAATGCATCTGACGGAATTATTGACTCAAAACGGCAAGTTCCCTGCTCAGAGTGCGCTAACCTCATCTCCCTCACCTTAACAGGGTCAAATAAAACAAAACAAAGCAAAACAAATCAAACTAAAACCCTCACAGGTGATAAATTCAAAAATTCAACGGTGTTTGAGTTATTGATGCATTAGTCATTCCTGGCCACGGATTCCTGAAGCACAGGGATTCCGGTAGCGTCTGCAGTTTGTAAATGCGCGTGCCCTACAGTGTGGTGAACAGACTCTGCATTGCGTTTGACTAATTTTTCCTTGCATTGATTTGCATCGCCCCTAGTGTGAACACAAGTGTAAACACAAGTGTGAACCTAGCTTTATGCTGGGCGCACACATACCGCGATTTCGCATCGCGTTGCCATTGCGCATTCGCAAATGACGTCATTTCCTTCGCGCCGGTTTGAAATCTGCTTTTGAAAATAGTACTTGTCTCAAGTACTATTTCACCCGCGATTCATGTCGCAGCCAATCCGTGAGCTGTGTGAAATGACGTCATTTCATCAACATTTTCAACCGAAATGGCGGGCAGGTTTTTCGGATCAGGAATGACGTCATAACATTGAAATAGCAAAGCTGGAATAGCTACATGTGTGTAGCATTGCGTGCAATTCAGAGGGCGATTTCGCCAGCGAAATCGCGACGCGATGCGACATCGCGGTATGTGTGCGCCCAGCATAACCCAGTGGTTCTTAACCTTTTTGGAGAAACCAGCACCCCCTAGGATGCATTGCACCCCTGGTTAAAAACCACTGGCCTACTCCTTTCCCAAATAAAATAATATTTCCTTTAAAAATTGAAACTAAATAAGATGTTACCAGTTTTCTCTCCGCCAGTGAACGTCCCCGTCTGGTCTACGGTGGAAAAAAGTATCATGAGCAAAATAGAGCAAATAATGTGCGTAGCATAATCCCAAACGAAAGAAGCGGCCCAGAAAACAGCGCCGTCGACGCCGGTCATGAGTTGCAGATGTTTGGACTTGGTGGCCCGCTCGTGGATCGGAAACACGATGAACGACGAAGAGAGAAACGAAAGCCCGACCGGCACAAACACGCCCAGCATGATCGACTTCACCATCTGTATGATGGCGGCGATGGGGAAGTTGCTCTTCTGGTCCGTCTCCAAAGGCGCGTTCTCGACGACCAACGACACGTTTTCCGTCTTGTTGTAATGTCTCGCCATCGCGTTGTGCAACAAATTGAGCGCTAGCGGTTCGGTGTGGTAGAAGAGCCCGTTGTACCACAAGTTCATCTTGGTTTTGTCGCCGGACTCGCTGAAATTGGCTCCGACGATGTATTTGTTGGAATAATCGATGAAGTGCTTCTGGCTGAGTTCCTTCAGGTAGTCCATGGCGTCGCCGCTGACGTTGACGAACGTGGTGTCTGTCGGGAACGAGGAATGGTAATAGTATTCGTAATCTTCGTTGAGGTTTTTTTGGAAAACCGTGGTGGCGCCGTACTGCGATATGTCCATGGTTAATGCGGGTAAGGAGGTGGGAGTTAAATCCAGTCTGTTGTTGACTATCAGGACGGTTGTTATCATTATGACTGGTAAAAGAATCTGTTGAAATAGAATAAGTTAAATTATATGAATTGTTGAATTATAATTTCATATAATATTCATATATATTTCAATATATGTCAATTATATTGAAATTGTTGAAATAATAATAATATTGTTGAAATTGTATTTTTTATTGGTGAAATTGTATTTTTTATTGTTGAAATTGTATTTTTTATTGTTGAAATTGTATTTTTTATTGTTGAAATTGTATTTTTTATTGTTAAAATTGTATATTTTATTGTTGAAATTGTATTTTTTATTGTTAAAATTTTATTTTTTATTGTTGAAATTGAAATCGCCAATTTGGCACAAAATCTTTTAAAAATCGCCAATTTGGGACAAAATCCTTTAAAATCGCCAATTTGAGACAAAATCTTTTAAAAATCGCCAATTTGGGACAAAATCTTTTAAAAATCGCCAATTTGGGACAAAATCTTTTAAAAATCGCCAATTTGGGACAAAATCTTTTAAAAATCGCCAATTTGGGACAAAATCTTTTAAAAATCGCCAATTTGGGACAAAATCTTTTAAAAATCGCCAATTTAGCACAAAATCTTTTAAAAATCGCCAATTTAGGACAAAATCTTTTAAAAATCACCAATTTGGGACAAAATCTTTTAAAAATCGCCAATTGGGAGCTCGTCTATGCAGTCCCCATTTAATGGTTATGCCCATCTTCGATTTGATCATCGCCAATTTTTTCTTACTTGAGCTAACAGCAAGACCCAACGGCGTTTCGAATAATACCATCGTTTCAAGAGCAACGCCGTAAACGGTTGCATCCACGAATTAAAACCCGTTGATCGTTGGATGCCGCTCACTCCGTTTCCAACTGCAACTGCAAAAATCAAATTTAAAAAAACAACACTTTATTTATTATTATTTTTTACAATATATTTACCATAATTACCAGTATAATGAAGTAAATTAGCGTCCGATTGATTTTGCTGGATCACGCCGTTGTTGACGCTGCTGCCGCTGCTTTCCTTGACGCTTTCGCCAACCTTGAGAAAAACTTCTTCCATCGTGGTGACGCAAATGCCGAAGTTATTCATGCCGAGTTTTGGCGCGTTTGATTCGAGGTGCTTAAACATGTCGGCGAATGTGTTCGAGGATTCCGAAGGAAGGATGAGACTTAGTTCGGTCGCGTTGTCGGATTTTATCACGACCCCCGGAACGTGTTGCTGCACCAACGCGCAAATGCGGTTTACATCGCAATGGTCGGCTTTGCTGATATTCAAATGGTATCCGGCACCTAGAAATTAATCGTTTGGAAAATGTAATGGCATTTTTAAACGTGTGCTAAATAAACATGGAAAAACATTTTTAAAAAAAAATTGAAAAGTACTGAATAAAATGTTGACAAATGTTGAATAAATATCGAAGAGTGTTGGATAAATTTTGAGAAATGAAAAATAAATGGAGGAAAACGTAGAATTAACGTTAAGAAACATTGGAAAACATTAGAAAACATTGAAAAAACATTTAAAACGTTGGAAAATATTGAAAATCATTAATAAAACATTAAAAACGTTAGAAAATATTGAAAAACATTGATAAAACATTGAAAAAACATTAAAAACATTGAAAAAACATTGATAAACCATTGAAAAATATTGAAAATCGTTAATAAAACATTGAAAAAACATTGAAAACATTGGGAAACATTAAAAAAACATTGAAAAAACATTGAAAACATTGAAAAACATTGATA
This sequence comes from Strigamia acuminata, assembly GCA_949358305.1. NCBI lineage: Eukaryota > Metazoa > Arthropoda > Chilopoda > Geophilomorpha > Linotaeniidae > Strigamia > Strigamia acuminata. The sequence goes on from OX442314.1 coordinate 3,882,689, forward strand.
AAACATTGAAAAAACATTGAAAACGTTGAAAAATACTGAAAAACATTGATAAAACATTGAAAAAACATTAAAAACGTTGGAAAACATTGGAAAACATTGGAAAAACATTGGAAAACATTGAAAAAACATTGAAAACGTTGGAAAATATTGAAAATCATTAATAAAACATTGAAAAAACATTGATAACATTGGAAAACATTGAAAAAACATTAGAAAACATTGAAAAAACATTGAAAAACATTGAAAAAACATTGTTAAAACATTGAAAAAACGTTGAAAAAACGTTGAAAAAACATTGAAAACATTGGAAAACATTGAAAAAACATTGGAAAACATTGAAAAACATTGGAAAACATTGAAAAAACATTGATAAAACATTGAAAAAACATTGAAAACGTTGGAAAATATTAAAAATCATTAATAAAACATTGAAAAAACATTGAAAACATTGGGAAAACATTGATAAAACATTGAAAAAACATTGAAAACATTGGGAAAACATTGATAAAACATTGAAAAAACATTGAAAAGATTGAATAAGCAAAATTACCGTATCTTTTCTTCAAAAACAGCGGAGAACCGCAACACTCAATCTGCCCTCGTGCCATAATAGCGATCCTATCGCCCAGCACATCGGCCTCTTCCATGAAATGCGTGCTCAAAATAATGCACCGATCCTTCCTAGCTTCCTGCAGCAACTCCCAGATGGCTCTCCTCGCTTCCGGGTCCATCCCCGACGTCGGTTCATCCAACATAACTATCTAAAACCCAAAAAAAAAATCATTCCCAAACTAAAACACAAACAAAACAAAAAATACTTTTGGATTTCCAATCAGAGCGATTCCCAAATTCAACTTCCGCTTCATTCCGCCGGACAACTGCATGGCAAGCGTGTTCCTCTTGTCCCACAGCTGCAGTTTGTGCATCAGGTTTGTCACTTCCGTGTTGAGTTTCTTGGCCGAATTGATCTTGAGTTGTCCGAAAAACTTGAGGTGTTCGACCACCGTGAGCGTGCTGAACAGCATGTTGTGTTGGGGACACAGGCCGAGGTTCTCGCGAGCGAAGTCGATGTTGGTTCGTATGTCGTATCCGTTCACGATGGCCGTTCCGCTCGTGGGGGGGAACATTCCCGTCAGAATGGACATCGTGGTGGTTTTCCCGGCGCCGTTGTGACCGAGTAGAGCCGTTATTTGGCCCTCGTAGATGTTGAGACTCAAATTGTCCACGGCGGTTTTTCCTTTGCCGTAATTCTGGGGACGAGAAAAAATTAATTTGACTGGAAAATCAGTTTAAATATTTATGTTTCAATCGTGTGATGATGTTCTGGCATGTTTTATACGCAAAAAAAAATGAAAAACGCACTTTTTAGGCACGAAATGACTGCAAAAGTGGAAAAATCACTTTTTAGACGTAGAAATTAAATTTTTTTTAACCTGAAAATTTATTTTTAAGCAATAAATTCACTTTTCAGACGCTTAAATTTAATTTTTACGTGCAAAAAACCAAATACTTAAACAAAAATCAACTTTTTCCCATAAAAATGGCATATTTCGCGTAGAAAAATTCACTTTTAGACACATAATCGACCCTTTTACACCCAAAACCAAACTTTCCATGTGAAAATAAAATTACTTTAGTTAAATTTCTTATTGCAATAGCCGTATCGAGACCGCTCGGTTCCTTTTCAAAGTTCATCGAGTTTAAATTATCAACGTCACCTTCTTCCGAATGCATCTGTTCGATTCTGCACCAATAATCCTTCTGCAAAAAAAATAAATAAATAAAATAAAAATAATATAAATAACTTTTCTCAAAAATAATTACCGTGAATAAAAAATACCAAGGTTTTCCAACCCCGTAAATCCCAGGAAACACATTGTCCAAATACCACGTTAAACCGCCATAGAGAAAAATATCGATAATAAACATCATAATTATATACGCCATCGTTAGATCGTCGCCTTGGTAACTCGGTTCGTTTAAATTAGTCCAATTAATCCCGATACCTGCAATTATCGATTCGTTTATTCAATAAAACCTAATTAAACTGAATTAAATTAAAACAACTCACTTCGGCCTTCGAAAGCGACGATAAAGCGAACCGCCCACGCCATCGCCATGTTTGGGAAAATGGCGACGAGCAGTTTCGATGAAACATTCAAATCGTGGTAGCTTCGAGACATTAAATTGAACGGGATGGAGAAGGTGAGCACCCAGGCGAGCACCCCGATGGCCGTGGCGATCGTGGCTGTGAAAATTAATTTTAATTTTAATTGTAATTTTGATTTTATTTAGATTTTATTCCGCGTACGTTTTGAAAAGAAGCAGGAAATGAAGAAACAAAAGAAAATGGCGCTCGTGATGTATAAAACGAAAATAAATAATATTAATTCGGGAGATGAGTAAGATAGGACCGAGTATTCTTGCAGTTTGGAACACAAAAAGAAGACGATTATAATAGAGCTGATTAGCATCATGACGAATGAACTAATGAACCAGCCGATCCATTGCAGCCAGCCGGGTAGACCCATCAGTTTCATTAATTCCTGAAACATTAAATTCGACATTTTTAGTATTTTTCAGATTTTGAAAATTTAAAATTGAAAAGAAAAAAATTTAAAAAAAAAAAAACGGAATTTATTCAATTGTGTTGACTCAATGTTTTGATTAAAACGAGTCATTAATAAAGATAAGCAACTGTTGATAGATGAAGGAGATAAAACAAACTGTAATAGTCTTTTATAAACGAAGTTCTGATAAAATTAAATCAGAATTTCATTTGTTTTTGTTATTTTTCAATTTTTTTTCGTTTATTTTCAATTTTTTTCAATTTTTTCTCTCCCTAAAAATGATAATTTAATTTATTTCGTAAATAAATAACCTATCACCTTAACACCCATTTCCTTTTCCCCCACAATGTATTTAATGAGCGTCGGCGAAATAAAGACGAAACTGAGAACGAGAAAAAGCGGCAACGTATTCTGAAGAAAATCTGAAAAACAGTTATCCTTATAATAAGGTGGGTAGGGAAATTTTTGCGTCGTTATCTAAAAAACAAAAAATAAAATAAATAAATATATCTTTTTTAAAATTTTTTAACTATTTACCTCGAATTGAGACGAATCAAAGCTGCTAGAAGTTAATTCCATAAACCGTAAAGCGATATTATGTTGTAGAATCATAAACGTTTCGTAATAACTTTTAAAAAAATATATAAATTATAAAATTTTAAAAATTTTAAATCCAAATTTCTCTTACTGAAATTCTTTCAATTCTTTCTCTTTTAATTCCAACTTACTGCCTGTAATTGGTTGCAATACACCGCAGACTAGCAAAAACTGCAAAATCTTCTAAAATCTTCACAAAAATCTCTCAAAATCGACAAAAACCATCCAAAAATCTCGAAAAACCTCCCAGAACCTATAAAGATATGAAAAAAAAATCACAAAGAATCGATTTCTTTGCAAAAAATGCCAAAAAATTAACCAAAACAAGTAAACACTTATCTGAAATCCTTACATATTGACCTAACACCAATCAGGGCTGTTTGGACCAATCAAAATTGCCTAGAAAATAAAATAAAACCAAATTAACACAACAAAAATTAAAAAAAAAACTGAAAAAAACTGAAAAAACAAATTCCAAAAAATGTAGTTTACCTTCTAAGATGTCCTACCTGGCTAAGGTGCAGTTGGGGGTCGTCAACAGGCATTTGGGCGATCTGAAATAGCTAGAAAATAAATTTAAAAAATAAAAAACACATCAAAATCAATAAAAAAAATTGCCAAATTTGGGAAACTTTAATTTCCAATACAAACAACAAAGAACACAACAAATTCCATCAAAAAACCACCAAAATCACGAAAAATTATTGCTTAAAACAACCAAACTCACCAGCGAGGCGAGAACGAAACCAACATGGCGGTGTAAAAGAACAAATGCTGGAGAAAATAAATAAAAACAACAAAAAACTCATCAAATTCCATCAAAAAACCATCGAAATCGTGAAAAATCATCGATCAAAACAACCAAACTCACCGTGTGAGATGTCCCGGGTTCCGCCCAGGCATTTGGACGGGCTGAAAGGCATAGAAAAGAAATTAAAACAACAAAACACACATCAAATTCCATCCAAATCGTGAAAAACCACAGAAATCGTGAAAAATCATCCCCCAAAACAACCAAACTCACCAGCGAGGCGAGAACGAAACCAACATGGCGGCGGAGGACAACAATTGCTGGAGGCGCCCCGCTATGCGGTGGCAATCTTGGGAAGGAGGTTAAGGGATGGAGGAGACGAAATCGAGCTTTCTGCACCAATCGCAGCCGCCAACAGGCCCAAGCCCGCACCCTTTGCCGCTGAATCTAAAGATTTCTTGCACTAGCAAATGATTATTTCAATGCTCATTGGCCAGTTTCTCAAATCTCATTCATTCGGTTGGTTACTTATTTTTCCCTCCAAATAGTTTTCTCTTCATTGATTGGTCCTTAAAATTCAGTTTCTACTAACTGACACGAGGTGGCGAATAGAGGGCGCTGCTAGAGTAGAAGAGGCGGCAAATTTGAACGCGCGACAAAAACCATCTTTTAGAAAACCGCTCATCAGTTGCAGTGGTTGCATAAATAAATAAATGAAATGATAATTGACGTTAATTCTCAATGTTTTTTTTTTATAAATCTCGACGAAATTTTCAATGTTTTTGATGAATCTCAAACGGTTTTTGTCAGATTTCTACAATTTTTAGTTCAATTTCTCCAAATTTTTCTCCAATTTCCCCAAATTTTTGTCAAACTTGCCCTAACCTAACGTGCCCTTAACCTAACGTAACCTAACCTAACGTGCCCTTAACCTAACCTAACCTAACGTGCCCTTAACTTAACGTAACGTAACCTAACCTAACCTAACCTACCGTAAACTAACCTAACCTAACCTAACGTGCCCTTAACCTAACCTAACCTAACGTGCCCTTAACCTAACGTAACGTAACCTAACCTAACCTAACCTACCGTAAACTAACCTAACCTAACCTAACGTGCCTTAACGTAACATAACCTTACGTGGTCTTGCCTTAACGTAACGTGTCTGTGTCACAAAACGTATTTTTGATTGTAAGAATTTTAATTTTTCTAACTTTGAACGAGATTTTAAAATGCAAGTTTTTCGAATTAATTGTTGACAATCTTTGAAGTTTTTTTCTCAAATTTTTTTCTTTTTTTCTTTCTTTATTTTATTATTTTATTTAATTTGCACAAAAATTATTCCCTTTCTTTCTCTCCTCACAAGTCAACACAACAGCCGTCAGTTGAGTTGCCATGGCATTAATCCCCCCTTCCTTTTATTCCCCCTTCCTTTCCCAATTTGGCCCTTTCTCTCTTGCCTCGTCGGTGACCGCAGCAACTCCGGAAACGAGATCTCAAATGCACTCAAATGAAATGAAATGAAAATTCCAGAAAACAAAAGATCAAACTTTATTCATTTATTCATTTATTCATTTATTGAATTTATTGCAAGTGGTCAGAATAAAAGTACGTAATATTGTTATCCTTGTGTTTCCAGAACAAAAGCGAAGTTTTCACTAATGAAATGTGTATTAGAGTCGGCAAATCCAAAACGGACTTGATGGCGTGCAATTGAGCTGTAGTTCGGGTCTTTCAAACTGATTTATTAATATCACCTTTAGAAAAGAAAACATATAATGTAAAATCGTTTTCATGCAAAACGATTCAATTTTTAAAATATACTCAACGGTTAATTTTGAAAATCCCAAAGGCCTTAATCGCTGCCTTAATCGATTTTCGACATGTTCTCTCGCTACAATGCACACTTGTAACAGATTTGTTGTTTAATTGTCAACATAAATTGTTACACTCAAAAACGGTTTGGTTGTTTTAACTAAATGTATTTGTAATCAATGTAAATTCAATATCATGTCTGTATGGACACTTATCATCCAAAAATTAAAGACAAAACCACAATCAAAATAATAAACAAGCTGTTCAAATATAAGTATCATTTTTAATGATCACGTCATAAATAAATATCGTATAGCGGTAACAGTTTTATAAATGCTCTGATAAAACAATGATATTAAATAGAAATTTTAAAAATTATACACATTAATGTGCGTTTGTTCACATAATTAGTGATGACCAGACTCGACAAAAAAATCGAAAAATAAAATTCGAAAAAATAACATGAAATGAAATTTAAGTTATGTGACCGATTCTTCGACGACTCGCTGCTTGCGAGCAAAAGAGAGAAAAACTTGTTCCAGAGTTGCCTGACTCACGGAATAGTCTTCGAGATTAAACAGCGCTTTTGCCTTCTCCATCGACTCGAAGAGGTACGCCCATTTGGTCTCTACGTCCCTAATTTGGTAATGCACGAGTCCCTAAAACAAATGAATAGAACTTAATACACAGTTTGCGGCAGCTACTTTTCCCTTATGCCGGGACTACTCGATTAAACGCCGGGCACTCAGCGGCAAGTTCAGCAATTGTCGGTGGCATCGAATAAACGCCGGGTCCCAAAAATGGGTGATTTTTCGCAAAAAGTCGAAGATTTTTGCGAAAGAATGAGCATTTTAAGCAAAAAAATCATCATTTTTAGCAAAAAAACCTCATTTTTTAGCAAAAAGTCATCATTTTAAACGGAAAATCGGCTATTTTTAGCCAAAAAAATCATCATTTTTAGCCATAAATCATCATTTTTAGCCAAAACTGATCATTTTAAACGAAAAATCGGCGATTTTTAGCAAAAAAATCATCATTTTTAGCCATAAATTATGATTTTTGGCTAAAAATGATAATCGTCATTTTAAACGAAAAATCGGCGATTTTTAGCAAAAAATCATCATTTTTAGCAAAAAAAAATCATTTTTAGCAAAAAAAAATCATTTTTAGCAAAAAAAAATCATTTTTAGCAAAAAAAAATCATTTTTAGCAAAAAAAAATCATTTTTAGCAAAAAAAAAATCATTTTTAGCAAAAAAAAATCATTTTTAGCAAAAAAAAATCATTTTTACCAAAAAAAAATCATTTTTAGCAAAAAATCATCATTTTAAACGAAAAATCGGCGATTTTTCAGTTATGCGCCGGGCCCTACTAAGCGCCGGGCCTCGAATAAGTGCTAGGTGGGGCGAGTCGAAAAAACTATTAAACGCCCCGGCGTTTATTCGAGGCAGTACAGTATATTTCAAATTTCAGAAAGTAGATCCCGTTTGTTTATAAGAAAAATAAATAAAAACATCGTTTGGAGATCAAAATTGATCCTAGGTAAATGACACAATGTTAATTTAAATCTTTTTTTTTTATCTTACTTGGTGTATGTCCTGAAGAACGGCACTTGGAAATGTCTGCTCAATGTATGTCTGTAATTCCGTCTGCTTATTTGTCATTAGATTGATGGTCGAACTAGCACCGGGCTTGAGTTTGGCTAAAACTGTAAACCCCTGACTGAATTTGTTCTTCAGATGCTGGATCGGACCGAAACACTGAAACTGACCGTTCACCATAATGCCCACTCTGTTGCAGAGCACTTCACATTCCTCCATACTAGAAAATTTGTCCAAAATTAGTCAAAAATTTCATCACTATCATTCACTACATTCATTTACCTATGCGAAGTCAAAACAACCGATATTCCCCGCCCGTTAGCGCTTCTTAGAATGTCCCATATTTTTCTCCTGGCGACCGGGTCCACTCCGGTCGTGGGCTCATCCAAAAATACGACCGGCGGATCTCCGATGAATCCCATGGCTGCACTCAGTTTTCTTTTATTTCCACCGCTAAATAAATAATTTTTTTTTAAAATAACTTTGTTCTAATCAGTTAAGTCTCTTTATTTCGAATACCTGTAGAAAAGCGTGATTTTATCGGCATGCTCGGTGAGGTCAAAGTCCACGATGTACTGATCGACAACCGCCTTTATTTGGGAACTGCAAATTCCACGAAGGTGAGCAAAAACGGTGAGGATTTCTCGTCCGGTCAAGTAATCGATGAGCGCATCAAATTGCGGGCAATAGCCAACTTGCTTTAAAAACTAAACCAAATATAGTTAGGTTAATGCACTTGGATGGATGAAAAACCTATCGGGGCTTACTTGTCCTCGCTTGTGCTGTACACTAGACCTGTTAATGTAAGCATCGCCGTGAGTGATGACCAAGTCGCCGGTAAGCATTTGAAATGTGGTCGTTTTGCCAGCGCCGTTAATTCCCAGCAGGCCAAAACATTCGGCGAAATGAACACCAAAACTCAAATCGTCAACGGCTGCAAAGTTGGAGAATACTTTCCTCAAGTCCTGCACCACCATAACATCGGTGTCGATGATGTCTGTATGGAAACGAAAAATGCTCTACAACTTTTCAATTGACATTGTTTCCTTTTAACGTTTGGAACAAACACCTTTCATTTACTTGTTAGTACAGGTCAACCCTTGCTATTGCCATCAAACAGTTGGTGATAACCAGAAATCATTGAAGTGAAATAATTTGTAATGGGAGAAATAAGAACAGGCAAACAACTACCGTATTTTATCGATTAAGAGCCACGGCTCTTATTCAAAACTGCCATTTTTGTCAGCAATTACAATTTCGGTTTTTCGTTTGTTACATTTGTTTAATGTAACACACAACCCAGTCTAAAGGTGGAAACACAAGGAAGCAGGTAAAATTCCAAAGCTTGCTAGCACAAGTTTAATGAGGAAGTCATTAGCTGCGTTCAATTCTAAAATAGCTTTCTAAAACTTTTTTTCATCGTTTTCCGAAAAGAGTTTTCAACATTGAGCAATGTTATTACCAACAGCTTTCAACAGCTTTCAACAGCCACGGAGCATGCTCAGTCTGCACATGATCACATGACAAATCACAAAATGCATTCGTAATGTAAGTTTATTTAAATTAATAGTATTATTATTATTCATTTAAGAACGGGAAATCAGCCGAACATCGGCCACATTCGATTGCACAGATCCGGCCAAAATCGGCAGCTTTCAAGCGCGCAAATGCGGCCGAAAAATTGCCCGCATTCGATCGCGCAAATGCGCCAAAATTGCCCGCATTCGATCGCGCAAATGCGCCAAAATTGCCCGGGTATGCACATATGCAGCCGCATTTTATCGTTCTTAAAGGCATAATAATTCTACAAATAAATTAAATAAACTTACATTTTTGTGTGTGCTTCCACCGCCGATCTATTCGATTACAAAATGGCGGCCCAGGAAAACAATTTGAAAACGACGAAAACCACGAATTTATGGTTTTCATGAAATCGGTTTTTAGGAAAACCGTTTTCCGAAATGTGACGTCAAATGCGTCTACATCCTGTGTGGGAAAACGGCGAAAACGAGGAAAACGGGGAAAACTGTTTAGAATTGAACGCACCTATTTACAAGCTCACTTGACCCACTTTTGGCTTACCAGCCAAAATCTCCTACAAGAATTTCCTCACGATTCTGATTGGCTGTCAAAGTCACATGACCAAAACGCCAGCAAGCTTAAAGCTGGTCAACCGAATTCAGTTTGAAAGGAGCGGGTGAGTACAAGATCGCTTCAAAACAAACCTTTGAATAAAAACGCAAGCTTGTGTTTGTTCAAGCAGGTGAGTTTTTAGCCGTTTTTTCAAGTAAAAGCAAGCTTTTAAATTTTACCCGCTTCCTTGTGTTTCCGCCTTTAAAAGCCCTGGTGTAGTTCACACTTAAATCCCTTTTGTACAAAGTCTAATTTCTACACGTTTGTTCTGACTAGGGATGAGAACGGAACCGGAAATGGTCCCGATCCCGGTCCCGGTCCCGCAGCAGGATTTGGGACAGGACGGGACTGGATGAAACTGTATTCCACGGGATTCGGGACGGGACGGGACTTGTGTATTATGCGTGTAATACGTAATACGTGTGTATTACAACATAATACGCGTGTTTTTCAGACCCCGAAAAAGTGAAAATTTCTGGACACGGGACGGTCTGGGACCCGAAAAATTCACAATTTTCGGGACACGGGACGGGTCAGGACTCAAAAATTGGTCCCGTTCTCATCCCTAGTTCTGACGTGTAGAAAAGCAATAACGTAAACATAAACAACTCACTTGGATCGTGAATTCGCCGCTTTTCCGCAAGCACATCTTCATCTAACGCATTTCCCAGTCCGTCGAACGTGTTGACATTGTTTCTATTTCCAATCAATTGGTTTTTTCCCCGGCGAATTTTATACCAAAGCGTGTAGAAAATTCCCTGTTCGATGAGCGCCAAAATACCGAAATACAACACTCCGGTCACAGCCATCATGGTAACTTCCTGACCAATTCCGGGATCATCCCACGCGAAATAATTTGGCTTCACATGAGGCAAAGGCAAACCAATAAAACTCATGAAAGCATTTTTAGATGAAAGCTGAACCATTTTCATCAATGCCACGGTCACGGTGAAATTCGGTACAAGCCGAAACAGCCACTGAATGTCTCGTCCAATTTCCTTCAACGAATCGGAGCCGAATTGTTGGAACGTGTTGATGGTGATGCTCAAAATGATGCCGGCTAGCAAGTTGGCAATCGTCAGACGGCTGAATCCCGTTGCCGGAACCTTGGCCATGAACGAGACGATGTAGGTAAAAGGAATCGAACACCAGCCGTACAATATGAGCAGTAAAATCACAACTCCTGCAAATTAAACACAATCAACTGAATAATTGTATGGGATATTGAATGAATATAAGACCATGGTGTTATATTCAAATACAACACCATGGTCTTATTTTCGGTGAAAGATGGTTGGCAAAACAAGCAATAAAAAACTAAACCTTTGTTTACCTACCAAAAAAAAACCAAACTATGCTAACATTGTTTGATTGATTAAAAGTGGAAAAAGCTTACTTTGCAAATTATAAAATAAATAAAATCCATCATTCTAATCACTTTTTAAACTAAAATACATTGAAAATAAACAGAACTACTTTTCCGCATAGTAGAGCACTGTCCACAGTTAGGCGTAAACTGGCTTAGCCAATAGGAGTTAGGACAACGTTGTGGTGGTTTTGAGTATAGGCACAGTTCCTAGGACCTACGAACTAGCAGGGATTCACGAGGCATTCATAAAAAATTGTAATACATGTGCGGTAAAAATTTCACACAAATGCTTCTAAAAATCAAAGTGCTTAGAGTCTACGAAGGTCTTAAAGTGGCCCTGGGAGTGTGCGCCTGCCTCTCTCATCCTGAGAGAAAGCTTACTTGCTCAACATTCTTGCCAGTGGGAATCAGCGTTGACAGACGATCAGCCGCAATTAAGTCGATGAACATTACTGCCAACTTAACAGGTGCACTCTTTGCTTTATTCTATGGAAAATCAATCTCACCTTAGTCAAACGGCTCGCCTTAAAGGTAGGTTCACACTTGTGTTCACACTAGACCCAACGCAAGAAAACTGACGCAACGCAAGCTGCTTGCGTCCAAAATTCTTGACATTGAAGCCAATTCCTGCTTTAACTCCCAAGTTGAAGCAAGCGACGCAACGCAAGAAAAGGTCTTGCAGCCAACCAATCACGATCGACACCAATCACGATCGACTAAAACTCTCATCGATTCACGTCTGGTTGGCGAGACTTTGCCACATCCAAGCAGGCCGCTATTTTCAGATTCTGCAACTAGTTCTAGAACTAGATCTAATTCCAGGTTTCATTGAAACCATCTGATCAGCCAGACGCAACATCAATTGTTTCAGCTCTGTTTAAACGTGCCCTACGCGTATTTACAAACTGCAGACGCTACAGGAATCTTTGTGGCCAGGAGTGACTAATGCATCTGACGGAATTATTGACTCAAAACGGCAAGTTCCCTGCTCAGAGTGCGCTAACCTCATCTCCCTCACCTTAACAGGGTCAAATAAAACAAAACAAAGCAAAACAAATCAAACTAAAACCCTCACAGGTGATAAATTCAAAAATTCAACGGTGTTTGAGTTATTGATGCATTAGTCATTCCTGGCCACGGATTCCTGAAGCACAGGGATTCCGGTAGCGTCTGCAGTTTGTAAATGCGCGTGCCCTACAGTGTGGTGAACAGACTCTGCATTGCGTTTGACTAATTTTTCCTTGCATTGATTTGCATCGCCCCTAGTGTGAACACAAGTGTAAACACAAGTGTGAACCTAGCTTTATGCTGGGCGCACACATACCGCGATTTCGCATCGCGTTGCCATTGCGCATTCGCAAATGACGTCATTTCCTTCGCGCCGGTTTGAAATCTGCTTTTGAAAATAGTACTTGTCTCAAGTACTATTTCACCCGCGATTCATGTCGCAGCCAATCCGTGAGCTGTGTGAAATGACGTCATTTCATCAACATTTTCAACCGAAATGGCGGGCAGGTTTTTCGGATCAGGAATGACGTCATAACATTGAAATAGCAAAGCTGGAATAGCTACATGTGTGTAGCATTGCGTGCAATTCAGAGGGCGATTTCGCCAGCGAAATCGCGACGCGATGCGACATCGCGGTATGTGTGCGCCCAGCATAACCCAGTGGTTCTTAACCTTTTTGGAGAAACCAGCACCCCCTAGGATGCATTGCACCCCTGGTTAAAAACCACTGGCCTACTCCTTTCCCAAATAAAATAATATTTCCTTTAAAAATTGAAACTAAATAAGATGTTACCAGTTTTCTCTCCGCCAGTGAACGTCCCCGTCTGGTCTACGGTGGAAAAAAGTATCATGAGCAAAATAGAGCAAATAATGTGCGTAGCATAATCCCAAACGAAAGAAGCGGCCCAGAAAACAGCGCCGTCGACGCCGGTCATGAGTTGCAGATGTTTGGACTTGGTGGCCCGCTCGTGGATCGGAAACACGATGAACGACGAAGAGAGAAACGAAAGCCCGACCGGCACAAACACGCCCAGCATGATCGACTTCACCATCTGTATGATGGCGGCGATGGGGAAGTTGCTCTTCTGGTCCGTCTCCAAAGGCGCGTTCTCGACGACCAACGACACGTTTTCCGTCTTGTTGTAATGTCTCGCCATCGCGTTGTGCAACAAATTGAGCGCTAGCGGTTCGGTGTGGTAGAAGAGCCCGTTGTACCACAAGTTCATCTTGGTTTTGTCGCCGGACTCGCTGAAATTGGCTCCGACGATGTATTTGTTGGAATAATCGATGAAGTGCTTCTGGCTGAGTTCCTTCAGGTAGTCCATGGCGTCGCCGCTGACGTGACGAACGTGGTGTCTGTCGGGAACGAGGAATGGTAATAGTATTCGTAATCTTCGTTGAGGTTTTTTTGGAAAACCGTGGTGGCGCCGTACTGCGATATGTCCATGGTTAATGCGGGTAAGGAGGTGGGAGTTAAATCCAGTCTGTTGTTGACTATCAGGACGGTTGTTATCATTATGACTGGTAAAAGAATCTGTTGAAATAGAATAAGTTAAATTATATGAATTGTTGAATTATAATTTCATATAATATTCATATATATTTCAATATATGTCAATTATATTGAAATTGTTGAAATAATAATAATATTGTTGAAATTGTATTTTTTATTGGTGAAATTGTATTTTTTATTGTTGAAATTGTATTTTTTATTGTTGAAATTGTATTTTTTATTGTTGAAATTGTATTTTTTATTGTTAAAATTGTATATTTTATTGTTGAAATTGTATTTTTTATTGTTAAAATTTTATTTTTTATTGTTGAAATTGAAATCGCCAATTTGGCACAAAATCTTTTAAAAATCGCCAATTTGGGACAAAATCCTTTAAAATCGCCAATTTGAGACAAAATCTTTTAAAAATCGCCAATTTGGGACAAAATCTTTTAAAAATCGCCAATTTGGGACAAAATCTTTTAAAAATCGCCAATTTAGCACAAAATCTTTTAAAAATCGCCAATTTGGGACAAAATCTTTTAAAAATCGCCAATTTGGGACAAAATCTTTTAAAAATCGCCAATTTGGGACAAAATCTTTTAAAAATCGCCAATTTGGGACAAAATCTTTTAAAAATCGCCAATTTAGCACAAAATCTTTTAAAAATCGCCAATTTAGGACAAAATCTTTTAAAAATCACCAATTTGGGACAAAATCTTTTAAAAATCGCCAATTGGGAGCTCGTCTATGCAGTCCCCATTTAATGGTTATGCCCATCTTCGATTTGATCATCGCCAATTTTTTCTTACTTGAGCTAACAGCAAGACCCAACGGCGTTTCGAATAATACCATCGTTTCAAGAGCAACGCCGTAAACGGTTGCATCCACGAATTAAAACCCGTTGATCGTTGGATGCCGCTCATGTCGTGGTGAGCCTATGAAATAATGAGTTATAAGCTACTGACCTTTTAAGTTCCCCAGGTTCTTCTTATCCAATTTTTGGTGTTGGATGAAAACTAAATTCTACAAGTGCTTGACGTGTGTTGTGAGGTAAAAATATGAGACTATTTCCTAACCTAATTGATATTTTTAATTGGTCTTTAAAACCCCCAAAAATTACAATAAAAACAATGGTTCCCTTTGCAATCCTAAAAAACACTTTAACTTTTCCACCACCACCAATCCTAAGAAAACCAATCACCAATCAAGAAAACAATAGAAACAATGAAAGTAAATACATCAAAATCAAAACGTGTCTACAAACTGTGTCTGGCCTGGATGTCTTGTCGGTCACTGAACTGAGTCCCTGTAGGTGTGGTTAGTGGTCGGCCTCCCTCTCCGCTGTAGATCTTATCTCGTCAAGGTTTTCTCGCCCACTTGTGAAAACTGTCAAATGGCTCCTTGTTTTGGGGTTGCCTCTCAACCCTCTCCTCCTGTTGGTCCCTCTGGCACCGCTGGGCAGCCTCCCAATCACTGTGGTGGATATCTTAGTGGCTTACTGCTCTCATTCAGATGGGTTTCAGTCAATCGGGTATTTTGTGGTTGTTGGATGAAGCACCGGACTACGTGCAGGTTTCTTTCAGATGGCTGCGGTCTGCTTCCAGCCAACTGTGAGGCTTAGTTCTACTTGCACTCAACCAACTCGTAAGGGGTTAGGCAACAGTCACCAAGCGCTCCCTGTACACGAGTGCCTTTTCAAAATGTCTAGGTTTACCACATCACCTCGGATACCCGCCTACTGATTATCTATTTCGTCCACTCATAACTGCCTTTTAATATAGCCTCAGGGTTTTCCAGCACTCAGGTCACCCGTCAGTTTTCTTCTTATTAATGGGGCCTTGTCACGGAATTTCACATTGTTTATCGTCTTTCTCTTTAGATTTCCTCAGGCACTTTCATTGTCTTTCATCCACCAAACCAGACAACAAAGGACATTCCTTTAGCAAAACACATAATATTTCCTACTAATAAATCAAGAACATATTATTATGAATGTTTAGAGACACTTTTATCATCTGATTAAGAGTATTTAGTTATCAATACATTTAACAATTTTTTACTTCATAATTGAAACACAATGATTAGAAGAAGAGAAAGAGTTAAAGAATTAAGACTCCATCACCAAATCCAAAACACTTAATATCTTCCATTCCACAAATCAAATATTTAATTGTAAAACATTCAATATTTTCCACTCTACAATTCTAGATTATTTCACCATTAATACATTCAACCCAATTCACCTTACAATTGAAAACACTTCATGTTCAACACATTTCATCTTACAATTGAAAACACTTCATGTTCAACACATTTCATCTTATAATTGAAAACACTTCATATTCAATACATTTACTATTTTCTTACATTTCACAATCAAAATACAAAGATTTAAAGAGGAAAGGTCAGAGAAATAAAGTCCATCACCAGTTCCAATATCCATTAAATTCCACAATCCAATATCTACTAATTTTCTAAATCAATTGTTTATTCAATTCTCAAATCAATTATTTATTAAACATCCAAATCAATTGTTTATTAATTCCTTAATTCAATTATCTATTTACCAGAGCCCCAAATCAATTATTCATTAAACATCTAAATCAATTGTTTACTAAATTCCCAATTTAATTATCTGTTTACTAGATTTCCAAATCAACTATTTATTAAGTTCCTAAATTAATTATTCATAATTTCCCAAACTGATTACTTATTTATTGGGTTCCCAAATCAAACCATTTATTTATTTTCTTTGTTCAAGGTTCTTCACTCCTTATTTTGTGTCTCAGAGGGGGGAGTAACTAATGAGGTCGTTCCTACTCAAGCCTCAGCTTCCCCCTATGGTAGTCTATGCCCCTAGGCCTTGTCTGCTGCTCAAATGAGTGTCTTCACTGGGACACTCCTTTACCCAACCCCTGTCTAATGAGTACAGTGGTTTATTTAGATCTTTAACCCTTTGATTATTATTTTTATTCGCTGTCGCACCTGCGACATCTCCTCCCGCCTAGGCCCATAATAACAAGGTTATTAGGCCTACAAAAAAAAATCTAACGTTTTATTTGTGAAAAAATGTCTACTAATGTAGTATGAGCAAACAACGAGCCCATCATTATTTTCAGCATCACAAGTCCACCCTTTATTCCCCTAAATAGACTCCAACCAATACTGGAAAACCGGCCAGCAATCTCACTTCCATATCTGTCGTTGCCTTAAGATCGAGATTGTGTGACTAGGGTCTACCAGAGTCAAAACCGTAGGTGTTTTGACAAATTTGTGTCTTATAACACCTGCTCCATTATCGATTTTCCCAATATTTTATTTTATTATTATTAATGTTCATGTGTTTTATCTTATTCACTTAGATGTGTTAAGCAGATTTTTATTGCTTTGTGTCTTCTGATGCCTTAAGCATTAGGTATCATGCTGTTTTTTCTGTATAGCACATTAGTTATTAATTACGCCACCAGTGTGCATCACACGCTTCTCAATATGGCGGCACACAGGCTGAAATGGCCTCCCTGTCTCTCAATATGTAAGTTGTTTATTTGATTAAATTTTTTCGTTTTGCTTCTTATTCAATAGTTAAACATTAGCCAAACACATTGCTATAAGTGTTGGCCAACTCACGAGATTTACGGATGGACACTTTTCGCGTTTATTGTGTATTTCGCGTACGTTACGCGTACGCTTTCCTGCCGCATGTCCGTGTTATCGATGCCTATTTCGGCGACGATCGTTTACTGATGTTTACCAACGCGTACGCTAAAGGTTTTTTGGCAGCAACGCTTCCACCGCCAAATTCGTTCAAAAACTGGATCACCAAGGTTGAATGAAACAACTCCACACACAGTAGCTCTCCCCGAACAAGGCACACATTCTCAGTTTGGCACCTATTGTTGCAAAGGAATTCAGTTTCCCAATCAGGGGCAAAAGCCTATCTGTCTTAATTTTCATTTTTTTAAAATTTGGTGCCAACAAATGTATCTTCGTTGATACAATCAAATCGCTTTATTTCAATGGGGCGTGACTTGTTGTTTCACTACCTCCAGAGAGGGAAGGGGGTCAGTCTTATCGGATTTCTTTCTTTTATTATAGATCTCTTGTGTCCTCCCCTGTGTCTTTCAGGTGTCAGGGTTAAGATTGTATCTGGGTCACTGACCCCTGTTTCAGGCCAATTCCAACAAATGAAGTAACATAGCATTGTTTGTCTTTCAGCACGTCTCTGTGCAAAGATTTCTGAAAAATATATTGGACTTAAAACATACATTCTTCTTTTCCCAATTTTCACATTGTATTTCTTTTAAGGTTTATGACTTAATCCTTTTTTCAAAATTTTTAAACCTACATATTTTTGATTTTACAAATAACTTATTCTTATTTTTCTAAATTTCACATTGTAACTCCTTTAAGATTTATGACCTGCCTTTCTCTCTTCCCCATCTAAAACCCCTGTTGTTGTCATCACTTTATCCTTTTGTTTTCATATTAGCTTTTATTCACCTGTGTGTAGTTTTACTTATTTATTTATTTATTTACTTATTTTTGTGTAAAATAAAATTCTAATTTATAGTTTATTTCCGTCTGGTCTTGTGACCTTCCATTGCTTTCTCATTGCCTTGAGATTTCTTTATTTGTCACAACACATCTTTAGCATATTTATTTGTTCTAAACTTCATCCTGGAGTAAAGATTTCCTACTTTCATTCTTTCTCCTTTTTGGTTTACATTTCTTTTGTTTTTTGTTGTCTCCCATGTCTCATTGCTCTCTTCATTAGGTCACGTCTGGTATTTGGTGTTTACTTCCTGGATCCAAAATTCAACTTTTTTTTTATTGTTTAAGCTTCACAAGCTCTCTGCCTCTCACTTCCATTGTGAACCTTTGTCATGGCTGTATATTGAAACCCACATTCGACAATATTGAGATGCAGGAACAGAGCACCCCGCAGCATTGCCCAAGGTTGGTACTATAACAAATCCACTTTGTCCCATCGTTTCCCTGAGTGGAAACGTCCTAATCATGCACCTTAGTTGTGCAAGAACTGATGCTGCTGACAACCGGCCCTCGGGTCCTGTTGAACCTAAGGCCATTTTTAACAACAACTACTAATGAAGTCGTTGTCCATGTGAAGAACCCAGTCTTCACTTTTTTGGTGACTTCTGAGCGGCCACCCAGATCTGCTCTACCACCTCCTCCCGCCAAGCCTGTTGTTGACCTAGCTGAGACTGCTGCTGCTCACCTGAATCTCACAACTGTCAATGTGGAATCTGGAGAGTTGTTCAACAGTGAGGCATAGTTGGATCTGTCAGTCTGTAAGTCTTTTTAGTTCACTCTGTTCTATGTCATTTTATTTTTGTTTTTCATTTTTCCTTATTTCGTCTTTTATTCTGCTTTATTTTGTTTTTTACTTTGTTCTACTTTGTCTTTACTTTCTTATTTTATCCTGTTTTGATTTCGTTCTATTTTACTTTGTCATATATCTAATTTTATTTTTACCTTATTTTTAATAAGTCAATTTCTTAACTTTGCATTTATTTTGTTATCCCTGTTTTTCTCTTAAATTTCTCCAATTATAGGTTCTGCAGCCTGTTGTTAAGTGGGCTACTGACCTCTTGTTACGCTGATGTGGATTATCCCTCATCAAGTGTCCTCCTTCACTCAGCCTGTGCCCGAGGCAGGGCTAGCGTCTGCCGGTTTCGGCCTGTCGTTTCGAGTGAATGTTACAATGTATAATCTCACTGACAATTCGATCACAGCCGTCATTGCCGTTTGTTAAATTTCTCATCAACACATCAATAGTGTTTGCTGTGGCTGTCTGTCTATTCAGCCCTCTCTACCGGCCATGATGTCAACCGAGTTCCCGCCTCTTGTGGTTACGCTTCCTCCCCCGACGTCATCTTCTACCTCAGGTGACACCGATAAAATTTTCGTTTGGTCTGACTGTGTTGTCTTGAGGCTAAACCGTGTCACCCATGTTTAATCCACCCATTTGTTAAATTGTAGCTCTTTACTCTGTCTATTAGTTTTTACTATGGATTTTTCTCCCTTTTTGTAACAAAACTCTAATTTACCAATATCCTTTTATTTCTAATCAAACAGTCATGATAGTTATTATAAGACTCCCTCCCCCCAAAAAACGAGAAAAATCATGTTTATTTTTCCAGCCAAACAAATATCTACCTCCCCAAAAAAAAATGTCCGTTTTTCGCCATTTTCCATTTGTCTTCTGGGCTTTTTCCTCCGTGAGTCTTTTCTTGGCTATAGTCTGAATTTTACAATTTTCCTTCAATTTTTCCGGTAAGAAAATTTTGAATTTTTCCTCAATTTCTCTTCCGTGTGTGGGAAAAATATTCCCCTAATCTTTTCAAATATTTTTTGTGTTTTTTATTCTATTTTTGTGTGAAATTCCGAGCAAAAGGCGTGTTGTTTTGCACCTTTTAAATTTTTCAAAGTTTCAATTCCTCACGAGTGGCTCTGTGGCCAGCTCCTCTCAGTTTTCCTCACTTTTCCTCCTCATCCCGGTCCCTTTTTGTGACTTTTTCTTCTTTTATCCTCAAAACTGACTCAGGATGAGAACCGTTGTGCGGCCTTGAGTCGGTTTTTGGTGTGGAACCCATTTCCGTAGTTATTTTTACTGAATTCCCATAAAAAATGTCCACTTTGAGTAATTCTTGGTCTTTTGTGCTAAATTTCACCACCATAGTGATGTTTGATAATTCAGACGTGTCTTAACCACTTATTTTTCTTAACCAAAACTCATTAAATGCGCTCCCGTTGTTGTTCGCAGAGGTTAAATAGTGGTTTACTAATTTTACCAGGTTGAAACCTGTGTTTAGTCTTTTAACATCAGGACTTTATATAACTTTCTTTTTCCTAATGGCTCCAGAACGTTTAGTTTGTACATGACAACTCTTTTTTTTCTTCTTTGGGACCGTCCCACTGGCCGAATTTCCACCGGTGGAACGATCGCCATTCGCTTACACTTTGCCACACTGTTTTCCAGTGTTTTGACTGCCTGACAAATTCTTTTTTATTTGTCTCTCGTTATTTTTCTTTTTAGTCATTACATTAAAACTTCTAGCATTTTTGAGCTTTTATCTCTGTGAAATTATTTTCATCGTACTGGATCTGTACGCAATTCCTTCTTACAATATTAAATTATTCTATGTTTTATCCTTATTTTTACCTTTGAGATGGCATCTGGAGTTTTTTTCCATTCTGTCATGGTATAATGTTTTTTAATAATATTCTCTTGCGCCCTGCAACAGTGTCAACTCGGTCTTGAATGCGTTATTATTGCCGAGCACAAGAGATCGTTGTGTCGTCGTTTCCTTTTCGTCGTGACTCCACGTCGCTTCTCTCGTTTCATGTCAAAATTCGCTGTCTTCGTTCAAAACGAACCCTGATCTTAAACCCGCTGTTTGTTGCTGTCAAAACGTGCAATTTTTCACCTCAGCTTCTTTCTGTCTGTATTTTAACAGATCCGAACAGTCAGCTGCTGATTTTCTTTTTCAGTTGACTCGTGATGTCAAACTTTACACCCGACAACTCCTCTTTTCTAATTTGGGGCAGTCCTACTGGTTGGACTTCCTCCCGAACCGTCGTCATTCGGTCTCACTTTTACGCCGAACCGTCGAGTGTTCCAAACACCTGACAACCCCTCTTTTATCTGTTATTTCCTCCTTTTGCAGGCTTATTGTTTATTTGTTTTTTAACAGATGCCTCGATATTGTTGTGATCTTTGTTTTTTACTTACTGTCGTGAAACCTGGCATCTTTTTTTTTTTCTTCACATTAAAATCTGTTGTTTTTACTCTTTTTAACTCCTAGGTTTAACTCCTCTTTTAATCATTTTATTGTAGCGTTGTTTTGTTGTAATTTTCCAAACACAAGTCCATGTAACTGTAGACAAATATTTTTATTTACCCTCAATTTAAACTCGAATTCATTTATCTTCTAAATTTATTTACAATTTAATCCCATCTCAATTTTAATTTCATTCATAATCTGATCCTACGGTCAATTTCTCGCTATTTTATTTTTGTAGTCTTTTTATCCTTCATTACATTAAAATTGTATCATTGTGATTCCATTTTTTACTGTATTGAATTCACATGTGATCCCTTGTTATAACGTTAAATTATTTTTTCTTTTTGTGTGTTTATTTTTTCATTAATATAATAGATTTCTATTAGACTTTCGTATTTTTAGTATTTTTGTCATTGTAAAATGTCATTGTAAATGCGCCAAACCTCAAGCAAATATCTTTTCATTTATTCCTCTTATTTTCGAGATGTTATAATGATGTGCCAAAGTTTGCCTGCCCCTGTTTGCCCAAAACGAGCCCTGATCTTGTATTTGTTACTTCTCGCGCAAACTCTCACTCTCTAGTTTCCTACAAGGTAATGAATAGTGATTCCTAGATCCAAATTCTCCACAATTCCTGTATTTTGTGAAAGTGTAGACACAGAACGGTAGCTGAACATCAACCTAACCTCAATCACACCATCATTGCTGAATCTGACAAACACAATGTGCTGTCGTTCGCCGATCTTTTTTCATCATGACCTTATGTATTTTCAAATCCGTTACAAATTAATTCCATTTATAATTTATTCTCATTTATTTTTAACTTTATTTATAATTTTAATTTTGTTTATTCTCTGATTTCATTTATCTCGATTTCTCCCGTCCAATTCTGAATTCTTATTTATGATATTCGTTTTCTAATTCAAAAGGCCAAATAGCAGCCTGATCAAAATCACCCATGAAACCAAATCTAATCAATCAAATGGTGCAACTCGTTCCAACCTGTTGGTTCAATTGTTTTACCAAAAGCAGTCCTAATTTCTTGCTGCAACTGTGCGATGAGGGTGTGTTTCCTAGGCGACTAATTCCCGCCTGTTAGTTTTAAATGCCTCGCTATTCAGACTGTTAATTTTAAACATTTCAATATTTTAGTGTTAAACATTCCAAGATTCCGAACGTTAGTGTTAAATATTTGCATATTATTCACACACGTGTCCAACGTTGTTCTCCCTCGTGATTTTATACTGCCCATCAGTTTTCTACAAATTTCCCTGATCATTCCTGCTTGATTTCAAAGTTTCACCTGCATCTGTAATTTAATTTCACTTATGACCCAATTTCATGCACAATTCTATTTTCTCTGCATTTTAATTTAATTTATTTTCTTACTTCGTTCATAATTTCGCTTTATTAATTTCCTAATTTAGTTTCATTTATTTTTAAATCTCATATCCAGGGTCCCTTCTCCTGTCATATAACACCTCGTATATTTTTTGCCGCAGCACTAAAACGTTTTCCTTTGGAACGATGTCTGGGAATTTTTCCCCATCTTTGTTAGTGTATACTAATTTTTTTTTTTGAAAGTTCGAACTCTTCAGAATACCTGTTTTGTAAACACACAAAATTGCAAACAAATCCTAACTTCATTTCGAATACGCCATCACTGTCAAATCTAGAAAAGCCAATATGGCGTCGTTTTTCTTCCGCCAGTTCGCCTCTCCTCAGCCAAAAGATCGCGCAGCTCATGGTGTAGCTGTCGCAAATTTAACTTCATTTACATTTTAACTTTAATTATAATTTATTTCAATTCTATTTGCATTTTAATTTTAATTTTATAATTTTACTTCCGTTTGTAATTTATTACTATTTATGATTTTACTTCCATTTACCATTTGATTCTCTCAGTTTTTTAGTTCGTGTCTGTGGCAGAACTGTGCCAAAAATTCAACTGTGCCGTTGATGTTGTCAGATTTTCCGCTGATGTTCCACTCTCCTTTGCGTTCAGCCCTTTTTGAATAGATCTTTAAATTTAGTCTGCTCACGAAATCAGATTCACTTAACCTGCTTGTCAGCCCTGTTTGGCAGCAATTAAACTCGCTTTCTTTCGTTCCTGCTGAGCTGGTCGTGCATTGCCTGCAGCTGTTCTTCATTGCTTCCATGCTTTTACAAAGAGATTCCCCACTTTCTTAAATGGGTGTTTAGTTTGCATCCCCCTGCAGTATGGTCATTTCTCCATCCTCCTGCAAAATCACAATCAACGGCTCACGTGTGTTGGAATCCACCCTAATGGTGGGCCTAATGTGATAGCTTGTACCGTCGCTTCACCTCCCAATAATGGAGAAGAGAACACAAACACGATGCGGACATTAAAATCGTCCCCATCAAGCCACAATTCCCCCTCTCAATCCACAAACAAGGCAGTTCAACTATCCAAACCACAGCATGGAAAACCACTCGAAAATGGTGTCTTGTCTTGTGTTGAGGCGATCACTATGGTTTTGTCGCCAGTCTTCGTCACCAGGTTCCATGGAGGGAAACTATTGTTCTTTTTCTCACTATTTTCGTTTTTCGATATTCCTCCTCCATTTTCTAACCGTTTCTAGACCAAATTCTGTCCAGAATTCGTTTTTTGTACTCATCCAGATCGACTTCCGCTACTGGAGTATATATTTTGTGCGTTTTTCATATCTTGGTTCCGAAGTTCGCTACCAGATGGCGTTTGGGCTTGTTGTAAACGAGCAAATTCAACCAATGTTTTTCCCAATGCTCCTCTCGGTCTTTGCACAGTTTTAGTCGTTTCCTGAATGCTTTTCAACTCTTTCCAGGTCATTCTTCCCCTTTTAACACTCTCCTGTGTTTTGTTTGCTGAAGTTTCGACTGGAATCCTCTCTTCTCAGCGCTTTTTGCCTTCGGAGCTTCACAACTCCGTCACCATTTGGCGCTCTTTATTTGTATTAATGCAAGAGTTGGTTCATTAATTTCTCTCTTGATTTCATCAGCATTTCGTGTTTTTTCACAGGAATATCAGCTGTCACACATACACATACACATTGCGGATTAAATGTTGATCAGAGGAGATCAATGAATCTCTTTTGCCAAATTTTTCTAAGTTAAAACATTTTTCTTGCAAAGGCTCTAATTTTATCTTTATTTTTTCTTCGTTAGCCATCTTGTTTTCTTTTGAAATTGGTCACTTTTACCTCAATTTTGTGTATTTTACTTCAATCCTTCTTGTTTATTATTTCCATAATTTTCAAAACTGGTTGTTTTTGTGACAGCCATCTTGGTCCGCCATTTTGTTTTTTCCCGAGACACTTGGATTTCATTATTTCTTTCCTTTTTATGTGTCACAACGTTTATCTGTTTCTTACCTGGAATTTCATTTTATTATGATTTTTTGGCGGCCATCTTTGATCCGCCATTTTGAATTTTCATTATTTATGTTTTTGCTTTATTTTTCTTTATTTATCCATTTCTCCTGTCGAAGTGATCCACCTGAGGTTATTTTATGACCCTCCATGTCGCTCTTTTTCGGCGACCATTTTGAATTCTTTTTTACTATTAGAATTTCCCTTCTCTTTCGGGAATTTTCTTTGATTCCTTCATTTTTCTTTATTTGTTCATTTCTTTTACATGACTCTAATTATTTAACCCCCCTCGGCAGCCATTTTTGGTCTGCCATTTTGTTTTTCTCAAAAACCTTCAAATTTCGTCATTTTTCTCTGTTTTTGTAAATTCTTGTTTAAACCTTAATTCAATTTCTTTAGTGATTTTTGCCTCCCCCTAAGCTTGTTTCGTACTTCTTTTGTTAGTCTTAAGACCTAATTTGTTATCACTTACTTTAAACCGTATTGTATTTGTTTTTATCCTTATGGGTTTTCTATTTTCAGTTAAAATTGTTATAAATTATCCCCCCTATTAATCCTTTCATCGTTTCCTCTTTAATTTCCGCTTTCTAGCCTACCATAGTCAGCACCTGTCTTTCCACTTTTTCCAGTGCCACTCACAAACTGTTTTTCGACCTCTGAGCAGTCTTCTGTTTCTTCGATTGTAGCTTTTTCTGCTGTTTTCCTGCTTCTCGTTTTAGCCAACTTTATTTTCTTTTTCAGCAGGCTTTTTTGTTGGGGTCCTTCCCTAATCTCTTCCCATTTTTTGTCATTCATTAAAGGTACATTATGTTGTGATAGTGAACCCATTTCAGACTTTTCTTGTCTTGTTTTTCTCTGTCCTTTTAGGACCGTGGAGGTTGTCAAGTTGTTAATCTCAACTTCCTTCCTACCTTGTTCTGAAAATCTGTCATTGCCTTTGCTTTTAACCTGTTCAATTTTGTGAACTAGATTCTTAATTAGGGGTTTCCTGTTATTAGGAAGTCTCTTTAGGGCTTCCATGGTTGTCAAGCTGTTTATTTCAGCTTCAAACTTTCTCCAACCCGGTCCTGAAAATTTGTCACTGAATTTTCCTTTTCTCTGCTCAATTTTATTAACTCGCTTCTTTTGTTGGGATTGCCTGTTATTAGGTAATTCCGGTAGGGCAGTAGGTCGTCCCTTAAGGGCGAGAGCGTCCTCTCGGTATTCCCTTTTTATGTGATCACTAATTTTCCCATTCCTTTTCTCATTTCGTTTCTCATCTTGCCGTCGAATTATCTTTTGTATTTGTTCGATATTCGTTTGGTCACTTAAGGTGTCGGTTTTCTTTTCTTCGCCCTTATCACTATTTGCTGGTTCATTTTCCTCAGTCAAACTTTTCTTGTCAAACATTTCGTACGAATCCTCATTGTAACAAAGTGGCATCTTCCCCCTTGAATTTGGATGGTAAAGATAATCCATTTGTTCTTTGCTAGCTTTTACATATGTTCTGTTGGGTGGTTGGTTTTTTCCAAGCCACATCCAATTACTTGTGGGTTGATCGACAGTTTGTAGATCTATGTCAGACCCTGCCCCATCCTCACCCAAATCTTCTGCTGGTTTCTCATCTATGTGTTTGACCTGCTCCGAAGGGGAGGTTGTATCAGTATCATTATTTATGTGTATCACCGACACTCGGTGGCTGCTAGTGACGACTTTGCAATCTAAATCAGAGTCGGAGTCGTAAGCTCCAATATTCCTAACCCTTTCTCCCCTTACGTCCCAAGCCTTGTGCACAGGTTCAGGACGCAAATGGGGGTTTCTAAACCAACATGCGTTGGCGGTATGCCCCGATTTCTTCCAGTAGTCACAAGTCGCATATGTCTGTGGGTTTTGACAATCCCAAGACAAATGGCCACTCTCTCCACACCGATAGCATATCATTCCCATCTGAGAACCTGAGTCTGTACCCACAACATTTTCTCTACAATCTTGAGCCATGTGCCCCATTTTTCCACAGCTGAAACAAGCCCCCCGCTGGTCTCGTGGTTCAGCCCCTCCTTGCAACGCTCTGATCTGTTGTTTCAATTCTTGAATTTGCTTCAACAGATGTTTGTGAGTTTTCTCTTTTTCTTTTTTCCCTTCTCCAACTGCCCCTAATGTACTGATGGGTTTAATAGTCCCACTTGAAATTTCGTTCACCTCCTCCTGGCAAGCCTCATCAACAGCTGTTTGATAGCTAGCTGGGTTGGAAGTCAATAATAATCGTTTAATCCGTGCATTTAACCCTGACACGAATTGTGTTTTCTTTAAAACTGGTAATGCAGCTTTAACTAATAAGTCGCCTTCAGCCATATCATCTGCTAGCCGTGATAATCTTGTTGCAAACTCTGTGACAGACTCGTCACTTTTCTGCACACAGGAATTAAAGGCGATACCCAACTGAACTGGGTTTGATTTGGGCTCAAAGTAAGCCAAGAGCTCCTTTTTAAATAGATCCCAATCTCCAGTGGTGTTCACTGCATTGTTGGTGGACAGAAAATCCAGGGCTCTATCTCGGCACCTAGCGCGACCCACAATGCATTGGGTCGCTGGATCCCATCCCATTTTCTTTCCTACAAGCTCCACTTGGGCCAGGAATGCGCCCACTTTGGCCTGCTTGTGGTCACCCGAAAAAAGAGCAACCAAATTCACATTTACACTCGCAGCTGCTGCTACTGGTTGTGCCATTCTTTAAATGAGCCCTTTAACAATCCTAAACCTCTTCACCCAACAATTCTAACAATACCCTTACCTAATCTCTTAGTCTCTATCACACACGTCTCTTTTTTAGCACTCAAAAATTCCAAAAAAAAATTTTTTTTTTTTTTTTGCAAAAATTCAACTTAACTAATTTCTAATTAATCCCTATTAATTCTAATGAATCCTGTCAAGCTCGCCAGAATGTCGTGGTGAGCCTATGAAATAATGAGTTATAAGCTACTGACCTTTTAAGTTCCCCAGGTTCTTCTTATCCAATTTTTGGTGTTGGATGAAAACTAAATTCTACAAGTGCTTGACGTGTGTTGTGAGGTAAAAATATGAGACTATTTCCTAACCTAATTGATATTTTTAATTGGTCTTTAAAACCCCCAAAAATTACAATAAAAACAATGGTTCCCTTTGCAATCCTAAAAAACACTTTAACTTTTCCACCACCACCAATCCTAAGAAAACCAATCACCAATCAAGAAAACAATAGAAACAATGAAAGTAAATACATCAAAATCAAAACGTGTCTACAAACTGTGTCTGGCCTGGATGTCTTGTCGGTCACTGAACTGAGTCCCTGTAGGTGTGGTTAGTGGTCGGCCTCCCTCTCCGCTGTAGATCTTATCTCGTCAAGGTTTTCTCGCCCACTTGTGAAAACTGTCAAATGGCTCCTTGTTTTGGGGTTGCCTCTCAACCCTCTCCTCCTGTTGGTCCCTCTGGCACCGCTGGGCAGCCTCCCAATCACTGTGGTGGATATCTTAGTGGCTTACTGCTCTCATTCAGATGGGTTTCAGTCAATCGGGTATTTTGTGGTTGTTGGATGAAGCACCGGACTACGTGCAGGTTTCTTTCAGATGGCTGCGGTCTGCTTCCAGCCAACTGTGAGGCTTAGTTCTACTTGCACTCAACCAACTCGTAAGGGGTTAGGCAACAGTCACCAAGCGCTCCCTGTACACGAGTGCCTTTTCAAAATGTCTAGGTTTACCACATCACCTCGGATACCCGCCTACTGATTATCTATTTCGTCCACTCATAACTGCCTTTTAATATAGCCTCAGGGTTTTCCAGCACTCAGGTCACCCGTCAGTTTTCTTCTTATTAATGGGGCCTTGTCACGGAATTTCACATTGTTTATCGTCTTTCTCTTTAGATTTCCTCAGGCACTTTCATTGTCTTTCATCCACCAAACCAGACAACAAAGGACATTCCTTTAGCAAAACACATAATATTTCCTACTAATAAATCAAGAACATATTATTATGAATGTTTAGAGACACTTTTATCATCTGATTAAGAGTATTTAGTTATCAATACATTTAACAATTTTTTACTTCATAATTGAAACACAATGATTAGAAGAAGAGAAAGAGTTAAAGAATTAAGACTCCATCACCAAATCCAAAACACTTAATATCTTCCATTCCACAAATCAAATATTTAATTGTAAAACATTCAATATTTTCCACTCTACAATTCTAGATTATTTCACCATTAATACATTCAACCCAATTCACCTTACAATTGAAAACACTTCATGTTCAACACATTTCATCTTACAATTGAAAACACTTCATGTTCAACACATTTCATCTTATAATTGAAAACACTTCATATTCAATACATTTACTATTTTCTTACATTTCACAATCAAAATACAAAGATTTAAAGAGGAAAGGTCAGAGAAATAAAGTCCATCACCAGTTCCAATATCCATTAAATTCCACAATCCAATATCTACTAATTTTCTAAATCAATTGTTTATTCAATTCTCAAATCAATTATTTATTAAACATCCAAATCAATTGTTTATTAATTCCTTAATTCAATTATCTATTTACCAGAGCCCCAAATCAATTATTCATTAAACATCTAAATCAATTGTTTACTAAATTCCCAATTTAATTATCTGTTTACTAGATTTCCAAATCAACTATTTATTAAGTTCCTAAATTAATTATTCATAATTTCCCAAACTGATTACTTATTTATTGGGTTCCCAAATCAAACCATTTATTTATTTTCTTTGTTCAAGGTTCTTCACTCCTTATTTTGTGTCTCAGAGGGGGGAGTAACTAATGAGGTCGTTCCTACTCAAGCCTCAGCTTCCCCCTATGGTAGTCTATGCCCCTAGGCCTTGTCTGCTGCTCAAATGAGTGTCTTCACTGGGACACTCCTTTACCCAACCCCTGTCTAATGAGTACAGTGGTTTATTTAGATCTTTAACCCTTTGATTATTATTTTTATTCGCTGTCGCACCTGCGACACTCACTCCGTTTCCAACTGCAACTGCAAAAATCAAATTTAAAAAAACAACACTTTATTTATTATTATTTTTTACAATATATTTACCATAATTACCAGTATAATGAAGTAAATTAGCGTTCGATTGATTTTGCTGGATCACGCCGTTGTTGACGCTGCTGCCGCTGCTTTCCTTGACGCTTTCGCCAACCTTGAGAAAAACTTCTTCCATCGTGGTGACGCAAATGCCGAAGTTATTCATGCCGAGTTTTGGCGCGTTTGATTCGAGGTGCTTAAACATGTCGGCGAATGTGTTCGAGGATTCCGAAGGAAGGATGAGACTTAGTTCGGTCGCGTTGTCGGATTTGATCACGACTCCCGGAACGTGTTGCTGCACCAACGCGCAAATGCGGTTTACATCGCAATGGTCGGCTTTGCTGATATTCAAATGGTATCCGGCACCTAGAAATTAATCGTTTGGAAAATGTAATGGCATTTTTAAACGTGTGCTAAATAAACATGGAAAACCATTGAAAAGTACTGAATAAATGTTGACAAATGTTGAATAAATATCGAAGTGTGTTGGATAAATTTTGAGAAATGAAAAATAAATGGTGGGAAACGTAGAATAAACGTTAAGAAACATTGGAAAGCATTGGAAAACATTGAAAAAACATTGAAAACGTTTGAAAATATTGAAAAACATTGATAAAACATTGAAAAACATAGATAAAACATTGAAAAAACATTGAAAACGTTGGAAAATATTGAAAATCATTAATAAGACATTGAAAACGTTAGAAAATACTAAAAAACATTGATAAAACATTGAAAAAACATTAAAAACGTTGGAAAACATTGGAAAACATTGAAAAAACATTGGATAACATTGAAAAAACATTGGAAAACATTGAAAAAACATTGAAAAAGTTGGAAAAACATTGGAAAACATTGAAAAAACATTGAAAACGTTGGAAAATATTGAAAAAACATTGAAAACGTTGGAAAATATTGAAAATCATTAATAAAACATTGAAAAAACATTGATAACATTGGGAAACATTGAAAAAACATTAAAAAACATTGAAAAAACATTGAAAAACATTGAAAAAACATTGAAAAACATTGAAAAAACATTGATAAAACATTGGAAAAACATTGGAAAACATTGAAAAACATTGGAAAACATTGAAAAAACATTGGAAAACATTGAAAAAACATTGGAAAACATTGAAAAAACATTGATAAAACATTAATAACGTTGGGAAATATTGAAAATCATTAATAAAACATTGAAAAAACATTGATAACATTGGGAAACATTGAAAAAACATTGGAAAACATTGAAAAAACATTTGAAAACATTGAAAAAACATTGATAAAACATTGAAAAAACATTGAAAAGATTAAATAAGCAAAATTACCGTATCTTTTCTTCAAAAACAACGGAGAACCGCAACACTCAATCTGCCCTCGTGCCATAATAGCGATCCTATCGCCCAGCACATCGGCCTCTTCCATAAAATGCGTGCTCAAAATAATGCACCGATCCTTCCTCGCTTCCTGCAGCAACTCCCAGATGGCTCTCCTCGCTTCCGGGTCCATCCCCGACGTCGGTTCATCCAACATAACTATCTAAAAACCCAAAAAAAAAATCATTCCCAAACTAAAACACAAACAAAACCGAAAATACTTTTGGATTTCCAATCAGAGCGATTCCCAAATTCAACTTCCGCTTCATTCCGCCGGACAACTGCATGGCAAGCGTGTTCCTCTTGTCCCACAGCTGCAGTTTGTGCATCAGGTTTGTCACTTCCGTGTTGAGTTTCTTGGCCGAATTGATCTTGAGTTGTCCGAAAAACTTGAGGTGTTCGACCACCGTGAGCGTGCTGAACAGCATGTTGTGTTGGGGACACAGGCCGAGGTTCTCGCGAGCGAAGTCGATGTTGGTTCGTATGTCGTATCCGTTCACGATGGCCGTTCCGCTCGTGGGGGGGAACATTCCCGTCAGAATGGACATCGTGGTGGTTTTCCCGGCGCCGTTGTGACCGAGTAGAGCCGTTATTTGGCCCTCGTAGATGTTGAGACTCAAATTGTCCACGGCTGTTTTTCCTTTACCGTAATTCTGGGGATGAGAAAAATTAATTTGGAAAATCAGTTTAAATATTTATGTTTCATGTTTTATATGCAAAAAAAAGTGGAAAACGCACTTTTTAGGCACGAAATGACTGCAAAAGTGGAAAAATCACTTTTTAGACGTAGAAATTAAATTTTTTTTAACCTGAAAATTTATTTTTAAGCAATAAATTCACTTTTCAGACGCTTAAATTTAATTTTTACGTGCAAAAAACCAAATACTTAAACAAAAATCAACTTTTTCCCATAAAAATGGCATATTTCGCGTAGAAAAATTCACTTTTAGACACATAATCGACCCTTTTACACCCAAAACCAAACTTTCCATGTGAAAATAAAATTACTTTAGTTAAATTTCTTATTGCAATAGCCGTATCGAGACCGCTCGGTTCCTTTTCAAAGTTCATCGAGTTTAAATTATCAACGTCACCTTCTTCCGAATGCATCTGTTCGATTCTGCACCAATAATCCTTCTGCAAAAAAAATAAATAAATAAAATAAAAATAATATAAATAACTTTTCTCAAAAATAATTACCGTGAATAAAAAATACCAAGGTTTTCCAACCCCGTAAATCCCAGGAAACACATTGTCCAAATACCACGTTAAACCGCCATAGAGAAAAATATCGATAATAAACATCATAATTATATACGCCATCGTTAGATCGTCGCCTTGGTAACTCGGTTCGTTTAAATTAGTCCAATTAATCCCGATACCTGCAATTATCGATTCGTTTATTCAATAAAACCTAATTAAACTGAATTAAATTAAAACAACTCACTTCGGCCTTCGAAAGCGACGATAAAGCGAACCGCCCACGCCATCGCCATGTTTGGGAAAATGGCGACGAGCAGTTTCGATGAAACATTCAAATCGTGGTAGCTTCGAGACATTAAATTGAACGGGATGGAGAAGGTGAGCACCCAGGCGAGCACCCCGATGGCCGTGGCGATCGTGGCTGTGAAAATTAATTTTAATTTTAATTGTAATTTTGATTTTATTTAGATTTTATTCCGCGTACGTTTTGAAAAGAAGCAGGAAATGAAGAAACAAAAGAAAATGGCGCTCGTGATGTATAAAACGAAAATAAATAATATTAATTCGGGAGATGAGTAAGATAGGACCGAGTATTCTTGCAGTTTGGAACACAAAAAGAAGACGATTATAATAGAGCTGATTAGCATCATGACGAATGAACTAATGAACCAGCCGATCCATTGCAGCCAGCCGGGTAGACCCATCAGTTTCATTAATTCCTGAAACATTAAATTCGACATTTTTAGTATTTTTCAGATTTTGAAAATTTAAAATTGAAAAGAAAAAAATTTAAAAAAAAAAAAACGGAATTTATTCAATTGTGTTGACTCAATGTTTTGATTAAAACGAGTCATTAATAAAGATAAGCAACTGTTGATAGATGAAGGAGATAAAACAAACTGTAATAGTCTTTTATAAACGAAGTTCTGATAAAATTAAATCAGAATTTCATTTGTTTTTGTTATTTTTCAATTTTTTTTCGTTTATTTTCAATTTTTTTCAATTTTTTCTCTCCCTAAAAATGATAATTTAATTTATTTCGTAAATAAATAACCTATCACCTTAACACCCATTTCCTTTTCCCCCACAATGTATTTAATGAGCGTCGGCGAAATAAAGACGAAACTGAGAACGAGAAAAAGCGGCAACGTATTCTGAAGAAAATCTGAAAAACAGTTATCCTTATAATAAGGTGGGTAGGGAAATTTTTGCGTCGTTATCTAAAAAACAAAAAATAAAATAAATAAATATATCTTTTTTAAAATTTTTTAACTATTTACCTCGAATTGAGACGAATCAAAGCTGCTAGAAGTTAATTCCATAAACCGTAAAGCGATATTATGTTGTAGAATCATAAACGTTTCGTAATAACTTTTAAAAAAATATATAAATTATAAAATTTTAAAAATTTTAAATCCAAATTTCTCTTACTGAAATTCTTTCAATTCTTTCTCTTTTAATTCCAACTTACTGCCTGTAATTGGTTGCAATACACCGCAGACTAGCAAAAACTGCAAAATCTTCTAAAATCTTCACAAAAATCTCTCAAAATCGACAAAAACCATCCAAAAATCTCGAAAAACCTCCCAGAACCTATAAAGATTGTGGTGATTCGGCATCACCTGAAGAAGTAATTAGCGGTGATTATTGTGTTACTAATACTCGCCACTAGAGCGCGCTAGAAATACCGACTAGACTGACTAGTCTCGTGTTTCTGCGAACCTGCATAATCGGAAGGATTTGCATATGACGTCATTTCCGGTTAGTATATAACGCCGATACTTGACCGGAAACGACACTACAGTTACCACATTTCAGCAAGAGCACCATTTACCTCACCTTTCAGGCCGTTTCACGGATTGATCGAGGACCGGTGCCCGCTGACCATCTCAACTGTACAACAGCCACATTTATTTAGCGTAGCCAATCTACGCTAGAATAAATATTCGAACGATATTCGTTTAATTCGCACGAGAAAGCGAATTCTCGCGTGTTCATAATAACACGTGGAAATACCCTAGACAACAAACATAGACCACGCGTAGGACTAAACAATTGGATCCGCCATTGTTTAGCGGCAACTCGTATTCGCAGCCGAATCCGAGGACCAACACAGGAAACATCTTGACTTATATTTGTATTAGTAAGCGTGTTTTAATAAAGCAGTATTTGAAATATATTGTATTCCCGAGTGTATTATTTATTATCTTTAACCACAAAGTCGAATCACGACACGTGGGGGCCTGTCCGGGATAGATTTGCTAACCTTAAGACAATACTTTAAATAATAACCGGGATCTTTCGATCGATCATTATATCGTAAGAAATGACAAAAACTACCGCAGAAGATAGAAAAAGGCGTAACGACGAAAAGGATAGAAAAGAAGCCGAAGAAATCGAACGCCAAAAAGCGGAAGAAGCGAACCACGTGGAACCAGAAGTCGAGACTAACTCGACTAAAGTTTCAACGGAATCATCAAGTGAAAGCCTTCCCCTTGCAAGACAACTTCCGTTTACGGGAGGCGAATTCGAAGGATCAGGAAGCTCTCACGAAGAAAACGGACTAAATAAATCGTTCGAAAACCCTCGATTCGGATTGAAAAGCCCAAGACCTGTCGAAAAGGATCCCAGTGAAATGGATCTAATGACTCTTCTAAATAAAGCGGCAAACACAAGTGCCGCAATGATCAACGAGGCTGCCCGCGCAGACCAAGCAAGAACAGTCGCGTTAGAGAAGAAGAAAAACGAATTGATGGAAGATTTAGCCAGAGAGCATCGCGAGAAATTAGCTGCCATGGAACAGAGCTTGGCACAAGAACACCAAGCTAAACAAATGGCACTGGAGCGCGAGCTGGCTCGAGAATTGCTCGCGAAGCAGAAAATAATCGAACGAGAAATGGCAAAGGACTGCCAGATCCGGCCGCCAAGCAACGGGTTAAGCCAGCATTCGGAGCCAAACTCCGTACAGAGCTCCCCAGAACGGTCTCACACAGCTAAGGAGCTGGTAGCCAAAGCAATAGAAGTAACTCGGGTAGCTTGCGCACACGGCATCGAGATCGACCAGGACAAGGATCCCTACGCAGAGCTAAGCCGAGTAATCGACCTAGTAAATCAGAGGACTGAAAAACGATCGGCAGATAACACGGCCAGACGCGGAGAGAAACGACGTCGGGTCGGAGCAGATCGACAACAGTCCGAGACAGGCGGCGAAGCAACGTCAGACAGCGAAAGTATCGACTCTCAAGCATCTCACGGCAGTATCCGAGTCAACGGACTAGATAGCATCTTGAACGAATCGGACGAAGTCAAAGGAGAACTGTACGAGGCGTTTATACAAGATAGGAGGAATAATCAGGGCGCGCAATCATGGGCAATAAAAAACTCATTCGCAATGAAAACTGGCCAAACCAGTAATAACAACCCAGGCGACCCTAACGCAGAACTAATCAGATGTATAAATCAGAAGAATCAAATACGCAACGAAGTAGGTCAAAATAAACTGGCCATGCCGACGCTCGAGGAGATTAACGCAGTTAAAAATCACCTCGAAAAGAAACACGCCGCCGAAGCGTATGCTGGGAGAGATTCCTACGTTTTTATCAAAAAAACGAACGAAGGCCTCACGGGGACCCGACTGGACGATCTGATACCGCCCGGAACAAAGTTGAGCCAAACCTCCGCTCCAGAGAAAGCGAACCCAGATAACTCAACCATAGCGCAAGACCTCACGAATAACCCGAACACCGCGGGATCATCAGGGAAAACGTCGTTCCAACACAATCAGTTCGGACTGACGGGCAACGGTACGCATTACCCAAGCCTCCCTTCCGACAATCCACGATCATCACCGCTGCTTAGTGAGACTGACTCGCTAAGCAACCAACTACGGACGATGAGAGACGAACTCCTTCAGGCCATGGACCAAAAGCTTCAACAAAGCCGTGGCCAAGAGACCGAGGAGGACGATCGAAGCGAAGGATTGTTGAAACGTTACTCCGCAGACCGATGGCTGTATTCTCGCAAGGATAACAACATCAAGTGGACGACCCTGAGACTAATTAAGTTCGACGGATCCTGGAACGCCGGCAACTTGTTTTTGGACGAAGTCGCCCTGACGATTAATCGCTTAGGAGCGGAACCCGACGAAATGGTTGCACGCGGAATACCAGAAATGCTGATCAACCGGGCCCGAAACTGGTACGCTGATGTCCAACCCCGAAACTGGGAAGATTTCGTCATAAAGTTCCACAATCAATATGGCGAGACGAGCCAAGAAATCCAGAAAAGAGTAAGCTCTATGAAGCAAGCTCCCGGGGAAACTCTGAGGGAATACGTACAACGAGCCGACAGCCTGTTTCGTGAAATGGACAAACCATTTGACCAACACGCTCAGAAAGCTCTCTTCGAACAAGGACTAAACGAAACCGCAACCAAAGTCCTACGAGAAATGAACGCTCCTAAGGGGGATAATTTCAAAGCCATCCTAGCTTTCGTCGAGAAGAAACACACCGAAGTAAATGCTCGGTATAACGAAAATCTGACAAAAGAAGAGCGAGCTCTAGGAGTGGCCCGACAGCAACGAATACAGGAGCGCAGCATAGACTCCACTAAGCTGCTCCAATCGCGAAATTATCTAAACGGAAGTATAGAGCCACTCCCCTCAAAGAAAAACCAACAAGCTTCTAACCCTTTACCACCTCCGAGTAAGGCCTATCGCACGCAAACTAACGCCGCCGAGGAAAAGTCGGAAGACGAAGTAAGCGAAGACTCTGAGCAATTCTCGGAAAGCGATGAGGCTGACGAAGGTATCAACGATGTGGTACACGCAAACATGGGGAAGGAACTGGCGCCCAGCTACCGACCTCAGATGAAGTCCAGAAAATCGGAACACCACAACCCGAAAACAGAGGCGACTTCCGAGAAGAAGGACTACCCCAAAAAACCTTTTGAGCGGGAGGGAAAGAAGAAAAGCCCTTGTAATTTCTGTAACGAAGACGGCCACTGGCGTCAGGCCTGCCCAAAACTGGCAAAGAAAAAAGCCGACGACAAGGCCGCAGAGCGTGAGGAGCTAGTGAAATTGCTCGCGAAGGAACAAGACAAAATCTTGAAGGAACTCACCGCCAAACTCGACAGTATGACAAAAAACTGGAACTCGCGGGCGGAACAAAAGTGATTCCACATCCGCTCGCGATAACTTCGAAAACGATGGACCTTACTCTGGTGGAAAAACAAATTAAAGAAATGGAAAAATTGTTGGAATTCTTCGAGGAAGCTGCCAACGAGGAAGTCACAACTCCAATCAAAAATACGAAATAAGTTCGTGGACTGACCACAAACGAAAAAATAATTTAACTTTAAGTGACAAATTATCAAAATTAATCAAATACCGAAAGAAAAATTAACTTCAAAACACGTGGTCGAAAAGCACATGGCCGACCATGACGCCATCTTGTGTTAGACGAAAGAATCTCTACAAAAATATGACAAATTAATCAACGATCCTAATATATTTATTAATATTCTAATATTTAGGACGGATATCGCACTACGTGGGGGCAAATCGACCCGAAAAGAGTTTCCGCAGGCAGCTTATGGCGCGAAGTAATCCCCATACTGTTCCGACAAGCGCTCGAAGAAGCGGTCGACTTTGAACCATGGAAAATTCGCCTTTTATTGTCCCGTGCGATCAGCCGCTACTGGTCCAGCCAGCAAACGTTGATCCACTACATGCCGCGCCAATATCAAGCAGCTTTACGGGCAGTTATCTCGAGAAATATGGACCCGCCAGCGCCAATCCCGAATCCACTAATCCGAGCCGCCTTTCCTGACGACCAGCGAGGATGGGACGTTTACGAACAATGGCGCGACGCCGAAACAGATGAAGAAAAACACCAGATCCATATGGCATATTACGAAGAAGTAAGGCGGACCGCACATGACGAGGTTTTCAATTATCTACAGCCGGACGGTTACTCGACCGAGGAAATCAGGTTTTGGCTCCTTCAGATCCGCGAAGACCGGCCCGACCGCCCAGATTGGAGACCGAGACACGGTTTCATCACCTCGCAACGAGCAATGCATCAATTGCATTTTTTGGGCTTCTTTGGTCGCAAACGCCAGAAAGCCGAGAAACGTCTCTCCAACGAGCACGACGAAGCAGGCTGCTCAGCGAAGAAACAATGCCTGGACAAGCCAAGCACTTCCAGCAGCGCGCAGAATAAGAAACCCGCGACAGAGAAACGCCTGGCCAAACCAAGCGCTCTCTCTCGCCTGGGAAAGACGGAGGCCCCACAAACATCGCGATTTCAATCCAGGGACGCCCCGTCAACCAGCCGAAGAAGAGAAAATGTGCGCGAACGCCCCGACCGTCGAGAGGATCAACGCAGACGCGATAGGAACCAAGAAAATTGGGACGATTATCGTAGAAATTACTTCCGACGGCGGGAAGAAAACAAGGAATCCTGGAATAGACATCGAGAGGAGTTCCTACGCGAACGTGATGAGAAAGCCCGACGTGAACGAGAGAACCTCCGGTTACAGGACGAACGAAGAAGGAGAGGATCGGAGAGTCGCGCACGTTCATGGAAAGCGTATCGCGAAGAGGAATTACGACAGCGAGATAGGAGACGCTGTGAAGTCATCAAATCGATTTGGGACAGTCCCGAACCGATGAAGATTGACGACGAAGTGATTATCGACGAGGTCCCCGAGCAGAAGAAGATGTATACTCAGGCGGATCTCCTCGCGGTGGTTATGAAATACCAACAAATGCAGCCGAAACCAGTCTACCGCCCGACCCCCTCGACCGCCTCGAGTCTAGAGACGGCGCCAAGTGCTTTCATCAAGCCGGAACTCTCACAGACGAGAAGCGTAACATCCAGCGTCAGCCTCCCAAGCGCCTTTCGCAAGAAAGTGATAATCGGCGCACCGACACTGAGTTCTGAAGAACAACTCAGACATCGAGAAGCTCGCTTTGGACCGACCAAAGTCGAACCTCTCCCAACTATCCCCGAAGCCTCAACTTCAACGAGAACTCCAATCGTTTGGGACAAGCCCGAACCGGAAAAATCAAGACGTCTGGTCAGATCTGTGCCTCAGCCAACGACATCCACGGGACCCAATCCGATGTTGCCAGCCCCAGCAGTCATCCAAGCCTCGACTCCAATCAACCCTTCGGAGGTAACGTTGCAACAGTTTCTGGAGGTAACGACCGTGGAGCAAGCTAGAGCGCTTTTGTGCGAGATGGACTCCTACCAACAAAACGTGATCCAAAACGTCATCACGAACCTTCAGCGGATCTCAATTGAATATACGCAGAACAAAAATCGGGATCATCCAAATTGGAATACGAGGATCGTGGTTGCCATTACCGACTTGATGTCGATTTTGCTGGCCGCCGCCACCTTCCGAAACGCACGTGTTGCTGTAGCAGCCTGGATCGTGGTGGCCCACGAGGGTTTCCAAGTTCCGCCGGCTCTCGTAGACAGCTGGACACGTCTGGTGCCCTCTGCGGCAGTAATTCGAGCCCAAATGGTGGCCCAGGACCCGGATCCAGAGGCCTCCTACCAGAACGTTCGAGCGATAATTCAACGCTCGCTCCCGTCACCTTCGGCGGCCACGCCAACCGCAGAGGCTCCGGTTCCCAGGGATCCGACGCCTCCTCCTCCGCCTCCGCCGAGGGAGAAGGGACCCTCCGAGCCACTGGCCGAACCAGTCCCGCTCAAGAAGAAGGAACCCAAGAAAAAGATGCTCCTCCCAAAGTCGAGCAAGAAGGTTCCAAAGACGACAGAGCCTCAAATCGCCGCCAGACTCAGGATGTACTTCCCAGGGTTGTCCTTTACGAAGGACACGGAGGCAAAACTACTCCAGTCTCCAGATCGTGGCTATTCTCTTTACGTCTGGATGAAGGACGCTATCGAAGCCGGAGCCGGAGGCGAGCGCTTCATCCAACATCAACGACTACTCCGAGCCCATCGCGCACCAACCAGCATCGCCGAGGCCCAAAGAATCCACCACACCAATCAAGGTATGTCGGCCTTCCTGCCACCAATTTGGGCCCACGAACGAACGGGAAATCCGCTGGAAGCGCCGGGACACCTACGTTTCTACTTGAATGAGAGCGAAGACCCCTCGGACTACTCTTCAAGACTGACCACATCTCCCAACCTGGACGAACCAAGTTCGGAAGATAAGCCGAGTTATGCCGATAACTTGAAGAAATAAGTAATTAGAAATCGTGACGAGAAGACTGTCTTCTCCAAACTAGGAAATTATTATTATTTGTTTGCGTATCAATTATTTAAGAATGTAAAATATTTTATGCACCATTCATCATCATTTAAATAAAAAGATTATTTTATGATTAGATATTGTTCCTCCTTTTATTTAAGGGACCCCGATGATTTATTCTCGGGGAGGGACGTGTGGTGATTCGGCATCACCTGAAGAAGTAATTAGCGGTGATTATTGTGTTACTAATACTCGCCACTAGAGCGCGCTAGAAATACCGACTAGACTGACTAGTCTCGTGTTTCTGCGAACCTGCATAATCGGAAGGATTTGCATATGACGTCATTTCCGGTTAGTATATAACGCCGATACTTGACCGGAAACGACACTACAGTTACCACATTTCAGCAAGAGCACCATTTACCTCACCTTTCAGGCCGTTTCACGGATTGATCGAGGACCGGTGCCCGCTGACCATCTCAACTGTACAACAGCCACATTTATTTAGCGTAGCCAATCTACGCTAGAATAAATATTCGAACGATATTCGTTTAATTCGCACGAGAAAGCGAATTCTCGCGTGTTCATAATAACACGTGGAAATACCCTAGACAACAAACATAGACCACGCGTAGGACTAAACAATTGGATCCGCCATTGTTTAGCGGCAACTCGTATTCGCAGCCGAATCCGAGGACCAACACAGGAAACATCTTGACTTATATTTGTATTAGTAAGCGTGTTTTAATAAAGCAGTATTTGAAATATATTGTATTCCCGAGTGTATTATTTATTATCTTTAACCACAAAGTCGAATCACGACAAGATATGAAAAAAAAATCACAAAGAATCGATTTCTTTGCAAAAAATGCCAAAAAATTAACCAAAACAAGTAAACACTTATCTGAAATCCTTACATATTGACCTAACACCGATCAGGGCTGTTTGGACCAATCAAAATTGCCTAGAAAATAAAATAAAACCAAATTAACACAACAAAAATTAAAAAAAAAACTGAAAAAAACTGAAAAAACAAATTCCAAAAAATGTAGTTTACCTTCTAAGATGTCCTACCTGGCTAAGGTGCAGTTGGGGGTCGTCAACAGGCATTTGGGCGATCTGAAATAGCTAGAAAATAAATTTAAAAAATAAAAAACACATCAAAATCAATAAAAAAAATTGCCAAATTTGGGAAACTTTAATTTCCAATACAAACAACAAAGAACACAACAAATTCCATCAAAAAACCACCAAAATCACGAAAAATTATTGCTTAAAACAACCAAACTCACCAGCGAGGCGAGAACGAAACCAACATGGCGGTGTAAAAGAACAAATGCTGGAGAAAATAAATAAAAACAACAAAAAACTCATCAAATTCCATCAAAAAACCATCGAAATCGTGAAAAATCATCGATCAAAACAACCAAACTCACCGTGTGAGATGTCCCGGGTTCCGCCCAGGCATTTGGACGGGCTGAAAGGCATAGAAAAGAAATTAAAACAACAAAACACACATCAAATTCCATCCAAATCGTGAAAAACCACAGAAATCGTGAAAAATCATCCCCCAAAACAACCAAACTCACCAGCGAGGCGAGAACGAAACCAACATGGCGGCGGAGGACAACAATTGCTGGAGGCGCCCCGCTATGCGGTGGCAATCTTGGGAAGGAGGTTAAGGGATGGAGGAGACGAAATCGAGCTTTCTGCACCAATCACAGCCGCCAACAGGCCCAAGCCCGCACCCTTTGCCGCTGAATCTAAAGATTTCTTGCACTAGCAAATGATTATTTCAATGCTCATTGGCCAGTTTCTCAAATCTCATTCATTCGGTTGGTTACTTATTTTTCCCTCCAAATAGTTTTCTCTTCATTGATTGGTCCTTAAAATTCAGTTTCTACTAACTGACACGAGGTGGCGAATAGAGGGCGCTGCTAGAGTAGAAGAGGCGGCAAATTTGAACGCGCGACAAAAACCATCTTTTAGAAAACCGCTCATCAGTTGCAGTGGTTGCATAAATAAATAAATGAAATGATAATTGACGTTAATTCTCAATGTTTTTTTTTTATAAATCTCGACGAAATTTTCAATGTTTTTGATGAATCTCAAACGGTTTTTGTCAGATTTCTACAATTTTTAGTTCAATTTCTCCAAATTTTTCTCCAATTTCCCCAAATTTTTGTCAAACTTGCCCTAACCTAACGTGCCCTTAACCTAACGTAACCTAACCTAACGTGCCCTTAACCTAACCTAACCTAACGTGCCCTTAACTTAACGTAACGTAACCTAACCTAACCTAACCTACCGTAAACTAACCTAACCTAACCTAACGTGCCCTTAACCTAACCTAACCTAACGTGCCCTTAACCTAACGTAACGTAACCTAACCTAACCTAACCTACCGTAAACTAACCTAACCTAACCTAACGTGCCTTAACGTAACATAACCTTACGTGGTCTTGCCTTAACGTAACGTGTCTGTGTCACAAAACGTATTTTTGATTGTAAGAATTTTAATTTTTCTAACTTTGAACGAGATTTTAAAATGCAAGTTTTTCGAATTAATTGTTGACAATCTTTGAAGTTTTTTTCTCAAATTTTTTTCTTTTTTTCTTTCTTTATTTTATTATTTTATTTAATTTGCACAAAAATTATTCCCTTTCTTTCTCTCCTCACAAGTCAACACAACAGCCGTCAGTTGAGTTGCCATGGCATTAATCCCCCCTTCCTTTTATTCCCCCTTCCTTTCCCAATTTGGCCCTTTCTCTCTTGCCTCGTCGGTGACCGCAGCAACTCCGGAAACGACATCTCAAATGCACTCAAATGAAATGAAATGAAAATTCCAGAAAACAAAAGATCAAACTTTATTCATTTATTCATTTATTCATTTATTGAATTTATTGCAAGTGGTCAGAATAAAAGTACGTAATATTGTTATCCTTGTGTTTCCAGAACAAAAGCGAAGTTTTCACTAATGAAATGTGTATTAGAGTCGGCAAATCCAAAACGGACTTGATGGCGTGCAATTGAGCTGTAGTTCGG
This sequence comes from Strigamia acuminata, assembly GCA_949358305.1. Taxonomy (NCBI): domain Eukaryota; kingdom Metazoa; phylum Arthropoda; class Chilopoda; order Geophilomorpha; family Linotaeniidae; genus Strigamia; species Strigamia acuminata. The sequence goes on from OX442314.1 coordinate 3,926,117, forward strand.
GTCTTTCAAACTGATTTATTAATATCACCTTTAGAAAAGAAAACATATAATGTAAAATCGTTTTCATGCAAAACGATTCAATTTTTAAAATATACTCAACGGTTAATTTTGAAAATCCCAAAGGCCTTAATCGCTGCCTTAATCGATTTTCGACATGTTCTCTCGCTACAATGCACACTTGTAACAGATTTGTTGTTTAATTGTCAACATAAATTGTTACACTCAAAAACGGTTTGGTTGTTTTAACTAAATGTATTTGTAATCAATGTAAATTCAATATCATGTCTGTATGGACACTTATCATCCAAAAATTAAAGACAAAACCACAATCAAAATAATAAACAAGCTGTTCAAATATAAGTATCATTTTTAATGATCACGTCATAAATAAATATCGTATAGCGGTAACAGTTTTATAAATGCTCTGATAAAACAATGATATTAAATAGAAATTTTAAAAATTATACACATTAATGTGCGTTTGTTCACATAATTAGTGATGACCAGACTCGACAAAAAAATCGAAAAATAAAATTCGAAAAAATAACATGAAATGAAATTTAAGTTATGTGACCGATTCTTCGACGACTCGCTGCTTGCGAGCAAAAGAGAGAAAAACTTGTTCCAGAGTTGCCTGACTCACGGAATAGTCTTCGAGATTAAACAGCGCTTTTGCCTTCTCCATCGACTCGAAGAGGTACGCCCATTTGGTCTCTACGTCCCTAATTTGGTAATGCACGAGTCCCTAAAACAAATGAATAGAACTTAATACACAGTTTGCGGCAGCTACTTTTCCCTTATGCCGGGACTACTCGATTAAACGCCGGGCACTCAGCGGCAAGTTCAGCAATTGTCGGTGGCATCGAATAAACGCCGGGTCCCAAAAATGGGTGATTTTTCGCAAAAAGTCGAAGATTTTTGCGAAAGAATGAGCATTTTAAGCAAAAAAATCATCATTTTTAGCAAAAAAACCTCATTTTTTAGCAAAAAGTCATCATTTTAAACGGAAAATCGGCTATTTTTAGCCAAAAAAATCATCATTTTTAGCCATAAATCATCATTTTTAGCCAAAACTGATCATTTTAAACGAAAAATCGGCGATTTTTAGCAAAAAAATCATCATTTTTAGCCATAAATTATGATTTTTGGCTAAAAATGATAATCGTCATTTTAAACGAAAAATCGGCGATTTTTAGCAAAAAATCAGCATTTTTAGCAAAAAAAAATCATTTTTAGCAAAAAAAAATCATTTTTAGCAAAAAAAAATCATTTTTAGCAAAAAAAAATCATTTTTAGCAAAAAAAAATCATTTTTAGCAAAAAATCATCATTTTAAACGAAAAATCGGCGATTTTTAGCAAATAATCGGCGATTTTTCAGTTATGCGCCGGGCCCTACTAAGCGCCGGGCCTCGAATAAGTGCTAGGTGGGGCGAGTCGAAAAAACTATTAAACGCCCCGGCGTTTATTCGAGGCAGTACAGTATATTTCAAATTTCAGAAAGTAGATCCCGTTTGTTTATAAGAAAAATAAATAAAAACATCGTTTGGAGATCAAAATTGATCCTAGGTAAATGACACAATGTTAATTTAAATCTTTTTTTTTTATCTTACTTGGTGTATGTCCTGAAGAACGGCACTTGGAAATGTCTGCTCAATGTATGTCTGTAATTCCGTCTGCTTATTTGTCATTAGATTGATGGTCGAACTAGCACCGGGCTTGAGTTTGGCTAAAACTGTAAACCCCTGACTGAATTTGTTCTTCAGATGCTGGATCGGACCGAAACACTGAAACTGACCGTTCACCATAATGCCCACTCTGTTGCAGAGCACTTCACATTCCTCCATACTAGAAAATTTGTCCAAAATTAGTCAAAAATTTCATCACTATCATTCACTACATTCATTTACCTATGCGAAGTCAAAACAACCGATATTCCCCGCCCGTTAGCGCTTCTTAGAATGTCCCATATTTTTCTCCTGGCGACCGGGTCCACTCCGGTCGTGGGCTCATCCAAAAATACGACCGGCGGATCTCCGATGAATCCCATGGCTGCACTCAGTTTTCTTTTATTTCCACCGCTAAATAAATAATTTTTTTTTAAAATAACTTTGTTCTAATCAGTTAAGTCTCTTTATTTCGAATACCTGTAGAAAAGCGTGATTTTATCGGCATGCTCGGTGAGGTCAAAGTCCACGATGTACTGATCGACAACCGCCTTTATTTGGGAACTGCAAATTCCACGAAGGTGAGCAAAAACGGTGAGGATTTCTCGTCCGGTCAAGTAATCGATGAGCGCATCAAATTGCGGACAATAACCAACTTGCTTTAAAAACTAAACCAAATATAGTTAGGTTAATGCACTTGGATGGATGAAAAACCTATCGGGGCTTACTTGTCCTCGCTTGTGCTGTACACTAGACCTGTTAATGTAAGCATCGCCGTGAGTGATGACCAAGTCGCCGGTAAGCATTTGAAATGTGGTCGTTTTGCCAGCGCCGTTAATTCCCAGCAGGCCAAAACATTCGGCGAAATGAACACCAAAACTCAAATCGTCAACGGCTGCAAAGTTGGAGAATACTTTCCTCAAGTCCTGCACCACCATAACATCGGTGTCGATGATGTCTGTATGGAAACGAAAAATGCTCTACAACTTTTCAATTGACATTGTTTCCTTTTAACGTTTGGAACAAACACCTTTCATTTACTTGTTAGTACAGGTCAACCCTTGCTATTGCCATCAAACAGTTGGTGATAACCAGAAATCATTGAAGTGAAATAATTTGTAATGGGAGAAATAAGAACAGGCAAACAACTACCGTATTTTATTGATTAAGAGCCACGGCTCTTATTCAAAACTGCCATTTTTGTCAGCAATTACAATTTCGGTTTTTCGTTCGTTACATTTGTTTAATGTAACACACAACCCAGTCTAAAGGTGGAAACACAAGGAAGCAGGTAAAATTCCAAAGCTTGCTAGCACAAGTTTAATGAGGAAGTCATTAGCTGCGTTCAATTCTAAAATAGCTTTCAAAAACTTTTTTTCATCGTTTTCCGAAAAGAGTTTTCAACATTGAGCAATGTTATTACCAACAGCTTTCAACAGCTTTCAACAGCCACGGAGCATGCTCAGTCTGCACATGATCACATGACAAATCACAAAATGCATTCGTAATGTAAGTTTATTTAAATTAATAGTATTATTATTATTCATTTAAGAACGGGAAATCAGCCGAACATCGGCCACATTCGATTGCACAGATCCGGCCAAAATCGGCAGCTTTCAAGCGCGCAAATGCGGCCGAAAAATTGCCCGCATTCGATCGCGCAAATGCGCCAAAATTGCCCGCATTCGATCGCGCAAATGCGCCAAAATTGCCCGGGTATGCACATATGCAGCCGCATTTTATCGTTCTTAAAGGCATAATAATTCTACAAATAAATTAAATAAACTTACATTTTTGTGTGTGCTTCCACCGCCGATCTATTCGATTACAAAATGGCGGCCCAGGAAAACAATTTGAAAACGACGAAAACCACGAATTTATGGTTTTCATGAAATCGGTTTTTAGGAAAACCGTTTTCCGAAATGTGACGTCAAATGCGTCTACATCCTGTGTGGGAAAACGGCGAAAACGAGGAAAACGGGGAAAACTGTTTAGAATTGAACGCACCTATTTACAAGCTCACTTGACCCACTTTTGGCTTACCAGCCAAAATCTCCTACAAGAATTTCCTCACGATTCTGATTGGCTGTCAAAGTCACATGACCAAAACGCCAGCAAGCTTAAAGCTGGTCAACCGAATTCAGTTTGAAAGGAGCGGGTGAGTACAAGATCGCTTCAAAACAAACCTTTGAATAAAAACGCAAGCTTGTGTTTGTTCAAGCAGGTGAGTTTTTAGCCGTTTTTTCAAGTAAAAGCAAGCTTTTAAATTTTACCCGCTTCCTTGTGTTTCCGCCTTTAAAAGCCCTGGTGTAGTTCACACTTAAATCCCTTTTGTACAAAGTCTAATTTCTACACGTTTGTTCTGACTAGGGATGAGAACGGAACCGGAAATGGTCCCGATCCCGGTCCCGGTCCCGCAGCAGGATTTGGGACAGGACGGGACTGGATGAAACTGTATTCCACGGGATTCGGGACGGGACGGGACTTGTGTATTATGCGTGTAATACGTAATACGTGTGTATTACAACATAATACGCGTGTTTTTCAGACCCCGAAAAAGTGAAAATTTCTGGACACGGGACGGTCTGGGACCCGAAAAATTCACAATTTTCGGGACACGGGACGGGTCAGGACTCAAAAATTGGTCCCGTTCTCATCCCTAGTTCTGACGTGTAGAAAAGCAATAACGTAAACATAAACAACTCACTTGGATCGTGAATTCGCCGCTTTTCCGCAAGCACATCTTCATCTAACGCATTTCCCAGTCCGTCGAACGTGTTGACATTGTTTCTATTTCCAATCAATTGGTTTTTTCCCCGGCGAATTTTATACCAAAGCGTGTAGAAAATTCCCTGTTCGATGAGCGCCAAAATACCGAAATACAACACTCCGGTCACAGCCATCATGGTAACTTCCTGACCAATTCCGGGATCATCCCACGCGAAATAATTTGGCTTCACATGAGGCAAAGGCAAACCAATAAAACTCATGAAAGCATTTTTAGATGAAAGCTGAACCATTTTCATCAATGCCACGGTCACGGTGAAATTCGGTACAAGCCGAAACAGCCACTGAATGTCTCGTCCAATTTCCTTCAACGAATCGGAGCCGAATTGTTGGAACGTGTTGATGGTGATGCTCAAAATGATGCCGGCTAGCAAGTTAGCAATCGTCAGACGGCTGAATCCAGTTGCCGGAACCTTGGCCATGAACGAGACGATGTAGGTAAAAGGAATCGAACACCAGCCGTACAATATGAGCAGTAAAATCACAACTCCTGCAAATTAAACACAATCAACTGAATAATTGTATGGGATATTGAATGAATATAAGACCATGGTGTTATATTCAAATACAACACCATGGTCTTATTTTCGGTGAAAGATGGTTGGCAAAACAAGCAATAAAAAACTAAACCTTTGTTTACCTACCAAAAAAAAACCAAACTATGCTAACATTGTTTGATTGATTAAAAGTGGAAAAAGCTTACTTTGCAAATTATAAAATAAATAAAATCCATCATTCTAATCACTTTTTAAACTAAAATACATTGAAAATAAACAGAACTACTTTTCCGCATTGCAGAGCACAGTCCACAGTTAGGTGTAAACTGGCTTAGCCAATAGGGGTTAGGACAACGTTGTGGTGGTTTTGAGTATAGGCACAGTTCCTAGGACCTACAAACTAGCAGGGATTCAGGAGGCATCCATAAAAAATTGTAATACATGTGCGGTAAAAATTTCAGACAAATGCTTCTAAAAATCAAAGTGCCTAGGGTCTACGAAGGTCTTAAAGTGGCCCTGGGAGTGTGCGCCTGCCTCTCTCATCCTGAGAGAAAGCTTACTTGCTCAACATTTTGCCAGTGGGAATCAGCGTTGACAGACGATCAGCCGCAATTAAGTCGATAAACATTACTGCCAACTTAACAGGTGCACTCTTTGCTTTATTCTATGGAAAATCAATCTCACCTTAGTCAAACGGCTCACCTTAAAGGTAGGTTCACACTTGTGTTCACACTAGACCCAACGCAAGAAAACTGACGCAACGCAAGCTGCTTGCGTCCAAAATTCTTGACATTGAAGCCAATTCCGGCTTTAACTCCCAAGTTGAAGCAAGCGACGCAACGCAAGAAAAGGTCTTGCAGCCAACCAATCACGATCGACACCAATCACGATCGACTAAAACTCTCATCGATTCACGTCTGGTTGGCGAGACTTTGCCACATCCAAGCAGGCCGCTATTTTCAGATTCTGCAACTAGTTCTAGAACTAGATCCAATTCCAGGTTTCATTGAAACCATCTGATCAGCCAGACGCAACATCAATTGTTTCAGCTCTGTTTAAACGTGCCCTACGCGTATTTACAAACTGCAGACGCTACAGGAATCTTTGTGGCCAGGAGTGACTAATGCATCTGACGGAATTATTGACTCAAAACGGCAAGTTCCCTGCTCAGAGTGCGCTAACCTCATCTCCCTCACCTTAACAGGGTCAAATAAAACAAAACAAAGCAAAACAAATCAAACTAAAACCCTCACAGATGATAAATTCAAAAATTCAACGGTGTTTGAGTTATTGATGCATTAGTCATTCCTGGCCACGGATTCCTGAAGCACAGGGATTCCGGTAGCGTCTGCAGTTTGTAAATGCGCGTGCCCTACAGTGTGGTGAACAGACTCTGCATTGCGTTTGACTAATTTTTCCTTGCATTGATTTGCATCGCCCCTAGTGTGAACACAAGTGTAAACACAAGTGTGAACCTAGCTTTATGCTGGGCGCACACATACCGCGATTTCGCATCGCGTTGCCATTGCGCATTCGCAAATGACGTCATTTCCTTCGCGCCGGTTTGAAATCTGCTTTTGAAAATAGTACTTGTCTCAAGTACTATTTCACCCGCGATTCATGTCGCAGCCAATCCGTGAGCTGTGTGAAATGACGTCATTTCATCAACATTTTCAACCGAAATGGCGGGCAGGTTTTTCGGATCAGGAATGACGTCATAACATTGAAATAGCAAAGCTGGAATAGCTACATGTGTGTAGCATTGCGTGCAATTCAGAGGGCGATTTCGCCAGCGAAATCGCGACGCGATGCGAAATCGCGGTATGTGTGCGCCCAGCATAACCCAGTGGTTCTTAACCTTTTTGGAGAAACCAGCACCCCCTAGGATGCATTGCACCCCTGGTTAAAAACCACTGGCCTACTCCTTTCCCAAATAAAATAATATTTCCTTTAAAAATTGAAACTAAATAAGATGTTACCAGTTTTCTCTCCGCCAGTGAACGTCCCCGTCTGGTCTACGGTGGAAAAAAGTATCATGAGCAAAATAGAGCAAATAATGTGCGTAGCATAATCCCAAACGAAAGAAGCGGCCCAGAAAACAGCGCCGTCGACGCCGGTCATGAGTTGCAGATGTTTGGACTTGGTGGCCCGCTCGTGGATCGGAAACACGATGAACGACGAAGAGAGAAACGAAAGCCCGACCGGCACAAACACGCCCAGCATGATCGACTTCACCATCTGTATGATGGCGGCGATGGGGAAGTTGCTCTTCTGGTCCGTCTCCAAAGGCGCGTTCTCGACGACCAACGACACGTTTTCCGTCTTGTTGTAATGTCTCGCCATCGCGTTGTGCAACAAATTGAGCGCTAGCGGTTCGGTGTGGTAGAAGAGCCCGTTGTACCACAAGTTCATCTTGGTTTTGTCGCCGGACTCGCTGAAATTGGCTCCGACGATGTATTTGTTGGAATAATCGATGAAGTGCTTCTGGCTGAGTTCCTTCAGGTAGTCCATGGCGTCGCCGCTGACGTTGACGAACGTGGTGTCTGTCGGGAACGAGGAATGGTAATAGTATTCGTAATCTTCGTTGAGGTTTTTTTGGAAAACCGTGGTGGCGCCGTACTGCGATATGTCCATGGTTAATGCGGGTAAGGAGGTGGGAGTTAAATCCAGTCTGTTGTTGACTATCAGGACGGTTGTTATCATTATGACTGGTAAAAGAATCTGTTGAAATAGAATAAGTTAAATTATATGAATTGTTGAATTATAATTTCATATAATATTCATATATATTTCAATATATGTCAATTATATTGAAATTGTTGAAATAATAATAATATTGTTGAAATTGTATTTTTTATTGGTGAAATTGTATTTTTTATTGTTGAAATTGTATTTTTTATTGTTGAAATTGTATTTTTTATTGTTGAAATTGTATTTTTTATTGTTAAAATTGTATATTTTATTGTTGAAATTGTATTTTTTATTGTTAAAATTTTATTTTTTATTGTTGAAATTGAAATCGCCAATTTGGCACAAAATCTTTTAAAAATCGCCAATTTGGGACAAAATCCTTTAAAATCGCCAATTTGAGACAAAATCTTTTAAAAATCGCCAATTTGGGACAAAATCTTTTAAAAATCGCCAATTTGGGACAAAATCTTTTAAAAATCGCCAATTTAGCACAAAATCTTTTAAAAATCGCCAATTTGGGACAAAATCTTTTAAAAATCGCCAATTTGGGACAAAATCTTTTAAAAATCGCCAATTTGGGACAAAATCTTTTAAAAATCGCCAATTTGGGACAAAATCTTTTAAAAATCGCCAATTTAGCACAAAATCTTTTAAAAATCGCCAATTTAGGACAAAATCTTTTAAAAATCACCAATTTGGGACAAAATCTTTTAAAAATCGCCAATTGGGAGCTCGTCTATGCAGTCCCCATTTAATGGTTATGCCCATCTTCGATTTGATCATCGCCAATTTTTTCTTACTTGAGCTAACAGCAAGACCCAACGGCGTTTCGAATAATACCATCGTTTCAAGAGCAACGCCGTAAACGGTTGCATCCACGAATTAAAACCCGTTGATCGTTGGATGCCGCTCACTCCGTTTCCAACTGCAACTGCAAAAATCAAATTTAAAAAAACAACACTTTATTTATTATTATTTTTTACAATATATTTACCATAATTACCAGTATAATGAAGTAAATTAGCGTTCGATTGATTTTGCTGGATCACGCCGTTGTTGACGCTGCTGCCGCTGCTTTCCTTGACGCTTTCGCCAACCTTGAGAAAAACTTCTTCCATCGTGGTGACGCAAATGCCGAAGTTATTCATGCCGAGTTTTGGCGCGTTTGATTCGAGGTGCTTAAACATGTCGGCGAATGTGTTCGAGGATTCCGAAGGAAGGATGAGACTTAGTTCGGTCGCGTTGTCGGATTTGATCACGACTCCCGGAACGTGTTGCTGCACCAACGCGCAAATGCGGTTTACATCGCAATGGTCGGCTTTGCTGATATTCAAATGGTATCCGGCACCTAGAAATTAATCGTTTGGAAAATGTAATGGCATTTTTAAACGTGTGCTAAATAAACATGGAAAACCATTGAAAAGTACTGAATAAATGTTGACAAATGTTGAATAAATATCGAAGTGTGTTGGATAAATTTTGAGAAATGAAAAATAAATGGTGGGAAACGTAGAATAAACGTTAAGAAACATTGGAAAGCATTGGAAAACATTGAAAAAACATTGAAAACGTTTGAAAATATTGAAAAACATTGATAAAACATTGAAAAACATAGATAAAACATTGAAAAAACATTGAAAACGTTGGAAAATATTGAAAATCATTAATAAGACATTGAAAACGTTAGAAAATACTAAAAAACATTGATAAAACATTGAAAAAACATTAAAAACGTTGGAAAACATTGGAAAACATTGAAAAAACATTGGATAACATTGAAAAAACATTGGAAAACATTGAAAAAACATTGAAAAAGTTGGAAAAACATTGGAAAACATTGAAAAAACATTGAAAACGTTGGAAAATATTGAAAAAACATTGAAAACGTTGGAAAATATTGAAAATCATTAATAAAACATTGAAAAAACATTGATAACATTGGGAAACATTGAAAAAACATTAAAAAACATTGAAAAAACATTGAAAAACATTGAAAAAACATTGAAAAACATTGAAAAAACATTGATAAAACATTGGAAAAACATTGGAAAACATTGAAAAACATTGGAAAACATTGAAAAAACATTGGAAAACATTGAAAAAACATTGGAAAACATTGAAAAAACATTGATAAAACATTAATAACGTTGGGAAATATTGAAAATCATTAATAAAACATTGAAAAAACATTGATAACATTGGGAAACATTGAAAAAACATTGGAAAACATTGAAAAAACATTTGAAAACATTGAAAAAACATTGATAAAACATTGAAAAAACATTGAAAAGATTAAATAAGCAAAATTACCGTATCTTTTCTTCAAAAACAACGGAGAACCGCAACACTCAATCTGCCCTCGTGCCATAATAGCGATCCTATCGCCCAGCACATCGGCCTCTTCCATAAAATGCGTGCTCAAAATAATGCACCGATCCTTCCTCGCTTCCTGCAGCAACTCCCAGATGGCTCTCCTCGCTTCCGGGTCCATCCCCGACGTCGGTTCATCCAACATAACTATCTAAAAACCCAAAAAAAAATCATTCCAAAACTAAAACACAAAAAAAAAAAAATACTTTTGGATTTCCAATCAGAGCGATTCCCAAATTCAACTTCCGCTTCATTCCGCCGGACAACTGCATGGCAAGCGTGTTCCTCTTGTCCCACAGCTGCAGTTTGTGCATCAGGTTTGTCACTTCCGTGTTGAGTTTCTTGGCCGAATTGATCTTGAGTTGTCCGAAAAACTTGAGGTGTTCGACCACCGTGAGCGTGCTGAACAGCATGTTGTGTTGGGGACACAGGCCGAGGTTCTCGCGAGCGAAGTCGATGTTGGTTCGTATGTCGTATCCGTTCACGATGGCCGTTCCGCTCGTGGGGGGGAACATTCCCGTCAGAATGGACATCGTGGTGGTTTTCCCGGCGCCGTTGTGACCGAGTAGAGCCGTTATTTGGCCCTCGTAGATGTTGAGACTCAAATTGTCCACGGCGGTTTTTCCTTTGCCGTAATTCTGGGGACGAGAAAAAATTAATTTGACTGGAAAATCAGTTTAAATATTTGTGTTACAATCGTGTGATGATGTTTTATAAGCAAAAAAAAAGTGAAAAACGCACTTTTTAGGCACGAAATGACTACAAAAGTAGAAAAATCACTTTTTAGACGTAGAAATTAAATTTTTTTTAACCTAAAAATTTAATTTTAAGCAATAAATTCACTTTTCAGACGCTTAAATTTAATTTTTACGTGCAAAAAACCAAATACTTAAACAAAAATCAACAAAATGGCATATTTCCAGTAAAAAAATTCACTTTTAGACGCGTTATCGGCCGTTTTAGACCCAAAAATCAAACTTTCCATGTGAAAATAAAATTACTTTAGTTAAATTTCTTATTGCAATAGCCGTATCGAGACCGCTCGGTTCCTTTTCAAAGTTCATCGAGTTTAAATTATCAACGTCACCTTCTTCCGAATGCATCTGTTCGATTCTGCACCAATAATCCTTCTGCAAAAAAAATAAATAAATAAAATAAAAATAATATAAATAACTTTTCTCAAAAATAATTACCGTGAATAAAAAATACCAAGGTTTTCCAACCCCGTAAATCCCAGGAAACACATTGTCCAAATACCACGTTAAACCGCCATAGAGAAAAATATCGATAATAAACATCATAATTATATACGCCATCGTTAGATCGTCGCCTTGGTAACTCGGTTCGTTTAAATTAGTCCAATTAATCCCGATACCTGCAATTATTAATTAGTTTATTCAATAAAACCCAATTAAACTGAATTAAATTGAAATAACTCACTTCGGCCTTCGAAAGCGACGATAAAGCGAACCGCCCACGCCATCGCCATGTTTGGGAAAATGGCGACGAGCAGTTTCGATGAAATATTCAAATCGTGGTAGCTTCGAGACATCAAATTGAACGGGATGGAGAAGGTGAGCACCCAGGCGAGCACCCCGATGGCTGTGGCGATCGTGGCTGCGAAAATTAATTTTAATTTTAATTGTAATTTTGATTTTATTTAGATTTTATTTAGATTTTATTCCGCGTACGTTTTGAAAAGAAGCAGGAAATGAAGAAACAAAAGAAAATGGCACTCGTGATGTATAAAACGAAAATAAATAATATTAATTCGGGAGATGAGTAAGATAGGACCGAGTATTCCTGCAGTTTGGAACACAAAAAGAAGACGATTATAATAGAGCTGATTAGCATCATGACGAATGAACTAATGAACCAGCCGATCCATTGCAGCCAGCCGGGTAGACCCATCAGTTTCATTAATTCCTGAAACATTAAATTCGACATTTTTAGTATTTTTCAGATTTTGAAAATTTAAAATTGAAAAGAAAAAAAATTAAAAAAAAAAAAAGAAATTTATTTAATTGTGTTGACTCAATGTTGATTAAAACTAGTCATTAATAAAGATAAGCAACTGTTGGTAGATGAAGAAGATAAAACAAACTGTAATAGTCTTTTATAAACGAAGTTCTGATAAAATTAAATCAGAATTTCATTTTTTTTTGTTATTTTTAAATTTTTTTCCGTTTATTTTCAATTTTTTTCGCTTTTTTCAATTTATTTTCGTTTATTTTCAATTTTTTTCCGTTTATTTTCAATTTTTTTCGCTTTTTTTCAATTTTTTTCCGTTTATTTTCAATTTTTTTCCGTTTATTTTCAATTGTATAACATCAACAAATAAATGATGTTATTTAGTAACATTAGTTATTTGTTATTCATACAATTATTATTTTACGTCATATCTTCGTAAAATTTGCAATTTTTTTCGTTTTTTTCAATTTTTTCCTTCCCTAAAAATAATAATTTAATTTATTTCTTAAATAAATAACCTATCACCTTAACACCCATTTCCTTTTCCCGCACAATATATTTAATGAGCGTCGGCGAAATAAAGACGAAACTGAGAACGATAAAAAGCGGCAACGTATTCTGAAGAAAATCTGAAAAACCGTTATCCTGGTAATAAGGTGGGTAGGGAAATTTTTGCGTCGTTATCTAAAAACAAAAAATAAAATAAATAAATATATCTTTTTCAAATTTTAATATTTACCTCGAATTGAGACGAATCAAAGCTGCTCGAAGTTAATTCCATAAACCGTAAAGCGATATTATGTTGTAGAATCATAAACGTATCATAGTTAACTTAAAAAATATATATAAATTATAAAATTTTAAAAATTCTAAATCCAAATTTCTCTTACTGAAACTCGGCAACGGTCCGGGTTTAGAAATGGCGGGCGCCAACAAATTAGTTTTCCAGTCGACATTTGAATCGGGCATTCGTATCCGATAATGAAGTAGACTGGGAATCGATTTATTGTCCATACCAACGAAGCTAATTCCACCCAAAATCTTTTTTTTCGTAGCATTACGTGCAAGTTGTTCCATAATTTCTTCATTTTCAACACTTTGTAACGTAACTAAACAAAAAAAAACGATAAAAACAAATATAAACACAAACAAACAACAAAAATCGATCGTTCTTACTCCTCCCGTCCAAATTCCGCAGTAACTCGCGACAACTGTCGAAATCCGGCGTATACAAAAGCGTATAAGTGTTTTTATACCTCAAAACATCGCTCACATTTTCCGTGGGATAGACAGTGAAATTATCGATATAAGTAACTTTGAAAGCATCGCCGCCCAAATTTCGTATGACCATCATCAATACGGCGAAAAGAGTGGGCAACAACACTTCGAAACATGTCATTATATATTGACGTTTACGGAAAAGCCAGCTCTTCCATAAAATGACTCGCAGTTTCCTCCACGTCCCCATGTTTAAAATCGAATTGGAGTCCTGAAAACATAAATAAAAAATGATAAAAAAAATAATAAAAAAGTGAAGAAATGAAAGAAAAACGAAAAAAATGTAAAAAATTAAATTTTTTGGATTTTTACGGTTCTTACCAATGTGACTGAACCTACTTTTATGGAAACGTCGCTCCGTTCATCGTTGTGCAACGGCTGATAAGTAAACCGACGTTTTATCATGGGAAAAAAGGTTTGGTCTCGTGATGATGGAATATCGACGTTATCGCTAAAAGAGGAAAAACCATTATGAGAAAACAGGTGCTTTTCCTTGTTTTTTACGTATTGAAAAGCCTCGATGAGTCAGATTCGTGTGTCTGCAGTTCTATTTTATTTAAAACGAAAGCAGGAAACGATTAATTTTCAATTCTTCCTTCATCACTCGCCGGTTTCTTCACGTCACGAGCGGGGAATGTTTACCGTGGATCCGGTGTAAATAGCAATTCGTTTTTAATTTTGCCACCAGAGTGCGGGGGATCGCGATGGCCGCCATTGATCGTGTGTTGTTTTGGAAATGATAAGTCGGTTTAGATAATGTCTTCCGAGAAGTTTGAGGGACTTGAGGATGATTTTAGAGCGATTTGTGCCGATGTTGAGCAGAAAATAAACGAAAGATTGGTTAGGTCGAGGGGTGGTGAGTTGTTTTTTTGGTTTTTGGTTTTGATTTTGAATTTTTTTTATTTTTTTTAGAGGAAAAGAAGAAATTGCAGCGTGAAATTCAGAAGCAAATTGAGAAAGCCGACGCTTTGTGGAATGAATTGGAGAGTGAAGTCCGTTTTGCGCCGCAGCCGTTCCGAAATGACATGTCGTACAAAGTGAGACGATACAAGGAGCACTTGTCACAACTTCGTGTCAAATTGGTTCGGAATTGGATGCATTTTCGTAAATTATTTGTGTGTTCATTTTTTAAAAATTTTGTTTTAGAAACATTCCTACACGGTTGTTAGCCCGGATGAACAAGATGGTTACGAAGGAACGAATCCATTTATTGATGTAAGCTGCTCAGCGATATGTTTTCGGTGTTAAATTGCCGTGTTTGCATCTTAAAAATGAATTTTTACATGAAAAAATGCAGTTTCGTGTCAAAAAATCTATACTCTCAGCTTAAAAATGCATTTTTTACGTTTAAAAATATAGTTTTTTGACATGAAAATGCATTTTAAACGTGAAAAATGCATTTTTAAACGTGAAAAACGTGTTTTTAATAGTAAAAAACGTGTTTTTAATCGTAAAAAACGTGTTTTTAATCGCGAAACGTGTTTTTAATCGTGAGAAACGTATTTTTAATCGTAAAAAACGTGTTTTTAATCGTAAAAATCGTGTTTTTAATCGTAAAAATCGTGTTTTTAATCGCGAAACGTGTTTTTAATCGTGAGAAACGTATTTTTAATCGTAAAAAACGTGTTTTTAATCGTAAAAAACGTGTTTTTAATCGCGAAACGTGTTTTTAATCGTGAGAAACGTATTTTTAATCGTAAAAAACGTGTTTTTAATCGTAAAAAACGTGTTTTTAATCGTAAAAAACGTGTTTTTAATCGCGAAACGTGTTTTTAATCGTGAGAAACGTATTTTTAATCGTAAAAAACGTGTTTTTAATCGTAAAAATCGTGTTTTTAATCGTAAAAATCGTGTTTTTAATCGCGAAACGTGTTTTTAATCGTGAGAAACGTATTTTTAATCGTAAAAAACGTGTTTTTAATCGTAAAAAACGTGTTTTTAATCGCGAAACGTGTTTTTAATCGTGAGAAACGTATTTTTAATCGTAAAAAACGTGTTTTTAATCGTAAAAAACGTGTTTTTAATCGTAAAAATCGTGTTTTTTTTTACGATTAAAAATACGTTTTTCACGATAAAAAACACGTTTCGCGATTAAAAACACGTTTTTTACGATTAAAAACACGTTTTTTACGATTAAAAACACGTTTTTCACGGGGATGGACTAATCGGCAGCTGTCAATCGTCAGCTGTCAGCTGTCAGCTGGCAGCTGGCAGCTGACGAATCGGATTATGTCGCTAATCCGCAAAAAACGCCGAAACTAATCGGCAGCTGGCAGCTGTCAATCGTCAGCTGCCGCCGATTTTTGGCTCCGATTTTCGACCGTCAGCTGCGCCGGTTTTTGGCCGACAGCTGCCGGTAGCTGCGTCGGTTTTAGACCGGCAGCTGCGCTGGTTTTGACCGGCAGCTGGGCCGGTTTTGGGCCGGCAGCTGCGCCGGTTTTCGATCGTCAGTTGCCGGCAATTTTCGATCGTCAGCTGCCGCCGATTTTTGACGTACAGCTGACAAATTTTGGTCGGCAGCTGCGCTGGTTTTGACCGGCAGCTGGGCCGGTTTTGACCGGCAGCTGCGCCGGTTTTTGGCCGGCAGCTGACGATTTTTCACCGGCAGCTGCCACGATTTTTGGCGGACTAATGCGCCGATTTTTGGCCGACAGCTGCCGCCGGTTTTTGACGTACAGCTGACGATTTTTGAATTTGATGGCAGCATTTTCAATCGTGTATTTGACCGGCAGCTGCGCCGGTTTTAGATCGGCAGCTGCGTCGATTTTTGACCGGCAGTTGCGACGATTTTTGACCGTCAGCTGCTGGTTTTCGACCGTCAGCGCTATGAAATACACATGAAATACACGTGAAATACTACAAAATATGAAATGAAATACTACAAATAAATATGAATATAAATATATATGAATATAAATGAATATAAATGAATACAAATGAATACAAATATAAATTAATAAATATAAATGAAATAAATACTACAAATGAAATGAAATACTGTCGGGCCAAAATCGCCGGCCAAAAATCGTCAGCTGTACGTCAAAAATCGCCGGCAGCTGACGATCGAAAACCGGCGCAGCTGCCGGCCCAAAACCGGCCCAGCTGCCGGTCAAAACCAGCGCAGCTGCCGACCAAAAATCGCCAGCTGTCCGCCAAAAATCAATCGCCGGCGGCTGCCGGCCCAAAACCGGCCCAGCTGCCGGTCTAAAACCGACGCAGCTACCGGCAGCTGTCGGCCAAAAACCGGCGCAGCTGACGGTCGAAAATCGGAGCCAAAAATCGGCGGCAGCTGACGATTGACAGCTGCCAGCTGCCGATTAGTTTCGGCGTTTTTTGCGGATTAGCGACATAATCCGATTCGTCAGCTGCCAGCTGCCAGCTGACAGCTGACAGCTGACGATTGACAGCTGCCGATTAGTCCATCCCTTTTTCACGTTTTAAAATGAATTTTTCACGTTTTAAAATGAATTTTTCACGTTTAAAATGCATTTTCATGTCAAAAAAACTATATTATATAAAAATCTCTTTGCGTTTTAAATGTATTTTTTGTTTCAATCTAATCAGGGTACAAGTGCTCACAATCGAGGAATACTCCTTCAAACAAATAGCGTTTTGAATCGCACATCAGAGCGAATCGCACGATCGCACGTAATCGCAGTGGAGACGGATGAAATCGGTCAAAACATCGTGACCGATCTCGCGGAACAACGTGAATCGCTTCTCAACACCAAGGACAGAGTACAAAATCATCTTTTTCACTTTTATAAATTTATTTACGTTTACCTAAATAAAATTTTCTTGCGAAACAGCTCGAAGAAACGGACCAAACGTTAAGTCGAAGCCGAAGGATCCTTAACGCAATGTCGAGAAGGTAAAACGAAGTCAAAATTAACAGATTTGATTTGATTCTATCCAAATTTCAGTATGCTAGGCAACAAATTGATACTTATCGTCGTCATCTTAATCGAAATCGGAATTTTCATCGGCGTGTTGTACATGAGGTTTTTAAAAAAATAATCAAAGAAATTAATTAATTAGAATACATAAACATTAGAAGAAATTTCAAATTCTTTTTTTTCTCGTTATTCCTATTTTTGGGCTCATTTTGCGAGTCCTTTCTCGAGAAAGTGAGAGAAATAAATAAATAAATAAACCGTAAAGTTGCTAAATGTTGTCACTAGAGCATGCTGTATCGCAATGAAGCGCCAAATTCAAATTGATAAAGAAGCCCAAAGTGTGGTTAACCACCTGGCAACTGTGTTGGTGGCTACTGTGATATTTGCAGCACAACAGAACTCGGTATCCACCACAAAGAACCTTGAATCAATAGTGTAACGGTAAATAACTGGTTATTTACCTCAGTTGTGACAATGTGGTGAAATCAGCCAACCATAAATAAAATATATAAATAAAAATTTATTTGCATTAACTATTCCTGGTCTTATTGCTGAGTAGTGTCTAGATGAGCCTTAAAATGTAAATAGTGCAAACTAAGGATAACATGGATACGTATCCACATGTTTATGCTTTTTGCCACCGATGGCGCCACATAATATATTGCTGTAAGGTATTCTGGGATGACAAGAGGTAACAAACACGCTTAGAAGGCAAGCAATGCATCAAACATGATTACTGTCATCCAATCATCGCACAGAACAACGAATGAATAGGAAATAACTCGCGGAACCCTCGGCTCAGACGACGAAGTGAAAAGTCTCGTCAAATCGGTTAAAAACAGGAGGAAATTACACCACTTAATGTCTAAAAAAGGAACATAAATTTAATTTCTATCAGAGAATGTCTTGTAGCGTGAATCTCTTGGTTTTCGGTGCTTTCTCGTAGTAATAAGAAACGTGCTCTCTGCGCGCCCTCTCCTTCATTTTCACTTCTCGTTCGCTTTCGAAGTACGTGTTGCACTTCTCCCAGCCCATCAACTCGGTGTTCCAAGGCGCCGGTCGTTTAGTCCACAACAAACCTTTAAAAAAATGGATTTTTGTTTAATTTTACGAAAAAAAATGGATTTTATTCAATTCTAACGGCAAAACATCAACGTTTAGTCAATTTAAACCGCAAAGCATCGACGTTTATTCAATTTACACGACTAAAATGGATTTTTATACAATTTTAACGGCTAAACATCGATGCTTGTTCAATTTCAGCCGCATAAAATTACCCGCTTTGTTCGCTTCGTCCACTAATTGGATCATTTGAACGTAACTCGAATCGCACAACTGAGTCGCTGCTTGTGGCATTATTTCACCGTCCGACTGCACGAATTGGGCTATTATGAGCACATCCTACAAATTCAATATTTAACCAATTAAAAACACGCTTTTTTTCACGTTAAAAATCAATTACTGTGTATTTGATATTTGTTAATCCCAGTCTGCACAGCGGACATGCGTTGTGGGGATTGTCAACCTGAATTAAATGCGGTTTTCTAGTCGATTCTTTGATTACTCCTTCGATCGTCGTCGTTTTGCCGTCGCGAGTTTCTCTGACTGAAATTAAACGAGACGAAAATTAACTTTATAACCTTCAAAAACTCCATCCATATTGTAATTTACTTTCTTTTACGCAATTCGGAGCTGTAATATGCAGTCCTCTTTGTCCGATACTCAGAAAATCACGACAGATTTGATATTTTATACCATTCAATACCGATTTTCTCGTACTCGACCACAATAACAACGCCATTTTGGGTTGCACCAAGTAGCGCCGTGTTGTGATAACAATTGTCAAATCTTATTTAAATTATTCCACAAATAGCAATAATAAAGGCAGTAATAAATCTATAACTTAAAAAAAAAACAATGGTGGGGGCATTTTGTTTTGTTTTTAAAAAACATACAACGGCGCTTCGTTCTGTGCGGTATGTAAACCTCGTGTAAAAAAAAAGAAAAAAAACCAAGAACACGCGATGATGATGGGTGATGATCGCTAGCAATGTCTGGCGATCGGTAATGGGCGGATGATCTGTAGTGATGATGTGGAAAAAAATATATGCGATCGGCATCGAGTAACACCCAAAATGGCGGACGAGCCAGACGTGACTCGCACCAAGACGACGAATCGGGCTGCTGGCGGAACGAAGAGGCAGGAATCGACGACATCAAACAGTGGCATCGAAAGGCAGGTAGGTGATGAACTTTATTGGTTGGTTGAACGGACGCGAAACGTTCTTTTATTCTATTTGCAGGCTTGGAACAGGGCAGAACCGAAGAGCGCTGATCGCTCCAGGAGCGAGCGCTCGATATCGAGCAGACAACGACTCGGGTGTGGCCGTTGACGACGAGAAACGGACGCACAGTGTGTCCTCGCCTGTTTGAAGGCGTTTCACGAGAATCCGGAGCGACAAAAAAGATGCAATTTTAAATGTACACCTATGAACAAAAATATCTTCACATGCTGCCAGGCTGCTTCAGCCAAGGCTTCAGCTCCAAATGAGTAGTCATTTTTCTGTCACCGGCGGCTAGAGCAGTCTACTTTTCCTGGGAGCAACAGAAAGTTTAATTGCAACTAACACCGAGATTTTTAGTGAACTTAAAGCAAATTTAGTTTTATAATCTAATTATTATGTATAAAATAGATAGTTATTTCTTTTTTGTATATTTTATTGGTTTATTTCTACAAAAAAAATTTGGAAATTAAAATTGGAAATGTAAACAAATTTGAGAAAAAAATAATTTAATATTTACACCAATGCCCATTTCTTACAACAATCTTTCGCATGGCATTTTTGGAACAAAACATGGCATTTTTTCGCACAAAAAATGGCATTTTTTCGCACAAAAAATGACATTTTTCCGCCCAAAAAATGACATTTTTCACCCAAAAAATGACATTTTTCACCCAAAAAATGACATTTTTCACCCAAAAAATGACATTTTTCGCACAAAAAATGACACTTTTCGCACAAAAAATGACATTTTCGCACAAAAATGGTACGTAAAAGATTGTTGCAACAAATGGGCATCGGTGTAAACAGGGGCGGATCTAGCTTTTCTCAGAATTTTTAATAGCAACCGTTTTTCTTTTTTCTTTTTTTTAGCGTCTTTTTTTTTTTTTAAGTACATGGCCCAGAGTCTCGGGGGCCCCCTAGGATTTGGGGGCCCGGGGCTCAAGCCCCAATAGCCCAGTGCTAGATCCGCCCCTGGGTGTAACTCAAATTTGTTTACATTTCCAATTTTACTTTCCAAATTTTTTTTGTAGAAATAAACCAATAAAATATGGAAAAAATAAATAACTGTCAATGAAATACATAATAATTGGATTTAAAAAATACATTTGCTTTAAGTTCACTAAAAATCTCAGTGTTAGTCCCATTTAAACTTTAAAAGTAGACTGCTCTAGTCGCCGATGGAAGAAAAATGAACTGCTCATTTAGAGATTTTTTTGGCCATCATACAGTAAGAGGGTAACCAGTTCCTATTGGCCGAGCCATTTAACTGGTGTAGGTATACATAAAAGTAGGCCAAAATACCAGAAATACAATAGATGTTACACAGTTACAGACATGGTGATAGTATAAAAGCAACAGAAATCCTAATTAAATGGAATGACTTGTGGAGAATTTTATCCATGTGCAAATTAAATAAATGCAAGCTCATTAGCATAAACGCAATTAGAACACTTTATACAAAATCAAAGTAAATGTTTTAATTAAACACTAGATAAAATGCAAGTACAAAGCTTAGATTTAAAGCATTTGATACATTGGAATGAATAACACGAAATTACATTAAACTGAAAATGATTTACAAAGAATAATTTTATTGAAGTTATTCTTAAAATGCATAAAAAAAAGTCTAAGTTATCTTGAGAAAAACACTGAAAATAATCTAAGTTATTTAGGGCTAACAGGAAAAAATAATCTCAGTTAGTTTCTCATTCAATACTCTTAAGTAATAAATCTAATAGAATATCTTAAAAGGAAGGGATTGCATAGGATCATCCAGTTCGCCTTTTGTTCCTATAGGAGTTGGACCAGAACTGAGCTCTCTAAGCTCTGCAAACTCTTATATTGTCTTTTATGCCTTCGCACTTTATACAAAATCAAAGTAAATGTTTTAATTAAACACTAGATAAAATGCAAGTACAAAGCTTAGATTTAAAGCATTTGAAACATTGGAATGAATAACACGAAATTACATTAAACTGAAAATGATTTACAATTTTCTTTTTTTTTTTGTTCTTGAAGGGTCGGTAATTTCATTCGTCTTCCGCGGTCTTGCCTTGTTTGATGGTCCCCAACTTGATTTCGTAGACTGGAAATTAATGGGAAAATTAATTAATTGGATGAGTGTCGTTTGTTTGGATTTCATTTTCGTTTTATTTCGAATCGTGGTCCCATTTCTTTTCCATCTCTCTTGTAGACGTGGTGGCTGAAAACGAGGAAAATATTTGAAGGAATAAAATTCATTTGGATTTTGAGTTGAAACAAACTCGGTTTTTAAGTGTTTTTATCATTTCGTGTGTAGAGTACATGGTTTTGAATCGAATTACAGTAATTAGAAAAACCAATAGTTTTCAGTCAGATTAATTGAGAAATCAGTCGTTTTAAGTCAAATTAAGTGAGAAATCAAACATTTTACGTCAAATATTCACTTAAATTCAACTTATTTCCGACTTACTTAATTTGAAAACACCCAAAACCACGCCTATTAAAACCCAAGTTTTATAAACTTTCGAATGCACAAATACCGAAACGACAAGTAATCGTCTGGATTAGCAAAAGTGATAACCCGTTTGCTCTCTTTCAGCACCCCCTGGAAACAAATACTTAATCCCGCTTTCTAGAAGAAAAAATTGGAGAAAAAATAACCATTTAGGAACAAAATTGCAATTTTTGTGAGTAAAAGTGCATTTTTGGCAGATAATCATACTTTTAAGACGCAAAAACATGACTTATTCAATAAATAACGGTACCTTGGATGCCAAAATAAAGTTTTTTGACTTGTAAAAGCACTTTTTTATGCCAAAATGCACTTTTTCGTGCTAAAACGCACTTTATCGTGCCAAAATACACTTTTTCAAGCAAAAATACACATTTTTTACATGAAAAAATAAGTGTATAACCGTACAATTGCACGAAATATTCATCCAAAACACCGTAAGTAGCGAGTTAATAAACATTGAGCTTCTCCAATTTCCACACCCTTGCTCCACAACTATTTCACCTGGTTGACCACGGTGCTCGTGAATAACGACAAAAATCCGTTACATCATTCGCCTAACGCGCTTGCATCAATTCTTTCAGTTCGTAATTTCCTCTGATCATCCGTTGCGCATTGGGAAGAATTAGTCGCAGACTTCTTTCGCAAATCTTTGGATGGTTTTTACTTTTTTCGTGATTAAATCGTTCAAAGTCAGTCGTAATGGCTTCACCGCGCTTTCACCCAGCCATCTTTGTACACTAGATGCGAGATGGTATCTGCGCCGTCATTGGTTGATTTCAACCACAGTATAGAGAAGAGAAGAAACAGTAGGGCAATGTGTGTTAATCCCTGGCCTGTAGTTGCATCTGCGCATGCATCTAACGCCACCTGGCGGCTATCTAGTATCAACCTCGAGTTTTGTATTGTGCACATGTAGTATTTTTATTTCGTGTTTCCAAAAAAACATAATAAAAACATTATTTGCAACTTATAATGAAACTAAACGGCGGAAGATATTGTGGGGCACTCCATTGCAATAAGAAATCCAATGTTATCATTTTTTAGATTTCCTAAAAATCCAGACAGGTAAATATTATCCAAAACTTGTTCAAACACCATTAAATTTTTAATTTTTTATCGTAATTTGTGAAAAAAATCTAGATAAATCGTTAAAAATATTGTATTTTCGCACAAAATCATTACTTATCGTTAGAAAATACATTAATTTGTCACAAAATTGCAATAAATAGTTAGAATTTATCGTAATTTTTCACAACATATATCGTAATTTGTCAAAATCACATTATTTATCGTTAGAAAATACCGTAATTTGTCAAACAATTGCGATAAATTGTTGACGAATATTGTAATTTGTCAAAATCGTCATATATCGTTGAGAAATCGATCGATTACGATTTTTCTTTGGTTGGGATTCGCACTCACGGTTTCATTCAACTCGTACACTTCGTTCGGGAATGTACGGTCGATTCGCAGTGTCATCGTCGTCGTTTCCTTCAACTGCATGCGTGCTGTGACGCGGGCGCAACGGTGATCATGCCGGGAATTTACGGACGATTCACAATGAGTCTTCGTCGTCTTCGTCTTTGTTGCTGCTGTGGCAGGATTTTAAAATTTTAACTATTTTCATCGGTTTTCATTTTTAAATTAAGAAATCAGTGTGCTTTTTTATTTCTTTTCATAACTGTTCCATTCTGTGAAAAGAAATGGAATTTTCAACGAGAAATCCAATGGTGTTCTAATTACCTGTACACTATGTCGCGTCCTACCTGGTGATAGGTTTAATGAGCTAACGTGTATTACTTTACCTGTGATCTTACTAAATATGTAAATTACCCAAATGAATACTAAGTATATTTAAATGAACAAATAGGTTTATTCAATAGGCGTAAGCCTTAAAATACACTCAGTATAAAACTAGAGTCGACTTGGTCAGAGTCGAACAAAGGATTTCCCAAGATGGCGTCGTCGGTTCCGCGTGGTCGGCGGAACAAAGGCGGCGTCTCGAGTTGTCGTAAATTCGTCACGGATTCGTCGTTCACGGACGCGGTGGAATGCTCTTTCGAGTCTTCTATCCGTGCCTGTTGTCTAGGGGTTGGTTTTAGCGTCGCAAGGCTCCGTCCAGAAACGGGGAGTTTCTTACAGAGCACTCGGACACTTCGCAATGGAAATAATCGTGGGTCGATTATTTAGTGTGAATCCACAAGGGTTATTTTCCTGCTTTCGCGGGGAAATAACACACAGTGTAAATTCGTGAGAGTTACAGTTGCACTGGAATCAGCGGTCCTCTATCAATCCTAACTTTTGGTGGAGTTGGCCTGACGGTGAGGTAGTTGCTGTGTTCTTGGTGTCGTTGGTGTAAGTTCTGACTTTTGGCGGGAATTTCTCCCTTTTATGGGTCAGTGTGAAAGACAGGCACAGCCAATGGGGGCTTGCCACCCGTCACCTCACTCCCCTCAGGACACACACCTGCTCAAGGAGAGGCGGAGCCAACACGAGGGGAACGACCCGTCTATTGTAGTGAGCAAAAGGGCAAATATCCGCTCGGGGCGGAATATTTAACCCCCATGCTCACCACAACTACCACCACTAGAGGCGAAACACTATTTCTTGACATTTTGTGACGTTTCGTGACGTCAGGTACATGCCACCAACATCAAAGGAACCGCGCAACATTGCCCTACTGTCTCTTCTCTATACTGTGGTTCACTAAGGTACCTAAAGGGGAAATTTTCCCTAACCTGTGAACAAGTTGCGTTGAACAACGCCATTTTGGTTTGCCCCGAATAGCGCCGTATTTCATCCAATCTTATTTAAATCATTCTACGAATAGCAATAATAAAAGTAGTATTAAATCTATAATTTAAAATAAAACTGGTGATGGCATTTTGTTTTGTTTTTAAAAAACATACAAAGGTGCTTCGTTGCGCACGGAATTTAAATCTTGTGTTGTTGGCCATATATTTTACGTCTTACATACGTACGAAGTGATCTGATTGGTCAACGTCCTAAATGTTGAACGATAGCGTCGTTTTCGGCTGAAGTGTCGACCATGATGGATACGATAAAATCAATTTTGGAACTGTTGCCGGACGCCGATCGCGACTATTTGCGGAGTTTTGTCAAGAGATACGCGGAAGATGTGAATTTCTTAAATGCGACTGTTTTTGAGTGGTTTGAGAGTGGCAGTTATCCTAAGGCGGCGACCAAACAAAAATTTATGAAAAAGTTTATATATTTTACTTTTTTTATATTAATTTTGTAGTGTTTTTTTATGATGTTATAAGATTTTTCATCTTTTTTTATAATTTTTTATTTTTTTCATAATTTTTCATTTTTTTCATAATTTTTCATTGTTTTCATAATTTTTTATTTTTTTCATAATTTTTTATTTTTTACATAATTTTTCATTTTATTCATCATTTTTCATTTTATTCATAATTTTTCATTTTTAGTTTAAAGTTGTAGAAGTGATGTTTAGAAATTAGACTTCTAAACCTGATGTTTAGAAAGTCTGTTAAAATGGTCATGACCGTCTATCTGTCTGTCTGTCAGTCTTAATGTCTGTGCACTCACGGCTTCATTTCACTATGACGTCATTGCCGGAAAAAAATGCTAAATTACGGCAAAATTTTGACGAACCGGAGCGCCACCTGGCGGATTCCGTTTGATACAATGGATGCTGAAATGTTCGTCTCGATATGTTTTTTGATGTTTACTGTATCGAAATGAGACCCAAAAATTCTGGAATTTATGCAAAATTTGGATTCGACCAAGAAAAAACCCAATATTTTGAAAAAAGAACCAATTAGAAGGTTTAAACAAAGTTTCTTGTGTAGATTTTGCCGCTGAAAACGATGGTGCTAATAATTTTTTGATCTGATTAATGGTTGACTTTTTATTAGCAAAAATCGATCTTATTTGTTTGATTTTATTTTGGTGTTTAATTTAGGGACAGACGGACAGATATATTTCTATACAGAAAAGTGTAGAAGGGGTCTAGAAGTCTAATATGTAATGCTTCCATGCATTACAGATATTTACTTGTTTTTTCCAAATTTTTCAATTTTTTTTCTGATTTTTCAATTTTTTTTTTATTTTTTATAATTTATCTGATCTTTCATGATTTTTTCTGAATTATTTTTCTGATTTTTCATAATTTTATCTGAATTATTTTTCTGATTTTTCATAATTTTATCTGAATTATTTTTCTGATTTTTCATAATTTTATCTGAATTATTTTTCTGATTTTTCATAATTTTATCTGATTTCTTTCCATGATTTTTCCATGATTTTTTTGAATTGCAGCGACTACAGCGTCGAATTGATGACGTGCGATTGCTGTTGCGAAGATCAACTGCATCAAGAGGAAATGCTGAAGTGCAGGGTCGGACACTCCTTTTGTAGAACGTGCATCCGGCGCCAGGCCGAGGTGCACATCGGCCAGGACAAGTTCCAATTCCCATGCCTGGACGGGAACTGCGAGACCGAGTTCTCGCTGACGACGCTGACGAAAGTTTTAGCGCCAAACGTGATGTCGATCGTGATGCGCAAGATGCAGGACGAGGAAATCCGGCGCGCGGACATCGCGGACCTCGAGTCGTGCCCGCATTGCTCGTTCTGCGCCATCATGCCGGACGCGAACGTGACGATCTTTCGGTGCTTCAACCCGGAATGTTTGAAAGTCACGTGCAGGTGAAAAAATAGAAAATATTAAAAAAAAAAAAAATTTTTTCAAATTTTTTTCTGATGAAGGCTTTGCAAGGAAGCCAACCACATTCCGCTGCGCTGCGACGAGATCGAGAAGAAGTCCGAGGTGCGCTTCCGAACGCACATCGAGGACAGGATGACAGAGGCGCTGCTGCGCACGTGTCCTCGGTGCAAGAGGTGCATCATCAAAGAGGAAGGGTGCAACATGATGACGTGCACGTGCGGCCAGACGTTCTGCTACGTGTGTCGCGAACCTGTCGTCAGCTACAAGCATTTCGAGAACGGGAGGCGAGTTGATTAAGCATTATGACCAGGAGGAAAATATTATTTTCGGCCAAAATATTCAATTTTAAGCTAAAAAATTCAATTTTAAGCTAAAAAATTCAATTTTAAGCTAAAAAAAATCAATTTTAAACAAAAAAAATAAATTTTAGTCCAAAAATCCAATTTCAGGCCAAAAATCCAATTTTAGGCCTAAAAAAATTCAATTTTCCAAAAATCCAATTTTAGACCAAAGAAATTCAATTTTCCAAAAATCCAATTTTCGACATAAATGAACATACTAATTATAATTACATTTGAACGCAGGTGTCCTCAAGTTTCGAACAGCGAAGAAATGCATCGGCTGGAGGTGCAGGAGGGCGCCAAGAAGGCGAAGGAAGAGTATGCAGCAACTCATCCGGAAGTGCGACTGAAGCACGACCCAAGCAAGGCCGTGCAGAGGCGGCAGCAGCTGAACGCGCAGGGCGCAATGCCCAATTTGGTTGGTCTCCAAATTGATTTAACATTAGTGATTTTATCTTTATTAATTATCCTTACTTATTTATGTTATCTATAAGCAACCAGATGGCAACTAAGTATTGTTTACTTCTTGTATCCATGATGTTCGAGTGTAACACAATGGAATGAATTGTGCCATACAGTTTTGCCTTTCTACAACCACAGCCTTTTTTGTTTGCATAAACAATTTGTAAAATAAGGAAAAATTAAGGATGACTCATATTGTTAACTGTTTAAAAATTTATAAATATTTAATTATAATGATTTTGATATTAAATGAGTTTGAAGTGTTTTTTATGAAATATTTACTAAGTTTTGTGATATATTTACTAATAATTGTTGATTATATAATAGAATTATTGAGAATTTTGATGATTAATTTTGTAAAAACTATTTTAATAATTTGGCAAATTAATCATTGATTTTGATTTCAGATAGATGAAGTATTTACTGTTTATAGTGTTTGTGTTATAAGTGAAAGTTGTGACGAGACAGACCCTCATCAGATCTTTCTAACAATTTTATATTGTCTAATAAATACTCTGAGTGCATTATTATTACTAGGACTGCAAAAAAAATGATTTTGAGTTCGAATCAGCTCATGTGGGGGCTGATCGAATACTTTTTGCCAGGGGTTGTAAGTGCCAGACATCAGCAACATCAACAGCGGGTTCAAATCGTGTTTGACGCATTACGCGATATCGTATGCCGCATATCGAGCACCGAAGACGGCATTAATTCCCGCCGATTACCGTACGAACAAAATTGTTATGGTTCATCGCGAGCAACAACCCAGTTTATAGGTGAATTTTTGGCCACGCGTTGTTTTACGAGTGTCAAATCTTTTGCTGCGATGACAACACTCGTTCATTGGATATTAAAAGTAAAAGGAAAAAACAGAAAAAAATCCCAAAAAAGTTAAGTTGATTCACGACTTTTGGAGATCAGACAATATTTTCAAACCTTTTCATTGCCCCGTTTTTTTTTTTTTATTTTTACCTTTTTTGTATTTTTTTCAATTACCATGTTTACATGTACCGTACCGTACCGCAACCATAAATGCACATTATAGGCGCAAAAATGTGTACAATAAGTCATTTGTCCAGATAACTGGGTACGGTATTAAAAGATAGACTGGGCAAATAATGATGTCATTGAAGCTCGAAGTTCTTTATGCCTTCTTGTGGACAAACTTAAAACACCTGTACTGCAGGGAAGATTATTTTGTCCAACGGTGTATCATGAAAACAGTTCATTATTTTTTAAATTGTACTGTACTAGCACAACACTGCCCGTAATACCTACATCCCTGCTCGGCGATTCCAGTAGTCTCTTTCTCTGGCAACATCTTCATCGTTGTGTTGTGTATACCGAAAATCCTCTCATAGTGCGCGGGTCTCTATTAGTACGCGGGAAAAATTTAAACACCCACCACGCACTAGAGGCTTTACGGTACGTGAAAAGAAAAGAAAACATAAATAAAACGATATAACTTATATTCTAAATACTTTTTTGTTTCTTTTAATTCTTATCTCGTCTCTAAAATTTCATAACACAATATATAATAATTCTCTCGACTTTTCTAAAGCATGGCATCAAATTGAACAAAATCGGGCGAATAACGGAAAAAAGGTGCAATTCTATGTACAAATACACGCGATATTAACACCAGCGACGCCATTTTTATTCATTTATTTATTTATTTATTTATTTGCCTAAATAAAACGGTGATTGAAATAACAAGGCTTCAACGAGAGTATTACCTAACAAAATGGAATGCAATCGAGCACACCGAGCCATGAAAAATTAAAACAAAAATTCCAAACTAAAAATTAAGGCACATCTTTTTTCATATTTTTTTTGTTTTGTTTTATCACAGCTCAAACGTCACGTCACGTAGTCACGCCGCTCTCGATAAAAATTGAAAAAAAAAAAAAAACCGTCTCAATTCCGTTTTATTCGTCTTGATAGCTGCATTTCCCTCAATTCAACGAAATCAGTTAATTTTTCCATCCTCCTAGCGGCGACGAGTAAAAACAAACAAACATGGCTGCTCAGGAAAACAATCTTTAGGATTTAGGCCTAAATTCCGCCATCCCGCTCAAATATCACACAATTTCTCTTAAAAAAATATTAAAAATCAATTTTTTCCCCTTCGCTTTATCCTTTTATTCAGATGTAAAAAAGAAAATTCGTTTCTTTCGTGATCGCCTGCAAATTGATTCCTCGTTCTGCCGCAGCACGGCGCCACTACCTCGGCGCGCCGTTATTATTCACTTGCACATTATGCCGATACGTCCGCGGCGGCAATTGCGGGGTCGGGCCCACGGGACTCGTGGGACTCGGTCCGTTGTGAGAGCTCCGTCGCGGGACCACCAACGGCGGCGACGGAATCGGGGGCGGCATCAAAACGTTTCCGCTTCCGCTCATGTCGATCGACGAGTTTCTTCTGGGCAGGAGTATCGGTCTGCCGCCATCCCGCGCCATCAGATGATTGGCGCTCGACGACAGCACGCGCGGAAGGGTCCCTCCGCCGGCCAGGTCCCTTCGCGGGGGCAGCGGGGGCGGCGATGTGTCACGTGGCGGTAGTAATGGAGCGTCGGGCGCTTGCTTCTGCTTGGGCGACGTGTCTCCGATGGATGGGTCGCGAATTTTCCGCGGAGGTAACGGCGGCGGTAGCGGGTTTGGACTGATAATCATGGGTCCCGGAGATGTGGCTCCACCTGCTGAAACAATATTCAAGCGTTTATGAGTTTCGTAGTGAGTGGTGGGCTGTCTGGAGACAAGATTTTTCGCGTTTTTGTGTTCAAAAACACGATTTTTAAGCACAAAATGCATTTCTAGCAATTAAAAATGCATTTCTAGATCGAAAAATAAATTTCTAGCAATTAAAAATGAATTTCTGGGTCGAAAAATGAATTTCTAGGTCGAAAAATGTGATTTCTAGGTCGAAAAATGTGATTTCTATGTAGAAAAATAAATTTCTAGGTCGAAAAATGAAATTCTAGGTTAGAAAAATGAATTTCTAGATTGAAAAATGAATTTCTAGGTCGAAAAATAAAATTCTAGGTTAGAAAAATGAATTTCTAGATTGAAAAATGAATTTCTAGGTCGAAAAATGTGATTTCTAGGTCGAAAAATGTGATTTCTAGGTCGAAAAATGTGATTTCAAGGTCGAAAAATGTGATTTCTAGGTCGAAAAATGTGATTTCTATGCAGAAAAATGAATTTCTAGGTCGAAAAATAAAATTCTAGGTTAGAAAAATGAATTTCCAGGTTGAAAAATGAATTTCTAGGTCGAAAAATGAATTTCTAGCAATTAAAAATGCATTTCTAGGTCAAAAAATGTGATTTCTAGGTCAAAAATAAATTTCTAGATCAAAAAATAAATTTCTAGGTCGAAAAATGACTTTCTAGGTGGAAAAATAAATTTCTATCAATTAAAAATGCATTCTAGCACTTAAAATTGCAATTGTTTCTCTAATTTTATTTTATTTTAAAAATGATTTTGATCCAGAAAAACATTTTTGTGCAGAAAAAAACGCATTTGTCATCAAAAAAGGTCATTTTATCTAGTTAAAAACACATTTTTTTCGCCTAAAATGCAATAATTGTATCCAAAAATACACTTTTCTCGTCTAAAAAGGACGATTATTGCACTTAAAACGTTATTCATGCGACTAAACGTGCATTTGTCACTTAAAAAATGAAATAATTTGTCATTTGTGCGTTTTAAATTCAGTTATTTTGTGGCGCGACTGAGTGCGTTGAGCTTCTTACTTGGTGAAATAAGAACGTTGGCGAAAATCGAATTATCTACACTATTGATGGACGTTGCAGAGTGCGGAGGCGTCAGCGGAGTCGACGGTGTGGGCGGCGTGTGCAAAACACGAGGGGAATGCGGCTCCCTGTCGTCCGACGTGATGCGTGAATTTGTACGAAACAGTGTCGACGTCGATTCCATGCTCGGAAGCGGGCCCGGCACGATCCCCCGACCGGAAGCCCTCTGCTTGATTCCGGGGGACTTCAAATACGAATCGGGAAACCGACGCGGCTAAAAAAAATAGAATTAAAAAAAAAATAAAAAAATTAATAGAAATTTCAAAATTTCAAAAAAAACTCGAAATTTCGAAAAAAATTCAAAATTTCGAAAAAAAATTCGAAATTTCAAAATTTCGAAAAAATTTCAAAATTTCGAAAAAATTTCAAAATTTCAAAAATTACCAAAATAATTTTAAAAAAATCCATAAAAATCTTAAAATAACCAAAATAATTCAAAAAAATCAAAAAACATCCAAAAATCCAAAATAATTGACAAAAGAAAACCAAATTTTGTTTTTTGGAATTTCTTGAAAAAAAAGACAAAAACATTTCACCTTACTCCGGCCCGCGCAGCAAGCGGGTCGTAAACTTGCGACGTATGCGCAGCACTTGCGGCCGTGGTCGGCACCGAGCCACGGCATCGCATCGCTCGATATCGGCAGCAAATTCCCCCGCCGACTGACGGAATCAAACGATCGCACACTGTCAGACTGTCACACCACTCGTCCACGTACGTCAACTGACGTTTGTCAATCGCTTCGATCCGTGACGACCAGCAAACCCATTCACAACTTTCACTCAATGGAGACAGCGCGCAGCCAATCACAGCGCAGATCCGAGGACCCACCCACCAATCGCGGCCACACGAAATATCAATGAAAATGGGAAAGTTCAATCCGTTACTAACCAAAGGGAATTGACATTTACATTTGACGCCATTTTTTAAATCCCAAAACCACAAAATCTTAAAATAAATAAATCTTACAAATTTGCTCGGTTGTTTGCAGTTTCGCGGTTCGATTTCCAACGATTTTCCGTATAAATGGTCATTGAATTCCTTCTCGTTTCGGTCCTCCAGTGGATTTAAATTTTCAACAAATTTCTGTAATAAAAAACACATAAGAAAAAAAACATCGTCCAACAAACAATCCCGAAAACGTGGACGAGAAATCAATAAAACGTGGGCGAGCGGAAAAGAGCAAAAAAACGAACACGCCAAATTTTTTTTAAAAAAAACAAAACGTTCATTTCCACAATAAATCGAACCTAAATTTTCATTTAGAAGCTTCACGAATAAACTGAAGCTCAGTCCGAACATCTCTTCATCTTCTTTTAGAGTAATAAAATCTCAATTTCCGCCCCACCTGGAAAACCCGATCGATCATTCGTCCCGAAATCGATCACAAACGATGAGGGAGAAGAAAAAAAATCAAATCCATCTTAATAAACATGTTATTCCGTCGAATTAACCTTTCAAACGTTTTAAAATTAGAATTTAAACAAATAAAAGGATATCTAAAAATAATCTTTCCGCTCAACTCGACTCGCCGCGGCACGCAAATGATCTCCCAGCACACTTGTGCGGATTCACTCATCGATCAATTTTCCTGGTTTCTACTTTCTACTATTGATTTTACGATTCGCAAAAGACGTTTATTCATCATTATTCATCCTTTTTTAAATTTTTACCACCAAAATAAACCTTGAGTAAACTATAACGAGTAAAAAAATTAATATCGATCAATAAATTCAATTTCCAATTCAAGACTGGAAATCGATAGAGTCGGCGGCCATTACCGTGCCAATAAGCGAAAAATTATTTTAAAAAACCTTCGAAAAAAGACTAGAAACGACTATTTCACATTTAAAAACTACGAATCGGTTCGAAAATTGCATCTTGTATTGATCCGAAACCCACGCAACGATCAGAATAGTTCGACCAACGTCATTAACGACGTCACACATCTACGCGGCCATTTTTAACTCACCCGGATGTCTGCCTGAACACTCAAACAGTAGGGTTGGTTTTGGTATTGTTGAATCTCGCCAGTGATTTCAGCAACTTTGCGTCGTTTACTAAAATTGATAATCGTTCCTTCGGCATAATTTGGCAGGAAATCGGGATTTCCTTCTTCAATGTGGAGGATATTTGTTAAGTACATTCCTAAAAATCCCAATTTCAACAAATTTCAACGACAAAAACCAAACAAAACAACGAAAATAAAAATATTTCTACCGAAAAAGGGTACGCAAGGAGGGTTGATGGATCGTAATTTTTCCTGATATTTCTTGTAATGGTCCGAATGGAGTTCTTTCGAATCTTCCAAAGCCTTGATCAATTTATGACTGACACCCTGCGTCGAAAAACGGCATTAAAATGTAAAAATACGTACAAAAATACAAATAAACCGCACGTTAAAAGTGTGCTCTAGACGATAAACGGATGCTGAATTCATTGCACTAACAACTTCGAGGACCCCGTTGAAGTTATTGAGATCTTGAAGGACAATCATCACTTCGATTATTCGTGACACGACCGCCACTCGTTCTTCGTAGTTCTCCGTCTCGACCACCATCTTTTCCAGCCACAACGTGAACTAAATAAATAAATAAATAAATAAATAAATAAAATTTATTTCACTAATTTTTAATAAATTTTAATCAATTAGAAACGATTTTTCATTTCTTTTCGCTTACGTTCGTCGAGTGGTGGATCATTTTGAGCAAATTGGGCGACGTTTTGTTCTTGTTTTTCTTCGTCCACACTGAGCCGACGAGTTCGGACGGTTTGACCGCGCGATATAAATCGAATTCGTGGAGTGTCAGTTGTCGTGCCAACTCGATCGGGTGCAACTACAATATTTCATATCTTTTTTTTTAACAAATTCATTCATTTTTCTTTGCGTTTTACTGTGAGTAAATCGAATTTTTCGATGTTGCAGGCCAAATACCACTCGATTTTCGGCGGCGATCGTTCGTGGCAAATCGTGATTTCCCGTGAATCGTCGGAGCTCTCGCTCTGTTGAATTAATTAGTTTAATTTTGTGCAATTCGTTTGAATTTTATCTCGTTTACCCGCCGTTGGATGATTTTGGTGATCGAATCGGCCCATTTGCGCATTGATTTGCCTTTGATGTTGCCCAAAAACCACTGGAGGTTGTATAGTAGTTGCGGATCCCTTTCGAAGTCGTAGAAATGGTGGTCGACCCAATGCCGTAGAACGTTCAGAACCCTAAAACAAATTTTTTTGAAAAAAACTCATGTATCCACTTTCGTGATCATTTTTTTGACAAATTTTTTAGAAAAGAAACCACTTTTATGATCATTTTTTGGCAAATTTTGAACTTTCTTTAATTAAGTTTAAAGTTTTGACGCTTTTGTTGATAAATTTCGAAATTTAAGACATTTCTTCCTAAGTTTTAAGATAAATTTCGAAATTTCGTCCATATTTTTTTTATAAATTTCGAAATTTCGTCCATATTTTTTTTTTTTATAAATTTTGAAATTTCGTCCATATATTTTTTTTATAAATTTCGAAATTTCGTCCATATTTTTTTTGATAAATTTCGAAATTTCGTCCACATTTTTTATAAATTTCGTCCATATATTTTTTTTATAAATTTTGAAATTTCGTCCATATTTTTTTTTTATAAATTTCGAAATTTCGTCCATATTTTTTTTATAAATTACGAAATTTCGCCTGTATTTAAGGTAAATTTCATAGCATTTCAAAAAAATGTAGACATTTTTTTGATAAATGTCAAAACTTCCAACATGCATTTGATAAATTAAAAAATTTAAGCCTATTTAAAACTTTTAGATCAATCTAGCAATTTCAAGACAATTTCGAAAATTTTTCACACAATTCCCAACATTCCTAGACGATTTCTACTAAATTTACAAATTTCTTAACATTTCCAAACATCAACTCCCCGCATACCGAAATTGCACAGGTTGACTATACTCGATCCGAAACTTCTTCAAATCCTCGCGAATCGTATTCTTAAGATTCTCCTGCTCGATTATATTCAAATCGTCTTCCACCACAATCAACGACGGCGGCTCCCTAATATTAAACGTAAACGCAGCAAATTAAGGAAAACACTCGTCCCAAATCGATATGTAGGCAGAAATGTAGCTGCAACGCTTGTATCTACTAGCAATTCAACTGTTCTTTCCGTCAAACTTGCTCTCGGAGGTTTGTATCAACTTTTGCTCAAATCTACAAGCAAAAGCCTTCTTTTCCCTCCATTTTCAATCGGATTCGTGTGCAATATTGCGATATATCGCTGTGCGATTATTATGTAGACCAGAGTTTGTTTACCCGCTTTTTTAATTCCCGGTTCCCGGTACCAAAATGTCCGGTACTCCCGAAAAATCGGTATTCCCGAGACTAAAAAAGATCAGTTATTTCTCAATGTAAAAATGGCGTTTTTCGTCAAAAATGGCGTTTTTCGTCAAAAATGGCGTTTTTCGTCAAAAATGGCGTTTTTCGTCAAAAATGGTCGTTTTTCGCCATTTCTCAATGTAAAAATGGCCGTTGTCGATCAAAAATGGCCGTTTTTTGCCATTTCTCAATCTAAAAATGGCCGGTTGTCGTCAACAATGGCCGTTTTTCGTCAAAAATGGCCGTTTTTTGCCATTTCTCAATCTAAAAATGGCCGGTTTTCGTCAACAATGGCCGTTTTTCGCCATTTCTCAATGTAAAAATGGCCGTTGTCGATCAAAAATGGCCGTTTTTCGCCATTTCTCAATGTAAAAATGGCCCCCTTTTTTCAAAAATGGCCGTTTTTCGTCACCGAAACAAAATGTAACGTTTCAATGATGTTTTGACAATTTTGGACGGAACCGGTAATTTTTTCAAATTTCCCTGTTCCCGATTCTGTGACGTTTCATCCGGATTCCCAGGAAATCGGTACCCTGGTTTCGCGGTACCGAAACCCTAATGTAAACCATCGATTATCGGAACACTGGTTTTACAGTTTTTGATAATTTTTAATCGATTTTTTGCGATATAATCGCACAGGCAAATAATTTGACCAATTAAATCAAAGGATATCTTTCGATGAGCAAATCCATGAGTTCCTGCGGCTGACAGAACGAGCGGAACGTGGTGAGGAATGTGCGGACAAACATGGGGTCGGCGTACATGTGAAAAGTGAGGCGTTCTACTAGTTTGAGCAAAGTGGCTCCTTTGATTAACGGCACGCCGACCGATAGTTCTTTGTCTTCGAGCACGATGTTGATTTCGGAGTCCTCCTCGGCGAACCGGTAGATTTCGGGCGGTGGCAACCTCAGCGGGTGTTTTTTCTCTTCCTCGGCCAAACTACTGTCCAAAGTGCGTTCCAACATGCTGGAAAATTCAACAAAATCGGGTTAAAAATCGAGAAAAAACCGCAAAACTAAGAAAAAATCGATTTCCCATCAAAAATAAAAATTGGATCAAAAAATCGTGACAAAAGTCGCAAAAATATAAATAAAAAAAATAGAAAAAAAAATATCGGAAAAATATTTTTTTATAAGTTAAAAAATGGAAAATATTTGCAAATTAAGAAAAACACTCATCCAAAATTCATGTGTAGGCAGAAATGTAGCTGCAACGCTTGTATCTACTAGCAATTCAACTGTTCTTCCTGTCAATGCTGTTCTCGGAGGTTTGTATCAACTTTTGCTCAAATTTAGAAGCAAAAGCCTTCTTTGCCTCCATTTTAAATTACACATTAAACAAAATCAAAAGATATCTTTCAACGAGCAAATTCAACCAAAGAAATCGAGTTACAAATGGAAAATAACTTGTTTTTAAAAAACTGATAATAAATCAATTAAAATCGTAAAAATTCGATTAAAATCGTAAAAATTCGATTAAAATCGTAAAAATTCGATTAAAATCGAAAAAATTCGATCAAAATCGTAAAATTTCGATTAAAATCGTAAAAATTCGATTAAAATCGAAAAAATTCGATCAAAATCGTAAAATTTCGATTAAAATCGTAAAATTTCGATTAATATCGTAAAAATTCGATTAAAATCGTAAAAATTCGATTAAAATCGTAAAAATTCAATCAAAATCGTAAAATTTCGATTAAATTCGTAAAATTTCGATGAAAATCGTAAAAATTCGATTACAATCATAAAAATTCGATTAAAATCGTAAAAATTCGATTAAAATCGTAAAAATTCGATTAAAATCGTAAAAATTCGATTAAAATCGTAAAAATTCGATTAAAATCGTAAAAATTCGATTAAAATCGTAAAATTTCGATTAAAATCGTAAAATTTCGATTAATATCGTAAAAATTCGATTAAAATCGTAAAAATTCGATTAAAATCGTAAAAATTCAATCAAAATCGTAAAATTTCGATTAAATTCGTAAAATTTCGATGAAAATCGTAAAAATTCGATTACAATCATAAAAATTCGATTAAAATCGTAAAAATTCGATTAAAATCGTAAAAATTCGATTAAAATCGTAAAAATTCGATTAAAATCGTAAAAATTCGATTAAAATCGTAAAAATTCGATTAAAATCGAAAAAATTCGATCAAAATCGTAAAAATTCGATTAAAATCGTAAAAATTCGATTAAAATCGAAAAAATTCGATCAAAATCGAAAAAATTTCGATTAAAATCGTAAAATTTCGATTAATATCGTAAAAATTCGATTAAAATCGTAAAAATTCGATTAAAATCGTAAAAATTCAATCAAAATCGTAAAATTTCGATTAAATTCGTAAAATTTCGATGAAAATCGTAAAAATTCGATTACAATCATAAAAATTCGATTAAAATCGTAAAAATTCGATTAAAATCGTAAAATTTCGATGCAAATCGTAAAATTTCGATGAAAATCGTAAAATTTCGATGAAAATCGTAAAAATTAGATTACAATCGTAAAAATTCGATTAAAATCGTAAAAACAAAGAAATCGATTAAAATCGTAAAGACAAAGAAATCGATTAAAATCGGGAAGAAAAAAACCCCAAAAAATCAATTAAAAACAAAAATAAAATAAAAATCGCATGATAATAATAATAATAAATTAAATGTCCACCTTCTTGTACTCAGCATAATCAACGCTGCCATCCAATTGTTCTTCTCTTCCGGTGTTTTCGAGAACAAAACCACGTGCGGTTGTTCGCGAGGAGCGATTTCAAAAGCGTTTCTCACCTCTAAACCATAAAAACCCAACAAATAAATAACACCAAAAAAAAACGTTTAAAACACTCACCATCCGTATCCTCCCTATCGATAATCTCGATCTTTCGAATGAAATATTTCTCTTTCAGCCGATACTCGCCCACGGGACCGGTTACCGACGACCGCCGATTGTTCTGCTTACACATAATAATAAGACCATCGAATAGAATCACGTGTCGTTCCGTAAGACGTTTTCCCGACCCGATTTTCCCTAATAAACCATCTGCAAAAAAAATTAATCAATTAATTTTTCAATCAAAAATCGATTAAAATCGTTATAAATCGATTAAAATCGTTATAAATCGATTAAAATCGTTATAAATCGATTAAAATCGTTATAAATCGATTAAAATCGTTATAAATCGATTAAAATCGTTATAAATCGATTAAAATCGATTAAAATCGTTATAAATCGATTAAAATCGTTATAAATCGATTTAAATCGTTATAATTCGATTAAAATCGTTATAAATCAATTAAAATCGTTATAAATCGATTAAAATCGTTATAAATCGATTAAAATCGTTATAAATCAATTAAAATCGTTATAAATCGACTAAAATCGTTATAAATCGACTAAAAACGTTATACATCGACTAAAATCGTTATAAATCGATTAAAATCGTTATAAATCGATTAAAATCGTAAGAAATCGCAAAAAATCGATTAAATACGTAAAAAAATCGATTAAAATTGTAAAAATAATCGATTAAAATCGTAAAAAAATATATTAAAAACTTTTAAAAATCGATTAAAAACGCAAAAAATGATTAAAATCGTTAAAAATCAGATTAAAAACGCAAAAAATGATTAAAATCGTTAAAAACCGATTAAAACCGCAAAAAATCGACTAAAACCGTAAAACAATCGTAATTGTGATGTACAAACCTAAAATAAACTCATTGCAACATTGGCCAATATCTTTTCCTTCCCAGCCGTCAATACTTTTCTGTATTTCGTTCATTCTTACCAAAGCGGCTTGCCTGCTCATGCGCCCCGAAATGCGCAACGACGTTTCCCTAAATAAAACGAACGTTTAACACGTAAAATTGTGTAGAAGAGCGAGACTCGTGTACCCGAATTTTCTTCTCGGCATTCCGCCGCATAACCTTTCGATGACGACTTGCAGCGGCCTAAGCAGACCTTCGGCTTGTTCGAGACTTTCGCGGTCTTCGTCGACGGGCGTGAGCTTCATTAGTACTTTTATGTGCTCGAAATACTGTAAACAGTGATAGACAGGTCCCAGTTGAAGTGTAGGAAGAACGTATTTGATCGCAGATTTGAATCCTTGACCACCAGTCTAAAAAAATAAAGAAATTTCACATCAAAAAACCTTGGAAACATGCACGAAGAGAAACATTTTTGCGCTAAAAATGCATTTTATACGTAAAAATGGCGTTTTTAGACTCGAAAAGGACGTTTTATATTCAAAATTTGCGCTTTTAGACTCAAAAGTGGCGATTTTAGACTCCAAAATGGCGATTTTTGACTCCAAAATGGCGATTTTAGATTCCAAAATGGCGATTTTAGGTTCCAAAATGGCGTTTTCGACAAACCCATTTTTCCGGCGCATTGAATTAATTTTCGACTCTGTAATGCATTTTAAATAGAATTTCTTAAATGCACCAAAAAATTTAATAATGATAGTGGGAAAAAAAATGGAACTATGTCTCGTGAGGTTATTTGACGTACTGCAACCTTGGACATCCATTTTTCCTTTTTCCACGTGCACCCGAATTCCAGCCACACAACGAACAACGTAAAAACATAAAGAATAATAAACAACAATTCCGGCATTAAATATGCAAGCTCGAGCCGACAAAATGGCAAAAACATTATTATTCTGGACGAATTAACGAGCCGGATTTATGCTGATCTCCAGGTGTTGAATCGTGGTAAAATCGGAGCTCTGAAATCCAAAATGGCTGCCAACACGTGACTCAACAATCGGCCAATTACGTTTCAAAATGCCTTTTAGAGTCAAAAATGGCGTCTTTAGACTCAAAAATGACGATTTAGATTCAAAAATTGCGATTTTAGACTGAAAAATTGCGATTTTAGACTCAAAAATAAACTTTTAGATCAAAATGTACATTTTTTCACTCAAATTGAACTACTTTTGCATTAAAAATATAAAAAAAAACTAAAAAACTAATTTTTTAGATGCTCAAATGCAAAACTAAACACTTTTTGCATATATTTCGAAACAAACCCACCGTTTTATGCACAAAAAACAGACTAATTTACCTGCAAAGAATAGCAAACGTCAGATCTCTGCAGAAGTTCAAATAATTTATCCCTGCTGTAAGGCAAACGTGGCTCATTGCGATTATTGGAACGAAATGTATCGTGAGCGTATTTATCGTAAACATCGAATTCAGCTGCCTAAAAAATCAAACAAATAAATAAATAAATAAAACAGCGACCAATCCACGCGTTTCTTCACCTCCGCAAGCTCCTCAAAACAACTCCCTATCGTCGGTATTTGTTTCTCTTCCGTCATTTCCAAAGTGTCTTCAATGGCGCCCACTAGAGTGACCGTAAAGTCGTATATGTCTAAAATATTACTAAAAACGATGTCTACATCGTGCTGAAAATTAAAAATTAAAAATTACAATTAAATTGTCGTATTATACCGCTTTAAACCGCATGTAAACTCAGTTTTTACCCACATACGAATTGTTTTCAATGGAAATTGAACCAAAACGAGCTTAAAATGCATTTTTAGATGCCCAAAATGTAGGAAATTGACCTAATTTCAATAAATTTACCCAAATTTTAAACA
Source organism: Strigamia acuminata (assembly GCA_949358305.1). NCBI lineage: Eukaryota > Metazoa > Arthropoda > Chilopoda > Geophilomorpha > Linotaeniidae > Strigamia > Strigamia acuminata. The sequence goes on from OX442314.1 coordinate 3,967,346, forward strand.
AAATCCTTCAGAATATCAATTAAACGCGAGTTGGTAATCCCGTGTACAGCGGCATGCGGCTTAAAAGGCTTAAAATGATAAATTCGCCGTTCCCGATTACCTTGTTGACGGATAATCGGACAAAGGGTTCGCGAAACACTTTAATAATCATGTTCAGTTCTCGTAAATATTGTTTCTCTTCGTACAAAAAATCCTTGATTCTTTCGTCGTACGTTCCCGCCGTCCTGCAAATCGGTTCTTCCTCTATCGTTAATGCGACGTCTTCGTCTTGGTAAAACATGTCCATTAAAACCTTCGATAGAAAATAAAAAAATGAAATTTTTTATGTTTTTAATATTTTTTTGGGTATTTTTTGCGATTACCTTATCGGCACACATGGCAACTCTGATATCTTGACACGTAATTTCTTTGTGCCGGATATTTTGAACGTAATTCCCCGCCAACTGCGATCGAGAGAGGATTTGAGCGAGGGAATTAAGGATGGGTCGAGTGATTTGCTTACTTTCAAAATGTCAGCGGAAATGTATTCTAAAACTGCGACTATGTACATGGACACTTGATAATCTATTTTGTAAGCCAGGACCTCCTGCAATTTGCATTTAGAACGTTAGAAATCGATTGGAAATTGACATTTTTCGACAAAATTGTGATAATATTTATGAATTTTCGACAAAATTTAGATAATATTTATGAATTTTCGGCAAAATTGTGATAATATTTATGAATTTTCGACAAAATTGTGATAATATTTATGAATTTTCGACAAAATTGTGATAATATTTATGAATTTTCGACAAAATTGTGATAATATTTATGAATTTTCGGCAAATTTGTGATAATATTTATGAATTTTCGACAAAATTGTGACAATCTTTACGAATTTTCAGCAAAATATTAAAGAATTTTCTTAGATTTGTTGAGATTTACCTCAAATCTGTAACGTTTTGAAAAAGATTTAGCTAAAATTTCTCCATTATTTATAGAAATATATCGAAATTTTCCCAAATTCATCAAAAAATTCATCAAAATTCATCAAAAATGACTCAAATTTTGTCTAAATTCATCAAAAATGACTCAAATTTTGTCTAAATTCATCAAAAATGACTCAAATTTTGTCTAAATTCATCAAAAATGACTCAAATTTTGTCTAAATTCATCAAAATAGACTCAAATTTTGTCTAAATTCATCAAAATGATTCAAATTTTGTCTAAATTCATCAAAAATGACTCAAATTTTGTCTAAATTCATCAAAATTCATCAAAATAGACTCAAATTTTGTCTAAATTCATCAAAATGATTCAAATTTTGTCTAAATTCATCAAAAATGACTCAAATTTTGTCTAAATTCATCAAAAATGACTCAAATTTTGTCTAAATTCATCAAAATGATTGAAATTTTGTCTAAATTCATCAAAAATGACTCAAATTTTGTCTAAATTCATCAAAATTCATCAAAATAGACTCAAATTTTGTCTAAATTCATCAAAATGATTCAAATTTTGTCTAAATTCATCAAAAATGACTCAAATTTTGTCTAAATTCATCAAAATTAATCAAAAATGACTCAAATTTTGTCTAAATTCATTAAAAATGACTCAAATTTTGTCTAAATTCATCAAAAATGACTCAAATCTCATCAAAACATCCCCAATTCCTAAAAAAAAAAAAAATTTTCCAAAAAAAATTTCCAAATTTCTCGACATTCCTACAAAACATCCGAAACATTACAAAAACCACACGAAAAACACGCCAATCTCATCAAATTCATCAATTCGAGCGCCACCTTCGCCGAACCACCCACTCCAAGCATGAAAAAACGCACTTTTTGTAGCAAAGGATGAATTTTTTCCATAGGAAATACTAAAGGGTTCTTCTTCTTCCCTTTCTCGATAGCGGACTGAGCCTCGCTTATCGCCCACTTCTCGATCGGGTGAGGGAAAGTTCGTTGAACACGGTCTTCCACATCGGACACTTGATGCGGCTGAGCAGCACACAACATCCCCAGCAACTTGAGCACCAAACTCTCCACGTACTCCAGCGCATCTTCCTTGGCCGTCAGCGTCGAATGCACTTGATACTGCACCTTGAAAAACACGAAAAAGAAAGGACGAAAAAACGCAAAAAATTAAAATCCAAATTCAACAAATTGTCGTCGCACGTCGCTCGACCAATCAGGTTCGCCTACTTGTTTGAGAGCATTCACGAAAAGTCCTTTCCATTTGAGCGCATTCGCCTCGTTTTCGAAATCGTAGGGACCTTGCTCGCAAATGGCGGTGGAGGCGGAAAACATGTCCAAAGTGGGGTGTGCAGTGCACTTGACCGCTTTCTCCTCATGTGTCCGCCATGATGACGGCTCAAGGGCTGAACGGCTCAACGACCAGTCGGGGGGTGCGCTCTGCGCCCAACAAATCAATTCGGCGCGCGAGCACGGATTAGTCGCTTCGGGTGCGCAGTTTCGTCCGGGTGTCGTTGCTGCTCGCGGAATCGAGTACACGGAAAGTGTTCAATTTCTTCCGCATGCCGATAACGTTGAATTATTACTTCTTATTAGTCGGTTCGAGAATACGCGCACTGCGCAGCTTGTGCGCGCACTTTTGCGTGTGGTCTGACACCGCGTGACGGTTTATCGAACTAGATTGTTATAAAATCAAATGTAAAACAAAATATAAAATATATATTTTAGAATTTTAGAATTTAAATTTTAAAAAAAAAATAAAAAAAATTTAAATATAATAAAATAAAGCGTGAATTTTAACAGCTATTTTGTTTATTTATTTAGGCCTATTTCGTAAAGTACATTGTTTTCTGTTATTCCTTAACGTATTTGGATAAAATATTATTGCACAAAGAGAAAAAAAACCAATTAGAGTGAGAGTTCGAAATATCACATAAATATAAAATAAAAAAATGCTACATATTCGATTTCGAGATCACATCATCACGTCTTGGATATACATAGCGGCCATTTTGAAAAATAAAAACTTGAATTTCTCCATTTTAAAATAACAAATCAAGTAAAAACCTGAGTCTGAATCAACAAAAATATGCTCTCAACCCCCTAGAAACGAGTTTTCGCATTGCACGGACTCGGAACGTAAAAATATTACAAAGAAATAACAAATAACAAAACACAAACTGGCATTTTAGCTCACAACACGAAAACAGGAGAGAAAATAATCGTCCAATCTTCGTCAACGGAATGAAAATATCAAACAGAAGCACCAACATTATACCGAAAACATGACACGACATTAATCTTTGGTATATTTTGCTGTATGTCACAGTTACGAGCAAAAATACAAATCAAATTGGCATCTAAACATCGAACAATTCCAACTGTGACAAGAAAAAAGCACAAAAATTGGATTTTTTTTCCAAACACTTTTTAAGTTGAGATCACAAATCTGCGATAAAGCTTACATATTTGATCGTAATATATAATTTTATATTTTTATATCATAAAACACGCGTTTAAGTATGTTTTGGCAACACTTTTTTACTCTTCAAGATGATATTTAAACAAAATTCAACAATATGATATTTACAGTAATGCAACAACAGATGATCGATTGATTAAATAAATAAATAAATAATACTATAATTGGTCAAGATTTAAGAGTTCGAATTAATAAATAATTTCAAAATTTTCTTCTTTTTTTTTTTTTTTAGTAAAAAATCATCTTTATCAAACATTACTCCGTATTCAATTATTATTATGCTTGTTTAAGTATTTAACAAAACGAATTGAGATTTAAGACATTTAAATGCACAGAGAACAGGTAAATCCCTAGAACCAAGAAGGATTTCGATCTAAGACGGGGATTCTTCGAGATGGTTTAAGAGTTTATGTCCAATCGAGCGAACGTTTGAGTGCAGTGACAACGACGACGACGCGGATCGTTGAAATGAGTCGCAGCACTGATGAACACGTTTATTCATATATAATATTCGCACTCGGAGTAATTTCTCATTAATAATTGTTCCGTTTAATAACCTAAAAGAAAACAAAGGTTATTTATTTATTTTAAGTGAATTATTTTTTAATAAGGGTTTCATTAATAGAAGCGATTTTGTAATTTTGCAATTTTGTAATTTTGCAATTTTAGCAATTTTGCAATTTTGAAATTTTAGCATTTTTGTAATTTTGCTATTTTAGCAATTTTGTAATTTTGCAATTTTGCAATTTTAGCAATTTTGTAAAGTTTACAATTTTAGCAATTTTATAAAGTTTCCTATTTTAGCAATTTTGTAATTTTGCTATTTTAGCAATTTTGTAATTTTGCAATTTTAGCAATTTTGCAATTTTGAAATTTTAGCATTTTTGTAATTTTGCTATTTTAGCAATTTTGTAATTTTGCAATTTTGCAATTTTAGCAATTTTGTAAAGTTTACAATTTTAGCAATTTTATAAAGTTTCCTATTTTAGCAATTTTGTAATTTTGCTATTTTAGCAATTTTGTAATTTTGCTATTTTAGCAATTTTGTAATTTTACAATTGTGTAATTTTAGCAATTTGGTAAAGTTTGCTGTTTTAAAAATTTTGAATTTTTGGTAATTTAGTAATTTTGCTATTTTAGCAATTTTGTAGTTTGCTATTTTAGCAATTTAGCAATTTTGAAATTTTTGCAATTTTGTAATTTTGCTATTTTAGCAATTTTGTAATTTTGCTATTTTAGCAATTTTGCAATTTTAGCAATTTTGAAATTTTAGCAATTTTAGCAATTTTGAAATTTTAGCAATTTTGAAATTTTAGCATTTTTGTAATTTTGTAATTTTGCAGTTTTAGCAATTTTGAAATCTTAGGAAATTTGTAATTTTGCTATTTTAGTAATTTTGCAATTTTGGACCTGGCGAAAACCGACTCTGTGATCAATTTTTATCAATTTTTTGTTTCCGCAAACAATAAAGTACATACATAATGCTAATGACCAATTACGGGAACAAATCGGTTTCATCAACACCCACGTGCGACTAAATTTGACAGCATCAAAAATGATCGATTTTACAATTAACACAAAATCACAAAATTACACAACCTCAATGAAACCCTTTAATATTGATTTCACTTTGTCGTTTTTTCGTCGTTCACGTTTGGCCCGCTCACGCAATAATATCATCAAAAACCTGCAAAAAAAAATAAACAAAATTGATCGCACGTTTACAAAATTAACCAAATCAATAATAACCAATTCAATTTCCAAACGTTTTCTCCGAATTTCTCGCAAAAATCCAACATTTTAGGTGTGCTAAGCTTATTTCGGTTTCCCTCTGGCGTCAACAAATGGAAGTTCTTACACTTTTACAATTTACAAGTTCAGGGAAGATGAAAATCAAAATTTTCAAGTAGATTTTAAAAATGGGAGACATAGTTCGGTCTAAAATATCAATTTATCCGCAGAATTTATCACACTTTGATCCGTTGCAATTTCAAAATCAACATTTCCCAATCCGGCGTACAACAGCACGCTCGCAGCGGCGGTTTGTCGAAACTTACTGTTAGGCGAATCTAAACGAACGTACGATGGGGATAAATGCAGTCGAATCTTATTTTTCTTTTATTACTGGACAAATTCATCTAAATCAGGCACTTGGGGTGGGGTTTAGTTTGAATTTTCGTCGAATAAACACACGCACGGGTCGATTAATCGGTGCTGGCAACTGAAAACGTTGGCACGGTCGAGCATCGTCCTCGTTGTCGTTGTCTCGGCCATTCTCTCTCGTTCTCTCTCTCGCGGCGAATCCCAGAAGCTTGTGTAGGTGGGTGAGGTGATGTAGGTGGAGGAGCAGCTACTGATGAAGATTGGTCGAATCCCACCCACACGGAAACTACATATGCGCAACTATTTAAGTCAGATTGTCTTGAGTCTTTAGTTGTTGTTGTTGTTTCGACTCGTCAGCTGCTTGGGTTAGCAGCTGATGGGAAGAACTGGTTCGGATCGGATCAAAATCATCGTCGTCATCATCATCATCGGTGCCAGCCATTTTGTTTTGCCTCCTGAAATGAAAACAAATTCGATTAGAATATCAGAAAAAACAACAAAATGGATTTTTTTTTTAAAAGAATAAAAATAGTTTTTGTTTTGTAACATTTGCATGCTAAATTGAGTTTATGATTGCAAAAAGGCAGTTTCTAAGCGCAAAAATGGATTTATGATTGCAAAAATGCATTTATGATTGCAAAAATGCATTTATGATTGCAAAAATGCAATTTTTAAGCGCAAAAATGCATTTTTTAAGCGCAAAAATGCATTTTTTAAACGCAAAAATTCACTTTCCAAGCGAAAAAATAGATTTATGATTGCAAAAATGCATTTTCTAAGCGCAAAAATGCACTTTCTATGCCCAAAAAGACATTTTCTAAGCGCAAAAATGCATTTATGATTGCAAAAATGCATTTTCTAAGCGCAAAAATGTATTTTCTAAGTGCAAAAATGCAATTTTTAAGCGCAAAAATGCATTTTTTAAACGCAAAAATTCACTTTCCAAGCGAACAAATAGATTTATGATTGCAAAAATGCATTTTCTAAGCGCAAAAATGCACTTTCTATGCCCAAAAAGACATTTTCTAAGCGCAAAAATGCATTTATGATTGCAAAAATGCATTTTCTAAGCGCAAAAATGCGTTTTCTAAGCGCAAAAATGCATTTTCTAAGCGCAAAAATGCGTTTTCTAAGCGCAAAAATGTATTTTCTAAGTGCAAAAATGCAATTTTTAAGCGCAAAAATGCATTTTTTAAGCGCACAAATTCACTTTCTAAACGAAAAAATGTATTTTCTAAGCGCAAAAAAGGATTTATGATTGCAAAAATGCATATTTGATTGCAAAAATGCAATTATGATTGCAAAAATGCAATTATGATTGCAAAAATGCAATTATGATTGCAAAAATGCAATTATGATTGCAAAAATGCAATTATAATTCCAAAATTGCAATTATGATTGCAAAAATGCAATTATAATTCCAAAATTGCAATTATGATTGCAAAAATGCAATTATAATTCCAAAAATGCACTTTCTACACGCAAAAATGCACTTTCTAAGCACAAAAGGGCATTTTCTAAGCCCATAAAGACATTTTCTAAGCCCAAAAAGGCATTTTCTAAGCACAAAAATACATTTTCTAAGCACAAAAATACATTTTCTAAGCACAAAAATACATTTTCTAAGCACAAAAATACATTTTCTAAGCACAAAAATACATTTATGATTGCAAAAACGCATTTTTAAATGCAAAAATGCATTTTCTTAGATAAACATATTTTTTTTCCCACATAAAACAAAGATAAATCCACTTTTCTATTTCCAAACTACAAAAACGCACCCGCAACTGCCAACTCCAACTCACCCTATCCTTTAGATGCCATTTCTGTCATCCCCATTATGAGGAAAAAAGACATGACACCGATCAAAAGTGCCCGTACTCGGCGAGGTCGAATGTTCGCTGCACGTGTGGGCGTCCGTAAACTCCCCCGTCGTATCGTGTTCGCACTCGCTCTCCTCCGACCCGTTGCTAACCAACAGCAGCGGATCGCGTCCATCCAAACTATCCCCAAACCCCCAAACCTCCCCCGAACTCGTCGACTCCACCGTCGCCGACCGCCTCGGCGCCTCCAAACTCACCGAGTCCTGCGAAGGCATCTGCGTGCTCCTGCTCCTCCTCTCCTCCACGCTCCCCTCCTGCGACGGCATCTGCGTCGCCCGATCCCGGGCCCACGTCGCCCCGCAGCTCGTCTGACTGCTCGCGTCCGCCGGCGGCGTCTTCACCCCGTTCGCCTTCACCTTATGGCACTCGCACTTGCACTCCTCCGCGCCCCCGACCGTCGGCGAAAACCTCCGCGAGTCGAACATCAAGTCGCTCCGCTCCAAATCCGCCTCCGAGACGCGTTTCTCGCTCACTTCCGGCGCGCGCGCCACCTCCGGCGCGTTCTCGAACGTCACCCACGACGTCGTCGCCACTTCCTCCTCGTCTTTCCGGCGCGCGCGGGGGCTGTGCAGCGCCTCCTGGCAGAAATCCTGCCAGTTCTTCACCGCCATCATCTTGCGCGGGCTTCTCCCCCGGCCGCCGAACTCCTCCCCGGGGAGGGAAACCTTCAGCTTCGGCTCCGCGTCCGCCTGCGCGCGCTCCGGCGGCGGCGAGGCCGTCTGCATGAACGCCTCGATCGAGGTGACGCTCAACGGAGTGGAACTACGCGGTCGGTCGATCGGCGTCGTCGTCAAGTCCACGAGTCGCTGGCGACGGATCGGCGGCGCCGCGCGTCGCTCCGCCACCGACGACTGCGGCGGCGGGACCGGCGCATACTCCTCGTACTCGCCGCTCTCCTCCGTGATCAGCGTCTCGACCTCGTAGTCCTCGCTCGTCGGCCGTTTCTTCAGCGACACCGGATCGAAGTCCGTCTCCTGCTCCGAGCCCGACGAAATCCGCTCGTCCGACGTCGACTTTCCGCCCACTTTAACCTCGCTCAGACTCCCCGGATGTTTAGCACTCTCCTCCTCGCCCACCACCGCGTCCCCCCTGTCCAGCGGCCGCTTCGAGCGCCTCTCCTGCGCCGCAAAAGCCGCCGCCACCGTCTGCGCCTCCTCCTCCGCCTCCTCCACGGGTCCCTTCGCGTCCACGTACACCTCGACGGCCTCCTCGTGCTTCCCGTTCGCCAGCGCGGCCACCTCCGACGGCTCCGACGGCAGCTCCAACGGCTCCTCGTCGTCCAGTAAATCGCACAAATGCGAATGCAAACTGATCTCGCGCGACGTCCACCCGGTCGAAGCGATCTCGACCGGCACGTCGACCGACGTGGCCTGGAGCGTGAGCTTCACCTGCGCCAGTTTCTTGTCCCCGGCTTTCTTAAACAGACTCGAGAACACATTCCGGTTGGTTGCCTCCTTCTGGCCCTTATCGGGGCCCTGTACGGGGCCCTGCGGGGGGCCCTGGGCCTCCTCGGGCGTGCGGCGCATCTTGGCCGCCTCTTTATCCTTCCCGCCCTTGAAGAAGAGGCTCAGGCTGCCCTTGCGCGAGTTGGGGGACACGGCGCGCTCGTCGGGGCTCTTTCGGCCGCCCAGCTTGAAGAGGTTCGTGAACGAGGTCTTTCGGGGCGATTTGGGCGACGCGGGCGACCCGGGCTCGCTCTCGTCGCGGTGCTTGAAGAAGGAGAAGAAGCGGCGCGGCGAGTTGGGCGACGGCGTGCGCGAGGGGGTGCGCGACGACTGTCCGGACGTGAGCGAAGACTTCTTGTTGGGCGCCGCGCGCGGAAGACACTCGGGGGTGGCGGCGCGCTCGGGGAGGGAGGAGGCGAGCGCCTCGGCCGCCTCCGCGCCGCGCACGTCGTCCATGAAGGAGGATGACTTTGAGTTTTTGAGGTTTGCCGCGCGGGGGCGCTCGCGGACGGGGGGCGGCGGCTGCAGCACTTGGAAGGTGACCTGCAGCGGGGCCGCCGCTTGGGCTTCTTCGGCTAGCGACTGTCGTGAACCCTCGTGGCTGAACTCGGCGCTGCCGCCGGTCGTGGCCCCTTCGTCCCAGCTGGGGGGAAACGAGTCGACGCGGGGGGTGGTGGTGGAACTCAGGTCGGCACCGGGGGTGAGCGGCGAGGGCGTGGAGGAGGCGTCGAGGACGCGGGGAGTGCTGGGGGTGGCCGCGTCGGCGTGGAGTTTGAGCTCTTCTTCGATCTCGGGGAGAGGATGGCAGTTTTTCTCGGTGGGGCTTTCGATTTCATCGCTGAGATCCTCGAAGGAGGCGAGTGGGGCGGGGCCTTCGCGGCGTTGAGTCGAAGGGTAGCTGCAGCGTTTGGGTGCTCGCTCGGCCATGGCAGCTCACGATGGTTTCTTGTTTTTCGTTTGGCTTTTGATGTTTGTTTTTGTTTGGTTTACATTGTGTGGTCCGCGGTGGTTGGCTTTCTCTGTGGGATAGATGATAAGGTGCGATTAGTTGAGGGTTTGGAATTGAGCGAATTTTTCCGGGCTTAATTGGCGTTAATTATTGTGGGATTCGTGAGGGTTTTTTTTTTTTATGGAAATTTGTTGGGTGGTTAGATTTTGTTGGTTTTTGTCGAATTTTTGTTGGTTTTTGTTAAGATTGTGGTATTTTTTGTTAAAAGTTTGTTGTTTTTGTCGAAATTTTGTCAAAATTTCTTAGATTTTGTTGATGTTTTTCACGATTTCTTAGATTTTGTTGATTTTTGTCGAAATTTCTTAGGTGTTGTTAATAATTTCATAAGTTTTGACGTTAATTATTATGAGTCGTCTGGTTTTGTAGAAATTTGTCAAAAATTTCTACATTTTGTTAATTTTTGTCAAAATTTTGGTATTTTTTGTTAAAGGTTTGTTGTTTTTGTCAAAAGTTTGTTAATTTTTGTCAAAAGTTTGTTAATTTTTGTCAAAAGTTTGTTAATTTTTGTCAATATTTTGTCAAAATTTCTTAGATTTTGTTGATATTTTTCACGATTTCTTAGATTTTGTTGATTTTTGTCGAAATTTCTTAGGTGTTGTTAATAATTTCATAAGTTTTGACGTTAATTATTATAAGATTCGTCTGGTTTTGTAGAAATTTGACAAAAATTTCCTACATTTTGTTATTTTTTGTCAACATTTTGTTGGTTTTTGTCAAAATTTTGGTATTTTTTGTCAAAATTTTGGTATTTTTTGTTAAAAGTTTGTTGTTTTTGTCAAAATTTTGATAATTTTGTCAATATTTTGTCAAAATTTCTTAGATTTTGTTGATATTTTTCACGATTTATTCGATTTTGTCAAAATTTTGTCAAAATTTCTTTGATTTTCTGGATATTTTTCACAATTTCTTAGATTTTGTTGATTTTTGTCAAATTGTTTTAGATATTGTCAATAATTTCACAATTTTGACGTTAATTATTATAAAATTCGTCTGGTTTTCTAGAAATTTGTCAAAAATAACCTAAATTTTGATAATTTAGTCAAAATTTCTACAAAATTTCATACATTTTCTTCATTTTCCTTAAAAATTACTTAAATCTTCTTGATAATCCTTCAAAATACCTCACCATTCCTCACATTTTCTTCATTTTTCCAAAAATCAATTAAAAACTTCCCAAACAATTCCTCAAAAAAACCCCCAAAATTCTATACAAAAATTAAAAAACCCACCAAAACAATTTAAAAAAAATCACAACAAAATCCAACAAAATCCAACAACAAAATCCAAACATCCAAACAATTCCACAAATCCATTTCCACATCCCATCAATCATTAAACGACCAATCCAATCCAGTACCAACCAGAATCCAAGTCGTTTTCAATTCAATTTTCTTCTCTTCTTCTTCTAAAAATAAAAAAATAAAAAAATAAAAAATAAAAAAATAAAAAATAAAAAAAAATACCAAACACCCAAAAAAAACTCACAACCAATCATGCAACTCTTGGTCACCGCCGACCATTACACAACACGAACGAAACGAAACGAAACGAAACGACTCGCGGAAGAATGTGCGAAAATAAAAGCAATGAGAAGCGGACAACCTGTTACTAACGTGTTACGTCAGTCAAACAATTGTCTCGTTGCGAATACAATAGCTCGAGAAAATACAGACAGAATAGTTGCTCTATTTGCACTCTGATCGGCCGTTTTGCTCACGTTTAATCCGACGACGCGAAAACCGAACACGGATTGATGCATCAAATGCAGACCAGTTGTGGGCGCAAAGGCTGAAACAGAAACGGGGCAGACAAAAAAAACAAATCAATTTTTAATCCTTGTGTTCCGACATCGATGCGTATACAAATGTGGTTTTAAATAATTGATGTTGAGTAAAACATGCGTGGAAAACCGATTCGCTACTCGCCTGTAAACATCCGGCCCGAGTGTTATCGCAGTCCTCCATAATGTCGGTCGCCATGATGACGAAGACGCCGTCTGTGTTCAGTTTTGCGAGTCCGCGCAAAACGGGGCCGCAGTTTCAAAATGAAAACAGCGCGCTGGTCGCTGAAGAAATGTGCAAGAAATACGTTTTTAATGTCATGCTCATGTCGGATTCCGCCGTCGAAGGTCAGTTTTGTTTATTTTGATTTTTTGGGGAGGGAATTTCGGGTTTTTTGCAACGGCGCTCCGAGGTGGGGACTCGGAATGTTGAGCGAGAAAACTTCCTGCGTGGGTTAGGGCGGGATGTAATTTATTTCGCGGGAATTGTGGGAGGGAAATGTGTTTTGTATTGTTTTTTATATTTGGGAAATGATTATTGTTTCCTTGTTTGTGATTTTATCGATATTTTTTCTTTTTAAAAAGGGGGTTTTTATCAATTTTTCCTTTTTTGGTGCTCAAAAGTGTGAATTTCCACGCAAAACGATCAAAAAACGCCATTTTTTCACCATTTTACTAACAAATCTCGCGATTGCCACCCGGGCGCCAACTGTTTCCTTCGTAATGGATGCTGGGAAAACAGTGCCGGAGACATCTGGTGATGTAAATCGGCGATTACGCTAATGCCGCAAATATGCGGTCGTTGGCTGCAGCTGTTTTATATTTCATTCACCAGTTGTGATTTATTACATCCACGTCTCCCATTATTATTTAAAATACGTAATAGTAATAATAATACTTTTTTTTTTAAAAAAAAACCAAATCCCAGCAGGTGTTTTTAAAATTAAAATTAAAAAAAAAAGAAAAAAAAATGATCTTTGATAAAATGGCGACTAAAAAAGCGCCGTAGCAACAGCGCAGTACACACAAATGTTCGCGCAGTAACTTTAGATGCCCGCATACGATGACGTAGCCTCGCATGTTGCATTATGAAAAGTGCGAAATGACGTCACTCACAGCTGGCCTCGCCGGCCGAATAATAGAACAATTCGCACCGAGCAGCGCTCGTTTCTTATTTCGCCAATTCCTCCTCCCACACCGCAGCCATGGACTCGGAATTTAATTCAGGGACAGCGAGTGACGTCACAAGTAGTGTCTGCTAGGTTAGGCTTAGCGAAAGCCAACGCAGGGCGACGGCGAGAGTGAGAGTCAAGGAACCCCCGACCATCACGTGAATGAACAGAAAAGGAATCGACTGCTCGCTCTGCGTGTGATCAAGGTCGGCCATCGAGCTCGGCTCAGCTCAGCTCGGCTCAGCTGTCCACGTGGAGCGGACCGGAGCGGCCAATTTGTTAGAAATGTTCGCCTGACGGGTTTCCCGAGCCGAAAAAATGCCGTCGGAAGTTAAAGGTGAGTTTTTGCTCGCCCAACCGAGTTATTTTCGGGCCGCGGGTGTAATTTTAGATGGGCGGATTGCGGGTTTTTGCGACCGCTGCGTGCACTCGGTGGCGAGAGGCGAGGAAGGGAAGGAAGGAAGGAGGAGTTTTTCCTTTTCCAGCCTATTTTCGTCCCCGCTTGGCCTCAATCGAAACCTGTTTTGTGTGCTGGGAGATCGCGATCGGCTTTTACTCACCGGCTGATGTGTCGGCTCGGGTGGTTTGAGGCTCGGGACTCGGGGTTCGCTCGGTTTGGCGACCGGGAGTCGCGCAATTAATTGAAATCGTTCAGACAGACGACATTGCAAGGGCGTGACGTAACCAAAATGGCGGCCTCCACGTGTACCGTTTCCGGGTTTTGATAAAAGGCGTTTTGGGGGCTTTTTACGCGAGATTTATGACGGAAATTTGGGGGAATGATTTTTTTTGTTTTTTGGGGCTTTTTTTGGGTTTTTGGGCACGAGGTTATTTTGGAAATTTTTTATTTTTATTTTTTTATTTTTCGGCGAGGTCATTGCCGTGTTCTTTTAAGTTTAGAAAAGTGCAGACATGATTCAGTGATTAAGAATTTTCGTTTTTTTTCGTGGATTTTTGGTATTTTTTAATTTTTTTTGGGGAATTTTTCGTGTCGCGGATAATTTTTTGGATTTTTTCGTGGAAAACTTGTTCTTACGTACCAAGTTGCGACCTACTCCAACACCCTCCATGTTTTAATCCACTTTGTAATTATTTGTGTTAGTAGGCTGCCAATTTTATTTATAGATGGAATAATCAGTTTGAGGTTGATGCAAGTTGGCGTTTGTCATGTGCGAGAAATTTCTCTCGCCTTTTATCGCGCTCTTATCTGATGTGCCCACAAAAGTGGTTTCCGCTGTTTGGAAAAAAGAAAAAAAAAATCCCCAAAAACACCACCTCGCGTCAAAAAAAAAAAAATGTTTTTCAAAATTAAAATTTTAACTCGATTTAACAATTTAATCGCATTGTTGAATTGCCTGCGGGATTTTTTTTTTTTTTTTTTTTTATACTTGGAAAAATCGAATTTAAAACCGGTGTGCGGCGATCATATGTTTTAAAGACTCGGTTTCAGTATTTGGCGCATGCGCACGACCGATGCCAGTTGCATCACCGTGTGAGATGCGTCTGCGTGCACGTTCGTTTCGTTTCCGCTCATGGCACGTTCATTTCGTTTGTGCGAGAATCGCAATTATCCATCGAGAGAGTAGTTTTGTCCGTGTGGTAATTAGCGGCGCCGTATTTAGTCCTGTTTAGTCAAATAGTTAGGCTGTGACGTCATCGCCAGCCGCGTCATTCACTGCCATACATCTTCCCTTTCGACGAAGATGGCTGCCGGACCAGGCGTAGTGAATGGATGTCCCGAGCCAGATATCGCCGATTCTCGAAAAAGGCCGTTGGATGGTGAAGGTGAAAGCGGTGTAACGAAACGATCTCATCACGGAGGAGGTATTATTTGACTGTGGGATGGATGGATGGCGTAGTTAGCGAGTTGCGGCTGTTGAAAGAACACCGTGATTCTTAACCCTAGTCGAGCGAGTATCGACTGTCGTGGCGAACCAACCCATCGGCCTCGCTCGTCTCAAGCAGCCGGCGATTCGCACACGGCCGCACGCAGCCCCGCGCCCGAGCACGCAGCTCCGCGCCCATCGATGGTGCAAATTTGTGCCGGCAACAGTTCGAAATTAACGCCCAGGCGGCTTGTCATAACCCGTGTCGTCTGCATTTTCAATTCAACCCTTACACCCCCTCTTCCCCATGCATAAGTTTTGGCGTGCGCTGGTAAAACGAAGGAAGGAAAAAAAAAAAAAAAAAAAGTGTTTTTGGAAGTGATTTATTCGCTTTTTCTCGGGTTTTTGAGACGATTGAAAGTCGTTTTGTTGAAACTTTTTTTTTTTTTTTAATTTTTTTTTTTTTTTTTTCTTGAGATTGCAATATCAGTGATATTGTTTGTATCTATTTTGCTGATTCATTTTGGTTTTATTTAATTGGGATTTTGGGATCGGCGGGTGCGAATCAAGTAGTTAATTTGAGTATGCATATTTAATGTTAAACATGTTAATTCCAGCACCAGAGGCTTTGAGTGAAAGGGAAATTGGTTTGTGTCCTCGTTCCATATAAAGTCAAGCTCGTTTTTCATATTCGCAATTCGCAAGCAGTTTTTTCGTTTTCTTTTTAAATTTTTTTTTTATTTTATATATTTATATTTTTTTTTTTTTCTTTTTCCCCGACTCGACTTATTGCATAATCTTATTGTTTGTAGTTTGCAACTTCCCGTTCCCCGTCCACTAATTGAAGACGAGCAAATAAGCAAATTGATGTTTTAAAATAAAAAATAAAAATCTAAATTCATTTATTTTATTCAATAAAAAGTGAGTGTCTCTTATTGGGTTGAATTTGTCGCTGCCGGTTGTGAATTTGAATGTCTTTGACCTTTGGCTGAGGAATGCGACTCATTTCGGACCGAAGGAGGCGTCTATTTGATGCCGAATGCAACTGCAATGCAAGAAAATAATAAAAAATAATAATAAAAATTAATTTTTTAAAAAATTTTTTTTTTTTTTTTTTTTAAATTTGTCTTAGTTGTCTTAGTTCATGTCTTACCTGAAGTAGACTTTTTCTTTTCTCCAGTAGAAGGAGCCTTACACTTGAAAATCCTGGTACCGAGCGTGGCAGCGGGCGCAATCATCGGCAAGGGCGGAGAAACCATCGCCCAGCTACAAAAAGAGACCGGGGCTCGAGTCAAGATGTCCAAAGCTAACGATTATTATCCAGGTTAGCTCTTAAGAGCCGGTTGGTATAAAGTGCGATGTCAATAATTGCATTGGAACGTCGAGAAATGCGAAACAGGGCTGGACTGCGAACAAATTTAGTACTGCGAAAGCCGTAACGAGTCCATTACGCAGGGCTGGACTGGGAACAAATTTAGTAGCGCGAAATCACGCAACGAGTCCAGCGCTGCCGAAATGCGAATAATGATTGACACATGTCGGAAATTCTACTTAAAAAAAATTTTTAAGTTAGATTTAATTAAAAAAAATTAAATTTGCAGGTACCACAGAACGGGTATGCCTCATCACGGGTAACCTGGAAGCCATCATGAGGGTGCACAATTTCATAATGGAGAAAATACGAGAGAAACCGGACCCGAACGCGAAGCCCGCCATCGACTTCGACAGCAAGCAGCCGGCGGAGCGGGAGAAACAAGTATAAATGATACGGTCGAAACTCTTTATAACGAATCGCGATATAACGAATTATCGATATAACGAATACCTAAAAATGCCATGTTAAAAAATGTCGATTTTCCCTTGTGATTCGTTATAAAGAGTTTCGACCGAAGTGTAATGGAAATTGTAATTGGTTTGGGTGGTGTACTTGTAGGTGAAGATCTTGGTGCCAAACAGCACGGCCGGCATGATAATCGGCAAGGGCGGCAACTACATCAAGCAGATCAAGGAGGAGAGCGGCTCGTACGTGCAGATCTCGCAGAAGGCGAAGGACCAGACGCTGACGGAGCGCTGCATCACGGTGATCGGCGAGATCGAGTGCAACCGGAACGCGTGCGCCATGATCCTGACGAAGATCATGGAGGACCCGCAGAGCGGGAGCTGCCTGAACGTGTCGTACGCGGACGTGACGGGCCCCGTGGCCAACTTCAACCCGACGGGCTCGCCGTACGCCAACACGAGCCAGCACGGCTCGTCCACCGTCATCAACGGCAGCTTCAGCTCGAACGGCAGCCTGAACAGCATGAGCCCGAGTTTGGGCCAGTTCGGCGGCGCCAACTCGCCGCTCGCCGGCCTCAACCTGAGCCTCAACCTGAACCCGATGACGCCGCTCAACCAGATGAACCAGATGAACTTGGCGCAGGCGCAGCAACACCACCAGCAACACCAGCACCAACAACACCAGCAGCACCAGCAACAGCACCAGGGGCCCATGAACACGGGCCAGATGCTGGAGAGCATCAAGGCGACGCTGCGCAGCAACGGCTACTCGGAGCAGGCGACGCTCGAGATCGCGGGCGCCATGAGCACGCTGACCAACTACGGCATCCTGGGCCTCGGCCTGGGCTACGGCGCCCTCAACATGAGCGGGCAGTCGCAGTCGCAGCCGCAGCCGGGGCAGGTGCAGGTGCAGGTGCAGGGCCAGGCGCAGGGCCAGGTGGCGGGGCCCGGGCAGCAGGGGCTGTTCGGCGCGAACGGCGTGACGGCCATGGACACTTCGCCCATGCCTCTGGCGCAGGGGCCCGGGCCCCTCGCTTCGAGTAACGTGTTCGGGCCGATCGGGAGCGTGGCGAGCGGCAGCATGGGCTCGCCGACGGCCGGCGGGCCCGTGGTTGGGGTCGGGGTCGGGGTCGGGGTCGGAGTCGGGGTGGGCGGGCGGGGCGGCGAGCGGTACGGGGACGTGTACGACCCGTTCCGACGCAACTCGCCGTCGCTGGGCTCGCCGGGCGCCGCGAACGGGCTTCCGGTGAACAATAACTCGTTCGGGCTGGGCACGAGCCCCGGGCCGGCGATGGTGGCGCTGCGCAAGAGCCCGACGCCGAGCGACAAGTCGTCGGACACGGCCAAGATGGAGGTGGAGGTGGGCGAGAACATCGTGGGCGCGATCCTGGGCCCGGGCGGCAAGTCGCTGGTGGAGATCCAGCACTTCAGCGGAGCGAACATCCAGATCTCGAAGAAGGGCATCTTCGCGCCGGGCACGCGCAACCGCATCGTGACGATCACGGGCACGCCGAACGCCATCAGCACGGCGCAGTATCTGATCGAGCAGCGAATCAGCGAGGAGGAGGCCAAGAGGGCCCGCCAAAACATGCTCGGAGTGATGCGCTAAATATGTAGAGGAAATGGCGTATTTGTTTCCCTCGCTCGCTTCTTCGCAAATTCTAGCTCGACCGAAAAGAAAAGAAAAGAAAAGAGAAAAAAAAGAAGCCAGCCTACCAACCTACCTTTTGTCGGGTTTTTGTCGTTTTTGTCGTTTTCATGGATCACTGTTCTTCATAGCCACTCGATCGTTAATGCAAAATGCCTTTCTTTCTTTCTTTTTTTATTTTCTTTCCTAACCTCTATAACTTCTCTAGTCCTGAAAAAGAGAAAAGTGTCCATCATTTCTGCTCATAGTTTTTCTTTTAATTAACTGCGGAGAAATGTAGAGAAATGTTGTTTTTGACTATAAATTGAATCGGAGCCTCGGACGGACAGTAGATCTGTTAACGATTATTATTATTATTATTATTATCATTATTATTATTATACTATATATATTTTTTTCGTGTTTTTTTTTGAAATTATGTTGTATGTTTATAATGAAGTGTCATCCGAAATTTCACTCGTTGACAAACCTAGTGTACAGAACATAGTAAATTTAACAAAGTCATTTGACAGGATGGAAAAAATGGAAAAATATTTAAATTTTTGTTTTCTTTAGGTGCATTCATTTCATATGGTGGAAAAAGAAAAAAATAGAAATTTGTAAGAATTATTATTATTATTATTATTGTTATTTATTTAACTTTGAAAAGAAAAGAAGTGTGTGTTTATTTTGATTTGATTTGATTTTCTTCATTTTTAACGGTTAAAATTTGAAATAATATTTTAATGAAATCTTGTTGTTACTTGATTTGATTTTCTGTTTTGATTTTTGCATCGATATATCGACTTGTGTAGGGAGCTGCTAATTTAATTTAATTTAAATTCAATTTCTTGTTATCATGATTTATTTCGTGTGCGTGTTTTTTGTATATATGTCACAGGCTTAACATTTGATGTAGAAAATAAGAGAAAGAAAGAAACAAATTAATTTAGTTGTCGTGTTTCATAACAGGGTCTCTCTCAATGGTGCAAGCAAAAGAATTAATTAATTAATTAATTAATGTATTTTATTCACCTTGTAAATCACGAGTT
This sequence comes from Strigamia acuminata, assembly GCA_949358305.1. NCBI lineage: Eukaryota > Metazoa > Arthropoda > Chilopoda > Geophilomorpha > Linotaeniidae > Strigamia > Strigamia acuminata. Next base: position 3,986,460 of record OX442314.1, read on the forward strand.
GTGGATAGAAAGAAAAGAAAATTAAGAGAATTAAGAGATTTTTTCACTCTAAAAGTTAACTCGCACTTTAAACGTCATCAAGCTTTGTATTTTGAAATTTTATATGTAAACGAGTAACGACGCGATAGATTCATTTGTTTTGGACAGAATTTGAGGGGGCAGAATTATTGTAATGCACGTTTTATTCTTTATTATAATATAATATCTGCTCATGAAATTGCTCAACAAAAAAATCCAAAACCCACAATCCCTCATTCCCTCCCTCCCTTCCTTATGTTTTTTATTTTAATTTCTTTTATTTTTTTGAGTGCCAGGATTGACAAGTGTTTGAATATATATAATATCAAGTTCCTGGGGTTGATTAAAAATTCTATTCTATATTCTATATTCTATGTGGACGTGCAACGAGACGTTTTGTAAACGAAAAGAAGGAAGGAAGGAAAAACTAAACATTTAACTTGTTGTGCTTGGAAAAGTGATATTGCCAAAGAATGCAAACAAAATACAACAAGAATAATAATGTCTCGATATCAACAAACAATACGTTTATTTGCTTCATTTTGTACGTTTCTCACTCGGGCAATTTATGCATGATATAATATCAATGAATCAAATCAATCAAATTTAATAATTTCAAAGATCGGTTTAGAAGAACGAAGACGAAAACGAAAACGAAAACGAACGAGTGTGTGCGTGTGCTTTATTCATTTGCAGCCTCCCTAACTAACTAACTATCTCACATAACTAACTTGTTCTTGTTCATTTGTCATTTCACTACTCATTTTGTCGTGTCTTATCATCCATTATACATGATCATTAAACATCATTCCGGGATTATCCGCCGATGCTTTTTCTCAAATATTCATTACATCACATTTATATTAGAAAATTATTTAGAAAATTTAGAAAGAAAGGAAAAATAAGAAAGAAATTATTTATTTTACAAGTTTCATCGTCAAACTTCATTCCAGATTAAATCGCCAGTTCAATTTTACACCTGTCCACGTTTATTTCTTATTAAATTCATTGAAATTACAAGGAGGAGAAATATTAATTCCTTCTTTCCCTTTAAAATCCTGGACTGATTGATCGATCATTTATCTGCCGACGCCAATTTGTTTCGAATTTCTTTTGAGCGAATAAATTGTGAGTTTTATTACACGTTTTTAGTGTTTGTATAACGGCCACGCATTCTTGAGTTTACGAGAGAGAGCCGGTGAAATTTTGCATCGTTGCAATCAGCTGGCGATGTGGACACGTGGGTTTGATAGCCACACCCCCGCACAGTACCGGCACGGTTCGTCAAGGGTGGAAAATCTTTTGTTGGAGCGACGTTGCTGTCGAATTTGGTTGTTTCCGAAAAGTGAATTTGATTTTTCCAATTCGATTCGACGTGAATTAATTTATGCTATGAAGCTTATGCTTTTTTGCGGCTCGTGCGGGACTGCTTTGAATCAAAGATGGCCGACTTCCGGAAAGGTGAAATGGCGGACAGTTGGGAATCGCGGGTAAAAGAAGCCGAATTGCAATACGAACTCGAAAGTCGCTTGAACAGTGTCAATTTGATCCGACAATCGGTGGTGGAATTAAGAGAAGTAACGAATAAATTGAAAGAAAACACAAAGTGTTTAGACCATTTTAAAAATTCTTTATTAATGTTGTTTCTTGCGTCGGAGATGAATAAAGAAATAAAACAAAATTAAAAATTAAAAGAACTTTCGTAGTTTAAAGTGAATTACGTTAATGTAACGTTGCATTCGATCTACATTCGATTATTGTCACCGCAGCTCTTCTAATCAATTTTTCAAATTGTCTAAAGACTTTGTGAACATCCCGCATTGAAATAATGTTTGTTTGTTGCAGGACATTAAATGGCACAAATTGGAGCAGAAATGGGTGCAACAGGTCGCCCAGGTGGGCGAGGAAATGCTCAGGTTGGTCTTGGAGTTGGACGGCGAGCAAGAAACAACGGATTTGCACGGTGAAGATCAAAGAAATGAATCCATTTAAAATGGAATTTTTGCTTAAAAATTTTATTTCGTAATTCCAGGAGTTCTGCAGCCGCTGCTCGTCCGCAGATCGGAGCTGGGAGCTCAGCTGGCAAAGCTGAAGAAATTGTAGACATTTTTTCTCAAAGAATCTAGATCTGGTGCCGTTTCTTTTTCTCGCCCAGCTTCATGGCACCCGACGTGTGCCGAGCGTTGCTTTTCGTAACCGGAACATCAACTGGAAATTAGAATTCGAATTAAATTTTTGAATTAACAAAAATTGTTGCAATTTGTCCCATACCGCTGTCCCACGGCTCGTCCACGTCCCAGCCGGACGATTTCGACTTGCCAAACGCTGGTTTGTCGAGTAAATTGTCGAAGAAGGCGTCGTGTTTCGTGTCGGCTTGGACAGCCCAGTCGTACGAACTGATCGGTTTCAAATTCGAACTGACCGCGACAAATTGCGCTTCGTCCATTGGAATTTGCTAATTAAATTAAGTGAAATTAAGTTAAATAAATTAAATTACTGTATTACCAAATTACCTCAAATAGTAGCCGCGGCTACTATTCGAGGTTAACGAAACATTCGTCAATGATGATGGTTATTTGGATAGAAAATTTAAAAAAAAAAAGTGAAATTTCAATGGAAAAAATTAAAATTTCACTTAAGTAAGTGAAATTTTAATGGAAAAAAGTGAATTTTTAATGGAAATAAGTGAAATTTCACTGAAATAATAAACTTCAATGAAAAAAGTGAAATTTTAATGGAAAAAAGCGAAATTTCAATGGAAAAAAGTGAAATTTCAATCGAAAAGTGAAATTTCAATGGAAAAAAAGGGAAATTTCAATGGAAAAAAGTGAAATTTCAATGGAAAACAAGCAGGGATTTGTAATGCAGGGAAGCATTACATATTAGACTTCTAAACCCTGTCTCTCTGTCCCTAAATAAAACACCAAAATAAAAGAAAATAAAGTAAATAAATACAAAATAAAATTTTTGGCCAAAATAAAGCAACAACAAACATTATTAAGAATGTTGTAAACAACACATGGCAACCATTGGCTGATTCGGGGGCCAAAAAATTTTCCAGTTAAAGTCCACAGAAGTTCTGTGGAAATTAGGACATTTCGGCTGCATTTGAGTACTCAAACGCGGCCGAAATGTCCTGAAGTTTGCGTCCAAAATAACTTCGAAGCAATTTCACACACTCGGCCGCAGAAATTAGGACATTTCAGCCGCGTTTGAGTACTCGAATGCAACCGAGTGTCTAAATTCTGGAGGACTGAAAATCAAGAAAACTTAATTAGATGTTCGTTAGAATTCGCGTACACGAACGTACGGGTGACACAACACATACGTCTAATTTGGTGTAAATTTCCCCTTCGGTCGCCGATCGTAATGCTACTTTTTTTCGACCAAATAAAAAAAAAATATATACAGGCTGGTGCAGATTTCGATTTGGAATCGAATGAGCATAGTTTCAAAATTTATAAACCTAGTTTTGATATAGAAAATAGTATTTTACATATCGCGACGAAGATTTCATGGCTCACGGGATCCGCCAGGTGGCGCTAGTACAATGTTACAACTTCCTGTGCAGGACGGAAGTAGTATTATTAGACGGCTAAAAGTGCACTAAAACCGGTTTATTAATTCAACCGGAGGTCCAAGAAATCTGAAAATACCTTACAATAATAATATAAGCATGCTGAATTTAATGCCGTTGTCCGTTTTGCTCTAGCTGCTATAGTTTTTGCGGAATCGTTGACGACGGACGGACGGACGGACGGACGGACGGACAGACAGACAGAACCGTTTCATGAGACTTTCTAAACATCAGGTTTAGAAGTCTAAAAGTGAAATTTCAATCGAAAAGTGAAATTTCAATGGAAAAAAGCGAAATTTCAATGGAAAAAAGTGAAATTTCAATCGAAAAGTGAAATTTCAATGGAAAAAAAGGGAAATTTCAATGGAAAAAAGTGAAATTTCAATGGAAAAAAGTGAAATTTCAATGGAAAAAAGTGAAATTTCAATCGAAAAGTGAAATTTCAATGGAAAAAAGGGAAATTTCAATGGAAAAAAGTGAAATTTCAATAAAAATATTGAAAACAATTGTAATAAGAGCTGCGGTAATTAATTAATTTTATACTTGAGTGCTAGACGAGACTGAGGACGAGACTGAGACCGAGACTGTCGTCTCCGCTACATCGTCGCCCCAATTTCCCGCGTCGTCCCATCCGTTTTCGGCATCGGCGTCCACATCGACTTCCGTCGCTGCAGCGGCGACGATCGTTTTGTTCTGCACAAAATCGAAAGAATAAACCGAAATAAAAATCATTCATCGAGTAATTTCTACGTCTAATTGTCCCCAGTCGTCGATCCAGTCGTCTTCGCTGTCGGAGACGGATTCGGACACGGATTCGCGTTGCGGCGACCTCTCTTTGGCCGGCGCTAAATCGCTCGTGGTTTCGCTCGTGGTTTCTTTGACGGCGACCGGTTTGGTCTTGACGGTTTTGTAGAATTTGGACGTCAACGACGTGACGGCCCATCCGGCCCAACTCGCGGCCGTGTCCACAGCGGTCGGCGACGCAATCGAATTCACTTCCGCTTCTATAAAATAAAAAATAAAAAATAAACAAAAGAATTTTTGTATTTTTTTTATTTGGTTTTTCAATTTTCACCCATCGTGTCGGCCAGGGCGGGATTTTCGGACACTTTTTCGAGCTTGTCTAGAAACCCTTTGATCGTTTTAAACGCCTTGAGAAACGAGAAACGACGAGAAATAACGAGAAAATTGTTTTTCTAGTTGTAATAAAAACTCACTTGGTCACGAACGGATTTGTCGGGGTCGACGCAGACGCAGGAGAGCGCGGGGATGACTTGGCGGGCGATGTCGTGCAGCGGGTAGTAGGCCTGCGTGGCGGCCAAGGCGAGGATCCCCGCGGTTTTGGCCGGCGCAAAAGGGTCCCGCATCGCCCGAGCGAACGCCGTGACGAGCACCTTTTGGCGCATTTGCGGGTGCAGGAGGTGCGCGATCTTGCCCAAGCACACGGTCGTGTTTGTGCGTATTCCGCCCTGAATAGTAAATATAAATTACGATCGGATCAATTATTATTCGTTCAATGACATTGTACTTGTTCGTCTTTGGCTTGTAAGCGCGAGAAATGTTTCATCAACTCCACGTTGAGGTTGTTGTAGTTGAGCTTTGGTGCGAGATGTAGCATGGCCTGGTAGCAATTCGATTGTAATTCGATTATTTTGATTTTTATTTTTATTTCTTTAGAAGTTACTTTGACGGTGTTTTCTCTGATCGCCGGATTCGTATCGAGAAATCCTTGGAGGATCTTGGGGAAGATTTGGTCGTTGATGATGGCAGGTTGCAGATGGTCCACGAAATGTTCCAACTACAGAGTATTATAGAAAATAGGTTTTTTTTTTTAATTTCCTGTACCAAAATGGCCGATACTCCCGGGAATTCGGTAATCTTGGTACCATAATTATTTTCGATTATTTTCATTGGTTTTTCATCATTTTAGACGTTTTAAAATTTATTTTTCATCATTTTATGCGTTTTTTAAATTGATTTTTCATCATTTTAGGCCTTTTTAATTGATTCTTCATCATTTTAGACATTTTTTGTGGATTTTTTAATTGTTTTAGACATTATTTTGATGGATTTTTAATTGTTTTACACATCTGATTACCACTTAGACTTTCTTGATGTATATTTCTTTGTTTTAGATGTCTAAACAATGAAATGTCCTTCAAAAGCTGTCTAAAACGAAGAAATATTCGTCAAAAGACGTCTAAAACAATAAAATATCCATTAAAAAAACATAGAAAACGACTAAATATCCATCAAAGGATGTCTGAATTGATGAAAAACAGTTGAAAATATGTCTGAAATGATGAAAAATAGACGAGAAAACGTCTAAAATGATGTAACAGACGAGAAAACGTCTAAAATGATGTAAAATAGACGAGAAAATGTCTAAAATGATGAAATGTGTCATGTCTAGACCGACCATGTTCGTCATTGCGACGGTACAATTCGTAAAGTCGCAATGACAAAGTGGTATTTCTGTTATTCTGGCCGGAACCGCAGGTACCGGTTATATTTTCAGATTTCTCGGTTCCCGATTCCGTAATTTTCAATCCCGTTTCCCGAGAAATCAGTATCCCGGTTGCCCGGGACCGAAACCCTAATAGAAAAGTAGAATGAAGAAAATTATATTCTCTTATTTCCGTTACTTGTTGCAATAGACGAGCGCGAGTCGCTCTGTCCGACGAACTAAACAGTTTAACGACGCAGGGGACGATTTTCTTGTCGTACTCGTCGTCGCCGAGCAGTTTGCCGAGCTTGAACATGCTCGGCAGCACGACCGAGCCGGCGTTACCGAACTCGTAGGCGTTGACGAGCTGCGGCAGAACTTTGTATTTGCAAATGTCCGGCGGAAAACTGTCCAGCTGCTGCGTGAGGCTGTTGAAGAACTTGGTCTTTTCCGTCGCATCTTTAATCTATTCGGATAAATCAAAACATTTTCAACTAATATACTATTTTATTTTGTACACTTCTACATACTTGAATTTCTTCGAGAAACAAAAGCGTGTTGATGAAGACGTTGTCGAAGAATCCGCCCGGGCTGCGGCCGCGGCGCAGAAATTCGCTCGGGTTCGGACGACTGCCCGGATTGGCGCTCACCAACTGGCAATATTGCGAAGATAGCGATTTGGGGATCTTCAATTAAAATCACAAATTATTATCATTATTTGGGTTGTTCACGAGTGCGATATATCGCAACGCAATTTTTTTATTTCCAAAATTGCACTGCGGTTTTTATAAAAAAAAACTGCAACACGATTAACTGCAAACTGCTAAAAACCGCAGAAAACCGTAAACAACCAAAATTTTGCAAATTTTATTTTAATTTATTTAAAAAAAAAAAAAATAAATAATAATAATAATAATAATAATAATAATAATAATAATAATAATAATAATAATAATAATAATAATAATTTTTATTTTTTTCTTGAATTTTGGAGTTTCTAGGGTTTATTTTCTTGAATTTTGAAGTTTCTAGGGTTTATTTTCTTGAATTTTGGAGTTTTAAGGGTTTATTTTCTTGAATTTTGAAGTTTCTAGGGTTTATTTTCTTGAATTTTGGAGTTTTAAGGGTTTATTTTCTTGAATTTTGAAGTTTCTAGGGTTTATTTTCTTGAATTTTGGAGTTTCTAGGGTTTATTTTCTTGAATTTTGAAGTTTCTAGGGTTTATTTTCTTGAATTTTGGAGTTTTAAGGGTTTTGCAGTTTTAAGGGTTTTGCAGTTTTGCGATATACTGCGTGCATTGCGATATTTTATGGAAACCGACCAGGCTTGCCAAAAAAAATAACTGGCACAACCCTAATTATTATACTGTAAACACAGAGAACACATTAATTAATTAATTAATATTTACCTTTCCTATATTTTTCAAGCTCGATGCCTTCACCAACGATCCGTTAAACACTTCCCAGATGAGACAACCTAAGCCCCACATGTCCGCACCCCTGAAAAAATAAACAAAAAATATAAATTATCATTATTTTTTTAAAAAATTTAAATTTGTTAAAATGTGACCATTTCGTTGTGGTTTGCGAAGGCGGCGGATTGTATTTCTCCAACTGACTCAAGATCTTGAGCGGCGGACTCGCGTCAGCTGAACAAACGTACTCCATCCCGCCGAGTTTCCACTCTCCCGCTTGGTTCTTTAAGACGGACCAAATGCACACGTTGTTGTGCATCAAGTTGCAGTCGTTCACCAGAAAATTGATGGCTTTCTGTGAAAAAAATATAAAAAAATGTAAAAAATGCACAAAAATGTTGTTTTTTAAAGTTAATTTACACTGATTTGATGTAGGCCCCACGAGATGTCCAACTCGTGTTTGTGCCTGTGTCTGTGGTTGTGGTTGTCGTGTGGCAAGTGGTTGGAGAGTGGCTCGACGTACTCGGTGACCAAATAGATGGCTTTGTCCGTCTCCAGACTGTCCAAGTACATGGTGATGTTGGGATGACGCAGCGTCTTGAGCCTCTTGACAGCTGCTTTGGCCACTTCCAGCTGTGAGAATAAATTTAATTAATTAAATTATACTTTGTTTAGTTTAATTTTAATTTACTTGAACTTGGTTTCCTTTTTTCACGTCGTACGTGAAGATCGAGACGGCTTCTCCGGTGCTCTTTGAATCAAAAATTGAATGAAATTAACTAAAAATTCAATTCAAATTCTATGTTCAACCTTTCGTTTGCCGACGTGCAGTTTCCAGAGCGAGTTTTCTTCGTACGCGCCTTCGATCGGACTGCATATTTCGTAGTTGAAGTCCTTGGACGGGTCGCGACTGAAAAACGACCACATGACTAGTGGGAGACTTAATGCTAAATGTGTCTGTGTTGTTTTCTTGTCCGTCAACGTCACCACACGTCTAGTCATAGGGGGAGTCTCTAAACGAGTTTCGATGTTAAACTCGAGTGTTTGTGGACATTATTTCTGCTAATTTATTTATTTCTCGTAATTTCTAAACATTTTGTCGGAAATTGTCAAGTTGTAAAAAAAGAGCATGTTCTCGGAACTGTCGGAGCTGAGAGTAAGTTAGTGACGTCACGAATGGTTTTTCGGTAGCGAGTGGCAAATTTCCTGAAATTTTGTAAAAAAATTTTAAAAATGTTTGAAAAACTTAACGAATCTGAGATTTTCGTTATAAGTTGGCGATGTGTAGCGTTTTTTAATTTTTTTTTTAAATTCAGTCTATTGACGGGATTATATTAATTTGTTCATTTTGTCGGCAGGTGGACCTTATACGGAAACCGGTCGTAACCAGTCGACCAGCAAGCATGTAGTAATGGAGGCAAGAGGTTGAGCTGCCAGTTCTAGTTGAACGAAACTAATCGAACTTTACTGGATTAACTTCGATTATAATCGAGAATGGAGTTGAAACCGAAATCTATTTCAGACAGTAAAACAAAGCGATCGAAACATTGGTCGAATTTTATCGTCAAACTGTTTTTGCGAATAAAATTGAATTTTCGACGAATTTTGTCCAAACAATGAAAAAATTAAATTTGGCAAAACGAAGGAACACACGAATTCTTTCTGTCAAATTTCAATCGCAATTTCACTCGCAATTTATTCACATTCTATAAAAAACAAAATAAAAAAAATGTCTGTTTTATGTACACATACAATGACTCATCACAAAGAATAATGAACAATGTTAGTTTTATGTTTTTGCTTCCTCGCGGTCAGTGAAAACGACCAGTTGTCTCCGCTATTCCAATCGTTACCTGACAAACGGAAATAAATTAAATTAAATTAATAAAATGCTTTTACTTTGCGTGACGATCACCTGTTCCCGTGCCTCAGCGCAGGTTGCACGACGTTGGCGATGGCGTTGGCAATAGCGAGGGCATTGGCGAAGACGTTGGCGAAGACGTTGGTCACTGGTCGGTTGATCACTGGGCCCTGCGCGTTCGGTCTGGGCACGGCGCCCTGCGCGTTCGGCCTGGGCACGGCGCCTTGCGCGTTCAGCTGCTGCCTCCCCTGCACGGCCGCGAACGGAGTCTTGCTCGGGTCGTGCTTCAGCTCCATCGCCTGCACTTCCGGGTGCGTCGCTACGTACTCTTGCTTCGCCTTCTTGGCGCCCTCCTGCACCTCCAGCCGATGCATTTCTTCGTTGTTCGAGAATTTAGGACACCTGCGATCAAATGCGATTAGTATGTACATTTATGTCGAAAATTGGATGTTTTTGCTCTAAAATTGAATTTTTTTGGCCTAAAATTCATTTTTTAACCTCAAGTTAAATTTTTTTTAGCTTAAAAATGAACTTGTTGGCCTTAAATACAGTTTTTGAGAAGTGTCCTAGACATGTCTTTTTCGCCAAGGTCATAATGCTTAATCAACTCGCCTCCCGTTCTCGAAATGAATGTAGCTGACGATAGGTTCGCGACACACGTAGCAGAAGTGTTGGCCGCACGTGCACGTCATCTTGTTGCAGCCTTCTTCCTTGACGATGCGCCTCTTGCACCTCGGACACGCGCGCAGCAGCGCCTCCGTCATCCGGTCCTCGATGTACGTGCGGAACTGCACCTCGGACTTCTTCTCGTTCTCGTCGCAGCGCAGCGGAAGGTGGTTGGCTTCCTTGCAAAGCCTTTATCAAAGAGAAATTTAAAAAAACAATTTTCCTAAATTCTTTTCTATCTCTTTACCTGCACGTGACTTTGAAACACTCGGGGTTGAGGCAGCTGAAGATCTTGACGTTCGCGTCCGGCATGATGGCGCAGAACGAGCAGTGCGGGCACGACTCGAGGTCCGCGATGTCCGCGCGCCGGATCTCTTCCTCCTGCATCTTGCGCATCACGTTGGACAACACGTTGGGCGCTAAAACCTTGCGCAGCGTCATCAGCGGGAACTCGGTCTCGCAGTTCCCGTCCAGGCACGGGAATTGGTACTTGTCCTGGCCGATGTGCACTTCGGCTTGGCGCCGGATGCACGTTCTGCAGAACAAGTGGCCGTCGGAGCACTGCAGCATGTCCTCTATCAGCATTTCGTCCTCGCAACAGCAATCGCACGTCATTAGTTCGTCTTTTTGCTTCGCCGTTGCGATTTTCCTCGTCCGTTCGGTTTCCTTGTCTTGTTTGAATTCTAAAGAAAATATAATGAAAAAAAATGAATTTTAGACGTGACGTGACGGTTTATTACGTTTGATTTTGTCCTCCATTTCGAAGTAAAGTTTTTCTTTGTAGAAGAGTTCGTCGATTTCTTGCGGCATGGGTTCGAGGTCGCTCATCGTCTTTTTTTTGCGCACGGATTCCTTTCTCTTTTTGGATGGTTTACCGTCGGTGGGGGGAAGGTTCCAAGGCGCGTTCAACTCTTTCAAGATGGGCGTGAGGTGGAAATTGTGTTTGTTCATCAGTCGGGTCAAATCGGCTTTGTGCGCCATTGGGAATTGGTTTTGCACGTAAATCTGGACGTGTAATTGGTAAGATGCACTCATGGGTCTGTCGTTGTTTTGGAAATAGTTTTCCGGGTCTGGGAACATCTCCAGAAACTCCTCGACGCTGAAGCCGCTGAAATTCATTGAAAAAAACAAGAAAAAATCAGGAAAAAATAGAAAAAATTCTTGAAAAATAAGAAAAAATTCTAAAAAAAAAACAAAAACCATTCTAAAAAAATGTAATGGAAAATTTTGTAAAATCATGAAAAATCTTGAAAATCATGAAAAATCTTGAAAATTATGAAAAATCTTGAAAATCATGAATAAATCTTGAAAAATCGTGGAAATCTTGAAAAATCAGAAAACAGTTGTGAAAAATCAGAAAACATTTGCAAAAACTTCTAACAAATCGAAAAATCTTGAAAATCATTAAAAAACTTGAAAATCAACTTTTTTTAAAAAAAATAAAAATCTTGAAAATCAAAAAAAATAAAAAAAAACCTTGAAAATCAACTTTTTTTTAAAAAAAAATAAAAATCTTGAAAAATCATCAAAAAAATCTTGAAAACCATGAAAAATCTTGAAAAAATCTTGAAAATCATCTTTTTTAAAAAAAATTAAAATCTTGAATAATAATAAAAAATCTTGAAAAATCATTAAAAATCATGAACATCATGACAAAACCCTAAAATCTATTTAAAACAAACAAATTAAAAATAAAAACCTTTCCACATATTTCCGTTTAGTCGCCGCCTTTTGAGCTTCGGCCAACTTCGGATATTTCCCACTCTCCAACCACCCGGAAACCGTCGCATTCACGAAATTAACATCGCCCGTATTTGTCTCGATAAAACTCCGCAAATATTCGGGATCGGCATCCGGAAACACTTCCAAAATCGACTTCACCGTATCCATCGTAATCGACTTCACCACATCCATCGTAATCGACACATCGTTATCCACTTCGGCCGAAGTCGACGCGATCGGTCCCGACCCATTAATCGCATCGGTCCGGACGTCATTCGCAACCGGAAACGGCGCCGCCCCGTCCATTCCGAGCAACTCGCCGATGACGATGCGCAATCGGTCCGGATTCTCATGAAACGCCTCTAAATACGCGAGAATCTCCTCCCGGCTCGTATTCGGAACGAACCTCTTCACAACGTCCACTTCCTTCACCAATTCGTCGTATTTGTCCAATTTCTTCTCCCCCAGGATCTTCAACGGCGCTTCTTCGGCTTTCTGTGGCCGTTTGGCGATCAAACGATCGATCACGATGCCCCTTGTGTTTGCATTTTCATTCTCACTGTCAATTTCAATCAACTCGTAAACTTCTGTGCCGGTATTTGTCATTCTCGGAAGTGTATTAAATACGAGACTGATTGTTGAATATCTACAAATATTATTGTAAAAATTTGTAATTAAGCCTAACATGAACTTTTGGCAAATCGGAATATGGACTTACGGGAATTATCACTTCTTCTATTCGCTTCGGAAAATGGACTCGATCATAACAACACGCGTGGTCAAAACGGGACCTATTGGATGACTTGTCCGGGCTAGTTCTCCTGGGACAACGCCATTGACCGGCAGTGGGCACTGTCAAAAGCTCTCGAAATTTCTTTGGAGTTTTGGCAAAAGGCTTTTCAGTTTTTACTTACAAGTTAGCAAAATTCAAAATTGCCTGACAAAACTGATTCGATGCAGCGTCGCTCTGGTGGTAACAAATGTTATTAACTGTACGAGTGATATGACGCAATTCTTTCCCGTTGATTGCAACCAATAGGGATGCTTTACCGTCGGCACAGCAACAGTCACGTGGTTGTGTTATTCATTCCATTTCGAGGTTTGTCGTTTTCGTCCGTTGTTTTCTCTCGGATTCCATTTTCGGTTGTTATTTTTCACAATTTCCATTACTACTGAACTGGATTAAGGTTGGTTTGGATCGGATGGTTCGATTTTCGTGCAAGAATTGAATGAATTGAAAAAATGCAGCATTGAGCTTTGTTCAGTCTGGACACTTGTGAATAGGCTTATCACTTTGGATTCCATTTTAGGCCTAGTGTTAATTTCAATTGAAGTGAACAACATAATCATTATAAATAATTTTCAGTTCTAATCCATCTGCCCACCTCGCACTCTTTTCTTTTTCCTATTTCTTTTACATTCTGTGGATTTGTGTTTAGAGGTTAGTCCTAACAAAATGTCTATCCAAATGGGTTTAAGCTTTTATTCTGTAGCTTTCCATCCTGTTTGGCTTCTGTGAGGAAATTTTTTTTTCTTCCTAGTTGTATTTTTTGTTTATTAGACAAGGCTCTTCTATTTCCTTTGTAATGCTTTAAACAAAAAGTTCACATTTCTGAATCTTAGACAATCTTTCTTTGTTTCATTTTCTTTCTGCTTTGGTCTGAGCACTGGCTGTGCTCGGTTTTAAGTTCTTTACTTCTCAGTCCTTACTCCAGGCTCTTTTTTCTCTGCTTTTGCTTCTTTTTCCATGGAAGTAGCTCTTCAGCGAGTCGTTACAAAAGTATCAATCAAGAAATTTTGATGTTTTCACTGTATGTTCATAAGTGACTTCTTTGAAGCCTTTCCTGGTCGGTCGAAGCTTCTCTGGTGGAATTCCTTTCACTTCCATTTTAGAACGTAAAACTTTCTTTCTAAAAATAATTCTGGTTCAAAATATGCTAGCAATTATTTGCGAGTTGAAATATATCAGACAGTAGTACTTCCTGGTCGACATTTATAGTGTCCACTAAAGGCATCTTTGGCCACACAAACCATTTCTACAAGCTGCATCCCAAACTTGCATACAATCCGAATTTTATAAAAAAAAAAAAAATTTTTACTGTTTATAAAAGCGACTGCTTGTGCAGTGTGTGCACGTTCAAGTTCGGTCGATTTTTCTGCATTGGCTTCAAATTTAAACGGATTAAGGTCATGAAAGTAGTGGCTAAAAAACTACTCTGCAACATCCGACAATATGTTGACTGAAACTTCTTCCACAATTTCCATAAATGATTCCATAATCGACACTGATATACTTTCCGAACTAAAAATTAATAGAACATAACAAAAAAAGAAAAAAAAATACAGGTGACCCTCAATCTAAAAAGTAACATAGAAAATTGTGGGTGATGATTAACCAAAAAGAAATATATCCCACTTACTTGGTTTCCTTGGCCTTTTTCAATTTTAAAAGTGTAATTAAATGTTATTACATGCCACAATTTTTGTTTAAGCTGCATACTTTTGATGTTGGTTTGGTGTTGGCATTTGGACGAGATACTTTGAATATTGACAAAAGTTTTTGCAACCTTCATTATTTTGTCAACGGCAACTGAAAAAAAAAGATGGCACTATTACACCAATAAAACACGACTAAAACAACAAAAATACTAACAAAACACCGAAAATACTATAGCTGCATTCATAAAGTCGTTATAGGTGCTTGTGTTTTTGTTTAGTGATGTTAATTAAAACATCAAAATTCCTTAAAGCACGCAAGGCGTGGTACAAAAATGAGTGCGAAAAGCTCTTCCTACTGGATGAGTTTGCCAATACCCTATTCTATCTATCTTTGAATCCTTCTGTCCTGGTGTAATATTGTTCTTGCTCATTATGGTCTCGGATTTTGGTGTATGACAAAACACAAATGTGGAAAATCCATCGTTTATCTATCTATATAGTTCCTATTCTTTTTTGCTAACACTGCTAAATACGCTTGCCATGGTCTTCCAGATTACGTAATCTACATGGTGGTTAGTGCCAGTTTCCACGAATTTTGTCTCTGTGTTCCAGGAAAAATTTTTCCATGTAAAAACGTTTGTCGGTTTCTTTCGGCATTGATTGGGGTCTACTTTTCTCCTTCATTTGCTGTACGACAAATATTCTCTTCTTTTCCTCCACAAATTCAAAAAAATTTCACAAATTCAAAAAAAATTTTAAAATCTATTTAAAAAATTAAAAGTTGGTCCTTTCTCTCATTGGGCGAGCCATTTCAAACCAATAATCTGAACAAACATGTATCTTGAAATAAAAACAGCATAAAACTTTATTTTATTAATGGGAACAACATTTTATTATAAAATAGAAATAAAATTTCATCATTTTATTCATTAGAATAAGCCAAAAAATAAAAAAAATTAAAATTACGTTTCTGCATAATTTTCAACAAATGCTCATGGTATGCATATCTAAACTGATTTTGGACGTAGCGATCCACGTATTTCTTATATAAATTGGACATTCGTCATTTTCATTTGTAAAATATTTCTCCGGGTTCGGGAATGCTGAGATTGCAGCAAATGATAGAGATTTTTGAAAAAATTCATAAGAATTTATATAACTGGAAAACCTTTCAACAAGTTTCTGCTTGATCGCCGCTATCTTAGTTTGGGCCAGCTTGGGATATGAATGGTTTTGCCTCCATCCATACATACTTGAGTTGAAGTAATTTGGTTCGTTTTGCCATCTTTCCAGAAAACTCCATAGATATTCCGGGTCAGCGTCTGGGATCTGGGAGTAGTTTGTGACAGTTACACTGTCATACACGTTAATAGGACGTTTATTCTGTCAATAGATGGCGCTATCGCGTTTTAGCGACAATTTCAAATTTTAATTTTTTTTGTTGATTTAATATATAAATGTAAATTTATACTGTATGTCAAACAACGGTATTTAGACAGTTATTAAGTATTTTAAATGTCTTTAATGTTGTGTTGACTAGTTTACCACTTAATTCTATTAAGCTTTAAAGATGGCCGCCGCGGCCAGTCGCCTTTCTGTCACTCTGCCTGACCGAATCTTAATTTTCAATTATTTGAACGATTTGGTTAGTATTTTCAACGACATTAGTTCCGGAAAAGCTTCTACAAAAGCTAGGAAAAACAAATTCGAATTTGAAATCAAGAAAATTCGATTTATTTTGAATAGTGCACTGATGACCACCGATGCTGATCACGTGGCGCCGATATAAGTCGTGTTTTTGGTATTTGTGTGTTAGTTTTTGTATCTTTTAACATCCAAAAACAAAAACACAAACATCTATAACACTTAAAACACGATTTTTCGAATGCAGCTAAGTGCTTTTTCCGAATATATACTATATTTTTAAATTCCCGGAATTCCAAAAACGTTTCTTGATGCCTTTTTTTGCGGACTCAATGATACATACCGTGTATTAGAAAATATGTAATGTTACCAGAGAATTTATAGATTTAAAGAAAGCTGCCAAACTTGCCATTGCTTACATTTAACAGTCATTAGTATAATTGAACACCACCTATTGTGAGAACCGAGACTTGTGAAGATGAAGCAACTAATGAGCATTTCAGTCTGAATAATTTTAATAAAAGGTTTGGCAAAGTACAAGTGCAAAGTACAAGAATTCGTTTTTTGTTATTATAACAATGGGGCAATATTAATCGATATTGCTTGCGATATTATTCGATAATGCATTTAAACTACACAAGTGATATAAAACAATACTATAAAGATAATATTATTGTTTAATTTCCATAATTAAACATTTTACATTTTCATTTTCATTTTTAACAAATATTGCTAACTTGCTCCTGGCATTTGGTCAACTGTATTGAAGATACAGTCATATTTCTTTCAAAATATGATTGATGTTTGCTGTGTAATAAACAACAGAACCATTTTCATGTCGTAAAACTTCTCAAGTATTGATTTCAAAAACACCGGAAATATAATTCATTGGCTTTTTTAACGACGCATAATCATCATCATAAAATGAATGATTTACTAACTTGTTTTTCTCTTTGCATTTGCAAGCAAGCTGTTGTAGATACTGAGTCAGCCGGGACCAAGTTGTTCTAATATATCTCACACAACAGCTGAACGGTGTTTGAAACACACAACGTTAGATTTTACTCGTCTGCTGTCTCATTCTAAGCTTGAGCCATCATTTGCAGACCCAAGTTCAGGTAAGCCTTCCAAAGATGAGTAAAACATTGTCGCGTCCTACCTGGTGATAGGTTTAATGAGCTAACGTGTATTACTTTACCTGTGATTCTATTAAATATGTAAATTACCCAAATGAATACTAAGTATATGTAAATGAACAAATAGGTTTATTCAATAGGCGTGAGCCTTAAAATACACTCAGTATAAAGCTAGAGTCGACTTGGTCAGAGTCGAACAAAGAGTTTCTCAAGATGGCGTCGTCGATTCCGCGTGGTCGGCGGAACAAAGGCGGCGTCTCGAGTTGTCGTAAATTCGTCACGGATTCGTCGTTCACGGACGCGGTGGAATGCTCTTTCGAGTCTTCTATCCGTGCCTGTTGTCTAGGGGTTGGTTTTAGCGTCGCAAGGCTCCGTCCAGAAACGTGGAGTTTCTTACAGGGCACTCGGACACTTTAGTGGTGGAATAACCGTGGGTCGGTTATTCGGTGTGAATTCACAAGAGTTATTTTCCTGCTTTCGCGGGAAATAAACGCACAGTGTAAATTCGTGAGAGTTACAGTTGCACTGGAATCAGCGGTCCTCTATCAATCCTAACTTTTGGTGGAGTTGGCCTGACGGTGAGGTAGTTGCTGTGTTCTTGGTGTCGTTTGTGTAAGTTCTGATTTTAGGCGGGAAATTCTCCCTTTTATGGGTCAGTATGAGGGGCCGGCGCAGCCAATGGGGGCTTGCCACCCGACGCCTCACTCCCCTCGGGGCACACACCTGCTCATGGAGAGGCGGAGCCAACACGAGGGGAACGACCGGTCTATTGCAGTGAGTCATGGGGCAAATATCCGCTTGGAGAGAAATATTTAACCCCCATGCTCACCACACGTCCTTCCTCCAGCTTTGAACACAGGGTGTTCACAAGCGATCCCTAACTCTCCTCCAGCTCTCAGCCCGTGGTAAAGTATAATCAAAACTTAAGGCTGATGCCGGGATGTGAGGTGTCGGGAATAATCGGTTTCCATTGAGAATAGAGCGTGGGTCGCTTTGGTCATTCATGGAGAACCAAACATGTTTATTTTTTGGTTTGGATGTTGTTTTGGTCTGTGTACGCCTCGAGTATGTGAGGAATACAACAAGATTTTCACTGTTGTTGTGGGGGGTTGATGTCTCTATGGTAATGGTCAGTACAAATGGGCTAGCCATCTGAGTTGGAATTGACTTTGGTGCTTTCGTTACTCTGGGTTGATTCTGTGAGTTCCGTGATGAGTCTTGTTGCTCGCGATTGTCAGTCGATGGTGAAGTTGTTGAGGGCCCAACTGCAACTGGTGAAATGACACACCAGGGATTGGTTGGCTCTTGGCTAGCTGATGTGGGTGGCCGAGACAGTCGGTATTTGTCGGCTGTTGCTACATCCTTCCTCGGGAAATTTTCTACCATCAGAATTTGTTGCGTTCCTGTCTCTGACTTGGCCTTGTTATGTGTCAAACCATAGCAGATGTTGCTGGTCGAGGAGACCATTTGGCCATTACCAGGTCTCAATGACGGAGGTATTCTTATACTTCCTTGATTAATGGTGGTCCATGCTTCTTTCGCCATCCATTGTAGGAGCGATTGGGTTATCGCCCAGTTGACGTGGGCTATTTGAGCGGGGTCGGTCTGAGTCAAAGCCAGCTTGGCAGCTGCTGGATCCTCAAACTTAGTCTGGTAAGCCTGCAGTTCTCCCAAGGTGGGATTTGTTGCTTCTCTTCGGTTCCGAGCGCCGAGATCCCGCTCCTCATACCACATAACGTCGGGGTGTGGTTTTGGCGCCTGAGGTGGCGGTGGAATGGGTGGAGCGCATAGGTCAGGTAGCTGGTATCCGACTGGCGCATGAGTCGCCGCTCCTGGTAGCAAGCTGTCAGGGGGCGACCACATGATCAGTGCCGTGGCCTTTACCTCAAGGAGAGGTGGCCACTGCGGTTGGACCTGATGGGAGGTTGGCGCGATTGGGACGCTGTTTGCGGACGACTCTGGTCGATTTGCAAAGCATTCACGAAGGGCATGGGTCAGCGTCTCGGCCAGTTCCTTTCGGGAAATGGGTTTCTCCAGGTTCGGTTCTTCGTCCAATACCATTCGTTCTTCAATGGTCTTGCACCATCCCTCTGGATCTTTCGGTCGGTCGAAGGACGACTCGATCACGGGTTTGACCCCTGGTGGGTCGAAAGCTTTGGCGTCGGTCGCCTTCTTCTTTTCGGCTGCCAAGGTTGTCCACAACGTCTTGATCCGTTGTCGATGACAGAACCTGCGTTTCCGGTTCCGTATGGTGTTGGTCACGACGGTCTGTGAAGCGGTTGTCGTGGTCTTTTGATTCGGGCGATGGACGCCCATATGTTTGGAGATTGTCGACGTCTCGTTCGACGATTGCGCGGTCCGCACGAGAAAAGGGGAAGACGTTGCCTTGTCAGTCGCCTGTCTCTCCTGCTCGTCGACGTGATCACTCCACAGGTTAGAGGGCTCGGCTTCTTGATTGACCCGCCCTTCGTTGGACGAGGCAGGTAAAACTTCGACTGATCGATGGCCTCCTTGGTGGACGACCACTTGAGTTCTTGAGCCGGAACTAATTCTTTGAACTGCCTGACTGGCAGCGGTATCCTTGGTCGCACTGGGCAGTCTTTGAATTTCTTTCCAAACTTGGTCGTTAGCTTTGGAGTCCTTGAATGGAAGATCCGTTTCCAAATTGTGAATTCTCTCAAGTATGTCGGAAATCCGTGCAATCAGGGTTTGATTCCACTTGCACCCATATCCATATGGTTTGCTCGGGATATTCTTTAATTTGTCCCAGAAATCTTTGAGTATTTTAAAGACAAATTGCATGCCCTTGTCTGATAATACTTTTTTCATGAATTTGAATCTCCGTGCTGTGTCGCTTAAATTCTCTGTGCTCTCCTCGGCAAAGCGTTTGGCCAGGGCGCCGATCTTAATCCGCCCAGTGGCAACATCTTCGGGATATTGTCCAATGAGAAAAGAAGTGTTTTTTCTCATCTTCGGCCAACACGCTAGTTTTCTGGCTCGGTAATGGGTCTGCGCCCTGTCTGGATGGCTGGCAAGCGGGAGCTCGTGTAACGAACAGAGAATTTGTTTCTTCAGAGTTGACTGCACTGCTATCATTCTAGTGCTGTCTGGCTCACTCCAATTGTCCTTGAAGTTTGGACATAGTTTGTCTTGCTCATAATCTGTTTTTAATGCTCCTCTCTCCATTTTTGGCCTTTCTTGATTTTCTTCCAAAATTATTGTTGCTTTCTTTATCTCCTCCCCTCCCAAGATGTCTTCGTCTAACTGATTCGCTCTCTTGAGCTCTGAGAAGGAGCGGTTAGCCACAAACTCTTTATTGTGGTACCTCATAGTAAGATCGGGCGGTCGGCGCTTCATTGCAAATGGTTCACAATTGGCCGCTTGACTCTGCGCCGGTCGGTTCCTTTTTTCTCTTGTCTTTTTTCGTTTCTCTTTTTGGTTTTTCTTTCTGATGGGTTTAGTAACTTGAGGAGTTTGTAACGTCCCAACTGGAGGTGGTTGAGCCCTTTTTTCTAGCTGTTTTTGTTTCACCGTTGCTCTGGTTTTTATCGGGCTGCGTGCAGAGGCCCCAATTTGACGGTCAACTTTGGGATTATGCGACGTGTTTGATTTGGTTAGGCTCATGAACGCAGTGTTTTAGTTTTTTCCTTTCATTCAGACAGAGGGTGCATTTATATTTGTTCATTGGGGATAACAATCGATTCCATTGTCTGTCTTCTCGCTCAGGATGATGTTCGTCGCATTTCTGTTTGGCATGGTGAGGATGATGTAATATACCGAAATCACGAGGCAGTGAACTCCATGATGGTTGCAAAGTTGACAAGTTTTAATCTCGAACACAGATACATAATCTCAATACAAGAACACTAGATGGCGTTACAATCAATATACTCCAACTCTTCCCCCTCAGACAAACACTTAATCCCTAATAAAATCTCTGAGATGAGCTGGGGGACGACGAACACGAGTTGATCGCCTAGGTGCAACTACAGGATCATTTCCAGCATCCTGTTCAACCCCAGAACTCTCATTACCAGAACCAACAACACAATTTCCATTCCCAGGTTCCCAGTCCTCCTCAACTTGAAAAGAACTAGAACCATTCAAAGATTGTACAACTCGGCCACGCAATTGATCAGCATGACGCTTCCAAAATACCCCATTATGCAATTGAACTAAATAAGTTACAGGTGATAACAACTTAAATATTTTTCCCGCAATCCATCGACTACTACTTCTGTAGTCTCTGGCATAAATCAAATCATCAATCGAAAACTTCCTACGCACCACTGGAGTGGACAACTCGTCCTCTCGCCTAGGTCGCAATAAATGTAACCTCGTACGCATCTCCTTCTCCCTGAATAACGCATCTGGAGTCACCAAAGTAGTACAATGAGGAGTGGTACGATAACTAGACAAAAACTGGCGCAACGCACGCTTAATGTTTCCATGCTCAGCCATAAACTTCTTCATTCCTGTCTTGAAAGTACCAACAAACCCTTCCACAGCCCCATTCGTCGCTGGATGGTAAGGTGGCGAACGGGACTGACGCACCCCATTCATTGCCAAAAATTGAACAAACTCCTCGCTTGTGAACTGTGGTCCACAGTCTGAATGTACATGCAAAGGTAGACCATGCCTAGAAAACCATTCCTCAAATACCTCAATCGTGTCACGTGCTGTCGTACCCTTCATCATAACAATTTCCGGCCATTTGGATTTTGCATCCACACACAAAATAAACATGTGACCAAAGAAGGGCCCAGCGAAGTCTACATGAATTCGCCCCCATGCCTCTGCAGGCGTTGGCCATGCTACATTACGCTCACGAGCCGGGGCCGGTAAATTGATTTGACACAATTCACACTCCCTGACCATTCGCTCAATATCTGAATCCATGCGGGGCCACCAGCAAATTGACCTGGCCAATAATTTCATTTTGACCACCCCCGGATGTCCAGAATGTAACTCTGTCAAAATACTGCTCTGTAGCACCTTAGGTACAACAACCCTGTCATTGTAAAACAAACAATCGTCCTCTACTGATAACTGCTTCCTAACCCGATGCCAAGGCGCAAGATCCACTTCAATAGTTCCCGAGGGCCACCCCTCACGCACTAAAAGCAAAACTCTAGCTAAAATAGAATCCTCCAAAGTCCGTTTCCTAACTACAACCGCAGAAATAGGCATCGATTCTAATTGTGCACGGAAAACGGCATGTAACGGAATGTCGGAGTCATCAAAATCAACATTATTAATCGCTAGCCGTGACAACCCATCCGCTACCACATTACTCTTGCCAGCAATGTGCCTAATCTGAAAATTATACGCATTTAAAAATACGCACCAGCGTTGCAATCTAGCCGCCACAATTTCATTGCATCCGCGCTTATCCCCAAGAATTAAAACTAAAGGCTTGTGGTCGGTTTCCAAAATAAAATTGTGCCCATACAAATAATGGTGGAATTTCTTAACTCCAAAGATTATTGCAAACCCCTCACGATCTGTCTGCGAATAATTGCGCTGAGCCGCATTCAAAAGACCACTCGCAACGGCAACTGTTTGTTTCCGACCCAATTCATCCTCTTGGGATAACTGCGCGCCTACTCCAAAAGGAGATGCATCCACGGTCAAAACCGTTTGCTTTGACGGGTCAAAATGTACCAAAAATGTGGCACTAGCCAATAATTTCCTCACCCCGTCAATAGCTTGTTCCTGTTGCTTGCCCCAACGCCACACCACCCCTTGTCGCAACAAATAATAAAGTGGTTCCAAAACAGTGGCTAAGTTCGGCAAAAACCGAGCATAATAATTTATCATGCCAATGTACGTATGCAATTCACCTGCATTCTTCGGTGTAGCTGCCTTAACCAGACCATCAATGCGTGCTGGAATCGGCGCATATCCATCCTTTGAAAACACATGACCCAAAAATTTAACCTTATCTTGAAAAAATTTGCATTTCCTTGCATTCAACCGCAAATTTTTTTCCTCAAAAATTGTGAGCAAATGATCAACTACCTTGAGATGCTCAGGAACTGAGCGACCAGTGGCACACACATCATCCAAAAAAGGTTGGGTCTTCACAACTGGTTTGACCAACTGTTCCATTGACTGTTGAAACAATGCGGGCGCACACGAAACCCCATAAAACAATCTTTTCACCAAAAATAAACCCTTATGCGTATTGATAACCATAACCTCCTGTGACTCCTGATCAAGTTCCCACTGATTATACGCATCCGAAAAATCAAAAGTTGAAAAATACTCACCATCCGCCAGTGTGCTTGTGATTTGCTCAAAACGTGGAAGTGGGTAAACCACTTTAGGCAGTGCCTTGTTCACTGTTAAATTATACAGTCCCGCCAATTTAACTGTTCCATCGGATTTTTCCACTGGAGTGACCGGTGTAGCCCACCGGGCATGCTGAACCGGTTCCAGAACCCCTGCTTCAACAAGACGATCAATCTCAGCCTCCATTTTAGCTCGTAAGGCTAGTGGCGGGTTACGTGCTGGCAGAAAAATTGGTTGAAAATTTTTGTCAACAGGTATGTGCAATTGTACCCCCTTACACTGACCAATACCCCCACTAAAAACAGTCTTATGACTTGCCAAAATTTCCTCAAGTTGTACTTTTGCACTAGCTAAATCAAGTGGTGGAGAAGGCAAAACCCCATCAACTGCATTCACTTGTTTGGGCTCACTAACTAAACCCCTCAACAACATGCAATTGGACAGAGTAATGGGCACCCTGAAAAAACACTGATACCCCAAATACCCCCAAAAGTGATAACAATTCACCAGTGAACGCACGCAGGCGAACTGGAGAAGCATTTAACTTAAATTTAGAAAAATGAGTATTAAAACATTGTTCATCAATTAATGTGAGTGAAGATCCACTGTCAACTTCCATGGCTAAATTGACTCCTTCAATGTTCACGTCAACAAATACAGGATCCACGATGGTGTCACGCACGTGGCAAACACGGTGGAATGGCACAAAAATATCATCATCAACACGCACGGAATTCGCTGCAGGCTGCTTGCCCGATGATGCTCCACCTCTGTCCCTGCTTGGCTGATTGAGCTGATGAGATGTTGACCGCACATGGCAAAATTTGCGAATATGTCCTTTCTGACCACAGTTGTGGCAATCAGAATCCTTAAATCTGCATTTATCACGAAAATGATCTGGTGAACCACACGCATAGCATCTGCGTTGCTTATTTCCATCAGATTTTTGGCCAGATGAGTGATCCTGAGAATTTGAAAATTTCTTTTTAAAATCAGTTTTACCTTTTTTATAAAACCCCGATTTATTGTCCTGAATTTTGTGCACAGTATTGTCCTTATTTTCAGTCTTAGAATGAAACTTCTGCACTTCCTTTGATGCCGTGTCCATGCTGAGCGCAGTCTCAGTTGCTTTTTGAAATGTGAGTCCCTTCACCGTCAACAGATGGCGCTGCACGTTTTCAAATCTCAATCCGTTAATAAATTGATCGCGTAAATAATCATTCAATTGTTGTCCAAATTCGCAAAATTCTGCAGCTGCTTTCAACTTGATAACAAATGCACTTACTGATTCAGTGTCCAATTGAGTAGTTCTAAAGAATCTAAACCTCTCAGCAGCAACCATTGGTTTCGGTTTCTGGTGGTCATGCATTAATGTAACCAAGTCATCATAAGTCTTGGTTTTTGGCAAATCAGGTGCACATAAATCCCTCAGCATTTTGTAGCCATGTGATCCAATTGTTCCCAATAAAATAGCCACTTTCTTGTCTTCAATTGCATTCAGTTCAAAAAGTTGCTCCAATTGCTCCACATACATGTCCCAGTCTGAGTTGACATCATACTCAGATAACTGTCCAATGAATTGAGCCATGGTTGATCCAAATTGAAATAAATTGTCCAAAATGCACCTTTCACACACAAAATTTTGACCTCGTCGCCAATTGTAATATACCGAAATCACGAGGCAGTGAACTCCATGATGGTTGCAAAGTTGACAAGTTTTAATCTCGAACACAGATACATAATCTCAATACAAGAACACTAGATGGCGTTACAATCAATATACTCCAGATGATGTGTTTTATCATTTTCAGAAGTGCTTTCTTCTGCTTCCTCCCTCTCCGAAATCGCTTGCTCCGGTTGTTCTGGAGTTGTGGCGGGTTGAGATTCAGCGTTGAAAAATTCGTCCTCACTTCCTGCCGTCCCGTCAGTTTCGTCAATTTTTTGGAATGTGTCGACCCCGCTGCCACCTTGGCCGCTGTGAGTATGACCTGCCCATATTTCTTGGCGAAATTCTGGCGAGTATGGCTTCAATTCCCAGCCTTTTCGGTTTATACCGATACATTCTCGTTCATCTGTTGTACGACTCGCGTCAATTTGCATTTGTTGCTCCACGATATCATCCAAACTGGTTAAATAAGTGTTCGTGCTCGAGATGTTCATATGTCGACGTGCTTGGCTGGTGCTTGTATTTCTTGTACCATCTCCTTCATCAAATTGGTTTGAGTTATTTTGTTTAATTAAATCTTTAATTTTTTCCATTGGTTCTAATATTGCTTGCCCTGCCTTATTTTTTTGTCCATGCTCATCACTAATATTCATGATTGGCAGTGGAGACAGTGTAGAAGCTCGTACATCGTTTAGCGTTTTGTTTTCGTCTTGGTCGCAGTTCACTCCTCCCGAAAAAGAAAAGACTGTTTTTGTTAAATTCTTTTTCTGTACAGTCTTGCCGTCTGATGCTTTCGTTAACAGCTTGGTCAGGTGGCCGACCTCGCTCGTTACTTCGGTGTGGCTTGGATATGATGGAAGCGTTGCTTTTCTGTCTCGAGCTTTTTTCTTTGGCTTGTGTTTATAATTTTCAAATTCAGACTCGAGGCAACTTAGTAGTGTTTTAGTTCTACTCGATGCTTCCCTTCTGTTGTCCTTTGTTGTTTGCAGTGTTGTGCTCGCTATTCAAATTTCGCTATCGCTACTCTAGCGAAGCTATCGCTACTTTAGCGAAATTCAAAATCGCTAGTTAATTTGAAACTAGCGATTTTTTAAGCGACGCTACTGTAGAATGGTTTACCAGCGAGAAAATCAGCGAAAATTTCGCTGAATTTCTCGCTAATCAAGACGTTTTTACGACGTTTGCAAACAAAACGAAAATAAACGTCTAAACGTCTATGTAACATAAAAACGTACGAACTGCGAATCAGTAGATCACCTTCACATACATAAACATTCGTCCATCGCCATTTGCATCATTCATTCCAATTATTCGTCCTTCGTCATTTGCATCATTCGTAATTTTCGTAATTTTTCATTCGTAATTTTCGTAATTTTTCATTCGTAATTTTCGTAATTTTTCATTCGTTGTTTCGTGATTTTGATTTAGTTTTTCAATAATGTCAAATCTGGAAGAATCTGCTGAATCTTTGTTGATACCTAAAGTAAATTTAGGTCCTTTGGCTGAATTTTTTGGGTATGATGTCAAAGGAAATGACAGTAACAAAAATTTTGCTGCTACGAAAACAATTAGATATATCTGTAAACTGTGTAAAAAGTCAATTTCTGCTACATTTAATAGTAATTATAATTTATTAATTCACTTAGAAAAGTGTCATCAACCTCATTATGTAGAATGTAAGAAAAAAATAGACGAAATTAAGCTGAAGAAGAAAGGATTGAAACGTTCTGTAATCGATTTGAATGTTTCAACAACCAAGAAACCAAAACAAACCACATTAACTGGCCATCGGTGTACAAAATCAATTTCGGAAGACAAATCGAAGCAATGGATTATCGAATATATTATAGAGGAAATGAAACCCATTTCTATTGTTGAGCGATCTGGTTTTAAGAAACTTATTCAGCGCTATTCCCAGACAGAATCGGTTTATATTCCGGGCAGGAAAGTTGTAACACGACTTATATCTGAGAAATTTAATGACCTCTTAGCAAAGCTTAAATGTATTTTTGATTCGATGGATTTTGTTTGTTGTACCGCTGATATTTGGAGTCATCAAAATCGTAGTTATCTCGGTGTTACCACACATTGGATCGATCCAATGTGTTTAGAACGCAGATCAGCAACAATAGCGTGCACTCGAATGTTTGGAAGTCATACGTACGACGTTATAGGCTATGAATTAGAAGGTGTTTTTGAGAAATTTGGTATCCAATCGAAAATTACTTTTGCTATCACTGATAACGGTAGTAACTTTGTTAAGTCATTCAATGAATTTGCAAACGAATTTGAATTTGAAATTGGATCAAAAAATGCCAACTTGCAGGATTCGGGATCGGAATGTGATTCAAGTTCGGAATGCAGTGATAACGAGGATGGGGACGTACAGCAGATTAATATTACTACTGTTTTGGATAATGTGAATGAAGAAACATCGATGTGTCAATTACCACGCCATTTACGCTGCGCTGCACACACGTTGAATCTGGTGGCAACGACAGATGCTGGAAAAGCTCTGAATTCTTGTGCAGTTTACAAAAAATTGTTTCGGTCCGCTTTGGGCAAAGCCACAGCGTTGTGGAACAAGTTTTCGCGAAGTACAAAGTGTGCTGATTTTATTAGAACTGTTACAAATCAAGCCTTGATTGTGCCGTGCGATACTAGGTGGAATTCGTGGTTTTATGCCATTCAAAAAGTCAGAAAAATTCCCCAACCCCAGCTATCTGAAGTGTGCACTGAAATCAAAGTTCCTCAATTTTCTCTAAAAGAGTTGGACATGCTTGATGAATACCTAAAAGTAATGGGTTGTATTGCCGAAGCTTTGAATATATATTACAAGGCGAAAACCATTGTTTTTTAGGTTTATTGTTACCTACGATTGTAACAATTAAAGATTTTCTGGTGTCAGCAACACCCTCGCTTGTTTATGTAAAGCCATTAGTGACTGCTTTGCTGAATGGTTTAGAAAATCGCTTTGGTAAGTATTTTGACCAAGATGAATTCTTATTAGCTTCTATAAGTCACCCGTTATTCAAATTAGACTGGTTGCAATCGTCTTCAAAACGGTCTGAAGCAAAACAGCTTTTTGAAGTGGAAGTTTTAAAGTATCAACATCTTTACACTGAGGTTGAAGCTGGAAGTAATGCGCCAGAAGATGGAGGTTTACCTGAATTAGAACACAATGGTTTTTTCCGAAAATTCACCAATGTTAGATCTATATCCAGTGCAAATTGTGCTAGAACTGAAATGGATCAGTACTTAGCTGACCCAGGGATTAAAGTAGACATCTTGCATAAGTATCGAATCATTAAAGCAATTTTTCTACGGTTTAATACTGCTCTAACATCCAGTGCTCCTGTTGAGAGAATTTTTAGCAGTGGAAAATTAATTCGCACAGCAACTAGAAATCGTTTGAATGATAAAACCTTTGAAATGTTGCTACTTTTAAACAAAAATTCATCTTTGTAATAAAATATATTCAATTAAATTCATACATAATTTTTATTACATGTTTGTAACAGAAAAAAAGAAACAAGATATACAAGAAAGAAAAATTATTATCCTTCTTGAATAGTTAGCGAAAAACTAGCGAAAGATTAGCGAAAAAATAGCTAAAATTAGCGATTTTTTAGCTAATTGGTACCAGTTAGCGATAGCGACAATTAGCGAAATGTAAATTCTGGAGGAAAAGCGAAACTTTAGCGAAGCTATTCAAGTTGGTTAGCGATCCCAACACTGGTTGTTTGCTCGTTGACATGCGGCTTGGGATTGGTTACGAAATCCTTTTTCTTTTGTGAGCGAAGATGACAGCTCCGGGAAGATCGGTTTGAGGTGCTCGTGGGGTCAAGTCGGCGCTGGTCGCCGTCCCTGCCCGTTCGATTCCCCCTTGTGGACGACCGAGTTGGGTGGTCGTCGTCTGACGAGTCGGAGGGGTCGGAGGGGTCGCCATGGGGGCGATTCTCCGCTCCTCTAGGTGGAACTTCATCGCCATCTTGTGGCTTTTTCGGGCTTCCGGATGGCGGCGGCTCCTTTCCGTCGCTGCTCCCACAAAAAGAATGCCATTTAGTTTCTTCATTCTCTGGGCCTTTGCAGTCCTTATTTGTATTCTCCCTATCGAGTGAAGCGTTAGTGGTTGCTCCAGTTTCGGATCCCTTCGAGGGGTGACGGTCCCTTGATTTCGGTTCCGGTCGGTCGTCCTCTTGGGATCTTCCTAATTTTGCCGCTTTCGTCGGCTTTGTTCTGCGCTTTCTTGTTTCCGTGTCAGAGCCACAGGGGGGCTCTTGATTTATTTTTTGGTCTTCCTCTCTTTTATTTCTCTCCGAAATGTCTTGTTCGTATTTTCTTTGGAATTTCTCTGTTTCTTTTTTCCAATTCTCGGCTTCCCATCTTTTCTGTTCATCAATTATAGCTTGTTTTTTAGCTTCATATTCTTCAGTCCATCTTTCTCGCTCCCATTCTTCCTGCTCTCTCAGGAATTGTTCTTTTTCCTTTCTAGCCTTTTCAGCTTTCATTCTTTCATGGTATTGTTCTTCCCACTTTTGGTGCTGAATTATGGCTTCTTCTCGTAATTTTTGCAGCTTTTCCATTTTATGTTGCGCCAGGAGTTCTCGGAATTGGTCCTTGTAGTCTTGGACTTTTTTATGCTTTCCTTCTACGGTGACGTTCCATTCTTGCTTTATCTCGGCTTCCTGGTCTCCTCTCATTTTTTGTATCATCTTTTCCGTTTGCTCGGCTGTCCTTTTGTCGCGATGTTGTTTTTCTTCTTCTTCCTTCCAAAGTTCTTTTCTTTCTGCGCTCAGTCTTCGTTGCCGATTTATTGTTTCCAATCTCGCTTCTTCTCGAGCCTTTTCGCGAGCTTTGTGAAAGGCTTTATGGGGGTCAGGTACGAAACCTCCTGTGTCACTGGGCATTTCTTGTGTCATGGGCGTCTCCGCTACCAGTCTTGCGACTGGCGTCGGGGCCTGTGTCACGCAAATAGCCTCAGTAAGTATCGTAATCGACTCCCAGGCTGAAGTTCCAAACGGAATGTTTGTTGCGACTTTTAGTTGAGCCGCTTGTTGCGATAAATAGATCAAATGGGCGACTTCCGGAGAAACTGGGGCAGGTCTCGCCGGGCCTCGGGAGGCCATCGGGGTCCTGTTCGTGTTCCGTACCGGAGTTTGGTTTATGGCGGCAGATGTTTGGTACGTTGGTGGCAATGGGTTGGTGCTGACTGTGTTTGTTTGCTTTGGAGTTTTCGTGGTCTCCTCGGCCACTAGTATTGGTACTCGTCCTGTTGTTGTATTGCGAATTTCTTTTTGATTCTTTAGGACTTCTGTATCGGTATCTTTGGTGGAGGGCATATTCAAGGAGAGCGGCTCCCGCTCGGGCTCGGTTAGGGCCTCGAGCAAAGCTGCTTCTTCCTCTTTCTGCGCCTTCGCCTTTCTTCGATTCGCTCGGGCTTTCGCCTTCGCGGATGGTTCGGGGTTGGGGCCGCCCGACTGTAGATGGTAATCGGAGGCCCTTTTCCCTTTTTCGAGCATAGGTTGCTCGGTTTCAGATGTGGAGTGTTCGTCTTTGTCTGACTTTTCGAGCAAAGGTTGCTCGGTATCAAACGCAGATCGTTCGTCTTTGTTTGACTTTTCGGGCAAAGGTTGCTCGGTTTTAGACGTGGATTGTTCACCTTTGTCTGACATAATTTTCACCTGGGCAATTTTATCAAGAGAGATCACAAGTTCAGATGAGATTTATTTCTAAATCCCGGACAGGCCCCCACGTGTCGCGTCCTACCTGGTGATAGGTTTAATGAGCTAACGTGTATTACTTTACCTGTGATTCTATTAAATATGTAAATTACCCAAATGAATACTAAGTATATGTAAATGAACAAATAGGTTTATTCAATAGGCGTGAGCCTTAAAATACACTCAGTATAAAGCTAGAGTCGACTTGGTCAGAGTCGAACAAAGAGTTTCTCAAGATGGCGTCGTCGATTCCGCGTGGTCGGCGGAACAAAGGCGGCGTCTCGAGTTGTCGTAAATTCGTCACGGATTCGTCGTTCACGGACGCGGTGGAATGCTCTTTCGAGTCTTCTATCCGTGCCTGTTGTCTAGGGGTTGGTTTTAGCGTCGCAAGGCTCCGTCCAGAAACGTGGAGTTTCTTACAGGGCACTCGGACACTTTAGTGGTGGAATAACCGTGGGTCGGTTATTCGGTGTGAATTCACAAGGGTTATTTTCCTGCTTTCGCGGGAAATAAACGCACAGTGTAAATTCGTGAGAGTTACAGTTGCACTGGAATCAGCGGTCCTCTATCAATCCTAACTTTTGGTGGAGTTGGCCTGACGGTGAGGTAGTTGCTGTGTTCTTGGTGTCGTTTGTGTAAGTTCTGATTTTAGGCGGGAAATTCTCCCTTTTATGGGTCAGTGTGAGGGGCCGGCGCAGCCAATGGGGGCTTGCCACCCGACGCCTCACTCCCCTCGGGGCACACACCTGCTCATGGAGAGGCGGAGCCAACACGAGGGGAACGACCGGTCTATTGCAGTGAGTCATGGGGCAAATATCCGCTTGGAGAGAAATATTTAACCCCCATGCTCACCACAACATCTTAAAGTTAAGAAATTTTGATTTTGTTTGACCAACAATCAAAATGAAACCACCAAAATAAAAACCGTCTACACCCGTGTTGGCATAGTGCCGCAAAGGCACGCCACACCAGCAACCAACCCGTCACACACAGGGAAGGATCCCCATGGGTGACGTGGCTGGTTAGACATAACTATTCTGGTGTATTCACCTATGCAGCCCATGCAACCGCTCATGGAGGTTGTGGTGGATCCGACATCTCACCACTGCGCATCGCAGTAATGAATAGCTAGAGAGCAGAGTCACACTGGAAAAAAATATGGCTTTACAAATTGTAAATGTTCTAAAAGTTAATGCGTAAATGTGAGCTTTACAGTTTTTGTAAAGTTGTTGTAAAATCGAAGAAAAATTAGACATTTAACATTGAATTTACACACTTTGTAAATTTCATGTGTAAATCAGACATTTACATTAAATTTAATTTCCTTGTAAATGACTTGGTTGAAATAGCACATTTAACAATAAGTTTAAGTTGCATGTAAATATCTTGTTTTAAATTAGATAATTAGCATCAACATTAAAATAATAAAAATCAATAAAAACTAATCAAAAGTAAAATGAAATACATCAAAATGATCACTGAAAAACAAGAAACAAAAAATGCAATCGTAACAATACTCGGAAATGATTCAAAAAGCTAATAAAATGACAAAAACTAACTTAGCTCTCAAAAGATCGAGGTTGACCAATGAGAGCGCAGCAACCTTCAGTTGGGTTCAAACTCAAAATTTAGACTGCATCAAACACAAAAAACAAGCATGAATAAGAACTTAAATTAATTATTAATAATTAATTAGTACACAGAATGAATGACAAAACAATTTTACAAATTAGTAACAAGGCACATTTGAAATCAACGGTAAAATCCAACATGGCGTTCACAACTGAGGACACTCCCGGTTCTTGCTCAAACAAGCGATTTACACTCGAACCAGCGAAGGATTACCACTAAAATCGGTACAAAACATAAGAATACATGTGTATAATTAGTAATTAATTGTTTTACAACTTCTAGGAAATGAATAATACTTTGAATGAGGACAAAAGCGCACTACATGAGCTACGCCCAAAACCAACAGACGAAAAAGGCACCAAATAGACCTTCAGAGTATTCTGATCATCAAAAGACCATCAAAAATGAAATTAACAGGTAAAAATACATCAAAACGCTTCTGTTTGAGAATATTAAACTGAAATTTCAACCTAAAAACACTCCTTTTCAGAATCATCGCATAAGTCAACTGGAAACTGAAACGTGCATCATTAACATAGCACAACTGAACCGGAAAATGACACATTGATGATTATGAAGAAACATACACGAAAACAACAACAAAAAATGGAAAAAGGAATCGAATCAGATAAGCTTTTTAATTAATTATATCAAAAGAAGATTTATTTAAGGCATTTAAAACCATTTCAGGAAAAATTCACCGATTGGGAAGAATACAACAAGGAAAAAACAACACAGAGAGACGACACACTTGAAAATGTAAAAAAACTGATTTGAGATTTAATTCTAATCTAAGCAAACAGATTTGATGGTAGATTTGAAATTTCGGCCGTTGGTGTATACTTTTTACACTTGATGGTAGAAAATCAGATTGGCTGTTGGTTTGTTTGTTTAATAAATAATGAAATGCACATGACAGCTTATATTTAAAAAAAATATTTTTGTAATATTTGTAATATTTTATTTGTAATATTTTAATGTGATACATTTTTAAAAATCTTGTATAACTGTGATTAGTTTTCTGTGATATACAGTATTTAAAATGTGTAAAAATATTTGTGAGAAATATTATACTGTGATTACATGTAAATATATTTATTAAAATATAAAATCTAAAATTGTTAAGGGATGAAAAGTAAATGAAAATTTGAAATTTCAGCTTTGTAAAGTCACATTTACAAAGAGTGTAAATTTTTGTTTAAATCAATAAATTTACAAGATTAAAACTGCATTTTTCATTAAACAGACAATAAATTTAAAGTTTGTAAATTTGAAATTTGTCAGCTTTTACAGAAATTAAATTTATTGTTAAATCCAACAAATTTGAAATTTACAAACTGTAAAGTTATTGTGCGTGTTTATTGTAAAATGTCTTTTTCTTTTGTAAAGTTATTGTGTAAAACAAAAGTTTACAATTTTTGTAAATGTGACTTTACAAAGCCGAAAGTTCAAATTTACAATAACTTTTCAGCAATTGAAAGACATGTAAAGCCATATTTTTTTCCAGTGTCAGCACAAAGCACGACTGCTCTTGCTAGCTTCAGGTCTTCACTTCTATTGTCTCGCTTCTATTGTCACCTTCACATCATGGGTTTAGATGATTGTGTGACATCATTTAAATGATAATTTGTCACAACTTATCACTGAGTTTTTACATTACCTGGTGGATACAGCCAAAAACGCTCATTCTGCAGGTGAGCGTCAAGCTGGACTGGGACGATTTATATGTCCAAGGCTGTACGGTATATACTTAAAGTTTCATACATTTGTTTGCCCTATTCAAGGTAGTTTCGTTTTTATCGTTTCATTCGTAATTTCTAGCATGTGTTGTTTGTTATTTCATCCGTGCGCCATGGGGGTCGAGAACAAAGAGTTGGTAAACTTGTACCAAACTAGACTCCTTAATTGAGAATTTAAAATAGTTTAAATATACAAAGTTATGACTGATTGTCAGTAACTTCAACACAATGCCCACAATGAATAGTCTAATCCATCCCACCTGGTTTAGTTAATGGCTAATGTAATCAAATGACATTATATTGGTTGATGTCATAATATGATGTGATATCACGTGGTAGCATCCTGCAACCAGCAACTCCTCCTGGCATGGTGACATTGTACTAGTATTAGTAGGCCATATGGATGTTTGTTGGTCTGGTTGACTTTTTTAAATGAAGGAAATGTTACTACACATGAAAGCAATTTGCATAATATGTCAGCTGACAATCAATTAAAGTAATCAATATTAATCTCAACAGCATTGTACCACATCAATAACTGCACTTAAAAGGAACAATGGAGAGAGAGGATTCAAATCGACCAGTAGGCCCAATTGAACAAATGAGAAGACGAAAACTGCTTCAACTTGTTCGCATTACTATGTCGAAGCAACAGAGGACTCCGCCATTGATCAAATGTTTGAGAAATATCTGGGAGAATAAAAGAAATATCAAGATTTTACTTTGTGTGTTACTAATTATCAATTTGGCAGCTTGTGTTTATCAAACAGTAGATCGAGTATTGTATTTCATGGACGAACCCACAGCAGTTGATGCACACATGATTGAAACAACGCATGGTCCCTTTCCCTATGTTTATTTATATCCATCTACTACGCGAGAATTTAACGATTTCATTTTCAACAAAACAAAAAAATCTGACGATTGTAAATTTGATCAAATGATCCCAGCATTTTCAGAATTTAATTTCAATGATGTTCTACAATATTCTACTATACATAGTTACATAACTGATGCCTACTTCAAAACAGTAAATCGTTTTTATTTTTTCTCCTAACCAAACTAGAATAAGTTTAATCAAAAGTGGAAAAATATATATTTGCAGCCTAAAATGCGCATTAACCTTACAATTGCAAATTATGAGACTGTGGATTTTCCCACTGCACAAGTTTCCAGTCGTAAGTCAACTATATTTCCTGTTTTCTTTATTTTTACAAGTTCCTTTTTCCCTTAGCAATTTCGTTTCCATATGGGAATGCTGCTTATAAGATGGTCATAAAACTTAATTTTCCCAAGAAATGTAAATATGTTCTCGTGAGTATTTAATTTCATCGACAATTCTCACAATTTATTTTGCATTTCTCACAGCCACAAAGTTACACACCACATTTTTAAAAAAATGAGCATCCCTTGTAGCTGTCAAAATTGTGAAATACTCAGTAATAAAATTTGATAATCATTCTCGAAACCATTGCATTCAATTTCAAGGTGTTAATAGATCCATCATCAGTCGTTTATCATGTAAACAAGCAATTTATGCAAACTCTACAAATAGAACACGACAAACATACAGTTGGAATTAGAGTGCAAGAAGTAAGGATTAAATTAATAATTATTCACTATCCAAGAAATAATTCTGATTAATGATCAAAAGTATTTCTTGGATCTATTCGTTTTATTTAAGCACAATTGCTAATTATTAACTAATATGTAATAAGGGCCATCCGTAATTTACATAATGTTGGGTTTTGGTTGACTAGAATTAACATCAACATGTAACATCAAATTTCTGTTAAAAGGTCGTAACAAATTCCCTCCCTTCATCCCTAGAAAATAAGATAATAAAGATGCTATGTACGTAATTTAGGGAAGGCCCCATAATAATACAAGAATTTGAAACTTGTATTTTAGTATCACTACATCAGCACTAAGAAAAATCCATGTGATAATAATTTACATGATTGCTTACGTCCATGTCTCGTCAAACAAACGAAATGCAGGTAAGTTTTTTAATTCGACTCAATAACAGAATTCAATGAAAAAATATTTATTTCTGTGCACAAATCACAAATCAACACATTTCAAAAATATTTTTTTATCTGACTGTTATTAATAAAAATTAGAAGTTAACTTTAATAAAGGTTGTCACATTAGATATCCATTTTATGAAGCGAGAAATCTACCGGAATGCAATTACACAGACACCTTGAATCAGTTCAAACAAATAGCAAACCTTATCAGCGTATATGGTATAGAATCAGTGTAGATGTGGTAATTTATGTGATGAGACAAGTTTCAGCCAAACAGTTGATAGAATACCTGATGATGTAGATAAAATAGACATTTATGTTGTCAATACTTTCGTTCGAATATTAGTCGAACACTTTTCTTATGACATCATCAATTTGCTATGCGACATCGGAGGAAACATTGGCCTCTATTTCGGCATGTCTTGCTTGACACTGGTCGAAATATTCATTCACATATGCAAAATATGCATCAGCAAACCAACAACAGCAAATTCCAAGTTAACAGATAAAATTGAAATGACGCTTGAAAAGATGGAGAGTAGCCGAAAACTAACTTTCGTTAAAAAGTTGATCAAAATCACAACATCACTATTCCTTGGCTCGATATCAGTCTACTACATTTACCATTTGATTGATTCTTATTTTCAATTTCAACTCTTGAAAACTGTTAAACTCATTAGAGATGAAAAAATTCATTTTCCACCCATTATTGCATGTGCAGATAATGCAAACATATCACGTGCTAAAATGGAATTAGCCCTAAAACTCAACACAACTGATTGCGATCATTTCCAACTGTTGGATTTACTCCATCCACTATCTGAATTCGCAAATCAACCACTGCAATTGTGGAATGCCTCCTCTCTTCTTGAGTTCTACGACGCAGAACAGAGATATTATCTCGAGGTAAAAAAGTCAGAATATTAAATTCTCTTTTCAAACGTGTATAAATTTAAGAAACTTTTAGAAAGGAGCAACAGCAGATGAAATTGATTTTAATTTTGCCAAATTATCATTAAAACCTACAGTGTATGGAATGTGTACTGCGTTTAATAAAGGTAAAAAAAACACAAGTGGCTTTTATTTCTCTAATTTAAATATTTGTACACAGTTGACCAACCGTTTTCTCGAAAGCAAAACTTTTTATTCATTAACAATGAGCCCAATGGTCACTGTAGTTTAAAACGAGAAGTGAGATATCCTTCGTACTGTTAATTGCAGCAGTTACTAATTTCACTTTCTGTATTCCAGCACTTCATTTTGCCAACAAATCAATTTTTTCATCCGAAATATCGTTTAGATGGATCCAACAATTTAATTGCTTTTGTCAACTTCGCCCCTCAAACGGTGAATTTGAAAAATGATAAATCCACTATACTCTGGCTCACCATAAGGTTGCCCTTTCTCCCATTGGCCGAGTCTCACTACTTCTAACTGTAGACTACGTACTACCACCAGAAAAAGGAGTTTTTATTTTTGTGATTATTATAAAATAAAGATTAAAATGATATAATTTTAATTTTATTTTATAGTAAAATGTTTTTTCCATTTATAAAATACAGTTTTATGCTGCGTCTATTTCAACAAACATGTTTGTTCAGTTTATTGGTTGCTTTGTCTGAAAAGCACAATGTCTGTACATCGGTAGCAATTAAGGTGTTTTGGTCTATTTTTTATATCACTATATAAATGAAATGGCTGGGTCAATGGGAGAAAGGCCAACCTAATATAAGCCAGAGTACAGCGCATTCGAAAAGCCATTGCAACAGTTTAAATAGCGTGATTAGACTTAAAAAATGGCACCCAATTTAATCTGCATCAGTTGTCATTTAAATGTCTTCATTAAAAAAATATAAAAAAAAATAATAAATGTTTAACAATTGCTTTTGAATGTAGACAGTTTTGAGAAATTGTAGACAGTTTTGAGAAATTGTAGACAGTTTTGAGAAATTGTAGACAGTTTTGAGAAATTGTAGACAGTTTTGAGAAATTGTAGACAGTTTTGAGAAATTGTAGACAGTTTTGAGAAATTGTAGACAGTTTTGAGAAATTGTAGACAGTTTGTTGTGTTCTTATTCGTGATGGAGATAATGATTGTGGATGAAGCAAGGAAGATGCGTGTCAAGCGGCCATATTTGCATAAGTGAATTTATTAAGTCAAAAGTTAACACAGGTGGCGCTGCGCAAAGGTAGCGTCACAAATCAACAGGAAATGACAATTACTGAATGGAGTACAGACACTCCAACATCCCCTCAATTGTGAGGCGGAAGAAGAGCAATTTTAACATTGTAGTCAATCGACTTGTAATAATTGAAGAATGTAATAAAACGAGAATACACAATCAATTGACACTGAGTAATGATAAAACTGACACTCAATTACACACAAAAGTTCTACGCATCGGGAAAGCCATAAAACTTGGTTTGGGTCCTAGCTCGTTGTGGTCGTGGGCTGCGCGCTGGTTGCTGTGGAAGCGGAGGCGGAGTCGGAGGACGCGGAGGTGAGCGTGGGACGTGAGCTGCGACATTTGGTTGCACGATTGCAGGTCCGGGAGTCGGTGGTGGCGGAGTCGTGGTCAACGAAGCAGGAAAATTAAAAGGAGGTTCTTGGAAGTTCTCCTCCCCCATTGGAATTGGCTTGCCAATAACCAATCGCTTGCGAATCTGGTCGATATGGCGAGACCACACTACCGTAGTAGCGACTTCCACCTTGTACGTCGTGGACGAAATTTTCTCCAAAATGATCGCCGGAACCCACTTCTCGCCGTGGCGATAGTCGCGCACGAAAACTGGATCCCCTGCCTCAAAGTTCCTGGCGGTGTCCGCAACTGTGATGTCCGGGAGCAGGCGAGGATTGAGGAGGTGAAGTCGCGAGCGCAGCTGGCGCTGTGTGAAGACTTCAGCCGGAGACTTCCGCAAAGTCGCATGTGGCGTCGAGCGATACGAGAACAGGAACTGCAAAAGTGCTTCGATGAGCGAAAAATTGAGTTTGATTAATTTGTCCATTTGGTTTTTAAACGTCTTGACGAATCCCTCAACCGCGCCATTTGTTGCTGGGTGGTACGGCGGAGAAAACGTGTGGCGGACGCCATTTTCCGCCAAAAACTGCTGGAACTCGGACGCGGTGAATTGTGGCCCGTTATCCGAGTGGACGTGGATCGGCAGGCCGTGCTGGCAGAACCACTCCTTCAACACTGCGACGGTGGCTGCAGCTGTTGTTGTTGACATGGCGCGAATCTCGCACCATTTCGATTTCGCATCGATGGCTAGCAGGAACATCTTGTTGTGGAATGGTCCAGCGAAATCGATGTGGATCCTACCCCAAACCTCGTCCGGTATTGGCCAGCGAATGTCTGAAGTGCGTGGAGGATCTGGGAGCGCCCGTTGGCAAGCATCACATAGGCGCACGGTGCGTTCTACGTCGGCGTCGATTCCCGGCCACCAGACCGTGGCGCGCGCAAGTGACTTGGTGCGCACAATACCGTAGTGGCCTGCATGCAACTCCGCTAGAATTGCAGCGCGCAGGCCGACCGGAACCACGAGTCTGTCGAATAAAAACAAATAATTATTAAAAACCGAAAAGGAATCACGATGCTTGTAGAAGGGAGCTGTCTCGGGCGTATGCTGTTGCCATCCTGTGCGTGTGCATTCGAGCACAGTCTGCAACAATGCATCGTTTTCGTAAGAAGCTTGCAGAGAAGCCGCCGAGACTGGAAATTGATGTAACGATGACGAAAAGATTTCAATTGCGCCGATTTCGAGGTCTTCTGTCGCGTCGACGAGTGGCTGCGGGTTTCTCGAGAGTCCGTCAGCAATAGCGTTATCCGAAGCGGGAACATGCGAAATTTCGTAGTCGTACGCCGACAGGAAGACGGCCCAGCGGTGAAGGCGTGCAGCCACGACTTGGTTGCACCCTTTTTTGTCGCCGAAAATGGAGACCAACGGCTTGTGGTCTGTTCGAAGCAGAAATCGTCGTCCAAACAAGTAGTGGTGGAATTTTCGAATTCCATACACTATTGCGTATCCTTCGCGCTCGATTTGCGCGTAGTTGCGCTGAGCAGCTGACAGGAGCGATGATGCGAAGGCGATTGGGTGGTGTACGCCGGCGTTGTCGACGTGCGAGAGGAAAGCGCCCACTCCGACGGGAGATGCGTCGACCGTGAGGTACACGGGCTTCTTCTGGTCGTAATGGGTTAGAGCTGACTCCGTTGACACCGAATTTCGCACACACTGCCATGCTGCTTCGTGCTGCTTGTCCCACGTCCATTTGGCGCCGTCACGAGTGAGACTATAAAGAGGTTCAAGAGTTGTTGATAAATTAGCAACGAAACGACCGTAGTAGTTCACAAGGCCGATGAACGATTTTAGCGAGGTGACATCCGTTGGACGCGAGGAGTTACGAAGGGGCGCCAATTTGGAATTAATCGGCGAAATCCCTTGCTTCGAAATTCTTAAACCCAAAAATTCAACCGATGGTTGCAAAAACTTGCACTTGGATTCGTTGAGCGTGAGTCCGTTCGCGTCGAAAGTAGCAAGGAGGTTGTCGAGATTTTGCAGGTGCACGTCGTTGGTTGGCCCGGTGACGGCTGAGTCGTCGATGTAAGGTTGTGTGTTCCCCACATCAGCCAATAAACCGTCCATCGTGCGCTGGAAAAGAGCCGGAGCTGTGGATATGCCATAAAATAATCGATTAACGCGAAAAAGTCCGATGTGCGTATTTATGGTGCAAACGTCCTTGCTCTTGTCGTCCAACTCCAATTGATTGTAGGCGTGGTTCATGTCGAGGGTCGAATAAGTTTCGCCACCCGACAATTTATTCGCCACGTCCGCAAACAACGGCAGCGGATACGAACAAGGCAACACAGCTTTATTCACGGTGCGGTTGTAGCACCCCGCGATCTTCATGGTCCCGTCAGTCTTCCGCACGTGCATGATAGGCGTCGCCCATCGTGATGAAGCCACGGGAGTAATGATGCCAAGGTCCTGCAGACGACGCAACTCGAGCTCGAGGTCGGGCTTAATCGCCAATGGAACCGGATAGGCTTTCAAAAAAATCGGTGAAAAGTTCTGGTCAACGTCGATACTCACGGTGGCCGTCGAAAGTCGGCCAATCTCGTTCCTGAACACATGTTTGTGCTTCGAGAGGATCGTTTTGAGCGATGACAGCGATTGTGCGCTCACGGAGCCGTGTGGAGCAGTTGACGTCGAAGGGGCAGCAATTTCGATTGGCGGTGGAGCAGCTGGTTTGGCAGGCGGCGGAGCGTGTGTCGCACGATTGCGTAGCTTATCAGCGGCCATGGGTGTGGGCACAGCACCTGCAACGGGCTTGAGGGCGTACACGACAGCACCCATGTGTTCCTTGGTGGATTCCAGCAGGCCAAACGCATCGAGCCAGTCGCGGCCTAACAGCGGAACGGCGCCTTTCGAGGCGATGCAGAGCGACAAGCAATAAAGTTTCTCGTTGTAGTAAACTGGAACCTCGCACACGCCGTCCACGGACATGACGTGCCCGTCGTACGATGACATCTGGATGTGTAACGGCTGTAATGGAAATTCTTTGAAATATCGATTATACAGTTTGCGAGAAATAAACGTTGCGCCAGCGCCGGTGTCGATTTGCATTCCAAGTTTGGTGTTTGCAATCAAAAGTTCCAAAACTAGCGGCTTGGTGTGGCGTATGTTGACAGCATTCACAGTCGGCGTGGACACGTTGGTAGTTGGCTCAATCGCGTAGAAGGTGAGCTGTCGCGGCATCGGTTCGATCGCGTGATTTGGCATCGAAGTCGTCGTCGCTTTTCTGCATACCGTCTTGAGATGTCCGTCGAGGCCGCAGTTGTGGCACTTGGCGTGCCGCCACTTACAGTCAGATCGTCGGTGATCCGTTCCCCCACACGATGGGCAGCTGTTGGGGTCCCAAGCGTGTTTGGCTGGAGTCTGCTTGCCGTGCGACGTGGCGGAGCTCTTCTGGAAGCGTTTTCCACCCGTCTGTCGCTTCGAATTAAATTTCGCCTTGGCGGCGGAGTTATTATTGGAATTGCTGACCTGATGTACTGCTGTTGTGGGTCTTGCGAAGCTCGCAAGGTCGGAACTGGCCAACTCCGCTGCTGACGCTGCGTCGAGGGCTTCGGCGAACGTCATGTCCTTCTTCAAAACGAGCGTTTCCTGCACGTTTCGCAAGTTGAGGCCCCAAATAAATTGGTTTCGCAGCTCGTCGTCCAGCTTGTCTCCGAATTCACAGTATCGTGTCAGCACTTGCAACTCCACGGCGAAATCACCCACCAACTCGTTGGGCGCGCGAGTGCGGGAACGGAAGCGCATAACTGCACTTTGCGCGAGCGGCTTTGGTTTCTGGTGCTTCTGCATTAGGGCGACCACATCGGCGTACTTCATCGTGGTCGGATCCTTCGGCCTGGCTAAATCCGTGATCCGTTTGAACGTCGCCATTCCTACGCAGGCGAGCAGGAAATTGACTTTGTCCGCGTCGGCGTCCACTTTGTTTACTGCGAAGACGCATTTCATCTGCGAAATATACGTCTCCCAGTCGTCGTTGGGATCGTACTTATCCGGTGTGCCGACGTTTGGCATCGTGGAAAGCAACAAAGTTGAAGGAAGCGCAACACAAAGACAAAACGGAGGACTAGGCCTACTTTTGGGTCCGCGAGGTCCGCGTGGTCAGCGTGGTCAGCAAAAGTTCGAAAAAGTCGCTATTTTTGCACGAAAAAGTTCACAATAAAGAATGTGGATTCTTGTATTACCATCTCGTCGCCAATTGTTGTGTTCTTATTCGTGATGGAGATAATGATTGTGGATGAAGCAAGGAAGATGCGTGTCAAGCGGCCATATTTGCATAAGTGAATTTATTAAGTCAAAAGTTAACACAGGTGGCGCTGCGCAAAGGTAGCGTCACAAATCAACAGGAAATGACAATTACTGAATGGAGTACAGACACTCCACAGTTTTGAGAAATTGTAGACAGTTTTGAGAAATTGTAGACAGTTTTGAGAAATTGTAGACAGTTTTGAGAAATTGTAGACAGTTTTGAGAAATTGTAGACAGTTTTGAGAAATTGTAGACAGTTTTGAGAAATTGTAGACAGTTTTGAGAAATTGTAGACAGTTTTGAGAAATTGTAGACAGTTTTGAGAAATTGTAGACAGTTTTGAGAAATTGTAGACAGTTTTGAGAAATTGTAGACAGTTTTGAGAAATTGTAGACAGTTTTGAGAAATTGTAGACAGTTTTGAGAAATTGTAGACAGTTT
Organism: Strigamia acuminata; assembly: GCA_949358305.1. Classification (NCBI taxonomy): domain Eukaryota; kingdom Metazoa; phylum Arthropoda; class Chilopoda; order Geophilomorpha; family Linotaeniidae; genus Strigamia; species Strigamia acuminata. The sequence continues at coordinate 4,029,726 of OX442314.1, forward strand.
TGAGAAATTGTAGACAGTTTTGAGAAATTGTAGACAGTTTTGAGAAATTGTAGACAGTTTTGAGAAATTGTAGACAGTTTTGAGAAATTGTAGACAGTTTTGAGAAATTGTAGACAGTTTTGAGAAATTGTAGACAGTTTTGAGAAATTGTAGACAGTTTTGAGAAATTGTAGACAGTTTTGAGAAATTGTAGACAGTTTTGAGAAATTGTAGACAGTTTTGAGAAATTGTAGACAGTTTTGAGAAATTGTAGACAGTTTTGAGAAATTGTAGACAGTTTTGAGAAATTGTAGACAGTTTTGAGAAATTGTAGACAGTTTTGAGAAATTGTAGACAGTTTTGAGAAATTGTAGACAGTTTTGAGAAATTGTAGACAGTTTTGAGAAATTGTAGACAGTTTTGAGAAATTGTAGACAGTTTTGAGAAATTGTAGACAGTTTTGAGAAATTGTAGACAGTTTTGAGAAATTGTAGACAGTTTTGAGAAATTGTAGACAGTTTTGAGAAATTGTAGACAGTTTTGAGAAATTGTAGACAGTTTTGAGAAATTGTAGACAGTTTTGAGAAATTGTAGACAGTTTTGAGAAATTGTAGACAGTTCGTTTTAAAAAATCTAATTTTTCTTTGGTTCGGGGCCCCAATTTGTTCAAGGGCTCGCACTGCAGCTTATGTGGGTGTGGTCAAATTGTCATTTAGTTGATTAATCTTTCCAGCTTGTTCGATTAAATACCCCGAGAAGTTCTTGCAGACCAAATGATGAAGTTTTAAGATGTGAAGAAAACTGCTATGAAAAGATACTCGAGCAACAACCTTTCAATTGCAGGTAACTTGTAATTCATCCACTAATTACTCTGAATCCCATATTGCAATTTACAAATCATACATTGTTTGAGTATATTCCTAACAAGCAAACGGAGCAAATTTATTGGTAACAGCAGGTGTATTCAGGTTTCCGTTTCTGTGATTATTGGTGTTTATAAACAGTAAAAACAGCAAAAACGCGTAGAGCACCATTCGTTTACTTGTTAGTTTAAAAATTAAACAGTTTAATCGTCTGAAGAAGAACTGTTTCAGAACTGTTTAATTTTTAAAAAAAAGGCTTGCCACAACTTTGAAAATGAATGATAATATTGTCATGGCACACTGTATATTTCCAATTAATATTGTTGTATTACTAGACTTCCATCCATGGATAAGAGTAAATTTCCCCTTTGCCTATCTCAAGACACGGCTAAAACAACTTACGAGACATATTTGAAAACTCTGTTGAAGACAAACCCCCGGGAAGACTGTTCCTGCAAAGCATCTTGTCAAGAAACCATCTACAATCCTTCAATTGTCAACAGCTTAGAGCACAACGTATCAGCCTTTGTTTTGTATATTTTTGAAAATAACATCAGAGAAATAATTGAAGAACAGCAAGATGTTACTATTGTAAAGTTATTGTGTCAGATTGGATCTATTATTGGTATTTTCACTGGTTTCTCCTTATTTTCTCTTCTTCAATTTTGATTGCCTTTAATTCCATGGGTTTAAAATAATAAAATGTTGCTTACCTTATAACTGGATGCATTCAATTTGTACTGTAAATGCACTAATAGAATGTGACGTGTCCTTTACAACGCAGGTCTAAATCAAACTAAATTGAACAAAACGACTACAATAAATGTCTAAATTGATCAAAAACACAAAAAAATCATGGGGGAAATTTAAGTTTTAAGAAAAAAACACCTGCATTTTTTAAAGCATCAAGAGTTAGTGGTTAAGCCACTTCTGCAGTGTTTTACAGTGAAGTTTTACTCCCTTTATTGCACTCTTGCAGATCCTCTTTTATTATCATCCTTCTTACTGTGTGTGACCTCCTGAAAATTACGTAAACCAATCATCAGGGTGCTCACGTTGTTTCTCCCTATGCAAACAAAGCATTGTAGTTTCAAACGTAGATAGAATGTAACCATCTTTCAGCTGCTGCTTCACATCTCAACATTTAACATTTCAAACCATTTTTTCTCAAAACTTTTCAGTAAGAAATAATTTTTTTAAGAACAGTTCTAGACTAATTAGATGGTTCTCTACAACTTTGTCATTGACTTTTTTGCTCTAACCTGATTGATTTAGAAGTTAGCAATTGAATGACCTTGAAAATGACCTTGAAGGTCAAATTTGATGTCATCATTGGATTGCTCTCACCCAACTTCCTATACGATCGCTTCATCAAAGTTGGCCTAGATGCAATTGCTCACAAAATATTTAGGGGGGTTAAGACTTTTGGGACACCCTGTATATGTATACAGTATATAGGGGGTGACACCCAGCCGGGATTGAAAAAAAATGTTGATTTTAACTGTTTTCGGGGTGACACCCAGCCGGGATTGAAAAAAAATGTTGATTTTAACTCTATTCGGGGGTGACACCATCGATTTCCACCCCGGGTGTCACCCATGCTAGCTACGTCACTGATTGTCAATTCTAAATGTTAACTTTTTATATGAGTAATTGCTCTCCTGATTGGTTATATTAAGGGGATACTGGAGTGTCTAAACTCCATCTTATTGGTTGTCATTTTATGACGCGTCTGCCTTCCGCAGCACCCCCTGTACAATTTGTTTAATAAATTGACTTATGTAAATTTCCACCATAAAACATGGCTGCTTTTTAACCAACAATCACTTTATCCAACTTTATCATCCAGCTTCAAGAAACACATTATCATACACTACCTTTTTGATCAATTTTAATAACAGGCCAGTGGTAATAACTTACACTACCTTTGTGATTGTAATTCAACAAAATACATTCAAACGAAATATTCCTGTCCTGAAGAAATCGGAATGGAAATCAAATTCGCCATCTTGTGAATCAAGCTAAATAATAGTCACGCTACATTTGACTATTATTTCCGAATAGTGGTAATACACTGTTCAAGAATTAATTACTAATAACCCTAGACAAACAACAAGCCAAGAATAGAAGACTAGATTGTAATTTACACGTACAATTCAGCATTTCACCGTGTCCGCCATTTACAGACTCAAGACCCCATTTATTATTTAAAGTGTTAAATCATTAAACTTAACCATTAAACTTAACCAAATGGTAGTTATTTCACTAACTTATTTTCCAGGTACACAAGTAAACTACGTTTATTTCCATTACAGTCGGGTCACGACGTTCAAGGCCCCAGGTTCAGGGCCCCTGCTAAAAAATCTTGGAAGTTTTGCATTTATCCTAGATGCGAGAAAATTCACTTCAGGTCTACCAAATTCCTTGCATAAACTATCAAACCAATTTTGAGACAAACTCCATTCTCCGTCAATGGATTTAAAATTCCTGGATAAAAAATCAGCATCCACATTCAATTTATTTAAGATATGCACAACTGTCAAGATCAAACCATTTCTACAAGTTGCATCCCAAACTTTATTGCATACCTTTCTCATGAAACGATGGAAACCTACTTCCAGTATTTCGGAATAAAGAAACCACCACTTCACTATCTGACAAAATTTGCACACTGTTTGACTTAAATAAAGGCAAACATAATTCCCAAGCAAAAACAAGAGCCAAAACTTCCTTCTCATTTATGTGTAAATTGCTCTCCTCCTGTTTCCATTTTCCATTAAATTCATTATCTCCAAACTTACAAGTTAATCCCCCAACAAACACAAATTCCCCAGGACTATCGGTGTTCTATCAGACTATCAGACTTAACTAACTTCTTTAGTGCAACTTCATATTTTCTATCATTTTAACTAGGGTTGAATACCAAAAACGCCGAATAACCGAATACCGAATATTTCAAACCGAACACCATGGCCGAATATTCGGTATTCGGTCGAATAACCGAATATTTAAAAAAATAATTGTTTGTTGAAAAAAAGCCATTTTTGGCTTAAAAAATTTACTTTTTATCTAATAAATGCAGTTTTTACGTTCTAAAATATTCTTTTTACCCAAAAATGTAATTTTTTTAAGTGTAAAATGAAGTGTATTTTAAGTGTATAATTAAGTGTAAAATGAAGTGTATTTTAAGTGTATAATTAAGTGTAAAATGAAGTGTATTTTAAGTGTATAATTAAGTGTAAAATGAAGTGTATTTTAAGTGTATAATTAAGTGTAAAATGAAGTTGAAACACATGCTCAAGTTAAGTTCAATAAAAGCCTTTAAAAAGAAATATAAATCGAATTTATAAAAACAATTAAACATTGAAAGTCGGCATTGCAACAATACACGAATTCATTCTGTCAAATTTCAATCGGCTTCACTCACAATTTATTCACATCTACACGTACGAATTTTCTACTTTTGCTTTCTTGCCAATCTTCCTCGCGGTCAGTGAAAATGACCACTTGTCTCCGCTAGTCCAATCGTTACCTGTCAAACGGAATTTAAATTGATTTAAATTGAATATGAAACAACGAATATATATAAAATAGCTTTCGTGCCTCGGCGGAGATTGCATCGGTCGAGTCACGACGTTGGCAATGGCGTTGGCGATAGCGTGGGCATTGGCGATGATGTTGGTGAAAGCGTTGGCGATGGCGTTGATCACTGGGGGCTGCTCGTCGACTGGTTGAAACTCGATCAGTCCACGCTCGTTCAGCCTGGGCATGGCGGCCCGCGCGTACTCCTGCTGCTGCCTCTGCACGGCCGGGAACGGCGTCTTACTCGGGTCGTTCTTCAGCTCCATCGCCTGCACTTCCGGGTGCGTCGCTACGTACTCTTGCTTCGCCTTCTTGGCGCCCTCCCGGACCTCCAGCCGATGCAGTTCATCGTCGTTCGAGAATTGAGGACACCTGCGTTCACATTTATGTCGAAAATTGAATTTTTAGAAAAGTGAATTTTTTTGGCCTAAAAATGGATTTTTGGAAAAGTGAACTTTTGGGCCTAAAATTGGATTTTTGGAAAATTGAATTTTGACCTAAAATTCAATTTTTTGCAATTTTTTTTAGCCTCAAATTAAATTTTTTTTAGCTTAAAATTGAATTTGTTGGCCTTAAATAAGACATGCTTAATCAACTCGCCTCCCGTTCTCGAAATGCGCGTAGCTGACGATAGGTTCGCGACACACGTAGCAGAAGTGTTGGCCGCACGTGCACGTCATCTTGTTGCAGCCTTCCTCCTTGACGATGCGCCTCTTGCACCTCGGACACGCGCGCAGCAGCGCCTCCGTCATCCGATCCTCGATGTACGTGCGGAACTGCACCTCGGACTTCTTCTCGAACTCGTCGCAGCGCAGCGGAAGGTGGTTGGTTTCTTTGCAAAGCCTTTATCCCCAAAGAGAAATTTTAATAAAATAATTTTTTTTTAAATATTTTCTATTTCTTCACCTGCACGTGACTTTGAAACACTCGGGGTTGAGGCACCGGAAGATCTTCACATTCGCGTCCGGCATGATGGCGCAGAACGAGCAGTGCGGACACGACTCGAGGTCCGCGATGTCCGCGCGCCGGATCTCCTCGTCCTGCATCTTGCGCATCACGTTGGACAACACGTTGGGCGCTAAAACCTTCCGGAGCGTCGTCAGCGAGAACTCGGCCTCGCAGTACGCGTCCAGGCACGGGAATTGGTATTTATCCTGGCCGATGTGCACCTCGGCATGGCGCCGGATGCACGTTCCGCAGAACGAGTGGCCGACCGAGCACTGCAGCATGTCCTCTGTCAGCAGTTCGTCCTCGCAACAGCAATCGCACGTCATTAGTTCGTCATTTTGTTTCGCCGTTGCGATTTTCCTCGTCCGTTCCGTTTCCTTTGTGACGATTCTACTTTTGGCTGATTTATTAGCCATTTTAAGAGATAAATCGGTCGGAACAAGACGTTGTTAAGACTAACAACAACCTAACCGAGATAAGCTACGAAATGTGCGCTAAATGAATAAAACAACGAAATGATATAAACTTACGGTTTTACTTGCTTGTTTCTACGAATACAAATGGTTCGGGGTTCTGGATACGTGTAAGCGGCGGCTACACTGGTTGAGGATCCGGGCGATGCACGAAGGGTACGGCTGACTTTGCGGCATCGTCACAAATAACGCTACGGAGACGTATTTGGTCCGCAGCTCGAATATCTAATAATACGAAGAGTCCTTCGTATGGAAAGGAATATTCTGTAGAATATTCCAGGTCAAATAAATACAAAGTGATTAGTGGAATACAACAAATGAATTGTTGTATAAATATTAATGGGGCGGGGACAGTCACGACAGTCGACAGGACCGTCGCGGGAGTTGTTGAGGCTCCATCCGCCAGCATGCCTTACGACGACAAGATCTCGTGATCAGGCGCCGAGTATTTGTTTGTACGCTTTACATCGCTATCGGTGGTACCAACCACCGGGTAAACATTCCTATGGATTTACCAATTCCAGGATTACCAATACCTGAGTAATTGTTTAACGAAATGTCTTCACGGACAATTCTCACGGGCTACCAACCCGGCGTAGTGTGCCTTTAAATATGCCATTCACCGACCACTAAAGTACGGAAGGACCTATGATACGCAATTCGCCCTGGAATAGCATTTGTCCGTGTTTGTTTCGTGCTCGGGTGGGACCTCCCGCACACACGCTCTTGGCAGAGCGTCTGACCCTCGTCCGAGGAATCGCTCAGATAGATGCGACTATCACCGATCATATAGTTTGACATTTATTTAACGGGTTAGTCAATCCCGTGCATGAGCATTATACTATGCCACCGTATGAAATCCTACTGTCCCTTAGAACAGCTGGCTAACACTACGGGGCCATTTCATGTTGTTAACATGTCTACAAGGTTAGCCTTCCCCGATGGGCCCTACAACAAGCAATAACGAGATAGTAAGTCTACATATCCATTGAGAGCTGAGGAGGCCTGATGTGTCGATAAGAAAGAGAGAAATCAAACGATAACCAACAATACATACAAACAATATTCAAATCAAGCCAGGGCCTGGTAGAAAACCAGAGCTTATATAGTTCCTGAGAACAATCAGATTGGCGACAGCCAATCAGGTGCCTGGATCGACGGATTCGTGGATCACTAGTCCGGACCTAATAGAGACCGGGGTTCGGACCTAATATGGAATTGGGTCCAGAAGGGTCCGATTGGTCCCCTTCAACAAGTAAATATAAAATATAATATTGATTCGGCAGAATCAATATTTAAGTAAATAATACTTTATCATGTTTAATAAATAATTTATATTTATTCACGTCATTCCGACAATTAATTATAATTCTCGCAATTCATTCGAAAATGCGCGCTTTTAGTCAAATAGCGCCATCTGGCGGCAAATCGGAAATTATACGGTTTTATAACCGTCACACATCCCCCGGTGGCAAACATAAGAGTTTACTAACTCTATATTTGTCATCGGAAAGATTACTTCTTAAGTTTAAGATGTTCACCCTGATTTTTATTGAATTATTTATAATCCAATACCTGCTCTATTAATTTTAGTCAAAATTAATCACACTAATTTCTTTCAGAAACTCATAACACAATTGACTAATTGGCTTTCCTGTACAATACACCTCCTAGTTGCAAGGCAACGGGATGGATTCTTCGGAACATGTCATTCATATTCGTCATCCACTCGATTTCGATTGAAATCTTACTCTACCGATCTAATTCAAACATGAACATGTTTATTAGAGGATTTGTAACAACTCTTCGAATTTTGACTTAATAAAATCAAAACATAATTCTTTTGCTGCTTAATATCCCAAGCCTCGACCGAGACTTGAATTTTACTTTAACTGGGGACCTCTTACACAAATAACTAGACTATTGTCTAATTACTACAAATATTTATTTGTAGTCGTGTAACCTAACTCGTATTTTATTTTCTTCTAGAAAACAATACCAATTTATTCTACGAGCGTAAAATATATTTGTTCCGAAATAAAACTTCTTTTATTTATCATCATTTCTAGAATCCTAGAATTTTGTATCCGATTTAAACTATCCCCCGGTGGTGTGATTTATTAATCACTACACCGCTTAAAGTATTTATCTAAATACCACACAAGTTTTTATTAAAAACTTTTTATTCTATTGAATAAATTCAACTTTTATCAACCGAAGCTTTATTCAAAGTTCCGGTGATCGAGATTTATTTAAAACCTTTTGAGTTTGGTGGGATAATATTTTATCCCCCGGATCTAGCATTTTGCTTCAGACAAATTAGAAACGTTTGTTTCAAGTTTATCCACTTTTATTAAGAATTTCAGTTATGAAACTCGTAAGACTGTTTTGTAATTAATTACTAAATAGTCTTTTATAGGTTCATCTTTAGATTTCACCAAATAAAGCTTCATTGTTACGGATTACCTTATAAATTTTCTTTAAACAATGAGTTGGCACTCTTTGTTTGCGTAACAGATAGGTACTATCTCTAGTGAGATTGTCAAAAAATAGTGCAACCGCACTTTTGGAGGTTAAATAACCTTGTAAATTCCACATTCTATAGAATCGGTATATGAAGGAATACAGACTCTCTGAGTCTCGTTGTTTTGTTAAAATCAACTGTACTGTTCTTTCTAAGTGTGTTGTTACAAATTGTTCGCGGAACAGGTATTCGAATATTTTCCAATTGAAAATTTTATGTTGATTTTCACAAAACCAATTCTGAGTAAAGTGTAACAAATAGCTTGGAACACATTCGTGAACCATTTTTTGTAGCGGCATATAATTAATAGATGCCACCTTCCTGATAAATGCGAGGAGTAGCTCGCTCTCGTCGGCTTTCAGTGAATACTTTTGGAAAGTACTCTGCCCCTTTTGCAACAATGTATACACACTTTTCACCATGTTAATGTATTCATCTGAAGACAATCCAAAGTGAGGTGATCGCGAACGCGATCTAAAATTATTTTGCAAAACACTACGATCGCGCACATAATTAGCAATTCGTACGTTCTTGTTTGTTACATTAGTAACTACATCTTGAGTATCGTTCAAGGATGATTCGGGTGAAGGTAAATGTCTATGAGCCCAAACGGGATCAAGATTTGCTTTCTGTCGATACCGACTAATTGGTGTCGAAGGAGTCGAACCTAATCGTGGATCGTTAGATCCATAATTAGCGGAAGAACGAGATCTAGATCTAGATCCTTTAAAAGGTAGTTTATTTAACATAACAAAATCCACCATTTCGACGATTGATCGGAATTGGTTTGGATTCAAACCATAATCAGTACAAAATAAAAGTCCTGTCGGACCTAAATGTGATCCATCCGATGGAAGATTTCCTTCCACAGGAGAATTTAGTTCAGTCTGTACCAAGTTAGGATCTATAATTCTGATCGGTTCCGTTGTTTCATTCGAAACACTATTACCGACCACGTGGTTTACTATTTCCTCTACTAATCCAGTTTCGTTAGAAACTGGCACAAATCCGGTTAAACTTATTCTACCGGTCAAACAAGTTCTTTCCTTACCGCGTGTGTTCATCGAGTGCTGGTTACTAGTCATAACTAAAATTGAAAAATAAAATTTCCGAAGTCTGAGAGATAACGATGAAGTCGTAACGTTCAGGAAGGTTGCAAACGAAGCAGTGGTTACACTATTTCGAATGGAAGTATGGGTACTTCGATACACCTCTCTGATTGGTTGATTGTCAAACGTCAGTCTCGCGAGACTCTAATCTCATCTGAGATTGGTAGAAATCACTATTTTCGTGGAACCTAAATCTTGTCAGATTTCAGGGTTATGACGTAGTCACCAAATAAAATGGATACTTTTCCAAGTATTTTAAAATATCACCAATTTTATTAATAAAAATGGTAACCTTTACGGGATTTTTAAAGTATTAAAAACCACAATTTCACAAGTACGTTGAATCGATTGAATCGACGGCTTTGCTGAATTCCGTTCTTTATTTGAATTTATCAAATAATAAATTTCAGTTTTAACTAAAACTTACTAACTTGATTTTTACAAAATCTAGTAATTTTTTTACTTTTTATCCCATAAAAGCACGTTGAATCATTTGATTCGGTAGCTTTACGGCAAGTAACGAGGAATTTCGAACGCAATTCCGTGAAAAAAGTGAAGGAATGCACATTTTTTAATGTATTTGTCTCTGTTAAGGCGGTATACAAGGTTTCTTGTATCTCCTCCCCCTCCGTTTCTTCAGAATATTCTTTAGAATCTTCTGAAAAACTGGATTCGAACATTATTTAAATATTCTGACATTATTAGGCATAAATAATTATATGCTTTCTAGTTTATTCAAACTTTCAAACAAGATTAGGTATTTATACCTAACCGATCGTTTTGACGTTGTCTACGAATTCTTTCGATGGACGTCATGTCGTTTTTCTACGTGTTCGATTGAAACTACGGTAAATCGATGAATTGGGGGCGGACACGAACGTATCAAAGTCAGCTTAATCTTCATCCCCCGGTGGTAAAATTTTAAACTTTACCACGTGGTAAATTTAATATTTCACCGTAAAATCCATTTTTTCAAATGAAAAAAAATTGTAATGGAAAGTTCCTTATTTACGTTGTAAATATCCTGGAAATTTCATCCTTTATTTCGAGAATGAAGAATAAAGTTTTATTCCTTTTCTACACCAAAATCGTTCGATTTTGCAATTCGCAAAATTTACTATTTTCTTTAGAAAATAAGAATTCAAAGAATGCAACGTTCTTTCTTGTAATGTTAATTACAAGATTAATGTAAACATGATTAAAATTTGGATAAATTTCAACTGAAATTTTTCCAGTTAATCGTATCATTCGATTTATTTTAATAAACCGAAATAAATATTACTCTTATTTTTAGGTAAATCCAGATTTATTTAGTCAAATAAACCGAATTCACGATGATTGAATTGTTAGGCAACAATTCAGGAAAGTACGCCTGGAAACCTGGCGGCTTCTCGGTAAAACTCCGCGATTCTGTTGCTAGGCAACACAGCTGCGAAAATGGCTTCGCCGGAATTGAACATTTGAACGATCTTCAATTCCTTTTAAAATTCGGATTTCAACATTTTAAAATCAGGGTTTGATTGTACAATACAAATGTAAAGATAATCAGGTATGTGTCTATTTTGTAAATAAACCTTTAACACGAATAAACCTATTCTTTCAATTTTACCAACTTGTCTTGTTTTTATTTTTCAAAATAAATTTAGGTTAAAATATTAATAAGTTTTTTAACTTAATGTGAAATCCCAAACGGAATTTTGTGGTTTAGGTTATTTTATGTGAAAACAACCGATAAAACTGGAATTAGAATTCGAATTCCTTCGGGGTTGAATCTTCATTTAAGCCTGACCGCGTGTTTTATTGTAACTACGACGGCAAATTATCGTTGTCCAGACGGACAAAACAACGTCGAATTCGGATTGGATTCTCCAATTCCCGTGATAGGATTTTTAGGCCTTACCACATGGTAAAATAATTATTTTATGCCATCGTTCGAATTTTCTACCGAAAATACATTTATAAGTGAATACACTCATCGTTCTTTAGGATTTCAATCACAAGAACAAAATTGGATAAATAAACTTCGTACGAAACTTACTTTAAATTCGAACTCGAATTCTTTTTTGGGAAATTAAACTTTCTCGTTTAAGCCTGTCCGCGCGTATGATCGTAACGGTGACGATTAGACGTTCCGTGAACGGACAAAACAACGATAAGTTCGGATTAGAATTCAAACATTCCGTGGTGAGATTTTTAGGCCTCGCCACGTGGTAAAATAATCATTTTACTTGACGTTCAATTTTCCGGTGGAAAATCTGGATAAAAGTGAATTATACTTTTCGTTCTTTACGCAAATGTTTGATTTTCCTGCAGAAAAACACAATGCAAGTGAATTACACTTATCATGAGATTTATTACTTCGAATAAACTGGATTCTCGACATTTTTTAAATCGTTTAGCAACAATTTGTGAAAGCACGTTAAATCGTTCAATTTGGGTAGCTTTCCCGTAAAACACCGTTGCTAGGCAATCGTAGCAGCAAAAGTCTTTGCTAAGTTCGAATGGGATTCTATTCGCGAAATTGGTTTTAAAGACTTAAAACCAAAAGGTGATTAACACATTTGTAAATTAGAATGTAAATCAGGTATGTAGAACAATTTATCGAAATAAAATATCTTTTATTCCATTGAATCAACTTTTCCTTCGTTTTATTTAATCAAATAAAATTAGGCCTTGAAATATAAAAACATTCTTTATTTGAAATCTCAAACAGAATTAAACTTGGTTGTTTTAATCAAAACAACCGGCGAATACTGGAATTCATTTTTGAATTTCCTTCGAGAAATGTTCGAACTTTATGTATTAAGCCCAACCACGTGGTTTCTCGGATCGACGACGGCGAAACGACGTTACCCGGGCGGACGTAACAGCGACAAGTTCGGGCAAGATTTTCAAACTTTCGTGGTAGGTTTTTTAGGCCTGACCACGCGGTAAAATTATCATTTTACACAAATATATAATTTTTTCTTCAGAAAAACAAATTAAAGGGAATACAATCGTTGTTCTTGTGATTTTAATCACAAAACAACATTCAATACATTTAGTAAAGATATAAATTTCGTTCGAAACTTATTTTACAAGAAATTTTGTCGTAAGACTAAATTATCCAAACTCCACTTTTCACGAGCACGATTTCCAAATTCATTCGAATAAGAATTGTAGTCTATCGTCGGTAGAACCGCTTGTGGCGGTCCTAATGAAATTCCTAGAAAAGTTTCACGAGGAGAACTGTAAAACAAACATTAATTTTACCGTAAAAAATTTCATTTGAAATTTTAACACCGTAAGCACATTTCCTAAATTCTCATAAACACACACAACTCAAAATTCACTTGAATTTTTGCAGCCTTATCTCGGTAGAACCTCCACTTGTGACGATTCTACTTTTGGCTGATTTATTAGCCATTTTAAGAGATAAATCGGTCGGAACAAGACGTTGTTAAGACTAACAACAACCTAACCGAGATAAGCTACGAAATGTGCGCTAAATGAATAAAACAACGAAATGATATAAACTTACGGTTTTACTTGCTTGTTTCTACGAATACAAATGGTTCGGGGTTCTGGATACGTGTAAGCGGCGGCTACACTGGTTGAGGATCCGGGCGATGCACGAAGGGTACGGCTGACTTTGCGGCATCGTCACAAATAACGCTACGGAGACGTATTTGGTCCGCAGCTCGAATATCTAATAATACGAAGAGTCCTTCGTATGGAAAGGAATATTCTGTAGAATATTCCAGGTCAAATAAATACAAAGTGATTAGTGGAATACAACAAATGAATTGTTGTATAAATATTAATGGGGCGGGGACAGTCACGACAGTCGACAGGACCGTCGCGGGAGTTGTTGAGGCTCCATCCGCCAGCATGCCTTACGACGACAAGATCTCGTGATCAGGCGCCGAGTATTTGTTTGTACGCTTTACATCGCTATCGGTGGTACCAACCACCGGGTAAACATTCCTATGGATTTACCAATTCCAGGATTACCAATACCTGAGTAATTGTTTAACGAAATGTCTTCACGGACAATTCTCACGGGCTACCAACCCGGCGTAGTGTGCCTTTAAATATGCCATTCACCGACCACTAAAGTACGGAAGGACCTATGATACGCAATTCGCCCTGGAATAGCATTTGTCCGTGTTTGTTTCGTGCTCGGGTGGGACCTCCCGCACACACGCTCTTGGCAGAGCGTCTGACCCTCGTCCGAGGAATCGCTCAGATAGATGCGACTATCACCGATCATATAGTTTGACATTTATTTAACGGGTTAGTCAATCCCGTGCATGAGCATTATACTATGCCACCGTATGAAATCCTACTGTCCCTTAGAACAGCTGGCTAACACTACGGGGCCATTTCATGTTGTTAACATGTCTACAAGGTTAGCCTTCCCCGATGGGCCCTACAACAAGCAATAACGAGATAGTAAGTCTACATATCCATTGAGAGCTGAGGAGGCCTGATGTGTCGATAAGAAAGAGAGAAATCAAACGATAACCAACAATACATACAAACAATATTCAAATCAAGCCAGGGCCTGGTAGAAAACCAGAGCTTATATAGTTCCTGAGAACAATCAGATTGGCGACAGCCAATCAGGTGCCTGGATCGACGGATTCGTGGATCACTAGTCCGGACCTAATAGAGACCGGGGTTCGGACCTAATATGGAATTGGGTCCAGAAGGGTCCGATTGGTCCCCTTCAACAAGTAAATATAAAATATAATATTGATTCGGCAGAATCAATATTTAAGTAAATAATACTTTATCATGTTTAATAAATAATTTATATTTATTCACGTCATTCCGACAATTAATTATAATTCTCGCAATTCATTCGAAAATGCGCGCTTTTAGTCAAATAGCGCCATCTGGCGGCAAATCGGAAATTATACGGTTTTATAACCGTCACACCTTGTCTGTTTTGAATTCTAAAAAAAAAATATTTAAAAAAAAAATTAATTTTAGTTGTGACGTGACGTGACTTGACGGTTTATTACGTTTGATTCTGTCCTCCATTTCGATGAAGAGCTTTTCTTTGTAGAAGAGTTCGTCGACTTTTTTCGGCATGCGTTTGAGGTCGCTCATCGTCTTTTTTGTCCGCACGGATTCCTTCCTCTTTTTGGCTGATGGTTCTGCCAAGTTAGTCGAATTGCTGTTTTAGGTTGTGACAAATTAATATGGCTATAAATGCCTATTGTGCCATTATGACGGTAATTTTACTGTATTTGCTTGTAAAACTGATAAGAGTCCTGAATAAAGTTATTTATGATGTTTCAGAAGCAAAGTTGTTATATTAATAAATATTAATTAACATTACTTCGTGATATCAAAGTATCACGGCCAAAAATACAAGATTTCGTCTGCTAAAACAGCATTCGTCAATGCGGTATGTCGCCACTAGAAGGCGCTATCGCAAATCAGCGGTAAATTCGAAATACGGAATTAAATGAATAACATTCAATATATTAAATAAGTATTTAATATATTGGTTTAGATTATTTAACTTGACAATAATATAAAGTTATATTATTGTATTGAAAGATTGGAAGAAAGAATTGGTCACATTCTTGGAAATGTGACCATGCGGATTAAAGGATTAAAATGTGTAACTTGGGAATGTGTCCCCGGTATCCATTTCCGGTCCTGAGTATCCAGATCCGGTTTTGCTAAAGGATTAGCATAATCTGAAGTTGCATCCCCGTATCCACTTCCTGCGGTACGAGATTGGTGGAACTTAATCCCACCAAGTATAAAACTCCCTGACAACAGGAAGTTAGTCAGTTCTTGATTTCTGGTTATTTGGTATGTTCCGCATGTCAAATAACTGTTTCTTACTCAGGGCATGGGCCTACCGGTCCATGCATAGCATGGCTCTGCTGAGCCATGCAACCCCCGTCAACTGAAGGCGAAGTTCGGACTGTTAATGTTTCCGTCAAACGGTCTTGCCGAGGAGAAAGCCTCCCGCATAAGTATCCTCGTGGTCGGACAATAGAATCACGTGTGATACCAAAGTATTTAGTAACCGTTAGTAGCACTGTTACTGAAAGAGATTGACTCCATCACTTGATGGTGCCAAAGCAGTCTGCATGCAAAACATGCAGTTACCGCCAGTAGCACTATGTGTTTGGGAAAGTTATATCTCTTCGGTGATGGTGCCAAAGCAGTCTACTTATGAGTAGTATCTCAGGTGATTAATTCTGTTGTGCAGAACTGCGGGCTATATCCCCCTGAATACCAGTGCCGTCTCTCACCGCACTGTTAGTTAGGGCACGCGCGATACTGTTCTGCTCAGCAAGGCGAACTTTGACGGCAATTGTGTGTTGCGATGTTTAACCTTTATTATATTTTGTAGTTGATAAATACACCTTAATTGTTTAAACTTGGCAACAAGTTAACAACCGAAGTAAGTCACGAGACTTATTTCACTGTATGACGAATCAAATTCGTAACAATAAATTGAATACAATTTATTGAGTTAATTTATTAAACTCACAACATCGCGAATTAAATATAATTCGCAAGCGGAACCTTGGCGAATAAATGACTTCATTTATTCATTACCAATTTCCAACCCTAGTTGTGGCGGTGCACATGAGTCAACCGCACCTCTCGGATCGAACCAAACAGCATTACACGGACCATTACACGATACGAACCAGGAACGTGAAGGAACCAGTTCCACGATTACGAAGCGCCGACGGAAGCCGCGAGGACACAGCCAGCCCGGCTACGCGTAGATGACATCTTTTAACTCGGTCGAGCGGGCATTTTGCCGTTCCCGAACCCCGGATCACCAATAACCGTAATCATATTATTTTAGGGCTGTTTTACAGCCAATTTCATGTATAGTTTAACTTGTATTTAACTTGCCAAATGTCGGCATTAGAATTTGTATAACTTTTAGGATTGATTATATTGTTTAGTAACAATAAATGTCACGTTTTGAGAAACTCTGTTGTCTTTATTATCTCGTATTTTAATCACTTATTCACGCGACTTATACCCGGTACTATCATGCGATAGGAGTTGTGGTCGTCACCGTCACACGTGGAGGTTCCACCGAGATAGGTTGCAAAGTTTAAATTTACCGAATTTAAATAAAAGTGAAAATTGAGATAAATAAAGAGTATAACATTTCAAAACATTTTATATGTCTCTGCTTTTGCGAAGTAGGGAATCCTCTTTAAGAACGTTGGGATTCGTGAGAACTCTAACATTAAAGGGAAAGTTTCGTTGTGTTGAAAAAACACTTAAAATCGAAGTAAAATTAATTTTAATTTTCACGAAACAAGGCTTGGTAAAATTCCAATGTTAGTTGAATATTTTCGTAAGAAATATCCAATCAGTAACGAGATTGACCAGGCCAAAGTGCGGACGTAGTAGAAAACTACTAAAATAAAGGATTAGTTTCCATTTTATCATTGGATAAAATAACTTTCCACCGATAAAGTGTCGAGGGATTAAAGGATTATCGATCCTCGATGCCACGCGGATCCAGACTACAGACGACCATTCGTATCCAGACCAGACCTGCAGACACGTGCTCCAGTAGCCATCTTGACCACGCCGTCCCGTTCAGTCCCGATTCGAATTTTCCACGCCGTAAACCAGCTAAAGTTAAGTGTATTTCACCTATTATTTTAATAAATAATTTAAAGCGCCTTCTCACCCGACGCTAGTTTACTTGTAGTAGGATTCATTTGATTGTTTAAAATTTATCGATAGTTTAACACGTTTAACCACCACGTGGAGTTTAAGCTTAACCTTATCGAAGTGTATTGTTATTTTGAAGTGTATTTTTTTTATATAAAGTGTGTTATCGTTCTTTAGTAATAAAGAATTTAAAAACTTTTATCATGTCTGACGAAAACATTCATATGAATGAACGAGAAGTTGATGACGGAAACTTGGAAAATAGTTACGTCCGACTCGAAGACCAAACGGATTTAATTCCGGACGATTTGACAGAGTATTGTCGACTCTATAATCTAAATCGGGCTGATTTCAAAACAATAACCGAAGCGGTTAATCATGTACGCGTACTTGAGAAAAGAAATCAGAGAATTAGACCCGATGAAGATGAAAATTCGGAGAACGAAAGTCGGCATTCGCGGACTTCACACCGAACCCCACGAAAAACGATT
This sequence comes from Strigamia acuminata, assembly GCA_949358305.1. Taxonomy (NCBI): domain Eukaryota; kingdom Metazoa; phylum Arthropoda; class Chilopoda; order Geophilomorpha; family Linotaeniidae; genus Strigamia; species Strigamia acuminata. The sequence goes on from OX442314.1 coordinate 4,047,360, forward strand.
CCCACGAATCGTAAGCTGGACTTTCCCTCTCCTAAAAAGAGGTTGGGATATCAAGCCCGGATAGTGTCGACTCCACAGCTAAACGATAGAATGGTACGCGAACCATCGTTTAGCCGATCTCGTAGTCAACAAAGTTCTGGACAAAGAACACCCAACTCTAATAGTCCTTTAAATCTAGCCAAACCAAGGTCTAGATCGACTAGTGTTAATCGAACGATTAACAATAGTAATTCGGGTTTTATCCCCCAAACTTCGGGGAATAGACAAAATGTCTCCCAAAACTCTGAACAAATTAGTAATTCAGGATATGCCTGTTTTCGATGGAAAACAGAAGGACGTGGCTAAATTTTTAGCTACAGCCAAAACAGTCGCTGTCGCTAAAGGTTTGACTCTGGATGAGATGGTAAAACGCGGAATACCAACTTATTTATCTGGTATAGCCCACGAATGGCATACCGATAACCTCGACAAATTTGTTGACTGGAAAACTTTCGAAAAGATGTTTTTGGCGGAGTTTGACATGATTCCTGTCACTCGAGCCCGAAAGCTTCGAAATTTAATCCAGGGCCCAGAAGAGCCACTTTATACATTTCTTTTGAGATTTAAACAAGCTCAAGGATCTTATTCAAAAAGAGATGAAGCCCCCACTCTTCTCGAGAATTTGAATTTAGTTAGTTACAATCGAATAATCGATAGAGGTCTTTATGAAGAATCATTTAATGACATATTTCAATTTGTCCGGCAGAATAGGGCTCTTTTCGAAGCCCAAAATGCTAGTGTAGACACTATTGCCAATAAAGAGGACGAAACTGCCCCGTCAAATACTCAAAAAGGTAAAGACGCCAGGAGTTCGCGCCCACTCATACGATCTACTCAGACGTTGAACGCCGAACCAGAAGTTGTACCTATGGAATCTGACGAGACAGACAATCTTGAAAACGATGTTGGATTCAACAACATGGTATGTGCCCTATCGGAGAAAGCAACTGGAAAATGCTTCCATTGCAATCAACCAGGACACTTTAAGAGGGAATGTCCTTTGTTACAAAAAAGAAAATTTGTTCAGGACAAGCCCCAAGGTACTGGTAATAATACCAATACCAATCCCGCCTCTGATCTTTTTAAACGACAGAGACAAAATTGGGTGACCGCTGAATCTTTGGACCAAAAGCTTGAAGACTTCAAAACTACTATGCAAACTAGTATGACAAAATCCATGTCGGACTTATTCACTAAATTTTTGGATCCAAAAAATGCGACCACTCCGCCTTTGGCGATTGAAGGTCCACCGACTCCAAAAAACTAGTAGAGGGGGTTACCGAAAACCCCCTAAAAAACCAGAGTAATACATTATCCTCAGAAATAGAAAATGTTCTAAACGAAACTCTGAACAAATTAGTAATTCAAGATGAGGAAATTAAACGACCTAATCGTAAAACTAGGAAAAGGAATCCAAAGTATGTATTTAAGGAACCTTATCCCAACACTCCTTTTTCGATGGAAGAGACTGAAAATCCATTTACATCATTCGATGACGACCTCTTTCCTGCGGATAAGGGGGACGAATCTTGGCGAGAGTCCTTGAATGCAATAATTGAAAGCGCTGTAAATCCTCCTGTTCGAGAGGAAACCACTAGTTCTAGTGGAGGAGTATGCGAAAGTTTGGAGGCAATGATGGAAAATTTAGATATCTCCTCGAAATTATCTAGACATCATAGACTTCGTAAATATGTCAAAGAACATCAGCTCAAGAGAGCTGAAGTAGTTGAACGCATCAAACGTTTAGGAAACAGTAGCGACGACCCCCGAATGAAAATAACAATAGGTGGACTCACCTATAATGCTTTAATGGATTCAGGAGCCACCCAATGTTTTATTGGATTACAATTACTTGACAGTACTTGTGCCTCCCCTGACTTCATTCAAGATTGCCCCCGAAATATGAAAGTGTGTGCCGTCGGCATAACTCATATCCCGCTAGGACAAATAACCCTTTGTGTTCAATGGGCAGATGGAGTAGAATTCACTCCAATGAATTTCATCATTTTAGACCGAAATGTGTGTGGCCTAATTTTAGGGCACAATTTTATGCGTCGTACAACAATTAATTTAAATCCAGCACGAGCTGTATTTGACTGTGACAACAAACCTGGTTGGACTGCGCCTTACGTGGATAACGAATTTAATGACAGTCTAGCGAGGTTACGCACACTAAGAGACGACGGAACAGTCACTCATACACCCGACAATTGGGAAGAATTGTTGGTGAAAGATTGTGATTGTTCCGACGAGGATAAGACCAAATTACTAGAAGTAATTTCTGGAATCAAGCACGTCTTTCGGGACAAAGTTGGTTGTACGAACCTTGCCAAACATAAAATTACGTTTAAAAAGGACGCGAAATGGAAAAAACAACCGTTTCGCATGTACAATCCAGCAAAAATTGCGATTATGACCAAACTAGTTGAAGAGCTAGAAGCAGAGAATCTCATTGAGAAATCTACGGGGCCTTACATAAGTCATCCCGTAATAGTTGCCAAACCAAATGGCACATATAGGTTATGTATTGATTTCCGATGGTTAAATGCGATCACCGAAATCAATGCAATCCAAATGCCCAGTATTGATTTGCTCATGCACAATACTAATCAGGCAAAATACTTCACCTCACTTGACCTTACAAAAGGATATTATCAAGTAGAGATGGAAGAAGAAGATAAGCAGAAAACTGCTTTCTATACTCCGAAAGGCAACTATCAATTTGTACGTATGCCATTTGGGTTATGTAACGCGCCTTGTACATTTCAAGCCCTAATGGAACAAGTTATGGGTGACGCGTTATATAAACACGCATTAGTCTATTTAGACGATGTAATTATCTTTTCTCAGACTTGGGATCAACATCTCGGTCACATTAAAGATGTATTAGAACGACTAGACAAAGCAAACTTATCCGTAAATAAAGAAAAGTCTAAGTTCGGCAGAACTACGCTAAAATTTCTGGGACACTTAATCACTCCGAATGGATTAGCCCCGGATCCTGATAAAATAGCGTCAGTACGAAAATTTCCCACCCCAAAAACATCGAAAGATGTACAAAGGTTTCACGGGTTGGCAAATTTCTTTAGGAAGTTTATTCCTAACCACGGTGAAATTGCTACTCCACTGACTAGCATAATGCACGAGAAAGCAACCTTTGTCTGGGGACAAGAGCAAATAGACGCTTTCGAAAGAATTAAAGACATTTTATGCGACGAAACTCAAGTTTTGTTAATGCCTAACATGCTCGAACCCTTTGTGATTCTAACAGACGCTTCACATTCAGGATTAGGAGCGGTATTATGCCAAGATGTGGATTTTCTTGACAAAAACAAGGACAAATGGATTAAAACTCCAAGACCCGTAGCCTACGCTAGTCGCGTACTTCGAGGAGCCGAGCAACGTTACACTACTCCCGAATTAGAGTGTCTGGCGGTAGTATGGGCTGTAGAACGTTTCCGCCCTTACATAGAATACACGTCTTTCACCCTGGAGTCAGATGCAGAAGCCTTAAAATGGCTAATGGGAACGCCAGAACCTTCTGGTCGTTTTGGCCGATGGGCAATTAAACTGCAATGTGGCGCCTTTAAGATTAAGTATCGCCGTGGTACTCAAAATCAAGTCGCAGACGCATTTTCAAGAGCTCCTTTGAGTATTGAAGACATTCCGAAGGATGATTACATCGAACCCACAGAAATAACTCAATTCTGGCCCGAATGGGACGGAAATAAAGAAGTTACTCGTAGAGAAGAACCAAAACCCTGTCAGTTCTTAACAAACGTGTCAGTAAAGTTTGATTATTCCAAAAAATTAAATAATTCTTTGGAAAAGGGGGAGAAAGGTCATGTAGAACCAGAAACTTTATTTAGTGCTTTAACCGAAGTACTAAGTATAGTTCCTCCTACCAGAGCAGAAATCATCGAAGCTCAGCTCAAAGACTATGAATGTAGAAAAATAATAACTCACCTAAAATTAGATGAAGTTGAGCAAAGAAGGAATAAGAAAACTAAGCGATGGATGAAAGACATCAAAGGCTACCAACTAGATTTCAAAGAAAATCATGATAATGAAGATGAGAATAGTAATGACTCTGAAATGTTAATCTTCTTCAAACCAACATTTGAAGAAGAATTAAATGATTCCGGCAACGGATTTAAAGCGGTGATTCCACCTTCGTTAGTACGACGAGTGTTGTTCGCATGCCACGGACATCCGTTAAGTGGACACGCGGGGATGAGTAAAACGCTCGAACGAGCGAAACTCATCTATTATTGGCCTAAAATGAGCAAAGACACGTGCAATTATGTTCGTAGTTGTGTTCATTGCCAACAATACAAACCTAGTCAACACCGCAAAAACAGAGCGAGTTATACTCCTCACAATATGGCACAGCCATGGGAAGTTCTTTGTTTAGACTTCATGGGTCCCAAACCCGCTGGTCAATACCAACATAAATATATTTTAGTAGGAATCGATCAATGTACTAAATGGGTAGAATTAGCTCCATTAAGCAAAGCTTCAAGTGAAGCAATTATAACAAAGTTAGGTGATATCGTACATAGATGGGGATACCCCAGGAAAATTATCAGTGATAATGGAAAACAGTTCGCATCAACCATCTATGAGGGTTTCTGCAAAAGGCATAACATTAAAATGACGCATATAAGTCCTTATCATGCTCAGGCCAACCCCACAGAACGGGCAAACAGGGATATCAAAATAATGCTTGCAATTTATTCTGATGTGCACTCTCACTGGCCACGTTTTCTGAATGAATTTGCATTTGCATCCAGAACGGCAAAATCCGAAGCAACCGGATCGACGCCATTTTTATTAAATACGGGAAGAATAGTAACACTACCTTTCGACCCGCGAATTATTCAACACGCGAATAAATTCGATAAAAATAACCCTGAGGAATTCGTGTTTAATTTACTCGGGATTTTACGAAGAGCACACCAAGAGATGCACCGTAGGATCCAACTAAATTACGAGAAACACGACAGAATTCACCGTAATAAATTTCATATTTGCAAATATGAAGTAGGTGATTTAGTCTGGAAAAATACACATATTCTTTCCAATCAAGACAAAGGCATTACTAAAGGATTTGCTGAAAAACGAGACGGACCGTGGGAAATCACGGCCGTATTAACAGGAGGTGCATACGCCTTACGAAAATTATTAGATGACTCAATTGAACCATCGATAAATACGGATGATCTCACCCCGTATATCCCTTCATACCCGATTGAGACATGGACTCTGGGTCAGAAAAAAGGAAAACTGAAAGATCATCCAAACCCTGATTGGATGTCGGCAAATTCCGAATTTAACGAATCTAATTCACAAGAATTAGATAATCAAGATATGGAAGAAACCTCTCGTGAAAATCTTGAAAAAGATATGGAAGAACTTCCTCAAGAAAGTCTTGAACAAGAAGAAAGAATAATTCCTACCTCAAATGAAAATGGAAACGAGATTATCGATCCACGAAGTAATAACTCAAATAAACGGAAGCGAACAGCTGACCTTCCGGAGATAATCTCGAGACCGAAAAGAACTTCGAAGCCAAATCCGAAATATACTACGGATTTTGTGCAGATGATTCAAGAACGTCGTTAAAAGATTCTAAATATAAAAAGAATATTCTAAAAGATATTGATTTAAATCAGATATTGAATATTCAAATCGAAAATTCGCGAAGTCACCTGGTAACTTATGACCCCGGGTGGAGAGTAAAAGATTCGTTCTATATTCAGTCTTCTAACACACACGTGAGAGAAGAAGAACTTCGTCGAATTCAACAAAAATCACGAACAATTGCGTCGATATTGTTAGCCATTAAACAAAGAATACAGGTATGATGATTATACATATGAATTAATATATATATCATGACATCTCTTTATATTTAAAGAAATACAAACCAGCGGAATTCGTTTATTAGCGGCGGAGGATTTGAAAGCCACGTGCTCTAAACTCCAAGTTATCGTCGAAGCGACTATACTTAGAATTCTACAAGCTACGCTTCTAAAGGAAGCAGGACATTTTCGTAAGTTCGATAAAATTATCAATACACGAAAGTGTAAAGTTGTAACGAATTATAATTATAAAATTCGTAAATTGAGTTACGCGTCTTCTCAATAGAGGGCGCGCGCATACAAAAGTATTGCAAATAAAACTAAAACGTTTTCTATATTTGTAGAATTATGGTCAAGAAGATACCAATTAAAAAGCGGCGAATTGTGATTCAGTCGAGCTCTTCGGAGGAAGACGATACACCCACGGTCAACCCGACCATCGTAACAATCCCGGGAGCGCCAAATACTCCTATTGTGCTCGACCAAAAAGGATGGGACATATTAACATGGGCCCGAAACAACCCAGAGGCTCTCCCAAAGGAAATTCGTCCAAAAACGGCTGTACCCAAAACGGCGATGGAGGTTACCCAAGAAACCTTCATTATACCAAAAAAGGACAGTTTCTCCAAAAGCCATCCTTTACAGCCGGTCCATAAACCAAGTACGAGTCGAATGAACGATTCATCGACCTCTCATGAGAGAAGTCTGGACGAGATTGTCCAATTAGAGGCGAATCGAAATCCCGAAGGAAATCGCCACCAAGACAGCAAACGCAAACAGCGAGAATACGTTCATTACGACTCGCCGCCACCCACGACTTCGCGCGAAGTAGTGTATACCCCTAGATATAATACGGCTAGAGGAAAACGTACGTTTGTGTCCACGAGAGCCCCCAAACTACAGCCGATGACTGTTCAACAAAGAGCAGCTAATAAGCAAGAAAAGGCACTGCGTCGAAAAGCCGCTTGCGATCGTGACTTAGAATTGGGAATTCCACACGACAATTTGGAGCTCGCGAAGGGCGAAATACCGTGCCCCTTCTGTTTCGGGGTTGGTTGGATGTCCGGCTCCGGGACAGGGTGCCATTTAGCATCATGCGGGAATTGTCTCGGATCAAAACGACGATTAAAAATCCAACCCTGGAACCTGTGACGGTGACGACCACAACTCCCATTTAACAATGGTACCGGGAAGAGATCGCAATAAATAAACAGTGAATACAATACGAGATAAATACAAGACAGTTTATTGTTGGCAAACAATATGGATGAGCTAAATTATACATAGGACTAATGCCGACATTTGGCAAGTTAAATCAGCTATTAAACTATACAAAGAATTGGCCAACTGGCCCTAGAATAATATCACTACGGGTCTGGAATATGGGAGCGGTTTCCCCATCGCTCGACCTGATTATAGATGTCATCTTAAGCCGGATGGCTGTGTCCTGGAGTCCGATACGGCTTCGCTGGTTTCCTTGGTTCGCTGTGTGAACTATCGCACGTCGATAAATCGAATGATCTGAGCATTGCGGTTGACTTTGTCTGCACCGCCACAACTTTGGGAGGATATTGGTGTAAGTAAATGTATTCATTTACTTATCAATATTCCACTTATGAATTATATTTAATTCATATCGTTGTGAATTCTTATTTAGATATTTCGGGAATAAGTTGTCGTCAACTTATCGGTTATATTGAGTTCAATATGAGATTAAGTCTTCTGACTTGATTTTGGTCCAACTGGTTGTCGAGTTTAAGTTTTGCTGTTATAAATAAAATGAAGATTAAGCTTCCCGTCGCAACACACAATTGCCATCGATTAGAATATACGCCTTGCCATGCAGAACGGTATCAAGCGTCCCCGGCGTCGCAGCACGGTCGTCCATCGAGTGGTTGACGGTACCACGTACACAGGGGTCGATAGCTCGCGGCTCCGCACAGCAGTTTTATCTCTCGCGGTACTAATAATAGACCGACTGCTTTGGCATCGAATACCATGAGAATCAGCTTGCCAAACACTTGGTGCTACTCGTGGTTACTGTAAAACAGACTGCTTTGGCACCATCAGGTGAAGGAACCGATTCTCAACAATACCGATGCTACTCGTGGTAACGGAATACGTTCATACCGAAAAAGACAACTTGGTCCTGTCCGGAGGATACTGAATTGCACAACGGCGGGTTCTCCTTCGGCGTCGCAACCGTAGACTGTAACATTTATGCAACATAATAATCCCAGCACTTCGACTTCAATTGCCGGCGGTGGCATGATTCTGTAGAATCATGCAACGGTTCTTTGCGAATAAATCAACAAAGAACCAAAAGGTTTTTTACGTGAACAACGAATCATATTTCATAAGTAACAATACCAAACAGAAAATAATCAAACAGAGCTGCAGAATGGCCGGTTGTTTGGGTTTATATAACCTGACTGGATTAAGGATTAATCCAGTTATCCAATTGGAACATGGGTTCCACGAATCCCTCCAATCCCGTATCACCGGAAGTGGATACGGAGGAACAATGTGCTAATTCTCACCACAACCGGAACTGGATACCCAGGACCGGAAATGGATCCACCAATCAGATCTATTGGTTGATCGATTGATCACCAAATGTCCTGTCCCGCAGAAAATGGAAGTTACATTGTATTTAACATCACAAGACATTAATATATCTTTATATTAATGTTCACAAAGCTTCGTTTCATTCTAGTAAATATAGTTTTATATTTATTTACATGTTTTATATTCATATCTTGAATTTGCCGCTAAATCGTAATCGCGCCATCTTGTGGCAACATTGCGCATTGACAAATGCGGTTTTAGCAGACGACTCTTCGTGATTCGGCCGGAATCCTTTGATATCAAGTAGGAATGAGTGTTTATTCTTAATAAACGAACATCTTTGTATTTGAAACATCATAAATAACTTTATTCCAGACATTTATCAGTTTTACACAGAATATCTTCGAGATATCATGATAATGGCGCAACAGCGCTTCTTTCTAAGAAAATAGGCATTTATAGCCATTGTAAACCGTCACACATCCCCCTTAATAACACAATTATATAAAATTTTATAGAGTTTTCGTTATTCTCCTAATTAGCATAAATGCTATTTTCGGACTTGATGTATCTTGGAGATACCGTGACTTCCAATTTCGAATTTGAGCTTACATAAACTAACTTGAATTATCTAAGTTCTGATTTTCTGCCGAAATAATCTTTTCTAATAGCCTAAATTCAAGTCCAGAATTTATTTCCAAGTCTTCTTTTTGAAGAAACTTTCGTCATACATAAAATCATCATTTGTGTTATCACAAAATATTTATTTCATATGCCTAGTCAGATGTATCGCTATAAATATACAATAAATAGCTTTTAGATGATAAGAGTTGACAATTAAGAAATCATAATTGTCCCCCTTAATTGTCATGACCGGAGTCACTTGGTATTCTTTGTACAATTGACTAATTTAATTAAACTAGTTGTCTTAATAATGTAGCATTACTTTTCAAAATTTTGTTAATTCTAACTTTTATATTTTGTCCCCCTTTTCTTTAGAAGAGAGGTCATGATTTTTAGAAGAGGATTTTCTGTTTACACTATAATCGGGGAATCTTTGTGTATCATATCATGTTAATCAACATGATTCTTTGCTAAATATTGAGCTCGCATATTTGCAAATTTCCGAGATCTCTCAGCCTGCTGTACTGATTTTTTTTCGACGTTTTTTCTTTGGGCAGTTACACACAGTGTACTCACTTGGCAGTGTAAATGACCGTGACGACCCAACTTTTTGTTTTAGGTCATCTCTGGAAAACCATACATGAATGGGACCCTCATTGGAAAACCATACGTGGAAAGGACCCATATTTGGAATTGTGAAATCCCGCAACAAACGAGGGGATCTATATTTGACTCTAAGTCGTGGAACTGATGATTGGAAACCTGGGTTTTCAGTCAGTTTTTGAACATGTTGGTTTGTACTTGAAGTTTCTTCATCACCAGCTGGACTTGGTGACCGAAAACGCTTTTTTGAAGTTCTTAATTCCTCTCGTTGAGATGAATTATTCTGGATATTGCAGGGTTGCTTTCCAGACGCAAATTGTTGTATCTCCGTCAGATTGACGACTGGGACGGGTTTTAGTCGTTGGTTACGGTATTGATTTCGAAATACGAATTGTTGCGCTTCGTTTATATTTTTAAATTCAGCTGAATTTAACTGGTATTGTTTACAATACTGTTCGAATTGATACCGGATCTCCCGTGGGTTAGTCAAAAAACTTTCTTTTTTAGGTTTAAAATCATTCTCATTATCGTGTTGGTAATACTTTTTCAAGGGAAAAGTTTGCTTGACCTTTTTTCGATTTGAAATGGGCGTTAGGTAGAATTGTCTTGGCTGGGGACTCTTCTTGGTAGACAAATCATACGTCCGCAAACATGAGTTTGTGATCGGCGATCGGGCACGTTGTTGTACGTTATTTGACTGCAAATGTTTGTTTGGAGTCCGAATATCTTTCCTTTGCGTTGATATTGGTGGCCCAAAACTTTTGTTTACGGTTCCCAATTCTTTTGATAGCGGTAGGTTAATCGACAGATTAAGGCTAGCCACATATCGTTGTGCTTCAGCTGGATTAGCATATCGAACTGAAATTAGCTGATCTCGATTGTAAACGAGTTTTAATTTGTTCTGAACAACCGACTGGTTAGTTAACGAACTCTCTGGACGAGAATTATTAGGTTTATAATTCTCTTCCCCCTTATCTACCGAATTAGGTGGTTTAAACTTTTCTAACTTAGATCCCCTACTGGATGTTTGAAACATAGTATGAGAATCTTGATTCACTAAGTTTCGGCTGTATGTTTGTGGATTCCGTACTGGATCTTGATGTGAAGATTGAGATTGGGTACGGTCTCGCCAGTTCCTAGCTTTTACATAGTCTGAAGCTTCGATTATATTTTTAAACTTGGTTTTATCCAGTCCATGACGATTACAATACAGAGTAAAATGATCGGGAATCTTTTCTGTTTGATCGCCAAGTGGTACAGAACTTAAATTTAAGTTTGTCTGCTTATTATTTCCTTTTGGATCGATCATATTCAATGGTTTTTGAGCCATAAAAAAATTCAAAATCTGACGATTTTAATTCTTTAATTTATAAAGAAGACGAATATAATACACTTTTCAACAAGAAACACTTCTAAACTTTACTTTTGACAAAATAAAATTAAACTTCGCGTTTGTTTGACACGTGTTAGCTTTTGCAGGTTACACGGCACACAAAATTCGAATCGTGACTGAAATCGGGACGGCGTGGTCAAGATGACTCTGGAACACGTCTTCTGGTCTGGTCTGGATGCGAATGATCAGTATCTGATCTGGTCCTCCTTTAATAGCAGGGGGCTGGGGATCCCTAGATCTCCCAACTTCTGATTGGCGGATGTTAGTGTCGGCCAATGGTATAAAGGACGTTACATCTATTTAGTAGTTCTCTACTAAGTCCGTTCCCTTCGAGATTCAATTTTACCGATAAAATAAAATTCCTTCGGGAAGACATTCGTAAAATATTGTATTTTTCAAATGAAAATAAAATAAACTTACTTCAATCTTCTTGAACTTTGGGATTTTTACCAATCCAAATAATTAAATAACTTTTCTTCAAAAAATATTTTTCTTTGATTATTCCGTTTAGTGTGTAATATCATTACAACCACAGTTTTAATAAAGTTTTCTCAAACTCTCAATTTTTCTTATTCTTATTCAATTATCGTTCAAATAATCATTCCTTTGTAATTGAAATCTATTTTCGATTCCCAACATTGTGTATTCATTTCCAATAGGAAGAATAATTTGACCAAGTCTTTACTTTTTCGGGTTTAAATTCCATTTTTCGAGTGTGAAAAAAATAAATTTTCACCATCCATCTCCCCCTTTTTTAACAAATTTTTTTAACAAATAAAAATTCGTTAAAATTCTTTAAATTTGTTTTGCGAGAAAAATTATCTAATTCTCTAATCTTCCAAAAGAAAATATTCGAAATTTTACTTTAAACGATAAAGTTATTGGTACAAATGTGTACTTGTTTTTCGGGAGAAAACTATTCGACAATCCTTTAGACTTTTGGGTAAAAATTATTCATCAAATCTTTCTTTTTTGATGACAATTGCTTTGATTTTTCGAAAGAAAATATCTAGCTAAATTCCACTTTTCCTGAGCGGACAATTGTTTTCACAATTAGTTATTCCTTTGCGATATTTACGAAGGACGTGTCTTTGATTATTCGTTTTAATAATTTTCGTCCCCCTTATCTCTAATAACGAGATGTTTTTGCAGAGATCTTTTATCTTTTGAATGAAAGAATATTTAAATCTCAATTGTCGTAAATACCTTCATCTGCTGCAGCATTTCCTCAATTTGAACTTTTCAAATGAAAAGACAAATCTGGAGAACTTTCACTGTCAAACTTCTATTCCTATCGCGCCAAAATTCGTAATTCACTGGTTTGGAATTCCGTATAACACGTGACACAATAACAGTATCGATGTCACAATTAAGCAGTTTACTACTCGGTCCGCGCGAGGACATGTAAATTACTTTTTTCCGATAAAAATAATTTTTCTTTGAAAAATATTTGAAATTGATTTTTCACAACTACTTTTGAATGAAATAAAATGAAGTTATTCCAACTTTTCGTTAATTGCTCACACATAACATTCCCTTTACTGTGGGATTTGCATCGAAATTCCATTTTTAAAGAACCTTTCTTTTACTTATCGCAAATAAAACATATTCAATCGTTTTTCTGATTAAACTTTAACACGTAAATTACGAACGAAATATATGATGACATTCCATTAACCTTTAGGAAAATTGACTAAATTCTTAATTTTTAGAGAAAAATAATGTATCTAGAATCTTTCCTTTTCCGAATAAAATCTATGTTCAAAATAGAAGATAAATCTTGTGCAATTCTTAGTTTTTTCGAATGGAAAAATACAACTTTTCATCAGCGGTGATTTATTTGATTTTTCCGAAAGAAAAATAATTACTTTGAAACTTATTTTCTTCGTTTAAATCAGCTATCTGATTTTAAAGCTTCAATCCAATTAAAAAATATTCGCTCCGTAAATATTTCATGTGGCAAAGTTCATAGCCACAAATGGATTTGTTATTCCGGTTTTAAGAAATCATGTGGGAAAATGTCCGATTAGATTACTAAAAATATTCGTTGTTTTTCAAACAGCTAAATTTCATTTAGAAATTCTCAAAATTTGGGAGACCCAAATATCGTTGGAAACTTAAAACACTGTTAAATTTCCGAAAGGAAAGATTGAATGAAATCCTTTTACTTTTCCGAGGGAAAGCGTTTATCGTGATTCGTAACTTTCAATGTAAAAAATACTATTCTACGTGGTCGGCAACTTCATTCGCCGCCATTTTATATTTTCTTAATTTCCATTGTCCCGAAGGAAAAAATGTACTTTTTGTGAAAATAGTTAATTCCTTCAAATAAAGGTAATATTCATTTCGATTTGCAAATCTTTTCTGCGAAATGGAGTGTGTTGTTTTTCTCCAACAACTAAATTATCTTTGGTACCGATGGCAGTGGAAAAATTAGTTCGCGACACTTAAATAAATCTCTACGAACCTTCTGTAACATTTCTCCGCTGTCTTTTATCTGTTGTCCGCCATAATTTCCAAGCATTCGTTCGCACCTTGCGTTGAAGGTTTGAGTAGCTTCCCTGCTGCGTTTGATACGGAGATCGACGCGTATTGCTATGGCGCGTGGTCGCTGGCTATCGGTGTCGACGTACAGTTACAAGAAACTTAATTTCTTGTAAATATTTCCAAATAGTTGCGGTGTTTTCTTCGTTTTAACTTTTCAGGTGGAAAGATAAATTCGTAAGAAGTCCGCCTTCTAAACTTGTATGTTTTTAGCTTTTCGAAATAAAACAAACTTCGAAAAAAATATCTGTATTCTTATTTCACTCGAAACTTTTTTTTGATTTCTTATTTAAAATACTTCGTATTCCTTAAATTGTCGAACGAAAATAGTAAAGAGAGTTCACTAAACGTTTCCATTTCGTCAGTTTAACTTTTCACATGAAAATATAAACTGAAAATCTATTTGTCTGTTTTAACTAAAATTTTTTTGTTAATATCGGATTCAAGATTCGCTTTTGCAATTCGATCGAATTAATTTGCAACCTATTTCAGTGATCGTGTGATAGGTCTATAACTTCCGAAATTCCTAGTTAAAGGACTGTTTTGGTGTTTCTCAAGAAAATAAACATGGTTTGAAACTTGTCTGTTTTTTAACTAAATCTTTTAGTTAAATATTTATCTCAAAATTCACTTTTACAATTCTATCGAATTTAATTGCAACCTAATCTCGGTGGGACCTCCACGTGTGAGATTAGGTGGTAGTCTTTGAAATCCCTAAAATCTTCAAACGAAAATAATGAAGGAAAATCTACTACGTATTTCTATTTCATCAGTTTAACTTCTTCACATGGAAATATAAACTGAAAATTTAATCTGTCTATTTTTAACTTAAATCTTTTAGTTAAATATTTATCTCCAATATTCACTGTTGCAATTCAATCGAATTTAATTGCAACCTAATCTCGGTGGGACCTCCACGTGTGACGGTGACGACCACAACTCCCATTTAACAATGGTACCGGGAAGAGATCGCAATAAATAAACAGTGAATACAATACGAGATAAATACAAGACAGTTTATTGTTGGCAAACAATATGGATGAGCTAAATTATACATAGGACTAATGCCGACATTTGGCAAGTTAAATCAGCTATTAAACTATACAAAGAATTGGCCAACTGGCCCTAGAATAATATCACTACGGGTCTGGAATATGGGAGCGGTTTCCCCATCGCTCGACCTGATTATAGATGTCATCTTAAGCCGGATGGCTGTGTCCTGGAGTCCGATACGGCTTCGCTGGTTTCCTTGGTTCGCTGTGTGAACTATCGCACGTCGATAAATCGAATGATCTGAGCATTGCGGTTGACTTTGTCTGCACCGCCACAACTTTGGGAGGATATTGGTGTAAGTAAATGTATTCATTTACTTATCAATATTCCACTTATGAATTATATTTAATTCATATCGTTGTGAATTCTTATTTAGATATTTCGGGAATAAGTTGTCGTCAACTTATCGGTTATATTGAGTTCAATATGAGATTAAGTCTTCTGACTTGATTTTGGTCCAACTGGTTGTCGAGTTTAAGTTTTGCTGTTATAAATAAAATGAAGATTAAGCTTCCCGTCGCAACACACAATTGCCATCGATTAGAATATACGCCTTGCCATGCAGAACGGTATCAAGCGTCCCCGGCGTCGCAGCACGGTCGTCCATCGAGTGGTTGACGGTACCACGTACACAGGGGTCGATAGCTCGCGGCTCCGCACAGCAGTTTTATCTCTCGCGGTACTAATAATAGACCGACTGCTTTGGCATCGAATACCATGAGAATCAGCTTGCCAAACACTTGGTGCTACTCGTGGTTACTGTAAAACAGACTGCTTTGGCACCATCAGGTGAAGGAACCGATTCTCAACAATACCGATGCTACTCGTGGTAACGGAATACGTTCATACCGAAAAAGACAACTTGGTCCTGTCCGGAGGATACTGAATTGCACAACGGCGGGTTCTCCTTCGGCGTCGCAACCGTAGACTGTAACATTTATGCAACATAATAATCCCAGCACTTCGACTTCAATTGCCGGCGGTGGCATGATTCTGTAGAATCATGCAACGGTTCTTTGCGAATAAATCAACAAAGAACCAAAAGGTTTTTTACGTGAACAACGAATCATATTTCATAAGTAACAATACCAAACAGAAAATAATCAAACAGAGCTGCAGAATGGCCGGTTGTTTGGGTTTATATAACCTGACTGGATTAAGGATTAATCCAGTTATCCAATTGGAACATGGGTTCCACGAATCCCTCCAATCCCGTATCACCGGAAGTGGATACGGAGGAACAATGTGCTAATTCTCACCACAACCGGAACTGGATACCCAGGACCGGAAATGGATCCACCAATCAGATCTATTGGTTGATCGATTGATCACCAAATGTCCTGTCCCGCAGAAAATGGAAGTTACATTGTATTTAACATCACAAGACATTAATATATCTTTATATTAATGTTCACAAAGCTTCGTTTCATTCTAGTAAATATAGTTTTATATTTATTTACATGTTTTATATTCATATCTTGAATTTGCCGCTAAATCGTAATCGCGCCATCTTGTGGCAACATTGCGCATTGACAAATGCGGTTTTAGCAGACGACTCTTCGTGATTCGGCCGGAATCCTTTGATATCAAGTAGGAATGAGTGTTTATTCTTAATAAACGAACATCTTTGTATTTGAAACATCATAAATAACTTTATTCCAGACATTTATCAGTTTTACACAGAATATCTTCGAGATATCATGATAATGGCGCAACAGCGCTTCTTTCTAAGAAAATAGGCATTTATAGCCATTGTAAACCGTCACAAACCCCAAGTTTGTTTCATTCGTGGTTAAAGGGTTGTTCGATCCAGTACCCCGAAAATGGGCAACCTGCCACCTTTGTAAAGCTTTACTATCTAACGATGGCAAAGCTGTATACGAGGATCCCGAATTTATGAATTCGCGAAGAACGCCCCTTGGCCTTCAAATGGGTTTGGAAAAAATGCCAAGTGTTGTCTGCGTAGATAATGCGACTCAAACGGACGAAGCCGCATTAGTCCCCATGCCAAACGTTGTGGAACACGGAATTTCGAACGAGTTCTTAATTGAACCTTACCAAGTTCCTCCGAACACCAAGATAGGACAGTTATTTGTTTGGGAGGTTGAATACTACTACCCCATCGTGGCTCGACTTGCAATTATCATTTCTCGTCAATTGGTTACGGGCCTACCCGATCAAATAACAGTAGGGTATGTGACCAGGATCATGCAAATGATCTTGAATCCACGTCGCGTTGAGGGCTTCAACATTTTGGAGCACCTTTGGAATTTGCTCGTGGGAAAAATCGCAGCTGAGATGAAAAATCAAATATGCGAAGGCTGGATTTTGGTTTTGCCCCCGGTGATTGACATCTACGAAAATCTCAAGAAAATGATCGATGAAGAAGACGGATCGACTGATCAGCCTGAAGCAGGGGATAAAGCACCCGAGACTCCCATCGCCACGGAAGTTGTTGCGACCGCTGCATTCTTCATAGATCGGCAACCGGAAGAACCTCTTCCCGCCAAGAAACGTGGCAAAAGCTCCTCTTCGAAGGATAGGCAAAAGCCCGCCACGGAGACCGAAAAAGGTCAAGAATAAGCGGTATTTCGAATTTAAACAATTAGCAGTTTGTTTGTGTGTTCTGTGATAAAAAGATATAATATGTAACCGGAAAATTCTTTAATTAAGATTTTTGTAAGAAGTGCTTTTTCCGTTATACGAAAATGACTTCATGTTTATTGTTTTAATAATAACCAAATTATTTTTATAACCGTCTCTAAAAAGAGAAAATAAAAACATTTTTGAGCATCCTAAGGATAAGAACATGTTTATTAAAAACACTCGTGGGCCTTATAAGTATTGGAAATAAAATATTTATTAATATGGATAAATTTGGCACAAATGATATTCCTAAAGAATAACATAAAATATAAGAGTATATGTTTAGTTATTAAGGGGGATGTGTGACAAATTAGCAATAGATGGCGCCACTAGTACTAGCGGCAAATTCAACCTCGAGCTTACTATTTCCCATATAAATAGTTCACAAACATATTATTATGTTTGATACGACCAAATGTGATTCACATCGATAATATAAAGGTATATTATCAATACTTAAGAAGATAAAAATAGGCGTTACTGCTTTATCACCGATACATGACGAGGAACACGGTTTTGAATGTATTTCCGTTCTGTGTATCCATTTCCTGTCCCCGGTATCCAGTTCCGGTTTATGCTAAAAGATTAACATAATCCCAATTTGCATCTCCGTATCCACTTCCTGCGATACGAGATTGGTGGAACCTAATCCCACCGAGTATAAAACTCCCTGACAACAGGAAGTTAAGTTAGTTCTTGATTTCTGGTTATTTGGTATGTTCCGCATGTCAAATAACTGTTTCTTACTCAGGGCATGGGCCTACCGGTCCATGCATAGCATGGCTCTGCTGAGCCATGCAACCCCCGTCAACTGAAGGCGAAGTTCGGACTGTTAATGTTTCCGTCAAACGGTCTTGCCGAGGAGAAAGCCTCCCGCATAAGTATCCTCGTGGTCGGACAATAGAATCACGTGTGATACCAAAGTATTTAGTAACCGTTAGTAGCACTGTTACTGAAAGAGATTGACTCCATCACTTGATGGTGCCAAAGCAGTCTGCATGCAAAACATGCAGTTACCGCCAGTAGCACTATGTGTTTGGGAAAGTTATATCTCTTCAGTGATGGTGCCAAAGCAGTCTACTTATGAGTAGTATCTCAGGTGATTAATTCTGTTGTGCAGAACTGCGGGCTATATCCCCCTGAATACCAGTGCCGTCTCTCACCGCACTGTTAGTTAGGGCACGCGCGATACTGTTCTGCTCAGCAAGGCGAACTTTGACGGCAATTGTGTGTTGCGATGTTTAACCTTTATATTTTGTAGTTGATAAATACACCTTAATTGTTTAAACTTGGCAACAAGTTAACAACCGAAGTAAGTCACGAGACTTATTTCACTGTATGACGAATCAAATTCGTAACAATAAATTGAATACAATTTATTGAGTTAATTTATTAAACTCACAACATCGCGAATTAAATATAATTCGCAAGCGGAACCTTGGCGAATAAATGACTTCATTTATTCATTACCAATTTCCAACCCTAGTTGTGGCGGTGCACATGAGTCAACCGCACCTCTCGGATCGAACCAAACAGCATTACACGGACCATTACACGATACGAACCAGGAACGTGAAGGAACCAGTTCCACGATTACGAAGCGCCGACGGAAGCCGCGAGGACACAGCCAGCCCGGCTACGCGTAGATGACATCTTTTAACTCGGTCGAGCGGGCATTTTGCCGTTCCCGAACCCCGGATCACCAATAACCGTAATCATATTATTTTAGGGCTGTTTTACAGCCAATTTCATGTATAGTTTAACTTGTATTTAACTTGCCAAATGTCGGCATTAGAATTTGTATAACTTTTAGGATTGATTATATTGTTTAGTAACAATAAATGTCACGTTTTGAGAAACTCTGTTGTCTTTATTATCTCGTATTTTAATCACTTATTCACGCGACTTATACCCGGTACTATCATGCGATAGGAGTTGTGGTCGTCACCGTCACAAGGTTTGTTGTTGTTGTTGTGTTCGGGTGGTTTACCGTCAGTGGGGGGAAGGTCCCAGGGCGCGTTCAATTCCTTCATGATGGGCGTGAGGTGGAAACGGTGTTTATCCATCAGTCGGGTCAAATCAGTTTTGTGCGCCAGTCGGAATTTGTTTTGCACGTAAATCTGGACGTGTGATTTGTAAGATGCACTCACGGGTCTGTCGTTGTTTTGGAAATAGTTTTCCGGGTCTGGAAACATCTCCAGAAACTCCTCGACGCTGAAGTCGCTGAAATTCATTAAAAAATCATGGAAAAAAATTAGGAATAATTATTGAAAAATCAGAAAACATTGTAAAAAAAATATAATGAAAAATCTTAAACAATCATAAAGAATCATGAAAAATCTTGAAAATCATTAAAAATCTTGAAAATCATGAAAAATCTTGAAAATCATGAAAAATCTTGAAAATCATGAAAAAAATCTTGAAAATCATGAAAAATCTTGAAAATCAAGAATAATCATAAAAATCATGATAATCAATCATGGAAAATCATAAAAAAATCTTAAAAAATCATGGAAAAAACAATGAAAAATCTTCTTTTTTTTTTTTAAAAAAATCTTTTAAAAAAAATAATTAAAAACCTTAAAAAATCATTAAAAAGCATCAAAATACTTGTAAAAACCCTAAAATCTATTTAAAACAAAAAAATAAAAAATAAAAACCTTTCCATAAATTTCCGTTTGGTTTCCGCCTTTTGAGCTTCGGCCAACTTGGGATAACTCCCACTCTCCAACCACCCGGAAACCGACGCATTCACGAAATTCACATCGCCCGTATTTGTCTCAATAAAACTCCGCAAATATTCTGGATCGGCATCCGGAAACACTTCCAAAATCGACTTCACCGTATCCATCGTAATCGTCTTCACCATGTCCATCGAAATCGACACATCGTTCTCCACTTCGCCCGAAGTCGACGCGATCGGTCCCGACCCATTAATCCCATTAATCACATCGGTCCGGACGTCGTTCGCCACCGGAAACGGCGCCGGCCCGTCCATTCCAAGCAACTCGCCGATCACGACGCGCACTCGGTCCGGATTTTCATGAAACGCCTCCAAATACGCGAGGATCTCCTCCCGGCTCGTATTCGGAACGTATTTCTCCACCACGTCCACATCCTTCACCAATTCGTCGTATTTGTCCACTTTCTGCTCACACAGGATCTTCAACGGCGCTTCTTCGGCTTTCTGTGGCTGTTTCGCGCTCAAACGATCGATCACGACGCTTGTGTTGGCATTTTCATTCTCACTGTCAATTTCAATCAACTCGTACACTTCTGTGCCGGTATTTTTCATTGTCGGAAGTGGTTTAAGACGAGACTGATTGTTTAATATCTACATATATTATTGTACAAATTTTGTAATTAAGCCTAACATGAATTTTTAGCAAATCGAAATATGGACTTACGGGAATTCTCACTTCTTCTATTCGCTTCGGAAATTGGACTCGATCATAACAACACGCGTGTTCAAAATGGGACTAATTGGATGACTTGTCCGAACTAGTTCTCCCTCGAGTTTTCCTGGTTCTCTTGGGACAACGCCATTGACCGGCAGTGGCCACTGTCAGAAGCTCTCGAAAGTTCTTCGGGGTTTTGGCATTATTGGGTTGTTGTAGCATTTATTACTGCCACAGTTCGTTCAGATCCACCACGTCACCCGGATGCGGCTCTCGAGGCGTCTCGGTGATCGGATTCACTTCCTACACACAAATTAAAAGCATTTTAATGACGAATTTAATGTTTTTGGGGCTTAGATTTAGAAAATAAAAGCGCTGGCTTTTGGGATGAGGTTTAAATTGCGCGCGCTACGAAAGCACCGTTGCATGTTTTATAAAGACGAAATGAAATGCCACCACCATTTTATTTTAATATTTGAGTTTGTTACCAATTTAAACATAAATTTTTTAAACAAAAAGCTTGTTTTTTCAATCTGAAGACTCATAAAAAAATCATCAAAAAGAATCATCCTCTTGTTCATGTTGTTCATCACCTGGTGGCGATAATTAAAATGAATACTATTTACACCGGATCCACGGTAAAAAAAAGCCAACATAAAAATCGAATTGATAACAAATATTTGTAAAACAAAACTAAAATAAAAAATAAGTAAGTTGATTTAAAAAAAATAAAAAATGTCTGTTTTATGTACACATATACAATGATCTAATCACAAAGAATAATGAAAAGTACGAATTTTCTGTTTTTGCTTTCTTGCCAATCTTCCTCGCGCTGCCGAAAATTACCAGTTGCCTCCGTTATTCATATTGTTACCTGACAAACGAAATTAAATTAAATTAAATTTAATTAAATTAAATATATAAAATACTTTTACTTTGCGTGACGATCACCTGTTCCCGTGCCTCGGCCGGGTCACACGACGTTGGCGATGGCGTTGGCATTGACCATCACTGGGAGTTGCTCGTTGACTCGTTGGAACACGATCAGTCCTTGCTCGTTCGGCCTGGGCACGGCGCCCTGCGCGTTCGGCCTGGGCACGGCGATAACGTTGACCGTCACTGGGGGCTGCTCATTGCCTTGTTGGAACACGATCAGGCCTTGCTCGTTCAGCCTGGGCATGGCGGCCCGCGCGTACTCCTGCTGCCTCCTCTGCACGGCCGCGAACGGAGTCTTACTCGGGTCGTTCTTCAGTTCCATCGCCTGCACTTCCGGGTGCGTCGCTACGTACTCTTGCTTCGCCTTCTTAGCGCCCTCCTGCACCTCCAGTCGATGCAGTTCATCGTCGTTCGACATTTGAGGACACCTGCGTTCAAATGCGATTAGTATGTACATTTAAAAATGCATTTTTTTTTGGCCTAAAATGAATCTTTTTTGGCCTAAAATGAATCTTTTTTGGCCTAAGATGAATTTTTTTTGGCCTAAAATGAATTTCTTGGCCTAAAAAGAATTTTTTTGACCGAAAATTAAATTTTTTGGCTTAAAATGAATTTTTTTGACCTAAAATGAATTTTTAATCAACTCGCCTTCCATTCTGGAAATGCTTGTAGTCGGCGACGGGCTCGCGACACACGTAACAGAACGTCTGACCGCACGTGCACGTCATCATGTTGCACCCTTCCTCCTTGATGATGCGCCTCTTGCACCGCGGACACGTGCGCAGCAGCGCCTCCGTCATCCGGTCCTCGATGTGCGTGCGAAACTGCATCTCGGCCTTCTTCTCGTCGCAGCTCAGCGGAATGTGGTTGGCTTCCTTGCAAAGCCTGCACGTGACTTTGAAACACTCGGGGTTGAGGCAGCTGAAGATCTTGACGTTCGCGTCCGGCATGATGCCGCAGAACGAGCAGTGCGGGCACGACTCGAGATCCGCGATGCCTGCGCGCCGGATCTCTTCCTCCTGCATCTTGCGCATCAGATTGGACAACACGTTGGGCGCTAAAACCTTCCGGAGCGTCGTCAGCGGGAACTCGGTCTCGCAGTACGCATCCAGGCACGGGAATTGGTATTTATCCTGGCCGATGCGCACCTCGGCCAGGTGCCGGATGCACGTTCTGCAGAACAAGTGGCCGTCCGAGCACTGCAGCATGTCCTCTAAGCGCAGTTCGTCCTCGAAACAGCAATCGCACGTCATCAGCTCGTCATTTTGCTTCGCCGTTGCGATTTTCCTCGTGTGTTCCGTTTCCTTGTCTGTTTTAAATTCTAAAAAATAAATATTGAAAAGAAAAATGAATTTTAGACGTGACGTGACGTGACGGTTAATTACGTTTGATTCTGTCTTTCATTTCGATGTAGAGTTTTTCTTTGTAGAAGAGTACGTCGATTTCTTGCGGCATGCGTTCGAGGTCGCTCATCGTCTTTTTTTTGCGCACGGTTTTCTTCCTTTTTTTGGTTGGTTTACCGTCGGTGGGGGAAAGGTTCTAGGGCGCGTTCAACTGGTTCATGATGGGCGTGAGGTGGAAATTGTGTTTGTTCATCAGTCGGGTCAAGTCGGCTTTGTGCGCATGTCGGAATTGATTTTGCACGTAAATCTGGACGTGTGATTTGTAAGATGCACTCACGGGTCTGTCGTTGTTTTGGAAATAGTTTTCCGGGTCTGGAAACATCTCCAGAAACTCCTCGACGCTGAAGTCGCTGCAATTTATTGGAAAATCATGGAAAAAATCAGGAAAAATCAGGAAAAAAATGAAAAAATTCAGGAAAAAAATTATCTTGAAATTATGAAAAATCTTGGAAATCAAGAAAAATCTTGAACATCATGAAAAATTTTGGAAATCATGAAAAATCTTGAAAATCATGAAAAATCATGAAAAATCTTGAAAATCATGAAAAATCATGAAAAATCTTGAAAATCATGAAAAATTTTGAAAAATTTTGAAAAATCATGGAAAATCGTAAAAAATATATATTTATTTTTTAAAAAAACAATGAAAACCATTGAAAAGCTTTAAAATACTTGCAAAATCGTGACAAAACCCTGAAATCTATATATGGTAAAACAAAAAATAAAAACCTTTCCATAAATTTCCGTTTGGTCGCCGCCTTTTGAGCTTCGGCCAACTTAGGATAACTCCCACTCTCCAACCACCCGGAAACCGTCGCATTCACGAAATTAACATCGCCCGTGTTCGTCTCGATAAAACTCCGCAAATATTCCGGATCCGCGTCCGGAAACACTTCCAAAATCGACTTCACCGAATCCACCGTAACCGACACACCGTTATTCACTTCAACCGAAGTCGACGCGATCGGTCCCGACCCATCAACCCCAACGATGCGGACGTCATTCGCCACCGGAAACGACGCCGTCCCGTCCATTCCACGCAACTCGCCGATCACGACGCGCACTCGGTCCGGATTCTCGTGCAACGCCTCCAAATACGCGAGGATCTCCTCCCGGCTCGTATTCGGAACGAATTTCTTCACCACGTCCACATCCTTCACCAATTCGTCGTATTTGTCCACTTTCTTCTCCCCCGGGATCTTCAACGGCGCTTCTTCGGCTTTCTTTAGCTGTTTGGCGTTCAAACGATCGATCACGATGCTCCTTCTCTTGGCATTTTCATTCTCAACGTCAATTTCAACCAACTCGCACACTTCTGTGGCGGGATTTGTCATTCTCGGAAGTGTATTAAAACCGAAACTGATTGTTTTTTTTATCTACAAATATTATTGTAAAAATTTTGAAATTAAACCTAACATTAGTGTGTTTGCCAATTTAACTTTTGGCAAATCGGAATATGGACTTACGGGAATTAACACTTCTTCTATTCGCTTCGGAAAATGGACTCGATCGTAACAACACGCGAGGTCAAAATGGGACTAATTGGATGACTTGTCCGCACTAGTTCTCCTAGGATAGCGCCAATGACCCGGAGTGGCCACTGTCAGAAGCTTTCGAACTTTCTTCGGCGTCGTTTTGGCATTATTGAGATCGTCAACGGCGCTTCTTCGGCTTTCTGTGGCTGTTTGGCGATCAAACGATCGATCACGATGCCCCTTGTGCTGGCATTTTTATTCTCACTGTCAATTTGGAATTTTGACAAAAGGCTTTTTAGTTTTTACTTACAAGTTAGCAAAATTCAAAATTGCCTGACAGTGATTCGATGCAGCGTCGCTCTGGTGGTAACAAATGTTATTAACTGTACGAGTGATATCACGTTGATTACAACCAATAGCGATGTGTTTACCGTCGGCACAGCAACAGTCACGTGCTTGTGTTATTCATTCCATTTCGAGCTTCGTCGTTTGTTTTCGTCCGTTGTTTTCTCTCGGATTCCATTTTCGGTTGTTATTTTTCACAATTTCCATTACTACTGAACTGGATTAAGGTTGGTTTGGATCGGATGGTTCGATTTTCGTGCTAGAATTGAATGAATTGAAAAAATGCAGCATTGAGCTTTGTTCAGTCTGTACACTTGTGGATAGGCTTATCACTTTGGATTCTATTTTAGGCCTAGTGTTAATTTGAATTGAAGTGAACAACATCATTATAAATAATTTTCAGTTCTAATCCATCTGCCCACCTCGCACAATTTGCTCACACTCTTTTCTTTTTCCTCTTTCTTTTACATTCTGTGGATTTGTGTTTAGAGGTTAGTCCTAACAAAATGTCTATCCAAATGGGTTTAAGCTTTTATTCTGTAGTTTTCCATCCTGTTTGGCTTCTGTGAGGAAATTTCTTTTTCTTCCAAGTTGTACTTTACATCAGGCACATTTCATGACCAAAATGCTGAAGAATGTCAAGTGCGTTTACTTGCATTGCCTGCTTCTTTGCCCTTTCTCTTCCTTTTGCTTTTTGCCCTTCACTCATTACTGAAACACTTTTCCTGTACATGAGAATGACCCATGTGAATTTGGCATGACACCTTTCTCTTATTTTGGTTGATTGTACTGTTCCAGCTTGAATAATGTTATTGGTGCAACATACAGCTGAGGTGGAAATCTCAAGGTGGTGTTATCAGAAACAAATCTGTATTTATTAGACAAGGCTCTTCTATTTCCTTTGTAATGCTTTATACAAAAAGTTTACATTTCTGAATCTTAGAGAATATTTCTTTGTTTCATTTTCTTTCTTGATAATTTGCTGTGCTCTTTTTCAACTTCTTTATTTCTCAGTCCTTACTCCAGACTCTTTTCTCTGATATGCTTTCACTGCATGTTCATGGGTGACTTCTTTGAAGCCTTCCCTGATGGGTCGAAGCTTCTCTGGTGGAATTCCTTTCACTTCCATTTTAGAATGTAAAACATTCTTTTTAAAAAAAATTCTGGTTCAAAATATGCTCGCAAATAATTGCGAGTGTTAAAATATGCTCTTGCGAGTGTTGCAGAGTGTTGCAACTGTGTTGACCGCAGTCGACTAAAACCAAAAACTTTTCTCTACTAAGCTCGGCGAAATCCAAATGTAGTCGACTCTATGGACGCATTGGTACCAGCCACGAAAATGGTTCTTCTTTAGTAGGTAAAGCTCTAACTCGCTTGCAACTTGTACAGCTCCGAACATAGGCTTCGATATCGCTATCAATTTTCGGCCACCAATGAGCTATTCTGACAATGGTCGGCTGTCCTAAGTTGGCAAACTACTGGTGAACTAGATACCAGGAAGCAAATGTTAGCTGACATGCTAACAACGCCATTGAGCAGTTCAAGTTTGAACAAAAGCATCGAGGGCTTAGACATGCATTAAAATGAAGAGGCAAACATTTAGTTTATAATTACAATTTATTAAATTATTGACGCAGATTACTAAGCCCAAAACGACTACTATAAAAAATTATAGTATTTAGTATATATATATTGATGAAATTGTCCTTTATGATCACCAATTTACAGACCCATGAGGCCGACTGATGTGAAACATGATACACATCGCTACAGGAAATATTATCACGAAGGTTAAATTTCAGTCGAATCTCTTCCGTATTTTTGTTGATTAGATTTGTACGAACTGATGGCCATTTGATTATCAAAAACAACATCTACAAAAACTAATTCTACTAAAATACTTAACTAATTCAATCTTTAAGCTGTGGGAGAAATTCAATAAAAACAAATCGAATTTCTCAAAACAAATACAATAATTTATTCGGAGACTTTGAATAAACTTACTTAATAAACTACAAAGATATATTAAATATTAAAGGACTAAAATTATACACGAAATACTAAATATTAAAATAATAAGAAAAGACGGTAAAATAATGACAAATGGCGGCGAGAAACGACTTTGTCTCGTCGCTAGCAAACGGCGCGCGATGGCGACGGATCCGAGTCGCGATATACCACAATCTTCCAAATAACTTCTATAAACCTCTTCATCAGCTTAACAAAAGATTTTATTCTTATTCTTCATCTAATTAAATATAGTTGCAATAACTTTGTCGTTACGTTTGTCGGACGGCCGTACACACGGATGACACAGATGACTAAGCCTACAACGACTGCAACTAAAATGATTATTAATGCGCAAGTAAGTGGATGATCGTCAGATGTGTTCTATATATTTATCCTGCAGTTAGGGATGTGAAAGTTAATTGTTGAAAGAAATTATAGTAATTATAGCTTTTTGAAGCGTTTACAACTGTTGCGAAATGAAATAAATCAGACAGTAGTACTTTCTGGTCTACATTTATATTGTCCACTAAAGGCATCTTTGTGCTAAAGGAGAAAAGAAAAAAACTACAGGTGACCCTCAATCTAATAACAAAGATATATATAAGTACCGTAATTAAGTAATTGGTAAAAGAATATATCCCACTCATGCTTGGTTTCCTTGGCCTTTTTCAATTCTACAAGTGTAATTAAATGTTATTACATACTTTTGATGTTGGTTTGATTTTCAACGTAGTATATTTCTCGACATAGAACAATTCGTCAATTTTGCTGTATGATAGAAATAAATAAATATAACATGTATGATTTAAATAACGCTTGACATGAATAATATAAAATTATAACGAAAATGATTTTTCGGTGACCGTGAGATCACCACATACTTTTCAAGGCTTGTCTAGATTTCCTTTGGATTTCACACTTGAAATTGGGCTTTGTTTCCAAATATTTTTTTAGATCTCTCTGGTGATACTAGTATGATTCAGAATATTGTCAAAAGTTTTTGCAACTTTCATTATTTTGTCAACGGCAACTGAAAAAAAAAAGATAGCACTATTACACCAAAAACTGGGTTGGAGTTGTTTGCTGCCTTGGATAATTACTAGATAAAATTATCTACATGCTGGTTAGCGCCAGTTACCACAAATTTGGTCTCTGCGTTCGACGAAAAATCTTTCGGCATAGAAGGATTCATCTTTGTCTTTCGGCATGGCTTGGGGTCGATTTTTCTCTTTCATTGGCTGTACGACCACTTTCATTTTCTTGGATGGTGGTCCTGCATTAATCGAATTAATCGATTAAATTTATCGTATATTATTTGCGTTGTAGTGATCCTAATTCTTAATAGATAATTAGTCGCTAAACATACTAAAAACCCAGAAGTCACTGGTTGCCGCACCGGGACTTATCAATATTCTAACTAAACTAATTCTTACAAACAATTGATTTACTCAATGCGAAATTGGGCAAATCAAAGATAATAAACAGATTAAGCTTTCTTAAAAACAAACACTCAATTTATTCTGTATTAGCGAATAAATTACTCATAAAAAACACTTTACATTAAATAATAAAATTGACGTTAAAATTATACATAATGACTAGAAATTAGAAGAATGTTAATAGAAAATGAAATACGAAAATAAACGAAATCTTCGCTCGCTCGCGACGTTAAATGGTGTCCGTCGCTCGCTCCAAACAAAATGGCGGCGTCGTATTCACTGGACACGACGAACGGGCCTCGTCCGTAATTCGGATCGTTTTGCCGTCTTTCCAGAAAAGTCCATAGATAATAGATATCCCGGGTCAGCGTCTGGGAGCAGCTTTAGAATCGAGTTCACTTTTTCCAGCACATTATTTGCTGCAGGAAACAGCGCTGCCTTGTCCATTTCCAGCAGCTCGTCGATTACGAGACGCACACGGTTGGTTATCATGGAACGCTTCCAGATACGCAAGGATTTCCTCCCGGCTCATGTTCCAAACAAACTTGACCAATACCTCCACGTCTTTCAGCAACTCGTTGTATTTATCCGCTTTCTTTTTTTTCTCTCAGAAAAAAATCAGCAAAGTGAAATTTTTTATTCTTGTGATAAAATAATTATTGAGGCATTAAAAAAGGCAATGGTTTTTTTGTTTACTTGCATAATAATGCACATTTGAATACGTTTATTTAAGTAATTCAGTATTTTTCTAATAGAAATTTAAGTTTTGTCACAATGGCTGGCTTTATTTCAGCTGATTTGTCTCCTTTTTAAAAAGAAAACATTTAACTTAAGATGACTAAGATAAGTTGGATAGTACTAATTTGATGGTGCTCTACAACTTTGTAATTGACTTTTTTGCTCTAACCTGATTGGTTTAGAAGTTAGCAAGTGAATGACCTTGAAATTGGCCTTCAAGGTCAAATTTGATGACATCATTGGATTGCTCTCGCCCAACTTCCTATACCGATCGCTTCATCAAAGTTGGCCTAGATGCAATTGCTCAGGAAATATTTGAGAGGATCAGACTTTCGGTAGCGAGCTAAAGCTACGGGACAATTTCATGTTTGTAACATGTCTATTACCGGAGTTAGTCATCCCGAAAGTGCCTTACAACAACAATAACCTATAATAGTAAATAATACATATTATTTGAGAGTTGAGGTTGCTCGATGTGTCGATAAAGAAAGAGAGATCAAACGATAATCAATACAATACAAACACAATATTCAAAGCAACCAAGGGGGTTTTCTGGTGGAAACCAGAGCTTACTCTGTATATAGTTCTTGAGAACAGAAGGATTAGCGGTAGCCAATCGGATACCAGAATCCATGGATTCCCAGGACACTTTAGATATTAGGGAGTCTGGACCTAGCAGAGGACTTGGTCTAAAAAAGTTTGATTGGTTCTCTTCAACAGGTGAGTAAAATACGTATTATTGATTCACTAGAATCAATAAAGTAATAAATAACATTTTATTAAAATCAATAAATATTTTATATTTATTCGTTTAGTTGTAATAAATATTACAACTCTTGATTTCTGTATTTAAATCGCGCGCGTTAATTAGACAGCGCCATCTAGTGTGAACTTTCGTTTCCACGGTTCTCTAACCGTCACAAGTCATATTCAGTGATGAGTCCAGAATTTGCCTTGAATGTGGAGATGACAATGGAGCATTTGTCTGGAGGCGCATTGATGAGAAGTTCAACAGTGATTGCCTCAAATCTTCTATTAAATTCTTCAATCTTTGATGGTTCGGAGCTGCATATCTTCAGAAGGCACTGGACATTTGTGTATGATAAATGAGACGGTCAATGCAGCTATATGCATAGATATTTTGGACTATTTTTACTGCCAACAATCGAGGATCAATTTGGGGATGAAGAGGTAACTTATCAGGACAACAACGCTCCCTGACACAGTCAAGGATGTGAAACAATACCTTCAAGAAAAATAATGCAATTTAACACGTATGACTTATAGATGAGTCATTGATTAAATTGGAATGATTTTAAAAATTTTAAATGGACCTAAACAGCACTTTTATTGTTTGATTCCAAACTTTTTTTCTCAGATTTGTAGGACTCCAAACTAATTTCCGTGTTGATTTTGTAATGATTTTTTGTTTCATCACTAGTTGAAGTTCTACTGGTTTTTTTAAGTGAAAATGTAGATAAAACAATGGCCTTTCAAGCTAATTTATTTGTTTTTCAACAAAGTTTACTCATTATTGTGCTACAGCACTTTATTTCTGCATTTTCAGTTTAAGGTGGTCATGATTCCAAACTTTTTGCCAGGGGTTGTTCTTCCAGTATTTTGGAATAAAGAGACCACCACTTCACTATCTGACAAAATGTGCACACTGTTTGACTTAAATAAAGGCAAACATAATTCCCAAGCATAAGCAAGAGCCAAAACTTCCTTCTCATTTACATACGTGTAAATTGCTCTCCTCCTGTTTCCATTTTCCATTAAATTCATTATCTCCAAACTTACAAGTTAACATCGCAACAAACACAAATTTCCCAGGACTATCAGTCTTCTATCAGACTATCAGACTTAACCAACTTCTTTAGTGCAACTTCAAATTTTCTTTCATTTTAACTAGGATTGAATACCAAAAACGCCGAATAACCGAATACCAAATATTTCAAATCGAATACCATGGCCGAATATTCGATATTCGGCCGAATAACCGAATATTTAAAAAAAAAATTTGTTTATTGAAAAAAAGCCATTTTTTGCTTAAAAAATTTACTTTTTATGTAATAAATGCAGTTTTTACGTTCTAAAATAATAAGGGGTTTCATTAAATGAGTGATTAGTTGATTACTTTGATTATTGAAATAATCATAATCACTCAATTATTGAAGGCCCAACAAAAAATCTGATTATGTGATTATTAGTATGTGTGATTATGTGAAGGTCACATGACTTTCTGTGTTGGTCACATGACTTTCTGTGCAAATGTGCATAGGCAACCTGAAAAGGTGATGCGAGCAACCGTAACATGTAGATTGTTCCGATGGGCGGAATTGTTTAAACTTAACGTAACCTAGATACTAACCAATTGTTTGAAAAAAGTTGCTACAAGTTGCACTTCCTAACTTGTTTTTTGTGTTTATTTTAACCTAAACTGAGCAGACTTTGTTAAATTATGACCTTGTGTAGCTGAAGCGGGTGTGGCGCCGCCATGTTGTTTTGAGTTGAGAGAGCACTCATAATCGCCCAAGTCAGCAGAAAATCATGGTTTGGGATGATTACTTGATTACTTGATTAGTTGCTTATTTGATGAAATGATTATTCTCAGGATTGGTTGAATCCAATCACATGATACATCAAATAATCAACTAATCAAAGTAATCAAAGTAATCAAGTAATCACTCATTTAATGAAACCCCTTATTCTTTTTACCCAAAAATGTAATTTTTTAAGTGTAAAATGAAGTGTATTTTAAGTGTATAATTAAGTGTAAAATGAAGTGTATTTTAAGTGTATAATTAAGTGTAAAATGAAGTTGAAACACATGCTCAAGTTAAGTTCAATAAAAGCCTTTAAAAAGAAATAAAAATCGAATTGATAAAAACAATTAAACATTGAAAGTCGGCATTGCAACAATACACGAATTCTTTCTGTCAAATTTCAATCGGATTCACGCGCAATTTATTCACATCTACACATACGAATTTTCTACTTTTGCTTTCTTGCGAATCTTCCTCGCGGTCAGTGAAAATGACCACTTGTCCCCGCTAGTCCAATCGTTACCTGTCAAACGGAATTTAAATTGATTTAAATTGAATATGAAACAACGAATATATATAAAATAGCATTCGTGCCTCGGCAGAGGTTGCATCGGTCGAGTCACGACGTTGGCAATGGCGTTGGCGATAGCGTGGGCATTGGCGATGATGTTGGTGAAGACGTTGGCGATGGGGTTGATCACTGGGGGCTGCTCGTCGACTGGTTGGAACACGATCAGACCACGCTCGTTCAACATGGGCATGGCGCCCTGCTCGTTCAGCTGCTGCCTCCTCTGTACGGCCTCGAACGGCGACTTGCTCGGGTCGTGCTTCAGCTCCATCGCCTGTACTTCCGGGTGCGTGGCTACGTACTCTTGCTTCGCCTTCTTGGCGCCCTGCTGCACCTCCAGCCGATGCAGTTCATCGTCGTTCGAGAATTGAGGACATCTGCGTACAAATACAATTAGTATGTACATTAATGTCGAAAATTGGATGTTTTTGACCTAAAATTGAATTTTCTTGGCCTACAATTGAATTTTTTGGTCTTATATTGGATCTTTGGCCTAAAATTGAATTTATTTACCCTAAAATTAGATTTTTGGCCTAAAATAAGATTTTTGGCCTAAAATAAGATTTTTGGCCTAAAATTAGATTTTTGGCCTAAAATTAGATTTTTGGCCTAAAATTAGATTTTTGGCCTAAAATAAGATTTTTGGCCTAAAATTGATTTTTTTTAGCCTCAAATTAAATTTTTGTAGCTAAAAGAATGAATTTGTTGGCCTTAAATAAAGTTTTTGAGAGGTGTCCTATATAGACATGTCTTTTTCGCCTAGGTCATAATGCTTAATCAACTCGCCTTCCGTTCTCAAAATGCGTGTAGCTGACGATAGGTTCGCGACACACGTAGCAAAAGTGTTGGCCGCACGTGCACGTCATTTTGTTGCAGCCTTCCTCCTTGACGATGCGCCTCTTGCACCTCGGACACGCGCGCAACAGCGCCTCCGTCATCCGGTCCTCAATGTACGTGCGGAACTGCACCTCGGACTTCTTCTCGTTCTCGTCGCAGCGCAGCGGAAGGTGGTTGGCTTCCTTGCAAAGCCTTTATCAAACAAAAATTTAAAAAAAAAAACATCTTTAGAAAAAATTTTATTTCTTTACCTGCAGGTGACTTTGAAACACTCGGGGTTGAGGCAGCGGAAGATCTTCACGTTCGCGTCCGGTATAATGGCGCAGAACGAGCAGTGCGGACACGACTCGAGGTCCGCGATGTCGGCGCGCCGGATCTCCTCGTCCTGCATCTTGCGCATCACGTTGGACAACACGTTGGGCGCTAAAACCTTGCGCAGCGTCGTCAACGGGAACTCGGTCTCGCAGTACGCGTCCAGGCACGGGAATTGGTACTTGTCCTGGCCGATGAACACTTCGACCTGGCGCCGGATGCACGTTCCGCAGAACGAGTGTCCGACCGAGCACCGCAGCATGTCCTCCGCAAGCAGTTCGTCCTCGCAACAGCAATCGCACGTCATTAGTTCGTCATTTTGTTTCGCCGTTGCGATTTTCCTCGTGCGTTCAGTTTCCTTGTCTGTTTTGAATTCTAAAAAATTAATATTTAAAAAAAAATTAATTTTAGTCGTGACGTGACGTGACGGTTTATTACGTTTGACTCTGTCTTCCATTTCGATGTAGAGCTTTTCTTTGTAGAAGAGTTCGTCGACTTTCTTCGGCATGCGTTTGAGGTCGCTCATCGTCTTTTTTGTCCGCACGGATTCCTTCCTTTTTTTGGCTGATGGTTCTGCCAAGTTAGTCGAATTGTTGTTTTAGGTTTGTTGTTGTTTTTGTTTTGTTTGGGTGGTTTACCGCCGGTGGGGGGAACTTCCCAGGGCGCGTTCAACTCGTTCATGATGGGCGTGAGGTGGAAACGTTGTTTCTCCATCACTCGGGTCAAATCCGCTTTGTGCGCCAGTCGGAATTGGTTTTGCACGTAAATCTGGACGTGTGATTTGTAAGATGCACTCACGGGTCTGTCGTTGTTTTGGAAATAGTTCTCCGGGTCTGGAAACATCTCCAGAAACTCCTCGACGCTGAAGTCGCTGAAATTCATTGAAAAATCATGGAAAAAAATTAGGAAAAATTGTTGAAAAGTCATGGAAAAAATTAGGAAAAATTATTGAAAAATCATGGAAAAAATTAGGAAAAATTGTTGAAAAATCATGGAAAAAAATTAGGAAAAATTATTGAAAAATCATGGAAAAAAATTAGGAAAAATAATTGAAAAATCATGGAAATAATTAGGAAAAATTATTGAAAAATCATGGAAATAATTAGGAAAAATTATTGAAAAATCATGGAAAATAATAAAAATCTTGACAATCATGGAAATCCATAAAAAAAACTTGAAAAATCATGGAAATCTTGAATAATCGTACAAAATCTTTTTAAAAAAAACTTTAAAAATCTTTATTTTAAAAAAAAATATTTTTAAAAAATAATTAAAACCCTTAAAAAATCATTAAAAGGCATCAAAATACTTGTAAAAACCCTAAAATCTATTTAAAAAAATAAATAAATAAATAAAAACCTTTCCATAAATTTCCGTTTGGTCGCCGCCTTTTGAGCTTCGGCCAACTTAGGATAACTCCCACTCTCCAACCACCCGGAAACCGTCTCATTCACGAAATTCTCATCTCCCGTGTTTTCCTCGATGAAACTCCGCAAATATTCCGGATCCGCGTCCGGAAACACTTCCAAAATCGACTTCACCGTATCCATCGTAATCGACACATCGTTATTCACTACGGCCGACGTCGACGCGATCGATCCCGACCCATTAATCGCATCTGACCGGAAGTCATTCGCCACCGGAAGCGGCGCCGTCCCGTCCATTCCAAGCAACTCGCCGATCACGACGCGCACCCGGTCCGGATTCTCATGAAACGCCTCCAAATACGCGAGGATCTCCTCCCGGCTCGTATTCGGAACGAATTCTTTCACCACGTCCACATCCTTCACCAATTCGTCGTATTTGTCCACTTTCTGCTCACACAGGATCTTCAACGGCGCTTCTTCGGCTTTCTGTGGCTTCTTCGCGCTCAAACGATCGATCACAATGCCCCTTGTGTTGGCATTTTCATTCTCACTGTCAATTTTAACCAACTCGTAAACTTCTGTGCCGGTATTTTTCATTGTCGGAAATGGTTTAAAGACGAGACTGATTATTTAATATCTACATATATTATTGTAAAAATTTTGTAATTAAACCTAACATGAACTTTTGGCAAATCGGAATATGGACTTACGGGAATTATCACTTCTTCTATTCGCTTCGAAAATTGGACTCGATCATAACAACACGCGTGGTCAAAATGGGACTAATTGCATGACTTGTCCGGGCTGGTTCTCCCGGTTCTCCTGGGACAACGCCATTGACCGGCAGTGGCCACTGTCAGAAGCTCTCGAAAGTTCTTCGTGGTTTGGGCATTATTGGGTTGTTGTGGCATTTATTACTGCCACACTTGGTTCAGATCCACCACGTCACCTGGATGCGGCTCTCGAGGCGTCTCGGTGATCGGATTCACTTCCTACACACAATTTAAATACGTTTTAATGACGAATTCAATGTTTTTGCGGCTTAGATTTAGAAAATAAAAGCCCTGGCTGGATTTTGGGATGACGTTTAAATTGCGCGCGCTAGGAAAGCGCCGTTGCGTGTTTTTTAAAGACGAAATGAAATGCCGCCACCATTTTATTTTAATATTTGAGTTTGTAACCAATTTAAATTTAAATTTTTTATACAAAAAGCTTGTCTTTTCAATGTGAAAACTCATCAAAAGAATCGTTAAAAGAATTATTCTCTTGTTCATACTCTTGTTCTTGTTGTTCATCACCTGGTGGCGATAATTAAAATGAATGCTATTTACACCGGATCAACGGTAAAGCCAATATAAAAATCGAATTGATAACAAACATTTGTAAAACAAAAATAAAATAAAAAATAAGTAAATTGATTTAAAAAAAGTAAAAAATGTCTGTTTTATGTACACATATACAATGACTAATCATAATGAACAATACGAATTTCAAGCTTTTGCTTTCTTGCCAATCTTCCTCGCGCTTGTGAAAATTACAAGTTGCCTCCGTTATTCCTATTGTTACCTGACAAACGGAATTAAATTAAATATATAAAAGACTTTTACTTCGCGTGACGATCACCTGTTCTCGTGCCTCGGCCGGGTCACACAACGTTGGCGATGGCGTTGGCGTTGACGATCACTGGGGGTTGCTCGTTGACTCGTTGGAACACGATCAGTCCTTGCGCGTTCGGCCTGGGCACGGCACCCTGCGCGTTGGGCCTGGCCACGGCGCCCTGCGCGTTCGGCATTGGCACGGCGCCCTGCGCGTTCGGCCTGGCCACGGCGCCCTGCGCGTTCGGCCTGGGCCCATTGATTTGTTGGAACACGATCAGTCCTTGCTCGTTCAGCCTGGGCATGGCGGCCCGGGCGTACTCCTGCTGCCTCCTCTGCACGGCCGGGAACGGCGCCTTGCTCGGGTCGTTCTTCAGCTCCATCGCCTGCACTTCCGGGTGCGTCGCTACGTACTCTTGCTTCGCCTTCTTGGCGCCCTCCTGCACCTCCAGCCGATGCAGTTCATCGTCGTTCGACAATTGAGGACACCTGCGTTCAAATGCGATTAGTATGTACATTTAAAAGTGCATTTTTTTGGCCTAAAATGAATTTTTTTCGCCTAAAATGAATTTTTTTGGCCTAAAATAAATTTGTTTGACCTAAAATGAATTTCTTTTAGCCTAAAATAAATTTCTTTTGGCCTAAAATAAATTTCTTTTGGCTTAAAATGAATTTTTTTTGGCCTAAAATAAATTTGTTTGACCTAAAATGAATTTCTTTTGGCCTAAAATTAATTTTTTTGCCTAAAATTAATTTTTAATCAACTCGCCTTCCATTCTGGAAATGCGCGTAGTTGGCGATGGGCTCGCGACACACGTAGCAGAACGTCTGACCGCACGTGCACGTCATCATGTTGCAGCCTTCCTCCTTGACGATGCGCCTCTTGCACCGCGGACACGTGCGCAGCAGCGCCTCCGTCATCCGGTCCTCGATGTGCGAGCGAAACTGCATCTCGGCCTTCTTCTCCTCGCAGCTCAGCGGAACATGGTTGGCTTCCTTGCAAAGCCTGCACGTGACTTTGAAACACTCGGGGTTGAGGCAGCAGAAAATCTTCACGTTCGCGTCCGGCATGATGGCGCAGAACGAGCAATGCGGGCACGACTCGAGGTCCGCGATGCCGGCGTGCCGGATCTCCTCCTCTTGCATCTTGCGCATCAGATTGGACAACACGTTGGGCGCTAAAACCTCGCGCAGCGTCGTCAACGGGAACTCGGTCTCGCAGTACGCGTCCAAGCACGGGAATTGGTACTTGTCCTGGCCAATGCGCACCTCGGCCAGGTGCCGGATGCACGTTCTGCAGAACAAGTGTCCGTCAGAGCATTGCAGCATGTCCTCTAGACGCAGTTCGTCTTCGAAACAGCAGTCGCACGTCATCAGTTCGTCATTTTGTTTCGCCATTGCGAATTTCCTCGTCCGTTCCGTTTCCTTGTCTGTTTTGAATTCTAAAAAATAAATATCGAAAAAAAAAATTAATTTTAGTCGTGACGTGACGTGACGTGACGTGTCGGTTTATTACGTTTGATTCTGTCCTTCATTTCGACGAAGAGTTTTTCTTTGTAGAAGAGTAAGTCGATTTCTTTGGGCATGGGTTCGAGGTCGGTCATCGTCTTTTTTTTGCGCACGGTTATCTTTCTTTTTTTGGATGGATTACCCGTGGACGAATAAGGTTTATTCGTCCAAGGATTACCGTCGGTGGGGGGAAGGTTCCAGGGCGCGTTCAACTGGTTCATGATGGGCGTGAGGTGGAAATTGTGTTTAATCATCAGTCGGGTCAAATCGGCTTTGTGCGCCAGTGGGAATTGGTTTTGCAGGTAAATCTGGACGTGTAATTTGTAATTCGCACTCATGGGTCTGTCGTTGTTTTCGAAATAGTTCTCCGCGTCTGGAAACATCTCGAGAAACTCCTCGACGCTGAAGTCGCTGAAATTCATCGGAAAATCATGGAAATAATCAGGAAAAATCAGAAAAAAATCGTGAAAAATCAGATGAAAAAATTCTTAATTTCTAAAAAAATATAATGAAAAATCGTGAAAATCATGAAAAATCTTGAAAATTTTAAAAATCTTGAAAATTTTAAAAATCTTCAAAATTAAGAAAAATCTTGAAAATCAAGAAAAATCTTGAAAATTAAGAAAAATCTTGAAAATCTTGAAAATCAAGAAAAATCTTGAAAACCATGAAAATTCTTGAAAATCATAAAAAATCATGAAAATTCTTGAAAATCATAAAAATCTTGAAAAATCGTAAAAAAAAAAAAAATTTTTTTTAAAAAAACAATGACAAATCTTGTTTAAAAAAAATTAAGAATAAATGAAAAATCATTAAAAAGCTTGAAAATACTTATAAAATCGTGACAAAACCCTAAAATCTATATAAAACAATAAAAACCTTTCTATTAATTTCCGTGTAGTCGCCGCCTTTTGAGCTTCGGCCAACTTCGGATATTTCCCACTCTCCAACCACCCGGAAACCGTCACATTCACGAAATTAACATCGCCCGTGTTCGTCTCGATGAAACTCCGCAAATATTCCGGATCCGCGTCCGGAAACACTTCCAAAATCGACTTCACTGAATCCATCGTAACCGACACACCGCCCGAAGTCGACGCGATCGGTCCCGACTCATTAATCTCATTAATCGCACCCGTCCGGACGCCATTCGCTACCGGAAACGGCGCCGGCCCGACCATTCCACGCAACTCGCCGATCACGACGCGCACCCGGTCCGGATTCTCGTGCAGCGCCTCGAAATACGCGAGGATCTCCTCCCGGCTCGTATTCGGAACGAATTTCTTCACCACGTCCACATCCTTCACCAATTCGTCGTATTTGTCCACTTTCTTCTCCCCCAGGATCGTCAACGGCGCTTCTTCGGCTTTCTTCAGCTTTTTGGCGTTCAAACGATCGATCACGATGCTCCTTCTCTTGGCATTTTTATTCTCAACGTCAATTTCAATCAATTCGTACACTTCTGTGGCGGGATTTGTCATTCTCGGAAGTGTATTAAATACGAGACTGATTGTTGAATATCTACAAATAATATTGCAAAAAATTTGTAATTAAGCCTAACATGAACTTTTGGCAAATCGGAATACGGACTTACGGGAATTAGCACTTCTTCTATTCGCTTCGGAAAAAGGACTCGATCGTACAACACGCGTGGTCAAAATGTGACCTATTGGCTGACTTGTGCGAACTTGTAGCCTTGGCCACAGTCTATACTGTGGCCTTGGCTTGGAACAACGCCATTGACCGGCAGTGGCCACTGTCAGAAGCTCTCGAAATATCTTTGGGGTTTTGGTATTATTGGGTTGTTGTGGCATTTATCACTGCCACACTTCGTTCAGATCCACCACGTCATCCGGATGCGGCTCTCGAGGCGTCTCGGTGATCGGATTCACTTCCTACACACAAATTAAATACATTTTAATGTCGAATTTAATGTTTTTGAGGCTTAGATTTAGAAAATAAAAGCCGTGGATTTGGGATGAGGTTTAAATTGCGCGCGCAATGAAGCGCCGTTGCATGTTTTGTAAAGACAAAATGAAATGCCGCCGCCATTTTATTTTAACATTTGAGCTTGTTACCAATTTAAATTTAAATTTTCTAAACAAAAAGCTTGTCTTTTCAATGTGAAAACTCATCAAAAGAATCGTTAAAAGAATCATCCTCTTGTTCGTAGTCTTGTTCTTGTTGTTCATCACCTGGTGGCGATAATTAAAATGAATACTATTTACACCGGATCACGGTAAACAGCAGCAGACACGAATGTGACTGATCGCAGCTTTTCAATACATCAAAAAAAAGCAAAAGCACCTGTTTATTCATTATGGTTTTTCCTCATTTAGCGATAAATTGATAACAAAAATTAAACGTTGATATTCGGCAT
The DNA here is from genome assembly GCA_949358305.1 of Strigamia acuminata. Lineage (NCBI taxonomy): Eukaryota > Metazoa > Arthropoda > Chilopoda > Geophilomorpha > Linotaeniidae > Strigamia > Strigamia acuminata. Next base: position 4,087,552 of record OX442314.1, read on the forward strand.
TGCGAAGACGAATTCAGTCAAATTTCAAACCGGCAATTTATTCGCATTTGATAAAAAAAAAATGAATTAAAATAAAAAAAAAAAAATTGATTTAGAAAAATAAAAAATGCCCGCTTTATGTACACATATACAATGACTAATCACAAAAATAATAAACAATAAATAATGAACAATATGAATTTTAAGCTTTTGCTTTCTTGCCAATCTTCCTCGCTCGTGGTCAGTTGTCTCCGCTAGTCCAATCGTTACCTGTCAAACAAAATTTAAATTAATTTAAATTGAATATATAAAAAATAGCTTTACTTTGCGTGACGATCACCAGTTCCAGCGCCTCGGCGCAGGTTGCATCGGTGGAGTCACGACGTTGACGTTGGCGTAGGCGTTGGCGTTGGCGTAGGCGTTGGCGTTGACGTTGACCGTCACTGGGGGCTGCTCATTGACTTGTTGGAACACGATCAGTCCTTGCTCGTTCAGCCTGGGCATGGCGGCCCGCGCGTACTCCTGCTGCCTCCTCTGCACGGCCGCGAACGGCGTCTTACTCGGGTCGTTCTTCAGCTCCATCGCCTGCACTTCCGGGTGCGTCGCTACGTACTCTTGCTTGGCCTTCTTAGCGCCCTCCTGCACCTCCAGTCGATGCAGTTCATCGTCGTTCGAGAATTGAGGACACCTGCGTTCGAATGCGATTAGTATGTACATTTATGTCGAAAATTGAATTTTTAAAAAATTGAATTTTTTGCCCTAAAATTAAATTTTTTTGGCTTAAAATTGAATTTTTTTGGCTTAAAATTGAATTTTTTGACTAAAATTGAATTCTTTTGGTTTAAAATTGAATTCTTTTAGCCTGAAAATTTAAAAAATGAATTTTGGCCTAAAAATTAAAAAAATAAATTTTAGCCGAAAAATTTAAAAAATGAATTTTGGCCTAAAAATTTAAAAAAAGAATTTTGGTCTAAAAATTAAAAAAATTAATTTTGGCCTAAAAATTAAAAAAATTAATTTTGGCTTAAAAATTTAAAAAATGAATTTTGGCCTAAAAATTTAAAAAAAGAATTTTGGCCTAAAAATTTAAAAAATGAATTTTGGCCTAAAAATTTAAAAAATGAATTTTGGCCTAAAAATTTAAAAAATGAATTTTGGCCTAAAAATTTAAAAAATAAATTTTGTCCTAAAAATTTTAAAAATGAATTTTGGCCTAAAAATTTAAAAAATACATTTTGACCTAAAAATTTAAAAAATGAATCTTTATGGCATAAAAATGAATTTTATGGCATAAAAAATGAATTTTATGGCATAAGAAATGAATTTTTTGCCCTAGACATTTGTCTTTTTTGCCTAGGTCATAACGCTTAATCAACTCGCCTTCCATTCTCGAAATGCTTGTAGTCGGCGATGGGCTCGCGACAAACATAGCAGAAGTATTGGCCGCACGTGCACGTCATCTTGTTGCAGCCTTCCTCCTTGACGATGCGCCTCTTGCACCGCGGACACGTGCGCAGCAGTGCCTCCGTCATGCGGTCCTCAATGTGCGTGCGGAACTTCACCTCGTCTTTCTGCTCGATCTCGTCACAGCGCAACGGGAGGTGGTTGGCTTCCTTGCAAAGCCTGATTAACGATAAAATTTAAATTAAAACCATTTCCCATTTCCTTTCGTCACAACCTGCACGTGACTTTGAGACACTCGGGGTTGAGGCACCGGAAGATCTTCACGTTCGCGTCCGGCATGATGGCGCAAAACGAGCAATGCGGGCACGACTCGAGGTCCGCGATGTCCGCGCGCCGAATTTCTTCCTCCTGCATCTTACGCATCACGTTGGACAACACGTTTGGCGCTAAAACCTCGCGCAGCGTCGTCAGCGGGAACTCCGTCTCGCAGTACGCGTCCAGGCACGGGAATTGGTATTTATCCTGGCCGATGTGCACCTCGGCCTGGCGCCGGATGCACGTTTTGCAGAACAAGTGTCCGAACGAGCACTGCAGCATGTCCTCCGCAAGCACTTCGTCCTCGAAACAGCAGTCGCACGTCATCAGCTCGTGTTTTTGCTTCGCCATTGCGATTTTCCTCGTCCGTTCCGTTTCCTTGTCTGTTTTGAATTCTAAAAAATAAATATTGAAAAAAAAATTAATTTTAGACGTGACGTGACGTGACGTGACGGTTTATTACGTTTGATTCTGTCCTCCATTTCGATGAAGAGCTTTTCTTTGTAGAAGAGTTCGTCGATTTCCTGCGGCATGCGTTTGATTGAGCTTCTGTTTTTCTTTATACGGAGCGTTTCCCTTCTTTTCTTGATTAGTGGTTCTGCGGGTTTGTGTTATTTTGTGTTTAATTGTTTTTATATTGCGTGATTATTAATTTACCGTCGTTGGGAGAGACGTTCCAGAGCGCGTTCAATTCGTTCATGATGGGCGTGAGGTGGAAACGGTGTTTCTCCATCACTTGAGTCAAATCGGCTTTGTATGCCAGTCGGAACTGGTTTTCCACGAAAATCTGGACGTGTGATTTGTAAGGTGCACTCACGGGTCTGTCGTTGTTTTGGAAATAGTTCTCCGGGTCGGGAAACATCTCCAGAAACTCCTCGACGCTGAAGTCGCTGAAATTCAAAGAAAAACCATTGACAATTCTTGAAAAATGTTTTTCAAAAATAATGAAAAAACTTTTTCAAAAATGAAAAATGAAAAATGAAAAATGAAAAATGTTGAAATTCATGAAAAATGTTAAAATTTATGAAAAATCTTTAAAATCATGATAAATCTTGAAAAAATCATGAAAAATCTAGAAAAATCATCGAAAATCGTAAAAAAAATTAAAAATACAATTTTTTTTAATAGATTTTAAATCTATTTAAAAAAAATAAAAAAATTTTTTTTAAATAAATTTGAAAAATCATTAAAAAGTATGAAAATACTTGTAAAATCATAACAAAACCCTAAAATCTACATAAAACAAAATAAAAATAAAAAACCTTTCCACAAATTTCCGTTTGGTCGCCGCCTTTTGAGCTTCGGCCAACTTCGGATAACCGCCACTCTCCAACCACCCGGAAACCGTCTCATTCACGAAATTCACATCATCCACGTATTTCTCAGTAAAACTCCGCAAAAATTCCGGATCCGCGTCCGGAAACACTTCCAAAATCGCCTTCACCGTATCCACCGTAATCGCCACACCGTCATCCACTTCGGCCGAAGTCGACGCGATCGGTCCCGACCCATCAACCCCATCGATCCGGACGTCATTCGCCACCGGAAACGGCGCCGTCCCGTCCATTCCGAGCAACTCTCCGACGACGATGCGCACTCGGTCCGGATTCTCATGAAACGCCTCCAAATACGCGAGGATCTCCTCCCGGCTCGTATTCGGAACGAATTTCTTCACCACGTCCACTTCCTTCACCAATTCGTCGTATTTGTCCACTTTCTCCTCCCCCGGGATCTCCAACGGCGCTTCTTCCGCTTTCTGCGGCATTTTAGCGATCAAACGATCAATCACGACGTTCCGTCTGTTGGCATTTTCATTCTCCGTTTCAACCAACTCGTAAACTTCGTTGGGATCCACCGCGTAGTCCGGATACAGCTGTCGAAGCGTCTCGATGACCGAATTCACTTCCTACACACAAATTGTAATTAGTCTTTAACGTTTTAGAACGTAAAAAGTGAATTAATACCTTCAATTTACGATTAAATTCCTCCGGAGCGTTATTTTCTTCATGTTGTGGGTTGTTTAAAAATTCTGCTTTTTTCATCGTTGTTTTTATTATTAAATGACGAATTCGATGTTTTTGGCGATCGCTACGTGTTGACGTTCATGACGGCTCAACTAAGTGAAAATAATGGAAAAATAAGACGTGTTCGGGCATGAATTACTCATAAATACCTGAATGTTTGCTGAGACAGATTTCCAGCTGTGAAATATGACGGTGACAAACGAGACAATCACGCCAAACGTTTGCTGGAAGAATTGGCAATCGGCTTTTAGGCTTAGATTTTGGAAAATAAAAGCCCTGCCCTGGCTTTAGGGATGAGGTTTAAATTGCGCGCGCAACGAAGCGCCGTTGCATGTTTTTTAAAGACAAAATGTAATGCCATTATCATTGTTTTATTTCTTAAATTGTAAATTTATTATTATTACTATTATTATTCATGAAATGGTTTAAATAATTGATTCTAAAATAATATTTGATGATTTTTAACATAATACGGCGCTACTTGGTGCAATCCAAAATGGCGATGTTGTTGTGGTCGAGTACGAGAAGATCGGTATTGAATGGTATGAAATATCAAATCTGTCGTGATTTTCTGAGTATCGGACAAAGAGGACTGCATATTACAGCTCCGAATTGCGTAAAAGAAAGTAAATTATAATATGGGTGGAGTTTTTAAAGGTTATAAAACAATTTTTTGTCTCGTTTAATTTCAGTCAGAGAAACCCGCGACGGCAAAACGACGACGATCGAAGGAGTAATCAAAGAATCGACTAGAAAACCGCATTTAATTCAAGTTGATAATCCCCACAACGCATGTCCGCTGTGCAGACTGGGATTAACAAACATCAAATACACAGTAATTGATTTTTAACGTGAAAAACGAGTGTTTTTAATTGGTTAAATATTGAATTTGTAGGATGTGCTCATAATAGCCCAATTCGTGCAGTCGGACGGTGAAATAATGCCACAAGCAGCGACTCAACTGTGCGATTCGAGTTACGTTCAAATGATCCAATTAGTGGACGAAGCGAACAAAGCGGGTAATTTTAATTTTATGCGGCTTAAATTGAACAAGCATCGATGTTTTGCCGTTTAAATTGTATAAACATTCATTTCTTCAAGTGAAATTGAACCAAAATCCATTTTATTCGTATAAATTGAATAAACATCGATGTTTTGCGGTTTAAATTGACTAAACATTGATGTTTTGCCGTTAAAATTGAATAAAATCCATTTTTTTTCGTAAAATTAAACAAAAATGCATTTTATTTAAAGGTTTGTTGTGGACTAAACGACCGGCGCCTTGGAACACCGAGTTGATGGGCTGGGAGAAGTGCAACACGTACTTCGAAAGCGAACGAGAAGTGAAAATGAAGGAGAGGGCGCGCAGAGAGCACGTTTCTTATTACTACGAGAAAGCGCCGAAAACCAAGAGATTCACGCTACAAGACATCTTGTGATGGAAATTAAATTTTATTTTCCCTTTTTCGACTTTAGTTGGTGTAACTGCGTCCTGTTTTTAACCGATTTGACCAGACTTTTTAATTCGGCGCCTCTGGACGGTTTAATCGCTTGTTCGCGCTCGTTTTTAAACCGTTTGGGTTCGGGTTCGTCTCCGGCCCGGTTTCGTCGCTTTTCCTTTTCGGCGATGATCATTTGCATTCCTTCGGTCATTTTAAATTGCGGGTCCGAAGGGTCGATGTGGTATTGATGCGATGTGAAAATCTCCGAAAATCGTTCGTCGTTAACGTCAAACTAAGGGAATAAAATATATTTATAAATAAAGATAAATTAAATAAACCGGAAGTAGTATTTTTTGTACTTTAAACGTGTCGGGGGTCAGCTTTTTTTCCGTTTTTGACTTCTTTTTCCCTTTTTTCACGAGCGATTTCATGTTAAAATGCTGTTTTCCATCGTCGTCTTCCATTAATAATAGATCGAGCTCAGCCTGTTCAACAAAATTGAGATTAATACAATTTAAAAAATATATATATATTTCTGTCTACCTTGTTTGAATCTTCCAATTCGGGTGATGTTGACCTCTGTTTTTTACGAAACTTCTTGTCTACAAATTAGAATATATGTAATTAGACCTACGTACAAGATGGTTTGGTGACAAAAAACAGTTTTAAGCAAAAATTTGACCATTATAGGCGGAAATTCCATAGTTTCAACAAAAACTAGACCGTTTTAGCGTTTTAGGCCGAAATTTCACCATTTTAACAAAAACTAGACCATTTTAGGCCGAAATTTCATCATTTTAACAAAAACTAGACCGTTTTAGGTCGAAATTTCATCATTTTAACAAAATCTAGACTGTTTTAGATCGAAATTTCACCATTTTAACAAAAACTAGACCATTTTAGGCCGAAATTTCACCATTTTAACAAAAACTAGACCATTTTAGGCCGAAATTTCACCAATTTAACAAAAACTAGACCGTTTTAGGTCAAAATTTCATCATTTTAACAAAATCTAGACTGTTTTAGATCGAAATTTCACCATTTTAACAAAAACTAGACCATTTTAGGCCGAAATTTCACCATTTTAACAAAAACTAGACCATTTTAGGCCGAAATTTCACCATTTTAACAAAAAGTAGACCGTTTTAGTTCGAAATTTTACCATTTTAACAAAAACTAGACCGTTTTAGGCCGAAATTTCACCATTTTAACTGCATCATCAACCCACATACCTTTTTTCGATTTACCACTTTTCTCGAATTCCGGTCCTAGATCTTGCGAAAAGAAATCGTCATCTAAATTCACATCATCCGGCAAATCATCGTCGCTATACTCCGCCTGCAAACAAACAAATCAAAGCAAATCAACCTCAAACTCAAACTCAACATAAAACTTCAACCGATCCTATTAGTATTACATCTTTGCCGACTCCTTTCTTCAAGAGTCGTTTCTGCGCGCGCTTCTCCTTCTTCTTCAACAAATACTGATCCCACGGCGTCAACTCGTTCTCGTCCGACCGTTTCTTCTTCACCATCTCCTGCGTCGTCTCCTTCAAACCCGGCGTCCACGAAATCTCCATCTCAACACCCCGATCATTCTTCTTCTTCTCCTCGTCCTCGATCGACAGCAACAACGCGCGATACTTGGCGACCGAATCCTCTTTCCCATCATCACCATCGCTACTATCGTCATCGCTTGTCTGCGCCTCGTTTTCGTCTTCGGAGGACGCGAGATAGGCTCGCAAATCCACCTTATCGCCACTCTTCTTGTCGAAAGCCGCCTGCGTCAATTTAACTCGATCTGGATCGGTTTCGTCCCACGTTAACTGCACTTTGGCTTGTTGCAACGCGGTCGTGGTGAACAACGACGGTTTGTACGTCTCCGGCTGCGGCATCGAGTCGGCGAAACTCGTCGGAACCTTCAAAATCGAATTAAATGGAATTAAGGTCAAATTAAATCGATTTAAATCAAATAAAATCAATTTAAATCAAATAAAATCAATTTAAATCAATTTAAATCAAATCAAATCAACTTAAATCGATTTAAATCAAATCAAATCAACTTAAATCAATTTAAATAAAATAACATCAATTTAAATCAAATAAAACCAATATAAATCAAATAAAATCAACTTAAATCGATTTAAATCAACTTAAATCGATTTAAATCAACTTAAATCGATTTAAATCAACTTAAATCGATTTAAATCAACTTAAATCGATTTAAATCAACTTAAATCAACTTAAATCGATTTAAATCAACTTAAATCAACTTAAATCGATTTAAATCAACTTAAATCGATTTAAATCAAATAAAATCGATTTAAATCAAATAAAATCGATTTAAATCAAATAAAACCAATTTAAATCAAATAAAATCGATTTAAATCAAATAAAACCAATTTAAATCAAATAAAATCAATTTAAATCAAAGAAAATCAATTTAAATCAAAGAAAATCAATTTAAATCAAAGAAAATCAATTTAAATCAAATAAAACCAATTTAAATCAAAGAAAATCAATTTAAATCAAAGAAAATCAATTTAAATCAAAGAAAATCAATTTAAATCAAATAAAATCAACTTAAAATTTAAATGACTAACATCGTCAAACGTCATCGAATCGGGAATAAACCGTAAATCGAGTCGCACGGCGCTGCTTTCGTACTCAATCCCGGTGCAATCCTCGTAGATTTTGTTAGCAGTCGCCGCCGAATCGCACTCGACGACCGCGTAGTAATACCGCAGCCTATTCAACTGATATTTGCGCAACTTCTCCATATGGTACGCCGAACCCTCCACGTCTTCCTCGTTCTCCTCCTCCTCTCCCTCGATCGTCTCCTCCACCAACTCCTTCGGGCCCGACAAATCTTCTTCCTTCATCCGACTTTTCCCGTACTCGGACGCGTAAATCTTCACGCTTTGCACGATCCCTTCGCTCGGCTTAAACGAGTTGCAAAGCACGTAAATATCGCCGGCTTTGATCCGGTCCCAGTCCATGTTGCAAACGGCCAGTCGGCGCGTAATTTCGCTCGTTTCCGTCGCATCGGTGTCCAGCTCGCCCCACGCGTGCTCCACCGCATCCTCGTCTGAAAAACAAAAATTAATTAATCTAATTATGCGCGGGTCTGTTTCAATTGTACCTTCGTCGTCGGACTCGGTCGTGCTGCCGTCGCAAGACTCGACGTTGCCTTCACCTCGAGCCAAATCCACTTCTCCCGCTTCGGACTCGCTTTCAGAAACTTCGGAGCCTTAAAATTTCAAATTTTTGATTAATTTTTTAATTTAAAAACACAATTTCGACCATTTTAAACAAATTTTTGATAATTTTTGATCAATTTCGACCATTTTAAACAAATTTTTGAATAATTTTGATCAATTTCGACCATTTTAAACAAATTTTTGATTAATTTTGAACAATTTCAACCATTTTAAACAAATTTTTGATAATTTTTGATCAATTTCAACCATTTTAAACAAATTTTTGATCAATTTTTTAATTTAAAAACAAAATTTCGGCCATTTTAAACAAATTTTTGATCAATTTTGATCAATTTCGACCATTTTAAACAAATTTTTGATCAATTTTTAATCATTTTCGACCATTATAAACAAATTTTTGAATAATTTTGATCAATTTCGACCATTTTAAACAAATTTTTGATCAATTTTTATCAATTTCGACCATTTTAAACAAATTTTTGATTAATTTTGATCAATTTCGACCGTTTTAAATGAATAAATTACTCGTTTGCTGCGAAACATCGCTTTCAACGTCGGATTCCAACGGTTTTAATTCAATATCTGATGGAATTTCAGTTTCTGTTTTCTCAATTTTCTTTTTCTTGATTTTCTTCTTTTTCGAGACTTCTTCGTTCGTTTCCGCGCCGTCCTCGTCGCTGGACGCACATTCTGACGAAGACAAGTGATAAAACTTCTTCAGGTCTTCTTTGGACGTGCGATTGATGGGCCGGCCACGTTTGTCGGTCTTGTAATTCACGCTGAAGTCGTCGTCGCCATCGAACATTCCCTTGAATCGTTTGTCGATTTTCACTTTCCGCTCCTCCTTCGGGATTCGCTTAAACCGCGGATCGTGCAGCACGTGAGCGAATCGCGGGTCCTTTTTAATGCGATCCATCTTCAAACTAAACAAAAACTAAATAAATAAATGGAATCCACTTTAAAAAAAACGCACCTTTTAAGTTTTCTACGAGCGTGTCACTGCCGCCATTTACAATTTTAAACAAACGAAGCGCCGTAACTCAGATCCAGCCACCAGATGGCGGTTCGAGCGGAAATAAAACCCAAAAAACTCGTAATATACACAAAATATAACAAAATTTATATTAGAAACAAAATCCCGGACACAAATTACAGTTTTCAAATAAATAAAACAATGAAAATCAGGTAGAAAAAATATTATATATTTTTTTTCGTTTTGTTTTAACACAATTCGTAAGAAAAATCGCACTGATCTGGAATTATTCAATTCAAAGTACTGAAATCATCTTAAAGAGAACGTTACAATTTAAACTAAACATTTTATTATTCGTCCTTTCTCACTGGGCGCCTTTTCCTCACTTCGTCCGAGCCCGCTACCAAGCCCCCTAACGAATCGACCGCGTCGCCGACGTTTTCCTATAGATAAAATCATTAAAAACCGTTTGATTTATCGATCTAAATCGAAAGAAATCGATATTTACAACGGTTTCTACATTTCCGGGCGTTTCTTCGACCTTTTTAACGTCGCTAGTTTCGCTTATTAAGTCGCCTTCCGTCGACGGCACTGAAATGTGTGATCTGGGCGACGGCGGAATCGTCGTTTTCGGCGGAAACACAAAATCGATTATGCAAACCAAAATCTAAAATTGAAAAAATTTGCAAATTTAAAATTATTTTTTAATTAGACAGAAATACGGGTCGATCCTCACTATTCCGAACACTGTTACGGGTGAACACGTTACAACGAACCGCAATACAACAAATTTTTTGTAAAAAAAATTTAATATAACGAATTTTTTTATAGATAATTTTGATATAACGAATTTTTTGTTAAAAAATCTTGATATAACGAATTTTTTGTTAAAAAATTTTGATATAACGAATTTTTTGTTAAAAAATCTTGATATAACGAATTTTTTGTTAAAAAAGTATTGATATAATGAATTTTTTGTTAAAAAATTGATATAACGATTTTTTTGTTAAAAAATCTTGATACAACGAATTTTTTGTTAAAAAATTTTGTTTTCCGAATTTTTTGTTAAAAAATTTTGATATAACGAAATTTTTGTTAAAAAATCTTGATACAACGAATTTTTTGTTAAAAAATCTTGATATAACGAATTTTTTGTTAAAAAATCTTGATACAACGAATTTTTTGTTAAAATATCTTGATATAACAAATTTTTTGTTAAAAAATCTTGATATAACGAATTTTTTGTTAAAAAATATTAATATAACGAATATTTTGTTAAAAAATCTTGATATAACGAATTTTTTTGTTAAAAAATTTAGATATAACGAATTTTTTGTTACAAAATTTTGATATAACGAATTTTTTTGTTAAAAAATTTTGATAAAACGAACTTATTACAACGCAGTTTTTGCGGTACATCTCGCGCTACTTCACTCTCGTCAAATTCTGAGAAACTGGTGTATTTTCACAAACAATAAAATAATTATAATTTGTACAAATAAAAATACTTAGAATTTTAATTTGTACAAATAAAATATTTACAAATTATTTCAAATCAATTCTCTCGACCGCTGCAACTTTACCACGCATTTCTCGTTCTTTACCACGATATCGCCGACCTAAATTAATTTTAAAAAAATTCCATCAAATGGTTCATTTCGAGAACATAAGTAGCGCGAGACGTAAAATTTAACCAGTTTACTGTTAAAGTAGTGTTAAAATACCCTTAGCCTACCCAACACTTATAATGAGGTTCGATCTGTTATGAAACAATGAACCGAGGATAACATGGACACGTATCCACATGTGTTTTGCCGTGTACGGCGCACTGTATTCTGGGACGACAACAGGTAACAATATAACAAACATGCTTAGTTGGCAAGCAATGCATGACACGTGATTGCCGTCGTCCAATCAGCGCACAGAACAACGAATCAATAGGAAATAACACGCGGATACGTGGTTCATGAGGAAACTCACTAATCCAAGAATGGCGCCAATAAGTATGGTAACTAAAGCGAAGATTAAGTAGGAACCCCAGTAAGGAACTCCGTATTCTTCAATTAGTTTCGTATGAACGGACTGAAAAATAAAATAAAATAAAATGTATTATTTATTGCTGTTATTGTTAAAATAATTTTTTTTTTAACCGACCCGGAGAACCATTGATAATTTGAAGAAGTAGGAGATGAGTGACATTCTGAAAATGGAGAAATAAAATTGGAGAAATCCTTGTGTGATTTTTAGAAGTGTCAACTTGAATGTGAATTTGAATTTTCTGATGATTAATCGACCGGGCGTAATGTCATGCGTAAATTGGATTTTTTTTTTATAAAAATTTAATTTTTTTTTTAATTTCTTAAATTAAAATCGGCTCGAAAGGAAAAATGGAAAAATTTCTTAATTTTTTGCGAGAAATGTTTTAAATTTCATTTTTTATAATTATTTGTGAAAGAAATTCGAGTAAAATTTCATTTTTATATAAAAATAAAAGGAAAATTTATGTTTTCTATAAAAAGTTGACCTTTTTTCTCTAAAAATTGACTTTTTTCTATAAAAATTGACTTTTTTAAAAATAAGAATTGACTATTTTCTATTAAAATTGCCCTTTTTCTATAAAAATTGACTTTTTCCTATAAAAATTGACTTTTTTAAAAATAAAAATCTTTTTTTAAATAAAAATTTATCTCTCTTCTAAAACCCATTTTACAAATAAAAATCCTATCATTTCCAACTCCCCTGATGTTTTATATAAAAATGGACCTTTTTTCTATAAAAATGGACCCTTTTTCTATAAAAATGGACCTTTTTTCTATAAAAATGGACCTTTTTTCTATAAAAATGGACCCTTTTTCTATAAAAATGGACCTTTTTTCTATAAAAATGGACCTTTTTTCTATAAAAATGGACCTTTTTTCTATAAAAATGGACCTTTTTTCTACAAAAATAGACCTTTTTTCTATAATAATTGACCTTTTTTCTATAATAATTGACCTTTTTTCTATAAAAATTGACCTTTTTGCTATAAAAATTTCACTTTTTTCTATAAAATTTCACTTTTTTTTAATATAGAAATTCATCTTTCTCCAAAAATCCATTTTTTCAAAAGCCAAAAATCCATTTTTTCAAAAGCCAAAAATCCATTTTTTCAAAAGCCAAAAATCCATTTTTTCAAAAGCCAAAAATCCATTTTTTCAAAAGCCAAAAATCCATTTTTTCAAAAGCCAAAAATCCATTTTTTCAAAAGCCAAAAATCCATTTTACACATAAAACTCCCATCACATCCACCACCCCCGACAACCCCAACTGAAATCCCCATTTACTGAATCGAACTCGGCGATTTCCACGAAGAAATTTCCTCAACATTTTGCCACTTCTTATCCTCGACGAAACTAATAAAATTCTCTTTGTCGCGCGATCCTCGATACATTCGAAAATGACCATCCAAAACACTAAAAAAAAAAACAAAAAAAAAAAACCATAAAATCCACAACCAACCAATCAATAAACAAATAAAAATCCATAAACTCCTCACTGGTAGATAGTGGGCAGCGCCGTGACCATAAACCGTCCACTCAGCCCCGGATTGGCGGTCACGTCAACTTGCGCCACATTTATTCCTAGATCTTTGCTCCAAGCTGCGAATTCCTTCCAAATCACTTCTAGTCCCTTACACGCGGGACACCAGGGTGCAAAACTGAAAGAAAAATGCCCAAACACATGAAAAACATTGAAACAACATTCGAAAAACGTTGAAAACTCACAATTCGACCATCCATTCGCCTTCCAGCATTTGCTGCCAATTTTCTTCATTTAATTCAACTAGTTTAGTCCGAGGAAGGGAGTTCGTTTCTTGCGTGTAAACTAGATTTAGAATTAATAGAAAGCTGAGAATTCCCAAAACTGTTTGGCGCTGAATAGAAGCCATGAGTGCGAATGCCAACAGCACACGCCGACCGGAAACAAGATGAGTGCGAATGGCGCTGGAAATCCGCACGACGGTGGCGCCATCGTTTGCTAATATACGACACAATAATTTTTATAATTTCCAGAATTAACAGAATTTCCAGAATTTCCAAAATTTTAAACAATAAAATTAAATCCAAAACAATTTTTAAAAATTTTATTTTAAATTTTTTAGAAATTTGATCCGATGAAATGGGGCCTAAAGAAATCCGGGGCCTCAATTTGGTTGATTTTGATACGTCATACGTGGGCCTTACGATCGAGACCCCCCGAATGTCCAAACACGAGCCCACACGCAATGGCATATTTCCAAATTTGAACATCGCGGAAATCCCGACTATATTTTCAAATAAATTGTTGCATTTATATTTAATTAGAAAATCGAAACTGTTATCCCCAATGCTAACGCCATCTTTTGGCGAGTTTTAATGTTGTTTCTGAAACAATCAACAGATGGCGATGAAAAACTCATAATTTTTACATCCCGCTAGGTGCAGACCAAATCGTCTCTGTGTGGGGCCACGAACCGAAGTAAAAACTTCGCACTTTTGCGTTCATTTGGTCTATCAAAAGCGAATTCCAATTAAATTTAATGTTTTCGAATCAACACGCGGTTTAATTTCCGTCGCGCATCTGGTTTTACATCTCCCGGAAGTGGACGAGTATGCGATAACAGTAGTGCGATTTGCGGTGCAATTAAACGAATAAATTTCTCTCTCCGCTTTGCAGAATGAGCAACCCGCCGACGGATTTATACCAGCGACTGCTCGAAGAGGTGATATTGGTGCGCAAATACGTGAAAGACAGAAGCGACGAGGAGATTTTGGCGTATTTAGAGGCGCACGTCGGGGATTCGAATCGTGTCGAAACGGTCGTACGAGAATTGCGCGATGGCGACGAGAATCTCGTTTTCCCGGCGAAGGAGGAGTGCAGCGGCACCGAGGACAAAATCTGCTTGATCGACTTGACGGAGGACGATGATCAGTGTTTTTTGCAGGTGAAATCGTTGGAGGATCCGCAGCCGTCGACGTCGACGTCGGCCGCGGGTGCGGAGTCGCCGGTCGAGAAACAAGTGGAAACTTTGATGGAGATGTTTCCTGACGGGGATCCCGAGTTTTTTTCTGGTTTTATTCAGGAGAATTATGCGAATTCGGACGTTGTGCAGGAGACGGTGAATATGTGGTTGGAGAATAAGAGTTATAAGAAGTTGGAACAGGCGAAAAAGGATTCGATTAAGAGGAAATTTGCTGAAAGGTGACAGAAATTGGATTTATTTCGACTGAAATGCGATTTATTTCGACTTAAATTCGACTTATTTTGATAAAATTCGATTTATTTCGACTTAAATTCGACTTATTTTGATAAAATTCGATTTATTTTGATAAAATTTGATTTATTTTGATAAAATTAGATTTATTTTGATAAAATTCGATTTATTTTGATAAAATTCGATTTATTTTGATGAAATTGGATTTATTTTGATGAAATTGGATTTATTTTGATAAAATTGGATTTATTTCGATTGAAATGCGATTTATTTCGACTGAAATTCGACTTATTTCGACTGAAATTCGACTTATTTCGACTGAAATTCGATTTATTTCGACTTAAATTCGATCTATTTCGACTTAAATCGATTTATTTCGATTAAAATTCGATCTATTTCGACTTAAATCGATTTATTTCGACTAAAATTTGATTTATTTTGATAAAATTCGATTTATTTTGATAAAATTCGATTCATTTTGATAAAATTCGATTTATTTTGATAAAATTCGATTTATCTTAAAAAAATTCGATTTATTTCGACTAAAATTTGATTTATTTTGATAAAATTCGATTTATTAATTGTATTTTTAATTTTTTTTTAAGGAATTTCACCGTGGAAGAGTTTTTGGAAATGTTCCCGGACCCTGAAAAATACTTCAACAACCCCGATCGAGTTGTGGCGGCGAACTACAAGAAACACATTTATGTTTACGCGCTCAATAACTTTCCAAACATCCCCCAACCTACCGTCGCAAAGATGCTGGTCAAACACAAATATCACCTAATTCCGTTCGTCCGACAGGCCAAGTGCTTCGAACCGAGTAAATGGTGAAAATTCCACGCATTTTTGGTGTTATTTCGTTTGTTTTTCTAGGGATCGGCGTCGAATTAAATCCTATTCCGGACCAAATTGAAATGCCGCAGCCGATGGACGAGTTGTTTTACAAGGAATTGCAATATCTCGAGTTGGCGGACGAAATTAAAGGTAAGAAAGGGTTAAAATTATGGTTGAACCGAATACAAATAAAGCGAGAAAAAGAAATAATTTTTTTTTTTTTTTTGTAGAGTATCAGAATAAGAAGAAAGACGAGAAGAAGAAGAAGATTGAGGAAGCGCGATGTGCGGGGACTTTGATGACGTGCGAGTGTTGTTTCGAGGATGAGTTGTTGTTGGAGGATTTGTTGCCGTGCACGAATGATCATTTGTTCTGTAAAGATTGTATACGGCGCCAAGCTGAGATTAATATAGGTGGGAATTTATTTTATTTGTTGGCGATTTTTGGTTAGTTTTATTGTTTTGGGAAGATGGAATGGTGGATTTGTATGAATGTGACCGATTTAAGTAATTGGCGAAATTTATGATGAAAAATGTGAAATTTTTCTAAAATTTGTGGAATTTTGACAGAATTTATGAAATTAATCTGAAAGTTTTTCAAATTTTCTGAAATTTTAAAGGAATTTATGAAAATAATTTGGAATTTATGTAAAATTCTTCAAATTTTGTTCAAAATTCTTCAAATTTTGTTCAAAATTCTTCAAATTTTGTTCAAAATTCTTCAAATTTTGTTCAAAATTACTTAAAATTTCTCAAATTTTGTCCAAATTTACCTAAATTTCCTCAAATTTTGCTCAAATTTACCTAAATTTTCTTAAATTTTGTCCAAATTTATCTAAAATTCTTCAATTTTTTTCCAAATTTACCTGAAATTCTTCAAAATTCTTTAATTCCTCAAATTTCTTAAATTCCTTAAATTCCTGAAATTCCTGAAATTCCTAAAATTCCTGAAATTTTTCAAATTCCTGAAATTTTTCAAATTTTGTCCAATTTTACCTCAAATTTTGTCCAATTTTCTCTCAAATTTATTCCAATTTTACCTCAAATTTATTCCACTTTTACCTCAAATTTATTCCAATTTTACCTCCAATTTTGTCCAATTTTACCTCAAATTCCTCAAATTTTACCTCAAATTTCTCAAATTTTACATCAAATTCCTCAAATTTTACCTCAAATTCCTCAAATTTTACCTCAAATTCCTCAAATTTTACCTCAAATTCTTCAAATTTTACTTCAAATTCCTCAAATTTCTCAAATTTTACCTCAAATTCCTCAAATTTTACCTCAAATTCCTCAAATTTTACTTCAAATTCCTCAAATTTTCCCTCAAATTCCTCAAATTTTACCTCAAATTCCTCAAATTTTCCCTCAAATTTTCCCTCAAATTCCTCAAATTTTGTCCAAATTTACCAAACTGCTCATTTTTACTAAATCTTTGAAAAATTTCAATTTTTTTCCTAAAACTTCCACAAATTTCCCAAACGATTCAAAATCAATCCCAAACTTCCCAAACTCAGTCGCAATCCCTCACAAACATCCAAAACTAAAACCAACCAACTAACTCATTATCAACATTCCAGGTGCAAACAACTTGCATTTTCCATGTTTTAACGGCTACTGCAAGGAACACTTTCCCATGCGAGTCCTCCAAAGCTGCCTCAAACCCAACATCTTCTCAATCGTCCTTCGAAAAGTGCAAGAAGAAGAAATCCGCCGCGCCGAAATCCCCGACCTGGAAGCCTGTCCCTTCTGCTCGTTCTGCGCCATCATGCCCGACACCAACGACAAAGTATTCAAATGCCTCAACCCCGAGTGCCTTAAAGAGAGTTGCAGGTAACGAGAAATAATTAACAAATAATTAAATAAATAAATAATTTGGTTTTGCCGTTTTGCCAGACTTTGTAAAGAACCAAATCACGTGCCTTTGCGCTGCAACGAGATCGAGAACAAAACCGAAGTGGACATGCGGACTTTTATTGAGAATAAGATGACCGATGCGCTGTTGCGCACGTGTCCGAGTTGCAAGCGACGGTTCATCAAGGATTATGGGTGCAACAAGATGACGTGCACGTGCGGGCAACTTATGTGCTACGTGTGCAGGCAACCGATAGCGGATTACGAACATTTTGAAAAGACTATCAACTTAAAGTGAGAAAGAAATAATTGGCGGTTTTGGGTTGAGGAATTTTTCGGATTGGAAAAGGAATTTTTTTTGGATCGGGAAATGATTTTTTTGCACCGGAAAATTTATTTTTTGATCGGAAAATTCTGGTTTTGCACCGGAAAATTTATTTTTTGATTGGAAAATTCTAGTTTTGCACCGGAAAATTTATTTTTTGACTGCAACATTCATTTTTTGCACCGGAAAATTTATTTTTTGATTGGAAAATTCTGTTTTTGGACCGGAAAATTCTGTTTTTGATTGGAAAATTTATTTTTTGATCGAAAAATTTATTTTTTGATCGAAAAATTCAGTTTTTGCACCGGAAAATTCAGTTTTTGCACCGGAAAATTCAGTTTTTGCACCCGAAAATTCAGTTCTAACACCGGAAAATTCAGTTTTTGCACCCGAAAATTCAGTTCTAACACCGGAAAATTCAGTTTTTGCACCGGAAAATTAATTTTTTGATCGGACAATTTATTTTTTGATCGGAAAATTTATTTTTTGCACCGGAAAATTTATTTTTTGCACCGGAAAATTTATTTTTTGATTGGAAAATTTGTTTTTTGATCGGAAAATTTGTTTTTTGATCGGAAAATTTATTTTTTAACTGGAAAATTCAATTTTTGCACCGGCAATTTCAGTTTTTGCATCGGCAAATTCAGTTTTTGCACCACTAAATTCAGTTTTTACACCGCTAAATTCAATTTTTGCACTGAAAAATTTATTTTTTGACTGCAACAGAAGGCAACCGATAGCGGATTACGAACATTTTGAAAAGACTATTAACGGAAAGTGAGAAAGAAATAATTGGCGGGATTTTTCGATCAAAAAATAAATTTTTCAATCAAAAAATAAATTTTTCAATCAAAAAATAAATTTTCCGGTGCAAAAACTGAATTTTCCGATCAAAAACTAAATTTTCCGGTGCAAAAAATGAATGTTGCAGTCAAAAAATAAATTTTCCGGTGCAAAACCAGAATTTTCCAATCAAAAAATAAATTTTCCGGTGCAATTTTACGGCCATTTTTTTGGCACTGAAAAATTTATTTTTTGATCTGAAAATTCATTTTTTGCACCGGAAAATTCAGTTTTTGTACCGAAAATTCATTTTTTGCACCGGAAAATCCATTTGTTTCGACCCAATTATTAATTTCTCTTTTTTAAATACTTATCGTTTGAATTTAGTTCGGGTAAATGTCAACTTTACTGCAACGACCTCGAAATGAACAGCAAAGAGTTGCAGAAAACGGCCACATCGGCGCGCGAGGAGTACATCAAGAAGCACCCGGAGTCGGCCAACATCGAGTTGAAATACGACCCGACCAAAAACATCTCGAGCGAGCGGCGCGTCGATTTCAATTACGAAGAAATGATGTTCAACTTGCACAGACGCCAAAGAGAAATGGAAGAGAGGCTCCTCGTGTACGCGGAGATGAGCTCCGGAGAGAGGTCGGTACAGAAACTGGCCAGAATGTGCGAGGCTCTCGACAGGCCGCTTGGAGTCGTTATGAGGGCACCTCACATGATGCGACTGCCGTATATGGTACGTTGCGAAAATGACATGAAATTTCGAATTTTTAATAAGCTGATTTGTTTTTTTTCTTTCGTTTTTATAGCCGGATTTAGCTGTTCCTATACATAGACGTAATTGTTTTGATTTTTGTTTAATTTTGACTCAAAAACCATTTTATACTGCGTAAAATAGTTTTATAGTGCATAAAATCGTTTTATAGTGCATAAAATAGTTTTATAGTGCATAAAATGGTTTTATACTGCATAAAATGGTTTTATACTGCATAAAAAGGTTTTATACTGCAGAAAATGGTTTTATACTGCATAAAATGGTTTTATACTGCATAAAATGGTTTTATCCTGCGTAAAATGGTTTTATACTGCGTAAAATCGTTTTATAGTGCATAAATTTGTTTTATGCACTATAAAACGATTTTATGCAGCATAAAATCGTTTTATAGTGCATAAAATCGTTTTATAGTGCATAAAATTGTTTTGTCGTGCATAAAATCGTTTTATACTGCATAAAATCGTTTTATAGTGCTAAAATCGTTTTATACTGCATAAAATCGTTTTATAGTGCATAAAATCGTTTTATAGTGCATAAAATTGATTTTAACTGTATAAAATCGTTTTATACTGAAATTGTTTTATAATGCATAAATTGCAAAAAAAAGCATTTTTCGGTCCAAAAAATGCATATTTTGGTCCCAAAAAATTGCATTTTTTAGTTTAAAAAAAATTGCATTTTTCGGTCCAAAAAAATTGTATTTTTCAGTCCAAAAAATTGCATTTTTCGGTCCAAAAAATGCATATTTCGGTTCCAATAAATTGCATTTTTCAGTTTAAAAAAATTGCATTTTTCAGTTTAAAAAAATTGCAATTTTCGGTAAAATAAAATTGTATTTTTCGGTCCAAAAAATTGCATTTTTCGGTCCAAAAAATTGCATTTTTCGGTAAAAAAAAATTGCATTTTCCGGTCCAAAAACTAATTTTTCGGTCCAAAAACTAATTTTTCGGTCCAAAAACTAATTTTTCGGTCCAAAAACTAATTTTTCAGTCCAAAAACTAATTTTTCAGTCCAAAAACTAATTTTTTTGTCCAAAAACTAATTTTTCGGTCCAAAAATTCCATTCTTCCATTCAAAACGTTTCATTCCAGGCCACGAAATTCTGATTCCAGGCATCAACCCATTCCTCCACCAAGTCCGGCGAATCGTCGCGCCTCCTCTCCCCGCCGCCTTCCTCCCCGAACCACCACATCTCGACAACATCACCGTCGCCAAACGCCAAATAGCCACTGCCCGCACTCTCGCGGCCCGCAAACGCCCCCGACCGGACATCGCACCCGCAACAACACCCAACGTCGCGGACCCGCTCCAACACAACATCGTCGCCACAGCCACAACAAACGTCAACCTCACACGTCCCAGGGACGTCCAAGCACCAAACTACCGCTCAGTATTCCTCACAAATCGAACCCTAATCGACGGAAAACCAATTCCGAACGTCGCCGTGCGACGAATCGCGATCCCCGAGCCGACGGGCCTCTTCTGGTCGGCGAACAATGCACCCAACGCTGGGGTCACGACCATAACGACCACGACGACGACGACGGTCAGTCGGAGTGTCCAGTTGAATCCGGACGGAAGTCTGCAGAGAATTGCGGCCGTGGCGCCGCGGAAGACTTCGGTCACTAGAATTACGCCGGCGCGACCGGCGCGGATTGTGCGGCCGGCGACGTTGGTGGTGGGCGGCGCGGCGGCGGATGTGGTCGGTAGGGAGACGGGGCCGGGGCCGGGGTCGTTGCCGGTGCCTTATTTTGGTTGTGGTGGAAGTCGAAGTGCGGTTACGGGGCGGGAGAGTTTGTTGTTTGGTTCGCGGAAGGTTTCGGAGGTAGGTTTGGGTTTGGGTTTGGGGTGTTGGTTTTGTTGGTTAATTTTTTTTTTTTTTTTTTTTTTTGTAAGGGGACTGGAGCGGAGAAGCCGGAGTGTGTTCCGTTGGGGAATGAAGCGGGAGCTGTACAGAAGACGTTAAGTCTCGCTGATGGTGAGTTTGGGTGAAGGGTTAGCCATGAATGGTTGGATGAATGGTTGGAGTGATGGGATTTTGTGGGGTTTTTTGGGGGATTTTTTGGGGATTTTTTGTGGGATTTTGGGGGGTTTTTGGAGAAATTTTGGGAATTTTTGGAGAAAATTTTGGAGGAAATTTGGAGAAAATTTTGGAGGAAATTTGGAGAAATTTTGGGGGGTTTTGGGAGAAATTTTGGGGGGGTTTTGGAGATATTTTGGGGAGTTTTGGGAGACATTGTGGGGGGTTTTGGGAGAAATTTTGGAGAAATTTTGGGGGGTTTTGGGAGAAATTTTGGGGAGTTTTGGGGGGTTTTGGGAGAAATTTTGGAGAAATTTTGGGGGGTTTTGGGAGAAATTTTGGGGAGTTTTGGGAGAAATTTTGGGGGGTTTTGGAGAGATTTTGGGGGGTTTTGGAGAAATTTTGGGGGGTTTTGGGAGAAATTTTGGGGGGTTTTGGAGACATTTTGGGTGGTTTTTGGAGAAATTTTTGGGAGTTTTGGGAGACATTGTGGGGAGTTTTGGGAGACATTGTGGGGAATTTTGCGACACATTTTGGGGAATTTTGCGAAACATTTTGGGAAATTTTGCAGGAAATATTTTGGAATTTTTGGAAATATTTGAAAATTTTGAGAAACATTGGGAAATTCAGTTCAATTTTGGGTAATTCTCTTCAATTTTGGAAAATTCTCTTTAATTTTGGGAAATTCTTTTCAATTTTGGGAAATTCCCTTCAATTTTGGGAAATTCTCTTCAATTTTGGGAAATTCTCTTCAATTTTGGAATATTCTCTAGAATTTTGGGAAATTCTCTTCAATTTTCCGTCAAGTTCTGTCCAATTTTCCAACAAATTCCATCCAATCATTCGTGGCATCATCACTGAAACATTATTGAAAAAATTTAATTCCTTCTCTTTTCAGAATCCCTACGCCTATACAAAGTAACGAACAAAATGTACTTTTTAACACATTTCCAAATTAAATCCAATTTTTATCAATTCTAGAATATCGTCAGGAACCGATATTTGGTGAACCCCAACCAGATGTTCCCATGTACGCGTTTCAGCGGCAAACTCGTCGGCGGAAAAGAACTCCAATCCGGTAACAATTCCTCCCAAAAAAAACTAAAACTTAATTACAAATTACAACTTAAATCACAGCTCAACGTCAAACCACAACCGCAGCAGCCGAACAGCCATTAGACGAGACAAACATTGGCTATTTCCAGGACGACACCGCAGTGCCAACCAGCACCGACGGCCATCTTTCGGAATTAAAAGATGTCGAGCTCGACAAACCTCCGGAAGCTTTTGTCAAGCTACAGAAACAAATGTTACGTTTTTGGGCGAAGAAACAATCACCGCCAGCAACTGCGTCACCAAATTCATCGTTAGATTTGTCGTCGACGGATTCCATGAGCGATGTCGACGATTAATTTCATTTCTCCACCCTTTTCATTTCATTCAAGCTTTAATTTAGGGTTTACGAATGTCGGACTAATTTTTATTTTTACACGCATCTGTCAGTTACACATTTTTGTGTCTGTGATTTCTATTTTATATTGTAAACATGGATTTGTACAAGTAACGCAATAAAACATGAATAATTGAGCATTAGAAGGCTCGCTTGAAAACCTGGAGCTCCAGGTG
Source organism: Strigamia acuminata (assembly GCA_949358305.1). Taxonomy (NCBI): domain Eukaryota; kingdom Metazoa; phylum Arthropoda; class Chilopoda; order Geophilomorpha; family Linotaeniidae; genus Strigamia; species Strigamia acuminata. The sequence goes on from OX442314.1 coordinate 4,110,370, forward strand.
GCGACATATTTATTTATTATTTATTTATTTATTTATTTATTTATTAGAATACAAGTTTTAGAACTGAAAAATTAAAAATACGTAAGAAATAGACAAACGTCTTGCTACGACGCTCCCGTAGTTGATTTGATTTGAACGGAAGTTTAGTTTTGTTTCCCCGTTAGAACGAGCGTATTTCGGCCGCTAATATTTAAAGGTATTTCCCATTAAATGGATGCCGTACTGCCTTGTATAAACGCCGGCTCGTTTAATACTTTTCTCGGTGTTTATACGAGGCAGTAAAAGATATTTGGGTCCCAGATCCAGCTGCCCGAGCGCCGTCAAAAAGTTAAAATGACCGGATTGGCTGAACCGAAAATGTTTATTTGAGCGATGCACGGCGATTGGTTGAGATCCAACTGACGTCATTCGTCGCACCTAAATTCACTGATGGCGGCCTCGTGTTGGTGTGCAAAAGTGGTCCCGCCGCGGAACATTCCTCGTGGGAGATGTTGAGACGAGAAGTCATTCCATCGGCCCGCACGAACATTCGGCGAAACCGGCCGTAAGAGCCGAGCAGGTTAGAATGGATAGCCGGAGCGCGGCTCTGCCCACGCCGTACCAACAGCTGATGCGAGACGTAACGGTGGTGAAGCAGTACGTGCACGACAGAACGGACGAGGAGATTTTCGCGTACTTAGAGGCTCATTACAACGATTTTAATCGCGTGGAGAAAGTCGTGCACGAGTTGCGGGGACGAAACGACGTTTTCGTGGCGCAGAACGAGCAGAACGTGCGCAGTTTTAATTCCGTTCAAAGCGAGAGTGGACACGAGGAAACGCTCGAACAAATCGATTTGAACAACGACCAAGTTCAAAGTTTGCTGGGAATTAAACAATGCTGTTGGACTCAGGCGTGCAACTGCTGGAATGCACGCGAAACGTTTCCGCCGCTTTACAACAATCCGCCGGAAACCGGCCAGTCCGCACCGGCCTACAACAATGCGCGCCACACCGGCGCGCCGGTTTACAACAATGTGCGCGACACCGGCACGTTTTCGCCGGCGCAGAACAATGCGCAGAAAACCGGGGTTTACAACAATCAACGTGAAACCACGTTTCCGCCGGTTTACAACAATGCCCGGCAAACCGGCACGTTTTCGCCGGTCTACAACAACAGTGCGCGGGATACCGGCTCGTTTTCGCCGGTTTACAACAACAATGCGCGGGAAACCGGCACGTTTTCGCCGGTTTACAACAACACTGCGCGGGAAACCGGCACGTTTTCGCCGGTTTACAACAACAATGCGCGGGAAACCGGCAGGTTTTCGCCTGCTTACAGCAATAATGTGCGCGAAACCGGGGCGTTTTCGCCGGTTTATCTTGAGCCCGGTGCTTGTTCCGGTTCCGGTTCGATGTTTTCGGACGAAAAATTCAAGGCGTATCACGACGACCGGTTGAAAACGTTGCTGGAGATATTACCGGACGGTGATCCGGATTTTTTCTCGAATTTTATCCAAACGAATCGCGGGAACGAGACGTTTATTAACGAGTCGGTTAGTTCGTGGTTGCAAAAGCGGAATTATAAAAAAGTGCAGGAAAATAAGCCGCAAGAGAACGGGAAAGTGAAGAATAAGTTTGTCGATGGCGACATGTCGGTGGAAGAGTTTTTGGAGATTTTTCCGGATCCGGAAACGCATTTTAATAAGCCTAAAATGGTAGTGAGTAAAAATTATCAGAAACATGTGTTGGTTTACGCGAACAACACGTATTCGTTGAACGATTCGCACATTGTGCAGATTTTGTTCAAACACAGGTACAGTTTGATTCCGGTCGTTCGGGAAATGAAATGTTTTGGTAAATAATAAATTGGTGACATTTTATTTTTATTTTTTTTTTAATTTTTTAATTTTTAATTTCAATAGAACCGACGATGAAGAGAGTGAAGCGAGAGGTGCGAGAAATGCCGAAAGAGATCGAGCAAGTGTTTTATGAAGAGCTCGTCTATTTGAAATTGGCCGATGAAATCGCAGGTTTAATTTTTGTTTACTGATTTAATGTGTTGGATTTTTTTATTTTTGAGTTGTTGATTTTAATTTGTAGAGTATCAGCGGAGGAAAAAGGAAGAAAGGAGGAAGAGAGTGGACGAGGCGAAAGCGAATGGATGTTTGATGACTTGCGAGTGTTGTTTTGAGGATGAGTTGTTGGTCGATGACATGTTTCCGTGTCCCAAAGATCATTTGTTTTGTAGAGACTGCATTTGCCGACAAGCTGAAATCAATATAGGTGAAATAGTAGAAACAAATCAAGTCAACTTTTGTTTAAATTTAACACACATTTCTAAAATTTTGTTTAAATTTATCACAAATTTCTAAAATTTTGTTTAAATTTATCACAAATTTCTAAAATGTTGTTTAAATTTATCACAAATTTCTAAAATGTTGTTTAAATTTATCACAAATTTCTAAAATGTTGTTTAAATTTATCACAAATTTCTAAAATGTGGTTTAAATTTATCACAAATTTCTAAAATGTTGTTTAAATTTATCACATTTATCTAAAATTTTGTCATAATTTGTTTAAATTTATCACATTTATCTAAAATTTTGTCATAATTTGTTTAAATTTATCATATTTTTCTAAAATTTTGTCAAATTTTGTTTAAATTTATCACAAATTTCTAAACTATTTGTTTAAATTTATCACAAATTTCTAAACTATTTGTTTAAATTTATCACAAATTTCTAAACTATTTGTTTAAATTTATCACAAATTTCTAAAAGAATTTAAAGAATTTGTAAAATTTTATGAAAATTTGTCAAGAATTTGTAAAATTTTATGAAAATTCACAAAATTTGTCAAATTTTGTGAAAATCCATCAAAAATTTTTCAAATTTTATGAAAATTCATAAAATCTTTCTAATTTTGTGAAAATTGGATTTCGTTTAAATTTTTAATCAAAAATCATTCCAACAAATTCATTTATTAAATAAATTGATTTTTCTGCAGGTGCAAATAAGTTGCAGTTTCCATGTTTTAATGGGTATTGCAAGGAGCAGTTTTCGATGAAAGTGCTACAAAGTTGTCTGCGGGCCAACATTTTCTCCAACATTCTTCGAAAAGTGCAAGAAGAAGAAATTCGCCGCGCCGAAATAGCCGATTTGGTGTCATGTCCGTTTTGCTCTTTTTCCGCCATCATGCCCGACCGCAACAATAAAGTGTTCAAATGCCTTAACCCCGAATGCCGTAAAACAACTTGCAGGTATGAATGAATTAAATGGACGAAATAAAATATATAATTTCTGATGTTTTTCGTGTTTCGTAGACTTTGTAAAGAGTTGGATCACGTGCCTTTGCGCTGTCACGAGGTGGAAAAGAAACCGGAAGTGGTTATGCGGACGTTTATTGAAAATAAAATGAGTGAAGCGTTGTTACGAACGTGTCCGAAATGCAAGTGTCGTTTGATTAAATACGAAGGATGCAATAGGATAACGTGCACTTGCGGACAGATGATGTGCTATTTGTGTCGACAACCTATTGAGGGTTATTCGCACTTTGAAGAAAATGGAAATCCAAAGTACAGACAAAAATTGCTCACATATTGTTGGAATTTATCAAAATTTGCTCAAATTTTGACGGAATTTATCAAAATTTGCTCAAATTTTGACGGAATTTATCAAAATTTGCTCAAATTTGCTCAAATTTATCAAAAATTGCTCAAATTCAGTCGGAATTTATCAAAAATTGCTCAAATTCAGTCGGAATTTATCCAAAATGGCCATTTTGGTTAAAATTTATTAATGTTTGAGCGAATTTAATCAAAATTCATCAAAAATTGCTCGAATTTAGTCTTAAATCTATCTATCAAATATTGCCTGAATTTAGACCAGATTTATCAACACAATTTATTTGTTTTAGTTCGAAAAAGTGTCCAATTACTTCGAACGTTATGGAATTGCACCGCAAAGAATTAAAAATGAGTGCCGAAGCCGCTCGTCGCGAATACATCCAAACTCATCCAGAATTTGCAAACATGGTCTTAAAACACGATCCAACAAAGCACATTTCAACCCAGCAGCCCAACCTAAGGCAGCCCAACCTAAGGCTGCACAACCGTAAACCGATAAAAATACACTAAAATCCATTTGATTTTAACCCAAGTTTTCTGATGTAGTCAAACCAATAAACATGCGGCTCACAGTTCCAGATCGTCAACCTTATCACCCTTATCCTGGCGTACGTATTGAAAAGTACAGTCGTGGTCTTAAAAATTACCATGTGAACTAGTTCACGTTCACTACAATTTTTTTCAAAGTGAACTAACTTCAAGTTCACGAACTTGAACCAATAGTTCAGTTCACTTTTCCAATTTTTTTAAAAAAAATTGAAATGTTCTTTTTTAGTAAAGCAGTGTTATCATTGATTTTAATGACGAAGATGGCTGTTTTTGCCGTTTCGTTGTAAAAAGTGATCAAAATGAATGTTTTGATGATGAAAACGTGATCAAAACGTTTACAACTGATGCAAAAAGTTACGTTTTTGCGACGTTTTTATCATCAAACATGGTGAACGCGAACTTCATTCAAATTCAGTCTTAAAAGTGAACTAAGTTTGTTTTTTGCGTTCACATGTAAAAGTGAACTAGTTTGCGATCTTAGTTCGCGTTCGGAAATAAAAAATTGCTGTGCGATATATCGCACTCATGAGCAACCCTAATTTTTATGACCACGACTTTATAGGTTGAGCAAGAGAGACGTGAGAATTTTAAAAATATAATTACGCTGTAACTAATTAATATTTTTATTTGAAAAGCATCCAAGTGATATAATTTTCCGGATATAAAAATGGTAGTTTGAATTAGTTACAGAGTAATTATTACTGTACATTTTTAAATGCATCAGGTTTCTCTGGCTCACCCAGTATATTTTTTAAATTATTTAATTATTTAATAATTTAATTGCTTTAGAATTCATGGAACCGTCAACCTAATCCGCCGAATATGTTTCCTCGAATGAAACAAGAAGCACCGCCATCACCAAGGATGGATAATTTCAATCAAGTTTTCGTGCGGCCGGTTCAAAGAACACACACAGTTAATGCAACAACTACAAATGCAATTCACTCATCATCACCTCCGCCCTATAATAATAATAATAATAATAATACTAATAATAATGCCAATTTAGCGGGCAATTATTCGACAAATAATTTAAATTATGTCAGAAATTATCAGTCAAATAATACGAACTTAAAGAGGACTTATCCGTCGACGGCCACATGTCCATCGACAATGCCGTTGGATCATTTTTCAAATTCAAACATTTCGATTCAACCGTCGACTTCGCAAGCTGCACTTTTCAGTAGCAAACTTGTTGGTGGTAAAGATGCAAATCACGAGCAGGTAATTTTCACGCAAGCTGTGTGATGGTTACTAGACCCCACAAAACCTAAATCTGGCCCTGTCCATAATTAACAACAACTATGCGGGGATCCGTAACATGCACAACATTCTTACCAGTGCACAGTGCAAATATTTGTACCCCCAACGTCATGCATACGAATCACATAAGCATGCGTGTGCACCAGTATTGTATCTCGTTCACCACCGTGCGAACTAGTTCAAGTTCACTACAATTTTTTTCAAAGTGAACTAACTTCTTGAAAGGTTTTTTTTTATGTTCTGTGGTTTGCAGATGAAAAAAAAAACACTTTTTTCTAGTAAAGCAGTCGTTTTCATTGATTTTTATGACGAAAACGGCTGTTTTCGCCGTTTTCGTTGTAAAAAGTGATCAAAAGTGATCAAAATGAATGTTTTGATGATGAAAACGTCATCAAAACGTTTAAAACCGATGCAAAAAGTTATGTTTTTGCGACGTTTTCATCATAAAACATGGTGAACGCGAACTTCGTTCAAGTCTACTCTTAAAAGTGAACTACCGTATATTTGCAAATAGCGCACCCGTGCGCTATTTGCCAAAAAAAAATTTGACCCGCGCGGTATTAGATGCCCGCGAGCTATTAGAGGCCCGCGGACTATTTACTCGTTCAAAAAACCCAGCATCGGCCGACTGGCCGATGCTGGATTTTTTGAACGAGTCGGCAACAAAAGTCACCTAAAAGTGTGACAATTGAGACGTTTTCCATACGTTTCGGTAATTTTCTGCCGAAACGTATGCAAAACGTGTCATTTGTCATCCTTTTTTTTGCACATTTCGGGCCTCCCGCGCGCAATTCAAGGCCCGCGCGTTATTTGCAAAAAGATATTTTAATCCGCGCGCAATTCGAGGTCCGCGGGCTATTAGAGGCCCGCGAACTAATCGATAATATACGGTAAGTTCGTCTTTTGCGTTCAATTGTAAAAGTGAACTAGTTCGCGATCTTAATTCGCGAACTAACGAACTTAGTTTGCGTCCCGAACTAATATGAACTATTCTGAACTAATATGAACTAATAGTTCGCGTTCGATACAACACTGGCGGCGTTGCACAACCTGAAAGATTAGAGTACAGTGAATTAGAGTACAGTTCCCAAATTACAGTAACGCATGCACCCCTGGTGGTCAGGTTAGGTCTGTGGTTAAAAAGACGTCACCGCCTTAATTTTCGCAAATTGATTAGAGCAAAAATTACATTTTGAACCAATTTCTTATCTACAGGCTTCTGGCATCTATGCAGCATTTAGGCAGACCGGGGACCAATCACCTTCGTTTCCTCTCTTGACATCATTACTCTCTCCGGATTCACCGAGTTCATCTAGGTCATCACCAAATATTGAACGCAATTTTGCTGTGGACAACCGCTTTCTATTTTAATCTTTTTTATTTGTTGACGAACAGTTTTAGTACGAAAAATAGTAGCGGTTTTTTTTAACGAAATACACCAAATCTTCCATATGAAATTAATCTACTTTTTATTCTTATTATTATTGTGATAATTTAATTTTATTTTTTTTGCCAATTGTACATCAAATGAAAATCAATAAATCATAATTTAATAAAAACATGCTTACTTTGTTGTGTTTCTAAAAAACAAACAACCGGTGCATTGTTGTGCACGTAATTTCAATATTTTGGCTCAAAATTACGGGATCTTGTTCCCATAAATATTTGGCAGCAGTTGTTTTATGTGACAGATGTGAATTGATGGCCCAGTTGGATAAATGATTAAAAAATAAACAATTTTCAAAATATAACTAAACCAGTAATAGAATTGCATTATAATCATGCTGAAATAATGTACAATAAGTACAAGAGTGATGTCTTTCTCACAAATAAAAAAAAATAAAAAAATTCACATTTTAATCTTAGAAATCTGTGACAAAACTTTGGCCTGTTCTTCAAATTTTTAACAAAAATTAAAATCAGTTTAACTTTAATACTTGATTCCCTTCCCACAATAATAATAAATTCAATGCACCTTGTATGCATTGAATCTATTTGTTTTTTAAAACTTTTAGGCAGTGATGGACTCCCATGCTTTTTCAATGGATACTGCATTGTCCTGCTGAAAAATCCACTTTTCTCCAGCCATTCCTCTTCCTTTCTTCCACAAATTCTTTTCCAGGACCGCTTGATACGTATTTGCATTTTGTCTTCCATTCAAAAAAACAATTTCACTTTTTTTCTCGTATCCAAATGCACCCCATCGATAAGAGCAATTTCTACAATCTAATTTTAGCTAAATTTCAAATCTAAAATCTTATGTGAAATTGTGTTATTAATGTTGAAAGGCAATATTTGTTTACTTTTGTGTTTCCAGGTGAAATGGTAAATAAAACCACATGTTGATCTGGTTCACTTGAAGCCAAGAGGTCATGACCTCTTTAACTAACTTCCTCTCTTTTGAGTCTTTCAATCACCCCAAACATCCCCCACGGTGTAAAAATCACTTTTGCTTGAAAAACTCTAAAACTGCACAAAATAAATTCAAAACATTTAAAACTCATTTTCAAAATTAAGACTTGAGATTTAATCTTCCTACATTAAGATCTCTAATCAATTCTATTAGAATTAACAAAATAGCTTGAAATTGAAAATTATTTTTTATAACTGAAAAAATCATTTCATCAAATTAACAAATAATCTGTAAAAATTGAATTAAATAGTAATCAAGTAATTTCTAAAATGATAAAAATATTTCGGTGTCAACAAGTTTAACAAACTTAAAACATTTTTTGTAACACATTAACAACAAACAACAAACCAACAAACTTTGATAAATTATGTCGTGTTCCGACTTTGTGGAAATAATCTTACTTACTTTGCAGGTACCTGAAATATTGTGTAATTATTAATTCTAATAATCACACAGTCAAATAAAAGATTAAAAGATTTTATTTAAAATACTTAAAAGAAAATTACAAATTAATATTATTGATCTAATTTTAATACTGGTCTTGGTCTCAGGTCCGTTGGCTGCGGACACGATTGAATGCTGAATTTTAGTGTTAAAATCCAGACTTCTATCTTGATTCCTTTGTTGGCTGTCGTCTAGGCGTCGAACAATGTTCCACGTGATAAGCGTGTCGTCTGTTGTTCGATATCGCGAATGGCGATGAATATTTCCCTTCCGGAGTCTCCGGATGGAAAATAAATGCTCTTTAGTATAAATATACAGCAGAATCTCCACTTGTATATTTTAGTTGTTTAGTCCTACTTTCTGACTCGACGGGCATCGGTCTCGGTCACTCCTGGTGTATTCACGCGAGGCTTGATCGTTGAGACGGTGATGGTTGTCGATTGAGGTAGGTAGTTGAAGTTAAGTCTTTGAGTCAAACAGCTCCTTTTATTTCCTCCTCACACGTGACAGGAACCAGAATGGATTAACATAATTTCTATTGTCAAATTCACTAGTCATGTGACGTAGGAGGAGAAAACGGGGTCAGTTCGTTGACCTAAGGTCAATTGGAAGGTAGTAGAGACTTTACCCCATTCCAAGAATTAGCTAATTGCTGTATGAGTAATATTTCTATTTTTATTTCACAATAAAAAATACGAATTAAATATAATTTGTGACAAATTAATAGGACTATAAATGCCTGATTTTCCACCAGAAGGCGCTGTTGCGCCATTTTGACGGTAATTCTACTGTATTTGTTGTAGAACCAATGTAATTCCTATATAAAGTTATTTATGGTGTTTTAATTACAAATATGTTCGTTTGATAAGAATAAACAATTCAATCTTCATGATATCGAAATATCACGGCCGAAATTACAGAGATTTCGTCTGCTAAAACAGCATTCGTCAATGCGGTATGTCGCCACTAGAAGGCGCTATCGCAAATCAGCGGTAAATTCGAAATACGGAATTAAATGAATAACAAGGAATATATATTAAATAAGTATTTAATATATTCACTTAGATTATTTTACTTGACAATAATATAAAGTTATATTATTGTATTGAATGATTGGAAGAAAGAATTGGTCACATTCTTGAAATAGTGGCCATGCGGATTAAAGGATTAATGTGTGACTTGGGAATGTGTCCTGGGTATCCACTTCCCGTCCCCGGTATCCATTTCCTGTTTCATGTCAAGAAATTAGCATAATCCGAATTATGTTCCTCCGTATCCACTTCCTGTATCACGGGATTGGCGGGATTCATGGACCCCATGTTCCAATTGGATAAGTGGTCAAATCACTTAATCCAATCCAAGATATATATTTCCTGAACACAGGAAGTTAACAGAGTTGGTCAGTTGCATTTAGTTCTTGGTTCTAGTCTTGGGTAATTATTATATGAATTTTATACGGTATTTGGTATATGTATTTTGTACGGTATTTAGTATGTGCTTAGTTATTTGGTTTCTTGTGGATGGTTTAGTCTCTTGAAACCGCGCATTGTTCTGCTGAATAATGCATTCGACCGATTGAAGGTTTAAAGTCGGGATACGCTTGTTTCCGTCAACGGTCTTGCCGAGGATACCAGCTTTGTGCGTACGGTGTTCTCGTGGTCGGGCAATAGAGCCACGCGCGGTACAAAAGTATTCAGTAACCGTCGGTAGCACTGTTACTGTATGAGTTTGACTCCATCACCTGTTGGTGCCAAAACAGTCTGCATGTAAAAACGTGTAGTTACCGCTAGTAGCACCAAGTGCTTGGGAACGCTAATCTCCGCGGTAATGGTGCCAAAGCAGTCTGTTTATCAGTAGTACTTCGTGTGGTTAATTCTGTTGTGCGGGGCTGCGAGCTATAACCCCCTGAGTATCAGTACCGTCTCTCACCGTACTGTTGCTTAGGGCACGCGCGATACTGCCCTACTCGACAAGGCGAATTTATGACGGCAACTGTGTGTTGCGATGACTAACTTTTATATTTGACAGCCGATAATAAAATCAATTGTTTAAACTTGAAGTCAAGTTAACAACCCAAATAAAGTCACGAGACTTGTTCGATTTACAACGAATAAATTCGTAATAATGAATTGAATACAATTCATTAACCAAAACATTTAACTCACAACGTCACGAATTATAGATAATTCATAAGCGGAACATTGGTGAATAAATTACTTCATTTATTCATAACCAATGTCCACCCTAGTTGTGGCGGTGCAGACAAAGTCAACCGCATCTCTCGGATCGAACCCAAGCCGCATTACACGACAATACGAACCAGTTACGCGATACGAACCCGGAACGCGAAGCCGACGGAAACCGCGAGGACACCGCCAGCCCGGCTAGCGCAGACGACATCTGTAACCTCGGTCGAGCGGGCGTTCTGCCGTTCCCGGACCCAGGATCCGAATACACGTAATGTTATTATTTTAGGGCTGTTTCACAGCCAATTATTTGTATAGTTTAATTTGTAAATTAACTTGCCAAATGTCGGCATTAGTTCATGTATAACTTTTAGAGTTGATTCTATTGTTTGACAACAATAAATGTAGTGTTTTGATAACTCTGTTGTTCTTATTTATCTCGTATTTAATCACTTATTCACGCGACTTATACCCGGTACTATCATGCGATAGGAGTTGTGGTCGTCACCGTCACACGTGGAGGTCCCACCGAGATAGGTTGCACAGTTTTAAATTTATCGAATTTAAATAAAAGTGAAAATTGAGATAAATAAAGATTATAACATTTCAAAACATTTTATATGTTTCTGCTTTTGCGAAGTAGGAAATTCTCTTTAAGAACGTTGGGATTCGTGAGAACTCTAACATTAAAGGGAATGTCATGTTGTGTTATAAACACTCGAAAAAATTGAAGTAAAATTTATTTTATTTTCACGAAATGATCTGGAAGTTTATATTTTATAAAACTTATTTTCCTTCGAAAATATTCAATCGGTAAAAAAGGATTGACCAGACCAAATTCCAAGAAGTACGGACTTAGTAGAGAACTATTAATTAAGGTGAAACCAAAATTCACCAATCAGAGAGGCGCAGATTAGGATCCAGATTTAAGCGTGGACTCAGATCACCAGACCAGACCCGGATAGACGTGTTTCCAGTAGCCATCTTGACCACGCCGTCCCGATTTCAGTCACGATTCGAATTACCGCGCCGTAACCTGCAAAGCTAAGTATTGTTTGTTCTTTTATTGTTAACTTTGAATTAAGCGTGCTTTTAATCACGCCAGTTTAAATATTCTGATATTTAGTGTTTTGTTTTAATTTTTTGAAAGTTTAACGCGTATTAAACAACGCGAAGTTTAATTTCGCTTTATTAAAGTTTAGAAGTGTTTCCTTTTGAAAGTGTATTGTATTAAAGTGTATATTGAATTCTTTAATAATAAAGAATTCTTTATTTCCGAATTGTTCAAGTTTTGATATGACGCAACAACCGTTTAACATATTTGACTTTGAAGAAGGGAATAATAAAGGAGATAATTTAAATTTAAGTTATCAACCGTCCAATGGTCATCCCGAAGTAATTCAGGATGGTCTGACAATCTACTGTCAGCTTTATAATTTAGACCGAAATCAGTTCAAAAATATAACAGAGGCAGTATTTCATGTAAAAACTATGGATAAACGAAATCAGCAAAAGTTTCAAATATCCAGTGGTGGGTCTAACTTAGAAAAGTTTAAACCACCTAATTCGGTAGATAAGGGGGAAAAGAATTATAAAAATAATAATTCTCATCCAGGGAGTTATTTAACTAACCAATTGGTTGTTCAGAACAAACTCAACCCCTTTTACAGACAACATCAGCTGAATTCAGCTGAATTTGCTAATTTAGGCGAAACACAACAATGTGTGGCTAGTTTCAATCTGTCGAAAAATCTACCGCTACCCAAAGAATTGGGAACAGTGAACAAAAAATTGTGGCTACCTATATCAACCCTAAGGGAAGAAAGTCGAACTACAAACAAACAATTACGGTCACCGAATTCTCGCGATGGATTTACGAATTCGTTCTCCAAGTATACAAGCGAGAAAAGTGGTTTACCTACTCCAAACAAACGTTTGCAGCCACCCAACTCATTCAACGGTCAATCCGAATTGATGCAGGAATTTTTGACGTTTTACTGTCAAGAGTATGATTTAAATCAAAATCAATTTGCGACTGCAAGCGAAGCAATGATATATGTAATGAAGCATAATCTAAAGGGAAAATCCAACGATATTATTTCGCAGTCAATTCCCAACCCAAATCAAGAAATTGTCGAACAATCGTTCACAAAAGATTTGCCGTTTAGGAGACGTGATCAATCTAGTCCAACACGACAAAGGTTGGGAGACCAAGCTCAAAATTCTCAATCTCCTAAAAAGAAGTTATGGAGTATGAATGATTACTCTTCATTTAAAGATTCGAGTACAGGAACAAAGGTTTCAACTACTCAAACAAGTGGACCGTTCAATCGAACGTTTCGGAAAATGAGTACTCTTCCCACAATACCGGTGGTTGAAGAAATCTTGCGTAGTCAATCTAATACTAGTTCGACCAACAGTCAAACCAACAAAAATATATGTGGTAAAAATAGCATTTCTGAAATTTCAAATTCACAAAATGCCACCTTTCCTTACGTCAAACAATGTTTTCATTGTAAACGACCGGGACATGTCAAACGAGATTGTCCCACATGGTCTAAACGAGAATTTAACGATCAATGCAAGAATTTTAATTATTCCAATGTGTCACGAGACTCATTTAAACGACCCAGACAAAATTGGGTCACCACCGAACTGTTCGAACAACGGTTTACAGAAATGGAAACCAAAATGCAGGCGATTATGAATAAGTCTATGTCCGACCTATTTGATAAGCTTTCTCAACACAAAATGTAGGAAATTCTTCAGATCAAACGATCTCCCGACTATAGAAAAATCCTTTACATGAACCATGACCTCTGTTCTATAGAAAAGGGGGACAAAAATAAAAATTAAGATTAACAAAATCTTGAATAATAATACTACATTATGAAGACGACTATTTTATTAAATTACCATAGCCAATTTTCACAATAGAATTCCAAGTCTTTCTAGGAAATCGACTCCGGTCATGACAATTAAGGGGGACAGGAATCAAGATGATGCTTAATTGTCAATAATCACCGTTAATAATTGTTATTATTTATTGATAAAACTTAACCAAATTACGTATAAGAAAATCGAATTTGTACTATTGGAAGAAATTTAAGAATAAATTTCGGCAAAAGAAATCCTGAACTTAGGCAATCTAATTGGGTTAAACAACTCAACTCAGAATCGGAAGTCACAGCGTCTCCCAAGATATATCAAGCCCGACAAAAGCATTTATATCCATTAATAGGATAGAAATAAGTGAAAGTGTAAACACTTCCAATTATTTAAGGGGGATTTGTGACAAATTAATAGGACTATAAATGCCTGATTTTCCACCAGAAGGCGCTGTTGCGCCATTTTGACGGTAATTCTACTGTATTTGTTGTAGAACCAATGTAATTCCTATATAAAGTTATTTATGGTGTTTTAATTACAAATATGTTCGTTTGATAAGAATAAACAATTCAATCTTCATGATATCGAAATATCACGGCCGAAATTACAGAGATTTCGTCTGCTAAAACAGCATTCGTCAATGCGGTATGTCGCCACTAGAAGGCGCTATCGCAAATCAGCGGTAAATTCGAAATACGGAATTAAATGAATAACAAGGAATATATATTAAATAAGTATTTAATATATTCACTTAGATTATTTTACTTGACAATAATATAAAGTTATATTATTGTATTGAATGATTGGAAGAAAGAATTGGTCACATTCTTGAAATAGTGGCCATGCGGATTAAAGGATTAATGTGTGACTTGGGAATGTGTCCTGGGTATCCACTTCCCGTCCCCGGTATCCATTTCCTGTTTCATGTCAAGAAATTAGCATAATCCGAATTATGTTCCTCCGTATCCACTTCCTGTATCACGGGATTGGCGGGATTCATGGACCCCATGTTCCAATTGGATAAGTGGTCAAATCACTTAATCCAATCCAAGATATATATTTCCTGAACACAGGAAGTTAACAGAGTTGGTCAGTTGCATTTAGTTCTTGGTTCTAGTCTTGGGTAATTATTATATGAATTTTATACGGTATTTGGTATATGTATTTTGTACGGTATTTAGTATGTGCTTAGTTATTTGGTTTCTTGTGGATGGTTTAGTCTCTTGAAACCGCGCATTGTTCTGCTGAATAATGCATTCGACCGATTGAAGGTTTAAAGTCGGGATACGCTTGTTTCCGTCAACGGTCTTGCCGAGGATACCAGCTTTGTGCGTACGGTGTTCTCGTGGTCGGGCAATAGAGCCACGCGCGGTACAAAAGTATTCAGTAACCGTCGGTAGCACTGTTACTGTATGAGTTTGACTCCATCACCTGTTGGTGCCAAAACAGTCTGCATGTAAAAACGTGTAGTTACCGCTAGTAGCACCAAGTGCTTGGGAACGCTAATCTCCGCGGTAATGGTGCCAAAGCAGTCTGTTTATCAGTAGTACTTCGTGTGGTTAATTCTGTTGTGCGGGGCTGCGAGCTATAACCCCCTGAGTATCAGTACCGTCTCTCACCGTACTGTTGCTTAGGGCACGCGCGATACTGCCCTACTCGACAAGGCGAATTTATGACGGCAACTGTGTGTTGCGATGACTAACTTTTATATTTGACAGCCGATAATAAAATCAATTGTTTAAACTTGAAGTCAAGTTAACAACCCAAATAAAGTCACGAGACTTGTTCGATTTACAACGAATAAATTCGTAATAATGAATTGAATACAATTCATTAACCAAAACATTTAACTCACAACGTCACGAATTATAGATAATTCATAAGCGGAACATTGGTGAATAAATTACTTCATTTATTCATAACCAATGTCCACCCTAGTTGTGGCGGTGCAGACAAAGTCAACCGCATCTCTCGGATCGAACCCAAGCCGCATTACACGACAATACGAACCAGTTACGCGATACGAACCCGGAACGCGAAGCCGACGGAAACCGCGAGGACACCGCCAGCCCGGCTAGCGCAGACGACATCTGTAACCTCGGTCGAGCGGGCGTTCTGCCGTTCCCGGACCCAGGATCCGAATACACGTAATGTTATTATTTTAGGGCTGTTTCACAGCCAATTATTTGTATAGTTTAATTTGTAAATTAACTTGCCAAATGTCGGCATTAGTTCATGTATAACTTTTAGAGTTGATTCTATTGTTTGACAACAATAAATGTAGTGTTTTGATAACTCTGTTGTTCTTATTTATCTCGTATTTAATCACTTATTCACGCGACTTATACCCGGTACTATCATGCGATAGGAGTTGTGGTCGTCACCGTCACAAATTCACAACAAAATAAAACGGTGTCCATTTAGGATCACCACAACTTGATACCCCGAGCCAAGCTGAGAAATACCTGCGAGATTTTTCGAAACTCTACTTTCAGGGTAAGACAATTCCATGGGATGGACTAATCGGCAGCTGTCAATCGTCAGCTGTCAGCTGTCAGCTGGCAGCTGGCAGCTGACGAATCGGATTATGTCGCTAATCCGCAAAAAACGCCGAAACTAATCGGCAGCTGGCAGCTGTCAATCGTCAGCTGCCGCCGATTTTTGGCTCCGGTTTTCGACCGTCAGCTGCGCCGGTTTTTGGCCGACAGCTGCCGGTAGCTGCGTCGGTTTTAGACCAGCAGCTGCGCTGGTTTTGACCGGCAGCTGGGCCGGTTTTGGGCCGGCAGCTGCGCCGGTTTTCGATCGTCAGTTGCCGGCGATTTTCGATCGTCAGCTGCCGCCGATTTTTGACGTACAGCTGACGATTTTTGAATTTGATGGCAGCATTTTCGATCGTGTATTTGACCGGCAGCTGCGCCGGTTTTAGATCGGCAGCTGCGTCGATTTTCGACTGGCAGTTGCGACGATTTTTGACCGTCAGCTGCTGGTTTTCGACCGTCAGCGCTATGAAATACACATGAAATACACGTGAAATACTACAAAATATGAAATGAAATACTACAAATAAATATGAATATGAATATATATGAATATAAATGAATATAAATGAATACAAATGAATACAAATATAAATTAATAAATATAAATGAAATAAATACTACAAATGAAATGAAATACTACAAATGAAATGAAATACTGTCGGGCCAAAATTCGTCAGCTGTACGTCAAAAATCGCCGGCAGCTGACGATCGAAAACCGGCGCAGCTGCCGGCCCAAAACCGGCCCAGCTGCCGGCCCAAAACCGGCCCAGCTGCCGGCCCAAAACCGGCCCAGCTGCCGGTCAAAACCAGCGCAGCTGCCGACCAAAATTCGTCAGCTGTACGTCAAAAATCGGCGGCAGCTGACGATCGAAAATCGCCGGCAACTGACGATCAAAAACCGGCGCAGCTGCCGGCCCAAAACCGGCCCAGCTGCCGGTCAAAACCAGCGCAGCTGCCGGTCTAAAACCGACGCAGCTACCGGCAGCTGTCGGCCAAAAACCGGCGCAGCTGACGGTCGAAAATCGGAGCCAAAAATCGGCGGCAGCTGACGATTGACAGCTGCCAGCTGCCGATTAGTTTCGGCGTTTTTTACGGATTAGCGACATAATCCGATTCGTCAGCTGCCAGCTGCCAGCTGCCAGCTGACAGCTGACGATTGACAGCTGCCGATTAGTCCATCCCCAATTCCATTTACATTTTGGATTTATATTTTAGCGACACATTGTGCAGCGCAACAATATACAACGCAACAATATACAGCGACATATTTCACTATTTATTTAATTTTTTTATATATTTATTAATTAATTTTTTTTATTTTTTTATGTCATTATTATTTTTTTTTGAAAAAATAAAATTTTAAATTTAAATAAATAAATAAAATGAATAAATTTTGGTGCATAGCATTGCCAGCCTTATAACTTTCAGCCCTTTTTTTTTAATTCCCAACTTCTATGCATTTAATGCACACAATGCATGGAAACACCAGACTGAGGAGCAGGTACAGCATCGTTTTAACTTGCGGGAAGTTGTGAGAGGTGTTGAAGCAGAGGAATCGGAACATGAATCAAACCAATGTTCCATTTGCCTTACTAACAAGCGGAACATTTTGTTGGTGCCATGTTCACACACTTTCTGCTCCGCATGTGTAGAGAACTTCCTAAAAGATAAGGTGGAGCCCTACTGCTTGTCTTGCAGACATGTTATTAGTACTATGTATAAAATGTTTTAGCCAGGGGAATAAGGGCTGGAAATGTAAGGGCTGGCAAATTACAATTAATTAGTTCATTTAATGTTATCAGGGAATAAAGGGCTAAAACTTAAAGTCTTGGCACATATTAAATAATCACTTTATTAATTTATTACTTCAATTTATTATTTCATTTTAAAAGATTAAAAGAGGCTGAAACATAAAAGGCTGGCAAATGGAAGGCTGGCACTGCCCGAGGCTGGCACAATATAATTCAACAAACTGAAAATAAAAAGTAGGAAATGAGGCTAAAACAGAAAAGGCTAAACAATTAAAAGGCTGGCAACACCCCGATCCTAAATTTTTATTAATTCAAAGTTTAATACTTGAATACATGAAACTAACGAGGGGAACACCGTATAAGATACTCACAGATTGTTGTAAGATTGTTGTAATAATAAACATGGAGAATTGTTGTATCATGCTGAATGAGACCCTAAAATAATTTCATTCCATAAACAGTCAACAATGCAAACAATGAGCTCAAAGTTTGCACTATTTTGTCTGTGTATGCATCCAATCTGAGCAATCAGGCCTAGTGTATGAATACTGTAAACAACAGTTGCTAGGTAAAAAGTAGTTCCAAGATCAAAGTTGAATTTTATCATTTGAGATTCAATGATGTCATTTCCTCATTTGATGTCATGGCATCAGAACTTTGTTCACCAACATGACTGAATTCATGAAGACAACAATAGTTTGTAGTGGTGGTCCAGTGGTTAAGGCAATGGACTAGGAATCTTTCCACACAGGTTCAAATCCTGTTGTCTGTGAAAATTTTTTACTTCTATTTTTTAATTTTTTTTAGCAGTAATTTTAATGTTTTTAATTTTATGTTTGTTTTTAGAAAACTTTAATTAATTAATTTTAATTTTTTAACAAACATAAAATTAAAAACATTAAAATTACTGCTAAAAAAAATTAAAAAATAAAAATAAAAAATTTTCACAGACAACAGGATTTGAACCTGTGTGGAAAGATTCCTAGTCCATTGCCTTAACCACTGGACCACCACTACAAACTATTGTTGTCTTCATGAATTCAGTCATGTTGGTGAACAAAGCTCTGATGTCAAATGTCATGTGATATCAAATGAGAAAATGACATCATTGAATCTCAAATGATAAAATTCAACTTTGATCTTGGAACTATTTTTTACCTAGCAACTATTGTTTACAGTATTCATACACTAGGCCTGATTGCTCAGATTGGATGCATACACAGACAAAATAGTGCAAACTTTGAGCTCATTGTTTGCATTGTTGACTGTTAATGGAATGAAATTATTTTAGGGTCTCATTCAGCATGATACAACAATTCTTCATGTTTATTATTACAACAATCTGTGAGTATCTTATACGGGTGTTCCCCTCGTAAGGTGAGAATGAACTTTCACCACGTCTACGCTGTCGCCCTCGCCCCACATTCAGTCTGCCTGGAACTTCCATCGTGAATGATTGAATTTGCTGTGGCAGTTCTTCATATACGTAAGTTGTGGCACTTTGATATAACGTAGCACATGCGATGAAAAAACGTTTATATTTCGTGTCATTTCGTGTCATTTCGTGCCATTTCCAACCATTTCCAGCTTATTTCGTGCAAACTGCACTTCGAAATGAAAAGCACAATTTGATTCCATTTAGATTTGTTGACCTGGTTGTTACTTATGTCCATTTACATGCAATTCATCGTCAATTTCAGTTTGTTTCATTCTGAAATTATTTCGGTGAGAGAATTTTATATTCTTAGGTTATAATATTGTCACGAGTATAGACCGTCCCGATCAACGGCCGATCTATACTGCGTGTTTTGATATAATTAGTTGCTAAATTTCAGCAACAGATGGCGTTGCTATCAAATGCCATCAAATGACATCACTGGAACAATTAACTCTTGGAATAGGGGGAACACAAGGTGATTTAATAAATGAAAACATCAACTAAGCTCACTTCTCTCTAGGTCCTCAAACTTAAAAGATCTTCTGGAAACATTATTAAGAAAGCCCCGAGTCAGCCTATTATAGGCATGGCCTCTGCTTCTCTTTCTTCACAAACTGATATTTGGTCATATAAGATTAGTGTTATTTATTGTGTAAGTATTACTTCATTTTAACATTCAACCTCATGTAAAGTTAATAGTTGATTTGAGTTTAGAAAGCTTTGTAATGATTAGAATTAACTTAGAACATTTCTAGGATAGAAATATCGGATTTATGTTACCGTAAAGTCGGGTGAATGTGGACCCGGCAGGTGAATGTGGCCAAAAAGAAATTTGCAGAAAAAAAATTCCTCACTTTTTGCTGGGCCATTTATCAGTTAGTTATTATTTTTAACTAATGTATCATGGGGGTTTCAGCTTGCTTAAAAAAATATTCCACAATTTTGTGATCAATTAAAAAAAATCTACACATATTTTAAGTATGTCATGTAAAAATAGTAAAAAATGAGGCCTGATGTTAGAAAGATAACTTCCTCATTAAAGTCTATGATAATTTTTTTAAAAAAAGATATATTTTGTCTTTTTTTAAACACAAATAACTAAAAAAAAAATTTTAAAAATTAATTTTTGGTACATAGATTATTTTAAAAATATTTTTTGAGGCCACATTAACCTTCTAACAAGGGGAGAGCACCAATAAGCAATCACAGATTGTTGTAATATTAAACAAGAAGGATTGTTATATTTGTTAAAAAATTAAAATTAATCAAATTAAAATTTTCTGAAAACAAATATAAAATTACAAACATTAAAATAACTGCCAAAATTTAACAAAAAATAAATGTAAAAATTTTCACACACAGCAGGATTTGAACCTGTGTGGAAAGATACCTAGTCCATTGCCTTAACCACTGGACCAGCACTACAAACTATTATTGTCTTCATGAAGACAGTCATGCTGTTGAACAAAGTTCTGATGTCATATGTCATGTGATATCAAAAGAGGAAATGACATCATTGAATCTCAAATGATAAAATTGAACTTGGATCTTGGAACTATTTTTTACCTAGCAACTGTTGTTTACAGTATTCATACACTAGGCCTGATTGCTCAGATTTGATGTATACACAGACAAAATAGTGCCAACTTTCAGCTCATTGTTTGCATTGTTGGCTGTTTATGGAATGAAATTATTTTAGGGTCTCATTCAGCATGATATAACAATCCTTCTTGTTTAATATTACAACAATCTGTGATAGCTTATTGGTGCTCTCCCCTTGTAAGTAGCTGAAAGTGTTCATTTCAGCTAAATAAACAAGGTGGCCCACATTCTCCTGACATGTGGCCACCATGGTTTTTTTAAAAAACAGGAAATGTGTGACAAAAAATCAAAATGTTTAATATGGGTATTGTAGCTCTACCTAAGACCAACCTAAACACATATTTAACAGTTTTGTAGTTATTAAATTGAAGGCACTATTAACAATTTACTAAAAAAAATCGACCACATTCACCCGACCTTGTGACGGGAAAACCTAGCTAACGACAATTAACAACAATACCGCGACTTAGGATATAAAGAGATAAATAAGGAGAATGTTGTTCAACTGAACATGCCATTTCTCCCTTCTACACAGATCTATGGGGCGAACGGCCATCCATAGACTAAGGCTCTACAGTAACAACCTTGAAAGGAATGTGTCTGAGTCACAACAAGAGGGGAGGACCAGGAAGGTCTCTGCTCTTGCTGGCCTTGCTAAAAACCATAACAATTAAACAAGTAACAATAAGGAATCTGACTTCGTAACAACATACCGTATATTTGCAAATAGCGCACCCGTGCGCTATTTGCAAAAAAATATTTTGACCCGCGCGGTATTACAGGCCCGCGGGCTATTAGAGGCCCGCGGACTATTTACACCAAGCATCGGCCGACTGGCCGATGCTGGGTTTTTTTAACATATCGGCAACGAAAATCACCTAAAAAGGTGACAATTGAGACGTTTTCCATACGTTTCGGTAATTTTCTGTCGAAACGTATGCAAAACGTGTCATTTGTGATCCTTTTTTGGCACATTTTGGGCCTCCAATTCTGTATCCGCGCGGAATTCGAGGCCCGCGCGTTATTGGCAAAAATAAAATTTGCCCCGCGCGCAATTCGAGGCCCGCGGGCTAATAGAGGCCCGCGTAGTAATCGATAATATACGGTAAGTAAATAACAACAATAAGTAATTAATAGATTGATTAGATGTAAATATGTAGGAATGGAGCAGCGTGTCAATAATACACAGTCGATTATCAAATCATAACACTCAGCATTTATTCATGGCAAAAGGGCCTAATGATAACTAATCAACAATAACAATGAGTCAATTACGTATTCAAAGCGCACGACAGGATTCGAGACCATTATAACTAGGCCTACTCTTACTAGGTCAATTATATAATTCTATCGTAATGAGTTACGCTGACAGGATGTTTTTTTTTTCTCGCTACATCTCCAGGGTGGAAAACGTCTCGATGGAGGCAACAAAACCTATCTTCACCTTCGTTGTCACTCTGTCTCTCCGTGGACCTTAACCAGGCGCGAGAGACTATACGATTAAAGGCAGTAATCTAATACCATCTACCTTTTGTTTCGTTGCACGCAGGACAACCAGCTAATGCTTGACTGTGCGCCAATTGACGCACAACATAACAACAAACAAACAGTGTATAGTGTCAAATATTCAGGGGTACGCAAACAGCACAGAAAAAGAGGGTGTGCACCTTTAAATGCCCTCAGGGCAGGCGACTAAACAGCACCAGGGGGTTCCAGCTGTTATGCAACCAGTCATAACAGCTGTACCAAACGGGGTAACCGTTTCTAACTCGCCCTTTAAATGGGGGAGTGGTCAAAATATACTTTCCTTTAGGGAGGGGTGTCTGGACAACACAGGCAGGGAAAACACCTCTCTTCCTAACGAATGACATCACAGGGGAGAGGAACAGCGAAGGAATCTCCCCACCCTCTCTCTCTCTCTCAAGATGGCGACTGTCCTTGACTGGGGGAAAACATCATTACCTATTACTAGTAAGCAGACATTACTATGGCAATAAGACAAGGCCTATTTATATGCCATTTATAATGGGCTAAAAGAGCAGTCAGCTGATTGCTTATTAAATCTTATTGTTGATTATGGTCGAGGTTTATTAGCTGATAAACTTTATTCAGAGTTATAAAAATATGGATATAGTTACATCCAACTGTCATGATGGCATAGAAGTCTTTACAAGAGTCGTTCTCGTTACAACTTTACGGTAATTAAAAGAAGATTTGAATTAAAACTGAGTCATTCCTGATTTCCAACAAACACAAAATATTACGTGGTTCAACAGAGTCACGTAACAATATAAGTTAGAAAGTTAGAGACTCTAGCTTACCTGTTGAAGTCTAATTATTCTAATTCCTTATTCAGATCAGCTTCATGATGAGATTTACTATAAAAAAAATAGATCAGCGTTTCCCAAACTGTGAGGGGCGTCTCACTGGTGGGGCGCGGAAGAGAACACAGCCCAATTAATCTCGTAGAGCTGTGTTCTCTTCCGCGTGCGCCTAATCTAGTACAGGGGTTCCCAAACTTTTTAGCATCGCGCCCCACTTCATCTAGCGGTGCATTAAATTTTTCAAAATGAACTACTAAAAAAAAAAAAATAAATTTTTATATAAATTTGCATAAAATTTTATATAATTTTACATATAATTTTATACAATTTTGATTAAAATTTTACATAAGTTTGCAAAAAAAGCTTGTCCTGTTAAGGCGTGTGCAGTGTTGTGCGCGGTCCCGGTCCCGGACCGGCGATCCAGGACCGCCGGTCCGCGGTCCTGGACCGGAACCGGGACCGCGTTCCTTTTAAAAAACCGGTACAGTACCGCAGACCAGGACCGCGTTCCTTTTAAAATTCCGTGGACCGCGGACCGCTTTTGCGGTACATCTCGCGGTCCACAGAGTCACGTAACAATATAAGTTAGAAAGTTAGGGACTCTAGCTTACCTGTTGAAGTCTAATTATTCTAATTCCTTATTCAGATCAGCTTCATGATGAGATCTACTATAAAAAAATAGATCAGCGTTTCCCAAACTGTGAGGCGCGTCTCACTGGTGGGGCGCGAGCTGATTTTTGGTGGGGCGCACCCATCACACACGCCCAGTGTTGTGCGCGGTCCGCGGTCCTGGTACCGCGGTCGCGGTCCTGTTCCGGCAGCTAAAAAGAACCGCGGTCCCGGTCCGCGGTCCCGGTCCGGGACCGGGACCGCGCTTTTGCGGTACATCTCGCGGTCCACGAGAAAACACGAGATCTCGTGTTTTCTCGTGGATCGCGAGATTATACCGCAAAATACGAGAATCTTGTAGTTTTATCGCGTTTTCAACTTAAAATTTGATATTTAATAAATTCATTTTTTATTTTTTCATGAATCCAAAGCTGAAGAATTATTATTGGATTCATGAAAAAATAAACAATGAATTTATGAGTACCAGTCCGAACGGCGAATCGCCATTAGAAAGGTACAATTACATTTCCAAGGGCGAATCTCAAAAATTCGCCCTTAGGCGATTCGCCGTTCGGACTGGTACTCATAAATTCATTGTTTATTTTTTCATGAATCCAATAATAATTCTTCAGCTTTGGATTCATGAAAAAATAAAAAATGAATTTATTAAATATCAAATTTTAAGTTGAAAACGCGATAAAACTACAAAATTCTCGTATTTTGCGATATAATCTCGCGATCCACGAGAAAACACGAGATCTCGTGTTTTCTCGTGGACCGCGAGATGTACCGCAAAAGCGCGGTCCCGGTCCCGGACCGGGACCGCGGACCGGGACCGCGGTTCTTTTTAGCTGCCGGAACAGGACCGCGACCGCGGTACCAGGACCGCGGACCGCGCACAACACTGGGCGTGTGTGATGGGTGCGCCCCACCAAAAATCAGCTCGCGCCCCACCAGTGAGACGCGCCTCACAGTTTGGGAAACGCTGATCTATTTTTTTATAGTAGATCTCATCATGAAGCTGATCTGAATAAGGAATTAGAATAATTAGACTTCAACAGGTAAGCTAGAGTCCCTAACTTTCTAACTTATATTGTTACGTGACTCTGTTGAACCACGTAATATTTTTTGTTTGTTGGAAATCAGGAATGACTCAGTTTTAATTCAAATCTTCTTTAATTAATATTTTATTAATATTGCCGCACGCGGAAGAGAACACAGCCCAATTAATCTCGTAGAACTGTGTTCTCTTCCGCGTGCGCCTAATCCGCGTTTCCCTTTGTAGCTCGATCCCCCATCCGCTTTCCCCAATACGCGAATCCCGTTTCCGCGTGGTTCCTATTAAACGCCCCCCTTTCCGCGTGGTTTCTAATGCGCATAAGTAATTAACGGCTTGATATGTGAAATTGTTGTAATTGTTGTTGTTATTGTTCGATTTTCAAACTTCAAAGTTGATTAAATAGCCTGCTGAGGTGGCTCCTCCTTGCGATCACAAACCGGCAAACGTGGCATTTGAGCTGCACTTCAATTTCCACAGCCTTTTTGGCACAGGTTGCGCATATCATATGGCCACACTTATAAGCAATATTGCATTGATTAGTGCTGCATAAAACACAAGTGTAGTGATTTTGTTCCACCACAAAGTCTTCGGCAGCCAAGCTAAAAAATTCTACAAAGTCAATTTTCAAATTTGGCCAATGCATTTATTTCAAACAAATGTTCTTGCACAGCTAAAAGCAATGAGCAAAACATTTTCAGAGGAAACAAATGAAATAAATTTCTAGTTTTCCATCAATTTCTGTTGCCAGCAAAACTATTGTCCCTATTCAATTCAATTCCAGAGTTGTTTTTTACCACTTGTAAGTGCTATATTGTTGAACCAAATGATTAGATTGATGACTCACTTGTCAGTCATCCTTAACATAACAGTTTCCTTAATTACATCCTAGAGACACATTTAACACTAAAGCAACAACAAAATTCCATCAAATAACAAAGAAATTGATCAATTTTATAGTTGTGATTGTGACCAATTCAATTGATAAACTGGTCAACTGAAATGGGGCCCCGATGAATCTAAGTGCGAAAGTTCACAATTTATGGCCAGAATAGTAACGTTTACGCAATGTAACGTTCACACAACGTTACACAACACAACGATTAAGTATCGCGCGGATTAAGTGTCGCGCGAATTAACTATCGAGCGGATTAACTATCGGGCGGATTAAAAACCACGCAGAATGTATGCAATGATAACTTTATTTAACAATTAATTACATTTTATTATTTTTTAAAATTTGAAGCGGACAACGCGGATGAGGGATAAATCTGCCACGGATTATGAACACGCGGATTAGGCCAACGCCGATGAGCTCCTGGCCGGATTAATTGTATCCCTGGAGGAACAGAAAGAGAAGTAATTACGGAAATGAAGTCCTTGTAGAAGCAATTGCTGGAACTAGTCAGCAAAGAGATCCAATCTTATTTTTCAGTTGTTTAACAACTCTGGACCCTAGGGAGTGGGCAACCAAAGCCCGAATTAGAAAATATTTCAAAACAAAAAATAGGATTTATTGTCACAAGCTCAAGGAAAAAAATAACTGTAAGTAACCTTATTTGCTCCACTTCTGGTAGAATGTGTACGACCCACTTCCACTTTGAAATTTACTAGACTTTATTTTCACATATCTCTTCCTGGTTTGATCTGGTTTTCCTACTACTCAGGTTGAAATGGAAAACCGAAGCGTGGTTCTGCCCACGCCTCACCAACAGCTGATGCGAGACGTAACGGTGGTGAACCAGTATGTACACGACAGAACGGACGAAGAGATTTACGCATACTTAGAGGCTCATTACAACGATTTTAATCGCGTGGAGAAAGTTGTGCACGAGTTGCGGGGACGAAGCGATGTTTTTGTGGCACAGGTCGAAACATTTCCGCCGGTTTACAACAATCCGCCGGTAACAGGCCAACTCGCATTAGCCTACAACAATGCGCGCCAAATCGGCGCGCCGGCTTACAACAATCCGCCTGTAACAGGCCAACTCGCACCGGCCTTCAACAATGCGCGCCAAATCGGCGCGCCGGTTTGCAACAATCCGCCGGTAACAGGCCAACTCGCACCGGCCTTCAACAATGCGCGCCAAATCGGCGCGCCGGTTTGCAACAATCCGCCTGTAACAGGCCAACTCGCACCAGCCTTCAACAATGCGCAACAAATCGGCGCCCCGGTTTACAACAATCCGTCTGGAACAGGCCAACTCGCACCGGCCTTCAACAATGCGCGCCAAATCGGCGCGCCGGTTTGCAACAATCCGCCGGTAACAGGCCAACTCGCACCAGCCTTCAACAATGCGCGCCAAATCGGCGCGCCGGTTTGCAACAATCCGCCTGTAACAGGCCAACTCGCACCAGCCTTCAACAATGCGCACCAAATCGGCGCCCCGGTTTACAACAATCCGTCTGGAACAGGCCAACTCGCACCGGCCTTCAACAATGCGCGCCAAATCGGCGCGCCGGTTTGCAACAATCCGCCGGTAACAGGCCAACTCGCACCGGCCTTCAACAATGCGCGCCAAATCGGCGCGCCGGTTTGCAACAATCCGCCTGTAACAGGCCAACTCGCACCAGCTTTCAACAATGCGCACCAAATCGGCGCCCCGGTTTACAACAATCCGTCTGGAACAGGCCAACTCGCACCGGCCTTCAACAATGCGCGCCAAATCGGCGCCCCGGTTTACAACAATCCGTCTGGAACAGGCCAACTCGCACCGGCCTTCAACAATGCGCGCCAAATCGGCGCGCCGGTTTGCAACAATCCGCCTGTAACAGGCCAACTCGCACCAGCTTTCAACAATGCGCACCAAATCGGCGCCCCGGTTTACAACAATCCGTCGGGAACAGGCCAACTCGCACCGGCCTTCAACAATGCGCGCCAAATCGGCGCGCCGGTTTACAACAATCCGTCGGGAACAGGCCAACTCGCACCGGCCTTCAACAATGCGCGCCAAATCGGCGCGCCGGTTTGCAACAATCCGCCGGTAACAGGCCAACTCGCACCGGCCTTCAACAATGCGCGCCAAATCGGCGCGCCGGTTTGCAACAATCCGCCTGTAACAGGCCAACTCGCACCAGCCTTCAACAATGCGCACCAAATCGGCGCCCCGGTTTACAACAATCCGTCTGGAACAGGCCAACTCGCACCGGCCTTCAACAATGCGCGCCAAATCGGCGCGCCGGTTTGCAACAATCCGCCTGTAACAGGCCAACTCGCACCAGCTTTCAACAATGCGCACCAAATCGGCGCCCCGGTTTACAACAATCCGTCGGGAACAGGCCAACTCGCACCGGCCTTCAACAATGCGCGCCAAATCGGCGCGCCGGTTTACAACAATCCGTCGGGAACAGGCCAACTCGCACCGGCCTTCAACAATGCGCGCCAAATCGGCGCGCCGGTTTGCAACAATCCGCCGGTAACAGGCCAACTCGCACCGGCCTTCAACAATGCGCGCCAAATCGGCGCGCCGGTTTGCAACAATCCGCCTGTAACAGGCCAACTCGCACCAGCCTTCAACAATGCGCACCAAATCGGAGCGTTTTCGCAGGTTTATGTTGAGACCGGTGCTTGTTCCGGTTCCGGTTGGGTGTTTTCGGACGAAAAATTCAAAGCATATTACGACGACCGGTTGAAAACGTTGCTGGAGATATTACCGGACGGTGATCCAGATTTTTTCTCGAATTTTATCCAAACGAATCGCGGAAACGAAACGATTATTAACGAGTCGGTTAGTTCGTGGTTGCAGAACCGAAATTATAAAAAAGTGCAGGAAACGAAGACACAAGACAACGGAAAAGTGAGGAATAAGTTTGTTGACGGTGGCATCTCAGTGGAAGAGTTTTTGGAGATTTTTCCGGATCCGGAAACACATTTTAATAAGCCTAAAATTGTAATGAATAAAAATTTTCTGGCACATTTGGTGGGTTACATCTACAACACGTATTCGTTGAGCAATTCGGACATTGCGCTGATGTTGAAAAAACATGGGTACAATTTGATTCCGATCGTTCGGGAAATAAAATGTTTTGGTAAAAAGAAATTAGTGAAATTTTTTTTTAAATTTTTAAATTTTTAATTTTAATAGAACCGACGATGAAGAGAGTTAAGCGAGATGTGCGCTTAATGCCTAAAGAGATCGACCAAGTGTTTTATGAGGAGCTTACCTATTTGAAACTGGCCGATGAAATCGCAGGTTTAATTTTTGTTTACTGATTTAATGTGTTGGATTTTTGGATTTTTGAGTTGTTGATTTTAATTTGTAGAGTATCAGCGGAGGAAGAAGGAAGAAAGGAGGAAGAGAGTGGACGAGGCGAAAGCGAATGGATGTTTGATGACTTGCGAGTGTTGTTTTGAGGATGAGTTGTTGATCGATGACATGTTTCCGTGTCCCAAAGATCATTTGTTTTGTAAAGGCTGCATTTGCCGGCAAGCTGAAGTCAATATAGGTAAAATGGTAGAAACAAATCAAGTCAAACTTTATTTAAATTTATCACAAATTCCTCAAATTTTGTCAAATTTTGTTTAAATTTATCACAAATTTCTCACATTTTGTCAAAATTTGTCAAGAATTTGTCAAAGTTTATGAAAATTCTTAAATTTTTTTCAAATTGATCTAATTTTGTGAAAATTGATCAAATTTTGTGAAAATTCATCAAACTTTGTGAAAATTCATCAAATTTTGTGAAAATTCATCAAATTTTGTGAAAATTCATCAAATTTTGTGAAAATTCATCAAATTTTGTGAAAATTCATCAAATTTTGTGAAAATTCATCAAATTTTGTAAAAATTCATCAAATTTTGTGAAAATTCATCAAATTTTGTGAAAATTCATCAAATTTTGTGAAAATTCATCAAATTTTGTGAAAATTCATCAAATTTTGTGAAAATTCATCAAATTTTGTGAAAATTCATCAAATTTTGTGAAAATTCATCAAATTTTGTGAAAATTCATCAAATTTTGTGAAAATTCATCAAATTTTGTGAAAATTCATCAAATTTTGTGAAAATTCATCAAATTTTGTGAAAATTTATCAAATTTTGTGAAAATTCATCAAATTTTGTGAATATTCATCAAAAATTCATCAAAAGTTTCTCAAATTTTGTAAAAATGTTTAAAAAAAATTGCATTTCGTTTAAATTTTTAATCAAAAATTATTCCAACACATTCATTAATTAACCTATTGAGGGTTATTCGCATTTTGAAGAAAATGGAAATCCAAAGTACAGAAAATATATAATTGCTTACATACTGTCGGAATTTATAAAAATTGCTCAAATTTTGTACGAATTCATAAAAATTTGCTCAAATTTTGTCGGAATTTATAAAAATTGCACAAATTTTTTCCGGATTTATAAAAATGTGCTAAAATTTTGTCGGAATTTATAAAAATTAGCTCAAATTTTGTCGGAATTTATAAAAATTTGCTCAAATTTTGTCCGAATTCATAAAAATGTGCTCAAATTTTGCCAGAATTTATCAAAAATTGCTCAATTTTTCGTAATTTATCCAAAATTGCTCCAATTAAGTCTGAATTTATCCAAAATTGATCAAATTCAGTGAAATTCATCCAAAATTGCTCAAATTCAGTTGGAATTTATCCAAAATCGCTCAAATTCAGTCTGATTTTATCGAAAATTGCTCAAATTGGTTAAAATTTTTCAATTATTGCTTCAATTGGTTAAAATTTATCAATTATTGCGCGAATTTAATCAAAATTCATCAATATTTGCGCCAATTTATTCTAAATTCATCAAAAATTGCCTGAATTTATCAACACAATTTATTTGTTTTAGTTCGAAAAAGTGTCCGATTACTTCGAATGTTAAGGAATTGCAAGACAAAGAATTAAAAATGATTGCCGAAGCCGCTCGTCGCGAATTCATTCAAGCTCATCCAGAATTTGCAAACATCGTCCTAAAACACGACCCAACAAAGCACATTTCAACCCAGCAGCCCAACCTAAGGCCGCAAAACCGTAAACCGATAAAAATACACTAAAATACATTTGATTTTAACCGAAGTTTCCTGATACAGTCAGACCAATAAAGATGCGGCCCGCAGCTCCAGAACAACATCAACGTTCTTATCAGCCTCATCCTGGCGTACGTATTGAAAAGTACAGTGTTGTAGTCATAAAAATCGTTCCAGTCCAGCCCACAGATTAGAAGAATGTATTCTTCTAATCTGTGATCCAGGCTGAAGCTCACCTGCAGAATGAGTGTTTTCGCCTGTATCCACCAGGGTGTGACAAGTTGACGTTTAAACCCAGATGTCAATTTGGCACAACAGATCAGTGAGTTTTTGCACTAGCTGCTGGATACTGCCGAAAACGCTCATTCTGGAGGTGAGTTTCAAGCTGGACTGGGGCGAATTAGGGTTGTGCGGTTATTTTTTCTGGCAAGTGCAGTACGGTTTCCGTAAAAAACCGCAATGCACGCAGTATGTCACAAAACCGCATAACCGCAAAAAACTGCAAAGCAACAAAAAGAAAATCAGAATATAAACCCTAAAAACTTCAAAATCCAAGAAGATAAACCCTAAAAACTTCAAAATCCCTAAAAATTAACCCTAAAAACTACAAAATCAAGAAAATAAACCCTAAAACCTCCAAAATCCAAGAAAATAAACCCTAAAAACTTAAAAATCCAGAAAAATTAACCCAAAAAACTACAAAATTAAGAAAATAAACCCTAAAACTCCAATATTTCAGAAGAAAAAAATAAAAATTATTTTTTTTTAAATGAAATGAAATGAAACTTGTAGATTTGTGGGTTTTTGCAGTTTTTTAAAGTTTGCAGTTAATTGTGTTGCGGTTTTTGTTTTTTTTTTAGAAAAATTGCAGTTTAGTTTTTGGAAATTTTCGTTTATTTCTAATTATATGTATCATACTGCCTCGTTTAAACGCCCGGGTTCTTTAAGACGCCGGGCCCGATTCGCGCCGCAAAACGAAGAAACAACCTAAAGTTTAGAATTTTCGAAGAGATCATATTCGAAGAAGCGATGGCACCCGTTACCGTTACGTTACCGTTACCGTTACCATTATGTTACCGTTACCGTTACCGTTACGTTACCGTTACCGTTACGTTACCGTTACGTTACCGTTACGTTACCGTTACGTTACCGTTACATTACCGTTATGTTACCGTTACTTTTGCGCAAATTTCCCCTTTCAACTCTTTCGGTTTTACATGTGATTTTTTAGTTTATATCTTTGAATTTAATTGAATAAATGTTGATTTTACGTAGACAGGTAGAAAATGTAGAAATAGTTTACAAGTATATTACAATAGTAAAAACGAATTTTGTAAAAACGTTTCCTGTACAAATGTAACGGTAACATAACGTTTACTAAACGTTCGTTACTGCAAAAAAAGTAACAAATTACCGTTACGTTACCTGGCCAAATTAAGTAACACCTTACCGTTACAGTTACGTAACGGTAACGCACACAACACTGGTCGGCTCAAAAAAATATTAAACGTCTGGCGTTTAAACGATCTGGGGTACTGGTGTAGTGGCACAAAAAAGTAGTCCAAAACACCAGAATTGTAATCGAACTCCAGACATTGTGCTCGATTACCAACATTGACACAGAACTACTTTTCCGCGTAGTAGAACACAGTACACAATTAGGCGTAAACAGGCTGAAATAGATCAACGTTGGGGTGGTTTTGAGTATAGAGTAATTATTACTGTACATTTTTAGAAGTATGAGGTTTCTCTGGCTCACCCTGTACATTTTTTAACTTATTTATTTATTTAACAATTTAATTGCTTTAGAATTCATGGAACCCTCGACCTCATCCGCCGAATATGTTTCCTCGAATGAAACAAGAAGCGCCGCCATTACAAACGACGAATAATTTCGATCAAGTTTTCGTGCGCCCGGTTCAAAGAACACACACAATTAATGCAACAACAACAACATCGTCACCTGCGCCCTATAATAATAATACTAATAATAATGCTAATAATAATGCCGATTTAGCCAGCAATTATTTGACAACTAATTTAAAAAATGTCGGAAATTATCAGTCAAATAATACGAACTTAAAGATGAGTTATCCGTCGACAGCAACTAGTTCATCGACGATGCCGCTAGATAAATTTTTAAATTCAAATATTTCAATTCAACCGTCGACTTCGCGCTATAATAATAATACTAATAATAATGCTAATAATAATGCCAATTTAGCAAGCAATTATTTGACAACTAATTTAAATAATGTCGGAAATTATCAGTCAAATAATACGAACTTAAAGATGAGTTATCCGTCGACAGCAACAAGTTCATCGACGATGCCGCTGAATCAATTTTTAAATTCAAATATTTCAGTTCAACCGTCGACTTCGCAAGCTGCACCTTTCAGTAGCAGACTTGTTGGCGGTAAAAATGGAAATCACGAGCAGGTAATTTTCACGCAAGTGGTGTGGTGGTTACTAGATCACCA
This sequence comes from Strigamia acuminata, assembly GCA_949358305.1. NCBI lineage: Eukaryota > Metazoa > Arthropoda > Chilopoda > Geophilomorpha > Linotaeniidae > Strigamia > Strigamia acuminata. Next base: position 4,143,494 of record OX442314.1, read on the forward strand.
GGGTTGCACGCCTTACTGCAATTTGCAAATTGCAATTAGCCAAAAAGAAACTACCGTCTTCCCCCGAAAGTAACACCATGGTGTTGTATTCGAGTTTGTTTGAAAAATAAAAATTTTGAAACATTGGTGAAAAATTCGAATATAACACCACTTCAGCTACAATACCATGGTGTTAAATTTGAATTTACCCCCATATATTCGAATTTTTTATTGTTTTCAAATACAACACCATGGTGTTATATTCAGATTTGTATAAAAATATTTAAAACGTACAGTATATCATTGTTTTTGTTAATTTATATATCTGTTTTGTTTTTTTATTCAGCATAATGAATACAAATTAGTGAGTTAGAGTATAGTTCCAAAATTACAGTAACACATGCACCCCTGGTGATCAGATTAAGTCAGATTAGGTCTGTGGCTAAAAGGACGTCACCGCCCTAATTTTCACAAATTGATTCGAGTAAAAATTACATTTTGGACAAATTTATTATCTACAGGCTTCTGGGATCAATGCAGCATTTAGGCAGACCGAAAACCAAACATCTTTTAGTCTTCTTTTTCCATGGTCACGCCCTCCGGATTCACCGAGTTCATCAAATGAAAATAAATAAATCACCCGGAGTAATTTAATATAAACGTGTAAAAACCGAGTGGTTTTACCCAAGTGCAATTTTTTGTATTTGTTTACTTTTGTATTTCTTATTTTTCCATTTATCTCTAAATTGTTCTTTAAATTCTTGTTGTGTATCAATTTATAATCTCATTTAATTTCTCAAACTTATTTAGTGATTGTATCCCTTACTTTCCCACCCCAAATTCCATACATCTTCGAAACTTTCATGTGACTTTTCCAAAAATCTACTGATTAGGGTCAGGTGTCCTTTGCTCACTGTTAAAACTAGTGAGTTTTTAAGATGAAAATTGTGTTGTTGTGAAGCGAACCCCAAAGAGGTAGCTTATCAAATTGAAGTGTTGTTCATTTGTTTCATTTTATCGTGTTTTATAATTAATTATCAGTGTTTATCAGTTTTATATCGATTTGTGTTTTATCAATTTGATATCGATTTGTGTTTTATCAATTTGATATCGATTTGTGTTTTACCAATTTGATATCGATTTGTGTTTTATCAATTTTATATCGATTTGTGTTTTATCAATTTATATCGATTTGTGTTTTATCAATTTTATATCGATTTGTGTTTTATCAATTTTATGTCGATTTGTGTTTTATCAATTTTATATCGATTTGTGTTCTATCATCAGTTTGGGTTATTTGGATTTAGTGTATTTAGTGATGTAATTCATTTATTGGTTGATTTGGGTTATTTGGATTTAGTGTATTTAGTGATGTAATTCATTTATTGGTTGATTTGGGTTATTTGGATTTAGTGTAGTTAGTGATGTAATTCATTTATTGGTTGATTTGGGTTATTTGGATTTAGTGTATTTAGTGATGTAATTCATTTATTGGTTGATTTGGGCTTGATTTGATGGTGTGTTTGTTTGGTAAAAGTTTTGAATTTATTTGTGATCGCCTTAGGGCGAGTTTGTTAAGGGATGTTCTTCACCCCCAACCTTGAACTGGTTTGTTTGTGTTATCTGTGATGTCACCCATGTTGTGTGTCACCACCTTGGCAATAAAAGTTAGTAGTCTTCACTCTGTCAGCCTGTGAGCATCCTGTCTCCTTTCTCCACTACAGCAGTATAAAACCATCTTTTGAGAACTTTGGAAAGAACACTTGATTGGGATGTCTGATCCATGTTACATTAAGACCAGATTTTAATACTCACCAATTGGAGAGTGCTATCTACCCCTTTTTCCTACTCTTTTTGTCCTCTAGTCTTGAAATAAAACAAATCAGTGTATTTTAAAAACTCAACAAGAAGGTTGTCGTAACCTTGATTCCGGTAAATAAACTTACACAATATCTTACTAATAACACCCTTTATTTCACACTTGTAATAATACAATAATGATACTTAACAATGTGGTCTCGGATCCTTGCTGGCGGATACGATTTGTTGCTGCACGGCAGTCTTACACGTGGCTTCTACTGTTGTCTAGGGTAATGGCGTCTGGCGAAACACGTGTTCGCAAACGCTTCGCTTCGGGAGATATTACGATCGTAGTATTGCTACGATAATATCTGTGACTCTGATTTATAGATGTAATTGGCAACGGGCATCGATCCTCTATCAATCCGGTAAAACGGCCTGACGGTGAGGTGGTGATGCTAATGTTGCTCTGGTATCTATAAAGTGGGGGGTTTCCGGTCAGACACGGGTTTAAATACTGGCTGGACCGGAAATGACGTATTTGCCTAAATTCGGAGAATTATGCAAATTCATGACGTTGTCACGTCAGTCCCGCAGAAACGGTAAAACTAGTATAGCTAGTTTTCCCGTAATGATCTGACAATATTTTATTATGAATACTAAAATCATTATTTATTGAATTATAAATTATTAAAACACTTTTGTGACCTCGTGGTCACCACACGTCCCCTCCTCAGCAATGTTGTTGGGGGATTTACAATAAAACAACAAACATTGCGAAAACTCAAAGTTAGATTTCACTTTACTTCTTCTCAGGTGATCCCTGGGGAACATCCGGAGGCGGAGGTGGAGGTAGTTCTTCAGTTACGGATGGTTCAGCCATCTTCGGAGTTGTGGGTTTACTGATCGGCGGAGTAGAGGTAAGACGGGACGAGCGGTCGCTTGGATCTTCAAATTCTCCGATAAAATATCGATCGTGGCCGCCAACCGGTTCGTATGCGGCGCCGACTCGTTCGTGTATCCAAATACGTGAAAGGAAGGGAGCTAGGCCCTGATTCGTGTGGTGGATCTTCTGGGCCTCGGCTGGAGTCTTTGGGGCACGGTGGGCGCGCAACAGACGTTGGTGTTGAATGAAATCGACGCCCGGACCCGCTTCGAGGGTGCGTTCCATCCACACATAAAGCGAATGACCATGATCGCTTGATTTCTTAATTTTATCCTTCGTTCCCTTGGTCATGGTCAAGCTCGGATAATACGTCTTCAGATGTGCATCGATTGGAGGCAACGGCTTTGGCTCCATCCTTTTCTTGGGCCGCAGGATCTTCGGCTTCGCTTTCGATTTTCGGACGACTGTTTTCACGCCCTCGATCGGGACCAGTCCTTCGGGGAACTTTATCGTCTCCTCTGGAGTGGCTGCCGGGACTGTCTGGTTTGCCGGAGTCTCAGGGAGAGGTTCGTTGATTAATACGACTGGTTCGCTCTGTGGTAAAGCCACAGTTCGGACCGCTTGATATGATTGCTCCGGGTCGACGTCCTCCGCAACTAACTGCGCGCGAACCTGGATACAGGAAGGGACTAACTTTAGCCATCGTTCGATGAGAGCGGGAGGCAACAGAAAGCTTTCATGTGCGACGACTGCCCAGGCTGCCAACGCTACACGGGCGTTTCTAAATGTGGACGCGGCCAATACGAGCGACATCATGTCCGTGAGTACGACCGTTGTGCGCGCTGTCCGTGACGGATGATCTCGTCCAGGGCTCTTGATGAACTCTATGGCTGCACTTTGGATGTTTGTTATCGCAATCTGCATGGTCCTGGCTTGATATTCGTCAACGTCGGACACCATCTCTTTCGCTTGTTCGATCGTGGTTGTGTCGAGAAACGACTGTAAATCGTATGGCGTTGGGTCGAACTGGATCGTGGCTCGAACCTCCGAAGACTGGTTATTGGAAGTTGGTTTTGAAGGCGTTTGGTCGTTCTTATCGGTTTTAGCCACGGCCACTTGCTTTGAATTAATTAAAACTCGTTGAATGTCGGGTTCGGGCTCATCCCAAACAATCGGCGTTCTCGACGTGGAAATTTCGCTTCGCGTTTCTTCCGGTACGGCCGGGAAAATGGGTCCAAAACGATCTTGTCGTCGTTTAAGTTGTTCAAAGGGACTCAGCGATGTTGGGGTTCCGATAATCACAGTCTTTCGGAATGCGCTGGGCAGACTAGAAGGTACGCTACTAACTGGTTTTGTTGGCGCCTTGATGAATGCGCTTGGTACCGATGTTACACTCATCTCGATTGATTTGGTCGGCCGATAGACGGGTTTCGCCTGTTCGTTCTTGACTTTCAGGACGGCTGCTACCATATCGGCTTCGGTGTAAAGTTTTTCTTGTTCGGGTACGATCATCGGCTCTACCGATTGTTCGTGTTCGATCGTTATTGGCACTTCTTGTCGAACTTCCACTTGCAGAGTCTCTACCTCATCGACTTCACGTGATCTCTCAAAGCGTCCCCATGTTTCCGCTCGTGGCCTTGATAACCTGAGGCATCCGCGTTGGTTCGGTCGATTCCTGGAGTAGCGGTAAGTCTCAACCTCTCGTGGTCTCTCGACTCTGGGTTCTCGTCGCGGTGAGGGTTCTCGAGCGTGTCGGTAATAAACTCGAGGATGTGACTGCGATCGATCTTGCGTGTTGTACGACGTGCTTGGCTGATCCAGGCGTCGTCGCTTGTTGTCGTGTGTGTTATTCAACAACTCGCTCGAGAGTCGCTTCTCCGCTTTTTGTCGCTTGCGCCCAAAGATGCCCAGGTAGTGGAGCTGGTGCATTGCTTTCTGTGAGGTGATAAATCCGTGTTCGGGTCGCCAGTTGGGAACGTCTGGTCTTTCTCCTCGAACCTGGCTTAACCAAGTTTTTATCTCATCTGTCGAATACCCTGCTGGTTTCAGTATTTTGAAGAGATCTCGATACGCCGTCCGTCTGACTTCGTTGTAATAGTCTCTGTGTATTTGTCGGCGCTCTTCGTCTGTAGCGGCGTTTTGCCACCTCTCGAGGACAGCCCACTCTTCGGGCTCGCTTGGATAGTCCTTTTCCAAAAACTTGTTTGGGAGTGGTGCTGGTGCGTCGTCGCGTTCTGGAATTTCAGTCCTCAGTGCGTCGCGCATCTTTTCTGGGAAGTAGTGTATCAGGGTCTCCTGACTTGCCCAAAATCGCGATCGGGCTCGGGATGAAGTGAGCCGAATTTTCCATGGTCCGGTGTCGACGTCGTCCTCTAACGCTCTTCGAAATGGGGTCGGAATTTCGCTTCTCCAGAGTGTACCCGAAGACACGTTTTGCGGATCGATGGGTCCCCACGTAAGTTGGTGTTCCGGCTGAGGAATGAATACATAAAAATTAGATTTTTGTTAAATTCCGAATTTGGATTCAAGATGGCGCTATGGTCGACCATGTGCTTTTTACACGTGTTGAATCTTAAATAATGGCTCGTGTCATTTTTCGTTTGTTGACATAAAGATGTTTTCTTTTATGAATCTTGTTTCACGTATTTTTGTGGTTTAGCCACAAATTAAATTCTTTGTTATTTTTACCTTTTCGTTTCCATCGGGCTTTTCCCGATTTTCTTCCGGTTCAACCTCGTCCCATCTTGCGGGATCGTTCCATTCGTCTTCGCTTGGGTCCCGATCCATTTCTTCCTCTTCGTTGTCGGGTGATTGCTTCCAGTTTCTTCGCATTTTTGATTCAATTTGTTGGTTGCGATTTTTGTCAAGCACCTGTTGTCGTCGTGACAGAACGCGGAGTGCAAAGTTGAAAGGGTAGTCGAGGTTAAGTATCTTGATTGGCTTTCGTATGTAATACGTAGTTGATTGTTGGAGTCTCCTTGTGATTGTTTTTGTCCCTAGGAGGTCGGGGTAATTACGTCATATTGTTTTATCGCTTTTGATTGGTTATGCCAACCATTTTGGATTTTTCTTGCTTTATCATGTCCTCCCGGTGATTTTACCGTCCTTTATAAACGGGTTTGGTGCCTTTTTTCTTGTACTTTGTCGTGTTATAGGTTTCGGTATTTTACTTCTCGATCGTGTGGATCTTTTAGTAATCTCTTTTTCTTTTTCAGGAGTTTTAGGAGTTTCTTCGTTAACTGCTGCTTCCTCCCCTCCTAAATTTCCATCTGGGGCGCTAGTTAGTTCGGCGCTGTCTGGAGTTGCGTGAGTCGTATTTTCGTTCAAGTCTGAAACAGTGGCGATGTCGTCGAACATATCTCGTATTGTGGGCGATGGAGATGGCTGCGTTTGGTCCTCGGCCCATTCTTCTTGTGGAAATTCCGGCAAGTAAGGCGTCAGTTCTCGAGCGTGGATTGATCGAAAATTTACATTATCGGCCAAACGTTGCAGAGAAAATGCGTTCCCGCCGTGGGCCTTGGTAATTACGTATGGGCCGTCTCGTTTGTCGGCTAAGCCGGCATGAATCCCTTTATCTGCACTGGATAAAATGTGAGTGTCTTTCCATACGAGATCGTTGATTTTGAAATTACAAAATTGTGTGTTCTTTTCAGACTTTTTCACTCGTTCGCGCATGTCAAACACATGTGACATCATATGTTGGTAGGTTGCCGAAATTGCTTGTTCTAGTTGATGTACGTAAATGTGAGGATTTTTTGGATCGACTTTTCGAATTCCTTCTGGGATGCGTGGATCCCAGGGCACTCGTAGCTCTCGAGCGAAGTTGAGATAAGCCGGGGAAAAGCCGCGGTTTCTCGAAATGGTCGTTCGGATGCTAAATGCTATTTCTTTAAGAAACTCGTCCCACTTGGAATGTACGTCTGTGAAAATAGCAAGCGCATATTTTATGTCGCGGTTGAGTCGCTCCACGGGATTAGCCCGTGGGTTATACGTTGAAGTAAATGATGGTTGAATGTCGAATTGATTGCAGAAATCCTTGTATAACCTTGATGCGAATTGTGGGCCATTATCGGAAATTAATTTCCGCGGGAAGCCAAAATGTAACGCGACTTCGTAGAGGCACTGGATTATTTTCTGCTTAGTCGGGTGGGCCATCGGATACAACTCTGGCCATCCTGTTGCGACATCCATGATCACGAGTATGTATTTGTGGCTATTTGCACTTGTTATCTTAGGACCCATAAGGTCTACGCTCCAACAATCAAAAGGGGCGAACGGTCCAAGTGATAAATTCTCGTAGTTAGCCTTATTCCGAGGCTTGCAGGCTTGGCATCGTGGACAGTGTCGTATGAATCGTACGATGTCCCTTCTCATTTCGGGCCAATAGTACAGTTGACTGGCCCGGTAGAGAGTCCTTGCCACGCCGGCGTGTCCGGCTAGAGGGTGGCCGTGTACCATCCACAGAATTTGTGTTCGAACTTTTCTCGGAATTACGACTTTAATTGAACTCCCTGACTCTGTCAAGTCGTCCCGAAAGTTCGGATGGTACTTTAAAAGTAGGCCATCGTCTATCAGATAAGCGGAAGCCTTAATTTTGAACTCTTCTCTGGATTCTTCGCTGTAGACGTCGCCAGGGAAAGTCTCGTTGGTCAAGTAGTCATAGAACCTTTTACAGAAGGCGGTGTCGTTCTTCTGAGCTTCGACGAGTTCCTCGCGAGTAGGTGGGACACAGTTCGTGCCTTTACTCACGTGTGTAACGAAAGCTCGCACAAATTTATCCGAGACTCTGGGTTCGATGGATAAGTCGTAATTTGGTCTGGCATCTTTTGCCGATTGATATGCCCTCATCCAATATCCGACGTATTTTTCATCGGAAGATTCCAACTTTTCTTTCGGCAGTTCATTCTGTTTTCTGAATTCCCACTTCCTGATCGGGGTGGGACAGTAAGCTATCCGAGAATCGTCGTCGCCGTCGTCGTCTGGCTCGTCGGGTTCTGAGGCGGGAGCTCTAGAGAGCGCGTCGGCGACTGTGTTATACTTCCCTGGCTTGTACTCGATTTGTAAGTCGTAAGCCATGAGCTCTAATTGCCATCGAGCCATCCGGCCCGAAGGTTCTTTCAGGCCCATGAACCACCTTAATGCCTGATGGTCGGTCTGGACGGTAAATTTTGTAAACTCGAGGTAAGGCCTGAATTTACGAACTGCCCATACGATTGCCAAGCATTCGAGCTCTGTCGCTGAGTAATTTTTCTCGGCGGCTTGAATTTTCCGGCTGATAAAGATCGTGGGTACTTCTTGATGTATGCCGTCGATTTCGTGCATTTGCATCAACGCAGCCCCCAATCCGATTTTACTCGCATCCGTATGTAAGATAAATTCGCGATTCAAGTCGGGGAGAGGGATGGTTTTGGTGTCGATTAGCATTTGTTTGATTTTGTCAAACGCTGCTTCGCAATGGCTGGTCCAGTTAAATTTGATTTCGGGGTCTTTCGGCGGGTCCTCCTTTGGATTTATTTTCTGGACAGTCTTTAAAAGATCGGTGATTGGGGCCGCGACTTCCGCTAAATGTGGCAGGAGTCGGCCGAAGAAATTTACCATTCCTAAAAAACGTTGTACCCCTTTCACGTCCGTAGGTGCTGGAAAATCGGTGATTGCTCGTACTTTCTTTGGGTCTATGGATAAGCCATTGACTCCAACTTTGTATCCAAGAAACGCAAGTTCTTTTCGGCAAAACTGGCTCTTTCCGGGGTGTATGTGGAGTCCGGCTTTTGCTAAACGACGTATTACTTCGTCGATATGTCTGATGTGTTCGTCAAAAGTCTGGGAAACAATAATAATATCGTCCAGGTAAGCCCAGGCGTATTTATGTAGCGCGTCGCCCAAAACCTTCTCGATTAATCGTTGAAATGTTGCCGGGGCATTTACTAGGCCAAATGGCATGACATTAAACATTAATCTGCCCATCGGGGACCAGAAAGCGGTTTTTTCTTTGTCTTCGGCACGGAGTTCGACCTGCCAATATCCTTTCGACAGATCCATCGTTGTTACCCAATTAAATGGGGCTAGTTCTCGAAGAATAGCTTCGATTGATGGCATCTGGACGGGGTCGATAACGGTAATGGCGTTTAGAGGTCGATAATCGATACACAGTCTGGGTTCCGATCCTGCACGCATGACGAGCACGATTCTCATCGCATATTCTCCTAATGCCTCGGACACTATCCCCTTGTCCAGTAAGTCTTGACAGATCGTCTTGACGATTTCGCGTTTTTGGGGGTTCATGCCCTTGAATGGAACTCGTACTGGCTTATCCGTACTTAATTCTATTTCGTGTTTTACGTAATTTGTCTTTCCCGGTTCTTTAGTCAGGATTTTTCGATGTTTTTGTAGCATTTCTTCAAGTAATTTAGTCTGGGTTTCTCCTAGGTTCGCGTCCATGGCCAAATTGTGAGCCAAATTTCCTTCTTGGAGTCGGGCGTTAAAAGATTTGAAATCGTAATCTTGTACGAATTGCTTCAAATTTCCGCCTTTCCATTCGTCCTCTTCGTCGTTTGAATCTAGGAGTTCGGTAGGTACTGTCATTAGTCGGGGGTCCTCGCGTTTATCGATATAGTTCCAGGACCTCGTTATGGGGTTGGGCTGGATCTCCATTATGGCCATGATGTCCATACCCAAGAGTAGGACCGTGTCGTAGGTTGGTAAAACGATGAAAGGGTGGGTTATTACGCCTCCCTCCCATATGACTTTTGTTGTCAGTACCCCTACTGGACGCACTTCTCCAGCAGCGGTTTTTACGGCCACATTTTCGCTTATTCCCCGTAGTTTGTCGCGTTGTTTTTTGTCCAGCGACTCGTATAGATCTGAAGAGATAAAGGACCGGTCGGCTCCCGAATCCAACAAACCGATGAATTTTTTGTCGTTAAACTTGATTGTTAACATTGCGAGTGAGTCCTTCCGCTCTTTAACCAAATTACAATGTAAAATGCGTTTCTTTCGAGGTGGGGCCTCCTCGTAGGCGTGAGGTAATTCTTGGAATGTTTCGGCTATTTTTTCGCCGTCCGCCGTATTAGTGGTTGGGCCACTATATTCGCGTTTTTCTGTGGTGAAGTAAGCCGTAGTGAAATAAACGACCTTTTTCTGTAATTCTTTTATTTGTTTTTCTAACCAATTGGTGTTTATCCATTTGGCTTTTAATTCGTCTTCCGAACTTGAGTCGCTAATTTCTTTATTATTTGTTTCAATTTCTTTCGATTTTTTCTCTTTTAATTTGAGTTTTAATTTGACTACTTCTTCCGTAATTACTTCGTTAATTGCCTGGTTAATTGTCGTATTCTTGGTAAATTTTGGGGTTTGGTCTTCCGGGCGTGCAGACAGATTTATTATTTTTTCTCTGTCTGCTTTAACCAGTTTTTTGTCAGTTCTTCGAATTTGGCTGTTAGCTTTTCTAACAATGCGTCGTTTTTGGCGGCTTCCTTCTCTTCCTTCCTCTTCTTTCGTTTTGGGCAATCTCTTCTCCAGTGTCCCACCTCGTTACAGTAATTACAAGGTTTTGTGGTGGAGTTATCTGTTTTCGGGTACGGTCGTCTCACGAACTCTTTTTTCTCGTAGGGTTTTTCGCTTTTTGGGTTGTGGTGCTCCGTTTTATTCGCGGTCTTCATTCGGGGTCGGTAGCTGGGGGCGATTTCTTTCCCCATGTTAGCGTGGAGAATCTCTTCTTCTTGTTGGCTATCGCTGGTATCTCCTCCTGAGTTTTGCTCGGAGTTGTTTTCTTCACTTTCCCTCCCTTCTTCGAGATTAGTTGCGTCGGAGTTTGTACTGGCTTTGTAAGCTTTTGGAGCCGGTATCGGGTTCGAGGTGGCTTTATCGTTCGCCTTTTTCGGAGGTGCGGCCTCGATTTCCCCGTTCAGGAAGCTACGCGACTGGATCAGTCTCCCTGCGTCATGATTTTTCGCATGGATACGCTGTATGCGGAGTTGCGTTTGTGTCCTCTGTTCGGGCGTCAGGGCCTCCGTATAACGATCGTCTACTTCTTCGTGATAGTCATTTACAAATTTTAGCAGCTGTTCGAAACTATCTGCTGTGGGAGCGTTCATATCTCTCAGTACTTTCTTTGAGGTGTCGTTTAACCCTTTTTCGAAAATCACGTTTTGCGCATATTCGTCGAGTGGCGTATCCAACTCGTTGAACAAACTTTTCGCTCGTCGGAAATAGGCTCGTAATTCTTCTCCTGCGGCTTGTAGCATGAGACTGACTCTCTGTCTAATTTCTTTTTGGGTCTCGCCGTACTGACTGTTGAAAGCGACGACAAACTGTTCCCAAGTTTTTAATTTTGCTTCCACATACCAGGCTCTGGCTTCCCCTACTAACATTTCGGGTAGCCCTTTTGTTACCATCTCGTCGGGTTCGGCTCCGAGTCGTGAAATGGTGAGTGCCACTTCGTCTAAGAATTTATTGCCGGCCCTCCAGGTTCCGTCGAATCTCATCAGTCGCAACTGTGACCATTTTATGTTTCGGTCCTTTTGTTCTAAGGCCCATTGATCGGCGGAATATTTTCGAAGAAGGCTCTCGTTTTGTCTTGGGCGATTTCTCAGATTTCGATTTTGGTTGACCTGGGAGTCGGCGCGTGCTCGTTCCTCGAGTGCTCTTAATCTAGCTTCCATTATGGGATCGGCTTGGTATTGATTCCCACAGTTCGGGGACGTAGCTCCATTTTGTGGCGCAAATCGTTGGAAATTACCGTTGGTTGAGTTCGGGTCGGTCAAGGTCGGTGTTGTCGAGTTTGGTTGCGACTCGGTCAGTTGTGTTCCGGGGGGGAAAATTCCGTTTATGGCTGTTCCATTTAGGACCCCGTTCTTCTGTCCGATCAAAATGGTCGACCCTCTCCCGCTGTAAAGTTGTGTCTTTAGTCTTGCGGCTTCTCGGTCGACTTCGTTGGCGGCTTGTATTTTAATTCTTTCCGCCTCGTTTGCTGCTTCGACGTTGGCTTGTACCGTCTGGATATCTTCGAGGCTTGGCATTGCCAACCTGTTCCGTCCTTGCTGGTTTCTGAGGTGGTTTCGCTGATTTATCAGTCTAATCATCTCTGCGTTAGGATCCTTTGGGGTTTGACTGGTGTGGCCAGCTCTCGTAGCAAAGGATTGGGCGATTGCCCACGACTGTTGACCCTTATTATTTCGACGGTCCTGCTGGAAGGCTTCCAGGAATTCGTTCTGGATTTCGACTGGCTCGTCCACTATACTATCCCATCCTTGAACGTTGATTCCTTTCGAGCTGAGGGAATCGGCCTCGCTTTCGTCGTCGGCGTCGGATGTTCGGGTGGAATCATAGGAGTCCGTCGTTTGGTTATTCGTTTTTTGACGTTTTACGTTTTTTCGACCTCTTCTAAGGGCTCGTTTTTCCGCTCGCTTTTTGGCAAGACGAATGATCATGTTCATCTGTGCTAGCGGGTCCCCTTCTTCGTTGTAAGGGATTCCCTCCAGTCGAGCGAGTTCGTACGCTTCTTTACAGCTATCGATCTGGGATTTCTTCGAATTATAACCGTGTGTGATCGTGACACGATTACTCTGGCGATTATCCCGATTGTCGAATAGGTTATACCCGTTCTGACTTTGTCCGGATTCTTCCTCCTCTTCTTCGACTTCTTCTTCGATTCGCTGATTTATCGGCGTTTTATTGGTTGGGTTTTTGCTAGCGGGTACTTTACTAGCCGGCGTTTTTCCGGTCGGCACATTCTCGGGTGGTTTTTCCGCGTGGTTTTCGTTGACTGGTGTCTTTCCAGTCGCCTTTTCCCTCGTCGGCTCCGGTGGCTGCTTTTCTAACGCTGGACTAGCTAATGTTTCGGCCCTTGCCTTGGCGGATTCCATGGCTTTTCTTCGGGCGCTTGCGGTTGAAGGGTTTCGATTTTTCCCGCTTTTCGTCATTTCGATAGTTTGCAAAGTTCAAACCGTAAGATATGTTTATTTAAAATAGTTTGAATGTTCAAAACTATCCCGGACGGGCCCCCACGTGTCGTAACCTTGATTCCGGTAAATAAACTTACACAATATCTTACTAATAACACCCTTTATTTCACACTTGTAATAATACAATAATGATACTTAACAATGTGGTCTCGGATCCTTGCTGGCGGATACGATTTGTTGCTGCACGGCAGTCTTACACGTGGCTTCTACTGTTGTCTAGGGTAATGGCGTCTGGCGAAACACGTGTTCGCAAACGCTTCGCTTCGGGAGATATTACGATCGTAGTATTGCTACGATAATATCTGTGACTCTGATTTATAGATGTAATTGGCAACGGGCATCGATCCTCTATCAATCCGGTAAAACGGCCTGACGGTGAGGTGGTGATGCTAATGTTGCTCTGGTATCTATAAAGTGGGGGGTTTCCGGTCAGACACGGGTTTAAATACTGGCTGGACCGGAAATGACGTATTTGCCTAAATTCGGAGAATTATGCAAATTCATGACGTTGTCACGTCAGTCCCGCAGAAACGGTAAAACTAGTATAGCTAGTTTTCCCGTAATGATCTGACAATATTTTATTATGAATACTAAAATCATTATTTATTGAATTATAAATTATTAAAACACTTTTGTGACCTCGTGGTCACCACAAGGTCTCCTCCATTTTCATTCCATTTACATTTTTAACCAAACCTAAAAATAGCAGAAATTGTGATTTCACAACATGTTTACTTTGTGTTTTTAAAAAACAAACAGACCAGTCAGAATACAAATAACAGATCCAATACTTGAAAATAATTTTAGCAAAACTATTCTCATTTGTTCAATCACTTCTCTGACATTTTTTGAAATAAAGTACATATTGCGTGCAGTACTATGTAGCGATCTAACGTTGCCCCCAACTGCCGGTGGTGTTCTGTGCAATTACAGCGTTTCTGAGGATTTGTCTTCATTTGAATTTTGAAATATATTTTTTGCATTGCTTTAGCTTCTTTTTCAGCAATAATATTAGCATCATTACAGGTAAATTCATGCAATTTTTTCAACTAGACCTCAAAGTAGAAAAAACTTGACAACCAACCACAAATATTCCCAATTTACACCATTTTTTCTATTTAGCGAGCAAATCTAGAAGAAAACAGATGTAAACGACCCTGGATCATCACAATGGGACATCGTCCCATGTATTGTTCCAACAACAATTCGGATGACTGCATAAAACAAGATGGCGTCGTAAATATTGATCGATGTAGTTAAATGATTCAATTTTCAATTTATATGTTTCCAGATTCGTACGGGCTTACCTCAGATCCGAGAGTACGCATTGGAGCAGATTTTCTACAAATATGGAGTCGATTTGCAGTTGTGGGCGCACGAGAATTCGTAGGAGAGATTTTGGCCCGTGTTCAACATGACTGTACAAAATGGCAGCTACGAAGCGCCGTCTGATAATCCGGAAGCGCCCGTCCATGTTATTAGTGGCGCTGCGGTAAAATAATTAATTTTTATGTAACTTTTAATATAAATTTGATTTTTTTAAAAATATTTTGTTGGTTTTTGGGTTCAATTTGTCAACGAAACGGATTTAAATCTGATGAAAAGGACTAGAGCGCTTTTAGAAGCGAGGATTATGGTACACGCGGTTGTTTGTGATCGATGCTAAGAATTTGTTTTGGGAACAGATATCGAATGATAAAGTATTATTAATTTTTTTTTATTTTTTAAATTTTTAAATTTTTTTGCTTTTTTAGAATGGAGCAATAAATGATCGAGTTATGATGCGCATATGGTTACAGACCAGTTTGGATGACTAAATAACTTTAAAATAAAAAAAAGAATGTTTTGTACCTTGTACTTTGCTAATAAAGCGTTTTTTATTTATTTTTTAAATGAAAACATTGGTTATAGTGTTTGGGAGTTTGAATTTCCTGCTGAATTTTGTTTGGCGCACCGACTGGTGGCGATTTTGAACATAGAACCATAAAGCGTTGTAATCAAGGCTATATGTTTATCGTATCATTCGTACTCTAACATTTAAAATACGGGCTACTTTTCAGACGATTTTTGGTCATGAATTAATTGCAAAATGAATCGAACCAACACACGAGAATTTGAGCTTAAGCTGGAACAGCAACAACAGCTAATTTCTAGGTACGAAGACAAATTACGAGGTACTATCAAAATACTGTATTCATTATTTGATTGAACACTAAATTCTATTTTTTTGACTGTTTTAGATGTCGTAAGCGCGTACAAAAGTTTACAAAAAGAAAAGAATGCGTTGGAAGAAACTGTCAAGAGTTTGAGCACCGACGGAAACAAACCACCTCAACCGAATGAATCGCAACAGGAATTCGTCGATCCGTTGCAAATAAATGTAATAATAATTGTTTCATTGAATAATTTAAAACTTTTAATTTAAATTTCTGAAATTTATTTTGCAAGACATTTTCGGCAGAAGGAGGAGGAGGGAATGACAAAGTGGGGGCGTTAACCAAAGCGTTGGCGACCATCACGGATGAAAAATCCAAGATGGAGGCGAATTTCCAAGCGGACAAGAAGAAGATTAATCTGGAGAAAGATGAATTAAAACGAGAGAATTTGAAATTGAAGACGAAGGAAAAGCAATTGAGCAATGACATTGAACAGGTGAATTGTAATTGACGCAAATTTAACTTCAATTAATCAGTTTTGTTTATTTTTTGTTCAGTATAAACAACGATTACGGAGTTTGCAATTGGAGCGTGAGAAGGCAGAAAGTGACCAGCAAATTATGTTGCGAGAGTTACAAAGCATCGTGTCGAGCGAGCGCCAGCAGAAAGAGCAACTTGCACTACAAGTTGAATCATGAATTATGTATTAAAAAATGGTTTTAAGACTAATTTTTGCGCAGTTGGAAGAGGCGCAGATGACGATCGCGATAAAGGAGAGTCAGCTGGATCGATCGAAGCAGTACGAGAAGAGAATTAAGAGATTGACGGAAGAGTTGAAATCGGTTGAAGGAAAACTAAAAATTGCGCAGGAAAATGCCGCTAAGCCTTCCGCGATAGAGCGCAAGCTCCAGTACGAACTGGCAAAAGCAGAGGTGAAAAATGAAAAATTTTAAAATGAAAAATTTTAAAAATAAAAAATTTTAAAAATAAAAAATTTTAAAATTAGAAAATTTTTTTCTTGGTTTTGTAGGGAGAACATAGATTGTCGGTCGTGCAGGAGCAACAAAATGCGAAAGAGACGGAGGAAAGATTGAAACAACAAGTGAAAATGAGCGCAAAACAGATCGACGGATTAGAAACGAGATTGGCTGATTTGAGTGAAATGCTCGGCGATTACGATCGACGAAAGCAGCAGGATTTAGGAACAGTCGAACGACTAAAAGTATGTATTATTGAAATTTAGCTGACCAGATTTTATCTTATTTTTTATTTCTTAGGAAAAGAACTGTCAATTGGAAATTGAGAATGCGGCACTGGCCAAAGCAGTCACTTGCGTCCAAGAGAAGGAATCGAGCTCCGATGTGCGCCAACTGAAAATGAACAAAGCGAAAATAAACAAACACGACTATGATGGTGAAATTGTTAAATTGAATTTACTTTTGATCAAATTTAGTCGAAATTTGCAACTTTTTGCTTAAATTTAGTCAAAATTTGCTAATTTTTGATCACATTTAGTCAAAATTGGCTATTTTTGGATCAAATTTAGTCAAAATTGGCTACTTTTTGATCCAATTTAGTCAAAATTTGCTAATTTTTGATCACATTTAGTCAAAATTGGCTATTTTTGGATCAAATTTAGTCAAAATTGGCTACTTTTTGATCAAATTTAATCAAAATTTGCTAATTTTTTATCAAATTTAGTCAAAATTTGCTAATTTTTGATCAAATTTAGTCAAAATTTGTTAATGTGTATAAATAAAAATGTATGACCGAATTTATTTCTACGGGATTTATTTCCCCGGGATTTATTTCCCCGGGATTTATTTCCACGGGATTTATTTCTCCGGGATTTATTTCCCCGGGATTTATTTCCCCGGGATTTATTTCCCCGGGATTTATTTCCCCGGGATTTATTTCCCCGGGATTTATTTCCCCGGGATTTATTTCCCCGGGATTTATTTCCCCGGGATTTATTTCCCCGGGATTTATTTCCCCGGGATTTATTTCCCCGGGATTTATTTAAGAGAGATGAGCCACAGCAACGCGTGGCCGGGCACAGCTAGTTTTTGATAAAAATCCATGCAAATTCCCTATTTTTAGATAAAAATCTATGGAAATTTCCTAATTTTAGATACATATCCATGGAAATTTCCTAATATCAGATAAAAATCCACGGAAATTTCTTAATTTTTGATAACTATTCTTTAAATCAAACTAAATGTAAATTAACCCTTTCAAATCAATGTTCGCAGATTCAAATCGGTGGCTCGAAGTCGACCACAGCCACTGTCATTCAAAGTTAGAAGAATTACAAAACGAGTTTGACCTCTACAAACGAACATCCCACCTAACCGCTAGAAAGACCAACACTGAGAAGAACAACGACGTCAAAGACGAAGAAATGTTGCGTCACCAAGTGCGCGACTTAAAAGAACAAGTGAACAACCTCTGCTCGGATTTGGCGGAGAACGAGCAACGACACCGCGCCACCGTCGACTCGTTGCGCTCATCTCTCGACGAGAGCGACTCCAAACAAAAACACCAACTTGCCTCCACCAAAAGCGAATGGCAGACCAAACTCAGCTGGCTCGAACAGCAACTGCAGCAGCAGCGCGAGCGATCCTTCGCATTACTCGAAGAAAAAGAAAACGAAATCGAATTGCTCAAAGTGCAGCTGGGCATCGGACACCGGCAACGCAGATCGAGCAGACACGACGAGGCCGACCAGAGCGTCCAATTACTCGGAGTGGCCGTCGAACTTTGCAAATTGACCGCGTCGGACAAGAAGGAAGCGCAGTTTCTGCATTACGCGCAAGAACTGGCGCGGAAGGACGTGGAGATCGCGAATCTGCGCAAGGCCAAGCACCGATTGGAAACGAGCATGCGCGAAATCGACGCGAACAATTCGAGCACGGAGGAGAGTTTGCGCAAACAGTTGGAAGACGCTAATGAGGAAACGATGCGACTGACGCGCAATCGCAGCCGAGAAGGCGCCAATTTGGAGTATTTGAAGAACGTTGTGTTGAGTTACATGCTCAGTTCGAGCGCCACCAGCAGGCAACACATGCTCAATGCCATTGCCACGGTGCTCAAATTCACACCTGCCGAGTTACAAAGTGTCAAAACGTACAATTCCACGTGGTGGTAGTTTTCAAAGTACAATAAAAATTAACTACACTTGGTATTATTATATTAAAACATTTTGCTCAGTAACCCTAGCAAAACGCGGATCATTTTTGGCCCCAACAAAGATGGCTGACACAGCACATGGATGTGTATAATAAGCGTCCAATTTCATTCAATTAGTTTTGTATTTGTTTTAAATCTAATTTCAGTTATTTTGTTAATTTTGGATCAAATAATGTGGAAAGTTCAAATTTTGTCGCAATTTGTGATCAAATTTTGTTGAATTTTTACTATTTTTGAACAAATTTGACCATTTTTGAACAAATTTGACCATTTTTGAACAAATTTGACCATTTTTGAACAAATTTGACCATTTTTGAACAAATTTGACCATTTTTGAACAAATTTGATAATTTTTAAACAAATTTGACCATTTTTATAATTTTTAATCAAACTTCACGGAAATTTGGCAGTTTGGATAAAATCTAATGGAAATTTGAGTAATTCGAGTAATTCGACAATTTTAGATAAAATTTTGTAAAAATTCTGATTTAATCGCTACAAATCCGTCCCCTCATAAAAAAAGTAAACATGAACCCAATTTCCTTAAATAACAACATTCGTTAATAATTTATTTTTCCAATATTTATTTATTTATTTCAAATTCCATCAATCGTACATGGATTCAATTTCGTCCCTTGGAAAATCACGAAAAACATCGGCCAACATGTGTTTCGGTATCTCTGAAGCGTACACTTGAATGGTGTAACACGCCGTCTCCACTTTGGCCAGCGACTGCTTGAGCGTGCTCAACTTGCGCGTGATTTCTCGCGGACCTTGGTTGCCCACGTCGACAAAACCGTCGTAAATATTGCGCAGAAAGCCGCACAATTCGAATGGCATCTTCACTTGATCCACGCTCCCGATCGCGCTGATGCACTTGCGCATCAATTCGCCCGTCAGATCGGCAATGCCTAAAATGTGTAGCAGAAGAGTGCGCATTCGTAGTCAGGACATGTTTTAAGCCTGAAAAATGCAGAGAAATGCTGTAAATATTCTGAAAAATTTAACAAAATGTGTACAATTTCGAAAAAATGCAGAAAAAGCGCAATACAATGCAGAAAAACTTAAAATAAAGCAAATAAATCATTAAAATGCAACCAAACGCATCAAATCCGCAAAAATAAGCAAAACATTGCAATAAAATGCAGTAAACTTATCAAAATGGAGAAAAACAGCAACAAAATTCCAAAAATTCGCAAAAAGAAAAGAAAGTTAAAACATTTGTATCATCCTGTTGTGTCCACTGCAACACCATTATGTTGTTTACGAAAGAAAAGAGTTTGAGAGCAAACTCAAGTTTAACATCCGTACTAAGACATGCTTCTCGAAAACTCTGTCGTCTTATTGTTATATTGTTTATCATTTCATTACAATATAATTTCGTGTCACATTAAGTAACTGTTTCAAAGCACGTTCTCGCATTATTAATATGAAGTACAATTTGAAAACTAAGCCTAAATACAACACATCCCTCTCACCAAGAACTAAATTCTAAAGAAAATGATAACAGCCTACACATTTAAAACTACAAATGCAAAAGGTATGAAAAAATATAATATTAATGATTAATATTATAATATTATAATATATAAATATATGTATACATATATTACATAAGTTATGTGTATACACATGTGTATCTAAGAGCGACAGACGTCAGAGCGAGACGAAAGCTGCAAACACATACGATGCGCTTTAAATAAATCAAATAATTTCATATGCTGCGTAAACCATTTGTACAACTCCTTGTTGGAATCATGCATGAGACCCTCACGCGAGCCCTCCTTGCACTGCGTCATAAGCGTGGTGTAATCGTCGCCCTCAAACAGACTGGGCACTTCGCCGGTTGCCAGCAACGTATTCATTCGCTCTAGAAAACTGGAGTCCATTACGTTCGACTCGTCCAACACAAAGCAAATCTTCTCGTCCTTGCAGCCGGCGCACCGCAGCATTTGCCGCAAATTATCGTCGAAGTCCCGTAAATTTGCTTCTTTGAAGTCCCTTGATGACTTCATTTCATTTTTATATGTTCCAGAAGCAGCCCTATTTAGGGTTGTATGTGTAAATGTAGATTGCTATTAAACACGACTTTACTTGATTAATTTAAAAGGAGGTTGGCAACTTACAATGCATGTCGTAACCTTGATTCCGGTAAAATAAACTTACACAATATCTTACTAATAACGCCCTTTATTTCACACTTGTAATAATACAATAATGATACTTAACAATGTGGTCTCGGATCCTTGCAGTCTTACACGTGGCTTCTACTGTTGTCTAGGGTAATGGCGTCTGGCGAAACACATGTTCGCAAACGCTTCGCTTCGGGAGATATTACAATCGTAGTATTGCTACGATAATATCTGTGACTTCTGATTTATAGATGTAATTGGCAACGGGCATCGATCCTCTATCAATCCGGTAAAACGGCCTGACGGTGAGGTGGTGATGCTAATGTTGCTCTGGTATCTATAAAGTGGGGGTTTCCGGTTGGACACGGGTTTAAATACCAGTTGGACCGGAAATGACGTAATTGCATAAATTCGGGGAATTATGCAAATTCGTGACGTTGTCACGTCAGTCCCGCAGAAACGGTAAAACTAGTATAGCTAGTTTTCCCGCAATAATCTGACAATCATTTTATTATAAATACTAAAATCATTATTTATTAAGTCATAACTAATTAAAACACTTTTGTGACCTCGTGGTCACCACACGTCCCCTCCTCAGCAATGTTGTTGGGGATTTACAATAAAACAACAAACATTGCGAAAACTCAAAGTTAAAGTTCACTTTTACTTCTTCTCCGGTGATCCTTGGGGAACATCCGGGGGTGGAGGTGGAGGTAGCTCTTCGGTTGCGGATGGTTCAGCCATCTTTGGAGTTGCGGATTTAACGATCGGTGGAGTCGAGGTGAGCCGCGATGAGCGATCACTTGGGTCCTCAAATTCTCCGATAAAATATCGATCGTGGCCGCCAACCGGTTCGTACGCTGCGCCGACTCGTTCGTGTATCCAAATACGGGAAAGGAAGGGAGCTAGGCCCTGATTCGTGTGATGGATCTTCTGGGCCTCGGTTGGAGTTTTTGGGGCACGGTGGGCGCGTAACAGACGTTGGTGCTGAATGAAATCGACGCCCGGACCCGCTTCGAGAGTTCGCTCCATCCACAAATAGAGCGAATGACCATGATCGCTCGATCTCTTAATTTTGTCTTTCGTCCCCTGGGTCATTGTCAAGCTCGGATAATATGTCTTCAGATGCGCATCGATCGGAGGCAACGGCTTTGGCTCTATCCTTTTCTTGGGCCGCAGGATCTTCGGCTTTGTTTTCGTCTTTCGGACGACCGTTTTCGCGCCCTCGATCGGGACCAGTCCTTCGGGGAACTTTATCGTCTCCTCCGGAGCGGCTGTCTGGACTGTCTGGCTCGCCGACGTCTCAGGAAGAGGTTCGTTGGTTGGTATGACCGGTTCGCTTTGTGGTAAAGCCACAGCTCGGACTACTTGGTAAGATCGTTCCGGGTCGGCATCTTCTGTAATTAATTGCGCGCGAACCTGGATACAGGAAGGAACTAATTTTAGCCATCGTTCGACGAGAGCGGGAGGCAACTGAAAACTTTCATGTGCGACGACTGCCCAGGCCGCCAGTGCCACACGGGCGTTTCTAAATGTAGACGCAGCCAACACAAGCGACATCATGTCGGTGATCACGACCGTTGTACGCGCCATTCGTGAAGGGTGATCCCGTCCAGGGCTGTTGGTGAACTCGATGGCTGCACCTCGGATGTTTGTTATCGCAATCTGCATTGTCCTGGCCTGATACTCGTCGACGTCGGACACCATCTCTTTCGCTTGCTCGATTGTGGTTGTGTCGAGGAATGACTGCAATTCGTACGGAGTTGGGTCAAACTGGATTGTGGCTCGAGTGTCCGAAGACTTGTTATTGGAGGTTGGTCTTGAAGGCGTCTGATTAATTTCGTCGGCTCCAACCACGGCAGCTTGTCTTGAATTAATCAAAACTCGTTGAACGTCGGGTTCGGGCTCATCCCAAACAATCGGCGTTCTCGACGTAGAAATCTCGCTTCGCGTTTCTTCCGGTACGGCTGGGAAAATTGGTCCAAAACGATCTTGTCGTCGTTTGAGTTGTTCAAAGGGACTCAGCGACGTCGGGGTTCCGATAATTACCGTCTTTCGAAAGGCGCTGGGCAAGCTGGAAGGTACGCTGCTAACTGGTTTCGTCGGCGCCTTGATGAATACGCTTGATACTGACGTCAGACTCATTTCGATCGATTTGGTCGGTCGGTAGACAGGTTTCGACTGTTCGTTCTTGACTTTCAGGACGGCTGCTACCATGTCGGCTTCGGTATATTTTTTCTCTTGTTCAGGTACGATCATCGGCTCTACCGATTGTTCGTGTTCGATTGTCATCGGCACTTCTTGACGAACTTCCACTTGCAAAGTTTCTACCTCATCGACTTCACGTGATTTCTCAAAGCGTCTCCATGTTTCCGCTCGTGGCCTCGATAACCTGAGGCATCCGCGTTGGTTCGGTCGATTTCTGGAGTAGCGGTATGTCTCGACTTCTCGTGGTTTCTCGACTCTGGGCTCTCGTCGCGGCGAGGGTTCTCGAGCGTGTCGGTAATAAACTCGAGGATGAGACTGCGATCGATCTTGCGTGTTGTACGACGTGCTTGGCTGATCCAGGCGTCGTCGCTTGCTGTCGTGTGTGCGATTTAATAATTCGTTCGAGAGTCGCTTCTCCGCTTTCTGTCGCTTGCGCCCAAAGATGCCCAGGTAGTGGAGCTGGTGCATCGCTTTCTGTGAGGTGATAAATCCGTGTTCGGCCATCGTCTATTAGATAAGCGGATGCCTTAATTTTGAATTCTTCTCTGCATTCTTCGCTGTAGACGTCGCTAGGGAAAGTTTCGTTGGTCAAGTAGTCATAGAACCTTTTACAGAAGGCGGTGTCGTTCTTCTGAGCTTCAATGAGCTCTTCGCGAGTCGGTGGGACACAGTTCGTGCCTTTACTCACGTGTGTAACGAAAGCTCGCACAAATTTATCCGAGATTCTGGGTTCGATGGATAAGTCGTAATTTGGTCTGGCATCTTTTGCCGATTGATACGCCCTCATCCAATATCCGACGTATTTTTCATCGGAAGATTCCAACTTTTCTTTCGGCAGTTCATTCTGTTTTCTGAATTCCCACTTCCTGATCGGGGTGGGACAGTAAGCTATCCGAGAATCGTCGTCACCGTCGTCGTCTGGCTCGTCGGGTTCTGAGGCGGGAGCTCTAGAGAGCGCGTCGGCGACCGTGTTGTACTTCCCTGGTTTATACTCGATTTGTAAGTCGTAAGCCATGAGCTCTAATTGCCATCGAGCCATCCGACCCGACGGTTCTTTAAGGCCCATGAACCACCTTAATGCCTGATGGTCGGTCTGGACGGTAAATTTTGTAAACTCGAGGTAAGGCCTGAATTTACGAACTGCCCATACGATCGCCAAGCATTCGAGCTCTGTCGCTGAGTAATTTTTCTCGGCGGCTTGAATTTTTCGGCTGATGAAGATCGTGGGTACTTCTTGTTGTATGCCGTCGATTTCGTGCATCTGCATCAACGCAGCCCCCAATCCGATTTTACTTGCATCCGTATGTAAAATAAATTCGCGATTCAAGTCGGGAAGAGGGATGGTTTTGGTGTCGATTAGCATTTGTTTGATTTTGTCAAACGCTGCTTCGCAATGGCCGGTCCATTTAAATTTGATTTCGGGGTCTTTCGGCGGGTCCTCCTTTGGATTTATTTTCTGGACAGTCTTTAAAAGATCGGTGATTGGGGCCGCGACTTCCGCTAAATGTGGCAGGAGTCGGCCGAAGAAATTTACCATTCCTAAAAAACGTTGTACCCCTTTCACGTCCGTAGGTGCTGGAAAATCGGTGATTGCTCGTACCTTCTTTGGGTCTATGGATAAGCCATTGACTCCAACTTTGTATCCAAGAAACGCAAGTTCTTTTCGGCAAAACTGGCTCTTTCCGGGGTGTACGTGGAGTCCGGCTTCTGCTAAACGACGTATTACTTCGTCGATATGTCCGATGTGTTCGTCAAAAGTTTGGGAAACAATAATAATATCGTCCAGATAAGCCCAGGCGTATTTATGCAGTGCATCGCCTAAGACTTTCTCGATTAGTCGTTGAAACGTTGCCGGAGCATTTACTAGCCCAAACGGCATGACGTTAAACATCAATCGGCCCATCGGGGACCAGAAAGCGGTTTTTTCTTTGTCTTCGTTACGGAGTTCGACCTGCCAATATCCTTTCGACAGATCCATCGTTGTTACCCATTTAAATGGGGCTAGTTCTCGAAGAATAGCTTCGATTGATGGCATCTGGACGGGGTCGATAACGGTAATGGCGTTTAATGGCCGATAATCGATACACAGTCTGGGTTCCGATCCTGCGCGCATGACGAGCACTATTCTCATCGCATATTCTCCTAATGCTTCGGACACTATCCCCTTGTCTAGTAAGTCTTGACAAATTGTCTTGACGATTTCGCGTTTTTGGGGGTTCATGCCCTTGAATGGAACTCGTACTGGCTTATCCGTACTTAATTCTATTTCGTGTTTTACGTAATTCGTCTTTCCCGGTTCTTTAGTCAGGATTTTTCGATGTTTTTGTAGCATTTCTTCAAGTAATTTAGTCTGGGTTTCTCCTAGGTTCGCGTCCATGGCCAGATTGTGAGCCAAATTGTCTTCTTGGAGTCGGGCGTTAAAAGATTTGAAATCGTAATCTTGCACAAATTGCTTCAAATTTCCGCCTTTCCATTCGTCCTCTTCGTCGTTTGAATCTAGGAGTTCGGTAGGTATTGTCATTAGTCGGGGTTCCTCGCGTTTATCGATATAGTTCCAGGACCTCGTTATGGGGTTTGGCTGGATCTCCATGATGGCCATGATGTCCATACCCAAGAGTAGGACCGTGTCGTAGGTTGGTAAAACGATGAAAGGATGGGTTATTACGCCGCCCTCCCATACGACTTTTGTTGTCAGTACCCCTACTGGGCGCACTTCTCCAGCAGCGGTTTTTACGGCCACATTTTCGCTTATTCCCCGTAGTTTGTCGCGTTGTTTTTTGTCCAAAGATTCGTATAGATCCGAAGAGATGAAGGATCGGTCAGCTCCCGAATCCAACAAACCGATGAATTTTTTGTCATTAAACTTGATTGTTAACATCGCGAGTGAATCTTTCCTCTCTTTAGCCAAATTACAATGTAAAATGCGTTTCTTTCGAGGTGGGGCCTCCTCGTAGGCGTGAGGTAATTCTTGGAATATTTCGGCTATTTTTTCGCCGTCTGCCGTATTAGTGGTTGGGCCACCATATTCGCGTTTTTCTGTGGTGAAGTAAGCCGTAGTAAAATAAACGACCTTTTTCTGTAGTTCTTTAATTTGTTTTTCTAACCAATTGGTGTTTATCCATTTGGCTTTTAATTCGTCTTCCGAACTTGAGTCGCTAATCTCTTTATTATTCGTTTCAATTTCTTTCGATTTTTTATTTTTTAATTCGAGTTTTAATTTGACTACTTCTTCCGTAATTACTTCGTTAATTGCCTGGTTAATTGTCGTATTCGTGGTAAACTTTGGGGTTTTGTCTTCCGGGCGTGCAGACAGATTTATTATTTTTTCTCTGTCTGCTTTAACCAGTTTTTTGTCAGTTCTTCGAATTTAGCTGTTAGCTTTTCTAACAATGCGTCGTTTTTGGCGGCTTCCTTCTCTTCTTTCCTCTTCTTTCGTTTTGGACAATCTCTTCTCCAGTGTCCCATCTCGTTGTGACGGTGACGACCACAACTCCCATTTAACAATGGTACCGGGAAGAGATCGCGATAAATAACAGTGAATACAATACGAGATAAATACAAGACAATTTATTGTTGGCAAACAATATGCAGTGAGCTAAATTATACATAAGACTAATGCCAACATTTGGCAAGTTAAATCAGCTATTAAACTATACAAAGAATTGGCCAACTGGCCCTAGAATAATATCACTACGGGTCTGGAATATGGGAGCGGTTTCCCCATCGCTCGACCTGATTATAGATGTCATCTTAAGCCGGATGGCTGTGTCCTGGAGTCCGATACGGCTTCGCTGGTTTCCTTGGTTCGCTGTGTAAACTATCGCACGTCGATAAATCGAATGATCTGAGCATTGCGGTTGACTTTGTCTACACCGCCACAACTTTGGGAGGATATTGGTGTAAGTAAATGTATTCATTTACTTATCAATATTCCACTTATGAATTATATTTAATTCATATCGTTGTGAATTCTTATTTAGATATTTCGGGAATAAGTTGTCGTCAACTTATCGGTTATATTGAGTTCAATATGAGATTAAGTCTTCTGACTTGATTTTGGTCCAACTGGTTGTCGAGTTTAAGTTTTGCTGTTATAAATAAAATGAAGATTAAGCTTCCCGTCGCAACACACAATTGCCATCGATTAGAATATACGCCTTGCCATGCAGAACGGTATCAAGCGTCCCCGGCGTCGCAGCACGGTCGTCCATCGAGTGGTTGACGGTACCACGTACACAGGGGTCGATAGCTCGCGGCTCCGCACAGCAGTTTTATCTCTCGCGGTACTAATAATAGACCGACTGCTTTGGCATCGAATACCATGAGAATCAGCTTGCCAAACACTTGGTGCTACTCGTGGTTACTGTAAAACAGACTGCTTTGGCACCATCAGGTGAAGGAACCGATTCTCAACAATACCGATGCTACTCGTGGTAACGGAATACGTTCATACCGAAAAAGACAACTTGGTCCTGTCCGGAGGATACTGAATTGCACAACGGCGGGTTCTCCTTCGGCGTCGCAACCGTAGACTGTAACATTTATGCAACATAATAATCCCAGCACTTCGACTTCAATTGCCGGCGGTGGCATGATTCTGTAGAATCATGCAACGGTTCTTTGCGAATAAATCAACAAAGAACCAAAAGGTTTTTTACGTGAACAACGAATCATACTTCTTAAGTAACAATACCAAACAGAAATAATCAAACAGAGCTGCGGAATGGCCGATTGTTTGGGTTTATATAACCTGACTGGATTTAAGGATTAATCCAGTCATCCAATTGGAACATGGGTTCCACGAATCCCTCCAATCCCGTATCACCGGAAGTGGATACGGAGGAGCATTTATGCAAATTATGCTAATCCTTGTTACAACCGGAACTGGATACCCAGGACCGGAAATGGGTTCCACCAATCAGATTGATCGGTTGACCGATTGATCGCTAAACATTCTGTCCCGCAGAAATGGAAGTTACATTGTATTTAACAATGTCAGATACTTAATATATATTTATATTAATATTTAACACAATTTATTCACTTGATTAAATATACGTTTATATTTAATCATGAGGTTTTCAAGTTCGTATTCGAATTTATCGCTAATTGCGATCGCGCCATCTAGTGGCAATATGGAGCATTGACAAATGCGGGTTTTAGCAGACGAATCTTCGTAATTATGCCGTGATACTTTAGTATCATGTGGAAATTAGTGTTTATTCTTAATAAACGAACATCTTTGTATTTGAAACATCATAAATGACTTTATTCTAGACATTTATCAGTTTTACACAGAATATTGTAAAAATACCATCATATTGGCGCAACAGCGCTTTCTTGATAGAAAATAGGCATTTATAGCCATTGTAAACCGTCATACATCCCCCTTAATAACACAACTATATAATATTTTATAGAGTTTTCGTTATTCTCCTAATTAGCATAAATGCTATTTTCGGACTTGATGTATCTTGGAGATACCGTGACTTCCAATTTCGAATTTGAGTTTACATAAACTAACTTGAATTATCTAAGTTCTGATTTTCTGCCGAAATAATCTTTTCTAATAGCCTAAATTCAAGTCCAGAATTTATTTCCAAGTCTTCTTTTTGAAGAAACTTTCGTCATACATAAAATCATCATTTGTGTTATCACAAAATATTTATTTCATATGCCTAGTCAGATGTATCGCTATAAATATACAATAAATAGCTTTTAGATGATAAGAGTTGACAATTTAAGAATCAAAATGTCCCCCTTAATTGTCATGACCGGAGTCACTTGGTATTCTTTGTACAATTGACTAATTTTAATTTAAACTAGTTGTCTTTTAATACTGTAATATTACTTTTCGAGAATTGTTAATTTTAACTTTATATTTTGTCCCCCTTTTCTTTAGAAGAGAGGTCATGATTTTTAGAAGAGGATTTTCTGTTTACACTATAATCGGGGAATCTTTGTGTATCATATCATGTTAATCAACATGATTCTTTGCTAAATATTGAGCTCGCATATTTGCGAATTTCCGAGATCTCTCAGCCTGCTGTACTGATTTCTTTCGACGTTTTTCCTTTGGGCAGTTACATACAGTGTACTGACTTGGCAGTGTAAATGACCGTGACGACCCAACTTTTTGTTTTAGGTCATCTCTGGAAAACCATACATGAATGGGACCCTCATTGGAAAACCATACGTGGAAAGGACCCATATTTGGAATTGTGAAATCCCGCAACAAACGAGGGGATCTATATTTGACTCTAAGTCGTGGAACTGATGATTGGAAACCTGGGTTTTCAGTCAGTTTTTGAACATGTTGGTTTGTATTTGAAGTTTCTTCATCACCAGCTGGACTTGGTGACCGAAAACGCTTTTTTGAAGTTCTTAATTCCTCTCGTTGAGATGAATTATTCTGGATATTGCAGGGTTGCTTTCCAGACGCAAATTGTTGTATCTCCGTCAGATTGACGACTGGGACGGGTTTTAGTCGTTGGTTACGGTATTGATTTCGAAATACGAATTGTTGCGCTTCGTTTATATTTTTAAATTCAGCTGAATTTAACTGGTATTGTTTACAATACTGTTCGAATTGATACCGGATCTCCCGTGGGTTAGTCAAAAAACTTTCTTTTTTAGGTTTAAAATCATTCTCATTATCGTGTTGGTAATACTTTTTCAAGGGAAAAGTTTGCTTGACTTTTTTTCGATTTGAAATGGGCGTTAGGTAGAATTGTCTTGGCTGGGGACTCTTCTTGGTAGACAAATCATACGTCCGCAAACATGAGTTTGTGATCGGCGATCGGGCACGTTGTTGTACGTTATTTGACTGCAAATGTTTGTTTGGAGTCCGAATATCTTTCCTTTGCGTTGATATTGGTGGCCCAAAACTTTTGTTTACGGTTCCCAATTCTTTTGATAGCGGTAGGTTAATCGACAGATTAAGGCTAGCCACATATCGTTGTGCTTCAGCTGGATTAGCATATCGAACTGAAATTAGCTGATCTCGATTGTAAACGAGTTTTAATTTGTTCTGAACAACCGACTGGTTAGTTAACGAACTCTCTGGATGAGAATTATTAGGTTTATAATTCTCTTCCCCCTTATCTACCGAATTAGGTGGTTTAAACTTTTCTAACTTAGATCCCCTACTGGATGTTTGAAACATAGTATGAGAATCTTGATTCACTAAGTTTCGGCTGTATGTTTGTGGATTCCGTACTGGATCTTGATGTGAAGATTGAGATTGGGTACGATCTCGCCAGTTCCTAGCTTTTACATAGTCTGAAGCTTCGATTATATTTTTAAACTTGGTTTTATCCAGTCCATGACGATTACAATACAGAGTAAAATGATCGGGAATCTTTTCTGTTTGATCGCCAAGTGGTACAGAACTTAAATTTAAGTTTGTCTGCTTATTATTTCCTTTTGGATCGATCATATTCAATGGTTTTTGAGCCATAAAAAAATTCAAAATCTGACGATTTTAATTCTTTAATTTATAAAGAAGACGAATATAATACACTTTTCAACAAGAAACACTTCTAAACTTTACTTTTGACAAAATAAAATTAAACTTCGCGTTTGTTTGACACGTGTTAGCTTTTGCAGGTTACACGGCACACAAAATTCGAATCGTGACTGAAATCGGGACGGCGTGGTCAAGATGACTCTGGAACACGTCTTCTGGTCTGGTCTGGATGCGAATGATCAGTATCTGATCTGGTCCTCCTTTAATAGCAGGGGGCTGGGGATCCCTAGATCTCCCAACTTCTGATTGGCGGATGTTAGTGTCGGCCAATGGTATAAAGGACGTTACATCTATTTAGTAGTTCTCTACTAAGTCCGTTCCCTTCGAGATTCAATTTTACCGATAAAATAAAATTCCTTCGGGAAGACATTCGTAAAATATTGTATTTTTCAAATGAAAATAAAATAAACTTACTTCAATCTTCTTGAACTTTGGGATTTTTACCAATCCAAATAATTAAATAACTTTTCTTCAAAAAATATTTTTCTTTTAATTATTCCGTTAGTGTGTGATATCGTTACAACCACAACTTTAATAAAGTTTTCTCAAACTCTCAATTTTTCTTATTCTTATTCAATTATCGTTCAAATAATCATTCCTTTGTAATTGAAATCTATTTTCGATTCCCAACATTGTGTATTCATTTCCAATAGGAAGAATAATTTGACCAAGTCTTTACTTTTTCGGGTTTAAATTCCATTTTTCGAGTGTGAAAAAATAAATTTTCACCATCCATCTCCCCCTTTTTTAACAAATTTTTTTAACAAATAAAAATTCGTTAAAATTCTTTAAATTTGTTTTGCGAGAAAAATTATCTAATTCTCTAATCTTCCAAAAGAAAATATTCGAAATTTTACTTTAAACGATAAAGTTATTGGTACAAATGTGTACTTGTTTTTCGGGAGAAAACTATTCGACAATCCTTTAGACTTTTGGGTAAAAATTATTCATCAAATCTTTCTTTTTTGATGACAATTGCTTTGATTTTTCGAAAGAAAATATCTAGCTAAATTCCACTTTTCCTGAGCGGACAATTGTTTTCACAATTAGTTATTCCTTTGCGATATTTACGAAGGACGTGTCTTTGATTATTCGTTTTAATAATTTTCGTCCCCCTTATCTCTAATAACGAGATGTTTTTGCAGAGATCTTTTATCTTTTGAATGAAAGAATATTTAAATCTCAATTGTCGTAAATACCTTCATCTGCTGCAGCATTTCCTCAATTTGAACTTTTCAAATGAAAAGGCAAATCTGGAGAACTTTCACTGTCAAACTTCTATTCCTATCGCGCCAAAATTCGTAATTCACTGGTTTGGAATTCCGTATAACACGTGACACAATAACAGTATCGATGTCACAATTAAGCAGTTTACTACTCGGTCCGCGCGAGGACATGTAAATTACTTTTTTCCGATAAAAATAATTTTTCTTTGAAAAATATTTGAAATTGATTTTTCACAACTACTTTTGAATGAAATAAAATGAAGTTATTCCAACTTTTCGTTAATTGCTCACACATAACATTCCCTTTACTGTGGGATTTGCATCGAAATTCCATTTTTAAAGAACCTTTCTTTTACTTATCGCAAATAAAACATATTCAATCGTTTTTCTGATTAAACTTTAACACGTAAATTACGAACGAAATATATGATGACATTCCATTAACCTTTAGGAAAATTGACTAAATTCTTAATTTTTAGAGAAAAATAATGTATCTAGAATCTTTCCTTTTCCGAATAAAATCTATGTTCAAAATAGAAGATAAATCTTGTGCAATTCTTAGTTTTTTCGAATGGAAAAATACAACTTTTCATCAGCGGTGATTTATTTGATTTTTCCGAAAGAAAAATAATTACTTTGAAACTTATTTTCTTCGTTTAAATCAGCTATCTGATTTTAAAGCTTCAATCCAATTAAAAAATATTCGCTCCGTAAATATTTCATGTGGCAAAGTTCATAGCCACAAATGGATTTGTTATTCCGGTTTTAAGAAATCATGTGGGAAAATGTCCGATTAGATTACTAAAAATATTCGTTGTTTTTCAAACAGCTAAATTTCATTTAGAAATTCTCAAAATTTGGGAGACCCAAATATCGTTGGAAACTTAAAACACTGTTAAATTTCCGAAAGGAAAGATTGAATGAAATCCTTTTACTTTTCCGAGGGAAAGCGTTTATCGTGATTCGTAACTTTCAATGTAAAAAATACTATTCTACGTGGTCGGCAACTTCATTCGCCGCCATTTTATATTTTCTTAATTTCCATTGTCCCGAAGGAAAAAATGTACTTTTTGTGAAAATAGTTAATTCCTTCAAATAAAGGTAATATTCATTTCGATTTGCAAATCTTTTCTGCGAAATGGAGTGTGTTGTTTTTCTCCAACAACTAAATTATCTTTGGTACCGATGGCAGTGGAAAAATTAGTTCGCGACACTTAAATAAATCTCTACGAACCTTCTGTAACATTTCTCCGCTGTCTTTTATCTGTTGTCCGCCATAATTTCCAAGCATTCGTTCGCACCTTGCGTTGAAGGTTTGAGTAGCTTCCCTGCTGCGTTTGATACGGAGATCGACGCGTATTGCTATGGCGCGTGGTCGCTGGCTATCGGTGTCGACGTACAGTTACAAGAAACTTAATTTCTTGTAAATATTTCCAAATAGTTGCGGTGTTTTCTTCGTTTTAACTTTTCAGGTGGAAAGATAAATTCGTAAGAAGTCCGCCTTCTAAACTTGTATGTTTTTAGCTTTTCGAAATAAAACAAACTTCGAAAAAAATATCTGTATTCTTATTTCACTCGAAACTTTTTTTTGATTTCTTATTTAAAATACTTCGTATTCCTTAAATTGTCGAACGAAAATAGTAAAGAGAGTTCACTAAACGTTTCCATTTCGTCAGTTTAACTTTTCACATGAAAATATAAACTGAAAATCTATTTGTCTGTTTTAACTAAAATTTTTTTGTTAATATCGGATTCAAGATTCGCTTTTGCAATTCGATCGAATTAATTTGCAACCTATTTCAGTGATCGTGTGATAGGTCTATAACTTCCGAAATTCCTAGTTAAAGGACAGTTTTGGTGTTTCTCAAGAAAATAAACATGGTTTGAAACTGGTCTGTTTTTTAACTAAATCTTTTAGTTAAATATTTATCTCAAAATTCACTTTTACAATTCTATCGAATTTAATTGCAACCTAATCTCGGTGGGACCTCCACGTGTGAGATTAGGTGGTAGTCTTTGAAATCCCTAAAATCTTCAAACGAAAATAATGAAGGAAAATCTACTACGTATTTCTATTTCATCAGTTTAACTTCTTCACATGGAAATATAAACTGAGAATTTAATCTGTCTATTTTTAACTTAAATCTTTTAGTTAAATATTTATCTCCAATATTCACTGTTGCAATTCAATCGAATTTAATTGCAACCTAATCTCGGTGGGACCTCCACGTGTGACGGTGACGACCACAACTCCCATTTAACAATGGTACCGGGAAGAGATCGCGATAAATAACAGTGAATACAATACGAGATAAATACAAGACAATTTATTGTTGGCAAACAATATGCAGTGAGCTAAATTATACATAAGACTAATGCCAACATTTGGCAAGTTAAATCAGCTATTAAACTATACAAAGAATTGGCCAACTGGCCCTAGAATAATATCACTACGGGTCTGGAATATGGGAGCGGTTTCCCCATCGCTCGACCTGATTATAGATGTCATCTTAAGCCGGATGGCTGTGTCCTGGAGTCCGATACGGCTTCGCTGGTTTCCTTGGTTCGCTGTGTAAACTATCGCACGTCGATAAATCGAATGATCTGAGCATTGCGGTTGACTTTGTCTACACCGCCACAACTTTGGGAGGATATTGGTGTAAGTAAATGTATTCATTTACTTATCAATATTCCACTTATGAATTATATTTAATTCATATCGTTGTGAATTCTTATTTAGATATTTCGGGAATAAGTTGTCGTCAACTTATCGGTTATATTGAGTTCAATATGAGATTAAGTCTTCTGACTTGATTTTGGTCCAACTGGTTGTCGAGTTTAAGTTTTGCTGTTATAAATAAAATGAAGATTAAGCTTCCCGTCGCAACACACAATTGCCATCGATTAGAATATACGCCTTGCCATGCAGAACGGTATCAAGCGTCCCCGGCGTCGCAGCACGGTCGTCCATCGAGTGGTTGACGGTACCACGTACACAGGGGTCGATAGCTCGCGGCTCCGCACAGCAGTTTTATCTCTCGCGGTACTAATAATAGACCGACTGCTTTGGCATCGAATACCATGAGAATCAGCTTGCCAAACACTTGGTGCTACTCGTGGTTACTGTAAAACAGACTGCTTTGGCACCATCAGGTGAAGGAACCGATTCTCAACAATACCGATGCTACTCGTGGTAACGGAATACGTTCATACCGAAAAAGACAACTTGGTCCTGTCCGGAGGATACTGAATTGCACAACGGCGGGTTCTCCTTCGGCGTCGCAACCGTAGACTGTAACATTTATGCAACATAATAATCCCAGCACTTCGACTTCAATTGCCGGCGGTGGCATGATTCTGTAGAATCATGCAACGGTTCTTTGCGAATAAATCAACAAAGAACCAAAAGGTTTTTTACGTGAACAACGAATCATACTTCTTAAGTAACAATACCAAACAGAAATAATCAAACAGAGCTGCGGAATGGCCGATTGTTTGGGTTTATATAACCTGACTGGATTTAAGGATTAATCCAGTCATCCAATTGGAACATGGGTTCCACGAATCCCTCCAATCCCGTATCACCGGAAGTGGATACGGAGGAGCATTTATGCAAATTATGCTAATCCTTGTTACAACCGGAACTGGATACCCAGGACCGGAAATGGGTTCCACCAATCAGATTGATCGGTTGACCGATTGATCGCTAAACATTCTGTCCCGCAGAAATGGAAGTTACATTGTATTTAACAATGTCAGATACTTAATATATATTTATATTAATATTTAACACAATTTATTCACTTGATTAAATATACGTTTATATTTAATCATGAGGTTTTCAAGTTCGTATTCGAATTTATCGCTAATTGCGATCGCGCCATCTAGTGGCAATATGGAGCATTGACAAATGCGGGTTTTAGCAGACGAATCTTCGTAATTATGCCGTGATACTTTAGTATCATGTGGAAATTAGTGTTTATT
This sequence comes from Strigamia acuminata, assembly GCA_949358305.1. Taxonomy (NCBI): domain Eukaryota; kingdom Metazoa; phylum Arthropoda; class Chilopoda; order Geophilomorpha; family Linotaeniidae; genus Strigamia; species Strigamia acuminata. The sequence continues at coordinate 4,178,544 of OX442314.1, forward strand.
CTTAATAAACGAACATCTTTGTATTTGAAACATCATAAATGACTTTATTCTAGACATTTATCAGTTTTACACAGAATATTGTAAAAATACCATCATATTGGCGCAACAGCGCTTTCTTGATAGAAAATAGGCATTTATAGCCATTGTAAACCGTCATACAGTTACAGTAATTACAAGGTTTTGTGGTGGAGTTATCTGTTTTCGGGTATGGTCGTCTCACGAACTCTTTTTTCTCGTAGGGTTTATCGCTTTTTGGATTGTGGTGCTCCGTTTTATTCGCGGTCTTCATTCGGGGTCGGTAGCTTGGGGCGATTTCTTTCCCCATGTTAGCGTGGAGAATCTCTTCTTCTTGTTGGCTATCGCTGGTATCCCCTCCTGAGTTTTGCTCGGAGTTATTGTCTTCACTTTCCCTCCCTTCTTCGAGATTAGTTACATCGGAGTTCGTACTGGCTCTGTAAGCTTTTGGAGCCGGTATCGGGTTAGAAGTCGACTTGTCGCTGGGTTTCTTTGGTGGGGCCGCCTCTATGTCTCCGTTTAGGAACGTTCGCGACCGGATTAATCGCCCTGCGTCGTTATTTCTGGCGTGGATTCGCTGTATGCGAAGTTGGACTAATTTTCTTTCTTCCGGTGTTAGAGCGTCTGTGTATCGGTCGTTTACTTCTTCGTGACGTTTATCGACAAATTTCAACAGTTGTTCGAAGCTGTCGGTTGTTGGAGCGTTCATGTCGCGAAGCACCTTTTTGGACGCCTCGTTCAATCCTTTATCAAAAATCAGTCGTTGAGCGTAAGCGTCCAGCGGAGCATACAGTTCGTTGAACAGACTTTTAGCTCGTAGAAAATAGGCTCGTAGCTCTTCTCCGGTCGCCTGCTGCATGAGACTGACTCGTTGTCTTATCTCTTTCTGTGTCTCGCCATATTGCGTATTGAAGGCGACCACAAATTGCTCCCAATGCTTCAAGTTCGCCTCCACATACCATTCTCTCGCCTCTCCTACCAGCATTTCTGGCAGTCCCTTAACTACCATTTCGTCTGGTTCGGCTCCGAGTCTCGAGATGGTGAGTGCCACCTCATTTAGAAATTTATTTCCTGCCCTCCACGTACCGTCGAATTTCATCAGGCGCAGCTGGGGCCACTTGATGTTTCGGTCTTTGTTATCTAACGCCCAGCGGTCGGCTGAATATTTCCGGAGTAGGTTTTCATTCGGTTCGTCTCGTTCATCCAAGTCTTGGTTTCGGCCGGTCCGTGAATCGGCACGTATGCGTTCTTCTATCATTCGTAATCGCTCTTCCAATATGGGGTCGGATTGGCTCTGACTCCCATAACTCGGTGAAATATTTCCGTTTCGAGGAAGGAATTGGTGGTTTTGCGGAGAATTCTGGTGTTGAGGGGAATTCTGATTAGTTAAAGCTGGTGAAGTCGCAGTTAGCTGTGTTCCGGGGGGAAAGATTCCATTCACGGCTGTTCCGCTCAGGATCCCGTTATTTTGTTTTATTAATACGGTTGATTTTCTCCCTCCGTATAGTTGCGAATTGACTTTTGCGGCTTCCTTATCGGCGTCGTTAGCGGTCCTGATCTTGGCTTTTGCTGCTTCGTTAGCTGCGTCAACGTTAGCCTTAACTGTTCGTATGTCATCGAGGCTTGGCATTGCCAACCTATCTTGTCCTTGCTGATTCCGGATTTGATTACGCTGATTAATTAATCGTATCATTTCGGAATTCGGGTCGTTCGGCGTTTGGCTGGTGTGGCCAGCTTTAGCGGCGAAGGATTGCGCGAATGCCCATGACTGTCTTCCTCGATTGTTTCGATTGTCTTGCTGGAAAGCCTCCAAAAATTCGTTCTGGATTTCGACTGGCTCGTCTACGATACTGGCCCATCCCTGGACTTGAATTCCTTTCGAGGTCATCGAATCGGCCTCGCTTTCGTTGTCCGCGTCGGAACCGGTTTGGGTCGAATCGTACGAGTCGGTTGTTTGGCCACCGGTCTTTTGGCGTTTGACGCTCCTTCTTCCTCGTCTGACAGCTCGTTTTTCCGCTCGTTCTCTGGTTAGACGAAGTATCACTTCCATCTGGGCCAGGGGATCTCCATTTTCATCGAATGGTATTCCTTCTAACCGAGCGATTGCATAAGCTTCCATACATTGATTGATTTGAGATCGCGTCGAATTATATCCGTGTTGAATGGTTACCCGGTTGTGTTGAGCTACGTCGTCTTGGTCAAATAGGCTAAACCCGTCTTGACTTTTGTCGGATTTGTCATCGTTTATCGGTGGGTTAGGCTCTACGCTCTTCGGCGTTTTTTCAATCGGTGTTTTGCCGACGGCCGTTTTCTCGACGTGGCTCGGCGTTTTGGTAACTCGGTTTCTTTCTACGGGTTCCGGCGGCGTCGTATTTAACTTCGGGCTGGCTAACGCTTCGGCTGCCGCCTTGGCCTTTTCCATGGCGACTTTTCGGGCGCTTGCGGTCGGAGGTTTTCGGTTCTTATTACTTTTCGTCATTTCGATGGTTTGCAAAGTTCAAACCGTAAGATATGTTTATTTAAAATAGTTTGAATGTTCAAAACTATCCCGGACAGGCCCCCACGTGTCGTAACCTTGATTCCGGTAAAATAAACTTACACAATATCTTACTAATAACACCCTTTATTTCACACTTGTAATAATACAATAATGATACTTAACAATGTGGTCTCGGATCCTTGCTGGCGGATACGATTTGTTGCTGCACGGCAGTCTTACACGTGGCTTCTACTGTTGTCTAGGGTAATGGCGTCTGGCGAAACACGTGTTCGCAAACGCTTCGCTTCGGGAGATATTACAATCGTAGTATTGCTACGATAATATCTGTGACTTCTGATTTATAGATGTAATTGGCAACGGGCATCGATCCTCTATCAATCCGGTAAAACGGCCTGACGGTGAGGTGGTGATGCTAATGTTGCTCTGGTATCTATAAAGTGGGGGTTTCCGGTTGGACACGGGTTTAAATACCAGTTGGACCGGAAATGACGTAATTGCATAAATTCGGGGAATTATGCAAATTCGTGACGTTGTCACGTCAGTCCCGCAGAAACGGTAAAACTAGTATAGCTAGTTTTCCCGCAATAATCTGACAATCATTTTATTATAAATACTAAAATCATTATTTATTAAGTCATAACTAATTAAAACACTTTTGTGACCTCGTGGTCACCACATGCAGAATGAGGATACAATGTTATGTCATGTATTTTTAGATATTAACAATTTAAAATGCTTAAAGATGTCGGATGCAACAACTTCAGAGACGTCTCTCCAGAATTATAATAGTGCTATGCAAGGATTTTATCGCTGTTTAGTCATTTTTTTAACGATTTTATTGCTTTTTGTTCAATTATGTATGTAAATAATCTTTTTTTTTTAGGAGCAGTTGCCCACATACCATAATGAAGATTGTTAGAAGTTTTGACCATATCCTGAATCACGCCTGCTTGACGAAAGAAATCTTTTGGCAATTTTTAATTACCAAGTTCAATCCTTCAGAATTACCAAGCAATTGTAGAGCAGCTCTGAAAAGGGTAATCATCAAATGGTGCAAGGGGATAATACCTCTTGCGAAAGAAACCCTAGCGTATGAAAAAAATTTGAAATTTAAAAATGAAAAATGAAGAATATAATTTCCATTTTCATTTTGCAGATCTAAAGCTACAGGATGTCGCCGAAGGCAATTCCAGCGGCAACTGACCATCGCCATAACACGTATGAAAAAAATCTGAAATTTGAAAATGAAAAATGAAAAATATAATTTTCATTTTCATTTTGCAGATGTAAAGCCATAGAATGCCGACCTGCAACTGACCGTCACCATCTCAACCAATCCGCCGCTCACGTGCTTGCGGAGCATCAAAGAGGTCAAGGATACGGGGCCATATTCTCGTCCTGATCTGCGGCGATGACATCGCCGCAGATCAGGACGAGAATATGGCGCTGCTCTGCTCACATGGATGAATGAGTGAATTATTTATTTGTATGACCCTGATAAATTCCTAAAAAAATTTTAGAAATATATACCATTTGAAATTGAAATTGAAGTTTACTGTGTTTTTGTAATAAATTAAAGGAAGAGGACTTTTCTGCTGGAAATTGAGTTTTCGGTCTAAAAATTTGAATTTTTATCTTGTGATACCTGATTACCGGTACAGTGGGGGGCAAAAGTAAGTTTACAAACGCATCAGGTTGATTCTCCCGGCTGTATCTCGGGAAAAAATAGAGGAAAATTAATGAATAATTAATGAATAATGAAATTAATGATATTCTTAATTTAATGTTGTGGACCGATACACATACAGAAAACCATCCCCAAGCCATTTTACTATTGGGATGGTTTTTCCATATGGGTATCGGTCCACAACATTAAATTAAGGGTATCCTGGACAAATATACTTATAAAAAGTATTGGAGGACTGTTATGCTTCCATTTGCAGATGATAAACTGCCTTTGACATGGATATTTCAGCAGAAAAATGATTCTAAGCATAAAGTCAAGGCAATTGCTCAGTGTTTCACAATGGGATTGCTTGTGGTTTGGATGTTTTAATGAAGTGTATGAGTGACTACACATGTGTTTATGGATAAATTTTAATATTTGCCGCATATTTTATAATGGGAATGGCTAATTGTTTGTGGATAATGGGTATGTAAACTTACTTTTGCCCCTTACTTTTTGATGTCACTTCACAAAAAATTTGTTTTCTCAGAACCTAATGGATAGATTTTGATAAAATTTTAGGTGAATAAAGTAGGATGTTGTACAAGCATCCAGTTAAAATTTCATTAATTTTCCTCTATTTTTTCCCGAGATCCAGCCGGGAGAATCAACCTGATGCGTTTGTAAACTTACTTTTGCCCCCCACTGTATGTATACTAAGTTATTAGTAACCATATTGACCGCTAGGAGTAAGCCGGAAAACTAGATTGGCTTGGCTAGTTCCCCGTTTCTGCAATAATCAGGCAGAATTTGCATATTACGACATTTCCGGTGGTTATATAAACCCGCGTTTGATCGGAAACGGCACTTACAGTTCCACATTTCAGCAGACGCAACACACCACAAGTTCAGGCTGTTATTCTAATACCGGAACCGGATTAATCCGAGGACCGATGCACGCTGATCAAGTCAACTGTAAATACCAAGTCACATTTATTTAACGTTTGAATAAATAATCCAGCGATATTGTTTAATTCCCGCGTGTTAACCAGAACACAATTTCTGTTATACTGTATATACAGATTTATTTACACTTTAAATCAAAAGAAATAAATTGGCAATTTAGGCATATGTTCAGTACTTACAAATTCATGTAGCATGGATGACTGAGTGAATTATTTATTTGTATGACCCTGACAAATTCCTGAAAATTTTTAATAAAATGTATACGATTTGTGCCTAGGAAATTAAAATTGAATTTAATTAAGTATACTGTGTTTTTGTAATAAATTAAAGGAAGAGTCCAGTTGGATGTTTCTCACAACAGTCACAAGTCAGAACTTTGCACTAATATCTTTAAAATTTTATCAGAAGTAGCTTATAATGTTCTATAATTCTACAGTTGTATAGTTATTTTTTCTTAAAGTCCAGTTTTACTCGCTCGACCATTACGGACATCCTATCAATTTTTTTTTCAGTGGCAGTTGCCCACATCATGAAGATTGTTAAAAGTTTTAATCATCTCCTTAATCATGCGTGCTTAATAAAAGAAATTTTGTAAAAATCTCTCGTTACCAAAGGCAATCCTTCAGCCATACAGAGCAAATGTAGAACAGCTTTAAAAAAGCTTCTAATCAAATGGTGCAAGGGAGAAATACCTCAAAAACATGCAGTTCCAGTATGTGGCGCAGGTCAGCAGCTGGTCGCTGCTTGTGACGACGGCCGACAAGCAGGAAGACGAGCTGCAACTGACCATCGCCCTCAACCGATTCGCCAAATGGCAAATAATTTAAATTGTAAAGAAACCTAGATTTATTAATTCTACAGCGGTAAATCGTGCAGTTATTGCAGATATTTTTCAATTTGTTAAGGATTCAAGAGCAGTGTTCAGAAAAGCGGAAGTGTCATATTGCCAGATAGACGAGGAAAAGGTAGAGGACCTCAAACGTAAAGTTCTAGCATTTTGGACCAGTCATCCCTGTGGGTTTTTAGAACAAATTATTCATTTATTACGTTTCCGGTATAATTTAGATTCTGAATTAATTATTCATCTCAATGTTAGTTTTAGTCTCGATATTTCAATGTATTCTTTACATATCTTTGTTTGTTTCTAGTGGAACATATTGCTATTTAATATTTATAGTTGGGCATTAAGCAGGCCCTATTTCCAATTGTAATTGTTTATAATTACCGACACCAGGGTGTCGCAATTGTTCACTTTTCAAGATGTCCGCCTACATGGCCAATTTTCTCTTCAATGTTTTCTGTGGTGAAAAACCCCACTTATGTAAGTTTTATTTGATTAAATGTGTTTATTTTCTTTAAATATCTCGTTATTAGTCGTGTGGCATGTAGATAAATGCCACACAACCTGTGTATTGAGCCGAATCCATCGTGAAGTCCGTTTTCGCAGCATTGCGCGCGTGCCTGACGTTAGGCCTACGCTTTCCACACACGCTTCCACGTTATTTTCGCTGCGCTTTTTGCTTTCCTTTGCTACAATGCCACGGGCCATATTCTAAAGTAACCCCGAAACTAAACATCGCCGCAGATCAGGACGAGAATATGGCGCTGCTCTGCTTTGCTCATCACATGGATGAATGAGTGAATTATTTATTTGTATGACCCTGATAAATTCCTAAAAAAATTAAGAAATATATACGATTTGAAATTGTAATTGAAGTTTACTGTGTTTTTGTAATAAATTAAAGGAAGAGGACTTTCCCCCAAAACAAGCGTAACATATTCAAGATCTAAAGGCGCGAAGAGAGGAGAAGAGCAAAAGTTCAATCAATCAATCAATCAATCAATCAAGCACATTGATTGTTGTGGAACTTATAATGAATCAAGAGGGTAAAAATTGAAGGAGTAGGCCATGCACGCAAAAATAAGGAAATTTTTGAAGACTAGTGAGACAGAAATAGTTCTAAATAATTTCTAATGTTCTATAATTCTATAATTGTATAGTTATTTTTTCTTAAAGTCCAGTTCTACTCGCTGCCAAATTGAATGAAGCTCTCAAAAGCTGATAGCAATGTCGACCATTACGGACATCCTATCAATTTTTTTTTATTTTTACAAAAACAGATAACAGAGATGTTAATCTGATAATCTCCCATCATGATGTTACATCCCGTTGACGCTTGGTGTATCAACTTTGATCGTGTTCTACTTGTGGTTAACCAAACCAAACAACACATTTACACAACAGAAGAGATTAATCAGGGCCACCAGACGAGCTTACGGCTACGTCCCAGAAGCGGCTTGAGAAAGTTTTCGCCGCCGCCACGTAATAAAACAGCACTTTATTAAGAGAATTGTTTGTTTATCGCTTTTCTAATCAATGGGCCTAGAAATTAATTGTTTTTCGTCAGTTTCCTCGCTAATCAATGGCAGAAGCCCAATCAGCCCAACCACAGAAGATGTTTCTCCTGATTTTCACAGCTTTATCGTTAGGTTTTTTGGATTTCTGGCAAATTATTGACCCGGGAACGTCAGTGGCGAAGCCTTCCATGTCTTATTAAATTAGAATTGGCAATTCTCATGACAAATTACTCATTCAAAACTAAAACTGTGTGAAGCACGCCAAATTCAAGCACAGCAAAGCAAATTAAAGTTCCATCTTAATATTTATATGTTTGTTATTTTTAGGGTCACTACTAATGCCTCGTTAGACTACATTGTGTTGGATCCTGAAGCAATTGCAGAGATTTTCTACTGCATTAATGATAAAAGCAGTGTGTTTCAATGTGCGCACAAGCTAAATAAAATTGTCGCTGCTGTTACAGTTGAAAATTGAACACGGCTCAATGCTCCTTTTTTGTCTAAGAATAGAATACAAGAAAAAGAGAGTCCAAAATGGCGTTGTATGGCCACCAATTTGAGGAGGAACTAAAGCACTGTGATGCTGCAGATTAAAGATGTTGAGGATATTATTTAAGAAGTTAAAAAATTTGAAATTTGAAAATTAAAAATTAAAAATATAATTTTCTAAAGCTACAAGATGCCGCCCAAAAGAAACCCCAGCTGCAACTGACCGTCGCCATGACTCGTATGAAAAAAATTTGAAATTGTAATTTATTTTATTACATCATTCCTTTTAGTATTGTAAGAATTATTCCTTGAATTAAGGTAACTGATTTGAGAAAACTTGGTTCTATTATTATTGTTATTAAAATATTGTATAAGTCTTGTTTAAGCATCCGCCATCTTAAAGGATATATGTAAGGAATTAATAAACTTGATTCCAAATTCAGTGTCAACATCAGTTTATTTTTGTGCGCAATACCAGTCACAAGTTTGGATGCACTTTATCACGACATTCTGAATAGAATAGAATTCGAGAAAAGCAAGCAAAGTTTGAGGCACTGTGAAAACCAACTAACCTTGTTGTTCATAAATAGCGCTACGCAAGGATTTTATCGCTTTTTAGTCATTTTTTTGTAAAGAATTTTATCGCTTTTTGTTCAATTATGTATGTAAATAATCTTTTGTTTTTTTAGTGGCAGTTGCCCACATAATGAAGATTGCTAGAAGTTTTGACCATCTCCTGAATCACGCCTGCTTGACAAAAGAAATCTTTTGGCAATTTGTAATTACCAAGTTCAATCCTTCAGAATTACCAAGCAGTAGAACAGCTCTGAAAAGGGTAACCATCAAATGGTGCAAGGGGGTAATACCTCTTGCGAAGGAAACCCCAGCGGCAACTGGCTGCAACCATGACGCGTATGAAGAAAATTTGAATTTGAAAATGAATAATGAAAAATATAATTTCCATTTTCATTTTGCAGATCTAAAGCTACAGGATGTCTCCCCAAGGCAATCCCAGCGTCAACTGACCATCGCCATGACCCATATGAAAAAAAATTTGAAATTTGACAATTAATATTTGTATTAATAATTAATATTTCCGATTGTTCTTTAAGTCGAGCAAATACTCGCTTTGTAATTTATTTTATTACATCATTCCTTTTAGTATTGTAAGAATTATTCCTTGAATTAAAGTGATTTGAGAAAACTTGGTTCTATTATTATTGTTATTAAAATATTGTATAAGTCTTGTTTAAGCATCCGCCATCTTAGAGGATATATATAAGAAATTAATAAACTTTTTTGGCCGTAACATGTGTTCTTCGGAAATAGAGCAAAGTTGTTTTCATCTAAGACCATAAGATCGGTTCAAACTGAAGTGTCATAGCCACAATATTTGCAGAAGTGACAGACGTCTAAAGCCTCACGATACGAACCAAAGAGAGAGAGAGAGAGAGAGAGAGGAATGTCAAAATTATTATCCTTGATGGTGGGGAGATTTATAACAGAAGCGCAAGTAAACTTACATATTTAAACTGTTGGATTTAAAGCAATTTGTTCTCCGTTTATCCTGTTTTATTTTAGTTTACAATTATTGTCTGTATGGTGTACCAAATGGCCCATCTGGCAAGTATTAACCAACAGGAAGACTTCAAACACAGACAAATAGTTGAGAAGTTTGATGTTGAGCGAAATAAGGTTCATAGTTCAATACGATTTGTGCCTAGGAAATTGAAATTAAATTTAATTAAGTTTACTGTGTTTTTGTAATAAATTAAAAGATGAGGACTTTTCTGCTGGAAATTGAGTTTTCTGTCTAAAAATTTGAATTTTTATCTGAAAAAATTCTTGCTGAAAAAATTCAATTTTTGGCTTAAAAAAAATTAATTTCTAGTTAAAATAACAAATTACGGCTACGTCCCAGAAGCGGCTTGGGAAAGTTTCCGCCGCTTCCACGTAATAAAACAGCACTTTATTAAGAGAATTGTTTGTTTGTCGCTTTTCTAATCAATGGGCGTAGAAATTAATTGTTTTTAGTCAGTTTCCTCGCTAATCAATGGGCGCGGTGGTAGCAGAAGATATTTCTGGTGATTTTTACAGCTTTATCATTAAGTTTTTGGAGTTCTGGCAAAGTTTTGACCCTGAAACGTCAGTGGCAAAGCCTTCCATGTCGTATTAAATTAGAATTGGCAACTCGCATGACAAAATACTCATTCAAAAATCAAGAGGTATGAAGCACGGCAAAGCAAATTAAAGTTCCATCTTAATATTTATATGTTTGTTATTTTTAGGGTCACTACTGTGACTGCTATGGTCTCGCCAGTGTAGTCAGGGGACTGATAACACCGGGTAGGGACGCATACTTCACGTAAATAACGGGGAATCCCACAATATTGGTTGGTTGGCCTTTATTGTGTTGTCTAGGGGTATGGGGAATCCCGTTACCCGTTGCAGGGGTGCCACGAAGGCACGCCGCACCGGCAACCGACCCGTCACACACTGGGCGCGAGCCCAATGGGTGACGTGGTCGGTTCAACGTTACATTCATGCTGTACTTACCTACAGCCCGCAGTGACCACTCATGGAGGCTGTATCGGGTGGAAAACCCAGATACTGAGCATCGCTGTGGTGAATGGGAAGGAGTGCAGAGTCCTCTCAGCCGGGACACGTCTTGTCCCCTCGTCTACTCCAACACCCTGGAACTCTGTCAACACACGACCTGCCTGGTCGGTGTCCGCACTCTCTCTCTCTGCAACTCCTCCCCACACCACTTAGCTCCCTCCTTCCCCCGGGCTAGATCACCTTGCCCAATCAGGGGGTGATCTTGGGGCCGTATGGTGGTGTGTGGCAGTGACGTAGGTCACCCCAGGTGGCCTGACGGTCACATCTCCCCCCCTCCGAAAAAGGTAAGGAACACAGGGGCCACACACAACACCAACGGGGTCACGCGAACCGAGGCAAACCCAACACGAGACTTCCTTTGCCGAATGCGGACTGGCGCCGTCAGTTCGAGAGTAACGGCACCGTCATGCATCGGGCTAGCGGTTGGTGTCACTCGTCCGAAGACTGCAGCACCGCCCGCCCCTGATGGTAGCAACACGGGACAACGGAACTCACCCAAGCCTAGATTGGCCGAAAACAAAAATCAACTATTGAAAATCATACAAATTTAAAAACAATTCACCGAGTCTGAGCGTAACAGACCCGGGATGAAAGAATAGTAACGACAATTAAATATTAAAGAAAAATGTGTAAATCAAACAAGGATGGGAGAGGTTGGTCAATCCTCTCAAAAAAAACTTTACGCTTAACAAGTTGTGTCAAGAAAAAAAAAAACTAAAAAAAAACGTATGTTACAAAAATACCAGCCGGGACCTGACCTAGATCCATGGGCCGGGAGGTCCTCGGATGAGAAACCTCAGATGGCTTTTCCCCTTCACCGGTCGCTCATGGGAGTGGTGCGGCGTCGGTGACGCACGAGGCGCAACGCTTCCACGGCCGGACGTCCATGTTTCACCGGTTGTGGCAAGATCCTAGGGAAACAAATAAAAGATCGGGACCAAAATGGTCCGTCGTCTGTACAATTAGTAGCACACCACCGAGGCAGCTACCACGGCCTTTTCAGGGGCCTGGCGCCTCCTCCGATGGTTGCTCTACGCGCGGAGTATCTTGCGATACCTCGTCGCTGATGACAATTATCTCCTGTGACTCGAAAAGGGGCGGAGAGATACTCTCTGCCTCCCTAACTGCCATGCGTGGTTCGGGGAGTGGAGCCAGCCTGGCTCCTTCCTCCGTTACCGCAGGTGATGTTGACGCCGAAGAAGAAGTACGGGACTTCCCGGCCTTTCTTCCCTTCCTCCGCCGGGAACGGCGTGGTCTGCCTGGCGTCCTCGGGATGTCACCTGGAACGTCGCTGTCTTCGCACGGGGAGGAGAGGAGCATGGCGGCGTCCGCCCTTGCTTCCGCTTCCTCTTCTGATTGAGACTCCGGGGTCATCTGACCTTGTGGGGTACCGACCTCCGGTGAGAGGGTCTCCATGAACTCCTCAATCGTAGCAGGGGGTTTCCTTGAAGGTTGCTCGCCCCAGAGCGGCTCGAGCAGTGCTTCCATGTCCTCTGCCTCGTTCGCCAGCTCGGCGGGAGTGACGTCGACTTTGGCCATAGGTCGGATCGGCCACATCTGCACACTCATGGGCGGAGGGAGAAGCATGTACCACTTCTGCACGGACTCGCCCAAGCAGGCCTTCAATGCCCGCACGATCTCATCCCATCGGCGTAGCCGTGATGTTTCGGCCGCGGTCGCCGGAATTTGGAGCGACATGTACATCTTTAGCCGGATTACGGCCAAAGCGGCTGTCGTTCGGGCCTCGTTCCTGAACGCATCCACAAATGCAACATGGAGGCTCCTCCACCGGTTGAGTTCGGCTAACCAGAGGTTCATCACCTCAGGGGATGCCGCGGCCAAGCGTGGCACTCCGCTGATGATGCCCTCTCTAGTGATGTACGGGGTACCCTGCGGTTCCCAGCGTATACCTGGTAGCGGGTTGCAGAGATCCGGTTCGAGGATCGCCACAGTACCCTGATCCAAGGGGGTCGCGGTCGTCGCCGACTCGCCACCCTCCCGCGTCGTTCCGCTCGTTGTTGGTTCCAGTACGGTGGACCGCTGCTGTTCGCGGGCACCAAGGGACAAACCCTCTAGACCGCTCACATGCAGTTGTCTCGCCACTGGCTCGGGTGTCGGCACCACCGGCGGCACAATACTCGCATTTGCCTGCTGGGTGTCCGATGTTTCCATGGGAGGTGGCGTCATCGGGCCTCGTCTCGGCCTCGGCTCCATCTCCACGGCTTGCGAGTCGGTGGGCGGTGGTTCGGGGTGGTCGGAAACCGTCTCCGTCTCCATAGGTACATCTTGGGCGATGGTTCCTCCCGAGCTCTGCGAACCCTCATCCCACGCGGTGTCGTCCTGCATCAAGCGCACCTCGGCCTCGGCCTCTGCCAGTGCCTGTCTCTGCGCTGCTGCGGCGCGCGCCTTCCTCGCATTCTCCTTAATCCGTTTGCGTGTGTGTTTGGACTGGTATCGTTCCTGGTCCGGCGTCGCGTTGGGGACTTGCTTTCGCCAGTCCTCCATGGCAACACGCAGCTTCTCGGCCTCTACCTCTCCCCACTTGCTGCCTGGTTGGTTGACGTGCTGGCGCTTCGGGGTGGGCTGCGCTAGTCCTGCCGCTGCCGCGCCACGCGTCCTGGGCCTAGACCTCGTCGGCTGGGCGGCTCGAGAAGGTCCTGGGAGCGGGTTGTCGAAGTCCACCACGGGCGTGTAGTCGTCTGGGGGAGCGTCACGGGAGAAACCGGCGTTAGCCAGTGTATCCAGACGCGTCTCCCAGTTCGGGGTGCTCGCCCACGATATCACCGACCGGCGAGAACGATCACCACCCGGGACAGACTGGTGCAGTTGGAACCAGCGCTGGAGCGGAAATGCGGAGTGCACGAGACCGAAACCCAAACAGTTCTGGCACGGCGCCTCACACGTATTCGGCTGGACTATCCAGCACTGACCCATGCAAATGGGGCAAATGCACCACCACTCCCACTTGCGACCCTCGCGATCTCCCGAATGTCTCTATAACAAAATTAATAAAGTAAAATTAACACCAATAATTAAAGTAGAAGAAAAATCACTCAAGGAGCAGCTGGCAACAGTGGAGTTGAGATAAGTGACGCGAGAGCGCGGTAAAACCTGCTTCTCAGCGTCCGGTCAGCGCGCATGCGTGAGAACACATTGCGTCACTGGTTCACAATATCGGCGGAGTCTTCGAGCGAGCGGAAGTTTGCTTCGAAGTTACGCCTGATAACGCCCCATCGAAAAACTACGACTGGTGAAGCAGTCGCACGTTTTCGATGTGAGATGCAGCGGCAGTGCGATGAGTGTTTAAACTGCTCGCCGCCGTTTCTTCCTGACCACTAGGGAGGATCATAGGACCACAGCCGTTACGGAGATCGCAACTGTCATGGCGGAACGTTCTGAGCCAACGTGCCGCAATGAGCCGATCATCCGTGCCGTCTTGGTTCCCAGAATCCCAAAGTGAGATTGAAGATAATAATGAAAGCCAATTCAACACCAGCAACAGGCGATCGGTGGATGGTTGAAACCATTCCGGCCGTGCGCCGCCGCTGGCTGAAAAACAACTCGAAAAACGGAGGAAAGGGAAAATTTAGAAAGTAAAAAACTAAACTAGACAAATTAAGACCTGATCCTCAGAAGAAATGTTCGAAATTTTTTAAGACTTGTGACGGTTTACAATGGCTATAAATGCCTATTTTCTTAGAAAGAAGCGCTGTTGCGCCATTATCATGATATCTCGAAGATATTCTGTGTAAAACTGATAAATGTCTGGAATAAAGTTATTTATGATGTTTCAAATACAAAGATGTTCGTTTATTAAGAATAAACACTCATTCCTACTTGATATCAAAGGATTCCGGCCGAATCACGAAGAGTCGTCTGCTAAAACCGCATTTGTCAATGCGCAATGTTGCCACAAGATGGCGCGATTACGATTTAGCGGCAAATTCAAGATATGAATATAAAACATGTAAATAAATATAAAACTATATTTACTAGAATGAAACGAAGCTTTGTGAACATTAATATAAAGATATATTAATGTCTTGTGATGTTAAATACAATGTAACTTCCATTTTCTGCGGGACAGGACATTTGGTGATCAATCGATCAACCAATAGATCTGATTGGTGGATCCATTTCCGGTCCTGGGTATCCAGTTCCGGTTGTGGTGAGAATTAGCACATTGTTCCTCCGTATCCACTTCCGGTGATACGGGATTGGAGGGATTCGTGGAACCCATGTTCCAATTGGATAACTGGATTAATCCTTAATCCAGTCAGGTTATATAAACCCAAACAACCGGCCATTCTGCAGCTCTGTTTGATTATTTTCTGTTTGGTATTGTTACTTAAGAAATATGATTCGTTGTTCACGTAAAAAACCTTTTGGTTCTTTGTTGATTTATTCGCAAAGAACCGTTGCATGATTCTACAGAATCATGCCACCGCCGGCAATTGAAGTCGAAGTGCTGGGATTATTATGTTGCATAAATGTTACAGTCTACGGTTGCGACGCCGAAGGAGAACCCGCCGTTGTGCAATTCAGTATCCTCCGGACAGGACCAAGTTGTCTTTTTCGGTATGAACGTATTCCGTTACCACGAGTAGCATCGGTATTGTTGAGAATCGGTTCCTTCACCTGATGGTGCCAAAGCAGTCTGTTTTACAGTAACCACGAGTAGCACCAAGTGTTTGGCAAGCTGATTCTCATGGTATTCGATGCCAAAGCAGTCGGTCTATTATTAGTACCGCGAGAGATAAAACTGCTGTGCGGAGCCGCGAGCTATCGACCCCTGTGTACGTGGTACCGTCAACCACTCGATGGACGACCGTGCTGCGACGCCGGGGACGCTTGATACCGTTCTGCATGGCAAGGCGTATATTCTAATCGATGGCAATTGTGTGTTGCGACGGGAAGCTTAATCTTCATTTTATTTATAACAGCAAAACTTAAACTCGACAACCAGTTGGACCAAAATCAAGTCAGAAGACTTAATCTCATATTGAACTCAATATAACCGATAAGTTGACGACAACTTATTCCCGAAATATCTAAATAAGAATTCACAACGATATGAATTAAATATAATTCATAAGTGGAATATTGATAAGTAAATGAATACATTTACTTACACCAATATCCTCCCAAAGTTGTGGCGGTGCAGACAAAGTCAACCGCAATGCTCAGATCATTCGATTTATCGACGTGCGATAGTTTACACAGCGAACCAAGGAAACCAGCGAAGCCGTATCGGACTCCAGGACACAGCCATCCGGCTTAAGATGACATCTATAATCAGGTCGAGCGATGGGGAAACCGCTCCCATATTCCAGACCCGTAGTGATATTATTCTAGGGCCAGTTGGCCAATTCTTTGTATAGTTTAATAGCTGATTTAACTTGCCAAATGTCGGCATTAGTCCTATGTATAATTTAGCCTTGATATTATTGTTTACCAACAATAAACTGTCTTGTATTTATCTCGTATTGTATTCACTGTTTATTTATTGCGATCTCTTCCCGGTACCATTGTTAAATGGGAGTTGTGGTCGTCACCGTCACACGTGGAGGTCCCACCGAGATTAGGTTGCAATTAAATTCGATTGAATTGCAACAGTGAATATTGGAGATAAATATTTAACTAAAAGATTTAAGTTAAAAATAGACAGATTAAATTTTCAGTTTATATTTCCATGTGAAGAAGTTAAACTGATGAAATAGAAATACGTAGTAGATTTTCCTTCATTATTTTCGTTTGAAGATTTTAGGGATTTCAAAGACTACCACCTAATCTCACACGTGGAGGTCCCACCGAGATTAGGTTGCAATTAAATTCGATAGAATTGTAAAAGTGAATTTTGAGATAAATATTTAACTAAAAGATTTAGTTAAAAAACAGACAAGTTTCAAACCATGTTTATTTTCTTGAGAAACACCAAAACAGTCCTTTAACTAGGAATTTCGGAAGTTATAGACCTATCACACGATCACTGAAATAGGTTGCAAATTAATTCGATCGAATTGCAAAAGCGAATCTTGAATCCGATATTAACTAAAAAATTTTAGTTAAAACAGACAAATAGATTTTCAGTTTATATTTTCATGTGAAAAGTTAAACTGACGAAATGGAAACGTTTAGTGAACTCTCTTTACTATTTTCGTTCGACAATTTAAGGAATACGAAGTATTTTAAATAAGAAATCAAAAAAGTTTCGAGTGAAATAAGAATACAGATATTTTTTTTCGAAGTTTGTTTTATTTCGAAAAGCTAAAAACATACAAGTTTAGAAGGCGGACTTCTTACGAATTTATCTTTCCACCTGAAAAGTTAAAACGAAGAAAACACCGCAACTATTTGGAAATATTTACAAGAAATTAAGTTTCTTGTAACTGTACGTCGACACCGATAGCCAGCGACCACGCGCCATAGCAATACGCGTCGATCTCCGTATCAAACGCAGCAGGGAAGCTACTCAAACCTTCAACGCAAGGTGCGAACGAATGCTTGGAAATTATGGCGGACAACAGATAAAAGACAGCGGAGAAATGTTACAGAAGGTTCGTAGAGATTTATTTAAGTGTCGCGAACTAATTTTTCCACTGCCATCGGTACCAAAGATAATTTAGTTGTTGGAGAAAAACAACACACTCCATTTCGCAGAAAAGATTTGCAAATCGAAATGAATATTACCTTTATTTGAAGGAATTAACTATTTTCACAAAAAGTACATTTTTTCCTTCGGGACAATGGAAATTAAGAAAATATAAAATGGCGGCGAATGAAGTTGCCGACCACATAGAATAGTATTTTTTACATTGAAAGTTACGAATCACGATAAACGCTTTCCCTCGGAAAAGTAAAAGGATTTCATTCAATCTTTCCTTTCGGAAATTTAACAGTGTTTTAAGTTTCCAACGATATTTGGGTCTCCCAAATTTTGAGAATTTCTAAATGAAATTTAGCTGTTTGAAAAACAACGAATATTTTTAGTAATCTAATCGGACATTTTCCCACATGATTTCTTAAAACCGGAATAACAAATCCATTTGTGGCTATGAACTTTGCCACATGAAATATTTACGGAGCGAATATTTTTTGATTGGATTGAAGCTTTAAAATCAGATAGCTGATTTAAACGAAGAAAATAAGTTTCAAAGTAATTATTTTTCTTTCGGAAAAATCAAATAAATCACCGCTGATGAAAAGTTGTATTTTTCCATTCGAAAAAACTAAGAATTGCACAAGATTTATCTTCTATTTTGAACATAGATTTTATTCGGAAAAGGAAAGATTCTAGATACATTATTTTTCTCTAAAAATTAAGAATTTAGTCAATTTTCCTAAAGGTTAATGGAATGTCATCATATATTTCGTTCGTAATTTACGTGTTAAAGTTTAATCAGAAAAACGATTGAATATGTTTTATTTGCGATAAGTAAAAGAAAGGTTCTTTAAAAATGGAATTTCGATGCAAATCCCACAGTAAAGGGAATGTTATGTGTGAGCAATTAACGAAAAGTTGGAATAACTTCATTTTATTTCATTCAAAAGTAGTTGTGAAAAATCAATTTCAAATATTTTTCAAAGAAAAATTATTTTTATCGGAAAAAAGTAATTTACATGTCCTCGCGCGGACCGAGTAGTAAACTGCTTAATTGTGACATCGATACTGTTATTGTGTCACGTGTTATACGGAATTCCAAACCAGTGAATTACGAATTTTGGCGCGATAGGAATAGAAGTTTGACAGTGAAAGTTCTCCAGATTTGTCTTTTCATTTGAAAAGTTCAAATTGAGGAAATGCTGCAGCAGATGAAGGTATTTACGACAATTGAGATTTAAATATTCTTTCATTCAAAAGATAAAAGATCTCTGCAAAAACATCTCGTTATTAGAGATAAGGGGGACGAAAATTATTAAAACGAATAATCAAAGACACGTCCTTCGTAAATATCGCAAAGGAATAACTAATTGTGAAAACAATTGTCCGCTCAGGAAAAGTGGAATTTAGCTAGATATTTTCTTTCGAAAAATCAAAGCAATTGTCATCAAAAAAGAAAGATTTGATGAATAATTTTTACCCAAAAGTCTAAAGGATTGTCGAATAGTTTTCTCCCGAAAAACAAGTACACATTTGTACCAATAACTTTATCGTTTAAAGTAAAATTTCGAATATTTTCTTTTGGAAGATTAGAGAATTAGATAATTTTTCTCGCAAAACAAATTTAAAGAATTTTAACGAATTTTTATTTGTTAAAAAAATTTGTTAAAAAAGGGGGAGATGGATGGTGAAAATTTATTTTTTCACACTCGAAAAATGGAATTTAAACCCGAAAAAGTAAAGACTTGGTCAAATTATTCTTCCTATTGGAAATGAATACACAATGTTGGGAATCGAAAATAGATTTCAATTACAAAGGAATGATTATTTGAACGATAATTGAATAAGAATAAGAAAAATTGAGAGTTTGAGAAAACTTTATTAAAACTGTGGTTGTAATGATATTACACACTAAACGGAATAATCAAAGAAAAATATTTTTTGAAGAAAAGTTATTTAATTATTTGGATTGGTAAAAATCCCAAAGTTCAAGAAGATTGAAGTAAGTTTATTTTATTTTCATTTGAAAAATACAATATTTTACGAATGTCTTCCCGAAGGAATTTTATTTTATCGGTAAAATTGAATCTCGAAGGGAACGGACTTAGTAGAGAACTACTAAATAGATGTAACGTCCTTTATACCATTGGCCGACACTAACATCCGCCAATCAGAAGTTGGGAGATCTAGGGATCCCCAGCCCCCTGCTATTAAAGGAGGACCAGATCAGATACTGATCATTCGCATCCAGACCAGACCAGAAGACGTGTTCCAGAGTCATCTTGACCACGCCGTCCCGATTTCAGTCACGATTCGAATTTTGTGTGCCGTGTAACCTGCAAAAGCTAACACGTGTCAAACAAACGCGAAGTTTAATTTTATTTTGTCAAAAGTAAAGTTTAGAAGTGTTTCTTGTTGAAAAGTGTATTATATTCGTCTTCTTTATAAATTAAAGAATTAAAATCGTCAGATTTTGAATTTTTTTATGGCTCAAAAACCATTGAATATGATCGATCCAAAAGGAAATAATAAGCAGACAAACTTAAATTTAAGTTCTGTACCACTTGGCGATCAAACAGAAAAGATTCCCGATCATTTTACTCTGTATTGTAATCGTCATGGACTGGATAAAACCAAGTTTAAAAATATAATCGAAGCTTCAGACTATGTAAAAGCTAGGAACTGGCGAGATCGTACCCAATCTCAATCTTCACATCAAGATCCAGTACGGAATCCACAAACATACAGCCGAAACTTAGTGAATCAAGATTCTCATACTATGTTTCAAACATCCAGTAGGGGATCTAAGTTAGAAAAGTTTAAACCACCTAATTCGGTAGATAAGGGGGAAGAGAATTATAAACCTAATAATTCTCGTCCAGAGAGTTCGTTAACTAACCAGTCGGTTGTTCAGAACAAATTAAAACTCGTTTACAATCGAGATCAGCTAATTTCAGTTCGATATGCTAATCCAGCTGAAGCACAACGATATGTGGCTAGCCTTAATCTGTCGATTAACCTACCGCTATCAAAAGAATTGGGAACCGTAAACAAAAGTTTTGGGCCACCAATATCAACGCAAAGGAAAGATATTCGGACTCCAAACAAACATTTGCAGTCAAATAACGTACAACAACGTGCCCGATCGCCGATCACAAACTCATGTTTGCGGACGTATGATTTGTCTACCAAGAAGAGTCCCCAGCCAAGACAATTCTACCTAACGCCCATTTCAAATCGAAAAAAGGTCAAGCAAACTTTTCCCTTGAAAAAGTATTACCAACACGATAATGAGAATGATTTTAAACCTAAAAAAGAAAGTTTTTTGACTAACCCACGGGAGATCCGGTATCAATTCGAACAGTATTGTAAACAATACCAGTTAAATTCAGCTGAATTTAAAAATATAAACGAAGCGCAACAATTCGTATTTCGAAATCAATACCGTAACCAACGACTAAAACCCGTCCCAGTCGTCAATCTGACGGAGATACAACAATTTGCGTCTGGAAAGCAACCCTGCAATATCCAGAATAATTCATCTCAACGAGAGGAATTAAGAACTTCAAAAAAGCGTTTTCGGTCACCAAGTCCAGCTGGTGATGAAGAAACTTCAAGTACAAACCAACATGTTCAAAAACTGACTGAAAACCCAGGTTTCCAATCATCAGTTCCACGACTTAGAGTCAAATATAGATCCCCTCGTTTGTTGCGGGATTTCACAATTCCAAATATGGGTCCTTTCCACGTATGGTTTTCCAATGAGGGTCCCATTCATGTATGGTTTTCCAGAGATGACCTAAAACAAAAAGTTGGGTCGTCACGGTCATTTACACTGCCAAGTGAGTACACTGTGTGTAACTGCCCAAAGAAAAAACGTCGAAAGAAATCAGTACAGCAGGCTGAGAGATCTCGGAAATTTGCAAATATGCGAGCTCAATATTTAGCAAAGAATCATGTTGATTAACATGATATGATACACAAAGATTCCCCGATTATAGTGTAAACAGAAAATCCTCTTCTAAAAATCATGACCTCTCTTCTAAAGAAAAGGGGGACAAAATATAAAAGTTAGAATTAACAAAATTTTGAAAAGTAATGCTACATTATTAAGACAACTAGTTTAATTAAATTAGTCAATTGTACAAAGAATACCAAGTGACTCCGGTCATGACAATTAAGGGGGACAATTATGATTTCTTAATTGTCAACTCTTATCATCTAAAAGCTATTTATTGTATATTTATAGCGATACATCTGACTAGGCATATGAAATAAATATTTTGTGATAACACAAATGATGATTTTATGTATGACGAAAGTTTCTTCAAAAAGAAGACTTGGAAATAAATTCTGGACTTGAATTTAGGCTATTAGAAAAGATTATTTCGGCAGAAAATCAGAACTTAGATAATTCAAGTTAGTTTATGTAAGCTCAAATTCGAAATTGGAAGTCACGGTATCTCCAAGATACATCAAGTCCGAAAATAGCATTTATGCTAATTAGGAGAATAACGAAAACTCTATAAAATTTTATATAATTGTGTTATTAAGGGGGATGTGTGACGGTTTACAATGGCTATAAATGCCTATTTTCTTAGAAAGAAGCGCTGTTGCGCCATTATCATGATATCTCGAAGATATTCTGTGTAAAACTGATAAATGTCTGGAATAAAGTTATTTATGATGTTTCAAATACAAAGATGTTCGTTTATTAAGAATAAACACTCATTCCTACTTGATATCAAAGGATTCCGGCCGAATCACGAAGAGTCGTCTGCTAAAACCGCATTTGTCAATGCGCAATGTTGCCACAAGATGGCGCGATTACGATTTAGCGGCAAATTCAAGATATGAATATAAAACATGTAAATAAATATAAAACTATATTTACTAGAATGAAACGAAGCTTTGTGAACATTAATATAAAGATATATTAATGTCTTGTGATGTTAAATACAATGTAACTTCCATTTTCTGCGGGACAGGACATTTGGTGATCAATCGATCAACCAATAGATCTGATTGGTGGATCCATTTCCGGTCCTGGGTATCCAGTTCCGGTTGTGGTGAGAATTAGCACATTGTTCCTCCGTATCCACTTCCGGTGATACGGGATTGGAGGGATTCGTGGAACCCATGTTCCAATTGGATAACTGGATTAATCCTTAATCCAGTCAGGTTATATAAACCCAAACAACCGGCCATTCTGCAGCTCTGTTTGATTATTTTCTGTTTGGTATTGTTACTTAAGAAATATGATTCGTTGTTCACGTAAAAAACCTTTTGGTTCTTTGTTGATTTATTCGCAAAGAACCGTTGCATGATTCTACAGAATCATGCCACCGCCGGCAATTGAAGTCGAAGTGCTGGGATTATTATGTTGCATAAATGTTACAGTCTACGGTTGCGACGCCGAAGGAGAACCCGCCGTTGTGCAATTCAGTATCCTCCGGACAGGACCAAGTTGTCTTTTTCGGTATGAACGTATTCCGTTACCACGAGTAGCATCGGTATTGTTGAGAATCGGTTCCTTCACCTGATGGTGCCAAAGCAGTCTGTTTTACAGTAACCACGAGTAGCACCAAGTGTTTGGCAAGCTGATTCTCATGGTATTCGATGCCAAAGCAGTCGGTCTATTATTAGTACCGCGAGAGATAAAACTGCTGTGCGGAGCCGCGAGCTATCGACCCCTGTGTACGTGGTACCGTCAACCACTCGATGGACGACCGTGCTGCGACGCCGGGGACGCTTGATACCGTTCTGCATGGCAAGGCGTATATTCTAATCGATGGCAATTGTGTGTTGCGACGGGAAGCTTAATCTTCATTTTATTTATAACAGCAAAACTTAAACTCGACAACCAGTTGGACCAAAATCAAGTCAGAAGACTTAATCTCATATTGAACTCAATATAACCGATAAGTTGACGACAACTTATTCCCGAAATATCTAAATAAGAATTCACAACGATATGAATTAAATATAATTCATAAGTGGAATATTGATAAGTAAATGAATACATTTACTTACACCAATATCCTCCCAAAGTTGTGGCGGTGCAGACAAAGTCAACCGCAATGCTCAGATCATTCGATTTATCGACGTGCGATAGTTTACACAGCGAACCAAGAAAACCAGCGAAGCCGTATCGGACTCCAGGACACAGCCATCCGGCTTAAGATGACATCTATAATCAGGTCGAGCGATGGGGAAACCGCTCCCATATTCCAGACCCGTAGTGATATTATTCTAGGGCCAGTTGGCCAATTCTTTGTATAGTTTAATAGCTGATTTAACTTGCCAAATGTCGGCATTAGTCCTATGTATAATTTAGCCTTGATATTATTGTTTACCAACAATAAACTGTCTTGTATTTATCTCGTATTGTATTCACTGTTTATTTATTGCGATCTCTTCCCGGTACCATTGTTAAATGGGAGTTGTGGTCGTCACCGTCACAGACTTGAGATGGCGAAGCAGAAGGAGAAAAAGAATAAACTCCCACTTGCCGTAATATCTCGTAAACAACAAGCTATCAAGGAAAAAGAAGCAAGAAACCCAACAAACAGTAAAACTAAAAGCAAAGGGAATTAAAGAACAAGTTGGGATTGGGAGATCACACCGCGCCGCCGAGGGATTAGGGACTAATCCCCCCTCGTCGCGGTTGACCTTTCCTCGCTTTCCGCATTGTTTCTGCGGCTTGCGGTCAATGACTGGAGGGGCGTCGTTAAGCTGACTGTCTCCACCAAGTCTGACCACAAGTCGGATCTTATACTGGTAACGCGCGAGATCTTTGTGGGACCCAGATACCCATAAAAACGGCATTGGTTCCTCACAAGATTCGCCACCGCATCCCGCTAAACTAACAAAAGGTGTGGGAAAACGGTGATAGAATGAGAGAAAAAAAAGAAAAACTATTCGTGAGACTCGAAAAGAAAAAAAAGAAAATAAACTGCCCATGTAAAAAAAAAATACAAGAAGGAAACAGGAAAAAAGGAAAAATAGAAGGAGAAATGATGATCGCGGTGGCGAACGAAAAGTGAAACTGATCGCCGCCCGAACACGATACGTGCGGAAAAACGAGGGAAAACCAAGCTTTTCTCACACAAATGTTTGTGGAATCAAGTCAAGAACACAAATTGAGATTTCTCCCTAAGTGTTTCTGTGACTTAGTTCAGATGCGGCGCAGTTTTGTGAAAAACTCCCAACCTGCATCCGCGCCTGCTAACGGCGGCCGAAGCTGCCGCTTGCATTGCGATGAACGTAATTCGAGACGGAATGAGGGGAAAGGGGCAAGGGATGAGTGAATGTCAACAAGTGATGTTAAACAAGAACGGACAAAGTCCAAAACGAACCAGTCTTACCTTCATTGCGAAGAAAGATAACTTCTCGGCGAAAAATTTCGGCGCAAACGAGAGGGAAAAACTGATGTTGACAGTGTAAACACTCAACACAGAATGGGGAAACAGGATGTGAAAACCCTCGACCAAGTGCCTTTGGGTCTAAACAATACCCGACCCCTGCCCTGTGATTGGAGACCTAGCTCCCCCTCCTCCCCTTTATTGGGGCAATCCCAATATTCCATCGAAGAATATTCCATGGGGACGTAAGATAAGAAAAACAGCACAACAAAATTGGTTTATTGCAGGAAACCATTTCCACCAGATGTCCGCATGTGTTGGAACTAATATTTCAGCAAAATAACTTGCTTGAAAAATAGCGGCCACGATGTTTTCATCGTTGCTATGGCTACGCGTCCACCGGAAGATGCCGTGACGTCACTTCAGCGACTCAGTCATCAACACGTGGTTTCACGGAAACGTGAAAACGCGGTTAATGGTCATCACGGAATCTCAACGGCTTGTTACGTAGCCGTTTACCTAAAACCGGGCGTCGCGGAGAAATCCTCATCGGTTTCTTCCTCGCACGCTTCGTTTTACGTTTAACTCCGGTTACTCCGGTAGGCGGAGCCACAGGAGTTGGCGGCGGGCCCTCAGCTGCAGGTTCGATGACCTCAACAGGTGGAACCGTTTCCGCCGCATCCTCGGCTACCGGCCAGGTGGGTGTGGATTCGGGTGGTATATACCGCCTCAAGTTCACAATATTTACCGGACCTTTACATTTCAGCGTAATCGGCGTTGCCACCGTGTACACCAAAGGACTGATGACCTTTGTGACAACGTACGGGCCTTCAAATCGATCTTCCAACGATGCAGCATAACGGAGCGCTTTAACCGACAGTGGGTGAGTTCGAAGCAATACCAAATCATCCACCTCAAATGTATCGTCGCTACGATGTTGATCGTAATAAGACTTCTGTTTCTGTTTAGCCAGCGACTTATTTTTGAGCGCTGCCTTCAACAACACATCCATCCTAGAGACCAACATTCTCACCGTGTCGTACGGCTGCTCGGGGTCGAAGGGTGCATCCAGAGCCACACCGCGACTATCCCAAAACGGACGCAACTCACGGAGATACGTTAGCATTGCTGGTGATAAACCCGTTGTTGCCGATGGGGCCGTGCGCAAGGCGAAATTAATGCCATTGATGCATCGGTCCCACTGGTCATGTTCGGACGTGAAAATCTGAAGCATAATTTTAATGTTCCGATTGACTCGTTCGGTGTAATTAGTTTGCGGGTGATATGGTGACGTCCTTAACGGAGTGACACCTGCCTCCCTGCACAACTCATTGTATACCTCTGAAATAAATTGTTTTCCGTTATCACTTACGATGAACCGAGGGCATCCGTGATTATGAAAGAACCGCAACAACACGGGCACGACACTTGAAATTTTCGCCGTCCGCATCGCCGTAGCCTCAACCCATCCAGTGGCATAGTCCACAATCACCAGAATATACCTGTTCCGGTCTCTCGTCATTGGTTTCGGGCCCATGAAGTCGACTCCGAGTCTTTCGAATCGGCCTATCATTGGTGAAACTGGCATCAGGAGTCCGGTTGGTTTCCTCTGCACAGGCTTGCAGCGCTGGCAACGGTCACACCTTGCGATGTATTCCCGCACGCTGCGTCTAAACCCGGGCCAGAAGAAACTCTGACGTAATCTCTCAGTCGTAACATCGACACCGCCATGTCCGGACAACGGGTGGTCGTGCACAACCTTGAGACAGCGGTCATGTAACGAAACAGGCACCACGATTTTTAGTCCGGAGCCATATTCCGTGTTTTCCAAGAACATATCTGTCTTCAACGGGGCGTTTATATACAACACTCCGTTTGAAGCTAACATAAAGTCAGTCTTGTACTGTAGCATGAGCGGTGAGAGTTGGGATAGGGACGTCTCGTCTCCTTTCTCCATCTTCAACCACTTAATTAGGATCGCACAATCGGCGTCGGCCAACTGACCCGTCCGTATCTCATCGAGAGACATAGTTAGATCAGCCGACCCAGAGGCCAAAAGTGAGTGTGACAGCAAAAGTGCGTCCGCTTCTCCGGGTAGAGCCTCTGATGTCGTTAAGTCGTCATCTAGGCTCACTCGTGAGAGCGCATCAGCCACCTTGTTGTCTACACCTTTTCGATACTTAATAACAAAATCCTCCTGCTGAAGTTTCATAGCCCATCGAGCCAAACGACCGGACGGATTCTCGCATGACATAAGCCACTCAAGAGCCATATGGTCTGTTTCGACTACGAACTTTGAATACTCCACGTACGGCTTGAACTTATTAACAGCCCAAACCACTCCTAGGCATTCGAGCTCTGAAGCGCTGTAGTTAGCCTCTGCACCCTGGAGAGTGCGGCTAGCGTAGGCGACAGGTCTCACCTTCTCTTCGTCATCAGCCTGCATGAGGACTGCACCGAGACCGCCTGCACTAGCATCGGTGTGAATGATGAAAGGGCGGGCAAAATCAGGCAAAGGTAGCACGATCCCATTAGCCAGCTGATGCTTCAGAGTCGTGAAAGCATCCTGGCACTCCTTCGACCAACTCCATGCTATATCCTTTTTGAGGAGCAGGAAGAATGGTTTCGAAGTGATGTTCAGATCTTTCAGTAATGGCGCGTAGAATCCAACCATACCGATAAAACGTTGCAACTGCTTTACGTTCTTCGGTGGCGGATACTCCACGATCGCTTGCACCTTGCTTCCGTTTGGACTGTATCCTATAGGTGTCATGGTGAAACCAAGGAAATCCCAGTCAGCAGGGCAAACAAACGATTTAGATGGGCTAGCCGTCAGGTTTACCTTCTCCAATCGGGCCAACACATCCGCCAAATGCATCAAGTGTTCATCAAATGACTTGCTGTAAATGACAATGTCATCCAGAAAAGCCAGAGCCCACTTGAATTTCGCTTCCCCCAAAACCTCGTCCATCATGCGTTGAAACGCACTGGGTGCATTACACAACCCGAACGGCATTCTAGTAAATTGGAACGTGCCCTCAGGGGTGGCAAAAGCCGTTTTGCACTTGTCTCCGGGCTTCAACTTAATTTGGTAGTAGCCCTTAGTCAAGTCTAGAGTCGTAAAATAAGTACTCCCCCCCAGACACGCCAAAATCATAGAGATTGACGGCATTTGATAGACGTCTTTCTCAGTGACCTTGTTCAGTTGTCGGAAATCGATACAAAGACGATAGTTACCACACTTCTTCTTCACGATGACCGGTGGGTTCTTGTAGCTGCTTTCGCATCTCTCAACCTCACCTTTGCTAAGTGACTCTTCCACCAACTGGCGAAAAATTTCAGCTTTAGCGGGGTTCATCGGTCGATCTCTGCATTTAAAAGGTGGGTTGTCACCGGTTGGGATCTTATGTTCCGCATCCGGGTGACAACCAGCTTTATCGCTAAAGGTACGGCTGTATTCGTCAATTAAATACGACAACCTCACCTTCTGCGAATCATCCAGTTCACATTTCGACATTAAACGCTCCGCAAGCGTAGGCCCAGCAGATTCGCCAGCTATCCGTGAGGATTCGGCGAGCTCCCACTGGTCCACGGCAGGGACCGCTAAGTCTACTCTATACGGTTGGGGGTCAAAAGGAAATGTCTCCTCCGGATTATCAAGGTGAAACCAATCATTCCGGGGCAATCTAATCACGATGTTGTTCCCCTTAATCCAGTTGCACCCGAGGAGGATGAAACACGAACTAGAGGGTAACACCGGGAAACGGATCTTTTGACTCCCAGTTCTCCAGCACAGAAGCAACTCGAGTATTCCAATTGGACTCGTTACTCTGTCACCAGTCATAACCCGAATAGGATTCTTACAGGGTTCAATCAGGTGCATGAGATTAAACCTGTCGGCCATAGCGCTACTGATATAAGGACCAGTTGCGCCGCAGTCAACCAAAGCTTTTGTCTCATGGCCGTTCAAGCAAACATTGATGTAGGGAAGAGGGCAATTCCAATCCCTAACAGCAACGTGTACTATATCGAATACCTCAACCTCGGGCAGTCCCGAGAAGGGGTGTGGTTCTGAAGGTGAGAAGTCTGCAAAGATATCATCATCCAAATCAGTCCCACTGGGTGCTAAGAAGGAAGCGGCTTGCTTGCAGACTTCGGACGAATTTAATCCTCCGGAGCCTGCTCCAGCTCGTTTTCCGACTCAGTCGTTTCTTCGGTTATACCTTTCGTGAAGAACACAGCTTTCGCCAGTTCCTCAGTCAGGTGGGCCACGCGTTCAGCAGCCTTACCGGCGAGTTTGTGTTTAATTGTGCACTGGCGTTCAAAATGCGGTCCGCCACAATGCCAACAACCTGCGCCAGTAGGCGCGATCGCATGATCCTTCAGCAGGTTAGACGCGGGTCGGGTAGCGACCGTCTTCGGGGTTTCCGTAGGCTTCCCACTAGGGGTCGCCACAGGCTTACCCGTCTGAGGCTTCAACCAACTCCGCGTTCTATCTCCGCTCTTCAGGTCAGCAAACTTCGGCAACGCCTGGGCCGGCGGTGAATGCCAATGTGGTATGATTACGCTGGCCGGGTCACGGAACCTTTCCATTGCCAAAGCTGCTGGGGCGAAACGTACACAGGAGCGTTTCAATCCTAGCCAGGAGTGATCCCATGCCAAGGTGTTCGCTGCCATAGTGCACGTTTCCGGGGTCATAGCTGCCAAAGCATAGTTAATTTTATACTCATCCGCTATTGGCACCTACATCTGGTTAAACAACGCGTCCAGGTCCGTCCAAATCTGCAAAGCCGTCACATCCTTCGCCTGCTTGATGGATACTACTTTCGCGAGTAGTTGGCTGTCGGAAGGTGCGAACCGGGTCTGGAAAGCAACTTCGAACTCATCCCACGTTTTTACGGGCATCGTCGATTGCCACCAAGATAGGGCGTCACCTGTAAAAAATCTCGACAAGAAACGTCTAGCCACATAATCGAGCTGTAGCTCGGCGAAGGACAGGTTCGATCTCAGCTGGATGAGAAACGTCCTTGCCGCCGTGCGATCGCCCGAGAACGGGTCCATGCGTATCTGCGCAACATGTTTGGTCAATTGCTCCACATCTGGTAAACCTTTAGATGTGGGGATGTTGAACTGCGTTATAACTTTATCTGCTGGCACCTCAACCCCGAGATGCATTGAGACGTCCGCGGCGAGAGGTGGAGTGGTCCACCTCCTCACCTTTTGCGCGGGCATCGCCTGCATCAATCGTGGATTGACAGGTAGGGAGTCGCTCGGTGCAACCGAGTTTATTTCGTCCGAGACAGAAGCGACCGAACTAATGTCCGAGTCTGCTCCTGAACCGAGTACACTAGCGCCTCTCCCACCAGCAAACCTACTTTTCATCTTGTAGTACTTTGCTTCGAGCGCCTTCAACTCACTAGTGTGAGTTAACAGCTCCTTCGAGCGAGTATCTCTTAACACCTCATTCTGCCTTTCGGCGTCGAGAAACGCTTGGCGAGTCTCTGACGCCATATGGTCGGAATGTTCAGCCTCTCTACGCGCGGCAGCGGCATCGTTCAGCGCCTGCTGTCGCGTCGTAAGGAAATCTTTTATTGCTTCCTCGAGGTCGTGCTGTGACGCGAAGTCACCCGCATCCACCCCGAGCAGGTCGGCCAATTTCTCGGCCAACTCTGGATTCAAATCGAGATCCATTGCCTTCTTAGTCAAAGATCTGGATCGACGTTTTGGTGAGCGTGATTGAGACCGTGTCTTGACCATGAGTGAAGAGTGAAGATTTCTGTCCACTCGCACTCAGCAAACCAATCCAATGTCAGGTGGTTAGCTGCAGCCAGTCACAGTCGCCTACAACTAGGTCAACTTTAGACTTCACAAATGCTACCAGCTCCGCCTTTCAAGGGTAGCGACCAGTTAATGACCTTCCCTGGTGGGCCTTGGGCAATCCCAGGTCCATCTAGGGTATTTTTAGACTTCCAGGACAAAAGGCTATGACTCGAGGAACAAAAGGGTGCCATAAATGTCATCCTGTTTCCCTCAAACCACATGCCTTTTTGTCTCTTTGCAGCGATTCGGTAGCAATAGTCCAGGTAGGGGTCACTGTTGAAACAACACGACTCCCAGCCAAAAAACTATCACCCTGCAGGGGCATCTCGCCTCCTGTTCTGCACAGCAACCTGTCACAAATATAAATAAATGTAGAAACTGGCAAAAGTAATAAATTTTGGTACTTCTCAGCGCCCCAAAAGATCAAATTAGCGGTTATATTTTGGTATTTTCTAATCCACGCCCCAAAACAAAAAATTAGCGAACACCTTTCTGGTACTTATCCACGCCCCAAAAGATAGAAAACGGCGAACACCTTTCCGGCATTTATCCACGCCCCAGAAGATAGAAATGGGCGACTGGAAGTTCTCTGACACTCCCAAACTAACAAACCAATGCATGATTCGTCTTTCCCTTCGTGTTCTAAATTATTCACGCCAGAACCAAGTAGAAAAAACTGCGTATATCGATTTTTCGTGGCATTTTCCATCGCGCCCCACAGCTTCGATGCTAAGGCGTACGTTTTTCTTTGCGCTGGTGTATACGTCTGCCACCAGTTTTAACCCCTGCTGAAAACGCTAAAACGCGTGTTTCAGGCTTCCTTTGGCATAGCTAGCTCCAGCACCAAAATCACACCCGAAACACCATCAAGATCGCGATAATCCTGATGAGGCAAAAATGTCGACTCGTTCGCCTCAGACTAAGAGTGAAGGGAAATCGGCGAACAGAGCCAGAGTCAGATCGGAGGTATTGCAACTGAACACGGTCCAGCGCCAGGGAAAGTTAGGTCCAATCCCCGGGAGCCTCACTCCTCACCAACCCGGATATGAAATTAGAGTAGAAATAGGATAAAAGAAGGGTTCAAGAAAAATGTGGTATGTTTCACAAAATTGGGAAGAGGGATCCACACACAGCACATTGAAAACAAAGATTAAAAAGGTGTTGGGCTGGATTCACAGTCTTTTTTCAAAGCTGTTAGCCACCCAATCCGTGCTTGCAAGCATTCCACGCGCGGTTTGAAAGCAAAACACCTTCGGGCTCGACACCTGAGCAGTCCCCTGCAAAGGCCGCCCCCCCGCTATCCGAGACCCAATTTCCACGGCAAGGCAGTGAAATCGGTACAATGTGTCGTGAATGCGCATATAAAACACATTGCCAAAATCACACCAAGCCGTGTCCACCAGTGCTCGGGACAGGGTTGGAAACCCAGTCTCCGTGCATTCTCCTTAAGTACGCGTGCCTGTGATTCAAAAGATTACTCAAACCGCTGCAACCAGGAATGTACCTCTGGCCAGTAATGAACAGAGCTCCCCTAAATTTACCGCATTAGTTTATTGTCGTCCGGGCAAGGCACAGGGCTGAACCGGGATATACTGCACCCAGCAGCATGCCTGCCCACCACAACAACACCACATTCACGTTTCCCGCCAAAAAACACACTCGGAAAAAGCACCAAATTTGCAAATCCAGGGAAAGAAATAAAAGAACCTAATCTACCATTCGTCTGGTGTGGTGCCGACCCTCTAAGACACTCATTACGTCTGCGTAACCTCAGGAATGTCATGGGTAACACGTTGCCGGCTTGTTCAAGCCTAACCCCTACACACCCCACTTTCAGTATGTCCCTAAAACGATGAAGCTGTACATCTCCAACGCCTCAGACCACAAATTCTGAGCACCTACAAATGGTTTCTCTCCCAATTGCACACCAAGGAAATAAATTATAAAATAATATAAAAATGGCATAAAGCTCATGTGTTGGTTGGCCATTATTATCCCAAGATGATTAAAGGAAACACCAAGGTCAAACTCAAGTCAACCAAACACACAAGAAAAATACACTTCAAAATAATAATAAAAAAAAATGGTATGGCATTAAACTAATGTGCTGGTTGGCTATTGTCATCATAAAGTGGACCTTAATTGTAACAGAAAAAAAAAGAACAAATCAATCAAACCCCAGCCAGGCCAGCAAAAAAAGAAAAAACGCCATAAAATAATATAAAATCGCACAACACTCCTCAAAAACTCGAACAATACCCAGCTCAAATTCAGAGAAGAGTGTGACAGAAGAATAACAAGTGTTTCTCACCCCGACCCTAAAAATAGACACACAGTGCAAGTGAAAACAAAGACAAAAGCTCTGCGAGGTCAAGTCAGTGCGAGGGGAGAAAAACACAAAAGAATGGACATAATGGCATGCGTTGCTATGACCGCCTGAGGTGGAGAGCAAATCCCCCCAGCCACCCAGAGAAATGAATACCAAAATGTTTTGGTTGGTTGCAGTGCGTCTGAAAATAAATTTCAGAGCCCCCAACCATACCAGCACTGAGAAAAATACAATCCAAGAAACCTTCAAATGAAAAAGCATTCAGCCCCCCACAACTAAGCCTCTCACGCGACCCAAAGTGGCTAACAAAAACACCTTTCAAATTCCTCAGCCCCTCAAAGAAAGTAATTAACCCACATTCCAAAATAAAAACAAGAGAAAAATAATACAATTGAGCCCCCACCAAGGAGCAAAGCAAAGAGCAACAAAAACTGGGGCATAAAGCAAAACAAAATGCAACCAAAATTTGACACACAAGGCAAAACAAAATGGCGGAAACACACAAAAAAAAAATTTCCAAGTTCAAATCTCGGACAGGGCCCTCAATTGTGACTGCTATGGTCTCGCCAGTGTAGTCAGGGGACTGATAACACCGGGTAGGGACGCATACTTCACGTAAATAACGGGGAATCCCACAATATTGGTTGGTTGGCCTTTATTGTGTTGTCTAGGGGTATGGGGAATCCCGTTACCCGTTGCAGGGGTGCCACGAAGGCACGCCGCACCGGCAACCGACCCGTCACACACTGGGCGCGAGCCCAATGGGTGACGTGGTCGGTTCAACGTTACATTCATGCTGTACTTACCTACAGCCCGCAGTGACCACTCATGGAGGCTGTATCGGGTGGAAAACCCAGATACTGAGCATCGCTGTGGTGAATGGGAAGGAGTGCAGAGTCCTCTCAGCCGGGACACGTCTTGTCCCCTCGTCTACTCCAACACCCTGGAACTCTGTCAACACACGACCTGCCTGGTCGGTGTCCGCACTCTCTCTCTCTGCAACTCCTCCCCACACCACTTAGCTCCCTCCTTCCCCCGGGCTAGATCACCTTGCCCAATCAGGGGGTGATCTTGGGGCCGTATGGTGGTGTGTGGCAGTGACGAAGGTCACCCCAGGTGGCCTGACGGTCACACTACTAATGCCTCGTTAGACTACATTGTGTTGGATTCTGAAGCAATTGCAGAGATTTTCTACTGCATTAATGATAAAAGCAGTGTGTTTCAATGAGCGCACAAGCTAAATAAAATTGTCGCTGCTGTTACAGTTGAAGGTTGAACACGGCTCAATGCCCCTTTTTTGTCTGAGAATAGAATACAAGAAAAAGAGAGTCCAAAATGGCGTTATATGGCCACCAATTTGAGGAG
This sequence comes from Strigamia acuminata, assembly GCA_949358305.1. Lineage (NCBI taxonomy): Eukaryota > Metazoa > Arthropoda > Chilopoda > Geophilomorpha > Linotaeniidae > Strigamia > Strigamia acuminata. The sequence continues at coordinate 4,212,636 of OX442314.1, forward strand.
GAACTAAAGCACTGTGCTTCAGATTAAGGATGATGAGGATATTATTTAAGAAGTTAAAAAATTTGAAATTTGAAAATTAAAAAGAAAAAATATAATTTTCTAAAGCTACAAGATGCCGCCCAAAGGAAACCTCAGCTGCAACTGACCGTCGCCATAACGCGTATGAACAAAATTTGAAATTGTAATTTATTTTATTACATCATTCCTTTTAGTATTGTAAGAATTATTCCTTGAATTAAATAAATAGCGCTACGCAAGGATTTTATCGCTTTTTAGTCATTTTTTTGTAAACAATTTTATCGCTTTTTGTTCAATTATGTATGTAAATAATCTTTTGTTTTTTTAGTGGCAGTTGCCCACATAATGAAGATTGTTAGAAGTTTTGACCATCTCCTGAATCACGCCTGCTTAACAAGACAAATCTTTTGGCAATTAGTAATTACCAAGTTCAATCCTTCAGAATTACCAAGCAGTAGAACAGCTTTAAAAAAGGTCCTTATCAAACGGTGCAAGGAGGAATACCTCAGAAACATGCAGTTGCAGTGTGTGGAGCAGGAATAAAATTAATAAATATATACGATTTGTGCCTAGGAAATTGAAATTAAATTTAATTAAAAGAGAGAGAGAAAGAGAGAGAGAGAATCAACTCAGCCACTTCAAATGGGATTAATTAGGATGAGCAAGGTTGGAAAGCATTCATACTTAGAATATATTTATGGAAACCCACTATACGATCCAACATGGCTGCTGAACCTATTCCAAACCCCTTGCAGAGTCTGGTCAGCTACAGTACAGAAATGCAAGTCAATCACCATGTGGTCAAGGAGAGGAAAGAAAGGAAAAAGGAGCATAATGTGATTAACATTCCTGAGTTTGCCCAGACATTAACCAAGCACATTCCAGATAACAGATTGGAGAGCAAAAAGGAGAAATTGCGTTGTAAATAAATTTTTCTAACAAATTTACAAAAAAAGATTGTATTTTTTTTATTTGAGGTATTAGTCGCTTTTTGCATGGCCGGTATAGATAGAAGCAAAATTACTCGAAAGGAATGTCAAAATTATTATCCTTGATGGTGGGAAGATTTATAACAGTAAGCGCAAGTAAATTTACATATTTAAACTGTTGGATTTAAAGCAATTTGTTCAGTTTACACTTATTGTTTGTATGGTGTACCAAATGGCCCATTTGGCAAGTATTGATCGACGGGAGGATTTCGAACACAGACAAATAGTTGAGAAATTTGATGTTGAGCGAAATAAAATTCATAGTTCAATACGAAATTTAAATAAGTTTACTATGTTTTTGTAATAAATTAAAGGATGAGGACTTTTCTGCTGGAAATTGAGTTTTCTGTCTAAAAATTTGAATTTTTATCTGAAAAAATTCTTGCTGAAAAAATTCAATTTTTGGCTTAAAAAAAATTAATTTCTAGTTAAAATTTATCATCACATTATTGTATGATGTAGCAAATGGGTTACCATACTTGTGCTCACTTTAGCGCTGAGCAAAGTACTACTTGGAACGAAAAAACATTTTTCCTCACTGAAACCAAACGGGATGGAAAGCTACAGAATAAAGCTCAATGCCAGATTATAGTGGAGCTCAAACCCAAGCAAAGGGACCCAATAATTGATTTGATATATTCATCATTATTATATGTGATTATTTCTGTAGAAATTATTTGCAAGAGGTTGAAGAAAGTATGAATGAACATACACGACTTCAAAAACCAACATTTTTTTAACATTCTGTTCATTTCTGTTTATTTAATTTAATCAATCAATAATTAATTGATTGATTCTGGACGAAGCAGCTCCAGAAACATGGCAGAAAACCATGACAACATGAATTATAAGAAAATAATAATAATAAATAAATTATTCTTCACCATTGGATATTATCTGCAGACCACTTCACATGAATAGTAAAATGTGCATTTTTACAGTGAAAATTATTTTTCTGCAGAGTCTGGTCAGCTACAGTACAGAAATGCATCAAGTTTATATAGTTTAAGCGAATTAGTGAACTCCAATGCAGTCTTACAACATCAAATAATTTGTGACCATCTTTCACCAAAAACAAAAAAAAAGAAAGAAACAAACTGCATTTTGTTGCAAGAGAAAACGAAAGTTCTTTCCATTCAGTTATTAGGCATAAGATTCAGCAAACTGGAACCAAGTCAGCTGCACAAAAGACCCTTATATAGTCCAATACAAAAGCAAATAAAAGAAATTCAACTGCACCCAAAATCTCAGCATTCTGTTCCATTAGGCCTAGGACTAAGGACTAATATTTGCAAGAAATATATCACGAATTCAAGGATGAATGAAACAAACCTGTGTTTTGAATAAATTTCCTTCGCGATAGAGAAATACAAAAAGAAAAAATAAACTCTGCATCCTGTTGCAAGAGAAAGCCAATTGGAACAAAAATCCATTCAGTCATTAAGCCTAGAATTCAGCGCTAATACCGAAATATTAAAACGAACGAACGATCGATCGATCGATCTTACTGAAAAATGAACTGTGGTCCTTACAAGAATTCTAGGATGAATGGAATACGACCTGCACAACTGAAAACCATCAAAATGGAAATAGAAAAACGATGAGAAAAGAACAAGTCAAGAACGAGGCGAACCAAAGTGAACAATGGCCGACAACGATCGAGAGACGTAACACGAGACACGAGACAGCACATCAAAGAATTGACAATAAACAAATGTAAGACACACAAAGTGTTAAAACTTACAATTCAATCTGGTGGTAATTCAAGGTGTAATAAAAATTAACTACAGTTATTATTATATTAAAATATTTTGCTAATTAACCCTAGCAGTACAAACCTAAAACAAAAATGCTTTCTCACCAAACCCGGGTCGTTTTTGGGCCAACAAAGATGTGTTTAAGCGTCCCATTTCATTCAATTAGTTTTATATTTATTTTGAATCTAATTTCAGTTATTTTGTTATTTTTGGATCAAATAACGTGGAAATTCCCGAAACTTAGTTCAAATTTTGTTGCAATTTGTGATCAAATTTGACTATTTCTAAACAAATTTTATCGACATTTTTACAATTTTTTGACAAATTTCACGGAAATTCTAATTTAATCACTACAAATTAGTTCCCTCATAAAAAAATATACTGAATTGACACATGAATGCAATTTCCTTAAATAAAACGTTTGTTAAGAATTTATTTGTCCAATATTTATTTCAAATTCCATCAATCGTACATGGACTCAATTTCGTCTCTCGGAAAATCACGAAAAACATCGGCCAACATGTGTTTCCCTATCTCTGAACCGCGCACTTGAATGGTGTAACACGCCGTCTCCACTTTGGCCAGCGACTGCTTGAGCGTGCTCAACTTCCGCGTGATTTCTCGCGGACCTTGGTTGCCCACGCCGACAAAACCGTCGTAAATATTGCGCAGAAAGCCGCATAACTCGAACGGCATCTTCACTTGATCCACGCTCCCGATCGCGCTGATGCACTTGCGCATCAATTTGTTAATGCAAAATGCCTTTCTACAACTTGTTTTCTTTTATTTCTAGTCCTGAAAAACAAAGAAAAAAGTGTGCATCATTCCTTTTGGTATTGTAAGAATTATTCCTTGAATTAAAGTAAGTGATTTGAGAAAACTTGGTTCTATTATTATTGTTATTAAAATATTGTATAAGTCTTGTTTAAGCATCCGCCATCTTAGAGGATGTATGTAAGGAATTAATAAACTTTTTTGGCCGTAACATGTTGTGACGATTCTACTTTTGGCTGAATAATTAGCCATTGCAAGAGATAAATCGGTTTAAACAAGACATTTCTACAACTAGAAATAACCTAACCGAGATAAGCTACGGAAGTCTGTACAACGTGAGTATGTGATCAAATATAATAACTTACGATTTTCGTGTGATACAATTACATGTTTATTAACATTACAACTGGGTTGGGGTTCTGGATAAGTGTAACGGCGGCTACACTGGTTGAGGATCCGGGCGATGCTGTTCGAGTGGTGCGGCTGACTTTGCGGCATCGTCACAGTTAGCGCTACGGAGACGTATTCGGTCCCGCAGCTCGGATATCTATTGATACGAAGAGTCCTTCGTATTTAGTCGGGAATATTCATTAGAATATTCCGTATTCAAATCATCAAAACATTATTAAGTATAATATAACAAATGAATTGTTATATTGTTATTCTATGGACGGGGACAGTCACGACAGTCGAGGGGACCATCGCGGGAGCTGTTGAGACTCCATCCGCCAGCATGCCTTACGACGACAAGATCTCGTGATCAGGCGCCGAGTATTTGTTTTCTGCGTAAGTCGCTTTCAGTGGTACCAACCACTGGGTAAACAGTTCCTGGGGGACTACCAGATCGGCATTACCAATACCCGAGTGTTTGTTTAGCGCAAGGTATGAATGCAATTGCTCACGGGCCACCAACCCGGTGCGTCGCCTGTGAATAAGGCTTTTACCGACCTCGAACAAGTCTTGCCCACTTAACGGAAGGGCCAATGCACTGCATCGGAACCCTGGGAAAATAGTTTGCCCGCATTTGTTTGACGGGTTTGACTTCCCGTATATGTGCTCTGGCAGAGCATCTGACCTATGATCGGAGAATCTCGCAGATAGATGCGACTATCACCGATCATATATTTTGATATTTGTTTAACAGTGTTAATCAATCCCGTGCATGGACGATATACTATGTCACCGTACGAAATCCTACTGCTCCTTAGAACAGCTGGCTAGCGCTACGGGACCATTTGGTTACCGGAGTTAGTCTTCCCGAAATGACGCTACAACGAAGAATAGCACAATAGTATTGAATACATATTGACTGAGACAACGAGGGGGCCCGATGTGTCGATAAGAAAGAGAGAAATCAAACGATAACCAACAATACATACAAACATACAGAAAACAAGCCGAAGGTCTGGTGGCAAACCAGAGCTTATATAGTTCGAGAGAACAATCAGATTAGCGACAGCCAATCAGACGTCAGAATCCATGGATTCGTGGATCACTAGTCCGGACCTAATATTGAACTGGGTCCAGAAGAGTCCGATTGGTTCTCTTCAAAAGGTAAGTACAACAGGATATTGATTCGATAGAATCAATATCTCAAGTAAATAATACTTAGTTGAGTCTAATAAAATACTGTATATTTTATTCGCAACGTTTATATTAATTCTTTAATATAACTCGTAACTTTATCGAGTTTAAACTGCGCGCGTTAGATAAACAGCGCCACCTAGTGTGAACATTGGATAATACGGTTTTATAACCGTCACAATGTGGTTCTCGAAAATAGAGCAAACTTGTTTTCATCTAAGACAATAAGATCGGTTCAAACTAAAGTGTCATAGCCACAATATTTGCAGAAGTGACGGACGCACACAAAAATATTACATCGAGCAAGAAGACGGATCAATCAATTAATCAATAATTTATTAATCACAAACAAAGCCTCATGTTCAAGGAGATGCCAGCAAATTTTGTTTTTGTAACAAAGAGCTTGTTTACTTTCAAATGAACCAGCTTGGTCTATACAGAAGAAAGTATTGGACTTTTGGTTGATGAATGAGGGTCAACCAGAAAACAAACCAAAAGAGAAAAAAAGGTCTTGCTTGACCTCACAACTAAACTGACAAGAAATCTCTGGCTATTTGCGCATTTACAAGATAATGTGGAAGATAATGTGCAAGACAGAGATTCCATAGGTTGAAAGGAAGTTGTTATGTTCAGAATAATTGTTTGGTATAAATTGATTGTGTTTCACGCGGAATTGTTGGTGTGGTTGCCGTTGGCAACCACTCATGAATAAATTACTTGTCATGTCAAGCTTGAACTGAATGCATGTCGGTTTATTTCTGCCTATTCAAGTAGAATAGGCCTGCAGTTATTAGTGCAGGTTTCAGAGTATGGAAAACACTAAAGAAGTTGTTCCTTAAAATGTCAAAAACATTTCTTAGAGCTGATGTCACATTTCCACGTGTGAAATATCCACTGGATTCTGTTTATGAAATTTTTTTCAATAAAAAGACACTGCTTTTTGCTCAGAATTGGAATGCACAACTCCTTATTTGTAACGCCATGGCTGTGCCGGAGTACCATTTAAGAACACCTGCAGAAACCAGTGGACGATTGGTGTTTGATCTCAACAGTTTTGACTGGACGGTTGGGGCGCGGCCGCTCTGTTTTGGACAAATGGTTAGGCAGACGTCCTTGGCCTTCCATTGGCGGCCACACACCATGAGGCCTCTCGTCGCGGATCATCGTGATGGTATAAAACTAAATTAGAATTGTAATTATAATAGCGCTATGCAAGGATTTTATCGCTTTTTAGTCATTCTTTTAACGATTTTATCGCTTTTTAGTCATTTTTTTTAACGATTTTGTCGCTTTTTAGTCATTTTTTTAACAATTTTATCGCTTTTTGTTCAATTATGTATGTAAATAATCTTTTTTTTCAGTGGCAATTGCCCATATTATGAAGATCTGTCAAAGTTTTCATCATGCATGCTTATCAAAAGAAATTTTAAGGAAATTTCTAATAATGAAGTGCAATCCTTCAGACTTAGAGGGCAAATGTCAAACAGCATTAAAAAAATTAATGATCAAATGGTTTAAAAGAGAAATACCTCAGCAACATGCAGGCCAACATCTGGTCGCTGCATGTGACGATGACCGTCACCATGACGCGTATAAAAAAATTTGAAATTTGAAAATTAAAAATTAAAAATATAATTTTATTTTCATTTTGCAAGTCTAACACTATAGGGTGTCAACCCAAAGAAAGACCAGCTGCAACTGACAGTCGCCATGACCTCTGAGATTTAAATTAGACTAAAAATTGAAATAGGTATAAAATTATTTGTAAATATTTAAATATTTTGGTATATATTCGTTAAATTAATTTTTTTTAGTTAAATAATTACATCATTCCTTTTAGTATTGTAAGAATTATTCCTTGAATTAAAGCAAGTGATTTGAGAAAACTTGGTTCTATTATTATTGTTATTAAAATATTGTATAAGTCTTGTTTAAGCATCCGCCATCTTAGAGGATATATGTAAGGAATTAATAAACTTGCTTCCAGATTCAGTGTCAACATCAGTTTATTTTTGTGCGCAATACCTACAGCCCAACCAGTCACAAGTTTGGATCTACTTTATCACGACATTCTGAATAGAATAGAATTAGCGAAAAGCAAGCAAAATTTGAGGCACTGTGAAAACCAACTGACCTTGTTGTTCATAAATAGCGCTATGCAAGGATTTTATCGCTTTTTAGTCATTTTTTTAAAACAATTTTATAGTTTTTTGTTCAATTATGTATGTAAATAATCTTTTGTTTTTTTAGTGCCAGTTGCCCACACAATGAAGATTGTTAGAAGTTTTGACCATCTTCTAAATCACGCCTGCTTGACAAAAGAAATCTTTTGGCAATTTTTAATTACCAAGTTCAATCCTTCAGAATTACCAAGCAATTGTAGAACAGAGGGAAATACCTCAGAAACATGCAGTAGCAGTGTGTAGAGCAGGAATAATATTAATAAATATATACGATTTGTGCCTAGGAAATTGAAATTAAATTTAATTAAGTTTACTGTGTTTTTGTTAGAAATTAAAGGAAAAGTCCAGTTGGATGTTTTTCACAACAGTCACAAGTCAGAACTGTGCACTAATATCTTTAAAATTTTACCGCAATTCGGCCAATTTATCTTCTTTAATGAGTGAACAATTCCACGCCAAACGGCGACCGCTTCGGAATTTACACCAAACCAAAAGAACACATTTACACAATAGAAGACAACGAATTAATCAGGGCCACCAGACGCCGCCGCCACGTAATAAAACAGCACAGAATTGTTTGTTTGTCGCTTTTCTAATCAATGGGCGTAAAAATTAATTGTTTTTAGTCAGTTTCCTCGCTAATCAATGGGCGCGGTGTTAGCAGAAGATGTTTCTGGTGATTTTTACCGCTTTATCATTACGTTTTTTGGATTTCTGGCAAAGTTTTGACCCGGGAACGTCAGTGGCGAGGCCTTCCATGTCTTATTAAATTAGAATTGGCAACTCGCATGACAAATTACTCATTCGAAGCTAAAAATTCAAGAAAAAGTGTGAAGCGCGCCAAATTCAAGAGTTGTGAAGCAGGGCAAAGCAAATAGTTCCATCTTAATATTTATATATTTGTTATTTTTATGAGAGAGAGAGAGAGAGAGAGAGAGAGAGAGAGAGAGAGAGAGAGAGAGAGAGAGAGAGAGAGAGAGAGAGAGAGAGAGAGAGAGAGAATGAATCAACCCAGCCACTTCAAATGGGATTAATTAGGATGAAAGTTATTTTGAAAAAAGTGAAAGCTTCTCAAATGTTTACAAATATTTTAGTTTAACACTAGAACAGCTAGACTGGTCAAAATGACCCAATGGGTTGCCAATAGTGTTTTTTGATGCTTTACTTCGTAAATCAGCAACCGTGACATTTTTCTTAAAGGTGACTGAAAAATTGTCCACAGTCCCAGAGAAGTCCAACCAAGAGGATTTGAAACAATTGCTTCCAATTAATAGAGCAAGAACCTTGACCATCCTCTGAGCCACTGATTACTTTGAAAATCAAAACCAGGTTTCAGAAATCATATCCCAAACTGAACACTTCACGTCATGAAAAATGGCAAATGCCATTACCAATCACGAAAAATGGCAAATCACAAAAACCCACAAGACAAATTCAATTTCAAATGGAAAATTCAAACCAAACTTTGAAAAACCACCAAACACAACCAAAAAATGCATCAAATAATATTCTTGCCAAATAAATACAATTCGAACTAGGCCTATAGTAGACCTAAAATGGCGTCAAATAATATCAAAAGAACATATGTAAGAAAATAAATGGATCATTTAGAAATACGAATTCAAACTTGCTGAGAAATTTGCAGAAATGTAAATCCCATGTTTATGAAACCAACCAACCTTTTGGAAATCAAATCCGAATTAAATAACGTTAAAAACGAACACAGCATGTCGAATAGCAAAATCTTGCTGTTCATCTCGCCTTGTGGTGAGCGAGACGAAATTACGTGACAGATTATTGTTTAGCGCTGCCCATGCGCAGAAAAGAAAACAATCCCACGACTACGGAAATTTGTTGGGGCCATTGTGTCAATCCTGGCACTCAAAAAAATAAAAGAAATAAAAATAAAAACAAAACGAGGGAGGGAATGAGGGATTCTGGGTTTTGGATTTTTTTGTTGAGCAATTTCATGAGCAGATATATAATAACGAATAAAACGTGCATTACAAGTGCGAAAAATTCAATTCAATTCTGCTCAAATTCTGTCCAAAACAAATGAATCTATCGCGTCGTTACTCGTTTACATATAAAATTTCAAAATACAAAACTTGATGACGTTTAAAGTGCGAGTTTTTAGAGTGAAAAAATCCCTTAATTCTCTTTTTTCTTTTCTTTCTATCCACAAGTCGTGATTTACAAGGTGAATAACGGATAGACTGGTCAAAATGACCGGCACAGTAATAAACCCAATGGGTTTCCAATAGTGTTTTGATGCTTTACTTCATAAATCAGCAAACGTGGACAATACGTTTTGGGTCAAATTGATTTGAACAAAGAACAACCACTCCTGGCTGGCCAAAGTCCTGTTCCATGGGTCATCCAAAAAAAAGTGACTGAAAAATTTTCCACAGTCCCAGAGCAGTCCAACCAAGAGCTTTTGAAACGATTGATTACAATTAAGAGAGCAAGAACCGTGAAGAAAATGGCAAGAAAGAAAATAAGACGGTTCGGTTTCAGATTTGGCAAATTTGACAAATAAGGTTCATCAATCTCCTCATTACTTAGGAGAGGAGGATGAGACATCAATGGATACATTGATGATAAATAAATAAATATTCATGGCAAATTGGTAAATGCTACACTCTGATGTATAGAGTGCAGTGTGCAGTCTTACAATACCAACATTATGCCAACCAGAGCTCTCCTTTAGTATTTATCTAGGGATGACCAAATGAATTTTGCTGATTTTCAGCCATGTGCTTAGAGCAATCAAAGAAGTTATTTTATAATTGCTATTGAGAAGATCGTGATATCTTCGCCATAATGTGACGTGGGATAGATACCTCAAACAACAGTTGGATTTTGGGAAATCAAATTAACCAAACCCAGACTGGAACAAGTGATATTAAATTCTGTACGAAAAATATATATTTGGCTCTGCTCCTACACAAGAGTTTCATTCCAGTTCGAAATTCAATCAAATATGAAATACACCTACGGTATTCACAAATGTGATTCCAACATCCAAACCGAATGTGTTTTCTAAACCAAAAGAAAAAACCAAATAATTCTGCACCCGCAAATGTATTTCTCCATCTGTAAATGCATTTTTTTCATCTGAAAATACTTTTTTTTTGCTTGAAAATGACATTTTTGAAGTTTATGACCATCTACTGATCACTTTGAAAATAAAAACCATGTTTCAGAAATCATAATCCAAACTAAAACACTCGATGTCACAAAAAATGACAAATGTCATTACCAATCGCGAAAAAAAAAACCAAACTTGAAAAACCACCAAAACGCTCCAAAAAGCTCATCAATGTTCTTGCCAAATAAATACTCAGCCGCGACAAATCTGGAAGACAACACATTCCGAACTAGGCCTATAGTAGGCCTAAAATGGCACCAAAGAATGACAAAAGATCCAAAGAAAATAAAAGGACCATTTTTTCAAAGAATTACTTGCTGTGAAAATGGCGGAAATGTTAATCCGTGTTCATGAAACCAATCAATCAACCTTTTGGAAATCAAATCCGAATAAAATAACGCGAAAAACGAACACAGCATGTCGACCAGCAAAATCTTGCTTTTCACCTCGCCTCCTGCTGATCGAGTCAAAATTACGTGACAGATTATTGTTGGTCGTATCGTATTGTTTATAGCATCGTCATAAAATCCCAGTTAAACGAGCAAAACATCGTGGAAATGCACAAAACACACTTTGGGTCGCTGCACTCGACTCTATTTTCTGCCGGGTGGAAAGTCAAGTCGTATTTGATAATTTGACACCCATGATCTTAATTTTTAATTTTCATATTATTTTTTGGAATAAAATATTAATTTACATACCGGTAATTATAATGTTTTTCTTTTGTCAGTAAACGTTGTGGTCCACAACGTTTACTTTGTGGATATTATAGGATTAAAATTATATTCCAAAAAAATTATATTCCGGACGTCACCCGTAAAAGTGTGAAAATAATTCAACTCTCACACTGAAATTTACTCCGCAAGATTCCAAAAGTCCTTATCGGTTTTCCTCGCTTTTCCCTGTCACACTATTAATAATTCAACTCACAATTTTCCAAATAGCTCCAATACAGGCTGACTAATAATCAGCAAATTGAAAACAATAAAGCGTGAACTGTGTGAGATAAAGCGAAATAATACCAAATAGTGTTTTCTTTAATCATCTTTAATCGGGGGGTGAAGTTATACAATACTAAGGCCGACAAATGGCCGATAAAATCGAGATAAATTAAGATAAGATATCAGTTGTCGGGCTTAGTTAATAAATCAAAGAAACAAACAAAAAGCTCCGGCCAGGCCAAAAACCAGACCTTATGTACAGTATGTTCTAATCAGACCTGTGAATCCAGTGACAGCCAATTGGACATCAGAATCGCTGGATTCACTGGTCTTATTAGATTAGAGATTAGCAAGTCCGGACCTTGCAGAAGCCTAGATCCAATTGAGCCCAATTGGTTACTCTCAACAGGTAAGTATTCCTAGTGTTATGTTGTCAATATTCTCACAAACAGTTGCATTTTTAAACCAATAAATAAAAGAAATTTATTTATACATTCCCCGAATTAATTATAACTCCTTTAAACCAAGGACGACTACTCCAATGGACGGGAAACACAATGCTGTGGGGTTGGCCTATGTCTGACCAACTCCCACAATCCTTAGCGCGATAAATTAGTACGCCACCTTGTGGTGGTAATGGTTAACAGTGTCAGCTGACATTAACAACCTAGTCAGGACAAAACAATTCATAAACTCGTGCACATTTCCAACAACAACAACAATTAGTTATTTGGTTACTTACACATCCCACAAGGTAATTAAATAGGCTTATTTATTTAAAATGTGCGCCTGTATTTATTTATTTAATAAAAAACAAAAACTGACACAACTAAAAATGTAAACAAATATTGGATTTTGATAGACTATCTTAGTCTGGTGTCTCCATTCAAACGAGGTTGAAAATCATACATTTTGAACCAACGTTAAAGAATTTGTGTTAAATTGTACATTAATTTGCAATACACCAGTACAATATTTAATCTTTCAACTACTAAACAAATTAAAATCAAGTAATCATATGTCATTTTTTATTTAAGTCTTCAATGCAAAACATTTACGATCGAACGCACATGTCCGTACCGACAATTACGTGCTGCACGCTTAAAAATATAACAATATCATTAAGATTTCATTTTTAATAATACCAGTACATTAATAATGCCTTACTTAACAATATTATCACTTACTTTTATTTATTAGAAGGCCTGTTTTCTTAGATTGGATTGCAAAACTTTACAATCACTTGGGAGAACTTAGAGTGGAAATTGCAAATGGCTGCCAATCTAGTTCGAAAATACACCCCTGAAAATCGCGCTAAGGATTGTGGGAGTTGGTCAGACATAGGCCAACCCCACAGCATTGTGTTTCCCGTCCATTGGAGTAGTCGTCCTTGTTTAAACGTATTCGAAATGCGCGCTTTTTACTAAATAGCGCCATCTGTTGTTAAATTGCATACTACTCGGTTTTTTAACCGTGGCAGTCATTGTTGAATATAAACTTAAATACTGTTATATTAAAATAAATTCATAGGTGGCGCAACACGCATTAACGCGTCACAAATTAACATGACATTAAAACATGGAATGCACTGGGCAATGCAGTGAAGCAAACACAGCAAGCTCATGTTGTCATTATCGGTTTTTCCAGGGTTTCCATGCCACCATATCAATAATTCAATTCACAATTTTCCAATTAACTTCTGAATAACTTAGCAAGACTAATAAGCAACCGAAGGAAACTTTACCGATCTACACTATAATCAGCCAACATGTTGCTAGGAAACGATGTATGAATACACACGTGTTGTCAGTTCACCTTGAACTTAGCAAGAGACTAACAGCAGAAACTGCAGGTGCCTACTCAACTCAAAAGCACACAATATATCTTCTGCCTAACGGATTCTAAATTTACAAGTTGCTGTTACTACACATGCAATCAGATTTGTCAACTGGATAACTGTACTTATTATACACTCGGTTTTTTTATTCCTAGTTTGTCGTGCGAATAACGAAAATTATGGAGAATAATGAAACCACTAGAAGAAACGGAAAACTACGTCTAAAAATTCATCAATTAATGAGAGTTGATGCGAAGAAACCGAGCTGTGGTTTAACCGGTTTGGACAATTTCATTAACATTAAACAACGTTGGAGCGGCCATCGCGCCCTATGGCTTCTATTGTTCGTATTTTGCACAAGCGTTCTCACTTATCAAGCATACGATAGAGTAATGCATTACTTAAGTTATCCTACGGCTGTTGACGTGTCGAGTGGATCGGAAGATGTCATTTTGCCGTACTTGTTGATCTGTAGTGGACATACAAAAGAAATGGCCAGGCTTTGGAATAAAACCCATGCACATAGCAAAACTTTTGAAGTGGACGAATCAGGCAACTTTAAGTCATTTGATTGCCTAAACATGCTGAAAACTCTTATGGCAACCCCAACTCAGCATATGGATGAAGTTTGGAATGCAACTAATTTGACCAAGGAAATACACAGCATAAACATGAAAGTAAAAGCAAAAATTAAAAGCAATTATAAACAATAAAATAACTGATAAGTTAAACTTCTTTAGGGTTATACAAACAACAGCTTTGTCCTGACGGAAATCGATAGCTATTTCGGAATTTGCTCAGCATTTAAATTTAGTAAGACTAGTACACTACAGATAATAAATAATGTTAGAGCAAAATTTCCAATTAGAAAGTTGTAGAGCATGGCCTAATTAGTCTAGAACTGTTCTTAAAAAAGTTATCTCTTACTGAAAAGTTTTGAGAAAAAAAGGTTTGAAATGTTAATCTACTCAGCTTTGTAACCTAAAACTATCATGTGGAATGTATTTCCAAAATAAATTATTTCCTTTCTTTTGTGTTTCCTCTCTTCTACTTACAAGTATGACCCAATAAAGTGTCCTGATTGAGGATTAGCTTGGTTGCCTTAATAGTTTTAGGTTACAAAGCTGAGTTACAAAGCTGAGTTGACTAACATTTCAAACTTTTTTTTGTCAAAACTTTTCAGTACGAGATAACTTTTTTAAGAACAGTTCTAGACTAATTAGGCCATGCTATACAACTTTCTAATTGGAAATTTTGCTCTAACCTGATTTAACTTTCGATGACTAAGACAAGTTGGATAGTACTAATTTTATAATGCTCTACAACTTTGTGATTCAAAATTTTGCTCTAACCTGATTGGTTTAGAAGTTAGTTGAAAATGGCCTTCAAGGTCAAATTTGATGACATCATTGGATTGCTCTCACCAAACTTCCTATAAGATCGTTTCATCAAAGTTGGCCTAGATGCAATTGCTCATGAAATATTTAGGGTGGTTCATACTTTTGGGACACCCTGTATATGAAAATACAAAGCAAACTCTTTATAACGAATCGCACGGGTCCGAAAAAATCGATTTGTTATAACGAGAATTCGTTAAAACGAATTAGCTGAAAAAAATCAAATTCCATCAAACATCATTAACAACATTATTGATTCATAAATTGGTGTTTATTTTATCCCAATTCTTAAAAATTGTTGAAATTGTAAAACGGGACAAATTAAACTCAACTGCTACAATTGATGGCTTCTTGCTATTGTCATTGGCATTAAAAATGTTCAATTTGTCCTGAATCAAAATTTCCTGTTGTTTGGCACCCATTTTAAAACAGAAATTTTTTTATTTTTTCTAAATGTGTTCTAAATATTGACAAAAGATGTTGTGAGTCATGTGATCAGATTTGAAAATTCTTTATAACAAGGGCTTGAGGATATTACAGTGTACATGAAAACTTGTTTGTTATGATGAATAATTCGTTATATTGAAATTCGTTATATCAAAAATAATTAACATGGTGTTCTTTGATGGCCAACCAATTCGTTATATCGCGATTTGTTACAAGTATATCGTGATTCGTTATCGCGATTTGTTATATCGCGATTCGTTATATCGCGCTTTGTTATATTGCGATTCGTTATAAAGAGTTTCGACTGTATTTCCAAAAGAGACGTAACTTTCGATTATAATGACTCAAGGGGGTGTTTCATCTGAGGAACTGTAAATGGGGATGCCTACTGTCAAATATTTGATAATTTTCTCATACCAATGGTTAAATATTATTTGCTTACCTGTACCCATGGTCACAGATTTTGTACAAAAACTCACATTACATGTAAAGAACCATGTGAATACAACATCATGGTCTTAGTATCACAAGATCTGATGATGGGATCATCTCATAATAAACCTGTAAGCATGTCACTAAGTATTCCATACTTTTAGGACACTATGCATCCTACAGAAGCGTAATTTTGCTCAATCTAGAGCTAAGTTATGTCTCTTTAGGGAATGTTTTCATTTATATTAGAGAGAGCTTCCTAGCAATGTAAAAATGTCTTCAAACAATGATGTGCTTATAAAAATTTGGATTATTCCAAACTTGTTGGACTGACTGTACTGTAAACAGAAAGTGGTGGGCTGCTATTACAGTGCTGCCTCTAAATCACATATTTTGTTCACGTATCTAGAGTAAACGGGAGATGAGCAATTCATTAAGCAAAACAAATTTTGGTTTTCAACAATGCATCATGGTTTTTTAAATTGTAATTGAAAAAGCAACAATGCAATTTGAAAAAGTCAATTGTGAAGTTGCATTTGCTTAAGCATTGTATTGTTTAGTCAGAAACAATTAAATCAAATTTTTTTTCTACAAAATCATTGATAAAAAATGCATATAACAAACTTAATTTTTCTGAAATTTTAGACTTGTTTTTATTGCTAACTAAGAATTTATTTAAAGTATTCTCCATCTGCAGTAATGCATGCTTGCAACCTAGACAAGATGTTGTCAAATACATTTTGAAATATATCACGAGTTACAGTATTAATTGGTGAGCTGCTGTGATCCTCATTTAGCAATAAGAAATTGAATAGAAAAAACATTTTTGATTTTAATAATTTTGGAATAAACAACTGATGCTCTACAACTTTACAATTGACATTTTCAGTTCGCATTGTTACTTTTTAAGAAAAAATGTGAAAAAACCATGATGCATTGTTGAAAACCCAAATTTGTGTTGCTTAATGAATTGCCCATCTCCAAGTGATTCTAGATTCGTGAAGACAATCTGTGATTACTACTTACCATATTACCTCACATTAAGTCGCATGCCGGTGTAGTGCGAGTTATCCCAGGTAGCATTATACATGTATATTGGGGGTAAATTAAACGCCCCCCAAAAACACTTGGATTCACCCAAATAAAACTGATTTGCCCCCTCTTTTTCAACCCCCCCAAAGAAAACTCATTTGTCCCCCTTTTTTTAGGAACCACCCCAAAATTTTTATTAGGCAAAATGGCTTATGAATGTCGGAAAAACGTTACGCCAGTAATGTTTTTGCTATGTTCATGCTTCTCTGAGTATATAAGCCAGCATATTATTATTGTTTTGTATTCGTGTTCAACAATGACATCCCAAGTTGTTGTTTTCGCAAACTCAGACTCGAGTCGGATACTGCTAAAAAGACACTGCGGGAAAGTGACATCGACAAGTACATACGACAGGTTGACCTTAAAAACTGGCGCCACTTCGATACATACATACAGTCGAAGAATAGTTTATGGCTTGTGACCATAGAAAATAGCAAATGGGACGAAGGGACTTGCACATGTCCCACTTTTTTAAGACCTACATGTGTAAACACATTTTAGGTATAGCGATTGGTGAGAAGCTATACTCTGTTCCACTTGAGGCGAAGAATATCCCTCTAGGTAAAAAAAGAAAACATGGCAGGCCGTCTAAAGCTAAAAAGGCACTGATGGCCAAATAATTTTTTCTTCTGAAGTTTGTTTTGGGGGTTAAGAGTTTTTTCTGTTTTTTTTGGGGAGGGGGGAAAAAAGCTTTCTCGGGGGGCAAAAGAAGTTTTTTTGGTGGGAGGAGCAGTATTTTCGGTTTGGTTTTATTTGGGGGGAAAACTAGTTTATTTCGGGGGGGGGGAATGGATATTTCTGGAGGGCCATTAAATCATATCCTTATATATTGGGCCAATATTGAACCAATATCGGGTATCTTGGGGTTCTGCTGGCCATATAAACAACCTTCAGCCAATATAGGTACAATATTGGGAACATAATATAGGCCAATATTGGGAATACGATATTGGCCTAATGTTGGCTAAGGATTAGCAAGCCAATATTGGGTTTACACGCCAGACCCAATGTTGGCCCAATATTGGCCGAAATATTGGCCCAATTTTGGCTGGCAATATTAGCCCAATATTAACTAGCCAATTGTTAGCCAATATTGGCTATCGGTAGGCAGCCATTGATTGGCCAATTTTGGGAATACAATAATGGACCAATCTGGCCACGGTCACTTAGAAATTGGAATTATCAAAAATTGACCAAATTTTTGAATTCTTCAGTGTTTTTTACACTTGTCTCTAAAAATTAGGCTGAAATATTGAGAACATAAATTTTTATGTCAAAAAATGCATTTTTGATCATTTTGTAAAAGTCTGGAACAATGTCTGGATTCTAACCAAAATAAGCATGGAGGTTTTATCATTTGTACTTCAACACTTAATTAGTTTATCATTGCTAGAATCAGATGAAATAAAAAGTTGTATTTTACAAAATTCTTTAATTTTTTATTTTAATTATTCATCTAATGATTGGAACACCATCCCAATTGATGTGAGTTTGTATAACTGCCTTCTGCAGATTTTGCTTTACTTTTATATTGTAGCTGTGGATCAATATTCCAATGTTTGACTTTTACAAAGTTTTAACAAAGCCTTTTGTGATGATTTATATAAAATTTCTAAGAAATTTTTCATGGGATTAGTTTTTATTGGATTTTATATAAGGTTTTCACTGTTTTTTTTCCATTAATAAACACTGAAAATTTTAATATTTTCTGTAAATGATTAGAAATAATGGTCCACGATTGGCCTGTTTAATATTAGACCAATATTGGGCCAATGTCAAGATGTAAGAAAACGCCAGATTGGCCCAATATTGGTTACGAGTATTGGCCCAATATTGTTTCCCAATATTAGGCCAATCTGGCGTTTTCTTACATCTTGACATTGACCCAATATTGTGTCCCAACATTGGGCCAATATTTTAGCCAATATTGGGCCAATATTTTAGCCACTTATAGTCACTTATACCAGCATGTTTCTGTTGTATTTGGAAATGACTGGATTCTCGTGGATGAAAATATA
The DNA here is from genome assembly GCA_949358305.1 of Strigamia acuminata. NCBI lineage: Eukaryota > Metazoa > Arthropoda > Chilopoda > Geophilomorpha > Linotaeniidae > Strigamia > Strigamia acuminata. Next base: position 4,231,256 of record OX442314.1, read on the forward strand.
TGAGAGGTTTTATTCGCACACGATACAAAGCGTACGCCGTCTCATGAAAAACGAGTGACCGGAAGTACGTTCACGTTACGTCATTGGTCACAAGCGTGGAAAATACACCCAACTCCCCCTAGTGGTAGGAGACCCTCATTCGGGATTTCAGGCACATTTGACCTGGTGACACACAATAATAACATACACCTTCTTCACCTGGTCAAAGTCAAAAAACAAAGAGATACAAAATCCATGAATGACATTGCTAAAAACTAAAAATGGGCAAGTAAAGACAAAATACACTAGTACAATCGAAGAATAAAAGATTAAAGAGTATAACATTGATGCACAACATATGAAACTTGAAAAATATTAATCTAGTCCACACATCTTCGAACACCAGCACTGCTTCTGCAAAGTCACCGCCTTCGTCAGCATATCCGCGGCCATCTTGTCGGTTCCCGCGTGCAGTAGCTCCACTTCTCCGTTCTCGACCTCGTCCTTTATAAAACAATAGCGTAAATTAATGTGTTTCGACCGCTGATGCTGCGCCAGTCCTCGTGCCAACATCTCGGCCGACTCGCTGTCGGTGTACAGCCTCGCAGCGTCCCCCATCAATTCGCTCAGCCCCAGCTCCTCCAGAAATTTCTTGAGCCAAAGTCCCTCCTTTACCGCCTCGCTAATGGCGATGAATTCGGATTCGCAGCTCGACATCCCGACACACGTTTGCTTCGATGACTTCCATACTACGCCGGCCCCTGCAAGTAGAAAAATAAATCCAGTAGTCGATTTAGCGTCCTCGGTGTTGCAGTTCCAGCTCGCGTCCACGTATCCTGTCATCTGATCTTCGTTTCGTACGAATCGCAATTTCTTTCCTTTCGTCCCTTTCAGGTAGCGTAGAATTCTTTTCCCCATCTTCCAGTGTGACAATCCGTGGCTGTGATTGAAGCGGCACAGGAAGTGAGTCGCATACGCAATGTCGGGCCTCGTTCCCTGCACGAGGTACATTAGCGACCCCATCAGGCTCTGGTATGGCACCTCGTCTGGGTTTACATCGTCTTCGGGCTTCGGTTGGTCGTGTTTGACCATTGGCGTCGATACTGGCTTGCATGGTCCCATCTGGAAACTTTCTAGCACCTCCTCGATATAGGCTTCCTGCGACACGGTGATCGATCCATTTTCGATGTCGCATTCTACGTCAAGCCCCAAGATTCTTGTCGGTGTGCCCAAATCCTTGATTTCGACCGATTTTCTCAGCAAATCCGCCGTCCAATTTTCGATCCCGATATTCGACGTCACATTCAGCATGTCGTCGACGAAAATCCCCAGTATTGTTGTCCCGCTTGCGTTGTTAAGCACGTACACGCCTTCGTCCGCGTACAGTCGCCGAAATCCATTCTTTCGGAGTATTTTGTCGAGCGTCAGGTACCACGTGCGCCCGGCTTGCTTGAGTCCGTAGATGGCTTTTAGAAGCTCGCACACCCACTCTTCTCGGTCTCGCTCTTCGTTCCCGGGTGGCTGTTCCATATACACCTTCTCAAGCAGTTTCCCGTGTAGGTACGCTGTTTTCACGTCGTATTGTCGTACTCGCCAATTTTGTTGGACAGCGATGGCTAGGAGTAGTCGCAGGCTGGCGAGTCGCATCACGGGCGAGTATGTGTCTTCGTAGTCCAGTCCCGGCCGTTGCCCGCATCCGACGGCCACCAATCTGGCTTTGTAACGCTCGATCTCGCCCTGCTGGTTCTTCTTGATTTTAAAGACCCATCTTGACTTCAGCACATTTGTTGCAACGGCTCTTTTCACCAGTCTCCACGTCTTGAATTCCTCGTGAGATTTTAGTTCCTCCTGGATCGCGCTTTCCCACTTCTTGTGTTCCGGGGAGTCCTGCGCTTGGACCACGGTGTTTGGCTCGACGTGCTTCACGCTCTTGCAGTATGTGGCGCCTCTTGGCTGCACCACCAGTCGGTCTGGCTTCTTCTTGATGCGCTTTGATTTGCGTGTTGTCGTGTTTTCGTTAGCTTCTTCGTCGTCTCTGTCACCGTTTCCAGTGGTGGACTCCTCGTCTTCGGTGGCACCGTTGTCCGTTTCGTTGGGCTCTGAATTGTCTGTTGTCTGCTCCCCGGTCTCTTGCTCGGCGTCGTACGGCGATACGAAATTCGAACCTTGAGGCGAAGTCAGCATTTCTCCGCCCCATCTCGCCTCGTTGAATTTCAAGTCGCGTGTCGGCTCTAGCTTCTCAGTTTTCGGGTCGTAGACTCGGTAGCCCTTTCTGTTGACGCAGTAACCCATAAAAATGACAGGTTTCGACTTCGCGTCCAATTTCTTTCGTTTGGAATTATGGATCCACATCTGCGCAGCACAGCCAAATATTCGAAAATAGCCAACTTGCTGCTTCCGTCCGCTCCAAAGTTCTTGTGGAATCTTGTCCCCGTTTCCTCTTGTCGAGCATCTGTTGCGCACGTGTGCGGCCGTCGCGACTGCCTCCGCCCAGAATTTGGAAGGCAAAGCCGCCGCCGTCAGCATCGTGCGTGCTGCCTCCATCAGCGTTCTGTTGCCGCGTTCAGCGATGCCGTTTTGGGCAGGTGAGAATGGCACCGTAAGCTCGTGGTGGACGCCGTTTGATTTCATGAACTCGTCCATTTCGTGGTTGACGAACTCGCCCCCGTTGTCGGACCGGATACGTTTAAGTTTCGTGTCGGTTTCGCGTTCCACAGCCGCCACAAACTCCTTAAAGTTCTCGAAAACGTCCGACTTCGACCTAATAAAATAGACAAACATCTTGCGACTGAAGTCGTCTATTAGCAAAAACAAATATCGACTGCCGCCAATCGTCTCTGTCAGCGGTCCGCACAGGTCCATGTGCACGAGTTCCAATATTTTGGTCGATTGGTCGCTCACGATCGTTTTGAATGGTTTTCTGGCCATTTTCCCGGCTGCACACTCGTCGCATGCCCGCCCGTCCTTCTGTATTGGCCCCAAACCGTAAACTGCACCTGTTTCGTGCATTTTCGCCAGTGTTGCCGTGTTCAAATGGCACATTCGGTTGTGCCACACATCGATCTCGGTCGACTGTTGGCACGTGTTAGCTTGCGCGGTCACCACGGTCTCCACGTTCAGTCTATACACGTCCCCGATCTTCGTAGCAGTCATTATCACTCGGTCCCCGCTCGATATCGTACACTTCCCGCTTCCGAAAGCAACGAGTAAACCCGCGTCGTCGAGTTTTGGCACCGAAATCAAATTGTCATTTAAATCAGGAATGTACAGTACCTCCTTCGCGACCAAGTCAGCGTCGTTCGTAATGAATTTCACGTTCCCGCAGCCCATGATTGGGATTTGGCGCCCATCTGCCAGCGTCACCTTTCGACTTCCGTCATCTGCCACGAACGATTCGAAAAAGTCCCTGTTCGCCGTCATGTGCCTCGTCGCCCCAGAGTCGAGGTTCCATTGCCGTCCTTCCGTTTGGTCGATTCTGACCTGAAAAGCAAATTCTGGTCGGGCTTTCACAGCTTTGGCGTTGGCGTCTGGCTGCTGGTCCCTCCTCGCGTTTGTTTTGGTCTGCTTGGAATTATTTTGGCGTCTCCCGTCGTTCTCCTTCTGGCCGCGACAATCTCTGGCCATGTGCCCGAATTTTTGGCAATTGAAACACTTCACGTGTTTTAGGTCTCGTTTTCCGTCGTGGTCACCGCTTCGTTCGCCGCCCCGATAGTTGTTCTTCGTGCGGCTGGACAGGTTCACTTTATGCAGTTTCTCGACCACTTCATCGTCTCCAGTTTGTCGCGATTCCTCCTGTATGATCATGTGCCGCAGCTTGACCATCGTCACCTCATCTTCGTCGCACATGTCAAACGCTCTCTGGATGCTGTGGTATGCTTTTGGCAGGTTTTGTATTATTAAAGTTCCCACCTCTTGCTCCGAAATTTCGCCGCCAACAGCTCGTAACTGGTTCACCGTCGACTCCACACGTTGCAGGAACTTCGTGGACGTCTCAGCTTTTTCCCACCTCGTTTTGGTCAGCTCTCGACGCAAAATAGTCTGTCTTTGGCGCGCTCGCCCTCGGTGGATTTCCTCCAGTTTCTCCCAGCATTCGCGTGCCGTGTCTTTGTTTATCACGTACACTGTCTGCGCTGGCGACAAGGCCTGGACGATCGCGTTCATGGCCTTTTCGTCCTTGCCACGCCACGCGTTTCTCGCCGCCGCAGGTCCGTTTACAGGTGCCTCGTCGACGATGACCGTCCACCATTCCGACTTCTTCAGGAATACTCGCATTTTGAACGCCCACGTGGCGTAGTTTTCATCCTCCAGTTTTTCGATCCTCATCGCATCTCTGTCCGCCATTTTTGAAGGTTGATGGGCGATCTACCACGTGTTGGAAATTAGGCCTAACGTCTCGTGGTCCGGTCAGTGGTCACTCCTTCGTCAAAACGCCCGGAAAAGTCGATACGAGATGCAAAAACTCACGCAGTGTTAGATGCTGTGGCCCATAACCCTTTGTTGTATTTGGAAATGACTGGATTCTCGTGGATGAAAATATATGAGAGGTTTTATTCGCACACGATACAAAGCGTACGCCGTCTCATGAAAAACGAGTGACCGGAAGTACGTTCACGTTACGTCATTGGTCACAAGCGTGGAAAATACACCCAACTTCCCCTAGTGGTAGGAGACCCTCATTCGGGATTTCAGGCACATTTGACCTGGTGACACACAATAATAACAGTTTCGCCTTGTACCGGCATGCCGGTATAAACTTTTTGTACGCAATTTTAAAAACCTGGTAAACCCATGCCCAACGGCATGCCGCTTTATGTGAGGTAATATGATAGTTGCAGAAATATTCAACTGTAAACACTTTATTGAATCACCCTGAACATTATATAAATGTAAGCTGTAGGCCTGTATACGTATATTTCTGCTTAAAAGTAAAACAAAAATTAATCTTTCCCTTATGGTTAGACGAGGATTCTAGTAAATCGTTTGTTGGAAAATCATTAACAGTCAATTTTGAAAATGTTTATGACGATTTCTGCCCGTTTTCTGGATACCGGGTAATATTACACAAAAATACTTGTACAATCGTGGCCATAAAAATTGTCGCATTCTGCTTGCTGCTGGAATTGAAATGATTAATTTCAATTTTTGCCACAAGGGTGATTGGATAAGTCTATTATCTAGGGTGGGTGATTGTTTCAGCTGTTATATTTGTTGTATTACACTCGTTCATTTGCATTATAAAATTTTGCAAAAAAAATACTAAATATAGCCTCTCATCTATAAAAATGACTTATTTTCTAAGAAATTGCAATTTTGCAGATAAACAATTATCTTGGTCATATAAATTGAGTATTTTTATAACTAAAAATGGCTTTTTTTAATTAAAATTCAGCATTTTTGCACAGAAATTCAGCATTTTTGCACAGAAAATCAGCACTTTTGCACAGAAAATCAGCACTTTTGCACAGAAATTCAGCATTTTTGCACAGAAATTCAGCATTTTTGCACAGAAAATCACCATTTTTGCACAGAAATTCAGCATTTTTGCACTGAAATTCCCCATTTTTGCACAGAAATTCACCATTTTTGCACAGAAATTCACCATTTTTGCACAGAAATTCACCATTTTTGCACAGAAATTCACCATTTTTGCACAGAAATTCACCATTTTTGCACAGAAATTCACCATTTTTGCACAGAAATTCACCATTTTAGCACAAAAATCCTGCTATATTGTGATAGTTTTACGACCACCTTTATTCAGATTTCAAATTAAACATTTTTTAAATTTTAAGTTACAAAGCAACGTAATTCGAATTTTTTTTTTTTTTTTTTTCTGTTTTAAACCCAAGGATTCAGAAAATCTTATCAAAATGACAGCTATTTATTTGTTACCGTATTAGGAATGAAGTCTGATCAGTTGCAGCTAGTTAGGTGTGATCCCTAAAAAGAGTAGACTTGACCAATCGCTCTGGTGGCTGCAATTGTAACTAGTCAGTCTCAACTTGAGCAGCAAGCTGAGCATGACTAGCCAGCGACAATTTTAATGGCCAGGATTGTACATGCCAATGACAACACATTTCTGATAATTCTTTCCTTTTTGCTTAGATTATGTTGACAGTGTACAATTTTGGAAAATTCCTCTTCAATATGTATAAACCCGATGGTGGAACAATGAACATCAATTTGGGTTATGACAAAGTAACAAAAACTTTCCAACAGCGAATCACTTAAGGGCGAATTTCCAAAATTTGCCATTGGAAAGCTATTTTGACGTTTCCAATGGCGAATCTGGGAAAATTCGCCATTGGAAACGTGTATGTTGAAATTCGCCATTGGAAACGTTATTTGCGTTTCCAATGGCGAATCTGTGGGCGTCATCTACCACGACTTCCAATTCCTAAGTAGGGCTAACAAGGGGGGGCTGCAATCCCCCTTGACCCCCCTCCTCGCAAACCTAACCGTACTGGTTTTTTGGTGCAAAATTATTTTTTTGGGGCGGCTTGTCAAGGCAGATTCATGTCGCGGTAGATGTGCGCCCCTGTGGCTAATTTCTACCAATTCGCCATTAGAAAGGTTCAAATACGTTCCCAATGGCGAATTGGGAGAAATTTGCCAATGGGACTGCTTTTGGACAGAATAAGATAGAAATTCGCCATTCGTCCGAATGGCCAGATTCGTCCTTAGGCGGTTCGCTGTTGGAACGGCACCCCAAAAACTTGATTAAAACTGGCATCTAATTCAGTCTATTTAAAATTTTAGTATGTATTTCTCAACTCCTCAAGAGATCCTTGCTCCGATGAAAACGAATTCAGAGATTGCTACCAAAAGTGCTTGTTTAAAGCATTGGAAAACAAACTGACCTGCAGGTAAAATCTTTTATTGCATCTGGTTTTTGTCCAAACCACCAAACCCGGTGATAAGCTAAGGTGAGGCTAAAAAAATTACGAACAGATGGGATTTGTTTTTTTTGAAATCATCTCATCATCTTAGGGTTTTCTAACCGATTCCAATCATTTTTTTTACGTAAAAATAACCAATATACATTGTTTTTTATTTTTTTAATTTTTGTCGTAATTAACTAAATGAAAAAATACTTAGCTTCAAAAAATTATGACCAGTAGGTTAACAATGACTTACGACAATGTAGGCAATGATTTAGTGCCATGTAATACCCAATAAAGTTACCCTGCTATAGGATAACTTTGTATACCCTGTCAGACATGGAATTAATTAGTGGTTTTAATGTGGAAATGGAGATTTCATCCCATACTGCCAAAATTGCTTTTTTAAGGTCTTAGAGTGATGTGTACTGTTTCCCATCCCTGTGAACAGACCGGACCATAGTTCCTCTATAAAGTTTATGGTGGTGACATACACGTCGTGCTCCGTGTCACCAGCATTAGGTCTGGGCTGCATGGTGGCCAGTCCATAAGGTCAATTTTCTCGGTTTTAAACCATTCTAAAGTACTCCCAGCTTTGTGGACTGGGACATTGACTTTCTGAAAGGTCGCTTTTCTGTCTTTGAGTCTAGTTTTGTAGGGTAGTAAATGTTTCTGCAGCATATCCTGATGTGTATTTGCATACATCCTTCCAGAAGTTAAAGCTACAGATGTTTTTCCTTAAAACTGTAACTACCCCATATCAAGACAATTCCTCCACCTTTGAAAAATACTCCTCTTCTTTACCTAAATTATGCCAATACAGTCGAAACTCTTTATAACGAATCGCAAGGGACCGGACGAATCGATTCGTTATAACGAGAACTCGTTAAAACGAATTAGTTGAAAAAATCAAATTTTAGCACCAAGCACTATTTTTTTTGTAAACCTTGATTACCACTTGCAAGTTTCATGTTAATTTTATCCCGATTCCTTAAAATTGTTGAAATTGTAGAACGGGGACAAATTAAACTCCTCTGCTACAATTGATGGCTTCTTGGCATTGTCAATGGCATCAATAATGTTCAGCTTGTCGTGAATCGAAATTGCCTTTCATTTGGCAGACATTTTCATTTTCCATTGTTTTCTAAATATGGGCATCGAATGTTGTGAGTGATGTGATCAGTTTTGAAAATTCGTTATAACGAGAGCTTATGGGTATTATAGTGTACCTGAAAACTTGTTTGTTATAACGAATAATTCGTTATAATGAAAATATTTAATATGGTGTTCTATGGCTGGCCAACCAAGTCATTTCCAATAATTCGTTATAGCGATAATTTGTTATATCGCGATTCGTTATAAAGAGTTTCGACTGTAGTATTTATTGCCATCTGGACCATTAAGGTTGAACTTTTTTCATCACTGCAAATTATTTTTTTACATTCTGCATCCTTGGTTTGATATTTTTGAACTCACTTGTTAAATTTGAAAAAATCAATTGCTGTTCAAACTTATCAATAAATTTCTTAAGTCCTTGGATACCAATGATGGGTTCTAAAATGGTGTCTTGAGCGGAGAGAAGTAGAAACAACCACACACTTTAAAGGCAAAAGTAACACTGTTTATTCCTAAGCAAGAAAAGAAGGAAAAAAGGTTTTAAAATGAAATAACCCACTAGAGTTCCAAAAAAGTGAGGGGTCAAATATAAGTGACCTATACCAATTAAAGTGTTGGTATAGGAGGGTGAATGACACACTCAAACATGTAACTAGCATAAATCACTAAAATAGAAAATTACAAACAATAATATTAAATTTACTCAAATTAAATAAACACTTGAATCAAATATAACAAATTGTAAATAGCAAATACAATTCACTTGTAAAATCATCCGATTTTCACACCACTTTAATCTGTCTTCTTTGTGCTTCTTTTTCAGAAATACAAAGTAACATCTACTTACAATTGTCATTTTTCTGCAAAACTCGAGTAACTGTGGTTTTTGGTACATCACACTCAATTCACTAGCAATTTTTTAAGTAGACTGACATTTGTTTACAACTAAATAGAAAATCCGCCACGGATCATGTTGTTTCAGTTTGCTTTTTCTCCTACACTTCTTTCTCCCAGTCAAACTTCTTTTGCCATTGATGTATTGTCATATGGTAGACCTTGCTCTATTCAACCGACTTGCATTTACACTAAGAAAGACTTCAAATTACTATGGTATCAATTTTGGCAGCATGGGATGAAATCCCCATTTCCACATTAAAATCACTAGTTAATTCCATGTCTGCAGGGTATACAAAGTTATCCAATAACAGGGTAACTTTATTGGGTATTACATGGCACTAAAGCACTGCTTACATTGCCAGAAATCATTGTTAACCTACTGTTCATAATTTTTTGAACTTATGTATTGTCACGCTGTAGAGCCGTACCGTTTGCCGGCTGGCTCTTACGCGCATTTTGATGTATTTTAGTATAATAAATCATCAATAGCTGGCGCTAAGCGCTAATGACAATCACAGACTAATCAACTTGTTTGGATAGGGGGAACAGAATGTTTCTTAATGAATAACAGAACTTAGAAAAATAATATCTGCTCGAGCTCTCACTCTGGTTACTATTGACTAGTTTATAGATTGATAGTAGACCAGACTCTTCAGTTTAAACCCATAAACACATCATCCTTATTTCTTTACTTATTATGTTTAGTCTTATTTTGATCTTAGTTAAATTTGATTTGATTTGATTTGACAAATGAAAGTTTGGCTGACGACCCAAATTGACAATATTGGCCATTTCCGGTGAAACGGCCACCAAAGGACTGAATAGAACAATGGCCAAAAATCGGGTTGATCGAAGGGCTTATCCTAATCTTAATATTGTGATCCCTTCCCTAAACATAAACAGAAAGTGAATGTCAGATAAAGAGAGAGTAGACCCTGCTAGGATTATGTCGATTATGATCCTAATTCGATTCCACGACACCACCGCCAATGCACAATCGCCAACACTTTAACCGCCAAGTCAAAACCGCCAAAACAATACCGCCAAACCCATTACCGCCAAACCCATTACCGCCAAACCCATTACCGCCAAACCATTACCGCCAATACAACCGGCGCCAATGGTAACAACAGCCAATGACCGCCAATGACCGCCAAAGACCCGAAATGGTCGAAATTGACTCAAGTTTGTCAAAATAACAAAAAACAACAGAAAATAAACGAATATACTGGTACATATTTTGTTATTAAAATAAATTGTTGAAACCATAGAAACTTTCAAAAAAAGATTTTTTATCATAAAAAATAGCAAGAAACTGACCTTTTTTGGTTAAAAACAACATAAAATGGTACATTTTGGTTCAGAATCAAGTGGCAAAATTCTACAAAGCATTCCAAAACCTAAAAAATAAATCTAAAAACCATTGTTTGCCCGACAAACGACACGCGCAAAGCACCGCCGATACGGCTTTCCGGCAAAACAAATGAAAGAATTACCTAAACGTTTTCAGGCAGAATTAACTCATTTACACCAAAATAAATTGAATTACCGAACAAATGGGCTCAAAAAGAACTTTTTTTACACCAAAAATGACAAGAAAACGAAGATAAAGACCGTTTCTTCTAGGAATGGAGTGGTAAAAACACCACAAACCATTCCAACTTCAGTAAAAAGAATTTTGAGCATGTTTTCCGCCAGTTTCGACCACATGGTTTATTGCCAAACGAATCGAAAAATTGTCACAAAACAACCGTTTTTAATAATTTTTAATAATTTTAATAATTTTTGTATGTTTTCGTTACGTTTTTGGACGTTTTCGTACGTTTCGACCAATTTCTGTCATTTTGACCCATTTTTTGTTATTTTGAGTAGGCTTGTGCGATTAATTTTTGTCGCGAATGCGATTGCGATATTGGATTGTTGCGACTTTTTTGCGATATATTGCATTCGCGATATATCGCGATATAATCGCAATAATCGCAATAATCGCAATAATCGCAATAATCGCAATAATCGCAATAATTCGCAATAATTCGCAATAATCGCAATAATTCGCAATAATTCGCAATAATCGCAATATCAAGATATCGCAATATCGCAAGATAACGCAATTTATCGCAATTGATTGAATTTATTTGCTAAAAAAAGTTTATTTAAAACCAAATTGAAATAACAAATGTGAAAAGAAAAGAAAATTTAGCATTGTTGGTCCACCCACACTCCATCTATATGCGATTTTTGTTAAATCACAATAATCGCAATAATCGCAATAATTCGCAATAATTCGCAATAATTCGCAATAATTCGCATGTGCGATATATCGCAAACAACAGCTAGTGAATTAAATAGCTGCGATATTCAATCAAAAAAAAATCGCATTGCAATTAATTGCAAATTCGCACATGCTTAATTTTGAGCCATTTTGGGGCATTGGCTGTTGTTACCATTGGCGCCGGTTGTATTGGCGGTAATGGTTTGGCGGTAATGGGTTTGGCGGTAATGGTTTGGCGGTAATGGGTTTGGCGGTAATGGTTTGGCGGTAATGGGTTTGGCGGTATTGTTTTGGCGGTTTTGACTTGGCGGTCAAAGTGTTGGCGGTTGTGCATTGGCGGTAGTGTCGTGCTACGTCCTAATTCAATTGTCATTTTTTTTTTAGATTGCCTTTTGTGAAGGTGAATTTACCACTTTGTGAATGTTCGAACGCTATGCACGATCAATACGGCGTCATAAGTAAATTGATTGACATCACAGATCCAACTTCTTCTTGTTCGTGTCGCCGTCCATGTCAGCAAATAGCTTTTACACCATACACAGATCCAGGTGAAGCAGATAATAAAAAAATAATGACCTTAACTTTTGAACTAACGAATGAGAATATCAACGTGTATGAAGAACGCTACATCTACGACATTATTGCCTTACTGTCAGATTTAGGAGGCAATCTTGGCCTGTTTCTGGGTCTATCGTTGCTCTCATTACCTGAAATCACTTGGTATTTGCATTGGATTGTAACAAACCGCAAAAGAAATGGCGATGAGATTCACCATCTTCATGAGATATGCAAAAAAGAAGTCATTGTGAGTGAAGAGCAAATTAAAACTAAAGGAGTATTAAGAAAGCTTAAGTTTGTGCTAGTTGTAATTAGTACAGGATTGACTTTATACTTGTTGCAATATCGCTTAAACTACTATATGGAAGAACCTGTGTCAAAGGTTGTTACCATAGTTCAACGTTGCCACACGGAATTTCCTTCTGTCACACTTTGTGCTGAAATTCGTACTGATAAAATGGAACAAGCCAGATTGCAGTTGCTTAACCAGACAAACAAAACCTGCGATGACATGTCACCCTGGAAATTAGTCAGCAATCAATTGTCCAAGGAAGATGTTTGGAAGACTCTTAATATCCATCCAACACTTCAATTTAATGACAAGATTACCAAAGTATGTGGGTAAATGAAAACAACTACCATACAAAGTATAATGTATTTAATTAATATATATAGTATGTTTTTGGTTATGAAACAACAATACTAAATATAACAACAAGACTAATCCTGCTACCCTTTGGTAATTGTTCACAAGTGAAGACAGGTAATGTCCATTATGTGGGAAAGTTGTAACCCCGTACAAAAAATACACCTGTTCTAATCAAGCACAGGTGTTGCACTGATTGTTGCACTGATTGTTGCAATTAAATCCATACCACGGTGTGAGAGAACAGGTATTGAAACGACTCCCCTAGCTTTGATCCGAAAAGTGTTCCAGTAAGGAAACTTATCTCCAAGTGACGCTAAAAACATGTGGGCCAACCCAGTCATCGAGCCCGTAAATTACGTCATTAAATAATAACTCGAAAAAAAAATGAGTTTGCTGCGCTAATATACTTATTTTAGACCATGTGGTCTGAGCTAAGGTAATTTAAATACGGACATGTGTGTTCGAATGGCCTGCTTGTTCCCATTTGCGCATGATGGCAAATTACAGAACTGGAACATTTAAAGGAACACATGTTCTTGGCCATTTTGTATAATAGCTTCAACATCTGTTCTTTTACACTGTGGTCCAGTTACGTTAAGAATGGAAGATCCGAGCTGACCTAATTGTTTCGACAATCACTCATTGTGCATGGTGTACTCGTATTACTACTGACAATGCACCACTAGCTAAAGGCTTTTAGCACATGAGAGTCTTAGAACCACAAGCATTTCTGGAGTCTTGCACATTTAAAGAGGTGTTGATATACTCAAAACCACCACAACGTTTACCTATTTCAGCCGGTTTACGCCTAACTGTGTACTGTGCTCTACTACGTGGAAAAGTAGTTCTGTGCCTTTGACAATGTTGGTAATCGATCACAATGTCTGGAGTTCTTTACAAATATGGTGTTATGAGCTACTTTTTTGTGCCACTACACCAGTGATATGGCTCGAACAATAGGTCAACATTGTGGTGGTTTTGAGTATAGATATATTGATATAGATCTTTCAAATTTCTTTAGAAAAATCAAACTATTTAACAGCAGCACTTATGATTGCGTTGCTAGGACTTTATCCTCCAGAAGTTTGCAATCAATATATATGGGTATGATTAAAGTGAAATAAGTGGCACAAAAAATTATTTAACTAACTAATCTAACTAACAAGCAAATTCAATAATTTGCCATACTGTCTCAAATAACCGCCGGAGTGTTTATTACTTTTCCCGACCCGACCACCCGGCGTCTATATGAAGCGCTGTGCTTATTCGGGCCCGACGCCTGTTTGAACCCGGTATTAAAATGAGGCCGTATGGTAATCACCCCCGTTTTATACTCATTTTCCACTGAAGAATGACTTAAAATTATGACGGTTTACAATGGCTATAAATGCCTATTTTCTATCAAGAAAGCGCTGTTGCGCCAATATGATGGTATTTTTACAATATTCTGTGTAAAACTGATAAATGTCTAGAATAAAGTCATTTATGATGTTTCAAATACAAAGATGTTCGTTTATTAAGAATAAACACTAATTTCCACATGATACTAAAGTATCACGGCATAATTACGAAGATTCGTCTGCTAAAACCCGCATTTGTCAATGCTCCATATTGCCACTAGATGGCGCGATCGCAATTAGCGATAAATTCGAATACGAACTTGAAAACCTCATGATTAAATATAAACGTATATTTAATCAAGTGAATAAATTGTGTTAAATATTAATATAAATATATATTAAGTATCTGACATTGTTAAATACAATGTAACTTCCATTTCTGCGGGACAGAATGTTTAGCGATCAATCGGTCAACCGATCAATCTGATTGGTGGAACCCATTTCCGGTCCTGGGTATCCAGTTCCGGTTGTAACAAGGATTAGCATAATTTGCATAAATGCTCCTCCGTATCCACTTCCGGTGATACGGGATTGGAGGGATTCGTGGAACCCATGTTCCAATTGGATGACTGGATTAATCCTTAAATCCAGTCAGGTTATATAAACCCAAACAATCGGCCATTCCGCAGCTCTGTTTGATTATTTCTGTTTGGTATTGTTACTTAAGAAGTATGATTCGTTGTTCACGTAAAAAACCTTTTGGTTCTTTGTTGATTTATTCGCAAAGAACCGTTGCATGATTCTACAGAATCATGCCACCGCCGGCAATTGAAGTCGAAGTGCTGGGATTATTATGTTGCATAAATGTTACAGTCTACGGTTGCGACGCCGAAGGAGAACCCGCCGTTGTGCAATTCAGTATCCTCCGGACAGGACCAAGTTGTCTTTTTCGGTATGAACGTATTCCGTTACCACGAGTAGCATCGGTATTGTTGAGAATCGGTTCCTTCACCTGATGGTGCCAAAGCAGTCTGTTTTACAGTAACCACGAGTAGCACCAAGTGTTTGGCAAGCTGATTCTCATGGTATTCGATGCCAAAGCAGTCGGTCTATTATTAGTACCGCGAGAGATAAAACTGCTGTGCGGAGCCGCGAGCTATCGACCCCTGTGTACGTGGTACCGTCAACCACTCGATGGACGACCGTGCTGCGACGCCGGGGACGCTTGATACCGTTCTGCATGGCAAGGCGTATATTCTAATCGATGGCAATTGTGTGTTGCGACGGGAAGCTTAATCTTCATTTTATTTATAACAGAAAAACTTAAACTCGACAACCAGTTGGACCAAAATCAAGTCAGAAGACTTAATCTCATATTGAACTCAATATAACCGATAAGTTGACGACAACTTATTCCCGAAATATCTAAATAAGAATTCACAACGATATGAATTAAATATAATTCATAAGTGGAATATTGATAAGTAAATGAATACATTTACTTACACCAATATCCTCCCAAAGTTGTGGCGGTGCAGACAAAGTCAACCGCAATGCTCAGATCATTCGATTTATCGACGTGCGATAGTTTACACAGCGAACCAAGGAAACCAGCGAAGCCGTATCGGACTCCAGGACACAGCCATCCGGCTTAAGATGACATCTATAATCAGGTCGAGCGATGGGGAAACCGCTCCCATATTCCAGACCCGTAGTGATATTATTCTAGGGCCAGTTGGCCAATTCTTTGTATAGTTTAATAGCTGATTTAACTTGCCAAATGTCGGCATTAGTCCTATGTATAATTTAGCTCATCCATATTGTTTGCCAACAATAAACTGTCTTGTATTTATCTCGTATTGTATTCACTGTTTATTTATTGCGATCTCTTCCCGGTACCATTGTTAAATGGGAGTTGTGGTCGTCACCGTCACACGTGGAGGTCCCACCGAGATTAGGTTGCAATTAAATTCGATTGAATTGCAACAGTGAATATTGGAGATAAATATTTAACTAAAAGATTTAAGTTAAAAATAGACAGATTAAATTTTCAGTTTATATTTCCATGTGAAGAAGTTAAACTGATGAAATAGAAATACGTAGTAGATTTTCCTTCATTATTTTCGTTTGAAGATTTTAGGGATTTCAAAGACTACCACCTAATCTCACACGTGGAGGTCCCACCGAGATTAGGTTGCAATTAAATTCGATAGAATTGTAAAAGTGAATTTTGAGATAAATATTTAACTAAAAGATTTAGTTAAAAAACAGACAAGTTTCAAACCATGTTTATTTTCTTGAGAAACACCAAAACAGTCCTTTAACTAGGAATTTCGGAAGTTATAGACCTATCACACGATCACTGAAATAGGTTGCAAATTAATTCGATCGAATTGCAAAAGCGAATCTTGAATCCGATATTAACTAAAAAATTTTAGTTAAAACAGACAAATAGATTTTCAGTTTATATTTTCATGTGAAAAGTTAAACTGACGAAATGGAAACGTTTAGTGAACTCTCTTTACTATTTTCGTTCGACAATTTAAGGAATACGAAGTATTTTAAATAAGAAATCAAAAAAGTTTCGAGTGAAATAAGAATACAGATATTTTTTTTCGAAGTTTGTTTTATTTCGAAAAGCTAAAAACATACAAGTTTAGAAGGCGGACTTCTTACGAATTTATCTTTCCACCTGAAAAGTTAAAACGAAGAAAACACCGCAACTATTTGGAAATATTTACAAGAAATTAAGTTTCTTGTAACTGTACGTCGACACCGATAGCCAGCGACCACGCGCCATAGCAATACGCGTCGATCTCCGTATCAAACGCAGCAGGGAAGCTACTCAAACCTTCAATGCAAGGTGCGAACGAATGCTTGGAAATTATGGCGGACAACAGATAAAAGACAGCGGAGAAATGTTACAGAAGGTTCGTAGAGATTTATTTAAGTGTCGCGAACTAATTTTTCCACTGCCATCGGTACCGAAGATAATTTAGTTGTTGAAGAAAAACAACACACTCCATTTCGCAGAAAAGATTTGCAAATCGAAATGAATATTACCTTTATTTGAAGGAATTAACTATTTTCACAAAAAGTACATTTTTTCCTTCGGGACAATGGAAATTAAGAAAATATAAAATGGCGGCGAATGAAGTTGCCGACCACGTAGAATAGTATTTTTTACATTGAAAGTTACGAATCACGAAAAACGCTTTCCCTCGGAAAAGTAAAAGGATTTCATTCAATCTTTCCTTTCGGAAATTTAACAAGTGTTTTAAGTTTCCAACGATATTTGGGTCTCCCAAATTTTGAGAATTTCTAAATGAAATTTAGCTGTTTGAAAAACAACGAATATTTTTAGTAATCTAATCGGACATTTTCCCACATGATTTCTTAAAACCGGAATAACAAATCCATTTGTGGCTATGAACTTTGCCACATGAAATATTTACGGAGCGAATATTTTTTGATTGGATTGAAGCTTTAAAATCAGATAGCTGATTTAAACGAAGAAAATAAGTTTCAAAGTAATTATTTTTCTTTCGGAAAAATCAAATAAATCACCGCTGATGAAAAGTTGTATTTTTCCATTCGAAAAAACTAAGAATTGCACAAGATTTATCTTCTATTTTGAACATAGATTTTATTCGGAAAAGGAAAGATTCTAGATACATTATTTTTCTCTAAAAATTAAGAATTTAGTCAATTTTCCTAAAGGTTAATGGAATGTCATCATATATTTCGTTCGTAATTTACGTGTTAAAGTTTAATCAGAAAAACGATTGAATATGTTTTATTTGCGATAAGTAAAAGAAAGGTTCTTTAAAAATGGAATTTCGATGCAAATCCCACAGTAAAGGGAATGTTATGTGTGAGCAATTAACGAAAAGTTGGAATAACTTCATTTTATTTCATTCAAAAGTAGTTGTGAAAAATCAATTTCAAATATTTTTCAAAGAAAAATTATTTTTATCGGAAAAAAGTAATTTACATGTCCTCGCGCGGACCGAGTAGTAAACTGCTTAATTGTGACATCGATACTGTTATTGTGTCACGTGTTATACGGAATTCCAAACCAGTGAATTACGAATTTTGGCGCGATAGGAATAGAAGTTTGACAGTGAAAGTTCTCCAGATTTGCCTTTTCATTTGAAAAGTTCAAATTGAGGAAATGCTGCAGCAGATGAAGGTATTTACGACAATTGAGATTTAAATATTCTTTCATTCAAAAGATAAAAGATCTCTGCAAAAACATCTCGTTATTAGAGATAAGGGGGACGAAAATTATTAAAACGAATAATCAAAGACACGTCCTTCGTAAATATCGCAAAGGAATAACTAATTGTGAAAACAATTGTCCGCTCAGGAAAAGTGGAATTTAGCTAGATATTTTCTTTCGAAAAATCAAAGCAATTGTCATCAAAAAAGAAAGATTTGATGAATAATTTTTACCCAAAAGTCTAAAGGATTGTCGAATAGTTTTCTCCCGAAAAACAAGTACACATTTGTACCAATAACTTTATCGTTTAAAGTAAAATTTCGAATATTTTCTTTTGGAAGATTAGAGAATTAGATAATTTTTCTCGCAAAACAAATTTAAAGAATTTTAACGAATTTTTATTTGTTAAAAAAATTTGTTAAAAAAGGGGGAGATGGATGGTGAAAATTTATTTTTTCACACTCGAAAAATGGAATTTAAACCCGAAAAAGTAAAGACTTGGTCAAATTATTCTTCCTATTGGAAATGAATACACAATGTTGGGAATCGAAAATAGATTTCAATTACAAAGGAATGATTATTTGAACGATAATTGAATAAGAATAAGAAAAATTGAGAGTTTGAGAAAACTTTATTAAAGTTGTGGTTGTAACGATATCACACACTAACGGAATAATTAAAAGAAAAATATTTTTTGAAGAAAAGTTATTTAATTATTTGGATTGGTAAAAATCCCAAAGTTCAAGAAGATTGAAGTAAGTTTATTTTATTTTCATTTGAAAAATACAATATTTTACGAATGTCTTCCCGAAGGAATTTTATTTTATCGGTAAAATTGAATCTCGAAGGGAACGGACTTAGTAGAGAACTACTAAATAGATGTAACGTCCTTTATACCATTGGCCGACACTAACATCCGCCAATCAGAAGTTGGGAGATCTAGGGATCCCCAGCCCCCTGCTATTAAAGGAGGACCAGATCAGATACTGATCATTCGCATCCAGACCAGACCAGAAGACGTGTTCCAGAGTCATCTTGACCACGCCGTCCCGATTTCAGTCACGATTCGAATTTTGTGTGCCGTGTAACCTGCAAAAGCTAACACGTGTCAAACAAACGCGAAGTTTAATTTTATTTTGTCAAAAGTAAAGTTTAGAAGTGTTTCTTGTTGAAAAGTGTATTATATTCGTCTTCTTTATAAATTAAAGAATTAAAATCGTCAGATTTTGAATTTTTTTATGGCTCAAAAACCATTGAATATGATCGATCCAAAAGGAAATAATAAGCAGACAAACTTAAATTTAAGTTCTGTACCACTTGGCGATCAAACAGAAAAGATTCCCGATCATTTTACTCTGTATTGTAATCGTCATGGACTGGATAAAACCAAGTTTAAAAATATAATCGAAGCTTCAGACTATGTAAAAGCTAGGAACTGGCGAGATCGTACCCAATCTCAATCTTCACATCAAGATCCAGTACGGAATCCACAAACATACAGCCGAAACTTAGTGAATCAAGATTCTCATACTATGTTTCAAACATCCAGTAGGGGATCTAAGTTAGAAAAGTTTAAACCACCTAATTCGGTAGATAAGGGGGAAGAGAATTATAAACCTAATAATTCTCGTCCAGAGAGTTCGTTAACTAACCAGTCGGTTGTTCAGAACAAATTAAAACTCGTTTACAATCGAGATCAGCTAATTTCAGTTCGATATGCTAATCCAGCTGAAGCACAACGATATGTGGCTAGCCTTAATCTGTCGATTAACCTACCGCTATCAAAAGAATTGGGAACCGTAAACAAAAGTTTTGGGCCACCAATATCAACGCAAAGGAAAGATATTCGGACTCCAAACAAACATTTGCAGTCAAATAACGTACAACAACGTGCCCGATCGCCGATCACAAACTCATGTTTGCGGACGTATGATTTGTCTACCAAGAAGAGTCCCCAGCCAAGACAATTCTACCTAACGCCCATTTCAAATCGAAAAAAAGTCAAGCAAACTTTTCCCTTGAAAAAGTATTACCAACACGATAATGAGAATGATTTTAAACCTAAAAAAGAAAGTTTTTTGACTAACCCACGGGAGATCCGGTATCAATTCGAACAGTATTGTAAACAATACCAGTTAAATTCAGCTGAATTTAAAAATATAAACGAAGCGCAACAATTCGTATTTCGAAATCAATACCGTAACCAACGACTAAAACCCGTCCCAGTCGTCAATCTGACGGAGATACAACAATTTGCGTCTGGAAAGCAACCCTGCAATATCCAGAATAATTCATCTCAACGAGAGGAATTAAGAACTTCAAAAAAGCGTTTTCGGTCACCAAGTCCAGCTGGTGATGAAGAAACTTCAAGTACAAACCAACATGTTCAAAAACTGACTGAAAACCCAGGTTTCCAATCATCAGTTCCACGACTTAGAGTCAAATATAGATCCCCTCGTTTGTTGCGGGATTTCACAATTCCAAATATGGGTCCTTTCCACGTATGGTTTTCCAATGAGGGTCCCATTCATGTATGGTTTTCCAGAGATGACCTAAAACAAAAAGTTGGGTCGTCACGGTCATTTACACTGCCAAGTCAGTACACTGTATGTAACTGCCCAAAGGAAAAACGTCGAAAGAAATCAGTACAGCAGGCTGAGAGATCTCGGAAATTCGCAAATATGCGAGCTCAATATTTAGCAAAGAATCATGTTGATTAACATGATATGATACACAAAGATTCCCCGATTATAGTGTAAACAGAAAATCCTCTTCTAAAAATCATGACCTCTCTTCTAAAGAAAAGGGGGACAAAATATAAAGTTAAAATTAACAATTCTCGAAAAGTAATATTACAGTATTAAAAGACAACTAGTTTAAATTAAAATTAGTCAATTGTACAAAGAATACCAAGTGACTCCGGTCATGACAATTAAGGGGGACATTTTGATTCTTAAATTGTCAACTCTTATCATCTAAAAGCTATTTATTGTATATTTATAGCGATACATCTGACTAGGCATATGAAATAAATATTTTGTGATAACACAAATGATGATTTTATGTATGACGAAAGTTTCTTCAAAAAGAAGACTTGGAAATAAATTCTGGACTTGAATTTAGGCTATTAGAAAAGATTATTTCGGCAGAAAATCAGAACTTAGATAATTCAAGTTAGTTTATGTAAACTCAAATTCGAAATTGGAAGTCACGGTATCTCCAAGATACATCAAGTCCGAAAATAGCATTTATGCTAATTAGGAGAATAACGAAAACTCTATAAAATATTATATAGTTGTGTTATTAAGGGGGATGTATGACGGTTTACAATGGCTATAAATGCCTATTTTCTATCAAGAAAGCGCTGTTGCGCCAATATGATGGTATTTTTACAATATTCTGTGTAAAACTGATAAATGTCTAGAATAAAGTCATTTATGATGTTTCAAATACAAAGATGTTCGTTTATTAAGAATAAACACTAATTTCCACATGATACTAAAGTATCACGGCATAATTACGAAGATTCGTCTGCTAAAACCCGCATTTGTCAATGCTCCATATTGCCACTAGATGGCGCGATCGCAATTAGCGATAAATTCGAATACGAACTTGAAAACCTCATGATTAAATATAAACGTATATTTAATCAAGTGAATAAATTGTGTTAAATATTAATATAAATATATATTAAGTATCTGACATTGTTAAATACAATGTAACTTCCATTTCTGCGGGACAGAATGTTTAGCGATCAATCGGTCAACCGATCAATCTGATTGGTGGAACCCATTTCCGGTCCTGGGTATCCAGTTCCGGTTGTAACAAGGATTAGCATAATTTGCATAAATGCTCCTCCGTATCCACTTCCGGTGATACGGGATTGGAGGGATTCGTGGAACCCATGTTCCAATTGGATGACTGGATTAATCCTTAAATCCAGTCAGGTTATATAAACCCAAACAATCGGCCATTCCGCAGCTCTGTTTGATTATTTCTGTTTGGTATTGTTACTTAAGAAGTATGATTCGTTGTTCACGTAAAAAACCTTTTGGTTCTTTGTTGATTTATTCGCAAAGAACCGTTGCATGATTCTACAGAATCATGCCACCGCCGGCAATTGAAGTCGAAGTGCTGGGATTATTATGTTGCATAAATGTTACAGTCTACGGTTGCGACGCCGAAGGAGAACCCGCCGTTGTGCAATTCAGTATCCTCCGGACAGGACCAAGTTGTCTTTTTCGGTATGAACGTATTCCGTTACCACGAGTAGCATCGGTATTGTTGAGAATCGGTTCCTTCACCTGATGGTGCCAAAGCAGTCTGTTTTACAGTAACCACGAGTAGCACCAAGTGTTTGGCAAGCTGATTCTCATGGTATTCGATGCCAAAGCAGTCGGTCTATTATTAGTACCGCGAGAGATAAAACTGCTGTGCGGAGCCGCGAGCTATCGACCCCTGTGTACGTGGTACCGTCAACCACTCGATGGACGACCGTGCTGCGACGCCGGGGACGCTTGATACCGTTCTGCATGGCAAGGCGTATATTCTAATCGATGGCAATTGTGTGTTGCGACGGGAAGCTTAATCTTCATTTTATTTATAACAGAAAAACTTAAACTCGACAACCAGTTGGACCAAAATCAAGTCAGAAGACTTAATCTCATATTGAACTCAATATAACCGATAAGTTGACGACAACTTATTCCCGAAATATCTAAATAAGAATTCACAACGATATGAATTAAATATAATTCATAAGTGGAATATTGATAAGTAAATGAATACATTTACTTACACCAATATCCTCCCAAAGTTGTGGCGGTGCAGACAAAGTCAACCGCAATGCTCAGATCATTCGATTTATCGACGTGCGATAGTTTACACAGCGAACCAAGGAAACCAGCGAAGCCGTATCGGACTCCAGGACACAGCCATCCGGCTTAAGATGACATCTATAATCAGGTCGAGCGATGGGGAAACCGCTCCCATATTCCAGACCCGTAGTGATATTATTCTAGGGCCAGTTGGCCAATTCTTTGTATAGTTTAATAGCTGATTTAACTTGCCAAATGTCGGCATTAGTCCTATGTATAATTTAGCTCATCCATATTGTTTGCCAACAATAAACTGTCTTGTATTTATCTCGTATTGTATTCACTGTTTATTTATTGCGATCTCTTCCCGGTACCATTGTTAAATGGGAGTTGTGGTCGTCACCGTCACAAAATCTCCCTTCCTAATAAAGGTTTCATATCCCAACATATTTATCCTAATTGATGCCAACTTCATCCCAATTTTTATTTTTATTTTTATTGTGATCAGAATGCTCTATTTTGCATAATTACATCAATCGAGGGACACTTTATCTAGTTCTAGGGGGGTCATGCAACCTGTTGGACACCCAAACTCTTATTGCTCATCAGGTCCACCCCAACACGTCTCCCCTTTACATTTAGCAAAGTCGCATGTCACGTCATAGCAAACTTTTAATTCTTATAGGTATATAACCTATCATGTTTTAATGAATAAAGCCAGTCTATCCTGAACTAACATAACATGATCGCTCGAAACTCGTATCTCCCTTGCCAATAAGGTTCCACATCTCAACATATTTATCCTAATTAATGCCAATTATACCCCAATTCTTATTTTTATTTTTATAGGAAGATGCACATTCACTAGGTTTGCAAAAATGTACATTTGGCAATAATTAAAGTAAATATGATAGAATTTAAAACCTTTATTAGGGGGAGAGGGAATAAACATAAGAGAAGTGTGACTGGTATGGTCTCAACCACGACAGTTTAGGGATTTGACTATCGCGGGAGGGACGCATACTCACGTAATAATTAGACAGGGACTCCAGATTGTTGGGTTTTGGCCTTTAATCATTGTCTTAGGGTTGGAATCCCATGTCTACCCATGTGCGGCAGTACTGTAATGCACGCAACACCTGTAACCGTCTCGTCACACACAGGGCACAAACCCCATGGGTGACGTGGTCGGTTACCAACGGACATTCTATCGTACTTACCCATACGATCCATATGGCCACTCATTGAGACTGCAACAGGCTCCAAGCTATGTCACTGAGCATCACACTGGTGAATGGTGAGAGGAGCAGAGAAGCAACAGGCACAGCTGCCTTTGCCAACGTCGGGACCGCCACAACACACTTTTATCTTCCAACCGTACGTCCTTCCTCTCTGCTCTCTCGGCTCCGTCTCCCTCTCACCACACCGCTCCGCTCCCTCCTTCCCCAGCTGGGCCAGTCCACCCTGCAAAGGAATACAGCCTTGGGGCCCCTGGGCAATGTGTGGAGTGATGCAGGTCACCATGGGTGGCCAAGCAGTCACAGAAGAACAATAGTTTTCTTGGGATTGTTTTTTAGTTGAAGACTTTGTAACTAATCGGGGGGCGCACATCTAAAATTGTGTAAGAAGGCTAAATATATTGTATAAAAAGGCTGCCCAAATCGTAACCAATCCTCCACCTTGCTGACGTTTTGAAAAAATCTGTTTGTCTTTGCGTAAGTCGTGCCAGTAATATTGCCATCTGTCTGGGCCATCCAAATTAAACTTTTTTTCATCACTGAACACTACTTTACGCCATTCCTTTTGCCAACACACTTTATCCTTTGCAAATTCCACTCTTTTCACCTTGTGTCTTGGTTTCAAAGATGGAGTGGTTTTTCTCTTCTTGTACACTAAGTGTTGACAGTTGCTCGCAACTCTGGAGAGTGTTGATTTTGAAACATTAATGTCTGGACGCTTCGATAACTCCCCTAGGGTCACATTCGAATTGGAAATTTCACATAAAATTGTTCGTTTGTGGCGGTCTTGTAGCTTTGATGGTCGACCACTGTGAATTTTGGTGCCATATTTGTCTCTCAATTTTACATAACTGTTGATAAGACCATGACTTCTGTCCAAAAGTTTTGCTATTTGCCTGTTGGATGTATTCTGTTCACTTAAGATTGATATTTGTCCTTTTTCAAAGTCAGAAAGTCACAATCCATGAGGCAGGATTACAATGAATGCACAGCAAAAATGAAAGTGAAAGTAACAAATGTGACAGTTAAAAAACATTTAAAAAACGTCATTATAATTAGCTAAAAGCACCCTCTATGATCAGTTAAAAAAACAATCGCCCACAACCTTAGAACCAAATGTGGATTTATTTATTTATTTATTTAAATTCAAACACTCCAATGGAGTAAATACATTGTGGAAAAACGGAAATTATGAATGCGTTGAATATGAATGCGTAGCCGTTTACGCATGTGCTTGCAATGGAAACGGCAACGAGACGCAGAACAGTCAAAGACCGAGGATCTGACATCAAACGGAAGATTGTTCCAGAGTGACATACACCGATACGGATAGGTCTTCCCAAGATAGGTGGAGATCTCGGCGGTGACTTCAAATTTGTGGCGTCGAGTAGTGCGGGTGTCCATGTCAGTGTGGTAGTATTCAACTACAGCTCGTGCAGGATGGTCTGGGTTCCGGATGACATCAGCCAGCGATAAGTCATTCAGGAGCAGTAAGTTGTTCAGCATCAAGATTTTCAGTTTGTTATAAAGGGGAGTTACGTGGGTCTTGTCATGAAACTTGAAGGCGACACGGAGTACCCGGTTGTAAGCAGTCGTAAGTTGATGCTTGAAGCGGTCTGGGGAGGAGTTCCAAAATTGGGAGACATACAATATGGTGGGGTGCACTTTTGAGCGGATATAGGATATCATCTCTGTGCGAGATAATACACTTCTCAGGTGTTTCACGATGTACGCTGTGCGGGAGAGAAACCTGGTAATGTGGCGGATGTGAGGGGCGAAAGTCAGGTGAGGATCGAGGATCAAGCCTAAAACTGTGACAGTCTCAACAGGGTAGGGGGTCACCGCCCGGGGGGGTCGACTAAAGGTGATTATGCAACACCTAAAAATTACATTTTTGCTATAACAATATAAAAAAAATTTCCTTTCAACGAAAACTTCTTAAAATCTTGTAAAAACACATGTTATAATCAAACAGTATAAAGAAATTTATTGTTGGAAAGAATTTTTGGCTGTAACACAGAATTTGTGGGTGGATTTATAATTATGAAACGCACCTTACCTCGGCCCTAGTAGGAGACTGTCCGGTGGAAGTTGCGTTGAAAATGTCAAGGATTTGGTCCAATTTGACGAGAATTTCTTTCCGGTTGGGGAGCGACAGTGAGCTGCGACTTGCGGCGGCGGCCATTTTAGACCTCTTTTAGACTCTCTTGTGTTCCTTTCAATATCACTTGCCAATTCGGTTCTAATATCACACTTTATAATATTAATCTTAAAAATAATACATTACACATAAATAAATCAAAGAATATTAATTATTAGATTAGATGCGTAGACTCATGCATCACACTGATAGTTAAACTTAAAACAGCTAAACTGCAAAGTCCTGACAACTTATTCCTATTATTAAAAGAGGGCGCTGGTTAGAGCGCTTGATTGGTTGATATGGTCATCTGATCATTTCCTGGCAAAACAGCTACCGGTAGCTAATAAGAATGAATGAAATCTCCGGGCTGAGAAGGGATTAGTATCCACATACAGTGCACTAGTTCATTTTAGTCCCTTGCTTACTAGACACATACAGTAAGTATATTGACAATATATTATCTTTCAGTTGTTTCTAACTGATCCAAAAGACGAAGTTAATATTTTAGCACCAATGATGACAAACTATGGTGGAGTTAATGCGATATTTATTCGAACATTTAAGGTGACAATGTTAGGTGCATTCAAAGTTTTAGTTTTGCAGTTTACAAACTGTTCTAACTTTGAATACACAAATGATTATGTCAAAACCTATTTAAAAAAATTTAATAACCATGCTTGTCTTAATTTTATAAAATAGACATTACGTAGAAATACCAGACATAATCCTTGCGAAAAAAACAAAACTGCTTATTTCATGTGTAAAACTGCTTGCAGACAATACAATTTATTTCGAATGATCAACTGCAGGTATTTTACAAGATGTTAGAAAACTATCTGATAATATTTGATTGTAATCCAATTGCTTTTTTTAAACTAAAAGAGAGTTCACACCAGGGCCTGTTCTTAAAGGTCGTAAGAAGAGAAATAAAAAATTTCTCTAATCTCATTAAAAAAACCTGAAAAAAAGTTATGTAATATTTTTAACTGTCAAACATACGGGTATTATTTAAAAGCATTGTTAAACTTCTAACCGAGCAGTAATGACAATTTTCATAAATTTATAAATACTGCAATAAATCAAAGAATATTAATTATAGGATACTCAAGATTCACAATAACTCTAACTCTCTTTTTCCTGAAAATTAATTTTTTTGGACTACCGGTAACTTTAACTCCTCCAAAATTTTTTTCTTCTAATTTTAGAATGACTAACAAAGAAACAGCAGGAGTGTGTGTGATCCATAATTGTTTAAATTTTTTTAAAATAAAGTATTGTTATTATCTAAACAGTCAAAACTTTCTTTATTTAAATGCACCTCTCTCACATGGTTACAAACAGTTACAACACATAATTTTTTACTGTGATGTAACACTACTTTTTAATTTTTTGAGTAAAAAGGCCAATTATATCATTACACTTGGTGAATAAGCTGCTGGACATGTGACATCATAACAACTCATAATTCATAATTCACTATTCATATCACATGTAACATGTTGTTGTGACATCAATTGGCCACTCAATTTGGGTAAAGATCCTGTAAATATTTTCTATTCTAGTTTTTATAATGTATAACGATTATCATTAGAAATGTGTTTTTTCTTGTGCACCTGTTGCGCTTTTGGGCAATTGGCGCAGAAGCTGTAACCGCTGCCCTGGTAGTTTGAGCCCTGGATTGGGGGGTTGCTAGGGCAAACACCAAATTAGCACCGTTGCTAGGGCCAAAGCATGCCAGGGCACACGCCACGCCTGCGCATTGGCCGATTTTCTGGCCCGAGTTTGAGCAATAAATCCATTTATTGCTCACTCTTTGCATTTTCCTCACACCGTTCACACCGACACAGCTTTGTTCCAACCAAAAAACACTGTTTTGTCCGTGACAAGTGAGTTTGCCAAGTTTTAACTTGATTTGTCTGAACCAACGTTAGGGTTTACCCTAAGATCTAGGGTTTACCCTAAGATTTCCAGTTTGGTCAGGCTTATCAGCCGGACCATTTCGTGAAGTTCTCCGACTTCACGCTTACTTTCCTACTTCGCACAGTTTGCGCGGCGTCAAGTTGCCATTCTTGCACTGCTTTTTCCCGCTCTCCGGAATACCGCGCTGTCTCGAACACGTGGACAACATCGTCTTATTAGAACCAGTACTTTTATCATTTTCTTCCATTTATCCCTGTAATTGAAGTAAATAAATCTATTCTTTGTTTATTTGTAAAGTAAAACATTTAGTCTTTATTCGCGGAATAATCCCTAGACACGTTACAAGCCGTAATATCCTTTTTTAACTCGATATAAGACCCCGTCGCGGCATTCAACTGCCTTCCATAGATTGAGCATCGGGACCTCTCTCATTTGAATTATCCCATCAAAAATATAAATTTAGTGTAAAAATCAATTGGATTCACAGGAACGCAACAATGTTCAGCAGCCTATTCACCAAGTGTAATGATATAATTGGGCGTTTTACTCAAAAAATAAAAAAAGTCATAAAACACACAGTAAAGAATTCTGTGTTGTAACTGTTTGGAACAATGTGAGAGAAAAGTACATTTAAATAAAGAAAGTATTGACTGTTTAGATAATAACAATACTTTATTTTAAAAAATTTAAACAATTGTGGATTACACACTCCTGCGGTCTCATAGTAAGTTTTAATATTTTTTCCATCTTTAATAAAATAATATAACATTTACAACAAATAACATCATTATGATAGCGCCGTATACTGTTTTGCCACCTTGCAAAATCTTAGTTTCCCAGGTAATAAGTTATCACATTTTTCAAAGCATGAGCACATGTTTTAATTTGCTCATAATAAGTGTGGATTACAAGCAAAATTATTCAAGAGTATTTATACATATGTTTGATTGCAGTACAGTAAGCCAACTTATTTCAGATTACCTTACATGTCAACATCTAATTTACCAACTTGCAACACAACGGCAGACATTACTGGTGCCCATTTCACGTATTTGAATAACTCTAACATAAATCAAAAACAATGCAAATGTAAACGACCTTGTGAACATATTTTTTACCAACCTATTATGCATGCAAATAACGTCTTAGAGGTATTTAAGGTTCATACATTTCTGCACTTTCTAATGGCTGATAGTTTTATACAGAACACGGTAGAAAAAGAGAAATATCCAACATCTCAGTTGTTAAGCGATGTCGGGAGCATTGTAGGATTAACGTTGGGAATGTCATTACTTTCTTTGCACATTGATATTTTAAAAGGTTATAAATGGGTTCGACACAATCTGGCTGGTCGATAAAAAAATAAGGTCAGGTGATCCGATCTTGTAATCATAACAATAATTGCCCCCCCCCCCCCCCCGTCTATAAAAAAGCCAATGCAAAATAACATTATAACAAGGTTAAATTATAGTTTTCTTTTTGTGGGCAGAGCCAAACTGCATTATGTCATAATTTTCCAATGGTTTATTGTAAGCAATTAAATGTTTTATTAATTCTACATTGGATTGTTCCAAATGTTTGTTTACCGTTACAATTTTGTAAAGACTATTTGTTAGGACAAAATTAAGGTTTCTTTTTTGTTCATATCTTCTTGCTTTTATTCAAATTATTATAAATTTTCCTCAAATAATTCTAAATTCTCCTCAAATAATTCTAAATTTTCCTCAAATTATTCTAAATTTTCCTCAAATTATTCTAAATTTCCTCAAATAATTCTAAATTTTCCGCAAATTATTCTAAAATTTTCCTCAAATTATTCTAAATTTTTCTCAAATTATTCTAAATTTTTCTCAAATTATTCTAAATTTTTCTAAAATTTTTCTCAATTTTCCTAAAATTTTTCTCAATTTTCCTAAAATTTTTCTCAATTTTCCTAAAATTTTTCTCAATTTTCCTAAAATTTTTCTCAATTTTCCTAAAATTTTTCTCAATTTTCCTAAAATTTTTCTCAATTTTCCTAAAATTTTTCTCAATTTTCCTAAAAGTTTTCTCAATTTTCCTAAAATTTTTCACAATTTTCATCAAATCTTTCTCAACAGTATCTTGCATTCCAAACCTTACAGTTGCAAAGTGACAACTATCCCATTTGGTTAATAATTATAATTATTTGCAAAAATGTACGTTACTTTGCCTGAAATTTTACACGCTTGTCATTTGCAATAGTGTCCAATTAATCACCGGGTTCGTACACTTAACTTAGATATGGCATCCCCAACGTAGCATACACCGTTCAAAAACGTAAAATTTTGGCATCAAAAACACTTTTTATTGTATAAAATTTCATTTTTGGGCCGAAAAGCCAATTAAACGCCTGACTCAATGATCGCCTTGGTGGTTCGAGTGTTTAAAAGGAATAAACGTTTGGGTGTTTACTGCATTTGAGTTCACAGGTTGACACCATTTACACCTTTTGACATCATTTTATGTGTAACAAATATTGATAATTGTGTAGTATGCTATTACTGTACACCGTTTTTTAAACCTCTCAATTCTAGCAATTTATATTGAAATTTTATCATTCAGCACAACATTTAAAAATATAAATTTAGCACCCTTTTATCAAAAATAAACTTTAAATTTGTCTGCATTCGTGTAATTGGATTATTAAAATTATTTTATTTTGCTCGTATTCTGTCAATCAATTTAGTTAATTCGTGCAACAATAACAATGTACTCACCGCGAACAGGAAACGTGTGGTAGCAATATAATTTCTTCACGAATAAATAAAAATAAGTTACAATTAACAGCGTGGCGAAGTGAGCGCCGAAGTGCTTGTCCGGCGCCATTATCCTCTGACCTAGTTTTCGTCATCATCGTCCTGCAGAAATGGAAACTTTTGATGCGCTTTTTCTTTGCGCTTTTTATCTGAAAATAATAACGAAAATAATGATAAAAATTGTTTTAACCAAAAACAACAAAAATAAAACACATTAATCTTTGCTTTGGAATCGCTGGTGACTCGAGAAACCCGGAAACCTAGTCGTTGAATTTGTTTACTCGCCACTAGATGGCAGTCGGGAAACCTAAAAAACTTGCAAGACAACAAAAGGTTTGTAGCCAGTCACTGGCAACACACCCACATGGCCTAGTTCAACCACACCCTCCCAGAAAGAGTTGATAATGATGGTTGTGAAATAACGAAACATCAATATTCTGAGTGTCCTTTAAATTTCAGTACGTATGACCTTGCTCCAGTGAAAACAAATTCAGAGATTGCTGCCAAAATTGCTTTTTTAAACGATTAGAAAACAACCTAACCTGCAAGTAAAAGCATTTTCATTCTAATTAGCACAAGAAATTTCTATTTCACATAAAAAAAAACTGTTATGTATTTAGTAAAACAATTACACATATTGTAAAACATTTAAACAAATCATACATTGTAATTACTAATAGTAATTTTTAATGTTTGTGTACAAATTTTTGCTGGACAAAGGTTTAGCACCATATTCAAAAAAGCACAAAGAAATCGGTTTCTTCAGAAAATCACTGTTTATTTGAACAATACATTCCAATATTATGTTGTATAACGAAAATTTTGTATGTGTGATTATGCAGGCCAAGTCAAAACCTAAATTTGGAACACTGAGCAATTCACTTATTAACTTTATGCTTAGAATCATTTTCCTGCTGAAATAGCCATGTCAAATGCAGTTCATCATCCGCACATGGAAGCATAACAATCCTCCAATAAGTATATTGGTCCATGATACTCTTGATTGAATGTTTTGGACCGATACCCATACAGGAAAACCATTCCAATGACATAATGGCTTGGGTTAGGTTGGGTTAAGCTTTTTGTGCTTTTGACCGAATTTAAAAAATTACAAAATCCAATTTCCCGTAAAAATTCCAGATTTCTCCCCGATCCGAGACTTTGCCATTGAATTAGCACACACGACCAACGCGCCAATAGCACTCGAATTAAGTGAAGTTAAAAAATTTCACATAAAACACCGACATGGGACCGAACTTATACACAAAATATGAGACACGAGTAAATTTTAAGCGAGTATTTTCCCTACCTTCGCGGTTGAGACATCGCCAGCCAGTTACGATCGTACACTAAAGGTTTCTTCAAATCCTAAATGAGAAAAATCAATCAAATTACAGGTTATAATCATCGCAAATCAGAAACAAAACCCGTAACGTACTTTGAAGTGGATCGACAGCCATTTTGGTTAGGTTTTGTGTGAGTGCATTCCAAGTAGAGCGCGCCCTCAACGGTCAAACACTCAAGACACGGCGTTGCGTTGAACACCGAATGGAAGCAAACATTACACACTTCATAGAAAATGAGTTGGGTCAAATTGGTGCGGTAGTTGTCGCGTGGGAATGTATGGCCTATGTAGACCCTAAGAGCTTTAATTTTGCAAGTTTTGATAAAGACTTTAAGAAAAGCAAGCAAGCTGTGTCGTGGTATTTTCCCAGACTTTGCCCACTAAATTCTTTCAGTGAAATTTGTGTACTACAGTTGGAGTTATTTTGCCAGACATTCAGGGAGGGGTGTTCAAATAAGAAGACTTACTGTCTCAAGTGGACACGAGACAGTTTAACGTAAATAGTTTTCTTTTAAAATACAGCTTGTCGTAACCTTGGTTCCGGTAATAAACTTACACAATATCTTACAAATAATACTTTTATTTAACACTGTAATAATACAATAATAATACTTAATGTTGTTGGTCTCGGATCCTTCGGTCGGATACGATTGTTGCTGCACGGCAGTCTTACACGTGGCTTCTGTTGTCTAGGGTAAAATGGCGTCTTGCGAAAACACGTGTTTGCAAACGCTTCGCTTCGGCGATCTGGATAGATATTTCGATCGTAGTTTTGCTACGATAAATATCTGTGACTTTAGGTTATAGATGACTTGGGCAACGGGCATCGGTCCTCTATCAATCCGTGGTATTCGGCCTGAAAGGTGAGGTGTGATGGGCGTGCCGTTCCAACGGCGAATCAGCTAAGGGCGAATCTGGCCATTCGGACAAATGGCGAATTTCTATCTTATTTCGTCCAAAAGCAGTCCCAATGGCAAATTTCTCCCAATTCGCTATTGGGAACGTATTTGTACCTTTCTAATGGCGAATTGGTAGAAATTAGCCACAGGGGCGCACATCTAGCGCGACATCAATCTGCTGCGACAAGCCGTCCCAAAAAAATGGGTTTGCACCAAAAAACCAGTAAGGTTAGGTTCGCGGGGGGTCAAGGGGGGGCGCAGCCCCCCCTTGTTAGCCCTTCTTAGGAATTGGAAGTTGTGGTAGATGACGCCCACAGATTCGCCATTGGAAACGCAAATAACGTTTCCAATGGCGAATTTCAATATACACATTTCCAATGGCGAATTTTCCCAGATTCGCCATTGGAAACGTCAAAATAGCTTTCTAATGGCGAATTTTGGAAATTCGCCATTAGGTGATTCGCCGTTGGAACGGGTACCCGTGTGATGCTACTGTTGCTATTGAATCTATAAGTGGCGCTTCCGGTCAAAACACGAGTTTAAATACCCCTAGTGACCGGAAATGACGAATTTGCATAAATTCGGGGAGTTATGCAAATGGTGACGTCATCATTACATTGATTCCGCAGAAATGGTAAAACTAGTTTAGCTAGTTTTCTTTGTAATAATCATTTTGTGTCACATTTCCGATCAAAGAATAATATCATTTATTTATTATACACATATATATTTTATAAAACATTTTGTGACCTCAGGATCACCACAAGCTCAATTATTTTAATACATTTAATTCGGGATTGGGTGTACTTCAACGGCAGGAAAGCTCTGTTGAGCAAAGTTAGGTATGAAAAACCGTATGAAAAAAATTTGAAATTTGAAAATTACTATTTGTATTAATAATTAATATTTCCCATTGTTCTTTTTGTAATTTATTTTAATACATCATTCCTTTTAGTATTGTAAGAATTATTCCTTGAATTAGAGTGATTTGAGAAAACTTGGTTCTATTATTATTGTTATTAAAATATTGTATAAGTCTTGTTTAAGCAATTTTATAAATATATACGGTTTGTGCCTAAGAAATTAAAATTTAATTTAATTAAATTGTAAGTTTACTGTGTTTTGTAATAAATTAAAGGAAGAGGACTTTTCTGCTGGAAATTGAGTTTTCAGTCTAAAAATTTGAATTTTTATCTGAAAAATTTCTTGCTGAAAAAATTCAATTTTCAATTTTCTAGTTAAAATAGCAAATTACGGCTACGTCCCAGAAGCGGCTTGGGAAAGTTTCCGCCGCCGCCACGTAATAAAACAGCACTTTATTAAGAGAATTGTTCGTTTGTCGCTTTTCTAATCAATGGGTGTAGAAATTAATTTTTTTTCGTCAGTTTCCTCGCTAATCAATGGGCGCGGTGGAAGCAGAAGATATTTCTGGTGATTTTTACAGCTTTATCATTACGTTTTTTGGATTTCTGGCAATGACCCGGGAACGTCAGTGGCGAAGCCTTCCATGTCGTATTAAATTAGAATTGGCAACTCGCATGACAAATTACTCATTCGAAACTAAAAATTTGTGAAGCACGCCAAATTCAAGGAGGGCAAAGCAAATTAAAGTTCCATCTTAATATTTATATATTTGTTATTTTTATGTTGCTTTTTAGATTTAGGGTCACTACTAATGCCTCGTTAGACTACGTTGTGGTGGATCCTGAAGCGATTGCAGAGATTTTCCACTGCATTAATGATAAAAGCAGTGTGTTTCAATGTGCGCACAAGCTAAATAAAATTGTCGTTGCCCCTTTTTTGTCTGAGAATAGAATACAAGAAAAAGAGAGTCCAAAATGGCGTTATATGGCCACCAATTTGAGGAGGGACTAAAGCACTGTGCTTCAGATTAAGGATGTTGAGGGTATTATTTAAGAAGTTAAAAAATTTGAAATTTGAAAATTAAAAATTAAAAATATAATTCTAATTTTAATTTTGCAGGTCTAAAACTACATGGTACCGACCAAAAGAAAGACCAGCTGCAACTGACCATCGCCATAACCCGTACGATACATTTTTTTCATCTGAGCAAAGTTAGCACCCAAAAAACGGTCCGTATATTCAAGAAAAGTCAATCACCAAGTGGTCAAGGAGAGGAAAGAAGGGGAAAAAAGGAGCATAATGTGATTAACATTCCTGAGTTTGCCCAGACATTAACCAAGTACATTCCAGATAACAGATTGGAGAGCAGAAAGGAGAAATTGCGTTGAAAATAAATTTTTCTAACAAATTTACAAAAAAGAGATTGATTTCTTTGATTTAAGTTATTACTTATTAGTCGCTTTTTGCATGGTCGGTATAGATAGCAGCAAAATTACTCAAAAGGAATGTCAAAATTATTATCCTTGATGGTGGGGAGATTTATAACAGAAGCGCAAGTAAATTTACATATTTAAACTGTTGGATTTAAAGCAATTTGTTCTCCGTTTATCCTCGTTTTATTTTAGTTTACAATTATTGTCTGTATGGTGTACCAAATAGATTACCATACTTGTGCTCACTTTAGTTGTATAGCAATATTGGATTAAAACATGCCATGTTCTTTTTCATATCAAATGGCTCTTTATTTGATCCAAGCATCAACATAAACAACTATTTCATTCCGGCCGTAACGACTGTACCGTTCCTCACAGTTGACCCACATCACCGAAAACTTTAAAATCAAGTCAAAGGGATATGGAAAGCAGATGCTTCGGTCGTGCATTTAATTTAGACAGTAATTTATTATTATCATTATTATACAGCAACACCAACCCAGTAAGGAAATAGAGACAAAAGCAGAGAAAAGAGAGCCTGGAGTAAGGACTGAGAGGAAGGCGGACGTAAACCAACTGACCTTGTTGTTCATAAATAGCGCTATGCAAGGATTTTATCGCTTTTTAGTCATTTTCTTAAAACAATTTTATCGCTTTTTGTTCAATTATGTATGTAAATAATCTTTTGTTTTTTTAGTGGCAGTTGCCCACATAATGAAGATTGTTAGAAGTTACGACCATCTCCTGAATCACGCCTGCTTGACGAAAGAAATCTTTTGGCAATTTTTAATTACCGAGTGCAATTCTTCAGAATTACCAAGCAATTGTAGATTTAGAGCAGCTCTGAAAAGAGTAACCATCAAATGGTGCAAGGGGAAAATACCTCAGAAACATGCAGTTACAGTGTGTGGAGCAGGAATAATATTAATAAATATGTTAAACTTGAAGAGAAATAAATGTTCCTACAAATTTACCACACAATTTCCAAAGTCCTTGGCTACAAATGATGTTTTAGTTGAAGTTTTCAAAATGGCGTCGGAGTAGTAAAGAAGCACAACCACACGTTTTACAAAGCAAAAGTACACTAACTTTATTCTATTCATAAAGGAAAAAGGAAATGCAAATGACGAGTTCGGAGAACCAATCACAAGCATCCGTAAGATATGGGCATGACGTGTTCGAGCAGAGGAATGCAAAGGGATTAAGAGGGATTAACAAGTTAAGATTCCAATAAAAGAACAGGTCAACACATCTCAATGGAAATACAAAATACATTATAATATAAAATGTAACATCGAAATCAAATACACAAATCAAATAAAATCATAAATTCAATATTAAAAATCACAAGTAAAAAATGGAAATATAAATCAACAATACTAATTTAAACAATATAAATGAAACTCAAATAATAATTCACGTGTAAAATCATCCGATTTTCACAAAATATATACGATTTGTGCCTAGGAAATTGAAATTAAATTTAATTAAGAGAGAGAGAGAGAGAGAGAGAGAGAGAGAGAATCAACTCAGCCACTTCAAATGGGATTAATTAGGATGAGCAAGGTTGGAAAGCATTCATACTTATTACTTAGAATATATTTATGGAAACCCATCAACACCAAGGGCATTCTTTCAAAGCTGCTCACGCATTATTGCCGAACCCACGTAAAAATATTGTAGAAATATTGATTTTTATGCAAAAGTGCACTTTTTGTACATGAATAGTGAAATGTGCATTTTTACACGTGAAATGTGCATTTTTACACGTGAAATGTGCATTTTTACACGTGAAATGTGCATTTTTACACGTGAAATGTGCATTTTTACACGTGAAATGTGCATTTTTACACGTGAAATGTGCATTTTTACACGTGAAATGTGCATTTTTACACGTGAAATGTGCATTTTTACACGTGAAATGTGCATTTTTACACGTGAAATGTGCATTTTTACACGTGAAATGTGCATTTTTACACGTGAAATGTGCATTTTTACACGTGAAAATCATTTTTCTGCAGAGTCTGGTCAGCTACAGTACAGAAATGCATCAGGTTTATACAGTTTAATCGAATTGGTGAACGCTACACTCCAATGCACTCTTACAACACCAAATAATTTGTGACCATCTTTCACCAAAAACAAAACAAAAAGAAAAGAAACAAACTGCATTTTGTTGCAAGAGAAAACAAAAGTTTTTTCCATTCAGTTATTAGGCATAAGATTCAGCAAACTGGAACCAAGTCAGCTGCACAAAAGACCCTTTATAGTCCAATACAAAAGCAAATAAAAGAAATTCAACTGCACACAAAATCTCTGTATTCTATTCCATTAGGCCTATAGGATTCAGCACTAATATTTGCAAGAAATGGATCATGAATTCAAGGATGAATGAAACAAACCTGTGTTTTGAATAAATTTCCTTCGGGATAGAGAAATACAAAAAGGAAAAATAAACTCTGCATTCTGTTGCAAGAGAGAACAAATTGGAACAAAAATCCATTCAGTCATTAGGCCTACGAATATCAGCACTAATACTGAAATATTAAAACGAACGAACGATCGATCGATTTTACTGAGAAATGAAATGTGTGTTCCTCATATGAATTCTCGGATGAATGGAATACGAGATGCACAATTGAAAACCATCAAAATGGAAATAGAAAAACGATGAGAAAAGAACAAGTAAAGAACGAGGCGAAGCAAAGTGAACAATGGCCGACAACGAGCGAGACTCGTAACACGAGACACGAGACAGCACACCAGAGAATTGACAATTGCTAACTCAATAAACAAATGTACAACATACAAAGTGTTAAAACGTACAATTCAACCTGGTGGTAATTCAAGGTGTAATAAAAATTAACTACAGTTATTATGTTGTGACCCGACTGGACCGGGGTCAACGAAGAGTTTCTCTCGTGACCTCGTTTCGGGTGTAAGGGGAGCCGCAAGCGCGTCTCCCTTCCCTCAGTGCATTGACATCTAGTCAATGGACAGGCGTCTGCCCTGAGGGAGTGGGGATGGCTCGTCCACCCCACCATTGGGTGATTCCGGTCACCTGTCAACCCCGCTTTGTGCAACGGAATGTGCCTTGCACTGAGCGGGCAGAACCAACACAACCATCAAACGAGAAACACACGTAAACCCGTCGTCCTACAAGATCAGGCCCAAGTAAAATATACTGGGATTGACCAAGGACAAAGGACAATTTACCGTGAGTACGTTTGGTCAGTGTCAAACTCCGCAGAGTAACCTGCGAGATAAGATTACCACACTATTTTAGCACACCAGCTAGAAATAGTAAAAACCACTCCAGTTTAGCGAGTTGTGCAGACAAACGGTCGCACAAGCCTAAACTGCAGTAAAACCACGACGAGCGTTCCCGCCGCTGTGTGACCGCCGGGAGCCAGAAGAGTCCGCCGCTGTGTGATCGCCGGACACCACACAAAAACCTAGACAACAGCCCGAAGTAAGCCTTTTAACTAAGCATTCACTCGCGCCCGACCAGCGTGAGCCCGAAGGACCAGCCAGAGACGAGCCGAGGACGCCATATTGCCACGCCGGCCCAAGACGACACCACGTTGCCACAACGAGGACGCCATCTTGGACACGACCGAGACAACAGACGACCTCGCCGATTCCAGCCAGCTTTCATCATACCTTTACCTTTCCATTTCCCTTCACCCATTCCGATTTACCTTTTACCTACCTTTTATATATATATATATATAAGATATATCTGTACATTGTCCCACAGAATAAATCTATATTATATTTTACCTTTTATATCTGTGTAATCATTTCTTTGGGTAAACCGCTTGAGCAAAGCGGTAGTGAGTTAGTCGAATTAAGTAATCAACCCACGAGTTAGCGACGGTTAGAGTTGAGCGCGACACGTGGGGGCCTGTCCGGGATCAAGTCGAATAACTGATTCTAACCTGTGATTACATCATACCCAAAGCAAGAAATGGCAGATAATACCCGAGTAACAGATTCCGACTCCGACGCAAACAAGAGAGCCGGCAGTCGTAAAGGCGCCGACTATCACTTGCGATCTGGAGGTCCCTTACCCAAAGCCTCAGCGCACGAAGCGAGGCAAAAACGGCGTAAGCCTAAACCCGATCGTAGAAGCGCATCCGAGGCATCGCACCCGTCTCGCACCGAGACGAGGCAGCGATTGGACGAGACAGAGCGGGGTGAAGAGCAATCTCACTCCAAACTGCCGCGTTCTAACCGTGACGGCGAGACGAGCGGAAACGAGGTTTTATCCCGTAACCAATCGCCTCGTCTAACGCACGACACCGAGGTGGGCAGTCCGAAAGCAGCGTCTCCGATACAAAAGACGGCCTCAAATACGACCGCTAATTCGGCACTAAACACGCCAGTTACGCACAGTCGACCAGCCTCGGTAGTGTCTGAAGGGCACAAGTCCAACTCGTCCTCTGTCAAGCGTGTTTCAAGCCAGCCTTACAGCGTCTCGGGCACCTTGATTGATGCGATGCAGTTGGCACAAGCGGAGGGAGTGAGATACACCCTTCCGACGGGGAAGATTACAGTGTACGAAACGTTACAAATCGTACGTGCAGCTTTAAAAGCGCACAGTGTATCCCCACAAATCACCATTGTTGAAGGTGCACACGCTCAACAATTGGTTGATTCCGCTCAATTTGAAGCGGATGCAGAGAACGAGGCTCGACAAGCCATTCGCGAGAGACGGAGGAAGCTGGCGGAAAGAGAAGCGCAAGCTCTCGAGTACGGCAGAACCCAGCCCAATCCGACGACTCCCGAGGAGGTAGAAATAGTTGACCGAGCCCTGAGAGCACATCGATATGCTTTCCACTCGCAACAAGAAGCAGAACGAGCATTTATGGCCAGATTGCGACGAGATGACCCGAAATCCGTTCGCAAACCAGAGGTCAGTTCATCCGAGCTGTCCGACGAGAGCCTAGAGGGAGACCCAAAGCGCACGCCGAAGGCCAAACCCAAACCCCAGCCGGAGAGGGCGACACCAGCTACTCCGAGCAAGAGAGATGCGTCGGCCAGAGAACAACAAACTCGGCCCCGCATGAAAGCTCTCGATTCAGCCACAAATAATGCGATAACACGGTTAATCAACGCTAATAATGCTAGGCGAAATGAAGAGCAAGCTCTCACAAGCCAACAGCAAGATAATCCGCAAGGGACTGAGTGGCAACAACCAGTACCCATCCTTAAAGACGACGAGTCGTCAAGGAGACAATCGCATGATCGCACCTCTTCGCGAGGAGAAGGCAAACGCGACGAAAGACCGAAATATTATCGCTACGGAAATAGTGATTCGTCGTCAGATGGGCTGGAGTCAAATGCACCCAGTCATCACGATTCGGAGAGAGGTTCCGGAGAAAGACGAAGGGAAAGAGAGCGCGATGAACGCAGGGAAAGGGAACGTGACGACCGTCGTAGGGGCCGGAAAGAGTCAAACTCTTCACGGCGCAACCCGCCACGCCACTCACCGTCTCCTGACCCCAGCTCCGACCCCTCATCCAACGACGACAGACGAAAGGAAAAATCAAGTAATCGCCGGAAGAGATCCAACTCTCCGCGCGATAGAGAGAAACGACGTCGATCGGAAAATAGCGACCACCGACGGGAGGAGTTTCAGGACCTTCCCCGACAAAGCGCGTTTACCGATTCGACGGGTCGGCAGTATACGATGGGAGAGCTTGGAAGAGCCCTACTCGGCTCGTTGAAGGCCGAGGGAATCGATCTGAGCAAACGAAACGATCGTAATCGTAGCACTGGCGACCGCGTAAAGAAAAAATACGCTGTCTCCCGACGTGACACCATGAGTGTTACCGGGAATATTAGGTGGCAATTTTATATTCAGAACCGTTTCGACGGGTCATGGAAAGCGGGAGATCGCTTCCTTGACGAAGTAATTCGAATTAAGACTGCCACTAAAGCCACCGTAGGAGACATGCTCACCCACGGTATTGTCGAGCTAATGACAGGCTCGGCACGTGAGTGGTACCAAGGATTGAAAGGCGTCAATTGGGACGACTTTTTAATGAGATTCGACCTGCGCTACGGCGAGACACCCGAAGAGGTGAGCCGAAAGATGCGAGGTCTTCGCCAGATGCCTGGTGAAACCATAATGGATTACGACATTCGCGCCAGATTGTTGTTCGAAAAGGCCCCGATGGAATTTCACGCCACGGGATTCAACCTTTTCTTTCTCGGCGGTTTGTCGGAATACTCGCAAAGGGTGCTACTTGAAGAAAGGGCACCGACAGGAGGTAGCTACGAGGAGATGAGCGCCTTCCTGTTCGAGAACACGATAGATATCGAGAAGAGATATTATTCCGCTTTACCAGAAGCGGAGAAAGCAGCGACCGCAAAACGTCTCAAGTTGAGTGCGGAAAGATATGGGGCGACAGATAAGATTATGCGCCCTACTGAATATCTTAGCGGTATAATGGAGCTGGCAGAAGCTAGCGTTGGTTTGCAAATAAAAAATAAACTGACATC
This sequence comes from Strigamia acuminata, assembly GCA_949358305.1. Taxonomy (NCBI): domain Eukaryota; kingdom Metazoa; phylum Arthropoda; class Chilopoda; order Geophilomorpha; family Linotaeniidae; genus Strigamia; species Strigamia acuminata. Next base: position 4,273,116 of record OX442314.1, read on the forward strand.
CCCGCTGCCTTCCAACCCTTTGGCCGCCCCTAAAAAGGCACCGACAGCGTCAGCCATGCAAGCGACACTGGAGGAGGTCAAGGAGGGGGAGGAAGCCGAACAAAATGTCGGAAAATCAGACGAAAAAGAAGAAAAAGACGATTATTCGACGGACGAAGAAATACGAAGCTATCGCGATACCTTATCAACGGGTTGCGATGAGGAAGGACCGCTAGTACATCTCATCCATCGAGATAGAGCGGTAGAAGAATTTCGCGCCAGGTTAAAACCAAATGCCGGTCGAATTCCGAAGTATTTTCGGAAAAATTACACGCCACCGTCGAAAGCAGACCCTGAAAAGAAAAAATCGACTGAAGCCCCAAGAGACAAATCAAATATTCGCTGTTTCAAGTGTAACCAACCGGGCCACTACTCCAATGAGTGCCCAAGAACAGCGAAAGAAGACGCTAAGTTTGACGCGATAATGAAGCAGATGGCAGAGATTAAACTCGCCATGGCAAAAAACGAGTCAAAAAACGAGTCAGCGCAGGCGGCGAAGAAATAATTTCTCGACCGTCTGCGCCATTCATGAAGAAAAAGGGGTTTAACAAAGGGTTCGATAAGCCGCCACCAGTCAAAGAAATGGGTAGTGACATAGCTAACGCCCAAATTCAAGACAGGGCCAACAACGCTTTGCAGGTAATTACCGCAAACGCTGAGGCTGAGGCGGAAGAACCGAACCTACTGCTTGAAGAATTACCTCAAGTAGTCGAAGACACAGAAGAATTTCGTGTTTTCATGTGCAACGTGGCGGTCGAATACACCAACCGCCTATGCATGTTGCCCATGACAATAGAACGTGAAAAAATTATGGGACTGCTAGACTCGGGAGCAGATCGCTCGTTCGTTTCCGAAGACATAGTAGCATCATTGGGTCTCACCGATAAGATAAAAGGCGTTAATAAAAATATACGTCTAAAAACCGCCAACGGAATGGCGCGTCCAAAAGGAGTTATATTATTGACCATGGAGTGGCTCGGAGGGGTAGAACAGCACCCTTTCCTGGTCCTGCCCACATGCGACAGAATTTTTCTGTTGGGCTTAGACCTCATGGCGTCAATGGAAATACAACCCAATCCAATAACGAAATCTTGGAATTATATCAGAAATGATAAGGAAAGACCCGCAATTGTCGTGCCACCAGCTCTTGTAAAAGAAGCGGCCGACAAGACACAGTGGGAGAAAGGCCTAAAGAAATTCGTTCAAGATTACGATTTTAAAGCATTCGTAACAGAATTGCAACGGGACAATGTAGTGGAAACGCTTGTCGCCGACGCCGCTTTAGAATTAAACGAAGCGGCAGCCCTACGAAGGGTCCTACTTAAATATGAGGGGATCCTGTCGAAAAAACCGGGCCGAACGAATAGGGCTATTCACGAAATTAAATTGACGGATAATAAACCTATACGAGTTGCGTATAAGGGAATGAACCCGCAAAAACGTGAAATAGTGCAAAAAATGTGCCAAGAAATGCTAGACAGTGGCATTGTCTCCGAGGCCCAGGGAGAATACGCGACGCGAGTTGTGCTCGTGATGCGCCCGGGCTCGGACCCACGCCTATGCATTGATTACCGCCCATTAAACGCGGTGACAGAAATAGATCCCATACAGATGCCGTCTATCGAATCCATTTTGAGAGAGCTTAGCCCCTTTTCTTGGGTTACGACGATGGATCTGTCGAAGGGATACTGGCAAGTTGAGATGAGGCCAGAGGATAAGTTAAAAACAGCATTTTACTCGCCAATTGGACGGTTGATGTTCAACGTCATGCCATTTGGTTTAGTGAATGCTCCCAGTACCTTTCAGAGACTAATCGAAAGCGTATTGGGTGATATCCTGCATCAGTTTGTGTGGGCATACCTAGATGACATAGTTATTGCCTCTAAAACATTCGAAGAGCACATTGAGCACATCGACCAAGTGCTCACCCGGCTGGCAAAAGCTGGGTTACACGTGCATCCGGGCAAAAGCAAGTTCTGTCGAAAGGAGCTTGCCTTCCTGGGTTATCGCATTGGAGTCAATGGTTTAGCTATTGGCCCCGAAAAAATCGATGCGATTAATCGTTTCCCACCACCCGAGGACGTTAAAGGTGTCCAACGGTTTATGGGAATGATAAACTTCTTCGGCAGGTTGCTACCGGGTCTAGCTGAAGTGGCAGCCCCAGTTACCGACCTCCTGAAGAATGAAAACGAATTTGTATGGTCAAATGAGTGCAACATCGCATTTAATGCAATAAAGAGGATGCTGACGGAAGTCGGCGTAATGCCTCTACCCGACTTAAACCGGCCGTTCATATTACACACGGACGCCAGCAGAGTTGGGTTAGGAGCGGCGTTGCTCCAAACACACGTGCGCGACGGAGTCGAACAAGACCTGCCGTGCATGTTTATAAGTCGCAAACTCCAAGGCGCTGAAAAGAATTACAATGCCACCGAGTTGGAGTGTTTGGCCGTTGTGTGGGCCATAAGGAAATTCAGAGATTATCTCGAATATACCAAATTTGTGGTCCACACAGATCATCAAGCGTTACAATGGCTGATGAAATTAAAAGAGCCAGCCGGTCGACTAGCCAGATGGCAGTTAGAACTGATGGCATGCGACTTGACCATTCAATACAAGCCCGGCAAATATAACGTCGTGGCTGACGCTCTGTCACGGGCACCAGTGTCAGATCCAATCGACGCTGACGATGATGGCGAGGATGACTCCCGCATCATTTATTGCCCTACGAGTTGTCACCGTTGGGATTTAAGGAAGATGAATGAAATTCCCACCGCGTCTCCGGCAGATGTAAAATTCTGTGGATTTTGGACGCGGTTATACCAACCAGCTGCTGACAATTACCCAAATGCAAGGAAGGAATTTAAGCTAGAGCGGAGAATAAATGACCCGCTTCTAAGCGCCTTCCACGCTCATGTCGGCGAGCAGATGCAAAGCAGTCCCCCGACAAGGGAGGAAATAATTGTGCAACAAAAATTAGACAAGAAATGTCAGGACAGAGCTAGATTCGTACTGACAGGAAAATATCCGCCCAATCTAACCAGAAGGCAGAAGCGTCGTTATGCACACGAATCCATAGATTACCTATTGGATGACGGCCTTTTAGTGAAACATCACCCAAATCACCAAGATGACTTGAGTGAATCGGACACCGCAGTAAAGGTAGTAATACCTGCTTCCTTAATCGGTCGCGTGCTGTGGTTGTTACACGGGCACCCGCTTGCGAGCCATGCGGGAGTAAGCAGAACACTCTATCGTGCTACACAGCTTTTTCACTGGACAGGGATGAAAAAAGATATTGCTCTTTTTGTCCACCAATGTCAGCGATGTCAAGCGTGCAAGCCGAGGAGTAAATCACCATTCGAAACTATTTTCTTAGGGCCTTACGCGCCTTTTGATTGTTTAAGTGTCGATGTGATGGGCCCAAAACCCGTTACGGGAAATAAAAATGCGTACATTATCGTTATAATGGACGTGGCAACTCGTTGGCCCGAGTTGTACGCCGTCGCTAGACCTTCAGCAGAGAAAATCGTTGAATGTATCTACGACGTGGCGTTACGTTACGGATTTCCACGTAAAATTATATCCGATAACGGACCCCAATTTATCTCGAAAATTTGGGGTAAGTTTTGTGAGAAATTCGGGATTGTGGCGTCACATACTTCGACCTACAATCCCAGAACAAATCCCGTTGAGCGACTCAACAGGGACATTAAATATGCACTAAGCATATTCACTGACATCCACAATAGGTGGGATGAATACTTGAGGGAGATCGCGTTCAGCATACGAACAACAGTCTCGAGGACGAGAGATTTTTCTCCGGCCTACCTCAACTTCGCCCGAGAGCTACGAGTGCCTTGGGACCCACGAGTGGCAGAGTCGGTAAATGTGGTGGACCCAGAGAAACCACATGAGTATGTATATAAATTGGAGCAAACAATTTCGAGCACATACAAACATATGATGGCGCACATTTTTAACATGCGCGACCGCATTTTACAAGATAAAAGCGGTGGAAAATTTGTGAATTTCGAGAACAATGATTTAGTGTGGAAGGACACACACATCCTCTCAAATGCAGCGAGAGGAATCACCGCCAGCTTGGCCGACAAGAGAGATGGTCCGTATGTGATCATCGGCAAGCATGGCGGTAACGCGTATAAATTACGCAAGCTCGAGGACAACACCGAGCATAAGTCGATACAAGTACGAGAGTTAACTCCGTACATTCCGGAATTCCCGCAAGAAATGTGGGCCAAAGGCCAAGTCAAGTCTAAAACTGACGGCCAAATCGTCGATATGTTCGCTGGCGAGTCGGAAAAAGCACCGCCAAGTGACAACGAGGAGTATTTCGACGCCCCTTCACCTCCGGTAAACGAGATAGTTGAATCCGTTCCGGATCCAATTTTGGTCGGGGGGGAAACAGGAGAAACTCCTGAAACAAACACAAAAAACACGGATAAAAAAGAAAACAATAATGAGGAGGTACAGACACAAAAAACAACAAAAAATATCGTACCTGCCTCGATCCGTAACCTGCGACCAAAAAGAGATAATCCGTTCATAAAAGGCGGAAAGGTCGTAGGAAAGAAGTAAAATAAATTACGAGTCGATGGCGGCACTAAAAATAAATGTAATCGACCGATAGTGCAAGCCATCACGTCGCAGAAAATTTCGCTAAGTCCAACAAAGCGGATATCGGTCGAATTCGCGTCACGAGATGGCGTGGAAACGCGGGACCCGTAGCAAAATTATCGGCACGGGTCGGATACCGCGTGCAAAAGACCCCGTAGCAGCAATCGCGCACGGGAGTGAGAACAAAGGAGACCCGTAGCGTAACATGCGCACGGGTAGGTGCGCACTAGTCTCAAACACCCGGGTTCTGGAGTATATTACCCAGAATCCATCGCGATTACCTCGTGTTCACACAGACTTCCGCTTTTCACAGCTGATCGCTGCATTCGTGCGTGATCCTCGTTTTTAACGTTTTACCGAGTTTTTCACCGAGTTTTTGAGATAGTTTTATCATCCTTTTTAAATCGTGATTGAGATTTTTGTGCGCGCTCCTCGCCATGGACGAGGAAGAGAACGACGTGCTGGCCATCGAGCACGAGGACGAGGAAAACTGGGACCGCGATGTAAACCAAGTCCAGCCCGATCAGGTAGAAGTCGGCATCGGCACATGAGAACTAGTTCCGTGCTGCTGAAGAAGAAATTTTGTTGACTAATACCTGACATGAGTGCTTTGCACTCGAAATAGCGTATAATTAATTATTAACCGCGATCGCTCACACGATCGTATTTTTTTTCCTTGTTAATTTGTTTTCGAGGTGCGAGCGCAGACTTCACGTCGCCTCGCGTCTCGAAAATTCCTCATGACTTGAGTCACGAGCGAGACAATGGGCTCGAGCCATAGATAATTTTATGACAAGGGGAGAATATTCTGTAAAAGAATATTTTTTCTCCACAAGTAATTTGACGCATCAAATTGATGCAACTTAACATTCGTACGATGAATTTTTCGGTGTGTTGGATAAATTTAATTTGACTTTAACTTTTTTAAAAATTAGACAAAGTCCGACTTCGGAATAATTCTTTATTAGGTTTATTTATTTAATAACATTTCGACAAGCACATTTATTGTGCGATTTTAGTAATAATTTACACCCGACGAATTCTTTTTACGAATGACTGATAATTATTAATTTAATTATTAGTAATGTTCTAATTAATGTTAGAATTAATTTGAAGTAAAATCTGATGATAAGAATCCAGATTAAAGGCTCGATTCCGTCTCGCTGTGCGTTTTGGACATGAGACAGATTTTTCACGTGATGACTTCTCTTTTTCTATCCGACGAGGGACAATTCGTCCTACGTTTGCACCGATAGACAGGAATCGGTCTCGACGGACGGCTGCACGTACTGGCAACGTCCCTCGAAACCAACCATTTATCTACGTATTTAAATATTAACTTTTTATTAATTGTTTATTTCTCCATCCTTCCAGATGGCACTACGTAAAACATGGGGACCATTAGACCCCGCTTGCATCACTCGTGGCGGGATATTTCGAGGCGCGCTGCCCGATTTTTACCGACGATGTTTCGGCGAAGACGCCGACCCTTGGCGCCTGCGAATACTACATTCCCGATGCATCGCCCGACGTTGGGTACGAGACTGTACGCTCCTGGACACGTTCCCGGAGGGGATGCGCGAAGGCATCGCCACAGAGTTAGCTCGTGACGAGGACCCGAAATCGCCAATTTTCCACCCCGGATTGTCAAGTCAGTACACTGGCACTCCGGCGGAGGAACACGTGCTGCATGCGTGGCGAGCAGCCGAGACAGAAGAGGCCCGTGAGGCCATCTATCAGCAGTATAGACAACAGCTGGTGGATACCGCTGCGGCAGTGGCCGAGCGCATCCTCCAAAACGAGGGGATGACCGCGGATGATATTCATCTGTGGTTTGAGAGGCTGCGATTGGGAGAGAGTACGCCCCAGTGGAGACCTCGGATGGGAATTTTGACGTCCCAAGCCGAGATGTGGCAGCTCCACTACCTGGGGATTTTGGGGCCCAAGAGCAGCTACCCGCGGAAGCGCAAGCGCTCCAAAGGCGCCGGGGACAGCCAGTCGCGTTCCCCAGCGACAACCAAGAAGCAGCGTGTCGCTCAAAACACGACTGAAGGCAACGAAGCTGGGCCATCCACTAGTACGGTGCGTGACCCTTCGCAGTATTCCCGACCGCGAATTTTCATAAACCGTCAGATTAAAGACGGTAAGGAGTGCAAGGAGGTTTGGATGTCTGGTGACGAAGAGCGAGTCTCTCGTCCCAGCACTTCTAGACGTCCGCTGACTCATCGCGAGCAGCGGAAAAAAGATCGCAAAGAGCGATACTTCGCGAGGTGCGAAGCTCGGGGCCGTCCCATCCCCGAACCCGCCTACGTCTCCAAGAGAGCGGGTCGACGAGGTGGTAGCCAGTCAGGTGAGCGAAACGTCCCAGCGGCAGATACGCGGGACCTTCGCGAGATTCTGACTCAGATGAAGCGGACGAAACTGACACGTTTCGATCCCGCGATGAAACACGCCAGGAAGATGGGTGTTGTCACCGACGGGAAGGTGACCCCACACGAGGTGGCAAGGTGGCTCGCAGACTACATTAATTCGCGACCACGACCCGATGGCATGCCAACCGCCATCGTGCAGCCTTCAGGCTCCGGACAACATCTCCCGGCGCTCCAAGTCGCAATGACTGGAGTGCAGACGACGGAGACGCCACCACCGCCGACGCAGCCAACACCACCGCTGCCGACGCCGACGCTGCCGACCAAGACGCAGCCGCCTCCGAACCTGCCGCCGCCGTCGTTGTTGAATTCGAGCGATCCGCCGGATTTACCCACCGACCGCTCAGTCCCTCTCCCCGTTGGACAGAGCATTGCGCAGGAATGTCGAGCCAATTTGACCGGCATTTACAGGCCGAGCCAACCCCGATCCGGTTCCTCGGCCCTGTTTTTCGAGAGGCGAGACGAAGAAGCGCGACTCGCGAGAGAAGCCGCCAATCCGACTATCTCCGAGCTCTCAGCGTTTCGCTTCGTGATGGAAGACCCAAGAGTCTCCGCGCCCGCCTTGCGAGGTGTGGATCAGGCCCAGCGATATTTCATCGAATGGGCAACGGCGATGATGAGTAAGCTCTCGTGTGCCTTCACTGCGGATTCGGAGCGATCGAATCCAGTGAATCGTCGCAGCCTACAGCTATCATTGACCAAGGTCATGATGCAGCTGCTAACCCCAGCACTCTTCGGAGAAGGGCGTCAGGCGATGGCCGCATGGTCTGTCGTGGACAGAGAGGGTGTACAGGTTCCCCGTGCACTCCTCGCAGAGTGGAGCTCCATTCTGCCCGACCCTGTGTTGACTCGGTACGAGCTAACCAGGGATGTGGTAAACCCCGAATTTGAGGGGTACAAGTTGCGAAGCACGGCGTTTCGTTATACCTCCGCCACCTGGACAGCGGCGCCTACCCAACAACTGCGCGCCTTGACCATCCAGACGGAAGAATCGGCAGAGGATGTAGAAATGGTGATCTCGCCGACGAGCGGAGTTCCGATTCCGCCACCGATGCCTGCGGAGATATCCCCGCAAGGACCCGCCCTGTTCGAAGTGGCGGGTAAACCAAAGCGCTTGCTGTGCCGAACGCCACCCGTCAGGTCCGTCGAGCAAACGAAGCCGACACCGCCCGGGACCTCACCGGCCCGAGCGGCGACAACGACGCAAGCCGCTATTCCCGCGGCCACCCAGAAGCCGAAGCCGGCACCGCCTCCGCCAGACTATTACGGGCGAATCATCGAAGAGTTTCCCCATCTCTCGATGACGACGGCGACCAGGAGGTTTATCCTCGCGCAGCGGGACAAAGGCAAATCAGTCTTCATCTGGCTTCACAACCAGATCCGGAAGACTAGAGACCTCATCTTCCACCAGAGGTTGCTGAGAGCCCACCGTGTGCCAGTGACGCCAGCGGAAGCCAATGCCATCCGGCATACGAACACCGGCTTCTCCGCCTACATCCCGAGCGTTTGGTTACACGAGAGGACGCGTGCCCCGCATGAGCCAGTTGACGGCCATGCATTATGCTTCATTACGGAGCATGAGGACCCCCGAGATCGGTCCTCGGCGTTAGTAGGCGATCTACCCGCGCCACCCGGCACTCAACCGCCTGTCCCTGGAGTGAGTTACGCCCAGGTGACGGACTCAGTGTCGGGTCCCCCAGGAAAGAAGTGATCGCTCAGCCCCACGGTCTGAGCTCGGAGGGGGAAGTGTTGTGACCCGACTGGACCGGGGTCAACGAAGAGTTTCTCTCGTGACCTCGTTTCGGGTGTAAGGGGAGCCGCAAGCGCGTCTCCCTTCCCTCAGTGCATTGACATCTAGTCAATGGACAGGCGTCTGCCCTGAGGGAGTGGGGATGGCTCGTCCACCCCACCATTGGGTGATTCCGGTCACCTGTCAACCCCGCTTTGTGCAACGGAATGTGCCTTGCACTGAGCGGGCAGAACCAACACAACCATCAAACGAGAAACACACGTAAACCCGTCGTCCTACAAGATCAGGCCCAAGTAAAATATACTGGGATTGACCAAGGACAAAGGACAATTTACCGTGAGTACGTTTGGTCAGTGTCAAACTCCGCAGAGTAACCTGCGAGATAAGATTACCACACTATTTTAGCACACCAGCTAGAAATAGTAAAAACCACTCCAGTTTAGCGAGTTGTGCAGACAAACGGTCGCACAAGCCTAAACTGCAGTAAAACCACGACGAGCGTTCCCGCCGCTGTGTGACCGCCGGGAGCCAGAAGAGTCCGCCGCTGTGTGATCGCCGGACACCACACAAAAACCTAGACAACAGCCCGAAGTAAGCCTTTTAACTAAGCATTCACTCGCGCCCGACCAGCGTGAGCCCGAAGGACCAGCCAGAGACGAGCCGAGGACGCCATATTGCCACGCCGGCCCAAGACGACACCACGTTGCCACAACGAGGACGCCATCTTGGACACGACCGAGACAACAGACGACCTCGCCGATTCCAGCCAGCTTTCATCATACCTTTACCTTTCCATTTCCCTTCACCCATTCCGATTTACCTTTTACCTACCTTTTATATATATATATATATAAGATATATCTGTACATTGTCCCACAGAATAAATCTATATTATATTTTACCTTTTATATCTGTGTAATCATTTCTTTGGGTAAACCGCTTGAGCAAAGCGGTAGTGAGTTAGTCGAATTAAGTAATCAACCCACGAGTTAGCGACGGTTAGAGTTGAGCGCGACAATTATTACCGGTATATTAAAATATTTTGCTAATTAACACTAGCAGTACAAACCTAAAACAAAAACGCCTTCTCACCAAACCCTGGTCGTTTTTGGCCCAACAAAGATGTGTATAAGCGTCCCATTTCATTCAATTATCGTAGTTTAATATTTATTTTGAATCTAATTTCAGTTATTTTGTTATTTTTGGATCAAATAATGGAAATTTCCGAATTTTAGTTCAAATTTTGTCGCAATTTGTGATCAAATTTTGTTGAAATTTGACGATTTCAAGAAAACAAATTTGACCATTTTTGAACAAATTTGACCATTTTTGAACAAATTTGACCATTTTTGAACAAATTTGACCATTTTTGAACAAATTTGACCATTTTTGAACAAATTTGACCATTTTTGAACAAATTTGACCATGTTTGAACAAATTTGACCATGTTTGAACAAATTTGACCATGTTTGAACAAATTTGACCATGTTTGAACAAATTTGACAATTTTTGAACAAATTTGACAATTTTTGAACAAATTTGACAACTTTTGAACAAATTTGACAATTTCTGAACAAATTTGATAATTTTTGAACAAATTTGACAATTTTTGAACAAATTTGACCATTTTTGAACAAATTTGACCATTTTTGAACAAATTTGAGAGATGGACTAATCGGCAGCTGTCAATCGTCAGCTGTCAGCTGTCAGCTGGCAGCTGGCAGCTGACGAATCGGATTAGCGAGATAATCCCCTAAAAACGCCAAAACTAATCGGCAGCTGTCAGCTGTCAATCGTCAGCTGCCGATTTTTAGCTGTTAGCTGCGCCGATTTTCAACCGTCAGCTGCCGATTTTTGGCGGACTAATGCGCCGATTTTCGACCGTCAGCTGCGCTGGTTTTTCACCGGCAGTTGCGCTGGTTTTTCATCGGCAGCTGCGACGTTTTTAGACCGGCAGCTGCGCTGGTTTTTCAGCGTCAGCTGCGACGTTTTTAGACCGGCAGTTGCGCTGGTTTTTCACCGGCAGCTGCGCTGGTTTTTCACCGGCAGTTGCGCTGGTTTTTCACCGGCAGCTGCGACGTTTTTAGACCGTCAGCTGCGCTGTTTTTCACCGTCAGCTGCGACGTTTTTAGACCGGCAGCTGCGCTGGTTTTTCACCGGCAGTTGCGCTGGTTTTTCATCGGCAGCTGCGACGTTTTTAGACCGGCAGCTGCGCTGGTTTTTCTACTTTTATTTCAATTTTTCCATTATATTTTCACTATAAAATTTATTCTCTCGGTCAAAAACCAGCGCAGCTGCCGGTCTAAAAACGTCGCAGCTGTCGGTGAAAAACCAGCGCAACTGCCGGTGAAAAACCAGCGCAGCTGCCGGTCTAAAAACGTCGCAGCTGCCGGTGAAAAACAGCGCAGCTGCCGGTCTAAAAACGTCGCAGCTGCCGGTGAAAAACCAGCGCAGCTGACGATTGACAGCTGACAGCTGCCGATTAGTTTTGGCGTTTTTAGCGGATTAGCGAGATAATCCGATTCGACAGCTGCCAGCTGCCAGCTGACAGCTGACAGCTGACAGCTGCCGATTAGTCCATCCCCAAATTTGACCATTTTTGAACAAATTTGACCATTTTTGAACAAATTTGACCATTTTTGAACAAATTTGACCATTTTTGAACAAATTTGACCATGTTTGAACAAATTTGACCATGTTTGAACAAATTTGACAATTTTTGAACAAATTTGACAATTTTTGAACAAATTTGACAATTTTTGAACAAATTTGACAATTTTTGAACAAATTTGACAATTTTTGAACAAATTCGACACTTTTAGATAAAATTTTGTCAAAATTCTGATTTAATCACTATACATAAAAAAGTATAGTGAATCGAGATATGAACGCAATTTGCTTAAATAAAACATTCGTTAAGAATTTATTTGTCCAATATTTATTTCAAATTCCATCAATCGTACATGGACTCAATTTCGTCCCTCGGAAAATCACGAAAAACATCGGCCAACATGTGTTTCGGTATCTCGGAACCGCGCACTTGAATGGTGTAACACGCCGTCTCCACTTTGGCCAGCGACTGCTTCAGCGTGCTCAACTTTCGCGTGATTTCTCGCGGACCTTGGTTGCCCACGCCTACAAAACCGTCGTAAATATTTCGCAAGAAGCCGCATAATTCGAACGGCATCTTCACTTGATCCACGCTCCCGATCGCGCTGATGCACTTGCGCATCAATTCGCCCGTCAGATCGGCAATGCCTAAAATGTAATCGGCCGGTTGGATCAGTTCGAGCACTTGGCGCCGCAGCGAATTCGATTCGTCGTTCTCCATCGTGTCGTTTTCCTAGGAAGAAAGAAGAAAATATTTACGGTAAAAATTGTTTAGGTGCGGTCAATTTCAAATCGAAAACCCATTCTCTTGATTTTTTCTCCATTTATTTTTTAGAATTGGTGATTTTTGTATAAATAACAGTGAATCGTTTAAACAACGATCGTTTTATCGTTTAAATAACGATCGTTTTCTTGTAAAAATCGGCAAGTTGGACAAGAAAATCATCGTTTGGTAGAAAAAAATTGGTAATTTTTAGAAAAAAAATTGGTAATTTTTAGAAAAAAAATTGGTAATTTTTAGAAAAAAAATTGGTAATTTTTAGAAAAAAAATTGGTAATTTTTAGAAAAAAAATTGGTAATTTTTAGAAAAAAAATTGGTAATTTTTAGAAAAAAATTAGTAATTTTTAGAAAAAAAATTGGTAATTTTTAGAAAATCCGCTGGGTTCGAATAAGCGCCGGGGTTCAAATAGGTGCGGGGGAAAGGTATGTCCAAGGAATCACCTTGTTCAAAGTCAAAATCCCATCCGATAATCAAGTTTTTGTAATTGGTTTCTAACAATTTGAAATTGACGTTAAATCTCAATTCATTCTCCCTACGAATATGTTTTTCATTAATTCGTCCGTGATTTTCGGCAGCGACGGCAGAATTTTCTCTTTTTCGTAGAAATAGAACGTGATGGCCTCGACGAACTCTTGGATACCCGCAGTGTACGCGCGTGCGTACTGGTACGGACCTTCGTTGACCAATTCCAACGCAATTTGCTTCAAAAGTCCAGACTCCAGTTCCTTTAGTCGTTTCTCCGCTTCCTGTAACGTCAGTTCCTTGTCTTCTTCCCTATTTCGAATTAAATTAAAATTAATTTTGTGTTTTTCCATTTAATTTTGTGTTTTTTCATTTAATTTTGTGTTTTTTTAAATTTAATTTCGTGTTTTTTTAAATTATTTTTGTTGATATTTTTTTTTACTTTTTGATCCGGTGAAGCAAAAATATGATTCTTTTACTCTCGATCGTTACATCGCGACTGCATTTGACCAATCGCTCGTATTTATCATGTTTGGCATCCAGTTCTGATTGATAGGTGAGGAATGATTGAATTATCGGCGAATTTGTGTCGTAGTCCTGCGCTGTCATTTCTTCTTGTCCGAAATGTTTTTGTTTCTGACCGCCGCCTCTTCTCTGACCTGTCGAATCAAACGATAAAATACTCAAACTAACATATTTAACTCTCTAAAAATACTCAATAAATGTAATTACCCCTGTTTCCATCCCGCGAAAATCGTTTTTCGTGCGAAGACATGACAAAACAACGAGGTAAACAAACGGCGTTATTAAAACGCTTTATGGTTATATGTTCAAATTCGCCACCAGTCGGTGCGCCAAACAAAATTCAGCACGATATTCAAATTCCCAAACAATATTTCCAATGTTTTTATTTTAAAAATAAATAAAAAACGCTTTATTAGCAAAGTACAACGTACAAAACACTATTTTTCTTATTTGAAATTTATTTAGTCATCCAAACTGGTCTGTAACTATCCTTTCGCATCATAACTCGATCAATTATTGCTCCATTCTAAAAAAAACAAAAAAATTAAAAAATTAAAATATAAAAATATAATTAATAATACTTTATCATTCGATATCTGTTCCCAAAACAAATTCTTAGCATCGATCACAAACAACCGCGTGAAACCATAATCCTCGCTTCTAAAAGCGCTCCAGTCCTTTTTATCAGATTTAAATCCGTTTCGTTGACAAATTGAACCCTAAAACCAACAAATTATTTTTAATAAAATCAAATTTATATTAAAATTTATACAAAAATTAATAATTTTACCGCAGCGCCACTAATGACATGGACGGGCGCTTTCGGATTATCATACGGCGCTTCGTAGCTGCCATTTTGTACGGTCATGTTGAACACGGGCCAAAATCTCTCGTACGAATTCTCGTGCGCCCACAACTCCAAATCGACTCCATATTTGTAGAAAAGCTGCTCCAATGCGTACTCTCGGATATGTGGTAAGCCCGTACGAATCTGGTAAAATATAAATTGAAAATTGAATCATTTAACTACATCGATCAATATTTACGACGCCATCTTGTTTTGTGCAGTCATCCGAATTGTTGTTGGAACAATACATGGGCCGATGTCCCATTGTGATGATCCAGGGTCGTTTACGTCGGTTTTCGTCGAGATTTGCTCGCTAAATAGAAAAAATGTTGTAAATTGGGAATATTTTTGGTTGGTTGTCAAGTTTTTTCTACTTTGAGGTCTTTGTCCAACCAATTGAATTGTTCCACAATTTGCGACCAGCCGAATTCGGTGGAGAAATAAAACTCAGTTGAAAATGAAATGATGTGAGCAGAGCCAATATTCCAACTGTAATGTAAGGGAGTGGTCGTTTTTTTGTCTTTGTTAGGCATCGAGAACCGGTTTTGGTAGTTTGAAAAATTGCTGCAATCAAAACAAAATGAAATGCCGTAAATATTTAGATCAGTAATGAGATGATTCGGTCTGATCCCGTCTTTATTTTTTAGCCATGAAAGCTGCATTTTTATGCACAAAACAGCATTTTTATGCACAAAAACAGCATTTTTATGCACAAAAACAGCATTTTTATGCACAAAAACAGCATTTTTATGCACAAAAACCGCATTTTTTTGCACAAAAACAGCATTTTTATGCACAAAAACAGCATTTTTATGCACAAAAACAGCATTTTTATGCACAAAAACAGCATTTTTATGCACAAAAACAGCATTTTTATGCACAAAAACAGCATTTTTATGCACAAAAACAGCATTTTTATGCACAAAAACAGCATTTTTATGCACAAAAACAGCATTTTTATGCACAAATCAGCATTTTTATGTGCAAAATTGCATTATAAGTCTCAACACTTTTTTAAGATTTCGTACAGCACATCTAGCAACATTTTCAAACAAAAACTAAATTTTAACCTTTGAGGCATAAAAATTGCACTTCTAGGCATAAAAACTAGACTTTTATGCACAGGAACTGGACTTTTATGCACAAAAAATGGACTTTTATGCACAAAAAATGGACTTTTATGCACAAAAAATGGACTTTTATGCACAAAAAATGGACTTTTATGCACAAAAAATGGACTTTTATGCACAAAAAATGGACTTTTATACACAAAAAATGGACTTTTATGCACAAAAACTGGACTTTTATGTTTTTTTTTTTTCATAATTAATTTCATACTATGCAAGTTCATGATTCCCAACACAAGTCATGTAAGGCACATAGGCGGCTATGGGTTCTATTTGTCGAAAAAATTCGTCTCCAACTCTCGCATCATTCGAGCTCAAATCAAACGCAAAATCACCTTCAAAAAAAAATGTTTACATTAAAAAAAAAAAAAAAAAAAAAAATTAAGTTTTAATTTTACCAAGATGCAAAACCGCATTATAAAGTCCGAGCTGAGCCTCTTTTTGAAGCCTGGCCAAGGATTGGGCATTTGCATTTCCTAAATTGCCAAAAACTGCCAAATTTGGCGTCCAATCTCCATCGGTCCGAATGGCGGTAAAATGATAAACGGCGCTCCAGCCTGCACGACTCCCGCAACGATAATCTGTCGAGGATTTTCGATAATATAATTAATGTGGTACATTTATTTGTTTTTTAAATTCAGTTTAATCCATCTTACAATATATTTTCCCCGGTTTAAGTCCGGTTAATGTGACTCGATGGATAAACACAGACCGGCGCTCAAGCCCGGAATCCATAAAAAGCTGCTCGCTTCCATCGGCCACTTGATTCGGATGCTTCGATCCGTATTTCACAATGGATTGGTTGGTTTTCATGAATGTAACCCACGTAACTGTCACTTGATTTGGTTTAACTTTAAAAATATAAATGTTAAATTATTGTGATCGATAATTCATATTTTTTTTTACAGATGAATTTACGAACTTGCGTATGATAAATGGACCTGTTGCGGCTGCACTTGAATTAATCCATCCACCGGTACAAAAACGAGCAGCAAATACAGATATGTTGGCACAAACTCCATGATTCCATCACAGGATGATTTCAGTTTCACATAACGGCCGGTTTATTCAATTCTCAAACGGGAAAATCCCTTTTTTAAATTGGCACCGCGCCATCTTGTATCAAAATACGGCAACGCTTCGTCAACGAAGAAATGGTCTCATTTCGGGAAATGCGCAGTAATATTATACGATTTTGGTAATAAAAATGGAATATGTTTGTTGAAATTCTTTTCAGATGCTTTCACTTACGTCGAGACGTATTAACGTGTTTTTTAAAAACTAAAATTCGTCTTTTTGATCACGTGATGGATTTCCGCCAATTAGGACCGAGCAGAATTCCAAACCTTTGTTTCCGGTTCAGTTTCATGGCCGCTGATTATCCACTGAACCGTGGACCCATTTTCGTCGGACTCGGACTCAAAAGTGATCGCAACAACCGTAAGTTTGCTGTTTCATTTACATTTTAATAGGAAATCGTTCCGATAGGCGATAACTCATGATTCAACTTGAAACTTCGGTCAAGTGGGTATTTATTTTCTACACACGTGATGTATTACTGGGGACAATTGATTTGATTGTGGGTCCGTGATTTGATGTATCATTATGTCTATTATTTATAAAATATTTACAAGGATGGAGAAGTTAGAATTCGATTTGTGAGCCTAAAATTCGATTTGTGGGCCTAAAATTCGATTTGTGGGCCTAAAAATCGATTTGTGGGCCTAAAAATCGATTTGTGGGTCTAAAAATCGATTTGTGGGCCTAAAATTCGATTTGTGAACAGCTAAGGTGGCTAGAACAAATAAAATATAACTTTAGTATGAGAAAAGGAAAAACTAGGTTTGAGACATGATTTCTTCTTGATTTTCTTTGTGCGAACAAATTCACACAAGAATGTGTCAAGCATTTTAATCGAACATAATTCAATTTTTTGATTTTTTAGCTAATTCTAGAAGTTCATGGTAACAATTTGCAAACAACTTCATCGTTGTAGTTGTAAAGGCCGCCCTGATAAAGAAATCTAAAATGGAATTTAAAAAAATATGGTTATTACTATGGTTTCTATTTTTTTTTGATTATTTTTAGTCAATGAATTAATATTTAAAATTACATTAGGGGGTTTCATAAATGATGTGCTGAAGGTGCTGAAACGATTATGACGATTATTCTGCTTGAAGCGATTATCATGTGACTTGCGTGGGCCAATCACATGAATAATCGCTTCAGCGTTTCAGCGCTTATTTATAATCACTGAAAAAGGAGCTTTTCATGCTTAAAACATAACATAACATAACCGGAAGTCATGTGACAGTAGTATAATCAATTGAACCTGGCGTGGGTCTTCAATAATAGAGCGATTGTGATTATTGGAATAATCACTTCAGCGCTTTCCACGCATCATTTATGAAACCCCTTATTATTCTATTTCCACAAAAATTCTCCTGAATTTTTCCCTTGTCAGCATCTAAAGTTACAACGAAATTGAATAAATATATATGACCTAACCTACAGAAGTTGAGGTTGCTCCTGGTTCAAAAAGTGCACTAGCAGATTTCACTATTTTTTCCTCGTTTTTTTCGTCACAAACTCTCCAGATGCGCGCAAACAGAACATCCAAAAGGAAAATGGAGAGCAAATTGCGCTTGCTGCTCTCTTTCTTGAACACCTCCTAAACAGGTAAAAGATGCAAATATTGTTTTAAAAAAAGAGAAATAAAGCTGTAAAAGGGCATACTGATTTGAATAATTTTCCACACTTCGGTGAAGCTGCGAAATCATACTCTTCTGACTTGCAGAGGTTCGGCTAAAAAATTAGGAACATAGTTGTTTGAAAAGAATATAAATGTATCTTAACTATAAATTACTTCTGATTCTATGAACGCGTTTGCACAGCCACAGAAATACTTGCTGAACTGCAAAAATTGAAATTATTTTATAGACATACTACAGTGCAGGACAAAACTTTGGCCGAGTTGGATAAATGATTAAAAAGTAAACAATTTTCAAAATATAACCAAACTACCGTATTTTATCGATTAAGAGCCGCTGCTCTTATTCAAAAGTGCCATTTTTGGTTTGTTACATTTGTTTAATGTAACAAACGAAGTCTGAGCGTCACGAACGAAGTGTAAGTTCATCGTTCGTGAGGTTAAATACGGAAACAATATCGTACTTTTGCAAAAATAGGGTATTCAAGGTGTCTCAGCCGCGGCTACAATTCGATGGCGACTCTTAATCGGTAAAATACGGTAACAATAGATTTTCATTTTAATCATGCTGATATAATGTTACAATAAGTATAAGAGTGATCTCTTTCTCTCAAATAAAAAATAAATAAATAAATAAGATTTTAACCTTAGAAATCTGTGACAAAACTTTGGCCTGGTCTTCAAATTTTTAACAAAAATCAAAATCAGTTTAACTTTAATACTTACTTCTTTTCCCACATTGTTTAATAACTTCAATGCATCTTGTGTGCATTGAATCAATTAGTTTTTTTTGCAACTTTCAGCAGTGATGGGCTTCCATGCTTTTTCAATGGATACTAGCGTTGTCCTGCTGAAAAATCCACTTTGCTCGAGCCATTTCTTTTAATACTTATTGCAACATTATTTCAGCATGATTAAAATGCAAATCTATTGTTAGTTTGGTTATATCTTTAAAATTGTATACTTTTTAATCATTTATCCAACTCAACCACTGTTTTGTCCTGCACTGTATACAATCCAATTTTAATATTTTAGTTTAAATGTACCTTGCCATTGTCTTGAGGAAAATCTTTGTCACTGACTTTGCACAACACTTCACCAGTTTTTTCTTTTACATTACAATTCTTGTTTTTCTTGAAAATACAACACTGAAAAAAATTTTTGATTTTCTAAATAAATGTCATTGGAAAGTATAAATTCATGACAAAAGACAAGGTCGGATTTACAACACGTAAAACAAGCGGTTGCCCACCAATCAGGGGCCCCGAGCAGCTGGAAAAGAATTCAAATTTCCAAAGAAATTTGAAAAAAATCTGCATTTTCAATAATTATAGACGAATTAGACTTTTTAAAATTTTACTTTTTTTTTTTGGGGGGGGGGGGGAAGGTAAAGGTCCCAAAAAAATTTTTGCTTGGCGCTTCACAAGACCTATATCCGGCCCTGACTAAAGATTTATGCTTCCAGCTTGTGAAATGTATGGAAATGTATGGGTTGATCACCAGCTGGCGACATAATACAAAAATAGAAAGCTTATAAAATTTATATTTATTAACTATGGGGTTGGTTTTATCATGTGTACTACAACACATAATTAGATGATTATTGGTGGAGTTAGACGAAATATTACGTTGACATAAATTTTGTAGTTTAATTTTAATTTGGTTCTAGAATTTGTAACACCATCGCATTGATGTGAGTTTGTGTCACTGCTGTTGAATTTCAATGTAAATTCCTAGGGATTTATTTCTTGAGATTTAACTTATTTAGGTTTTCTAGTAAAGAAAACTATGGTAGTTAATAGAGACTATAGAAATAACATTTTATAGTTGGAAAGTCGTTGTTTACTGATGGGAAATTCATACATTTAATACTTGGAAATGACTGTTTGGAAATGTAATATATCATGTTGTGAAAAGTTGTTTGGAAATGGTTGCATTCAGTGTTGGAAAGTCATAGCAAATTTCATGTTGTGTACAATTTGGATACGGGTGTGTAACTTTTTAAGGGTTGTAAAATTTACGAACAAAATTCGGTATTAGTACATTAAAATTGGGAAAATTACATTTGAATTATAGTCAAGCCTCGTTATAACGAATCGCAAGAGACCCGAGAAATTTGTTTGTTATAACAAAAAATTCGTTATATTCAAGTTCGTTATAACATGGTTCGACCGTACTTATAGCTACTTGTGAATTATGGTATTGTGCAGAAAAGCTAACTTACACTTTCAGCTGTAGCGATAGCAACGAGAATAAGAATAAAATAATTAAAGTTGCCCATTCTGCAGTGTTAAGCGAGCAGCAAGCAGAGAAATGGTTGTTACAAATGTATAGCGTTCCACCAAGTGCAGTTAGGTGTTTATATATGTTTTGCATTGGGCAATAGATGTCTAAATTAGTCAACAATAACATTGCCAATAGCAGCTGCACATGGTGCAATTCAACTCTATTGTATTCAATATTAAAAATATGACTTTAGTTGACAACAAAGATTGATGTGGGAAACAGAAATTTATTTCATCAGTAGCGTTTCAAAAACCATTTTTCCAACCTAATTTCCAATCTTTGCATTGCAAGAACTTCCAGTTTGTGCTCGAAGCACTTTTCAAACGCAATTGATTACTGCGGGGTATCCAACATCCTGGCTTTCGCAGACCACATTGGATTTTTTAGCGTTCAAAAGGGCGGCATATGCCTTGCTCGCCTCAGGTGGAAATGTATGTCGCACTGGCCCTGTGTGTTGGGTCAGGGGTCGCAACCTGCGGCTCTTTCGATACCATAATATAATATCATAATATTGAAACAAAAATGTTAGTGGCTCTTTAAAAACTGGGAAATTTTGTAAATTGTAACTTTTGACTCTTCCGTCTCAAAAGGTTGGCTCTTCCGTCTCAAAAGGTTGCCGACCCCTGTGTTGGACACCCCTGTATTACAGCAATATACTTAGCCAATTTTCATGTGATTTATGTAATACTTTGTTGCTTTAAACGTGTGAAAGGAAACCCGGATGTAATTGAGGAAACTGTTGCTACAAATGTGTTTCCTTTCACCAAGTAATGAACAAACACTGGTTCAAACAAAAACCACCATGTGTATGAGTAAATAATGTTTTTTTGTGATAAAATTGAATTTTTTCAGTCATTTTCACATTTTTACATTGGGCAATGTATGTCTGGACTGATGTCATCAGTAGGTGAAAAATAGCACTATCAATTGCACCTGCAGATGGTGCAATACAACTTTTATTGAATTGAATTGATACAATAGTTTTAGTTTTGTTGACAGGAGAAATTGATGGGAAACAGAAATTTATTTTATTTGTTCCTGTGAAAATTCTTTTCTTTATCTTCTTAGCTGTGCAAGTAACTTACAGTATGTCCAGTCAGTACTTTCCATAGCAAGTGCTCCATAGGGGCCGTCCATAAATTACGTAGCGGCTTAAGGGGGGGGGAGGGGGTTTCGAATTTTGTTACGGGTTGTTACGATGGGGGAGGGGGGGAGTTCGCAATAATGTTACGTAACTTATTTTTTTTTTGAAATTTTGAAATTCTGAAATTTTGAAATTTTTATATTTTTAAAAGCTAAAAATTTTACTTTATAAATAATTCTTTTTTGAGTTATTATTTTTTTTTTGTATAAAATTAGAGAAAAAGTCATTATTAAATAAAAATTGTATTTATATTTAGTGTGCCGTATATCAAAATTGGGGGGGGGGGTAGTTAGTTTCGTTACGTAATATTCTAGGGGGGGTTTATGGATTTGTTACGACCTTGTTACAGGGGGGGGGAGGGGGTCTAAAAGTCCAAAAATTAGCGTTACGTAATTTATGGACGGCCCCATAGTACAGTGGAGCCTCGATATAATTAATTGCAAGGGACCCAAAAAAATTGGTTTGTTATGGCTAGAATGTGTATCGTTTATTTCTCACAACACCTTACACGCGTTCAATGGAAATAAAGCAGCACTTTTGAGTGGGAGAATTATCAATAAATAGAAGAGCACATGCAACTTGTCTATAGTTCTTAAGGAGTTGCTGTTATTATAGTACAAGGAAATGGCGCATGGCTGTACCAATGGCTTAACAAAGACGGAGTGGGCTTGCACTTGTCAGTGAAAGTAGTGGCAATAGGCATGTTCAATTTCAAATTGAAAAGCCGATTCCCTCGATTCTCTAAATGAGTGATATTTTGAAGAATCGATTCTCATAATCCACGTTTGGGGTTGATTCTTTGGATTTCAACTTCTTTACGTGTCGGGCATTTTGAAATTCAATAGGTCGGTGCGATAAACTTTTTCAAAAGACTTTGAATTATATGAATATTTTCTAGTAAGGAAAAAATTTGAGAAATTTAAAGCTTTTACATTACAGTAGTTTTTATTTATTTTTTGCGTAAGAGAAGAAGGAAAAACTGGTTTAGTACACAATTTATTTTTGATTTTTTACTGCATACATTTTGACAGCATTTACATTGAATAATTCAATAAAATTTAATCTTGTGACTGTGCTGCCAATTCTAGCACTTGCTTGCGGCAATTGTAAAGCAAATTTGCCAATTTAGGTTTAAACGTCTTTTTCGTCAGGAAGGCTAAAAGCAAAGCAAAAGAAAATGATGGGGTAGACAATAAATACCGTACTGCCTCGTATCTAAACGCCGGCTCCTGATTAAGCGCCGGGCAAACTGAGAGCGAATAGGCAATAAAGACCGGCCTTAAATGGACGCCGGGTTTGTTTAAACGCCGGGTTTAAACGTTTTTTAAACGAATATACGGTAATTTAACGTAGGTTGGGTGGCGGCAGTTGAAAACCTTTTTTTTTCGTTAGACGCCCGGCGAGAATAATCGCCGGGCGTTGAATAAACTTGAAAAAATAAATAAGCGCCCCGGCGTTAAATCGAGGCAGTACGGTATTGCAATTTACTTAAAGCATCTGCAACACATCCTGGTTGATAAAGTGAAAGTGCTGCTTCAACCACTTTGTCTTCACTTTCAGTACAAACTTTAAACTCCCTTTCAAAAACAACATCGAAAAAGTAATCGCCGAGCAAGTTGTCCTTGCTGGTCAGTTCTGCAAACTCTTTCTAAACACAGCAAAGGCAAAAACAGTTTTTCAAACAGATATCATGTGATGTAAGGTGGTTTCATTTCAGCATACTGATTTGAATAGTTTTCCACAGTTAGGTGCAGGTGAAAAATCATAATCTTTCGAGTCGCAAAGAGCAGGCTAAAAAATTGAAAATGCAGTAATACAAAAGGTACAGTCGTGTTAAAAAAAACTGGACCCTTACTCTAAGCTGGCTATTGAACTTTTGAGTAATTTTGTGTTTTGCTACTAGGTGAAACATCAGACATCAACAGGTGATAATAGAGAGGTTCTGCTAGGCGTTAGATGCCTGGAAAGCCGAAACGTCATCTATGTGCTGACATCATGGAGGCAAAGCTAAGTTTCATGTTGACCGCACAGGCTTTGTTGTTTCCTACGTGTAATGGCGTGTCTAGACTTCGTTGGAGAACGTGTAAAAACAACGGCAAACGGGCGGGCAGGGCTAATTCTTCAAGTTGTTGTTGTTCCCGTTTAACCACTGGCAGAACCACAAATCCTCACAAGGCAATACAAGGCTATACAAGTATTATCACTTGTTAACCTTCCCATAGCCATGGTGGGTCAGAAAAATAAAAAAAAGTAGTAAAATAGCTGTAACTCCTTTTTTCCTGAAAATTAATTTAGGGGACCAGCTTTAATTCCTCCAAAAATAATTTTTCTAAATTTATAACAATTAAGTTCTGATATTATTTCGATTAGGAGTAAGTTAAACTAATAATAAGAATAATATTTACAACATAAAACACCATTACGTGAGCGCCGTACACTGTTTTGCCACTTTTTAGCACTAGGCGGTATATTGAAACGATTCTGCGCATGTGCACAATCTTAATTTTTCAGGTGCAATCGCATTTTTTCTGGTTTGAGCACATTAAAACATTTGCTGAGGCCAGGAAAAATGCGATTGCACATGGAGAAATAAGATTCTGCACATGCGCGGAAGCATTTTAAAAGAAGGCCGATTTGACCGACCACAGCTAGCTAGGTGTGGTAGCCAGGCTTGGCTATGGGAAGGTTAATGTCTGGTGTTTCACCTAGTGGCAAAAGACAGAATTACTTACAAGTTCAATTGTCAGCATAGAGTGAGGGTCTAGTTTTTTTGAACACGACTGTACGTTCAAACAAGTTTGTTGCTACAGTTGAACCTGGTTATAACGGACCGCGAAGTAACAAATTTTTTGTTATAACAAATACATAAAAATGGCTTGGTTAGTTGGATGGCCATAGAACACCATGTTAAAAAATTTCGATATAACGAACTTACGTTATAACAAACTAATTTTTCGCTCCCTTGTGATTCGTTATAATGAGGCTCGACTGTACTAACGATTACTTGTGATTTCATGAGGGCAGTCACACAGGTACAGAGATGCATGGCAAACTATAAAAAATTAGATTATTTCTCTACATGATTTTAATTCCCTTCAGTTTAGCTGTTTAAAGTTTATCTATCATTATTTTCCCGGTCTATCTGTTAATACTGTTGTTAGGGTAAGACGAGAGACCGGGTCAAGATTGATGTCACTGAATCTGAATGGATTTTTATGCCACCTGGTAGATAAACTTAAAACAGCTAAACTGAAGGGAAGTTTTTTTTTATCCACGACTGTACTTTGCCATCATCTTGAGTGAATGTCTTGTCCATGGTTTTGCATAGTGCATTGATAGACTTATCCTTAACATCACATTTCTTTGAAAAACAAAGTAGGAATAAATTAGTTAACTTAATAGGATGTGATATTTATCAAAGTCAACCTACCTGCTCGTCAGTTGCAATTGTTGTATACACAACAGACAAGATGAGAATGAAATGACAATTGAAATTAAACATTTTGCGCTGTGGTAGAATTAGAAAATAAAGGATTAATTACTGCAAATGTAGTAACTTCGTTCTACAGTAAGGTGTTTATATACACATTGCATTGAGCAATGAATGATGAATGTCGCACATGGTGCAATTCGAGTTTATAAGGCGAACAATGAAACGAGGTGTGGTTTCTATTTTAAATTGTTGCGAAATAAATTAATGAAAATTATTCTCGTATTTGACCAGACTACAGGTAAACCTTTTTACTGGCATGTCGTTATAAATGAGTACGGATTTTTTGAAGCGAGGATTGAGCCAAAACAAGCTTACAAATCGTTTTTAGATGTCAAAAATAAAGGAAATTGGCCTAATTTCTATAAATTTTGGCAAATTTTAATAATAATATTTACTGGGCTGGATTTAGGTCTTGTGGGACTCCAAGCAAAAATTTGTTTGGCACCCTTCCCCCTCCCCCCCCCCCCCCCCCAAAAAAAAACAAAAAAGTTTAAAAAACACATTTATTATCTTTTTATATTTTTATTTATGTGAGTGTATACGCAACATTTTCTCCGGCGGCCCAGAGCTGGTTGTTTTGCTTGTACGTAAATCCGGTTCTGAATATTCAGAAAATCAAGAAAACTCAAATGTATGGGCCGAATTTCGACATAATTATTCAAATTGCTGTCAGAGTGTGCTATTATCGCAAATTTTTTCGTGATTGCTGTGACCTAAACTCTATTCCAAAAAGTAATTGAAATACTCCCATTGGTTGGGAGATTCATAACACCAGTATAAATGCATTGAAAATCTTCGCACAAGTCTACTGGAATCTGAAAACAGCATCATATTCAATACACAACTGAACTAGAGCACCAACCAACCAATGGGAGTATTTCAATTACTTTTTGGAATAGAGTTTAGGTCGATTAACTACAGGACTTCTCAACTAGCACAATATTAATTGTTAGACTGTACGGCGAGTCTGTCTTCTGATCGTAGCGCCATCCGGCCGAAACGGCACAAAATAACGTTATTTTGCGGACAAATGGCGGACAACTGACATGACATCCCGCATTTGTATTTTTAGAGGACATTTATATTTTATGTTTAAGTTAAAAATAATGTCTGAAAATAATTTATTACGGAGTACATTTTTAAATATTATTTTTAAATCAAACGTTAAATAAATTTGAACCTTGTTCGAACGTCCGACAAAGATGTAAATGCGGGATGTCAATTGTCTGCCATTTGCTCGCAAAAAGTTTGAGCAATGGGACGACAGATGGCGTTAGCTTAGTTTTTGTGCGGGACAACTTAGATTTCAAAAAAATGGCGGATGTGAAGTTCTGTAGTTAATCATCCTTGTTCCGGAGGCCAGTGAATCTGTAGACTGCAAACATAACAACTAACTCCACTTTTTAATGAACTAAACTAACTAACTATATGCACTAACGCCATCTATTGTGCCAAATCAACATACTGTATCACAAACAAACTCAAACTGGTTTCACAATTTACTGAATTTACTGAATTTACTGACTAGGATCCAACGATTTAGCATTCATTATAATTTTAGTCGCGTACAGGTGGCGCACAAACACACACACAAAGAAACAAACAAACATTCATGTTTTTTTTTAAACAATTTATTCTTTATTTATTTATTCAGACTAAACATTAAGTATTTTATTCAATAAAATTTAATGCTTTGGCAGTTTCGCCAATTCTAGCAGTTGCTGGAAGCAATTGGAAAGTAACTCTGCTAATTTAGGTTCAAATGTCTTTTCATGCAGGAAAGCTAAAAGAAAAACCAAGTGACGATTTAATAACAGATGGTGTACAATAAATATTGCAGTTTACTTAAAGCATCTGCAACACATCCTGGTTGATAAATTGAAAGTGCTGCTTCAATCACTTTGTCTTCACTTTCGGTGCAAACTTTAAACTCCTTTTTGAAAAGGACATCGATAAAGTATTCGGAGAGCAAGTTCACCTTGATGTCCAGTTCTGCAAACTCTTTCTAAAGGTGGCAAAGGCAGAAATAGTTTTCAAGCAGAAATCATGTGATAAAAGGTGCATTTCACTTTAACATACCGATTTGAATAGTTTTCCACAGTTAGGTGCAGGTGAAAAATCATAATCTTTCGCGTTGCAAAGAGCGGGCTAAAAAATTGGAAATAAAGTTTTACAAATGATACCACCGAGTTTGTTTGTCGTTAATCCTCCCGCCACAACCTAGGGTCAATTTTGATCTCCAAAAGTGTTTTTATTTTTTTTCGCGAATACTAATAAGTTTTTTTTCTTAAATTTTATGTATTTTCCTTAAATATCATGAAATAGTCAAAAAATAGAATTATTTTCACTCATTTTGGAAAAATTCTTTTGGCTTTGGGTAAAAAACGACCCGGGTTGGGTGAGTAAGGGATTTTTTTTAGGTTGATACTGCTAGGGTTAGTACTTGTGTTTTCATGAGGGCGGTTACACAGGCACACATATATTTGCTGAACTGGAAAAATTAAGATTATTTCAAACTTGATTAAATATGTGGCGTGCCAACCGATCAAGAGCCCCATGTGAAATTGGTTTTTTCGGATATTGGATTTTGAGTCTTTTTGAATTCTGTTTTTATTTATTTATTTATTTTAATTTGGACAAATTTTAAACTTGTGAATTTTTTTTCTGCTCTTGATCTCGATTGCACTGTATCTTATGCAATTTTGTAGTTTTGGATATATACAGTACATTGTCATCATCATGAGGGAATATCTTCTCTATGACTTTGCACAGCGTTTTGAGAGACTTATCCATAACATCACACGTCTTTGAGATACAAAATAAGAATAAATTATTTAATAGCATAGGGTAGTTATAAAGCCAACTTACTTGCTTATCTGTTGCAGTGGTTATATAAAAAGCAGTCAGGATTAGAATGAAATGGCAATTGAAGTTAAACATTCTGCGATATGGTAATGCTAATAAGTAAAATCTAAGAAAGACTTGCTGCAAGTGTGGTGTCTTTCCACTAGAGTAGGGTGTTTATTCAAGCCGCGCATCTGGTAATGAATATATGGTGACAATTAGTGATAATTACTAGCACCTGCATGTTTGTGCAATTAAAATTTAATGAAGCTACAGAGCTGATGTTGACATTTGAAATTGTTTGGAAAAATTAAAAAATGGATTTATTAGAACAGTTATGCTTTTCTGTAAAAAGGTTTGTACAAGTATCGTACTGCCTCATTTATATGCCCGGGCGTTTAATTTTTTTTTTGGGTTGACCCTCTCTCGGTAAAGTCGGTTCGAGGCGGCGCGCGGTGCAATAAACGCAGCCGAAGCCCCGGCGTTTATTTGGGCCCGGCGTTTGAATGAACCCAGGCGTTTAAATGAGGCAGTACGGTAGTTGTTAATAAAGATGTGGGAGAAAGTAATTGACATCGTAGCCTAGCAACCCGTTCTTTCTTAGTATATTGTTTAAATCGATGCCAATAAAAATATGTAAAATAAAAAAATTTATTCGAGTGAAATCAGGTGTTAAATTACAACTTAATGCCTTTTCCAAGTGTTCTTGATGTAAATGAATTATAATTAACAATTACAATTCATCTTTTTTGATTTTTTTATTTGTTTATTTCTTAAAACTTTTTCCAGACACTCATTTAGTGACTTCCCCTGCTGTCTGTTTTTGGCGAAGCTTTTTTCGAATGCAAGGCATACATACATGATGTGTCTTTAAAAAAAGGCAAAATTTGACACAAAAAATTCACAAATTGCCGTTTATTTTTCTGGAAAAATAGCAATTTATGCATTTATTTTCTATTTTCGGAAAATATGCATTTATACCAATTTCGGCTTTTTATTGAATAAAAATATTTCCTATGCATTTCTGCATTTATCCGGGCCTTATACAGGGTGGAACAAACATCTGTTCCCTTCAAATATTTCCTGAGCAATTGCATCTAGGCCAACTTTGATGAAGCGATCTTATAGGAAGTTGGGTGAGAGCAATCCAATGATGTTATCAAATTTGACCTTGAAGGCCATTTTCAAGGTCATTCACTTGCTAACGTCTAAACCAATCAGGTTAGAGCAAAAACGTCAATTACAAAGTTGTTGAGCACCATCAAATCAGTACTATCCAATTTATCTTAGCCACCTGAAGTTAAATATTTTCGTTTTAAAATGAAAACAAATCAGCTGAAATAAAGTCAGCCTTTGTGACAAAAATTAATATCGACTGCAAAAGTACTGGATTTCTTTAATAAATGTATTCAAATTTGCATTATTATGCAAGCAAACAAGAAAAACCACTGTTTTTTTAATGTCTAAATTATTTTATCTTCATAAGAAGAAAAAATTTCAATTTGCTGTTGGGGTTCTTGAGGCTTACGGAGGCGCCAATGTACCTGGCTAAAGTTGGCTAATTGGGGATTAAAATTTTGATGACCCGGACTTCCACTCGAAACAATGGACATGGGGGTATGACGACTATTTCTGGGTATTGGAGGAACCAATCATGTTACAGTGCATTGAACTTCTTGACCTTATTTCATTTCACTTAAAAGCTGTAACTCAAAGAATAAAACTCACTTGCTGTTTAACCATTTCAAAGACTTGACTCCAAGATTTATTCCAACATTTGCTGATTTGTTTTCCTTATTTTTTTAAAATGGCCTTCAAGGTCAAATTTGATGACATCATTGGATTGCTCTCACCCAACTTCCTATACGATCGCTTCATCAAACTTGGCCTAGATGCAATTGCTCAGGAAATATTTGAGGAGAACAGACTTTTGTTCCACCCTGTATGAAGACTAAAGACTAGATATATCACAGTTGAACAAACCTTACTTGAAAATGAGCTAACAGAAACATAAATGTTTGTCTTTTGATGCAGGATTTAAATTGCATGTCGTGCATTATTTAGTGTATGAAACGAAGGTAAAATTGATTTAGCACAATTTATTTTTGATTTTATTCTGCTACAAATTGATAGACTAAACATCCAATAAGATTTAATCTTCTGACAGACTAACATCAAGCAAGTGATTTCCATAAAAATTTACCGTTAACCTCTGGCTGTGCCGCCATTTCAAGCACTTCGTTGTAGCAATTGGAAAGTAATTTTGCCAATTTAGGTTTAAACGTCTTTTTCGACAGAAAGGCTAAAAGCAAAGCAAAAGAAAATGATGACTTAATAACAGATGGGGTAGACAATAAATATTGCAATTTACTTATAGCATCTGAAACACATCCTGGTTGATAAATTGATTCTGCGGCTTCACCCACTTTGTCTTCACTTTCAGTACAAACTTTAAATTCCTTTTTAAAAAGAACATCGACAAGATATTCGGAGAACAAGTTCTTCTTGCTGGTTAACTTTGCATACTCTTTCTAGGCAAGGCAAAGAGAAAAGTAAGTTTTAAACCAGGGGGTACGACATTCAACCGAATCTCCGAATCTTGAATCTTTACATTTTATAAAAATTTTGAATTTTTTGTCGAAAATTAGACAAAAGTTAAAATATTTTCGATTTTTTTTTTATTAAAATAATCATCTAAATCTTTCCGAATCCCATCCGAATCAGTTGAAAGATTCGAATCTCTGACATGCAGATTCTGATTGTCGTACCCCCTGGTTTATACAGTGGGTTTAACTTTAACATACTGATTTGAATAGTTTTCCACATTTTGGTGCAGCTGAAAAGTCATAATCTTTCGCGTCGCAAAGAGTAGGCTGAAAAATTGAAAATGATGTAGGAAAGGGACAATAAGTTTGTCGTCACTGTAATAATTACTTCTATTTTCATTAGGGCAGATACACAGTTACAGGTATGCACGCCAAACTACAATAGTTAAGATTATATTATAGTACTTTGCTTGGTTTAATTAGTGGCGCACAAGCCTCATGTGAATATGGCGTTCCCTTGTGTAAGGTTTTGTTAAATTTGTGAAATATTTTGATAAATTGGAAAAAAAATTGACTAATTATAAACAAATTTTGACAAATTATTGACAAATTTTGACAGATTATTGACAAATTTTGATAAATTATTGACAAATTTTGACAAATTATTGACAAATTTTGACAGATTATTGACAAATTTTGACAAATTATTGACAAATTGGAGAAAATTTTGATGTTATTGAGAAATTTGAGAAGTTATGTTGGAAAATGTCAATTTGAAGCAGTTTAATTCTTTTGGTTGTACTAGGGGTCCCAAGTGCAGTTGATGACACTATTTTATGCAATCTTGTGTTTTGAGTGTACTTTGCCATCGTCTTGAGGGAATGTTTTCTCGATAACTTTGCAGAGTGCATTGGCAGATTTATTCTTAACATTACACGCCTTTAAAAATCAAAAAAAGAATAAATTATTTAAAAGCATATGGCAGTTATAAAGTTAACTTACCTGCTCTTCAGTTGCAGTGGTCGTAGAAACACAAACAACAGTCAATATGAGAATGAATTGACAATTGAAGTTGAACATTCTGCAGTACAAAACAAGTTGCAAACAAAGAAATTCTTGTTGCAAATGTAACGCCCCTACACTACAGTAAGGTGTTTATATATGCATTGCATTGGGCAATGACTGAATCTATGGATTAATGTCGGGAATAAATTACTATAGCACCTGCATGATGCTGCAATTCATTTACTGAAATAATAGAGCTGATGAATAAAAACGATCAACGGGATTTCATAGAAAAACAGTTTTTATAAAGTCATCCATCACATAAATTTGTTTCCAAACAATTACAACAACTGCTCTATTATTTTATTGCCCAATTCAATGCAATTATAAACACCTTACAGAAGTAGAGGGACACTCACTACATTTTCATCAATTACTCCGTAAATTGGGTTTGTCATGAGAGTTTTTTGAATCCATTATGCAGAAGATATTGTTACGCGTACGGATTGTTCCGATTGTCGGTCGATCCATAGTGCGTTATTTGACTAAATTAAACGTTAAAGTTGCTAAATTTTGTCAACAGATGGCGTTGGCGTTTGGCTTGTGTCACCACCTCGTCATCTGGTTGATTGACTTGTCTAACAGGGGTGGCAGTCATAGTTTTCCTAATGGAATTTCGCCCAGCTTTGGTCAGTTCACTCCAGGACTTCATTCGTGAATGATCTCTTCTTTAATAAAAGTCTGATGCCGGCCAGATGATGGTCCGGCTGATGATCTCTTTTTTCTGATGTAAACATTGCTTTTGGTCACAGAAGGTTATCAATTTGTTTGTGTTAAAATTGTAAAGAGAGTTTAATTGTTTACTTGTTTGATGTAATTATAAAGTCATTTAATTACTTGAATTTATATAGATTGGAATAGTTTAGATTACTTCAGACAGCAATTGCTACGGTCTGACTTTGATTTAACTGTGAAACATTTGATTTGTTTAGTTGCGGACTTTCCTGCAGAAGAGTCCGGTTCAACAATAAAGATTAATTTGAATTTAAAACAAACACAAGAGTCATTCTTAATTCTCTATTACGTGATCTGGACTCAGGACTCAGAAACCACATAATAATATATTTTACTTTATTCCTTTAAATTTCTTGTATCAATTAATTGAGTATAAACAGATCACTCGTAAGACACACCATAACTTACACTTAGCTGGTTATTTTAGATCGGGTACACTGGAAAAAAATATGGCTTTAGGAATTGTAAATGTTCCAAAAATTCATGTGTAAAGTTGTTGATTAAAACAAAAATTTACACTCTTTGTAAATGTGACTTCACAAAGCTAAAAGTTCAGCTTTACATTAACTTTTCAGCAATTAAAAGATATTTAAAGCCCTATTTTTTTCCAGAGGTAAAGACGCAACTACGCGTTTGTTTATACGTAGTTTCCGAATAATATGTTGATTATAGATCAAGACAATTTTCAAATTTAAGTTGAACTGTCAACATGTGAGTATTCACACATGGTTCCCTAGCAACATGTTGGTTGACTATAGATCGGTACAGTTTGTGTACAGATCGGGACATTAGTTTGTCATCAGTTTTGACATCAGTTTGTTATGAGTTTTGACATCAGTTTGTTATGAGTTTTGACATTAGTCTGTCATGAGTTTTGACATTATTTTGTCAAGAGTTTTGACATGACTTTTGACATTAGTTTTGACATAAGTTTTGACATTAGTTTTGACATTAGCTTGTCATGAGTTTGTCATGAGTTTTGATATGGCATTGTTTGTTTATATTTTTTGTTTACATAAAACTAACGAAAACGCAAGATATTATTGACGTCCGAAGTAAATAGACAACTACTTCTGTTGATAATAAATTCTTAAAAGAATATTTATGGTGATAAATTTGCAATTTTATTTTTACTATTTTATTAAATTTATACAGGTTATGGCTGTACATACAACACTGTACTGAAGTTATATTCTTGCTATATCAACAATCACTACTCTAGTCTTTCAGTCGTCATGGAGCAATGGATGGTGCATCATCGCGCATGATTATTAAAAAATGGCCACTGTGATTACAACTCAACATCTAAGTGATATATTTTTTCAGACTTAAAATGTCATTTGACACACTAGGTGCATTCAATAAGTCTAAAACGTATGCAAAACTCGTTTCGTGTTTGCACCTGACGTCATTCCCATTGAATAAAATGTTATTCAATGGGAATTGGAATGACGTCACGTAGTGGTTTTAGTTTCACGTATAAATTTATTAGTTACAGCGTGATTACAATTTCAAATGAGTAGAAAACCAGTTATAACTTTTTCAAATAAAAACGTGCAGTGAAAGTAATGACAGTCCCAATGCTAATCCCACAATGCTGCCGACATCACTTAGCAATTGTGATATTGGATATTTTTGGCTATCTATTGTAGTTTCATCGAAACTATCAGCTGGCCGAAGCTTTATAAACGTGTAAAAATTAGGTTTGAGTTTAATTTCATGCATAATAGTTTGGTAATAAATATTTTCACAGGGTTGTTTACATTTGCAAGTTTTGAGATTGGAATTATAATTGTTAAAGTACAGGGAACGAGCACGAGTAATGTCTTGCACCGTGTTGCAAGGCGCCAAATACGGTGTTGGCATGAACGGCAATCTGAAACCAATTATAATCATTTAATCAAATGTTGTCAGCATTTTCTAAACGGAACTACAACATTACCTGCAATTCATCCTGTGAAATAAATTGTTATGCATGCAAGAAGTTTGACACGTGAAATAGGCAGTTTTGTTTTGTTCACACGGATTGTGTTTGGTATTTCTCTGTATGGTCTGTTTGATAACGTAAGCATGCTTTATAAATTTTGTTTTTGTAGTGCTTATACACAGTGTACCCTGTGTGGTTTGGACAACTCTGAGATCCAGAAAGTCTAAGTTTGGCAGATAAACAATCGTTTATATGGTAAATAAATGATTTGATTCAAAAACAAACATTTCGTCTACAAATTCGTCTGAGACAAAAATTTAGACAATGTGACTGGTATCGTCTTTGCCTTGGCAGTCTGGGGACTGGTTACTATGGTTTGGGACGCATACTCACTTAATAATGACAAGAGATTCCATATTGTCGATTCCTAGTCCATTGCCTTAACCACTGGGCCACCACTACAAACTATTGTTGTCTTTGAGCAGGCAGTCATGTTGATGAACAAAGTTGTGATGTCATATGTCATGTGATATCAAATTACTTGGCTTCCAGAGTAAAGTTTGAACAGGCTAATCACCAAGTGTAGTGCTACACTTGACCTTTTTACTCAAAAAATCAAAAAATGGTGTTTCAACACACAGTAAGGAATCCTGTGTGTTGTAACTGTTTGTAACAATGTGAGAGAGAGGTGCATTTAAATATTTGAAAGGACCATTGCTCAGGTAATGTGAATACTTTATTTAACAACAATTTTAACAATTGTGGATTACACACTCCTACGGTCTCCTTCTGAGCGTTGCAGTGGTGAATGGGGAGGAGACAGAGTCAGCAATAGGCACGACTGCCCTTGCTGGCTCAGGCCTTTCTTAACACATTCATTTGTCTCGGCCGAGACCAAGCACTCTATCTCGTGACCTCTCTCTATGGTAGTCGTTCTTCAACTCTCTACTACTCCGCACACCACTCAGCTCCCTTCATCCCTCACTGGGTCATACCACTCCGCAAAAGAGGAATGATATTAGGGCCACTGGGCGGTGTGTGGCAGTGACGCGGGTCACCCTTGGGTGGTGCAGCGGTCACAACGAAAAGTAATTGAATTATTCAAAATTGTGTATAATTATTTTTCTGCTTTGTCTAGTCTGGACATATGACATTTGACCAATTTAGAGAACGGACTCAGGATCAGACAACTTTCTGGAGCTCGATCTATGTCTGGACAACACAGGGTACACTGTTCTTAGAAGATGCAATAAAACTCTGAACGAATGCGGAGTAACAAAATCATATTTTCTTGGAGTAGGTTTTTGGTCATTAAATCTAGCAGTTTTTAAAAATTGCAAAAACTAAAACTTTGAATGCACTCAGACGTCACCTTAGATATACGAAGAGCTAGTATAGTCGCTGCACCATAGTTTATAAACATAGGTGCTAGAATATTAACTTCATCTTCTGGATTATTTAGAAAAAACTGAAAAATATTGTAATTACCATTAATGCACTAATAGAATGTGGGTGTATTATTGACACCTAGATGTTCTAGTCATTTATTGGTATTGCTATTTATTATGAGTTTCTATGATGTCATTAATGTATGAGCGCCACCTGGTGCACTGTGCTTTATACCGTAAAGGAACTTTAACGGAACCACTTCCGGTTTTACGCTAACTCTAACACGTCTTTTTTCTGTACATCCACTTCAATCCTTAGACAGTCATCACTATTTATTTTATCTTTAACAATCTTGTGTTCAGAACTTAGCATCAACATCCCAGGTGCAAATGCCACCTTGCATTGGCTGAACAAATTTTTTAGGAATTTAGATGAGAGATATAGTACCATTGCTTTTTAATCAACGTCTTTTCGCTTGTTGTTAACTACGGAGTATTTTTTATGAAATAAATTTACTTTAATCTTACCCATAGATGTTGTTCACAAACTTCTGGAGGAAAAAGACGTATAAATGCAATTATGACATCTGCTGTTACATGGTGGGTTTTTTCTTTAAATAAAAATTAAAAATAATCAATATACTTTAAAAGATCCTGTACAGTACTTGCGAAGACTAATAGCTAGGGGAGGTGATTAATTCAACATCAGCGGGTTCTGGGAAAAGCTTGGTCTGCAGGATTACCCAATCTCCAAAATGACTCTGTTTAGACCACGCATCTAGTCTGCAGACTGTTACCGTATCAGATTTTTGTTGGGCCTTCAATAATTGAGTGGTTATGATTATTGCAATAATCAACAAATCACAATAATTGCTCATTTAATGAAACTCCTTATTATAAATGCTTGTTTTTATGCTAAATGAGGCTCACAGCAGCTTGACAATTGATAACTCATGATATGTGAAGAAAAGAATTTGTAAACATCT
Organism: Strigamia acuminata; assembly: GCA_949358305.1. NCBI lineage: Eukaryota > Metazoa > Arthropoda > Chilopoda > Geophilomorpha > Linotaeniidae > Strigamia > Strigamia acuminata. The sequence continues at coordinate 4,309,450 of OX442314.1, forward strand.
TGCATTGCAAGCCGGTTATAGTTATTTTAGCGACGCTCATTTTAGCAATTTTTACAAAAAAAGTGCCATTTTAGCGATCACGTTTTAGCGACACGATTTACCGCGACAAGCCGGCTCAAAAAAGTGGTTTGCATAAAAAAACCAGCAAGGTTAGGTTCGCGGGGGGTCAAGGGCCCCCCCCCCTTGTTAGCCCTTCTTAGGAGTTAAACCTAAGTATTAGTGCCGTTTTGTGTCGCTAAAATGACACGTTCGCAAAAATGGTGTGTCGCTAAAATGAAATCGCTAAAATGTAGTACATCCTTGCAAGCATGTATTACTGCAGGTACAGAAATCATTGATCAAATTAATTTGTATAAACATGTAAAAGGAAATACTAGTTGTCTCGTTGTTTCGAAGGCATCAGAAAAGCAAAGGATGCTACCGTACTACCTTGAACAATGGCCCGGGCGTTTAATTTTTTTTTCGACTCGCCCGCCAAGTGTTTATTCAAAACCAGGCAATTATTCAAGCCAGGCCTCTATCCGAAAAAAAATTTAAAATAACAAGGTATAAAAAATTTGTGGTTGTGTGCACGTTTTTTCAAATTTTTTGGAGCTATACCGCTGTATTATTGGTAGAAATGCAGCAATGAAACAATGAAGGAGTGTTAAATAGCTCATTTCTACCGTACATTACGTGTACGTGTACGGTAGACATAAAAATTTACAATAAACCCGGCGTTTAAACACGCCCGGCGTTTATTTGAGGCAGGCGCTTATTGGTTCTTTAGCTGGTGGTTGCCAGGCGCTTAATCAAGAGCCGGCGCTTAATTGCGCCCGGCCATTTTTCAAGGCAGTACGGTATACACAATACAGAGTATAGACCTAAATTGTTGAACTGATAAGTTACCTGTGTTTACTTGTGAACAATTACCAAAAGGAAGTTGAATAAGACTGGTTGTTGTGTTTAGTATTGTTTCATATCCCAAAAAGTGCTATAAATGTAAATTCTACATCATTTCTGTTGTATTTAAAAAAAAAAATCTATTGTACATACTTTAGTGAGCGTGTCGTTAACATTAACTGTTTGATGGATATTTAGCATCTTCCAAATATCTTGCAACGACAATTTATCATTGACTAATAGCCATGGTGATACTTCATTGCAGGTTTTGTTTGTCTGATAAATTTACTGCCGCCTCGCTTGTTCCATCTCATCACTGCGATTTTCACCACAGATTGTGACGGATGGAAACTGTATGAAGGCCCGTTGATCTATAGTAATGATTTTTGACACAGGTTCTTCTATGTAGCAGCTTAAACGACATTGCAACAAGTATAGAGTGAATCCGACACTAATTACAACCAGCACAATTTTAAGCTTTTTTAAAACTTTATTAGTTTCGATTTGCTCTTCACTCGCAATGACTTCTTTCTTGGTTAACTCATAGAGATGGCGAATCTTATCAATGCTTCTTATTTTGCGCATGGTTGCTACAACATAATATAAATACCAAATAATTTCAGGTAGTGAGATTACTGATAGACCGAGAAATAGTCCTAGATTGCCGCCTAAATCTGATAGTAAAGCAATAAGGTCGTAGGTGAAGCGTTCTTGATACACGGTAATTTTGTCGTTAGTTAGAGCTAAAGTCAGAGACATTATTTTTGGATCATCTGCTTCGCCGGAATCAGTGTAGGGTGTGAAAGCCAGATGCTGACATGGAGGTCGACAAGAACAAGTAGTAATTGCATTTGTGGTGTCAATTAATTTATTGACTATGCCGTATTGATCGTGTGTAGCATTTGAACATTCACAAAGCGGTAAATTTATTTTCAGAAAAGGAAATCTTAAAAAAAAGAAAAGTGTGTGAAATTAGGATGGTTTTGTTGTGGGTGTGTATGGATTTGTGCAAAACATATTGATAATCTTGAGTGAATACGTATACAGTATATTATATGCTTTTTACCGGCAGGTTAGATCATTTTCTAATCTTTTGAACAAACACTTTTGGTAGCAGTCTCTGTATTCAGTTTCATTGGAGCATGCGCGTTTCGATGAATTGAGAAATACGTACTGAAATTATACAAGTAGAAACATACTAGATCAGAGTTTCATTTTAAATGGGTTTAAATGTTACTTTGTCATAACTCAAATTTATTTTCACTGTTGTGCCAGTGGTTTCATATGTAGTGAAGAAAACTTTTCCAAAATTATGTAATGAAAATATAATCTATAAGTAAAAAAAAAAGAAGGAAATTTATTTCTCTTCTTGCTATTGGCATGAAATTTTATAACATTACTAGGTATAAGGCTTCAGGGCAGATGTCGTGATAAAACTTTTCAAAATTGACTGTCAGTTGTTTTCCAACAAACGATTCACTAGAATTCTTAGCTAACCATAAAATGAAAAGATTATTTTACTTTTATACAGTTGAGTAATCAATAGTGAATGCATAAGGTGTATTCTACAGGGTGAACAAAAAGTCTATCACTATAGTAAATATTTCTGAAAGTGCTGACAATTCATCTGATCTAATGATGGTAAAGTATTAAAGTTGGGTGGGGCAATCTTTTGGTGACCCGAAATTTGACCTTGGGATGTTCCTTCAAGGTCATTGGGAAATTATCTCGGAAACCGTTAGAGATAAACAGAAATTTCCATTTATAAACTTGTAGAGCAACATTTGTTTAGTCTAAAAATGACGAATTCTCAAAGCTGTTGTACTAAAAATTTTTAAGAAAATTGCAATTGAAAAAGTAGACACAAGTCAAAGGATAACATGGCCAAAATGGAAAAAGTGCCAAAAACGTGCTGATTAGACGTAAAATGATCCAAAAAAATCGATTCTCCTGGTCGGAATTTGCATATCTGGCACCGTTGCAGAGATATGGGCAGAAAACTGAATTTTTTTATGACTTTCTTTTCAAAACTACTTTTTCAATTGCAATTTTCTTAAAATTTTTTGTACAAAAGATTTGAGAATTAGTCATTTTTAGACTAAACAAATGTTGCTCTACAAGTTTACAGTTGGAAATTTCTGTCTATCTCTAACGGTTTCCGAGATAATTTCCCAATGACCTTGAAGGAACATTCCAAGGTAAAATTTCGGGTCACCAACAGATTGCCCCACCCAACTTTAATAGTTTACCATCATTAGATCAGATGAATTGTCAGCACTTTCAGAAATATTTACTATAGTGATAGACTTTTTGTTTACTCTGTATACATAGTCAACTGCGCACTACAACTGTAGTGTTTTATTTACCAAATTGAAATGCTGAGCAGATTCCGAATGCGTGATCTATTTCCTTCTGGATAAAGCTTTTGTTTGAAAATTCCTGCAGCGGTTTAAATAATTAGTTTTTATTCTTTGTCATAGTTTTTAATTTGTCTTTACTTTCATTTTGACGTTCACTATTGCTGTCGTCAAATTGGTGGCTTTCCAAACTTCATCCATATTGTAAATTGGGCGTTCCATAAGAGTTTTCATCATGTTTATGCACTCGTATGGATTCTTTCGACCTGTTTTATCTAATTCCTTACTCTTATTCCAAAGCATGGCCAATTCTTTTGAATGGCCACCACAGATCATCAAGTATGGTAAAACGACATCGTCTGATTTTTCTATTACGTCAACAGCCGTTGGATAACTAAAGTAATGCATTACTCTGTCATATGTCTGATAAGTGAGCACGCATGAGCAAAATAAGAACAAAATAAGCCAAAAGGTGTGACGTTTGCTCCAACGTTGTTTACTGTTAATGAAATCATCCAAACCAGTTAAACAGCAGCTCGGTTTGTTCGCATCATCTCTCATTAATTGATGAATTGTTATTCGTAGTTTTCTGTTTCTTTTTTTGGTATAGTTATTTTGCATTGTGTTGGTTATTCGCGCAACAAATATTATAGAAATGACTGAGTGGTTAATAATTACGGTTTTCCAGCTTACAAATGTGTCAGTAATGTAGAAGAGATATTGTGTGCTTTCGAGCAGAGTTGGTAGTTGCAGTTTCTGCTCTTAAACTGTTATGGAGTTCAAGGTAAACTGTCATGTCTGTCAACTTGTCGTAAATATTGAGGGGTGTGGCTAGTCAACTACCGATGAGTACACACATTGTGTGTATTCATTTATAGTTTCTTAGCAACATGTGGGTTGATTATTGATTAGTACAGTGTTACGGTTTTGCAACTGTAAAAGTGGCAGTAATTACCACCAGAGCTCGCTGCACCGATGTAAATTGCGAAATTTTAACTTAAAATACAGAAATGTATCGCAATGTAAATAAATCTACAACATTTGATATTATTTAGCATTGAATCTATTTTGTAACAATAATCAGCAATGTAAAGGACACTGGAAAAAAATATGGCTTTAGGAATTGTAAACGTTCCAAAAATTCATGTGTTTTTGTAAAGTTGTTGTATAATCAAACAAAAATTAGAAATTTAACGTTGTATTTACAAACTTCTTAAATTTCATGTATAAATTATACATTTACATTAAATTTAAGTTGCTTGTAAATGACTTGGAAAGTTAACATACCGTACCCCCCCCCCCCCTCAGTCGGGTCAGTTCGGGGCGGTGCGCTGTGCACTAAACGCTGCTGACACACTGGCATTTAAAAGAGTCTCAGCGACTATTTAAACCCAGCGGTTTATTCAAGGCAGTATGGTATGAGATTAAAAATTTAAATTTGTTAAATGTGGGGTTCTATTAATTTTAATTCAAAATTTAATTAAAATGTCATTGATGGAATTAAATGAAACAAAAAAAGTTATAAAATTCTGTAGTTCAACATTTTAATTTGGTTCTAGAATTTGTAACACGATGACATAGATGCGAGCTAGTATCATTGCCTTCGGTTGATTTTGTCCACACTTTTGATCGAGGCTATGAATCTTGTGCATATCTTATATATGTGTGAGATTTTCATGAAAATTTAATGGATTTTCATAGGATTGATTTTTATCTTTATTTTGTTAGTAATGATAAATGGAATTCTTAATCATACAAGTGGCAAAAGTGGATATGTATATTTAATTGTGGATAGATCATGAATTGTAATGTGCATGCGAAGTGTGCAGACTTATAGGTATTAAGTGAGTTGTAATTGGTGCAGAAACATTAGCATCAATCTTATGCAGTCCTAGTTTCGACAAACTGACCAACCAGATTAAGTCGAAACCAATTATAACTTTTTAAAACGTAAACTTGCAAAGAAAGTAATGACATTCCCAATGCTAATCCCACAATGCTGCCGACATCACTTAACAATTGAGACATTGGATACTTTTGGTGTTCGGTTGTAGTCACATCGAAACTATCAGCAGGCCGAAGCTTTATAAATGTGTAGAAACGGTATTGGATTTTAGATTCATGCACAATAGTTTGGTAGTAAACATTTTCGCAGGGTTGTTTACATTTGCAAGTTTTTTGATTGGAATTGTAATTGTTGAAATACTGAGAACGGGCACGAGTAATGTCTCCCATCGTGTTGCAAGGTGGCAAACTAGATGTTGACATATATGGCAATCTGAAACAAGCAGTAGTTCAATTCGACGGTAATGATTAGTAGATTAGAGTCAAATTTTATGAGTATTTTACAACAATACCTGCAATTTATCCTGTGAAATAAATTCTTCTGCATGCAAGCAGATTGACACATGAAATAAGCAGTTTTGTTCTGTTCACAAGGGTGGTGATTGGTATTTCTACGTATGGTCTATTTGATAACTTAGTAAGTATTACGGAGTAAAACTTTTGTTTTTGTATTTTTAATATACAATAAGTGCATTCGATCTCTTTTGCCATTAAAGTTGGCTGTTTTTAAAATTGCAAAAACTAAAACTTTGAATGCATCCAAACGTTACCTTGGATATACGAAGAGCTAGGACAGTCATTGTACCATAGTTTATTGACATAGGTGATAAAATATTAACTTCATCTTCCGGATTATTCAGAAAAAGCTGAAAATTATTATATCTGGTATTAGAAAAAAACTTCTTCAATCGTTAGACATTTGGAGCTTGTAGTGTTGTAAGCACAAGATTAACTTTTTTTATGAAATAAATTCACTTTGGTCTTACCCATAGATTTTGTTCACAAACTTTTGGAGGATAAAGCTTTAAAGGTGCCATTGTTACCTCTGTTGTTACGTGGTGCGTCTTTTCTAAAAAATAAAAATAAAATAAAAAACAGTGAAAAATTAATTTAACTCTTAAGTTTTTTAACTCTATGGTGCCGTACGTTTTCTCTAGTAGTGGCCCAACACTGGTCGGTACTGTACCCTTATACCATGTTCACACAAACGGATCGAGTTTGACTGGATCTGATCCGCCCGATCAGATCCAACTGAACAGTCCCAATATTCACTGTGATGGAGTTGTGTTCACATCCAAATGTGATGCGCAACAATGGAATGCCACAGACTGCTGACATTATTTAATGAATTCCAATCCGAATTCAATTGTCGAATCAAGTTGTGGGAACTCGATTGACGAACGGTGTTGTTGGGCCCACAAATCTAGATCTTTGAACGGAGTTCAGTGTTCACAACAATCTTGGATCTATACTCTGGTTCGACTCAAGAGTATGCCTTTCTAAGAGCCGCATCACTGGTGTAGTGATCCAAAAATGTAGACCCAAACACCATAACAAACATGAGTTTTTCACTCATATGTTCATAAAACCTTATTTAATAAGTTTAATAAGTATAATAAGTATAAAATAATCAAAATTATATCAACTTAAATGGTAATAACAATCACAAATCATAATAAAAATAAAAACTACTTTTCCTAGTGGTAGTAATAAAACTTGAGTTAGGAGTAATGCGGCTCTTAGAAGGGTATACTCTTGAGTCGAACCAGAGTATAGATCTGCAACTTCGGATGAGATCCAAAAGCGTAGTGTGAACATGGTATAAGTTAACACAATGTTGTCTTTTCTCGCATTGGCAACTTGCATCACCTGATGGTGTGTTTTTGCCAAGCTGAGGCCTCGAACGACTTATGGGATTTGCAGTGCTTTATGGAATTGTTCACAATGCCACAGGAATTTGTCACAAGTTTTGATCAAGATCGTGTAATTGTGTTCTGTTGAAAAAAAAGTTTTCTGTGTAAATTACCTGTTTTTACTAGTGAACAATGACCAAAAGGCAGTGGAATAAGACTTTTTGTTATATTTAGTACAGTTTCATAACCAACAAAGTGCTATAAATAAAAATTAGATACATTATAAGCTTACTTTGAATAGTTATTGTTATATCCATGTACACCTATGGACAAAAAAATCTTCACTTACTGTCAGTCGCATTTAAACTTTCTGTTGCCCCCAGAAGAAGTAGACTGCTCTAGCCGCCGGTGGCAGAAAAATGAACTGCTCATTTGGAGCTGAAGCAGCCTGACAGCATATGAAGATTTTTTGTTTGTAGGTGTACAATCTAGGTCATAAAAATTGTCGCTGTTTTCCATGCTAGGCCTAGGGAAAAGGCGACAATTTTTACGACCGGATTGTACCTTAGTCAGCTTGTTGTTAACCTGAAGTGTTCGATGGATATTAAGTGCCTTCCAAATATCTTCCAATGACAAGTTCTTGTTGACCAATTGCCACGGTGATATGTCATTGCAAGTTCTGTTTGTCTGCTTAAGTAACTGCTTTCTGGCTTGTTCCGTCTGGTCACTGCGATTTTCACCACAGATTGTAGCGGATGGGAACTCTATGTACCGCCGTTGATCTATGGTGATGATTTTTGATACAGGTTCTTCCATGTAGTAATTTAAACGAACTTGCAACAAGTATAGAGTGAATCCTGCACTAATTACAAACAGCAGCAACTTAAGCTTTCTTAAAACTCCGTTAGTTTCGACTTGCTCTTCACGTGCAATGACTTTTCTCTTGGATATCTCATAGAGACGGCGAATCTTATCGATGTTTCTTGTTTTGCGCACGGTTGTTGCAATACAATATAAATACCAAGTGATTTCGGGTAATGAGGTTATCGATAGACCGAGAAATAGCCCCAGATTGCCCCCTAAATCTGATAGCAGAGCAATAACATCGTAGGTGAACCGTTCTTGATAGACGGTGATTTTCTCATTGGTTAGTGCTAAAGTCACAGAAAGTGTGTTTTGATCATTCGCTATGCCGGAATCAGTGTAGGGAGTAAAAGCTAGGTGCTGACATGGAGGTCGACAAGCACAAGTAGTAATTGCTTCTGTGGTGTCAATTATTCTATTGACTATGCCGTATTGATTGTGCATAGCATTTGAACATTCACAAAGTGGTAAATTCATCTTCAGAAAAGGAAATCTACAGGTTAGATTGTTTTCTAATTTTTTGAACAAGCAATTTTGGTAGCAATCTGTGTAGTCCTCTTCATCCGAGCACGGGCGTTTCGATGAATTGAGAAATACGTACTGAAATTTAAAGCAGATTAAGAATAGATGTTTCGTTTTAATCAAGTTTAAATCTTACCTTGTCATAGCTCAAATTTATTTTAGCTATTCTACCAATGAGTTTACGAAGCGTAAAGTAAATTTTTCCAAATTCATACAACGTTAACATAATCTAGAAATAAATATAATATAATACGATATGTAATATTATGGCCTGTTATTTTATAAATACTACTAGGTATGACGTTCGAGGGCAGATGTCTTGATGAAACTTTTCAAAATTGACCGTTAGTATTTTTCCAACAAACGATTTACTCGAACTCTTATCTAACCACAGTGGAAAGATTATTTTATTTTTAGTCGGTTGAATAATTGATGAAGTTATAAAGGGTGTTCACAAAGTTTTTATAGACGTGTTTATTTAATTTATTGGTTGCTTTGTCAGGAACGCACACAATTTACTAACAATAGGTAATCGATTGCAATGTCTGTACATCTAATGCAATTCTGGAGTTTTGATCTACTTTTATGTGTCACTACACAAGTGAAATGGCTCGGCCAATGGGAGAAACACCAAACTTGTAGTGAGCCAGAGTAAAGAGTAATTTAATGACTTGTGTCTGCTTTAGGAAATTGCAATTTTCTTAAAAAAATTTAGTACAAAAAATTTGAGTAGTAGTTATTTTTAGACTAAATAAATGTTGCTCTACAAGTTTACAATTGGAAATTTCTGTCTATTTCTAACGGTTTCCAAGATAATTTTCCAATGACCTTGAAGGAACATCCCAAGGTCAAATTTCAGGTCACCAAAAGATTGCCTCACTCAAATTTAATACTTTGCCATCATTAGATTAGATGCATTGTCAGCACTTTCAGAAATATTTAGTAGAGAACCAGACTTTTCTTCCACCCTGTATAGAAATTTATTAACTACAGTGTAGGCTGCGTAGCCCGGACATAGCACCAACCGGACAGCTGTGTGGTCCGGACAGTTTGGAGGGCCTGATTTGGTCCTACCCAATACCCAGCAATATAAAATCTCCTCTGTCATCCGGACATTCCCTAGACCGGACAAGTTTCTGGGTCCGGGCTACGCAGCCTACACTGTAATTGAAAAAAAAAATACTACCGGTATACAGTATACTTTGTTACCGGTATATAGAAGTTTCAAAGTTTCTGACTTTTTTTTAATTTTAACAAAACTTTAAAATTGTCTGGAGACTTTGGGAACACCCTGTATAATTAATTGCACCCAATATCTCAGTGGCAAACGCAAACATTTTAATAAAGATATTGGGTGAGATTGGGTAAGTTATTTACCAAATTGAAATGCCGAGCACATTCCAAATGGGTTATCAATTTCCTTCTGGACAAAGCTTTTGTTTGAATATCCCTGCAGAGGTTGAAATCATTAGTTTTTATTCTTTACAATAATTTTTTCTTTTTGCTTTTACCTTCATTTTAATAGTAGGTGCATTCCAAAACGCAGTGTTAGGCGTTTTAAGCGTTTTCGTTCCGTGTCGTTTTATGGTCGTTTTAGGCCTGTTTAGGAATGTCAAAACAAAATTTTTTTTTGCCCTTGTTTTAGCAAAATTTGTATTACCTTAGTAACATCAGTTTTGGAAATATTTATCTGTTTACAAAATCAATTTATAAAATATTCGAATTCTGACTAATTTTATTTATTTGTGGGCGGAAAATGGCTAGGTTTTTAACAGCCGACGAATTCACATCAACAATCGCGCCAAAATCCAAGCACCGTCGATTTTTTGACAATTAACACGTGTTGACAAAAATAAATAAAGTTTTTTAAAACTTCGAATATTTTATAACAAATAAATAAATATATATTTCCACAAAAATTTCCATAAAAATGAAAATCGAACGATGGCAGCCCTAACACCCAAATCGTGTCTGCTAAAACGTGTTTTGATACACGTTTTCGTTTCAGCCGTGTTAGCGCCACAGACACGGAATTTTTCCGGATGTGACGTCATTATTGCTAACACGACACGGCTGAAACGGCTGAAACGGGAGTTTTGGAATGCACCTACTGACTACTTCTGGCGTCAAATTGGTTGCTTTCCAAACATCATCCATGTTGTAAATTGGGCGTGCCATAAGAGTTTTGATCATGTTTAGGCAATCCAATGGATTAGTTAGACCTGTTTTATCTAATTTATCACTCTTATACCAAAGTTTGGCCAATTCTTTTGTATGTCCACCACAGATCATCAAGTATGGTAAAACGATTTCGTCTGATTTTTCTATTACGTCAACAGCCGTAGGATAACTTAGGTAATGCATTACTCTATCGTATGTCTGATAAGTGAGCATGAATGTGCAAAATATGAACAAAAAAAGCCACAAGGCGTGGTGCTTGTTTAAACGTCGTTTACTGTTAATGAAATTATCCAAACCAAATAAACCACAGCTCGGTTTGTTCGTATCATCTCTCAGTAATTGATTAATTCTGAGACGTAGTTTACTACTTCTTCTCGTGATATAGTTATTTAGCATTGTTTTGGTTAAATTAGGAGTAATGGACCCAGTGGTTAATAATTACATTTATCCAGTTGACAAATTTGATGGCAGCCAACCTTGTCTAATACTGTAACACAAACTTGTGATCTTTAAATCTGTTTTATAGAGTTGAGTTGGTAGCTGCAGTGTCTGTATGAACTGTCTGCAATACTCTGGTTAGAGTTTCCTAGCAACATGTGGGTTGATTATAGTGTTTTGAAATTTTCAAGTTACGTGAGCTGTAATAGATTGTCTCCTATAATCAACCAGATTATAGGTCAGTGCTGTTTTCAATTTGCTGATTATTAGTCAGGCTGTATTGGAGCTATTTGGAAAATTGTGAGTTGAATTATTAATAGTGTGAAAGGGAAAAGCGAGGAAAACCGATGAGGACTTTTGGAATCTTGCGGAGTAAATTTCAGTGTGAGAGTTGAATCATTTTTCACTTTACGGGTGACGTTGGGACTGCGATTTCATTAATCTTCTCACAACTGGAGATGAAAAAATTTTCCCAAATCGTTTAATAACTAATCACCGTATTTTACTGATTAAGTGTCGCCCTCGGATTGTAGTCGCGGCTGAGACTCCAAAAATACTGTATTTTTGCAAAAGTACGGTATCGTTCCCGTATTGAACCTCACGAACGATGGACGTATGCTTGGTGAAACAAAAACTTGCAATTTTGAATTCCTTAACCCTCGCAGCCCCAACTTAAAAAAAATCACCCAACTCGGGTCATTTTTGACCCCAAGCCAAAATTTTTTTTTCAAAAATGAGTGAAAATGATTTTATTCTCTGAGTATTTCATGTTTCTGAAGAAATTTTAGCAATTCGGTATTTGTGCGCCTTATTCAAACAATTTCTGCTCTTAAACTGTAGCTGAGTTTAAGGTAAATTGTCAACAGGTGCCTATTGATTGATAGTTTTCTAGCAATACTAGTATGTTGGTTGATTACAGGTCTGCGCAAATTTTAATTTGCAGCTTAGAATACAAGTCTGTACAAATTACAATGCACTGCTTATTAGTCAGGCGGTAGCAGAGTTGAGTAGAAAATTGACAGTTGAATTATTAATCGTGACAGGGAAAAGTGAGAAAAACCGATAAGGACTTTTGGTGCTTGGAAAAGTGAATTTCAATACATGCATTCAAATATTTTTACTTTAATGAATAAATACTTTTATTTTTTCAATTAGCAATAAGACAATTTAACCCTTCTAACCATAACATGGATCTTTTTGTGACATCATTTGTAAAAAATCATTATTTTCATATGAAATAATTTTTTTTAATCTGATTTTTGCTGACTATTTCTTTGAAACATCACTAGACACTACGTCACAATTGAAATTTTTTAATATTTTTATTTTGTCTGTAATTTGAAACCAAAAATTAACTGGGTGAAAAAAGACCCATCTTAGGAGTTTAAAGGACATAAACCCAATGTTGTGTGTTCGTGAAACATATACAAAATGAACGTAAATGTTTGTATATTTTATTTAATTTTGCCATTAGGAAAAGGAATGAATGTTACATTATTAAAAGTACAAGTGCATTTGACTTTGTGTGCAGACGTAAAGGACAGAAATCACTTATGATTTGCATGTGCAAAGTACTGCTGTTCTGTTATAAGAAAAATCCACAGTTGAATAACTTGCAACTTATACAATCCTTTTAAAAGCAAGAAGATAGGCACAAAAGAGAAAACATTTTAATTTTTATTGTAACAATTAGTCTGTGCAAAAATTGTAATGGTGAACAAACATTTGGAACAATCCAATGTAGAATTAATGAAACATTTAATTGCCTACAATAGACCATTAGATAATTATGACATAATGCAGTTTGGCTCCGCCCACAAAAACAAAACTACAAATTAACAATGTTAAAATGTTATTTTGCATTGGTTTTTTTCACAAAGGCGGGTGGGGCAACCATTGTTATGATCACATGATCGGATCACCTGACCGCATTTTTCCAAAGGTCTATTTGAAAAATCGACCAGCCAGATTGTGTCGAAGCCATTTATAACCTTTTAAAATATCAATGTGCAAAGAAAGTAATGACATTCCCAACGTTAATCCTACAATGCTTCCGATATCGCTTAACAACTGAGATGTTGGATATTTCTTTCCTTCTACTGTGGTCTGTATGAAACTATCAGCCATTAGAAACAGCATGTACGTGTGAAACTTTAATATGATATTATTTCCATGCATAATAAATTGGTAAAAAATATGTTCACAAGGTCGTTTACATTTACATTGTTTTTGATTTATGTTGGAGTTATTCAAATATGTGAAATGGGCTCCAGTAACGTCTTCCGTTGTGTTGCAAGCTGGCAAATTAGATGTTGCCATGTATGGTAATCTGAAATAAGTAGGCTTACTGTACTGCAAACAAACCGATTTATAAATACTCCTGATTAATTTTGTTTGTAATCCACACTTATTATGAGCACATAAAACATGTCCTTAAAAATGGGATTGCACCTGACAAACTAAGATTTTGCACATGCACATAAGCAGTTCAGAGTATCGCCTAGTGCTAAAAAGTGACAAAAAATGTGTACCCTTCTCTCGTAAAGGTGTCATCTGTAAATGTTATACTCCGTATTATTTTATTAGAGATGGAAAAAATATTAAATCTTTGGAGGAATTTAAGTTGGTCTCCAAATTAATTTTCAGAAAACAGTTAGTTATTTTACTACTTTTGTTATTTCCCTGACTTCCCCTAGACTATGGGAGGGTTAAAGGTCATTAGAAGAGAAATAAAAAATTTCTCTAATCTGTTTGAAATAATCTTAAAAAAGGTTATAGAATATTTTTTTCTGCAACACTTAGTGGTTTCTCATGATCAAACCGTGTTTTAACCATTTGAACAAGGGAATCATTTTGTGCAATGCATTCTGGGATTTCATGTCATTGATGACGTCATTACTAAACACTGAGGTAAACAAATATCATGTGTTCATTGTTTCTCAATAACACTTGTTACCGCACATTTTACTCATTTGTTATTACACAGTACTGTGCAGCTGTGGAATGCCAGAATTCATCAAAAAGTAACAAATTTTTTTATTTCTGTAACTAAAAATTTTGCTTTAACCTCAACTTTGTAGCTAAAATTATCGATATTGTATAGCTAAAAACAGATGCAGTTAAAACATGCAGTTAAAACATGCAAATCACTAACGCATAAAAACATGTTAAAATAGCGAATTTGTGCTTGAATTCACCTGCTTGTTTGTCGTCGATGACGTATAAATAACGCCACCTAGTATTTATAATTTTTTGAAAAGTGTCATGGCAGAATAATTACTGCTAGGTTAGAAGTTTAACTGCTTTTTTTCATACGCTGTACGATTAACAGTTAAAAATATTACATAACCTTTTTTCAGTTTATTTTAAAAAGATTAGAGAAATTTTTTATTTCTATTCCTATGACCTGGTGTGAACTCTCTTTTACAAGTAGTTTAAAAAGGAATTGGATTACAATCAAATTTTAAAAGATAGTTTTGTAACAGCTTCTAAATACCTGCAGTTGATCTTTCGAAATAAACGGTTTTGTCTGCAAGCAGTTTTACACATGAAATAAGTGGTTTTGTTTTTTTCGCAGGGGTTATGTTTGGTATTTCTACGTAAGGTCTATTTTATGAAATAAAGACAAGCGTGGTTTTTGAATTTTTTAAAATAGGTTTTGTCATACCCATTGGTGTATTCAGAGTTAGAAGAGTTTGTAAAAACTACAAATTTAAAACTTTGAATGCACTTAACATTTTGGCACCTTAAATGTTCGAATAGATATCGTAGTACTTCCACCATAGTTTGTCATCATTGGTGCTAAAATATTAACTTCGTCTTTTGGATCATTTAGAAAAAACTGAAGGATTTTTATTGTTATTGAAATATGTGTCGAGTAAACAAGGGACTAGAAAGAACTACCGTCTTCCACCGACCGTGGTGTTGTATTCGAATATAATCCCACCGTAGGGTTGTATTCGAATACAACACTATCGTCTCATATTTATCCAATATCATGTAAGTTTGTCAAAAAAGTAAAATAGATTTGTATACTGTAGGTTTTAAATATTTTTATAAAAATTTGAAAAGAACACCATGGTTCTGTATTCAAAAACAATACAAATCTTAATATAATACCATGGTGGTATATTCGAATATAACACCGTGGTGTTATAGCTGAAGTGGTGTTATATTCGAATTTTTGCTCAATGTTTACAAAATTGCCATTTCTAGCATAATTCAAATACAACACATGATGTTATTTTCGGTGGAAAACAGTAGTTGTTGGTTAATTGGTTTTATAATTGATTAGTTTCGTGACTATGGAAATGCATGTATACTAAATTAGACTAGTACAACAAAGGTTATGGGCCTACACCGATTAATGACATTAAGGAAATTACTGTGAGTGGTCTGCACGTGATTATGATGCATAAATCGCCGAAATTTTGATATTTTTTGGGCCAATTACAAGTTGGATTGTCTCTCTCCTGTGTTTTTGTTGCGCACATCTTGGAAAGAACGTCATGGCGGTCAAGTTGGACAATTCGATGGCGTATGTTGAGAAATTAAATGGGAGAAATTACCCAACATGGGAATTCTGAGTTCAAGTGCTGCTCAGAGCAAATAACGTTTGGAGTGCAGTTGAAACAAGTAAACCAATTAAAATCATAACCGAGTCTGAGGCCGATTTTAAGATGCGTAAAGATGCGTGGAGTGTCAAGGATGTTGAAGCACTCAATTATATTTTACAAATGATTGATGCAGCCCAGTTATAACACGTTTTGAACAAGGAGACGGCAAAGCAGGCCTGGGACGCACTGAAGGCGGAGAACCAGGGCGAGCTGGAGGAACTCAAAGTTTGAAAGCGTGTGGAGATTGGACACATCAAAATGAAATCAAATGAAACGATATCGGTATATTTGGATCGGATGATTTCGATTGCAGAGGAATTAAACTCGATAGGATCACCCATTGCAGAGGCAGAGTTGTGTGCTCACATTTTACAGGGACTCACCACAAGTTATGCTGCGGTGGTCACTAGCTGCGACGTAATAGGGCGCAGTACTTTGAAATTACCGACGCTACGACGGGCGCTGCTGGCTGAGGAGTTGAGGAAGACATCACTCTCACCCGCAGTGGAAGTTGGAGCAGAAAGTGCTTCTTGGATTGGTGGATTTGCGAGAGGCAACGAACGTGGATTTACCGGGTCGCGGACCAGCCGCGGTGGAGGAAGTGGTCGCCCCGGACCTAAGTGCTGGAACTGTGGCCGAATTGGGCACCGATATTCCGAATGTCGTCAACTTGATGATCCAGCGAAGGTTGCCGATAATCGCGTACGCGGTCGTGGGCAATTTCGCAGACGAGGGCGAGGACCGAACCAGCGAGCAAATGCTGTGACATCGGAACAGCCTGACGACCTTTCATACGTGGTCGATTATGCCATGAATGTGCAGGAAAACTTTAATCAAGTAATGAGTGAATCGAATTCAAATGATAGAGATATGAAAGAGGAATTCACCTGGTACATAGACTCAGGTGCATCATCTCATATGGCCAATAATGTGAAGTGTTTTAGTGAATTGCAAATAGTGCCTGGTAAGAAAGTGATATTAGCTGATGGACGTCAGGAACAGTGCTACTTTATTTTTTGATAAAGGAAAAACGTCGGATAATTAAGTTGAGTGAAGTAAATTAGGTACCTTCATTGAAAACTAATTTACTTTCGGTGGGACGAATTGTGGAATTGGGTTATATTGTGAGTTTTCATGATGGGATTTGTGACGTTAATTTGAAAAGTAGACAGATGATTTTTAGAGCGTTTAAATTCCGAGGGTTATACATATAAAGTGGACAATCACTCAAATATTTCATCTGCGGGATTGACGACGACTAAGAGACAATAGGGGGTTTCATTATATGAATGATTTTGCAATTTTGTGATTTTGCATTAATTACAAAATCATTATTTTTTGATGCCTCTAAAAATGGGATTACATTGAATTAACCCAGTCAATTTTGCAATTGTGTGATCTGGACAACTTTGTGATTTTTGAGTATTGCCATGTGATATCTGTTCTACCAATCACATTCACATTCACTAAAGTACAAGAGAGTAAAAACACAAAATCCCAAAAACATCTAAAAGGTAGTTTTTGTGATTTTGATAAGAAGTGATTTTGAGGCTTGTGAAACTCAAAACAAAATGGAGGCATCCAAGCTCTATCTAAGTGGCCAACTTGTATCCTTGTATATCATCAATATGCTGATGCATCCATGACTGTATAACAGCTAGGAAACTCAATTAATGGCTCTTGTGCAATCTGTGAAACTTATATTTATTAAAATGTACTTTTTTAAAAAAAATTTTGTTCTATCACACAAATACAGGGTGAGTCAAAAGTCTGGAAACACCTTTTTTTCTTGAAAATAACCGAAGATACATCAATTCTATTGATGTAGGCATATAGGAAGTTGATGGTGGGCTATCCAGTGGTGATCTTAAATTTGTCCCGGAAGGTCATCTTCAAGGTTATTCACTTTCTAACTTTTAAACCGTTTAAGATACAGCAAAATTTCCAATTACAAAGTTGTAGAGCACCATCAAATTAGTATTATCCAACTTATCTTAGTCACTTTAAGTAAAATGGTTTTTTTTAAAAAATGAAAACAAATCAGCAAATTGAAATTTTTTATTCCTATAAAAATAAAATAATTTAGACATTAAAAAAAGACAGTGGTTTTACTTGTGTACTTACATAATAATGCAGATTTGAATATATTTATTGAAGAAATTCAGTACTTTTGCAGTAAAAATTTAAGTTTTGTTACAATGGCTGGCTTTACTTCAGCTGATTTGTTTTCATTTTAAAATGAAAACATTTAAATTAAGATGTCTAAGATAAGTTGGATAGTACTAATTCGATCGTGTTCTACAACTCTGTAATTGGAAATTTTGCTGTATCTTAAACGGTTTAAAAGTTAGAAAGTGAATGACCTTGAAGATGACCTTCTGGGTCAAATTTATGGTCACCACTGAATAGCCTACCATTGACTTCCTATATGACCACATCAATAGAATTGACATATCTTTGGTCATTTGCAAGAAAAAAAAGTGTTTCCAGACTTTTGACTCACCCTGTACAGTAAGCTAGAACTAGTTATTTTGCATCACATTTTAAAATTGGTTAGATATAACTAAAACCCAATATGGTGGATGAGTCATGTGACTATTTAAATAATTGCAAAATTGCAAAATCATGATATTGTTTTTGCAACTAATTGTTAATCACAATTTGTGATGACAACTTGGATTGAGTTTGGCTGCTGCCATTTTGCCAAAATATCAAAACTATCTTTGATTTTGTGATTGTGTATTTTTTCTGTTTTGTGTTTTTGCAATTATGCACACAATTGGTGGAACTGATATCATGTGACAAATTCAAAAGTGCAAAATTGCTAAAGTAGCAAAATTGCAAAATTGCTTAATTAATGAAACCCCCTAATTACCTTTGATTGAGAATAATCACAAATCAGTACCAAATATTCCGGGATTGCCAATTACTTTATGGCATAAAAGATTGGCTCATTTAGGATTTAAATCGATTCACGCAATAGTCAGCGAAGGACTGGTTAAGGGTATGCGACTAAATGTAAACAAGAATCCCGGAATATGTGATAAGTGCGTAGTTTCGAAGAAAACTCGTGACCCATTCTCTTCAACTCAACATATTACAGCCACTGGACCATTTCAAATGGTTCATGTGGACTTATGTGGACCTATGAAAAGTGCATCTACTTTGGGGAATAGATATATTTTTACAATTGTGGATGACTTTTCGCGTGCAATTTTCACAGAAATCCGAGACAACCAAAGAATTTCTTAACTATTTGCAACTCTACGAACCCACATATGGCCGATCTTTACGAAAAGTGAGGTCAGACAATGGCACTGAATTTCTGGGTTCCAAATTTAAAAATTTGTTGCATGAGCGAGGAATTAACCACCAATTAACTGTTCCTTACTCGCCTCAACAAAATGGCGCTGCCGAGCGCCCAAACAGGAAGTTACTTGATGCGGCTAGGACACTGTTACTGGATGCAAATTTGCCTATTCGATTTTGGCAAAATGCGGTGGAAGTTGCCGCATACTATTGTAACAGATCCCGAATGAGACGTTTTAAAGATGAGACACTTATTGAGAGATTTACTGGACATAAACCAAACATTGCAAACATGCGCCTTTTTGAGTGTCTTGCTTACACCTGGTTTCCGGCTCAGGAAAGGACCAAGTTCGACCTCCGAGCGAGGAGAGCAATTTTTATTGGTTATTCATTTCAATCGGCGGGTTGGCGGTTCTTTGACTCCAGCAGGAATAAATATTTTGTTGCACGTGACGCCAAGTTTGATGAGCAAACTCAGGGATCAAAGCTGTTATTGAAGGAATCAAGCGACGCATTGGACCGAACCGAGCCGAATCCATCATTGGAGAGTTGTGGATGAGGAAGTTTTAGTGGAGTTCAATGATCTACCTTCCCAACCCCCACAGCCTCCTCCACCTAATATTATGTAACCGAGCGCAGCACGACCGGTACGACGCAATCCAGTAAGGACATGTAGATTACCTGCCCATCCCACTCCATATGATGTGACGGATTGGCGCCGACACCGTAGAGTCAGGTTTTCATCTGGGGATATACACACGGCACGTCTAAACAAAGTTGAAATGGCAGATGATGTGATCGTGCCGAGGAATTATAAGCAAGCTATGGCATCAGCGCAAGCAGACAAATGGCAGAAAGCCATGGAATCGGAACTGAAGTCTCAGCGGGAACAGGACACTTGGGACATAGTTGACTGTCCTATTGGAAAGAAAGTTGTCGGATCTCGCTGGATTTATTTGCTTAAGACCAATCAGAAGAGAAATATTCTAAAATAGCCCAAGGTTATAATGTTTTCAAGGGCGTGGATTATGATGAGTCGTACTCCCCCGTGGTGCGAATTGCGACAATACGCATTTTAATGTGTGAAAATCGGATGATTTTACGTGTAAATTACAATTTTTAATTGATTTGTATTGTTGAATTATATTTCCATTTTTACTTGTGAATTTTGATATTGAATTTATGATTTTATTTGATTTGTGTATGTTATATTTTCATATTACAATGTGTTTTATCTCCACTTAAAATGTTTATCAATTTATTATAATATGTTTTCAATTTCCATTTAAAAGGGTTTAACTTGTTCTCTTATCAACCGGAATGTTAGTTGCTAATCTGTTAAAGAATGTTATAATCTTCTAAATTGTGACACGCTCGTCATTGGTCCTTTGAGCGCGTCATTTGCATTTTGCCATCTTGTAAATGCTTGTGATTGGTTCTCCGAACTTATCATTTGCATCACCTTTTATCATTTGAATTGAATAAATCTTAGTGTACTTTTTTACCTTAAACTGTGTGATCGTGCTTCCTTTATACTCCGACGCCATATTGGAACTTCAACAGAAACATCATTTGTATCCAGAGAACTTTGGAAATTAATTGGTAAACTTCGAATAACTTTTTATTTACTTCAAGTTTAACATAATGGCATTGGCTGCCTGACACGGATTAAGAATGCGACATTGTGACATCGAAACAGCATATTTACATGCACTACTCAAAGGGACGGTTTTTATGGAATTATCCGAGGGCATTGACCTCGGTCCGGACAAGGTGAAACTACTAAAGAAAGCCATATATGGCCTTTCTCAGGCTGGCCAAGCATGGCACATCACACTGGAAAAGGAATTACTAAAGTCAGGATTTGTGAAACATCCAACCGAACAATGTGTACATTTGTATTTTCTGGGAACGTCAATAATGATTTTAGCAACTTATGTCGACGACTTACTAACGTTGGACAATGACCCAAAGTTGCTGAGTAAGTTAATGACAAAGTTTCGTCAGCGTATTCGAGTCATTGATCTGGGGAAGATTGAAACCTTAGTAGGCATTCACATTGATCAAGACTTGAATAAAAGTACAATTACATTGGATCAAACCAAGCATATTAGAGAGTTAGGCGAACACTTTGGACTTACTGGGTCGAGAACATTTAAAACATCAATGGACCCATCTCAGAGATTAGAACTTCCGGGTTATCCCTTGAGACCTGATGCCAAAGATAAGCCTTATCGGGAACTGATGGGAGCATTACTCTACTTAGCTCAAGGACCTAGACCCGATATTGCATTTCCGGTCCCCTTCTTGTCTCAATGGCTCAACCAACCCTGTGAAGGACATTGGATCTCTGTGAAACGGATTTTGAGGTATTTACTGGGTACAGCGAATTACAGACTCACTTATATTGGGACGAAGGTGGACTTAACCACATATACAGATGCTTCTTGGAACACATGTGGCAAAGACTCTAAATCATTTGCCGGGTTTGTGAGATTGTTGAATAACACTGCAATTACGTGGCAAGCCAAAAAGCAAAGCTTGGTTTGCTTATCGACTTGTGAAGCAGAATTTACAGCCATGATTGAGGCTAGTAAGGAACTTAAATGGATCCGAAACATAACCGAGGATATGCGAATCAACCCGCCATAGATTTGAAAAAAAATTTTAACTTTTATGCGAGAACGGAAAATTTTAATCGAAGAGTTTCATTTGTGCGACAGGACTTGGAGAAGGGATTTTATGAGCTGACATATATATCAACGGACAGAATGTTGGCTGATATGATGACTAAAGCGATAGGGCCCGAAAAGTTGAAACACGCATGTGAACAAATTGGATTAGTTGACTTTACAGAAAGTTTGAAGAATTAGAAATTGCGAATTATGATAAATCCAATATGTTGGTTAATTGGTTTTATAATTGATTAGTTTCGTAACTATGGAAATGCATGTATACTAAATTAGACTAGTACAACAGTAGTACATTTTATATAGATTCTAAACCCTTTTCGGCCCAGAGAATCCACTCATTCTTATTAGCTGTTTGTTTTGCTAGGTGACCATACCAACCAATCAAGCTCTCTAATTAGAGCCATTTTTTAATATAGGAATAAGTTGTCAGGATTTTTCAGATGCAATTTCAGATGTACTGTAATTTGCTTGCTGAGTACTATGAGCAATTAAAGTTAATGCTTTTCTGGGCAGATAGAGTTCACTAAATCTTCTCTATACTTTATAACTCAAATGGGATCAAATTAATCACCCCCATCTTTGAATCATTTTATCCCCAACAATGTCTTAGTCCCCAACTAAAAAGGCAGTGGCTACGTTCATGTCCAACGTGAACGTATTATTTTGATGACATGCTGTGATTGACTGAGACCCATTGATGTCAATTCGTTCCCTCGACGTAAGGTTTCTCAAATTTGATGTTCTCGAGGTTTTAGCTTCTCTTTTGTCAGGTAAGAATGCGTACTGCCAGAGGAACTGTACCCATGGGTTAGAAACACCATTGTGGCAGCCTATCAATAGCTAAGAGAGCATGGTGTTCACAATAAAAATAAAAATAAGAATTGAGCTAAAGTTGGCAGCAATTGGGATAAATATGTTGGGATATGAAACCTTTATTAGGAAGGGAGATTTTAAGTCATTTTGTTGGTTCATTTGATAAAGTTCTCAGGCATTTAAACCGTAAAAAGATGAGTGATCCCACGTCATGCCTCTGACCAGTTTTAGACTTCTAAACTAAAGGTTCATTTTTCCCGCCCTTTTTTTTTCCCCGGGAAACGGGAAATTTTAATTCAATTTCCCGGGAATTCAACAAAATTAGGTATTTTTACACTAAAAACAAAAAAAAACGTTGAAAACACAAAAAAAAAACACTGAAAACACTAGCTGCATTCCAAAACTAAAATATTTTGGGTTTTACTACAATTTTAAACCCAAAATGGCATCATTTCCTGCTTAAACCCATGTCAAAACTTAAAATACACTTAAACTAAAATTGTTATTTTAATTTTTGAATGCAGCTACTGAAAACAAAAAAAACACTAAATACACTAAAACAAATTAAAATGACACAATAGCCTTCCCTCTAAATTGGTCCCATATTTTATGACCAATGTTTTGGATGCCAAAGTCAATTCTTTTTGGTCCAAATTCAAATCTAGAGTTTTTAAAAATTTAAGCAAAGATACACCATCCTTATTCCTGCGCTCCTTAATTCGAACCAATAATGGTCCAAGCAATTCTGCTGAAATTGCATTGTTGTTAGTTTGCAAAGAATCTATTGTAGTCTATTGCAAACGACAAGAATATGAAGCGAACACGACGAGAAAAACGACGGGAATGCAAAGCAAATGCAACGGAAAAAACGACGAGAAATCGACGGGAATGGGAAGCAAATACGAAGTGAATGTGACGGAAAACGACGGGAATGTGAAGCGAATGCAACAGGAAAAACGACGAGAAATCGACGGGAATGGGAAGCGAATGCCACGGAAAAACGACAGAAATGCAAAGCGAACGCGACGTGTAAGCGACGTAGTCGTAAATGCTGTTAGGTTATAATATTTACTAAAGACATTGTACGTATTATTGTATCGTATTATCAAGCAACTACGATTGCTAATTGTTCCTTCTGTATATATGTCACTTGTATTTATACTTTGCGTTACAAGCATTTGCAGTGTTTACATTTGATATGTATAACTTCTATATTGCGCCTATAGGTGGCACTTGTATACCTTTGGATCACGTGATTAGACAGATTAAACTTAGACTTTCACCTGCACACACCTGTCTCTTCTTTCCTATGTTTTGGGTTTTCCACACCACTGCAAAGCTGGGCTTTTGCTAATGATTTGTACCACAAATCAACAAGGTTATGGGCCCAACAACGTGGGAAAACCCTGGAAAACCATTTGAAGTCATTTTCAACAAGTTGGAGCCAATTAGAGGTGAAGAAAGAAATTCCCTCTAATTTATTCAAAATGGCGGCGCCCACAACTGAGGATGACAACTTGTGTTTTTGCCGAGATTCCGTGGATTTCCAAGAAGCAGAGAGTCACTAAACAACACAGGAACACTATTTGGGGTTTGAAAGATATTAAACCCATTAATTATTCGTTTTTTTGTTTCCGAATTTTGGATTTTGGACGTTTTTCCGTGCTACGAGGCGAAGCACGCATCGGCGAAGTGTCGATATTTACGCAAAGTGAACGTTTTCTTCGAGTGTTACACGAGGACATTAATTCTCGACAACCACACGTGAAGTGTGAACGAGAAAGAAGAAAGGAGACGGAAAACAAGCGGATTTTTGTGACAAAACGACACCTGATCTGATGAACGAGATTTTCGACGCGGAAAAGACATCAAAACGAGGCGAAATCAACAATACAGCTTTAAGAAGACTAGAACTTTTGTTTATTTCGAATATTGCTTTGAATACTATTAGTTATTTAAGTTTATTAGCTTAGTACTGTGTTAGGATTTACTAACTTAACTATAAGAGCGAACTAACATCACAACTTTGCACCTTGTTGTGATAAACCAGTACTGAAAGTGTTTTTGAGGAAAACATTGTGTGTATTCAACGTTTTTCAAGTGGTGGACACTTATTTCAACCATGGAAACGGATAAACCAGAGAGGAAAATCACCTTGCTGAACAGAGAGAACTATGATTCCTGGAAACAACAGATAAAAGTACTGTTAATGCATCATGGTTGTTGGGGTTTCACCGATGGAACTGAGGAGGCGTTGGCACCGGGGGCGTCATGGCGTGATCGCTCAGATTACAAACTGCGGAAAGGACGTGCCTTCAGCCTAATTTACTACTCGATTGAAGACCAATATCATGAGCTGCTTAACGGGATCGAAGACGCGAAAAAGGCGTGGAATACGCTGCAAACCAACTTTGAACCAGTTTCCAGAGCGCGGATCATTCGTTTGTTGGACGAATTCTTCAGTTTAAAATATGACCCGGCAACGGAAACAATTGGGATTTTTGCAGCAAAGATACGAAACGCCGCAAAGAAATTGGCCGACGTGAAACACAAGTTGGAGGACTTATATCAAGCTTTCCAGTTGATTCGGTATTTACCTCAACAATACCAATCAATCGTTCAAAGTATCTACAGATGGGAAGACATAAACTTTACATTAGAGAAGGTCGAGGCCGAATTGGTGGCAGAAGAGGGCAGACTTGCACAACAGAGACGGGATTCGGGTCAGGGACAGATAATAGATGCTTTCAGCACTGGACCAAGCAATTCCAACACAAAGAGCGCTGAAAACACGCCGAAATCTCAACAGCAGCAGGGAAACAATAGCCAAAACAGTCGTGGATACGGAGGCGGACAAAAGGGCGGCCGATCAAACTATAGAGGCGGCAAAAATTTCAGAAATTTTTGTGGAAACACGACCGGATCATCGGGACGGGGGCCGTGTTTTCGCTGCAATCAACCAGGCCATTGGGCGAGAGATTGCACGACGCAATTGCCACCAAATAGCAGCCTAAATACCAACACAATGGAAGAATTGGATGCGAATATGATGAATGTCGGTTTCCTAACCGAATTGGACAAAGAAGAAATGCTGCAGTGCAGCACAGCAAATAACTGTTGGATTTACGACACCGGGGCAACAGGGCATTTCTGTAAAGAAAAGGACCAGTTCTTTAACTTCAAACAAACCACGGGGACCATTAGCCAAGCGGATAAGAAGACATTAATCCAAATCCAAGGCGTCGGCGACGTCTGCGTGATGTGCGTCGTGGGACAAGAAACAATTCCGATTACTTTAAAGAAAGTTTATTACGCACCGGATTTGAGGAGAAATTTGATGTCGGGACCGTGTATAGATGAAGCAAGATGCAAGGTCGCAATTGGCTCTGGAATAGTGAAGATTTATGATCCACAGTGGAAACGACAGTTAATGCAAGCAGTGAAAAAGGACAGGCTGTATTACCTTCAAACAAGTGATCAGAAACCAGATTTCGACAAGTTGAGACAAAAACAGAACAATAAAGCCAATGTTGGCGAGCAACAAAACCAATCACCGGCTGGATCAACGAAAAATGCATCAAGTCCAGAAGAGGCTAGGCTTTGGCACGAGAGATTGGGACACATCCATTTTCCCAGTGTCCAACAAATGAGCAAAACACAAGCGGTAATTGGATTACCAGTGCTAGATGTCCCAATCACACAGTGTGATGTCTGCACATTGGCGAAAAAGAAGTCGGTTTCGCACAAATCAATACCTGGAATTAGATCGAAACAGCCACTAGAATTACTGCACATGGATGTATGCGGGGCTTTTGGGACAGCAACGCTCTCAGGAAATAGATATTTCCTGACCATCACAGATGATTATTCGCGTTACTCAACAGTGTATCTAATGAAGAAAAAGGATGAGGTATTCGAGATATTTCAGAAGCATGTGAAACGAATAGAACGATTGCTCGGAAAGTCGGTTCTAGCAATTCGAACGGACAATGGGATGGAGTTTTGTTCCAACAAGTTCGGGGAGTACCTTGAGGGACAAGGAATTGCACACGAGAGAACCAACGCATACACACCTCAGCAGAATGGAGTTTCTGAGAGGCTTAACCAGACTTTGGCGAATGGAATGCGCGCACTCGTCTATGACGCGTAATTGGAACATCGTTTTTGGGGCGAAGCAATCCTAACATTCAACTATCTCCGAAATAGGATTGCCAAACTAAATTCAGATAAAACACCAATGGAACTGTATTATGGCCGTAAGCCGTCGCTTCGACACTTGAGGAAGTTTGGGAGTTTATGTTTCGTGCAAAAGAAAATTCGAGATGGGAAAATAGACAATAAGGGACTGCACGGAATTATGCTTGGCTATTCCCGGATAACAAAAGGATACAGGGTCTGGCTGCCAGAATTTTCCAAAGTGATCGAGACCAATGACGTTAAGTTTGTAGAAAGCAGACGCGGAGTTGAAGGCGTGCTGGGCCTACCAGAGAAATATACAACGTATATCGACAACCTAGAAGACAACTTGGATGATAACATCGATCGTCAATACTATTCGGATGATGATGTAAGACCACCGCTACCTCCGCCGCAACCTATTGTGAAGAAAGAGGAAGAAGAATTTCCTCAACTGAAATTGAAGTTCAGATTACCGGATGAAAAGCTTCGACCCAAACCAAACATACAGCTGAAGCAGGGGTAAAACCGCAGGGCATTTTACCGCAGCCATGTCTTATGAATCCAATACCTACGATACCTGATCTTGTCTGGAAGAAGACAGAAAAGACAAGACCAACTGGACAGAGAGATATTGAGTACACCATCGAGGGATACGACAAACCAAGATTGCGTTCGATACCAGAAGTCAAACGTTACTGCAGGGACCACAATCTCCGTGTTCCTGAACATCTTTTCGAGGACAAGAGAAAGAAGAAGCCATCGGAATCGAATACAACAGCAGACTATTCAGACGCAGATATAGACGAATTAACCCTTGACTTTGAAGCCAATCACCTCGAAGTTCACATTCCTACACGCTTTGAGCAGATTGCTAACTTGCCACAAAAAGGAGAGTGGAATCAAGCGATGTCTGACGAGATCGACACTATGCACGAACGCGACGTTTGGGAGTTGGTTCCACCGCCACCCGATACTAAAGTGATTGGATGTAGGTGGATCTACACAATCAAGCTGAATGAAAAGGAAGAGATAGCCCGATATAAAGCGAGACTTGTCACGCAAGGTTTTTCGCAAATCTACGGCGAGTCTTATGAAGAGACTTTCTCGCCTGTGGTCGACTTCTCCATTGTACGCTTTATGTTTACGCTGCTAGTGTGCATGTTAAAGTGGTCCTATATCCAGGCTGATGTCAAGTGCGCTTATCTCTACGCAAAGCTGCACAAAACCATATATATGCGCCAACCCAAGGGATTTATTTGCAAAGGGAAGGAAAACTACGTATGCAAACTCCTTCGAGCAATATACGGTCTACACCAATCAGGCCGAGAATGGGGAATCGAATTGGAGGACACTTTGTTAAAACTTGGATTGGAGCATGTCAACTGGTGTAATTGCGTTTACAAGTTCGGAAGCGTGGCATACTTAATTGTGTATGTCGACGACCTCGTTGTTTTCGGCAGACAGTACGAGGATGCCATGAACGTCCTGAATATGGTCAAAACGCAATTTGATCTCGTGATTTTGGGAAAAACGAAGAAGTTGCTGGGAGTGGAATTCCATCCACATAATCAACAGATGGTGTTACATCAAAGGACTTATATAAATAAGGTCCTGCTCAAGTTCAAAAACCATCTGGAATTAGTCAAGATTAGATCGCAGCCGATGACGAAATCGACTGTTCTCACAAAGAAGCAGTGCCCAACCACGATAGATGACTTTAAACAAATGGAGGGAATCCCTTACAGGAACCTACTTGGGTGTCTGGCCTTCATCGCTTCGAGAACCAGACCAGACATTACGTACGCAGTTAATATACTGAGTCAGTTCCAATCCAATCCGGGGTGGGACCACTGGATCGTCCTACTGGACCTACTCAGCTATGTTAGAACCACCAAGAACTTAGGACTGATGCTTTTCCCAAATAATCAAATTGAGATCATTGGATACAGCGACTCCGATTATGCTAATAATCGAGACGATCGGATCTCCATTGGAGGGACTTTAATAACTCTTGGCGGCGCACCAATTTATTGGAGAACTTTTAAACAACGAAATGTGACGCTGTCCACTATGGAAGCCGAATATGTGGCCCTTACCGAAACAGTGAAGGACTATATTTGGATCGTCCGAGTCCTACACGAGATCGTCCCTAAACTTGCAGATCACTTTTACCATCGTGTTCTTTGCGATAACATTTCGGCAGTAGATTTCACCAAGTCGAATATCGAAAATCGCAAAACTAAACACATCGATATAAGATATCATTTCATCCGAGAGCTTGTTAGGAGAGACAACCTCCAGATCTCACACGTTGGGACGAAATATAATTTTGCAGACATTTTTACTAAGTCCGTCGACAAGGTTGACCTTTTGCATTTTTGTAATCTTTTCCTTGTTGACATTTGTCCGTTGAGCGCTTGATTATACGAGGGGGCCGATTGTTAGGTTATAATATTTACTAAAGACATTGTACGTATTATTGTATCGTATTATCAAGCAACAACGATTGCTAATTGTTCCTTCTGTATATATGTCACTTGTATTTATACTTTGCGTTACAAGCATTTGCAGTGTTTACATTTGATATGTATAACTTCTATATTGCGCCTATAGGTGGCACTTGTATACCTTTGGATCACGTGATTAGACAGATTAAACTCACTCTATGTTTAGACTTTCACCTGCACACACCTGTCTCTTCTTTCCTATGTTTTGGGTTTTCCACACCACTGCAAAGCTGGGCTTTTGCTAATGATTTGTACCACAAATCAACAAATGCAACGTCCAAGCGCATATTTCACGTACATGTACGTGTCGGGAAAACCCGGGAAATTCAACCAAATTTCCCGGGAAACGGTAATTCAAAAATTGCAAAAATTCCCAGGAATTCCCGCCCGGGAATGAACCTTTATTCTAAACCGGATGTTTAGAAAGTCTCATGTAACGGTCATGTCTGTCTGTCTGTCTGTCAACAACGATTCCGCAAAATCTACCGCAGCTAGAGCCAAACGGACAACGACATTAAATCGAGCATATCTATATTAGTCTCCTATGGTATTTTCAGATTTCTCCGACCTCCGGTTGAATTAATAAACCGGTTTTAGTGCACTTTTAGCTGTGTATTTCATGAAAATTATGGAAATGACGTCATCATGACGACGTCATTTCCGTAATTTTCATGGAATAGACTTGGGACAGACGGAAAACGGAAAACGAGAAACGGGAAATTATAACGACGGAAATGCGAAGCTAGTGAAACGTTCGTTGTATGCGATTGGTTTACATCCCGGCATCGGCGTATTACGCGCATTTGGCGGCGTTCTGGGCGAAGAAGCTTTTGAATGATTTAATTGCAAAATTGTTGTTTTGTGTCATTAATTTATTATTATTATTTTTTTAATTAGGGGCAGCGTTTAGAAGTCTCATGTGTAATGCTTCCCTGCATTACAAATGTTTACTTGTTTGTCTTTCCATTTCGTCCATGCTTCTGGGGTTGGGGTGCCTCAATCTATGATGCCAAATCATGCGTGTAGGCGCTCTAGCTGCACACGCAACTTCTCCCCTTGACCCCTCGCAATATGTTGCCGACAGTAAGAACTTGTCGTCCACTCGCTGCGCCGTCATCACTTTATTCCCAGCAGCGTCAAGTACGCTTGCGCAGTTTTTCGTAAATCTGACCTCCAGTCTGGCGTCCACGATTTTAGGAACGGATAATAAATTGGTTTGCAATGTCGGAACGTATAAAACGTTATTTAGACATAATCTATTCACCATCTCATTTTCCTTTATGACCAATTCTCCACGTCCTGGCAACCCCGCTTCGACTTCTCGGCTAGCCAGTCCTACATTTTGTGGATACGGCTCAAATGTGTAAAAAGCTTCTTTGTTTGACACCATGTGGCTCGTCGCACCCGAATCAATTAGCCACTCTTCTTCTCTTTCTTGCGCCGTCACAGCATTGGCGCGCTCGTCCCCTCGACTTCTCGGCTTCACCCACGCTCCAAACGAATATTCGCGTGGCTTGGTTGATGGATACGCCTCGCAACGTGCGCTGTGTTCGGTTGGCTTCTTTTCTCCTCGCCATCTCTCGAATGTTTTCGTTCCACCACCCACTCGTGTTTGTGCGTTCGCGTTTCCCGTCGACCCATCTCTTCCTTTATCCTTGGACCAGCAGTCCCTGACAAAATGCCCATTTTTGTGACAATTATAACATTCCATTCCAGTTTTTCCTTTCGGTCGCGCCCTGTAGACATTTTCAGATCCTTGTCCGCTTTTCTTTTTGTTACGTAGTCTTTCTTTCGCCCGAAGCATCGTTTGTGCGTCCATCATCAACAATTGTTTTTCTTCCCTTCAAAAATCCTGACGTTGTGCTCGAATTCGTAAGCGACCATTTCTTGGTTCGAATAAACCTTCCTAAGCTCTGCTCTCTTTGCTCCTATCGCTTCGGCTCTGTTCACGTATTCATCCACGGTCTCTTTTTCCTGCATCTTTAACTTTGCCAATTCAATTCCACACCTGACTATTTTGTAGTTATTCTTCGGCCCCATGTCGGCTTCAATCTTCTCCCACAAGCTCTTTGCACTTGTCTCGGTGCAGTACCGTATCGCTTGCTCTGCCGAAAGTGAAATCACCAAAACGTTCATGGCCTCGTTATCTCTCTTCTCCCAATCTTCCTAAATAGCTTGCATTTGAGCATAAGTTGCCTGTCCCGGTTGTGCCATCTCCAGTTCCGCTTGCTCGATCGATGTTTTCCACAAGCATTTCATTTTTAGCATCGTCCTCACGCGCATCTTCCATAGGAAATAATTCCGCTCTGTCAGCCTCTCTATCGCCGTTGAAGTTGAAGAGATATTCACGACCGTCGCCGCCATTTTCTCTCGAACAAATGCGTGCAAAAGAACGTACGAATTACTCTCTCTTGTCAATTCCACTTATTTATACTTGCGCTTCACTGCTACAGCCCGATTTTTTCAACCGTCCTCTGCTACCACTTGTTGGTTCATTTGATAAAGTTCTCAGGCATTTAAACGGTAAAAAAATGACTGATTTGCTTTAATCGACCATTTTGGTACAACTCGTTGTCAAAAACAACCTCTTGCGCGCAACAAAGCTTATTTCACAGAGTGATTAACAATCGCGCAATTAGTAATTACTTTGATGTTAAAATTCACTCACAATCGTTTGGTGGAAAATGAGTCAAAGATGTGGGGTGATTACCATTCTGCCTCATATTAACGCCGGGTTAAAACAGGTGTCGGGCCCGAATAAGCAAAGGGCTTCAAATAGACGTCGAGTGGTCGAGTCAGGAAAAATAATGAACACGCCCTGGCATTTATTTGAGGCAGTATGGTAAATCAGTCAATTTAATTGTTATTAGATTGGTTAGATAAATAATTTTTGTGAATCATTAATTTTACTTTAATCATACCCATATATGTTGATTGCAAACTTCTGGAGGATAAAGTCCTATCAACGACATTTTAAGTTCTGCTGATAGATAGTTTGATTTTTCTAAAGAAATTTAAAAAATCTATATCAATATATCTATCAACACCTCTAAATATGCAAGACTCCAGAAAAGCTAGGGTAGTGGTTCAAACACTTTCGCATGCTAAACCCTTTAGCTAGTGGTGCATTGCCAGTAGTAATATACCAAGCATGATCAATGATTGTCGGATCTTGCGGTCTGATCGTAACTGGATCTTGTTGTAAAAGAACAGGTGTGGAAGCGAATATACAAAATGGCCAAGATCGTGTGGTTCTTTAAGTGTTCCTGTCTCGTAATTTGCCACTATGCGCGCTGGGAACAAGTAGGCCACACGGTCTAAAATAATTACATTAGCGCAACAAGCGGATTTTTATTCGAGTCATTATTTAATGACGTAATTTACAGGCCCGATTACGGGTTGCCATTTGGTGGATTTCGGCTAAACTTTGCAAGTTCTTAGGGATAGCCTGAGAGGGCGCTAGAAAATTGTTACGCGCCTGAACCTCGCAGTAAGACAGCGGGCTCAAACGTGTAGTTCTAGCATTTAAATGGCAATTTCTCTCACTTGAAGAGATGAGTTGCTAAACTCTCTCACTAGTCAGCGCTGTGCTAATTATGCACATGACGGCTGGACTGATCAACTCATTAGATGGGGAAAACTTTAAAGTTTACTTGCTTAACAAAGCAAGCAGGAGTGATCAGATGAGTTTTGAACAGTAAGTAGTGAACATGGCTCTAACATGGCTTAGTGGACCAGCACACTCAGTGCTTGGTCCCAATAGCTCAAACCCACTTCAGAATAAATAACATTGATTATCATTTCATACTTTTCTCATAATTTAGGTTTATAATTTAAGTGTACTATGTATACTATGTTTGAATTGAATAAAACCATTTGTAATAACTCCCAGAATAAATAAGGTTTGATTTGAAATTGAACTAAAAGTCTTTCTAATTTATTTCACCTCAGGATTCTCAAGGTCTCTCGTCATTAAATAATGATAAGTTGTTATGCGTGTTTAAATTCCCCAACTCACACGTAACAATATTTATAACATACATTTATAACACGTGTTTTCAGCGCCACTTGGTTACAAGTTTTGTTACTGGAACACTTCTCAAGTCAATATAAAAACTGGAGTTGTTAGAAATAAGCGGAGACGTGCGTGTTCTAGGGAAATGAGATGCTGAGGTGCGGAGAAGCCAACTTTCAGCAGGAGCTTTGAATGATAGCGAATGACGTGCAACAGGAAGTTGGCGAAAAGTGTCATAAATTATGCTAAAGTGTCCTTTGTTCCCTTGAATATTGATATGTAAACCCCAAAAAGTTACAATAAACTTGTTCCTTCTTCAAAAAAGACATGTTTTATTTCGCTCATCTAGAAAGTTAGAAAATTAGTAAATTTACAGTTTTCACTCAAAATTAATCAAAATCGACTTTGCGAATCTTCAAATTCAAAGCTAAGGGAGTCACTTCTATACCTGTTTTCTTACAACGTTGTATGGATTTAAATGCAACAACTAATCAAACACGAGGTGTATTTTTTGTACGGGACACAACTTTCTCACATACATTACCTGTCTTCACTTGTGAACAATTACCAAAAGGCAGCTGGATAAGACTTGTTGTTATGTTTAGTATAGTTTCATAACCAAAAATGTGCTATAAATATAAATTAAACACAAAATACCATGTATGGTAATTGTTTTGTTTTATCCATATACCTTGGAAAACTTGTCGTTAACTTGAAGTGTTGAATGGATGTTAAGAGTCTTCCAAACATCATCCATAGACAATTGATTGCCGACTAATTTCCAGGGTGGCATGTCATTGCAGGTATTGTTTGTCTGGTTAAGAAACTGCAATCTGGCTTGTTCCATTTTATCACTAAGGTTTTCACCACAAAGTGTGACACAAGGAAATTCCGTGTGACGACGTTGAACTATGGTAACAACCTGTGACACAGGTTCTTCCATGTAGTAGCTTAAGCGATATTGCAACAAGTATAAAGTCAATCCTGTGCTAATTACAACTAGCACAAACTTAAGCTTTCTTAAAACTCTGTTAGTTTCACTTTCAATTTGCTCTTCCGTTGCAATTATTTCTTTTTTGCATTTCTCATAAAGATGGCGAATCTCATCAACATTCCTTTTGCGGTTTGTTACAATCCAATGTAAATACCAAGTGATTTCAGGCAATGAGAGCAACGATAGACCCAGAAACAGGCCCAAATTGCCTCCTAAATCTGACAGTAAGGCAATAATGTCGTAGATGTAGCGTTCTTCATACACGTTCATATTCTCATTCGTTAGTTCAAAAGTTAAGGTCATTATTTTTTTACTATCTGCTTCACCTGAATCTGTGTATGGTGTAAAAACTACTTGCTGACATGGACGGCGACACGAACAAGAAGAAATTGGATCTGTGGTGTCAATCAATTTACTTATGACGCCGTATTGATCGTTTACAGCATTTGAACATTCACAAAGTGGTAAATTTATCTTCATGAAAGGCAATCTTATAAAAAGAAAATGACATTCAATTAGGATTGTATCGTAATCCTAGCAGTGTCGACTCACAATATTAAGATTAGGATAAGCACTTAGATCAACCCGATTTTTGGCCATTGTTCTATTCAGTCCTTTGGTGGCTGTTTGACCGGATGTGACCAATATTGTCAATTTGGGTCATCTGCCAAATGTGCAGGCATTACATTCTGTATTCTTCGGTGCTTTGTGACTTATGGGGTTGTATACAGTATGTAGTGGCTGGCATTTTGTGGGATTGTTTCCAATGCCACACACCACATGGCTTATGACCGGGCTTGGTGCCTTGGGTGGAAAACCAAATGCAACAAAAGATTTTACCTGCAGGTCAGTTTGTTTTCCAAGCACTTTTGGTAGCAATTTCTGAATTCGTTTTCATCGGAGCATGGAACTTTTGACGAGTTGAGAAATACATACTAAAATTAAAAATCCGTCTAGAATTAGATGTTACTTTTAATCAAGTTCTTGTTACTTTGTCATAACCCAAATTCATGTTAATTGTTGCACCACCGGCTTTATACCTCTTGACGAGGAATTTTCCAAAATTGTGTAATGTCAACATAATCTAAGCAAAAAAAAAGAGAATTATCATAATTGTGTTGTCAATTACCATGTTTACATGTAACCACTTATCCAGATAAGTGAAAATGCGAATATTACTTTTGTAGAAAACTGCATGCGTTTACAAAGAATGAGTTTTCTAACAAATGTGATGTCATATGACGTGTTTAACTCTGTGTTAAACTTGCCATTGATCATCTACAATGCACTTCGCAGAAACAACATGTCACAGCATTGTTGTGACGTCAGCTTTTCTAGATAAGTAATGATTGGGTGTTTACATTGCAAATGGCAATGCGCAAAACAACCAAAATCAACCTCAAACAATTAGATTTTAGTTTTCCAGATAATTTTGAGTTTTCTGGAAAACTGATTTGTTTACGTGATCAGTTTTCCAGAAAAGTAAATTTCGCATTTTCACTTATCTGGATAAGTGAGTACATGTAAACATGGTAATTGACATGTACTTTTTTCTTAATATTACCCAGTATCCAGATGCCGGGCATACATCGTCATAAAAATTTTCAAAATTGACTGTTAATGATTTTCCAACAAATGATTTACTAGAATTCTCATCTAACCAAAAGCAAAAGATAATTTTTTTTACGTTTAAGCAATAATATACTTGTGTAGGCCTACAACTTACATTTATATACTGTACAAGGTATTTCAGTAAAGTGTTTGCAGTTGAATATTTGTGACGATGACGACTCGAGATAGAAATTGCTAACATTTAATGCTAAAGTGAACTGAACAAGTGAGATTAAAGTGCAAAATATGGAGTCGTGTATGTTTTATTAAACCATGTCAATTTATTCGGATGGAAATTATGTAATAACTAGACCTGTTGAAAACCAAAATCTTTTTTTCTTAATGAATTGCCTATCTCCTGTTTACTCTAGATACGTGAACACAAAGTTACAAAAAGAATTAACTGCAAACACTTTATTGGAACACCCTGTATACAGTAATGTCCACATAACAAATAAGTCAATGCAGAAAGGACTGTAGATAAAACGACGGGTTAACTGTTGTTTCCATTAAAGTGGACTAATTAAATATATCTTTGGAACAACTGCAGGATATATTTAGAGACAGCATTGTAATGGCCACACATCATTTACTGTTTACAGTAACTATGGCAACAAATTCACCCTATCTGTGTGCACATTATTTACTATCTGTAGTGTTTACGAAATTTAAATGCTGAGCAAATTCCGAAATAGCTTCCGATTTCCGTCTGGACAAAGCTGTTGTTTGTATATCCCTAAAGAAGTTTATCTTATCAGTTAGTTTATTGTTTGTAATAGTTTTTAATTTTTGCGTTTACTGTCATTTTTATGCTGTGTATTTCCTTGGTCAAATTGGTTGCATTCCAAACTTCATCCATACGCTGAGTTGGCGTTGCCATAAGAGTTTTCATCATCTTTAGGCAATCAAATGACTTAAGATTACCTGATTTGTCAAATTCTAAAGTTTTGCTATGTGCATGGGTTTTATTCCAAAGCTTGGCCATTTCTTTTGTATGTCCACTACAGATCATCAAGTACGGCAAAATGACATCTTCCGGTCCACTCGACACGTCAACAGCCGTAGGATAACTTAAGTAATGCCTTACTCTATCGTATGTCTGATAAGTGAGAACGCTTGTGCAAAATACGAACAAAAGAAGCCATAGGGCGCGATGGCCGCTCCAACGTTGTTTAATGTTAATGAAATCGTCCAAACCGGTTAAACCACAGCTCGGTTTCTTCGCATCATCTCTCATTAATCGATGAATTTTTAGACGTAGTTTTCCGTTTCTTCTTGTGGTTTCATTATTCTCCATAATTTTGGTTATTCGCATGACAAACTAGGAATAAAAAAACCGAGTGTATAATAAGTACAGTTATCCAGTTGACAAATCTGATTGCATGTGTAGTAACACCAACTTGTAAATTTAGAATCCGTTATGTAGAAGATATATTGTGTGCTTTTGAGTTGATTTGGTAGCTGTAGTTCCTGCTGTTCGACTCTTGCTAAGTTCAAGGTGAACTGACAACACGTGTGTATTCATACATCGTTTCCCAGCAACATGTTGGCTGATTATAGTGTAGATCGGTAAAGTTTCCTTTGGTTGCTTATTAGTCTTGCTAAGTTATTCAGAAGTTAATTGGAAAATTGTGAGTTGAATTATTGATATGGTGACATGGAAACCCTGGAAAAACCGATAATCACTACATGAGGTTGCTGTGTTTGCTACACTGCATTGCCCAGTACATTCCATGTTTTAATGTCATCTTAATTTTTGTGACGCGTTAATGCGTGTTGCGCCACCTATGAATTTATTTTAATATAACAGTTTTTAAGTTTATCTTCAACAATGACTGCCACGTTCATCATGTGACGGTTATAAAACCGAGTAGTATGCAATTTAACAACAGATGGCGCTATTTAGTAAAAAGCGCGCAATTCGAATACGTTTAAAGGAGTTATATTTAATTCTGGGAATGTATAAATAAATTTCTTTTATTTATTGGTCTAAAAATACAACTGTTTGTAAGAATATTGATTCTGTCCTAACCTAGGAATACTTACCTGTTGAGAGTAACCAATTGGGCTCAATTGGATCTAGGCTTCAGCAAGGTCCGGACTTGCTAATCTCTAATCTAATAAGACCTGTGAATCCAGCGATTCTGATGTCCAATTGGCTGTCACTGGATTCAGAGGTCTGAATAGAACATACATAAGGTCTGGTTTTTGGCCTGGCCGGAGCTTTTTGTTTGTTTCTTTGATCTATTAACTAAGCCCGACAGCTGATATCTTATCTTAATTTATCTCGATTTTATCGGCCATTTGTCGGCCTTAGTATTGTACAACTTCACCCCCGATTAAAGATGTTTATGTCTTCAGAAAACACTATTTGGTATTATTTCACTTTATCTCACATAGTTCACGCCTCATTGTTAGATATTCCTATCTCTAGCAGTCATCCTCACACTGTAATGAATAAATACTTTTATTTTTTCAATTAGCAATAAGACAATTTAACCCTTCCAACCCTAAGATGGATCTTTTTGTGACACCATTTGTAAAAAATCTATTATTTTCATATGAAATAATTTTTTTTAATTTGATTTTTGCTTACTATTTCTTTGCAACATCACTAGACACTACGCCACAATTGAAATTTTTTAATATTTTTATTTTGTCTGTAATTTGAAACCAAAAATTAAGTGGGTGAAAAAAGACCCATCTTAGGAGTTTAAAGGACATACACCCAATGTTGTGTGTTGGTGAAACATATACAAAATGAACGTAAATGTTTGTATATTTTATTTAATTTTGCAAATAGGAAAGGAATGTAAGGTACATTATTAAAAGTACAAGTGCATTTGACTCTGTGCAGACGTAAAGGACAGAAATCACTTATGATTTGCATGTGCAAAGTACTGCTGTTCTGTTATAAGAAAAATCCACAGTTGAATAACTTGCAACTTATACAATCCTTTTAAAAGCAAGAAGATAAGCACAAAAGAGAAAACATCTTTAATTTTTATCATAACAATTAGTCTGTGCAAAATTGTAACGGTGAACAAACATTTGGAACAATCCAATGTAGAATTAATGAGACATTTAATTGCCTACAATAGACCATTAGATAATTATGACATAATGCAGTTTGGCTCCGCCCACAAAAACAAAACTACAAATTAACAATGTTAAAATGTTATTTTTCATTGTTTTTTTTCACAAAGGCGGGTAGGGCAACCATTGTTATGATTATGATCACATGATCGGATCACCTGACCTCATTTTTCCAAAGGTCTATTTGCAAAATCGACCAGCCAGATTGTGTCGAAGCCATTTATAACCTTTTAAAATATCAATGTGCAAAGAAAGTAATGACATTCCCAACGTTAATCCCACAATGCTCCCGACATCGCTTAACAACTGAGATGTTGGATATTTCTCTCTTTCCACCGTGGTCTGTATGAAACTATCAGCCATTAGAAACGGCAGAAATGTATTAAACTTAAATGCCTCTAAGACGTTATTTCCATGCACAATAGGTTGGTAGAAAATATGTTCACAAGGTCGTTTACATTTGCATTGTTTTTGATTTATGTTAGAGTTATTCAAATACGTGAAATGGGCTCCAGTAACGTCTTCCGTTGTGTTGCAAGCTGGCAAATTAGATGTTGACATGTACGGTAATCTGAAATAAGTAGGCTTACTGTACTGCAATCAAAATTATGTGTAAATACTCCTGATTAATTTTGTTTGTAATCCACACTTATTATCAGCACATAAAACATGCCCGGAAAAATGGGATTGCACCTGGTAACTAAGATTTTGCACGTGCGCAGAAGCATTTCAGAAAATCACCTAGGAAGTGCTAAAAGGTTGCAAAACAGTGTACGCCGCTCTCGTAATGGTGTTATATGTTGTAAATGTTACTGTGTATATTATTTTATTAAAGATGGAAGAAATATTAAAACTCAGCTGTTCTAAAATTTAAAAAGAAATTAGGTGGAATTTAAGTACGGTAGGTCCCCAAAATTAATTTTCACGAAAAAAAGAGTTAGTGGTATTTTACTAATTTTGTTACTTTCCTGACCTCCTCTTGGCTATGGGAAGGTTAAAGGTCATTAGAAGAAAAATAAAAAATGTCTCTAATCTGTTTGAAGTAGGTAACCTGAAGTGAATTGCTCAGTGTTCCAAATTTAGGTTTTGACTTGGCCTGCATAATCACACATACAAAATTTTGGTTATACAACAAAATATTGGAATGTATTGTTCAAATAAACAATGATTTTATGAAGAAACCGATTTGTTTGTGCTTTTTTGAATATGGTGCTAAACTTTTGTCCAGCAAAAATTTGTACACAAACATTAAAAACTACTATTATTAATTACAATGTATGATTTGTTTAAATGTCTGTATGTGTAATTGCTTTACTAAATACATAACATTTTTTTTTAAATGGAATAGAAATTTCTTGAGCTAATTAGAATGAAAATGCTTTTACTTGCAGGTTAGGTTGTTTTCTAATCGTTTGAAAAAGCAATTTTGGCAGCAATCTCTGAAGCAATCACTGGAGCAAGGTGTTTCATACTGAAATTTAAAGGAGACTCAGAATATTGATGTTTTGTAATTTCACAACCATCAACTCTTTCTGGGAGGGTGGGGTTGAACTAGGCCATGTGGGTGTGTTGCCAGTGACTGGCTACAAACCTTTTGTTGTCTTGCTAGTTTTTTAGGTTTCCCGACTGCCATCTAGTGGCGAGTAAACAAATTCAACGACTCGGTTTCCGGGTTTCCCGAGTCACCAATGGAACCAAAGCAAAGATTAATGTGTTTTATTTTTGTTGTTTTTGGTTAAAACAATTTTTATCATTATTTTTGTTATTATTTACAGATAAAAACAGCAAAGAAAAAGGGCATCGAAAGTTTCTATTTCTGCTGGACGATGATTGACGAAAACGAGGTCAGAGGATAATGGCGGCGGACAAGCACTTCGGCGCTCGCTTGGCCGCGCTGTGAATTGTGACTTATTTTTATTTATTCGTGTAGAAATTATATTGCTACCACACGGTTCCTGTTCGCGGTAAGTACATTGTTATTGTTGCACGAATTAACTAAAATTGATTGACATAATACGAGCAAAATAAATTAATTTTAATAATCCAATTACACAAATGGAGACAAATTTAAAGTTTATTTTTGATAAAAAAAGTGGTAAATTTATATTTTTAAATGTTGTGAATGATAAAATTTCAATATAAATTGCTAGAATTGAGAGGTTTAAAACGGTGTACAGTAAAAGCATGCTACACAATTATCAATATTTGTTACACCTAAAATGATGTCAAAAGGTGTAAATGGTGTCAACCTGTGAACTCAAATGGAGTAAATATAGTGTAAATAGCTCCGAATAAACGTCCAAACGTTTACTCTTTTTAAACACTCGACCCGCCAAGGCGATCATTGAGTCAGGTGTTTAATTGGCTTTTCGGCCCAAAAATGAAATTTTATGCAACAAAAAGTGTTTTTGTTGCCAAAATTTTACGTTTTTGAACGGTGTATGATGCTACGTTGGGAATGCCACATCTACGTTAAGTGTACGATCCCGGTGATTAATTGGACACTATTGCAAATGACAAGCGTGTAAAATTTCAGGCAAAGTAACGTACATTTTATAATAATTATTATTATTAAACAAATGCTAAAGGAGATGTTACAAAATATTAAAATGACTTGACCACTTTCACATGAGTCAAGTAGTGCAGTGACCACTTTCATTTAAGGTAAGTGACACAACTGAAAGCAGTCACAACTTTTTTGTTTATTTGTTTATTTGGTTTTTTTGAATTAAAGTAAAATCAGTGTATTTTTCAACCCTCATGTGCAAATTTATTTATTTATTACACTAAACCTGAAAAACTTGAAATAAACATTTTGATTAAACACTGAAAAGAGGTGACCACTTACACCTGGGTTTGAGTAGTAATATCTTAATTCCATTGCTATACTCTTTCCACACTCAAGAGGTCCCCTCTGAAGCTTGGCTCCCATTGGCCACCATATCACTGGTGTACTAATCCTCAGAACTGCAGTTGATTGGTGGCCAATGGGAGCCAAGCTTCAGAGGGGACCTCTTGAGCATGGAAAGAGTATAGTAATTTGCCTTATCAACCGTATAGAGAATGTCTAGGGCACATTTATCAAGCGAAAACACTCGTACAACATTTTTGGCAGCGCTGGAAAAAGGAATATTTGGTAAAGTTACGACGACTACCAGGGCATTCGAGTAACAATAAATTCCGAGTCGGAGACTTGGTTTTGATTGAAGACCAGAATCAACCTCGGCTGACGTGGAAGATGGGACAAATAAGTAAGGTGAAAATTGGTCGTGATGGATTGATGTAACGTTGGACTTGATGGAAAAGTCAAATACAAGACATACAGCGAGCAAACAAACTTTGTACAGTTCCAGTTATTTTATTTTGGCATTAGGAAAGGAATGTATGGTACATTATTAAAAGTACAAGTGCATTCGACTCTGTGTGCAGACAGAAAAGACAGAAATCACTTATGATTTGCATGTGTGAAAGTGCTGCTGTTCTGTTATAAGAAAAATGCACAGTTGAAAAACTTGCAACTTACACAATCCTTTTAAAAACAAGAAGATAGGCACAAAAGAGAAAACGTCTTAATTTTTATCTTGACAATTAATCTGTGCAAAATGGTAATAGGTGAAAAAACATTTGGAACAATCCAATGTAGAATTAATGAAACATTTAATTGCTTACAATAGACCATTGGAAAATTATGACATAATGCAGTTAGGCTCCGCCCACAAAAAGAAAACTAAAAATTAACAATGTTATAATGTTATTTTGGATTGGTTTTTCTCATAGAGGGGGAGGGGGGGGCAACCATTGTTATGATCACATGATCGGATCACCTGACCTCATTTTTCCAAAGGTCTATTGGCAAAATCGACCAGCCAGATTGTATTGAACACATTTATAACCTTTTAAAATATAAATTTGCAAAGAAAGTAATGACATTCCCAACGCTAATCCTACGATGCTCCCGACATCGCTTAACAACTGAGATGTTGGATATTTCTCTCTTTCTACCGTGGTCTGTATGAAACTATCAGCCATTAGAAACTGCAGAAATGTATTAAACTTAAATGCCTCTAAGACGTTATTTCCATGCATAATACTAGTAGGTTGGTAATAAATATTTTCACAAGGTTGTTTACGTTTGCATTGTTTTTGATTTGTGTTTGAGTTATTCAAATATGTGAAATGTGCACCAGTAACGTCTTCCGTTGTGTTGCAAGCTGGCAAATTCGATGTTGACAAGTACGGTAATCTGAAATCAGTAGGCTTACTGTACTGCAATCAAACCTATGTATAAATAATCCTGATTAATTTTGTTTGTAATCCACACTTATTTTTACAGGGATTTTGAGAGAGTCTCAATCTTTTCATGCGCTTTTAGTTTAAAAAACGATGAGATTACAATCAAATTTTATCAGATAGTTTTGTAACAGCTTCTAAAATACCTGCAATTGATCTTTCGAAATAAATTGTTTTGTTTACAAGCAGTTTTGCACATGAAATAAGCGGTTTTGTTTTTTTCGCAAGGGTTATGTTTGGTATTTCTACGTAAAGTCTATTTAATGAAATTAAGACAATCATGGTTTTTGAATTGGTGTATTCAAAGTTTAACTGCAACACTAAAACTTTGAATGCACCTAACATTTTGTCACCTTAAATGTTCGAATAAGTATCGTATTCATTCCACCGTAGTTTGTCATCATTGGTGCTAAAATATTAACTTCGTCTTTTGGATCATTTAGAAAAAACTGAAAGATTATTTATTGTTATTGAAATATGCGCCGAGTAAACGAGACTAAAAAGAACTAGTGCACTTTATATAGATACTAAACACTTTTTAGCCCAAATAATCCACTCATTCTTATTAGCTGGCTGTTTTGCCTGGAAATGATCAAGTGACCATATCAACCGATCATGCGCTCTAATCAGCACCTTTTTTTTTTATTATAGGAATAAGTTGTCAGGACTTTTCAGATGTATTTTCAGATGTACTGTAATTGGAGTTAATGCTTTTTTGAGCAGATAAAATCACTAAACCTTCTTGATACTTTATAACTTAAATGGCAACAAATTAATAATCCCCCACTTTTTTTTCCGCATACTTGGCGAAATGATGTAAAACCAAGTATGCGAAAAAAAAGTGCGCCGACGCCGAGGTCGGGCCATCACACGCGGCATACACAGTTAACGATTGCTGTTGACGTTGAGCAAGTCTAACCTAGACGATACACAGTCACTGTGTATTGAAATTGAATTATTGATGTCTACACTCAATTTGAATGAGTGTAAACAGTGTTCTGTACCCAACACTGCAATGGCACCGGTGTTATTTGAATAAAGTCAATTATTAAGTTGTACG
This sequence comes from Strigamia acuminata, assembly GCA_949358305.1. Lineage (NCBI taxonomy): Eukaryota > Metazoa > Arthropoda > Chilopoda > Geophilomorpha > Linotaeniidae > Strigamia > Strigamia acuminata. The sequence continues at coordinate 4,353,575 of OX442314.1, forward strand.
TGTTAATGAAAGCCCACTAAACAATTACTGTGAATTTCCTTGCTGAAACAATTCGCTGTATAATAAGTGGCGATTGTTTGGGTTGTGGTATTTCTTTATTGCGGAAAATCGATTGAGGCGTTTTTTGGGTAAATGAGTCAATTTACTTGTTAGTTAGATTAGATAGGTAAATAATTTTTGTGTGCCACTAATTTTACTTTAAACTTACCCATACATGTTGATTGCAAACTTCTGGAGGATAAAGTCCTAACAACCCAATCATAAGTTCTGCTGTTAAATAGTTTGATTTTTCTAAAGAAATTTGAAAAATCTATATCAATATTTCTATCAACACCTCTTTAAATCTGCAAGACTCCAGAAAAGCTTGTGGTTCTAATACTCTAGCGTGCAAAAAACCTTTAGCTTGTGGTGCATTGTCAGTAGTTATATACCAAGCAAGATGAGTGATTATTGGAACAATTAGGTCAGCACGAATCTTCCAGTCTGAGACAGGAATGTAAACTACTGGACCGGAATGTAAAAAACTGGACCGGAATGTAAAAAACTAGACCGGAATGTAAAAGAACGGGTGTTGAAGCGACTATACAACATGGCCAAGAAAATTTATTTGCGTAAGTGTTCCAGTTCTGTAATTTGCCACCAAGCAAGCTGGAAACAAATAGGCCATCAGAACACACATGTGATGTTTAAATTACCTTAGCTCAGACCACACGGTCTAAAATAATTATATTAGCGAAACAAACTCATTTTTATTCGAGCTATTATTTATTTAAGTTAATGACGTAATTTACAGGCTCGATTACTGGGTTGCCACATGGCGGACGTCGGCTAAACATTGCTAGTTCTTAAGAATAGCCAGAGAGGGTACCAGCATATTTATAACATGGCCCACATGTTCTTTAGCGCCACATGGTGCCAAGTTTCCTTACTGGAACACTTATCGGGTTAAAGCTAGGGGTGTCTCTTCAATACCTGCTCTCTTACACCGTGATGTGGATTTAAATACAACAATCAATCAAGCACACGGTTTATTTTTTGTACGGGATACAACATTACCTGTCTTCACTTGTGAACAATTACCAAAAGGCAGCATTATTCCTATAATAAAAAAAAAGGTGCTGATTAGAGCGCTGTATGGTAATTGTTTTGTTTTATCCATAATACCTTAGTCACATTGTTATTAACCTGAAGTGTTGGATGGATCTTAAGAGTCTTCCAAACATCTTCCTTGGACAATTGATTGCTGACTAATTTCCAGGGTGACATCTCATTGCAGGTTTTGTTTTTCTGGTTAAGCAACTGCAATCTGGCTTGTTCCATTTTATCATTATGATTTTCAGCACAAAGTGTGACACAAGGAAATTCTGTGTGGCGACGTTGAACTATGGTAACAACCTTTGACACAAGTTCTTCCATGTAGTAGTTTAAGCGATATTGCAACAAGTATAAAATCAATCCTGTACTAATTACAATTAGCACAAACTTAAGCTTTCTTAAAACTCCGTTAGTTTTAATTTGCTCTTCACTCGCAATGAGTTCTTTTTTGCATATCTCATAACGATGGTGAATCTCATCAACATTCTTTTTGCGATTTGTAACAATCCAATGTAAATACCAAGTGATTTCAGGTAATGAGAGCAACGATAGACCCAGAAAGAGGCCCAGATTGCCTCCTAAATCTGACAGTAAGGCAATAATGTCGTAGATGTAGTGTTCTTCATACATGTTGATATTCTCATTCGTTAGTTTAAAAGTTAAGGTCATTATTTTTTTACTATCTGCTTCACCTGCATCTATGTATGGTGTAAAAACCACTTGCTGACATGGACGGCGACACAAACATGAAGAAATTGGAGCTGTGGTGTCAATCAATTTACTTACGACGCCGTATAGATTGTGCATAGCGTTTGAACATTCACAAAGTGGTAAATTCATCTTCACTACAGGCAATCTTAAAAAAAGAAAATAACATTCAATTAGGATGGACCTCCTTTTCATAATCCTAGTGCAAGTGTCGACTCTCTGAATCTCTATATGTGAAATCCACTTTCTGTTTAGGGAAGGGATTACAAGATTAAGATTAGGATAGGTACTTAGATCAACCCTTAAATCAATCCGATTTTTGGCCATTGTTCTGTGACCATCTGGCCACCCACGGTGACCCTTTGTCGGATCCGTCACTGCTCACTAGCCCTAAGGTCATCCCCCTTGCAGGGTTGACTGACCCAGTTAGAGAGGGAGGGAGCTGAGTGGTGTGGTTAGGAAATAGAGAGAGTTTAGACAGCACAGGAAAAAGACGTATGCTAGGAAGGTCCTCAGGTCAGCAAGAGCTCTTCTCTCCTCCCATTCACCACTGTGACGTTCAGTAACATAGCGATGTCCTTGTTGCAGCTTCCATGAGCGGCTACATGGGCTGTAGGTGAGTACAACAGAATGTTATGTATTATCCGACCACGTCACACAAGGGCTAAAACCCTGTGTGTGACAGGTCGGTTGCGGGTATGGCATGTGTTCTTGGCATCAGTTCTTGGCATCGGTGATGGGTACTCCGACTCCTAGACAACAGATTAAAGGCCAACAACCAATAATCCGGAGTCCCTGCTCCATTATTTACGTGAAGTCAGTCCTAAAGCGATTTCCTGGCCAAAACATCGGTTAGAAAGGAGTTGACGAGTGTCTAAACAGGTGCGCGACCCCGACATGCGTGCGCCATGTTTAATATCACATAAAAGTGTACACGCTTCGAGGCTAACAACTGCACTCGGAAAAATAGGATAAATCATTGTTGGATTTCAATGATTTGTCCTTTACATTATAAAATAAAAGCAATGACATTCATAATCGATAACTAAGCAATAATAACAATACAGGACTCGCTCTTTTGAGCAGACGATGTTATCAGCGCATGCTGCTAAATGGAAACGTTCAACCGCGGTACAGAACCAGCATTAATAAAAATCGAGATCGATTGAACGCGACATCGAGACATTAAATAGCAGCACATTCATTACACATATCCGGAAAGTGTGTAATGTAAATATTCACAAACTATACAATATGGCGACAAACAACCAAACACACAATATTTCCACCACAACTCAATATATCCCCCTTTGTTTGGTTATTTGCGCCTTACAAATAAATGCTCACACAAGGTGTTAAGTCTGGGCTTGGGTAACCATTTGGTCATCACATCGGCGACATTCAGGGCCCCTGGAATATGCTTAATAGCAAACGTTCCGCGCTCAAACCAGTCCCTGAGGAAATGAAGCTTTACGTCGATATGTTTATTCGCCCTATTCTCTATTCGGTTTTTGGCGTATTGTATCGCGGGCATACTGTCCGCGTACACGCATGGGGTGTTCCGATTGATGCTGAACATGATGTCGGCATCGTAAAGCCTCTCTAGCCATATAATCTCCTTTACGCCATCGACCACGGCCAGAAATTCACTCTCCATGATCGATAACGCAGTCATTGACTGCTTATGGCAGTTCCACATGATCGGAACGCCACCCAAATAGACTATGTGACCCCCGAAGCTTCTCCTTTTGTCTGCATCGAGGGCAAACGACGCGTCGGTATACACAGTTAGATTATCATTTCGGCAATTGGAAAGATTAATCATATAATCCGACGTATTTGCCAGATATCGCAAAATTTGCAATAACATACTAATGTGACGCGTCGAATGTTTCTCATTGTATTGTGAGAGGACAATGACCGAGAACAGGATGTCTGGCCTTGTCCTGCTCGCCAAGAACAAGAGACTTCCCACTAAGTTGCGATAGGGGAAAGTGGAATCAACCCGCTCCTTTTCCGTCACGCCCTGAATAATCGTTCCTGGCGTCCCAGGTACTCTAATCCGAAGGCATGAGTCGACCCCATACAACTTACAAAGTTTTTCTATGTATGCCCTTTGATGGATCCTAATTTGGCCCCCAGACCTATCAAAGGCTATGCCTAACAAGAGGGTCACGGGACCCAAATCAACCGTGTCAAAGGATTCCCTAATCCATCGAACAACGCATTCCTCGACGTAGTCATCCTTGGAGAAGAGAACTATGTCGTCCACGTAAAAGATAAGAATTGCGTCGTTGTCTAACGCATAAACACAGTTAAGACCCAACAAGGGCACAAATCCCAGTTGGAGTAGACGGTCGTGGAGGGCTTGGTACCACATCCGTCCACTCTGATGTAGTCCATATAATGACTTCAACAGCATCCAACACTTATGTTGGTTTTCGGCTGTTCTGTAGCCCTTGGGAATCTCCATGAATTGGACCTTATCAAGGTCCCCGTACAAGTACGCGGCCTTGATGTCAAGGTGGACATCTCTCCAACCTTTCAGTATCACCAAGGTACAGAAAAACACTATAACGAGGACGAAATTGACTACGGGGGAAAATACCTCCGTAAAGTCAATGCCCGGCCTCTGCTTGAAGCCTTGTGCTACCAAGCGAGCCCGGTAGCGCGCGACTGCACCCGACTGGTCCCTTTTCATTTTATAAATCCATTTTGATCCCAAAAGCAACTCTCCTTCGGGCTTATCAATTTCTTTATAGACAGTTCGATCGTCGAAGATATCTGTCTCTTCTTTCATCGCCTTTTCCCAGTCCCGTTTGTTGGTGTGCCTCATTGCCTCCTCGTAGGTATCAGGCTCTACGGCACAGAAACCGGCAAAAGGGAGTTCGGGTTCTTCACCCTCTAAGGTTTTGAAGTCAAAAAGATCTGGGTCGTAGTGGTAACCCTCTGCGTCGCACCATCGCGCAACGTCAGTCCGACTTCTAAGTTTGTCTTCATTGGGCGAGAAATAAACCACATCAATTTTCCCAGCCGTTGCCCCGGCTTTCCGGACAGACTGGACCCGTCTCCACTTAGTCATATCCAGCGGCAGCGACAAAGGATCTTTGACCTTCTTTCCCTTTTTGCCCGAACCACGACGAGCTTGTATCGTAGGAGGAAGATCAACCTCCTCATCGTCGTCAGGATAAACATTGAAGTAATTCTCGCCATCGCCGTTATCCCCCTTCGCCCCACCAATTTCTTCAACTGGATTATCCCCAGCACCAGCATCCCCAACCAAGTCACCTTCAACAGTTTCTATCGCAGGCTGTTGTATCGCTTGTTTTACAAGCGGCCTCAATTCAGGTCTGAAAACAGGCTTTGGGGTTGTGGGTAAAGGAGGCTTCTCCTTCGGAACCGGGGGTTCAACAGGGGGCGGAATAGGAGGTGGTAGTGCCTCTTGCACTTCCTCAACAATTTCAGGGATAGGGGCAACGGAATCATCATCATCTCCCTCGGTGTCCGAGGAAGAATCCCCAAAATGTTTGAATTGGCCACCCTGCGGTTGCTTGATGGGCTGTTGTAGCCGTTTGCCAATCTCATACCAATATGAGTCTTCGAAAATTCGGACATGTTTGGACGCAAAAACTTGATTCCGTACAGGATCCCAAACCCTGTAGCCCCTAGTTGATATTGCGTATCCAATGAGTGCTCCCGCCCAAGCCCTTCCTTCCAGTTTGCCCTTTCTGGCCTGGGACGGGATATGTACAAATGTCTTCGACCCAATACACCTGATGTGTCGCAAAGACAATTTCTTGCCGAAAAACACGGTATAGGGCACTTTTCCTCCAAGCCCTTCATGGGGGAATCGGTTCTTTAAGTAAACTATGGTCGTCGCTAATTCAGCCCAAAGGGGATAGGGGAAATCATTTTCCAACATTAAAGCTCTGACGCCACCGACAATGGTACGGTTTGCACGTTCTGCAACAGAATTCATTTCCGGGCTATATGTATTCGTACGAATACATTTCAAACCAATTTTGGATGCATAATCATCCCAATTCCGCGAAATAAATTCTCCTCCATTATCAGTTTTAATGCATTTCACTTTCCGTGATGTCGTTCTTTCGACTTCCGTCAACCAACGTTTAAAATGGCCCAAAACTTCCCCTTTGGTCTTCATCGTTATGATCCACATATAACGTGAATAATCATCAACCAATATAAAGTAAAAATTAGCCCCACCCAAGGAAGTAGCTTGTGATGCCCCCCAAACATCCATGTGCACTAAATCTAATACTCCCTTAGTGGAAATGGTAATTATCGGGGGAAAACTCGCCCTAGTGCTCTTAGCACGGGCACATGCGTCACAAGTGGATAATTCTTTGTTAGACAAATTGATCCCAAAAACGTCCTCGGATTCGGTTAATTTAATAATGCCTTTAGCATTATGGTGGCCCATTCTGGAATGCCACGTGTCCATACTCTGGGATATTTCTTTCTTTCTCATTTTGATCCCAGTATCCCCGCTTTTGTTAACTTTCGCAGTCGCATTAGCTTCGGGAACAATAGCAGGAGGTGTCTGAACCTCATTCACTGTTTTCTGTAAATTAATCGCCGCAGGCGCATTCGCTTTGGTTGGCTCGCTTACTTGCGTACTCAAATTAGATGCGGATTTTCCCATATCCGGCTTACAGAAACTTTTTAGTAAAGCTGACTTAAAATCTAAAATGGTTAGTAGCGGTTGTACAAATTTTTCATCCTTCACGGATGATTTGATTAAATCGAGGACAGCAGCTGTATCCTGTTGCGCAGTTAATGCAGCTGTGTTTACAGAATTAACCTCGACCCGGCAGTTGACTTTGTACAGCCTGTCGCTAGTCCGAACTGCCGAAATCAATGGTTCCTCGATTTTATCTTTGAAAATACTCATCTTCCCATCTTTAACAATTGTGCACAACCCAGCCTCATCGGTGCGCCCGAGCGAAATAAGGTTTTTCCGAAAATTCGGTGCGAAGAATACATTCGTCAAAGTTATTTTCCTCGTTCTTTGTCCATAGAGCGAAGTGAGGACGATGTTGCCCACACCTTCAATCTTCGATTTTCCTTCTCCTTGTAGAACGCTGAAGTTAGACAACGGTTTGAAGTTTGAAAACCAATTCCGGTTGAAGGAAAAGTGGTCGGTCGCTCCCGTGTCCACGTACCACTGTGAATCGTAGTTTCCGTGCGACACAAGAGATAAGGGCACTGTGGGCTTCTCTTCCGACACCGCAGAATACAAAGTGTAGGGCTCATCTGTATAGGGGTCCAGTTGTGTGAGATTTGCTCTCTGTGGACCCCCTCTGCCTCGTCCTTTGCCACGGGTGCCTCCACGATTCAATTGGGCTGGCGAGCCAGCGCTGGCGGGGAAAGTCCCTTGCTGTTTCGGCGGCGATGGGCACTCCCTGGCGAAGTGTCCCGACCCACCGCAAGTAAAACATGTTCCACGCGAAGTTCCGGGGGAATTTGGGGTTTTTCCACGAGGTTTCCATTTCCCTTTAGTATAGAAAGCGGTAGTATTGTCTGCCAATACAGGTGGGACGCCAAATTCATTGGTCTGTTCATAAAGGCGATTGTACTCGCCAAGTAAACGTTCTTTAACGTTTTTCGCTGTGAATTCCGTATCCGACCAGTGATACGCGGTCTGTTTCACAGCCTCGTATTGTGGGGGCAGAAGATCTAAATATTGGAATGCCTGGAATTCATCGGTGACCTCAATTTTAACGTCCTTCAGTTCGACAATTTTGCGGTCGACCCGCCCGGTGAAAACTAGCATTTCCTCATTATCTCTAAGTTTCATGTTGAGGAATTCACGTCGCAACCGAGCACGACGTGCCCTCGTCGTCGGTTGATAAGCGTCCTTTAGGGCTTCCCAAACTTTAGCAGCGGTGGGGCAGGCAACAGCTATCACTTGCTGCGGCTCGGCGCAACTCATGCAAATAGTGGACATTGCCTTGTCCTCTCGAGCGTTAAACTCCCGCTTCTCTTTTGCAGTGGCTGTTGCAGCCAGTGGTGGCTCAGAGCCACTAACATGTCCCCAAACGCCGTTGTATTTGAGCAATAACTGGACCTGCACGGACCAGGTGGCATAGTTCGTGCCATCGAGCTTTTTAATATCCTTGTAATCGTCGTGTTTTGAAGCCATCGCGACGACACAAGGAAAATGCACAATAATAATTAGTTATGCACGGAGAAAACACAATTTCGGAATTTATTCCGCACAAACACTTCACAGGAGCACTTAATCACACAATGCACAATTGTCTCTAGTCCCAAAAACCAAAAAGGAAGGCGAAAATACAGTTTCAACCCGGGGAATCTCAATAAGTGAGATTGGAAAACCTTGACTGGCAATCCACCAACTCTTCCGTCCGACCTCCTGGGGTCGCGGGATGGTTGGGGGCCCTGGATAAGCCCAGCCAAGAATACAGTGTTACGTGCCCGACTGGACGTAGGGTAGCACCGAATCTAACAAGGGACCAACAACAAAAACTTAAAACTAACAAAGTTTCACGACAATATCTAATTAAATACACTTTTTCGTTGTTAAGTTGGGCGAATTGCGGGATCCGATCGTCGCAATCGCTTCCTCGTAGCGGTGAACGTCGGGTTGACGTTATTGGTGCACGGAACTGGGGCCGACGTGCTACCACTTGCACACTTCCGTGCAAAAGTGGGGAAAAATAATCCAAAATCGTCGTTGCGCACGTCCGCGCCTTCGTGTAGCACACCGGGGTGCAAGCCACGGCTTTTCCGCTCAAAATTGGTCGTGTACGTAGGCTTATACGTACGCAGACACTCCCGATTGATTTCCACCGTCGGCAGCGATGAAAATCCAAACAAAAATGGCCGCTGGTGAGGATTTGTTCTTCACCAGCGATCCCACGATGATTTTCGTCCGTTTCGTGATGAAAAATCGTCGTTTCGGCGATTGAAGGCGCCGTTCCGCTGAGATACGCGTTGTCTCGTTGAAAATTGACGTTGTCTTGAAGAAACAACGTCGTGCGGGCGTGAATAGACCCGATACACGCTCTGGTCGGCTGGCTACGCTGCCTGGGCGATCCAAGATGGCCGCCGCACAAAAATTTTCAAAGTCGACGATTTTGGTGTTTATTTCACACCGAAAAATTGCAAAAACACACAGCTTACGCTTGTAAATGTCCGAAATAATGTCCGCACACCCTGTCAATCCGTTTCAAGCGCGTTGGCGAGGTGAAACCCGTCCTGGTCGATCGAGTCGCGTTTGCGGCGATGTCGAGCGACGTCTGGGCTACGTTCGGTCTCCAAAAATGCCGAAAATCCTTTACAAACTGGTTGGGCCGTCGTCAACCATCCTCTGCTACCATATAAAGCGATTTCCTGGCCAAAACATCGGTTAGAAAGGAGTTGACGAGTGTCTAAACAGGTGCGCGACCCCGACATGCGTGCGCCATGTTTAATATCACATAAAAGTGTACACGCTTCGAGGCTAACAACTGCACTCGGAAAAATAGGATAAATCATTGTTGGATTTCAATGATTTGTCCTTTACATTATAAAATAAAAGCAATGACATTCATAATCGATAACTAAGCAATAATAACAATACAGGACTCGCTCTTTTGAGCAGACGATGTTATCAGCGCATGCTGCTAAATGGAAACGTTCAACCGCGGTACAGAACCAGCATTAATAAAAATCGAGATCGATTGAACGCGACATCGAGACATTAAATAGCAGCACATTCATTACACATATCCGGAAAGTGTGTAATGTAAATATTCACAAACTATACAATATGGCGACAAACAACCAAACACACAATATTTCCACCACAACTCAATAAGTCCCACCCATGGTAAAAAAATAAGTTACGTAACATTATTGCGAACCCCCCCCCCCTCCCCCGTCGTAACAATCCGTAACAAAATTTGAAACTTTCCCCCCGCCGTAAGGCATTATGTAATTTATTGATGGTTCCTTATATCACCAGGCTTGGTGCCTTAGATGGAAAACCAGATGTAACAAAAGATTTTACCTGCAGGTCAGTTTGTTTTTCAATGCTTTAAACAAGCACTTTTGGTAGCAATCTCTGAATTCGTTTTCATTGGAGCATGGATCTTTTGAGGAGTTGAGAAATACATACTAAAATTTAAAATAGACTGAATTAGATGTTACTTTGAATCAAGTTCTTGTTACTTTGTCATAACCCAAATTCATGTTCGTTGTTGCACCACCGATTTTGCGCATATTTAAGAAGACTTTTCCAAAATTGTATAATGTCAACATTATCTAAACAAAAAGGAAAGAGAATTATCAGAATTATGTTGTCATTGGCATGTATTTTTTTAATATTACCCGGTATCCAGATGACGGGCATACATCGTGATAAAAATTTTCAAAATTGACTGTTAATGATTTTCCAACAAATGATTTACTAGAATTCTCATCTAACCAAAAGCAAAAGATATTTTTTTTTACTTTTAAGCAATAATATGTGTATGAGGCTTACAGCCTATATTTATATACAGTATCAAGAACGGACTGCAGATAAAACATCCGGTAAACTGTATACAGTTAACCGGTTGTTTCCATTAAAGTTTACCAATTAATTATATCTTTGGAATAATTGCAGGATATTTTTAGAGGCAGCATTGTAATGGCCACCAAGCATTTCCTGTTTACAGTAACAATGGTAACAAATTCACACTATCTCTAATTGTTACAAAAATTATTCAACTGATACATTCTTGAGTGACCATTATTTACTATCTGTAGTATTTACTAAATTTAAATGCTGAGCAAATTCCGAAATAGCTATCGATTTCCATCTGGACAAAGCTGTTGTTTGTATATCCCTAAGGAAGTTTAACTGATCAGTTATTTTATTGTTTATAATAGTTTTTAATTTTTGCTTTTACTTTCATTTTTATGCTGACTATTTCCTTTGTCAAATTGGTTGCATTCCAAACTTCATCCATACGTTGAGTTGGGGTTGCCATAAGAGTTTTCACCATGTTTAGGCAATCAAATGATTTAAGGTTGCCCGATTTGTCCACTTCTAAAGTTTTGCTATTTGCATTGGTTTTATTCCAAAGCCTAGCAATTTCTTTTGTATGTCCACTACAGATCATCAAGTACGGCAAAATGACATCTTCCGGTCCACTCGATACGTCAGCAGCCGTAGGATAACTTAAGTAATGCATTACTCTATCGTGTGCCTGATAAGTGAGAATGCTTGTGCAAAATACGAACAATAGAAGCCACAAGGGGTGATGGTTGTTCCACTGTTGTTTATTGTTAATGAAATCATCCAAACCTGTTAATTGGCAAACCGGTTTCTTCGCATCATCTCTCATTAATCGATGAATTTTTAGACGTAGTTTTCCGTTTCTTCTTGTGGTTTTATTATTCTCCATAATTTTGATTATTCGCACGACAAACTAGGAATTAAAAAAAACCGAGTGTATAATAAGTACATTTATCCAGTTGACCAATCCTATTGCAGTCGACCTTGTATAGTAACACCATCTTGTGAATTTAGAATCCGTTAGGCAGAAGATATATTGTGTGCTTTTGAGTTGAGTAGGAACCTGAAGTTACTGCTGTTAGACTCTTGCTAAGTTCAAGGTGAACTGACAACACGTGTGTATTCATACTTAGTTTCCCAGCAACATGTTGGCTGATTATAGGTCATTGCAATCTTCTTTGTTCTGCTATTCAGAAGTTAATTGGAAAATTGTGGGTCGAATTATTGATGTTGTGATAGGGAAAAGCGAGAAAAACCGATAATGACTTTAGGAACTTGGCAACGTTTGCGACTTTTTTATTTGTCGTCTATTTTTGGTTGGTGGTCAAATGACCATCAATAAAATAGAGTGCAAAGTTGGAGTGTTGGGTCAAGGTTTTGAAATCTGAGCCTTTCACCTCCACTTTATTAGAATCTTATCTTTTCCAAACTGCAAAAAATAAAATCTACCAACCATGGTTTTCATGCCAACTCACATCAGCAGCAATCCAAGTCACATCTGTAAGTAACTAAAAGATCAAACATGAAAGTGCACCTGACTTGTGTCGCGTCCTACTTCGTAAAGGTTAAGATACTCTGTACTTAAGTGAGCTAACGTGTGATACTTTACCTGTGATCTATTATGTAAATACCCAAATGAATACTAAATGTATGTAAATGAACAAGTAATTTATTCAATAGGCGTTATGCCTTAAAATACACTCAGTAACAATTCTAGAGTCGTCTCGGTCAGAGTCGAAAAAAGGATTTCTCAAGATGGCGTCCTTAGTTCCGCGTGGTCGGCAGAACAATGGTGGCATCTGGAGTTGTCGTTAATTAGTCACGGATTCGTCGTTCACGGACGCGGTAGAATGCTCTTTCGAGTCTTCTATCCGTGCCTGTTGTCTAGGGATTAAGTTTAGCGTCTCAAGGCTTTGACCGGGAACTGGAGGGTTCCTTACAAAGCGCTCGGACACTTCGGTGGCGGAATAATCGTAGGGCGATTATTTGATGTGAATTCACAAGGACTATTCTCTGGCTTTCGCTGGAATAGTTCTCAGGTAAATTCGTGAGAGTTACAGTTGCACTTTACTCAGCGAACCTCAATCAATCCTAACTTGTATTTGAAGTTGGCCTGACGGTGAGGTAGTTGTTCTTTTCTTGGTGTCGTTTGTGTAAGTTCTGTCTTTAGGCAGAAAACTCCACTTTTTATACACTGGGGTGAGGGGCCAGTTACAGCCAATAGGGGCTGACTACCGCCCACTTCACTCCCCTCAGAGCAGGCGCTTCCCAGGGGGGAAAGGCAGAGCCAACGCGAGGGGAACGACCCGTCCACTACAGTGACTCAGAAGGATGATATCCACTCGGGAGGACAATCACCCAACTGGGTCACCACACATACAGTTGCAAGAAGACTCACATGAGTTGAGAAAAACAGTTTTTATTTCTCCCCCGCAAGAATTGTAAGAAAAACTGTGAATAGAGTGTTGGTGTTCAAATACGCTCCAAATTTGCGTCGAGATTTTGGCATTTATCATTGCCCCAAAAATGAAATTAGCGCTTACGTTTTGGCTCTTTTCTTTGCCCCAAAATATAATAAAATTAGCGGAAACAATTTGGTATTTATCATCATCCCAAAATATATAAAATTAGCGCTTACATTTTGGCTCTTCTCTTCGCTCCAAAATATAATAAAATTAGCGGAAACATTTTGGTATTTATCATCGCCCCAAAATATATAAAATTAGCACTTTCATTTTGGCTCTTCTCTTCTCCCCCAAAATATAATAAAATTAGCGGAAACATTTTGGTATTTATCATTACCCCAAAATATATAAAATTAGCGCTTACATTTTGGCTCTTCTCTTCGCCCCAAAATATAATAAAATTAGCGGAAACATGTTGGTATTTATCATCGCCCCAAAATATATAAAATTAGTGCTTACGTTTTGGCTCTTCTCTTCGCCCCAAAATATAATAAAATTAGCGGATGTGGAGTTTCACGACTCTCCCAAACAGACAATTCAGAGCTATTACCGCAATATTGCCCATCCCTTCGCGTTTGAATTTATTCACGCTCAAACCAAGTAGAAAGAAAAACGTATATCGAATGTTGATTGGGATTTTATTTGCGCCCCACAGCGACGAATGCTACGGCGTAACGTTTTCTATTTGCTGGAGTCACACTAGTTTTTACTCCTGTCAAAAACGTCAAATGCGTGTTAAGGATTCCCCAGCATCCGCTTTGCTCTAGCATCGTCATCTTACCTTAACACCACCATGATCGTGATAATCATGATGAGGCAAGAATTTTTGGTCTCTCTGCCTCAGACTAAGATTGAAGGGAAATTGGCAGAGAAAACCTGAACCAGGATAATGTCGAGACATTGCCGAAGTGCATTAGGTCCACACCTCATCAGCGTCAAACATAACCTAATTCGGGTACGAAAATAGAGTAGCGATAGGATAAAAAATAAGGAAAAAGTGTATTTGTGTTTCACATTTGGGAAAAGGGTTCCACACAAAACACTGAAAAGTAAAAGATAAAGTGTTGAATTCTCGGTCTCTTTTCAAAGCCGTTAGCACCCAATTCGTATTTGCAAACATTCCACGCTCGGTTTGAATACAAACAACGTTAGGCACGTCATCAAAGTAGTCCCCACTACCGTTAGGACCGTGACAGCGGACACTTCTCTCCCGATCGCCTCACGTCCGCACCTTCTGCTCTCCCAGCAACGTCTCTTTCTCACCACACCCTCCTCCCCAGCTAGGCCAGTCCATTCTGTGAGGGGGACGGCTTGGGGCCACTAGGCGGTGTGTGGAGTAACGCAGGTCACCGAGGGTGGCCAAGCGGTAACATTGGCATGAAAACAATGTAAAAGTTTATTTTGTAAATAAAATAAACATTTTATAATCAAATCAAAAATAATTACAATATTCTAATCATTTTTACACTAAAATAATTGAAATAAACTAAACTGCTTTGCTTTGTACATAAGTAAAGTCTATAGTTAGGGGCAATAAGGCTTAGCTAACGAGAGTTAGGACATCCTTGTACTTGTGACCAACCCAGTCTCTCCCAGTCACCCCCTACACCCTCGAACCCCTGACTGACCACAACTGGCCACCAGGAGGCGTCCTACGACACCCTCGTTCACCCTTTACTTTGTATATAATATCTATCACTTCCGGAATAAAACATATTTGTCTAAGCCTTACAACCACGCGGTCGCTTCTTTACCCTTACATGGCGCAGTCAACGATTCGCACCTGAAATTCGATTATCCCGCACACGCTTCATACACGCTTCACACACGCTTTATATACGACGCACGCCGCACAAAACACGACGCACGACGCACGATATACGACGCACGACGCTCGACCACGCACGCTCAACCGACGATCGCACACGATTTTCCCGACGCACGACGCGCGACCACGCACGCTCAACCGACGATCGCACACGATTTTCCCGACGCACGAGAACTCACGCAACCCGCACAATGGCCGACCTCAACACATCGGTAACAATAGACAACGCAAGTGAGGCGCACCTGCTACGCTCCACGAACGAGAACATTATAAAACGTTTTACCCTCGCCGAACTCCGCACCGAATGCAACTTCCGCCAAATCGCGACGCCGGCTAACAAAAAAAAAACGAAGGCGCTCCTTGTCGAGCTCGTCCTCAAGAACAACAGGGTGCTCGCCGACGACGCAGCTAGCCACCAGTCGGACGAATCGGCCGTTCTTTCCGACGCATCACAACTTTTGCCCGACACACGCTTCGACGATATCGCCACCACTCTCGCACTGCTGACGGCGCACGTGGTGTCCAATTGGATTCTGGTGTCCAATCGGATTCTGGTGTCCAATCGGATTCTGGTGTCCAATCGGATTCTGGTGTCCAATCGGATTCTGGTGTCCAATCGGATTCTGGTGTCCAATCGGATTATGGTGTCCAATCGGATTCTGGTGTCCAATCGGATTCTGGTGTCCAATCGGATTCTGGTGTCCAATCGGATTCTGGTGTCCAATCGGATTCTGGTGTCCAATCGGATTCTGGTGTCCAATCGGATTCTGGTGTCCAATCGGATTCTGGTGTCCAATCGGATTCTGGTGTCCAATCGGATTCTGGTGTCCAATCGGATTCTGGTGTCCAATCGGATTCTGGTGTCCAATCGGATTCTGGTGTCCAATCGGATTCTGGTGTCCAATCGGATTCTGGTGTCCAATCGGATTCTGGAGTCCAATTGGATTCTGGAGTCCAATTGGATTCTGGTGTCCAATTGGATTCTGGTGTCCAATTGGATTCTGGTGTCCAATTGGATTCTGGTGTCCAATTGGATTCTGGTGTCCAATTGGATTCTGGTGTCCAATTGGATTCTGGTGTCCAATTGGATTCTGGTGTCCAATTGGATTCTGGTGTCCAATTGGATTCTGGTGTCCAATTGGATTCTGGTGTCCAATTGGATTCTGGTGTCCAATTGGATTCTGGTGTCCAATTGGATTCTGGTGTCCAATTGGATTCTGGTGTCCAATTGGATTCTGGTGTCCAATTGGATTCTGGTGTCCAATTGGATTCTGGTGTCCAATTGGATTCTGGTGTCCAATTGGATTCTGGTGTCCAATAGGATTCTGGTGTCCAATTGGATTCTGGTGTCCAATTGGATTCTGGTGTCCAATTGGATTCTGGTGTCCAATTGGATTCTGGTGTCCAATTGGATTCTGGTGTCCAATTGGATTCTGGTGTCCAATTGGATTCTGGTGTCCAATTGGATTCTGGTGTCCAATTGGATTCTGGTGTCCAATTGGCCGCCACTAATCCTATTGTTCTCTGAACATATATGAACTCTGAATAATCGATGGATTTAATCTCGGCGATTTAATCTCATAGTTACTCGTGCCACGTGGCAGAATACGACTCCGTAGTGTTATTTGTGACGATGCCGAAGTCAGCTTTATCCCTCAGCCCGCCCGGACACTCAACCCGCAGTTGCGTCCAGTTTACACGAACCCAGAACCCGAACTATTTCATGTAGTAAATCTATTCATGACCCGATTCATAAGTCTTGTTTTGTTCCAAGGTATTTTATTTTAGTGTACAATTTCTCAGCTTATCTCGCATAGGTTATTTATCAGGGTTTAATAGATATTTTATTAGTTAATCTATCTCAAATTTAGAATCGTCACACTTGTAGTGGTCAGTGGTCTCAAACATTTTTCCACCACTGTATTACATTTCCAAACAGTTACACATATGTTTCTCAACTAGTAAAGATAAAATTTCCAAGTAAAAAATGTATGAGTTTTCAATAAAAAAATAACAATTTTCCAAAAATAAAATATGAGTTTCCCCAAACATAAATAACAACTTTCAAAATATAAAATTTGATATTTCTATAGTCTCTGTTACATAGTTTTTTGAATAGAAATTCTAAATGAGTTAAATCTGAAGATAAATCTCAAAATAATTGATAAAAATATTTTGAAAACATTTATTGGACATTAACTGTACTGCACAAAGTACCAACAGTCAATATCAGTATATCTTGGTTTTCCGTGTCACAACATCAATAAATTCAACTCATTTTTATCCAACCAATTAACTCCCGAAAGGCCTGACTGACAAGCAGCGCATAGAGAACTGTACTTATCTATAATCGACCACTATGTTGCTGGGAAACTATGTATGAATACACACGTGTTGTCAGTTCACCTTGAACTCTGCAAGAGTCGAACAGCAGAAACTACCAACTCAATTCAAAAACACATTCAAAAGCAAAATATCTCTTCTGCATACAGGATTCAAAATTCACAAGTCTGTGTCCAAATTTGTCAACATCATAAATGTAATTATAAACCACTCAATCCTTTATACTCATTTGTTGTGCGTATAACCTAATTTAGGTTACCTAAGCAATGAGAAGGAACAGAAAACTACGTCTGACAATTCGTCAATTAATGAGAGAAGATGCGAACAAACCAAGCTGCTGTTTATCTGGTTTAAATGATTTCATTAGTAGAAAACGACGTTGGAGCAAAATTCACGCTTTATGGCTTCTTTTGTTATTATTTTGCACTTGCATGCTCACATATCAGACATACAATAGAGTGATGCATTACTTAAGTTATCCTACGGCTGTTGATGTATCGAGTAGATCGGATGACATCGTCTTACCATACATCGCGATCGGCAGTACGAATACAAAAGAAATTGCTAGGCTTTGGAATAAGAGTAGTGATTTAGACAAAACAGGTCGGATTAATCCATTCCATTGCATAAATGTTATGAAAACTCTTATGTCAAGCCCAAACTACAAAATGGACGAAGTTTGGAAAGGAACTAATTTGACACCAGAAATAGTGAGCATCAAAATGAAAGTAAAAGAAAAGCAAAAATTAAAAATTATCGTGAAGAATAAAATCTAATTATATACACCTCTGCAGGGTTATTCCAACAAAAGCATTGTCCAGACGGAAATAGACAGCCCATTCGGAATGGGCTCAGCATTTCGATTTGGTAAGTGATTAATCAACTGCCTTGCTGTGTTCACTTCACTGCATGACCCAATGAACTTAATATTGTTAATACTTGTTAATACTGTTTTCCCAGCTTTCTTTACGTTTAATTATACTTTATGCAAATAAAATCACTTGTAATTTTACTGTAACAATGATCATATCGTCCATTCGTTATCCGCTATCGTAAAATACATTGAGTACAAAGCGTACTATGCCTAAAAGTAAAATAATCTTTTTTCCACCGTGTTTAGATAAGAATTCTAGCAAATCGTTTGTTGGAAAACTACTAACAGTGAATTTTGAAAAGTTTTATGATGACATCTGCCCAGGAGTTTCATACAGGGTAATATAAAAACCATTGCAATCCAACAGCAACAAGAGAAACAAAATTCCTTTTTTTTTTGAACTTTTAGATTGCGCTATCATTATATAATTTTGGAAAAGCATTCTTTACTATATCTAAAACCGACTGGTACAACAGTAAAAATAAATTTGAGTTATGACAAAGTAAGATTTAAACTTGATTAAAATGAAACAACTCTTCTAACTCTCGTTTATATTTCAGTACGTGTTTCTCAATTCATCGAAACGCCCGTGCTCCAGTGAAAATGAATACAGAGATTGCTACCAAAAGTGCTTGTTCAAAAGATTAGAAAACAACCTGAAATGCAGGTAAAAGCAATTTCTTCCTAACTAACCCAAAAAATGACATTTTATGACAAATTTGTTTAATTTACTAACAAATGTTATTATAAAGGTTTTTGCTAAATCAAACAACCAAAGCCCTGCATTTTTGCTCAAAATCAAAGCCACTGAACAAAACCATTATAATTTCATTAAATTCTTTTTTTCTTCTTAAGATTTCCTTTTCTGAAGATGAATTTACCTCTCTGTGAATGTTCAGATGCTATACACGATCAATACGGCATAGTCAATAAATTAATTGACACCACAGACCCAATTACTACTTGTGCTTGTCGACCTCCATGTCAGCAAATGGTTTTCACACCCTATACAGACTCCGGCAAAGCAGATGATAAAAAAATAATGTCTTTGACTTTAGCACTAACCAATGATAAAGTCACCGTGTACCAAGAGCGGTTCACTTACGACGTTATTGCTTTACTATCTGATTTAGGCGGCAATTTGGGACTATTTCTCGGCCTATCGTTACTTTCATTACCTGAAATCACGTGGTATTTATATTTTGTTGTGACAACTAAGCGCAAAATTACCAACCTTGATAAAATTCGACGTCTCTATGAGGAATCCAAGAAAGAAGTCGCTGAGAGTGAAGAGAAGATCAAAACTAACAGTTTTAAGAAAGTTTAAGTTGCTGATGGTTGTAATTAGTGCAGGATTCACTCTATACTTGTTGCACATTCGTTTAAACTACTATCTGGAAGAACCTATATCAAAAATCATTACCATAGATCAACGGCGCTACATAGAGTTCCCATCCGTCACACTCTGTGGTGAAAATCGCAGTGATGAGATGGAACAAGCCAGATTGGAGTTACTCAAAGAGACAAACAAAACTTGCAACGACATATCACCGTGGCAATTGGTCAACAATAAATTGTCATTAGAAGATATTTGGAAGACCCTAAATGTCCATCGAACACTGAGTTTGAAGAACAAGTTCGGCAAGGTATACGGATTTTAAAAACGTACAATTCATAGTGTATGAAATATATATTTACAGTATCTTTTTGGATACACAAAATCACTAAGTATGGCAACGAGTCTCGTCCCACTTCCGTTTGGTTATTGTTCACAAGTTAACACAAGTAATTCACATGGAAACGTTATCAGTTCAACTGAATAAGACTGCTATTGGTTGGCATATTTATTGTGTGAATTGAAAAATGACTGTGACAAACAGATATGCAACCCAAACAATTTTATTGTCATCCCTACAGGTTGCTGAGAATTGCCACCGGAATTAACATTAGACACATTGAACTAACCGCCTTTTATTTCTGTTTATCTGATAAACAGAAATAAAAGGTGGTTAGTTCAATGTGTCTAATTCAATCATCCCCTTCTTACCTTTTAGGTCTTGCAAGTACAGTCGAAGCTCTTTATTACGAATTGCGATATAACGAATTATCCATATAACGAATTGTTAAAAATGTAAAAATGGTTCAAAATTGACAATGGCAAGAAGCCATCAATTGCAGCAGTTGATTTCAATTTGTCCTGTTTTACAATTTCAACAAATTTAAAGAATCCGGATAAAATTAACAAGATTTTGTCACGATTAATTCTAGATGTAATAATTAATTTAACAAATGTCGCGCAAATGGGAATTTGGCGCAACAGAAATGGGCAAAGTTCGTAGATTTCCCTAAACCTTGTTTCCTTCAAATGAGGACATCCAGAAACTCAGGAAACCTAAACTCGCTATGACTTAACATTATTTATAATTAGACATGAATTCGTACCTTTGGGCGGTGTTTAGTTAAAATAAGAATTATGCAAATGTGTCCGTTTTCAAAAGGAGGGTTGAAATGTGCACAGGCATGTCAAATGATAAAAGATGGCTTAAAATATGGCGCAATAGGGTTAATGGATGGGTTGCGGTGTTTAGGCGCAAAGAAAGAGATTTGACATTCTCATTCCACCAGACCAGGGTGAAACCTGGTTGTCAGTCTAGATGGAAGAGGAGAAGTGAAGTTATTGTGGTCAGCAAAGCTATATGTAGCCTCTGATCAGGTGATCAGTGGGCCAAACTATTAGTGTGAATAATTATTTCTAAGAGGAGGGGGAAAGTAGAATTAAATGTAATTGTTGGAAATAAATGAGATGCGCAAGGAACTCCATGCGCATATATTGTTAAGATGAGTCGGCACAAATGAGTCATTTAGGTTAAATAACATAGGAAATAATATATAAGATGTTGGAAGAGTTTAACTAATCAGAAAGAAAGGGGTAAGGTAAAAGAAACATCATGCGCAAAGAATTATTTGCGCCCATTCAAAGTAGAATAACTTAGGAACACTGAAATGAAATAACAGAGAGAAAAAGGTAGGAATAATATAAATTAAGAAAAATTATAATGAGGTGAAAACCATGCCCATGACATCCCCCACCCTTTAAACTTTAATTACTTTTGTTTGTAATTAAGGCAAAAAGAGAGAGCATGCGCACTCAAACGATACAATCATAATCAAAAATCAGAATAATCAAAAATAACACAATGAAATCGTAAATAAACAAAAATGATCATGTAACTAACTGAAATGACTACTATAACTCAAAAAGTATTAAGAACAATTCAATATTCTTTGGACAAGTGACAATGACATGACATGGACGATACGGGAGGACATGCACTTAAAAAGTTATGGGCCAGATATCACATCACATGGACGGACTAAAAGAGACTCAAATCAATGGTATTTTTCATGAAATCAACAATAATAAAAGCATATTAAATATCACACAACCTAGAACATCAAATCATAAGAAATAACTTTAAATAAAATTATAATGAATAAATTCTTAACCCGAGAATGGAAACGAAAAATCGTACTTGATGCTTTAGGTTGATGAATATAACACTGAAAATCAGGATAATTGATAAAATTAAACAAAATAAATGAATGCACTTCAAAATAAAAGTCTTAATTGTTCGCTAACAGTCTTTTCGAAGCACAAAATTATACTCCGTAATAAATAAAATTAAACAAAACACTTCACAACGTTGAATTATCACTGTGATGAAACTTATTGCGCAAAAAACACTTACTGTTTCTAGCAGTTTGTAGAATATTAACACATTTAAACACAAAGTTATTTGTTGAACACAAAATTTACGGATTTGAATTTGGCGGTCCATCGTTGAGTGATAACCGACGTGATTTCAGCTATCTTCAAATGGTTTCTAGATGGGCCGGGATCCGTAAATGCTTCAAGGTATTGGAGATAATGTTGACCACTACTTTCTGGGCCTTTTCAAACGTATTAGCCCCCCGAATATGGATTTAATTACAGTGGTCGAAGAAATCTCTCATTATACCTTTAGAAGATCAAGTCCAGGAGTGGTTCCATTTCGGTGGGTGGTATGCGCAAATCGGCATCAGCCAATGAGCGAAACAATTGCTTCTGCATATTGTTCGACATACCAAATTACACGCACACTTGGGTGCCCTGCGAGAAACTGCAAACAGTTCTGGGTGCTGGTAAAGGGCCGGGCAACAGCTCAAGTGTGATGGTCGGTTTAGAGTCATCCCAACCGTGGTGTCCTTATAAGAACCTGACAGGACAGTTTATAGATGTTTTACATGAGAAACGTACTCCCCATCATTGGACTTCTGGAGGGCTGTTGTCACCATTGGTGCTGTGGTGGAAATCCCACAAGTTGTTGGAAAACTGCGCAATGGGATTTGCGCATTTGTCCAGTGGTCGATTTCAGAAAGCTCACTTTGGGGTTGTTAAAACACAGTGGCACCTCAACAACTCGTGGAACCTATAGATGAATTCAAGTTATTGATTACATTTGATACCGGGCTAATTGGTATTGAAGTCGTTGGCAGCACACGATGATAATTGGAGATCACATTCGTCTTTGTCGCCTATGATGGGGCCAAACGATACTTCAATGGCGCCGGCATTCATGCACTTGACGATGGTCTTTTGGTCGTTGCTGCGGGTTGCTAATTGCTGGTTGCTTTAGCCAACGGATGGTCTAAATATTTGAATTGCGCATTTAATCGCGCAACCATTGTTCCGAGCGTTGTCTTTCCAGAAATGTCCCTGGCACTTCAATTTAAGTCACAGCTGGTCCTGAATAATACTGTCCATTGGCGGTGTCCTTGGTCTGGTAACAAGCAAAGGCGGCATTGGTGAATTGTTTGTGTGTTTATTCCCAATTCTATCATTTGGATTGATGGCTGTTAAATTGGTTTCCATTTGAATGTGCCTATTTATATTAACAAGACGTAGACAGAACAGAACACTCACACAACATATATAATATGTAGTTTGAAGAATAATTACACATTTCTCAGCACGAACGCTTCGAGAAACCAATTATTATTAAGATCACATCTGTAAGGGGAAAATCATAAACAAGTTGTTGTTGAGATTACATTTCTATAGTTTAGTATAGAAGAGTAACTTCTAGTGAGAAGATGTAGAAACTCAAAGAATGTTAAACTATGAGAGTTACTTACCACATAGTTAAGTTTAGTCAGGTTAACTTGCGCTTGGAAACATAAAACATAAAAACATAAAACATTAAACATGAAACATAAAACAAAAATAATTTTTTGCGAAAATGAAAACTGCGCATAGTGCATCACATTCGTTTTTTTTTTTTTTTTTTTTTGTATAGACATGAAAATGTCCTAAATATTTTAAACAAAATACTTGGTATGGCTTGTCGATTGTTGTAGCGTCTACGCTGGCAAAGCACCGGTGGCATGGGCCTAAATCTGTTGCATTTTCCGAGTGTCTGCCACTAGCACTGGTTTTTTGGTCGGCGGTGTCCAATTCGAGAAATAAACGGGCGTAAGGGATGGAATTTGCACGCAAATAATCGGTCACTTTGATCATCGGGTAGTACTAGACACGACACTACTGACACTGATGTGGGAACAGACATAGGCAGTAGTAGATTTCATATTGGAATCAAAGGAAGTTAGTTAAGATGATGGGACAATGGGCAAAAGGAAATAGTTCAAAAACAAAAGTAGAAAAGATTTAGTTACTTTGGTAACATAGAAAAATAAATTAAAGTCCACGACGTTGGATTATCGTTGCGGAGTTTTGCGCAAATCACAACACAAACACATAAAAGTACACCTAGAAGTTTTTAGGTTATTAAAGAAATATTTGCCCAATTGTAACACTTCAACAATCTGCAACACTGAACCGGCACACAAACCGCCGCATTGTCGAGCAACGAAAGTCTGTTGACACTCCAACACTTGGTCGATGTTGCTGAGTCCAGTTGTCGTCGTGATTCTCTGGTGATATTTCCAATCATCGTCATGACATATCCTTGTCCCTAATTCAATTAATGCAAAAGTTAGAGTTCTATAATTACGCCGTATTGCATCTAGATGAAATTCAGGTTCTGAAATGCAAGCAGTCAGTCTCCGTGGGTACGCAGAGCAGCCATAGTTGTCCTGGATCACATTGGTTAATGTTGCGGCAGATGGCTCAGCAGATTGAATTGATGACCTTACTGTGGACTTGCTCACATATGAACATGACGGTGTTTGTGCATACATGATGAGCAATGCTGTTCAAACTGTAATGTAAACTGTTATAGGCAGAGTTTTGGTTACCATTGGTCTAGCTCAGATGAGGCATCAACAACTGTGGGTGGACTTAACACACTCAAAATGGTGGTAGTATCTGGAATGTTCAAACCCTTGTTTGCTGATGTTACCAGGCTATGATACACTGCTTCAATACTGAACACAACACCAAATACACTCGAGAAATTGCAGTTATCATAAAGAGTCACTAGCAATCTAATTTTGATTTGGTTTGATCATCTAAACCATCATCAATACGTCGCTAAAGTTCATAAGGTTTACGTATACCCTCTAGTTCAGACTTCTTGCACCAATTTTACCTCAAAGTGAAATAGCTTTGGTTCAATATGGTGTTGCTTTTAACCAGGGCAGTGTGCGCAATTTGAATTGCGCTTTAAACAGGAAGAGATGCTCGCATGCTCGTACTGCCGTCGCTCAACCTAGAGATCCAAAGGCACAGAATCACCAGGCACTCCACAGCACTGCTTGCACACACTAAAGGTTAAAGGTTCCATACGTGTCACACATGATGCAACAGATCTCAGTTGGTTTGCCGGCCTACAACAATGCTCACAAACTATTGAAGTTATGAATAGGTGATAATAAATAAACACTTGGAAAATAAACGTAAGATTATAAATAAATAATAAGAACATTAGAAACAAAGATGCTAAACAAAAATATAGGTGGGTAGCACTATTTTCCATTTTTTCCTCTTTTTTTTTTTTTTTTTTTTTTTTTTGTGTAATTAAAGGAAAATGAGATGGAACATGATATTCAAAACATCAAGAAAAAGATTCTGCGCGCTGACATGCCTTACATTTTCGAACCCAAATTTGGACGTCTTTGCGCATTTTTGGCCAGAAAACGCGCATTTTCAATCTGTGCAGGGTTTTTTCGACACTAATATGTTCTACAATGGGAGGGTAGTGTAGTGCGCAGAAATATTGTTTTCTTAAGGACAATGGGAGGTAAATTTGACGTCTTTTTCTAGTTGCATCGGTGTGAGTTAACAAAAAACGACACAGCATGCTGTCAAACATTTCAAATTGTTGTGCGCAAAGTTTAACAATCTTAACCTCACTAGGATTTTCAGGTAAAATGTTAGCTATTAAATATTGCATTAACTTACGCGACCAGGGGTCTTCTAATTGGGCTTCAACAATTTCAGCATTAGTTGGCAACAATTCGAACGGTTGGAGCTCGAGCGAGGCATCGTGTTCTTGTCTTGTCTGTCTTGGGTTTGTTGTTAATTTTCTATCTTCAATCTTCTTTCCTTCTTGAGTCCACCGACACAATCCAGGCATCGACCTTGAAGTTGTCATACTTTGCACTGAATATTCCGCTAAAGATGAAAATTCACTATGATCACTGACACTGTCACTCTCGGTAGATGAAATTTCCGCATCCAGGTCTTCATAATAATCTCGATTATGTTGTTGTTCTACAGTCCTTTCTCTTAAATCAACAAGTTGGGAAATTGGAGGAGTCGGAATTAATGACATGGGTGGCGATAATGAAGAGAGACAATTATTAATAGAAGTAGAATTAAAATTTGGTCTTGGATAATTTAAAGATTGGGAAATAGGAACAGGAATCAAAATGGTTTTTTGTGTTTCTTCTGTTACCCTTGGATGTAAAGTTGATTGAGGAATGTGTTCTAAAGTTTTTGAATCTTGTTCCATCGGTAGACGATCAAAAGGCAAAGAATTCATTTCATCTGCTACTCCAGTCATATTTTCCAAGTTCTCCGCCACAGATAATTCTTGAGCCATTGAAAATAGCTCAACAGGGTCAGAAATCTGCGCTTGTTCGTATGTCATTAACTGATGTACATCCTTGGATCCAGTTAAATGCCATTGGCTGTTTATATAATCGACAGTCAGTCCAATAGTTGAACAAAAATCTCGTCCGAGTAATAAGTCATCTTTAGTTGATGAAATTACTAAACACTCAAACTGAATTATCCCCATAGGGGCACAAATAGCAATTTGTACTACTCCCTTAATCGGTATTAAATGTCCAGAATCGACTTGCAGACTGCCATGTAGTTGAAAAAGTTCAAGTCCCATTCGGGCATGTAGTCGATGAAATAAATTTTCGCTCATCACGCACATTTGTGCCTCGGAATCAAGAAGAGCGACAACAGATATATCAGTCCATACCATTCTTACACATGGTGGCTGAAGATGCCGTCGATCCCTCCTTGCTATCTCAATAACAGGCTCTTGTGTTCGTTGGAGCTCGTCAGGAGAAAGCATAACGAAAGGTGTGTTTCCGAGATTGATCATGTCCCGTGGAGTTTCGTCAACTCTCCTCCTGCGAATAAATGGTACAGAAGCACTATTAGTAATGTTACTCACTTCAGTAGGTGTCAAAATCGGGTTCGAAACTGCCTTTGGCAAAGTTGCAGTCCTCGAATTGGTCGGTGAGGCAAACTCCAAAGCAACAGGTTGCCGTGCTGCAAACTTTGAAATTGTCCCCGTTGGAGATGACAAGAATGATGGTGGTGAAATTGTAACAATATTCCTCGGTTTAGACTCTAAAAGAGTATAAGTCAAAGGTGTTGTTAAGTGTGTAGCCCTTACGGAATTTCTTCTGGAAAGGTTGAATGTTGGTGATGCGCGTCTGTCGATTTCCATACATTTTGCGATTGATTGGTTTGGTGGATTTAATGTCGACCTCTCTAGCATTCCGTGGCAGTCAGGGCACCTAGGTTGCTGTTGATCAACAAATTCTACTCCAAAATAACTGCTACTAGCTGTATTTCCTCCATGTTGTACTGGTTGTTTAGTCCATGACTTAGAAACGGTCCAATCGGAAGAAAAACGTTTTCGAGAGTGCGCAAAATGTTTGGAATTGTTGGACACGGTAAAGTTTACGTCTCTTTCACTTCTGGATTTCCTCGCAGCGTTCAGCATTGTTGGTAAAAATAACTCTTCAAGGTGTGGCATTCGTTGGTCTGCGTAGTCCCGCGGTGTATATCCGTGTACAGGTAGAGTTTCAAACTGTAGTTGTTTTTTGGCGTCATGTTCCCTCTGGATGGCTTCATCGATAGATGTTGCATTCCAGTTGCGCATGAGTCGTATGGCGTCGTCTGGCAACACAGTTGGCACTTTTTTACACTGAAAATCATTATTTCCATTACCTGCGGACATTTTTGCAGTTGTCGCACACGTTGGTCGCGCTGTTGTTGTAATTGTTGGCGCTATTAATTTTCGTTCCGTAGTTGAACTCGAATATTGATGCGTACAAGCTGTTTGGAATCCAGATCCTGATGAAATCGAGTCGCCATTCCCCCTAATGAATCCATGCGGGGATCCACCATCCGCGGACCGGGTAGTCCTTGGCTGTGTAGGGCTGGGGCCTTGTTGAAGAAGGTTGCGCATATCGTCCAGCAAACCCTGAGCTTGGTCGAGCAGATTGAACATCAACCTGTGTTCCGCCGATAAATGGGGATGGGCTGATGTCCTTGGCGAGGTCAAACGGAAAAAAGATGGCGTCGCAAATACATTATTTTCTAGCGTCGTAATGGGCACATCACTAGTAGCATTTTCGGTTCGCGATATGCTTGTTTCCTCCAACCGTCCAAACTGTTGCCAATTCTGCTCAATCTCAGTCTCGTCTGTGCTAAACGAGTCGTGTGAAATGAAAATATTCTCATCTCTCTCCATCGTACTCGATAGGGTGAAAAAATGTGAAAAGTGATTAATAATTAAACAAAAAATACTTAACTTTCTTGCGCGTTTAAGCCGAAATTAAGGTAGCGAATCCTGTCAGGCTCGCCATGTTGTCACGATTAATTCTAGATGTAATAATTAATTTAACAAATGTCGCGCAAATGGGAATTTGGCGCAACAGAAATGGGCAAAGTTCGTAGATTTCCCTAAACTTTGTTTCCTTCAAATGAGGACATCCAGAAACTCAGGAAACCTAAACTCGCTATGACTTAACATTATTTATAATTAGACATGAATTCGTACCTTTGGGCGGTGTTTAGTTAAAATAAGAATTATGCAAATGTGTCCGTTTTCAAAAGGAGGGTTGAAATGTGCACAGGCATGTCAAATGATAAAAGATGGCTTAAAATATGGCGCAATAGGGTTAATGGATGGGTTGCGGTGTTTAGGCGCAAAGAAAGAGATTTGACATTCTCATTCCACCAGACCAGGGTGAGACCTGGTTGTCAGTCTAGATGGAAGAGGAGAAGTGAAGTTATTGTGGTCAGCAAAGCTATATGTAGCCTCTGATCAGGTAATCAGTGGGCCAAACTATTAGTGTGAATAATTATTTCTAAGAGGAGGGGGAAAGTAGAATTAAATGTAATTGTTGGAAATAAATGAGATGCGCAAGGAACTCCATGCGCATATATTGTTAAGATGAGTCGGCACAAATGAGTCATTTAGGTTAAATAACATAGGAAATAATATATAAGATGTTGGAAGAGTTTAACTAATCAGAAAGAAAGGGGTAAGGTAAAAGAAACATCATGCGCAAAGAATTATTTGCGCCCATTCAAAGTAGAATAACTTAGGAACACTGAAATGAAATAACAGAGAAAAAGGTAGGAATAATATAAATTAAGAAAAATTATAATGAGGTGAAAACCATGCCCATTGTATTGTATTAGAGCCCAGGTCACCAATTGAATACCGTGCAGATAATTTTTTTTTTATTTTTTTTTTAGAAAAAACGAACCATGTAACTGCAGGGGTTACAATTGCTTTTATAAATCTTTTTCCTCCAGAAGTTTGTGAACAACATATATGGGTAATATCAAAATAAACGTTTTTTAGAAAAAATAGTTAATTTTGTAAATAGAACATCCTCATTCTACGAAACGACTTACGGTAAATCTAAATGTTAGACTAGCCTAAATTTTCTTGTGCGAAAGCGGTATTACGAGTAGGTAAGATAATATCATAAGTTGACTGATTGGCAATTCCCATTGGTCAAGAATCGATGAGTGATGTTATTTCATACATCTAGCTTATGCTTTCAAACTCTGATTGTATAATAATTTAACCAGATTCTTTCTAAATCCAATTTCAATTTTTTTTTAGCTTTTTCTAAACAACCCCGAAAATGAAGTCAATATTTTAGCACCTATGTTTATGTCTTATGGCTCTTTCAATGTATTTGCTTTTCGTATATCTAAGGTAACAAGCAAATTTAATGGCAATAACCTACTGGAAAAAAAATATGATTTAAACATTAATTGCATCGTTTATGTACAGTCGTGGACAAAAAAACAATTCCCTTTAGTTTATCTACCAGGTGGCATATAAATACATTGAGATTCAATGACATCAATCTTGACCTGATCTATCGACTTGCTCTAATATCAGTATTAAAATATAAACCGGGCAAATCATGATAGATAAACTTTAAACAGCTAAACTGAAAGGAGCTATTTTTTGTCCACGACTGTACAGTGTACTCTGTGTGGTCACAGGACAGCCCCTAGAAAGTTGTCCGGTTCAGAAAATAACAAATTCGGCCAGCTTAACTCTCTGGTCTAGACAAATGTCACACATCCTGACCAGACAAAGCTTGTTATGACTAGTTTAGTTAACGTTATTTTGATTTTTCTTAATATAAAATGTTATTTCCATCATTGAAATAAAGTTTTACGCATATAAAAATGTCAAACTCATGTTTGTTATGTTTATTGGTTATTTCGTCTGGAATTTTGAATTTTTGGCCGTTGCCTAGGCAATCGATTACAATGTCTGGTGTTTGGGTCTCCTTTTCCGGATCACTACACCAGTACACTGGCTTGACCAATGGGACGACATCTTGTAAAGTGCCTTTGTGACCGCCAGGCCACCCGGGTGACCTGCGGCACTGCCACACACCCTCGTGCGGCCCCAAAGGTCAACCCCTCTGTGGGTAATTGACCTAGCCCGGGGAGGAGAGAGTGGAGTGGTGTGGTGAGGAGAGGAGTGGAGTAGAGAGTTGTGCTGGACACGGACTGAGAAGGACGTGTCTGGAGTGGCTCCCCGAGAGGAGAAGGTGTTCATCTGAGAGGGACAAGAAGTGTCCCGGTTTGGACTCTGTACTCCTCACCATTCACCACGATGATACTCAGTACGACGGCTGAGTCTGTTGTGCAGCCTCCATGAGTGGACGCGTGGGTCGTAGGTAAGTACGACACGAATGTTAAGTCGAACCAACCACGTCACCCATTTGGTTCCCACCCAGTGTGTGACGGGTCGGTTGCTGGTGCGGCGTGCCTTCGTGGCACCACCGCAGCGGGTAACGGGATTCCCCATACCCCTAGACAACGCAATAAAGGCCAACCAACCAATATTGTGGGATTCTCCGTTATTTTACGTGAAGTATGCGTCCCTACCTAGTGTTCTCAGTCCCCTGACTACATTGGCGAGACCATATCAGTCACACCTTTTTGACTGCAACTAGAGTAGAGTTGTGCCCTACCAAGCTTGTCCGGACGGTGCTGTGTACTGATCACTCAGGATGCATTGCATATTAAACGTACAAAATTAAAAAAAAATTGAACCTTGATTATGTTATCAAATAGACCATTCGAAGAAATACAAAACTCAACCCGTGTGAGCAAAACAAAACTTCTTACTTCATGTGTCAAACTGCTTGCTTGCAAAACAATTTATTTCACAGGATCAATTGCAGGTATTCTTGTAGTTTTTCTTGCAAATGCTGATAATATTTGAGTGTAATGATGTAGTCATTCCTATTCCTTCAATCAATACTGTTATGAAATACGACCTGTAAAGCCTGGTTCACACTTGCGTGTACGCTGCAGATTCGCAGCTCAAACGAACGTCACTTCCTGTGAAGATGCGGTCTTTCTGTGGATTTTGAAAATAGGAATATTTTCTATTACTCTGAGCAATTTTTTCGCGAATTTTCCAGCAGCAAATCACAGCTTAAAATACATTAGGTGCTTTCAAAGTTTATTTGACTTATCATAATCTGAATTATCAACAATTCATGCAAGTCATTGGCTGATGTGGCTGAAATATTTTACCAGCCACAGGAAATGATGTAATTTACATCACTGAACTGATAATTTCATTGCCATTGAAAAGACATTAATGTCTTTTCCGCTATCAAGCAATTTCATATTGTGAGATTAACCCTTCCAACCCTAAGATGGGTCATTTTGCGACCACATTTTAAAAAAATCATTATTTTTATGTGAAATAATTTTTTTTATCTGATTTTTGTTGACTATTCCTTTGAAACATCAGTAGACACTATAACACAATTGAAATTTTTTTAATTTTTTAATTTCATCTGTAATTTGACCCAAAGATTAACTGGGTCAAAAAAGGACATAAATCATGATTATCAGCAGGCTCCGCTAATGTCAATCATGTCCACCACGTCCATATGACGTTCACAACATGACGAGTCAATCTAACCCCATTGGCTAGATGTTCGGAATCCCCTAAAACCCGGATTTTGCGCGTGCGCAGAATCTGGGTCAAAAAATGCCCATCTTAGGAAGAGAGGGGAGACAAATACTGTCGGGTTGGAAGGGTTACCGTAAGGGGTTTCATAAACAATGCGCTGAAAGCGCTGAAGTGATTATTCCAATAATCGCAATCGCTCTATTATTGAAGACCCACGCCAAGTTCAATTGATTATACTACTGTCACATGACTTCCGGTTATGTTATGTTATGTTTTAAGCTTGAAAAGCTCCTTTTTCAGTGATTATAAATAAGCGCTGAAACGCTGAAGCGATTATTCATGTGATTGGCCCATACATTCCTTCAGCAGAATAATCGTCATAATCGCTTCAGCACCTTCAGCGCATCATTTGTGATGCCATTTGTGATGCCCTATTGTTTAGTAAAAAAAACGGCTATCGATTTGCGATGTACGTGGGAACTCCCTGCATCGTGTTATTGCGGAATTTACGTTTTTTTGAGCTGCATATACGCAAGTTGGAACCAGTCTTTACACATTAAGCAATCAGTGTGGAAAATAATCCTCTGGGTGTTGATTGGAGCAATGAATGAATCCAGACGAGTTGCAACAAACGTCCTAATCGATAGGTTTTAATACGGCAACTGAACCTCGTGGGTTCTACAACAATACAATGCCGCTGGCAAGAGGCTGCATGCGCAAAATCGCTATTTTAGAACACTATTTTAGAACATTCTGGAATATTTAAACAATATACATTTGAAATCTATTTATAGAAAACATAAATTACACAATCAGAACATATTGCATGGCTACTTTTGCTATTCATCAACCTCTCCAGAAGTCCTAAAACCATAAACACTTTCATTTAAAGAAGTGACACCACAAAACAGAACTAACACTAAAAACTAAACTTTTGTGAATTCCGTTTAATTAAACTATACTTGTTTCAGATCGCCGTACATGTCATCACCAACTTTGCCACCTTGCAGCACGATGGAAGATATTAATAGTGCCCATATTCAGTATTTTCACAATTCCAATTCCAATATAAAAACTTGCAAATGTAAACAACCTTGCAAAAATACTTATTACCAAACTACTGAGCATGAATCTAAAATGAAATTTAATTTTCGCACTTATATAAAGCTTCAGCTAGCTGATAGTTTTGACGAGACTACAATAGACAACCTAAATTATCCAATATCTCGCTTGTTATGTGATGTCGGCAGCATTATCGGATTAGCATTGGGAATGTCAATACTTTCTTTGCACATTTATCTTTTAAAAATTTATAATTGGTTTTGCCACAAAAGGGTTGTCCATAAATTACGTAATGCCAATTTTGGGCATTTTAGACCCCTTCTCCCCCGCTGTATCAAGGCTGTAACAAATTCCCATACCCCCACCCCCTAATTACGTAATAAAAATGAAATTACCCCCCCCAGTAAGAACCAATCAGACGTTAAAAGCGGTTTGTTATGCGCAGTATTGTATCTCATTCATCAAATCGCGAACTAGTTCAAGTTTAAGTTCATCACCATGTGAACTAGTTCACATTCGCGTTCAGTTCACTTTTTTTCAAAGTGAACTAACTTGTAAGTTCTAGTTCGCGAACTTGAACCAATAGTTCAGTTCACTTTTCAAATTAATTTTTTAAAAAATTGAAACGTTTTTTTTTTATGTTTTATGGTATGCAGATGAAAAAAAAAAACACTTTTTTTTTGTAAAACGGTTGTTTTCATTGCTTTTAATGATGAATACGACTGATTTTGCCGTTTTTGTTGTAAAAAGTGATTAAATTGAATGTTTTGATGATGAAAACGTCATCAAAACGTTTAAAACCAATGCAAAAAGTTACGTTTTTGCGACGTTTTCATCATCAAACATGGTGAACGCAAACTTCGTTCTAGTTCATTGTTAAAAGTTGTTGAGATATCGTGTGTATTTATCACCTATAATGTGCATATGTTTATACTTGTATCGTATTATCATTTTATCGCATTATGTATCAATGTATTACCTTTTGTGCTTGGCAGTGAAGATAATCACAGCCTTTGTTTACATGTAACTTGTATATGTTGCCTACAGGTGGCTCTGGTGATGTCACAAGTCACATGGTGTATGAATAAACACTCACTTGATGTTTTGCTACTCACCTGTAAAGATGGACTCTAATTCTTTATCCAGTTGATGTTTTTCCAAACCACTGTTTTTACAACTCACTACAAGTTCTACATGAACATACAACAAGGTTATGGGCCCCAAACAACGTGGGAAAAACATCAAGAGTGTTTGAAAACACCTCAAGTCAACCACAGGTGAAAAAGTGGGCGTTTCTCCTCCAAATCCAAGATGGCGGCGTCCATGAGGAAAGTCATCAGCCTGTGTTTGTGCCGACAATCAACGAGATTGGCAGCGATTATCGACTATCCAACGATGCAGGAACACTAAATGGGTTCGAACATTACGAAACTTTTCATTAATAAGTTTAATTTTCCAATTTTCGGACGATTTTCCGAATATCGCGAGGCGCGATACGTAACGTCGACGTGGCGTTAATTTTTCGTCGAGAAAGCGACTCAACGAGGAAGACGTGACGACGACGACTCTCGGCAACCACACGGGAAGTGTGAACGAGCTGCGGACGAAAAACGATTGGAAAAACGCGGAAAAGTTTAATGGACGAATTTTCGAGGCGAAAAAGACACTAAAACGAGGAGAAAACAACACAAGAAGACTAGAACTTTTGTCGATATTACTATTGTTTCGAATATATTGTGAATATATTGTTAGATTAGTGCTGTGTTAGGAAATAATACTAACATAATTTTAAGAGCGCATTAACCTCGTGGAAATTGCACTATTTTTCACGAGTAACCGTTTTGAAAGTGTTTTTGCTAAAAAGTGTGTGTGTGCAGTTTGAAGAGATTGTTTTCCTAAATCACAATGGATACGGACAAACCGGAGAGGAAAATAACACTTTTGAACAGAACGAACTATGACACTTGGAAGCAGCAAATCAAAGTACTTTTGATGCATCACGGATGCTGGGCGTTCACGGATGGAACAGAAGAGGCGTTGGCGCCCGGAGCATCGTGGCGGGACCGCTCGGATTTCAAACTGCGACAAGGCAGGGCCTTTAGTTTGATATACTACTCGATAGAAGAGCAGTACCATGAGTTGCTCAGCGGGGTCGACGACGCCAAGAAGGCTTGGAACACATTGAAAGCCAACTTCGAACCAGTTTCAAGAGCGCGGATAATTCGTTTGTTGGACGAATTTTTTAGTCTAAAATATGACCCAGCGACGGAGACAATCGGGGTCTTCGCAGCAAAGATTCGAAACGCGGCAAAGAAGCTCGCCGACGTTAAACACAAATTGGACGACCTATACCAAGCTTTTCAACTAATTCGTTACCTGCCAGCGGAATACCAATCGATTGTCCAGGCTATTTACCGGTGGGAGGACGCGAATTTCACGTTGGAGAAAGTGGAAGCCGAATTGGTCGCCGAAGAAGGGAGATTGGCCCAACAACGAAGAGATTCGGGCCAAGGACCAATAGTGGACGCTTTTAACATGGGTACGAGCGCCACGAACACCAAAACCAGCGATAATTCCCAGCAACAAGGCAATACTGGCCAAAATAGTCGTGGTTTTCAAGGCGGACAAAATCGTGGCAAATCGAATTATAGAGGAATTCGAGGAATTTTCGGGGAAATACGACCGGATCATCACCACGGGGGCCGTGTTTCCGATGCAATCAGCCAGGACATTGGGCGAGGGACTGCACGGCGCAGCTCGCGTCAAATAACAGCCAGAACACAAATACAGCGGAAGAATTGGACACTAACATGTTCGACGTCGGTTTTCTCACCGAGTTGAGCGAAGAAGAGATGTTGCAGTGCAGCGCAGCCAACAACTGTTGGATCTACGACACCGAGGCCACTGGACATTTCTGTAAAGACAGAAACCAATTTTTCAACTTTAAAGAAACAACAGGAACTATTAGCCAAGCGGATAAGAAAACTTTGATTCAAATCCAGGGCGTCGGGGACGTCTGCGTGATGAGTTTAGTCGGAAACGAGACAATTCCGATTACACTTAAGAAAGTTTATTATGCGCCAGACTTGCGAAGGAATTTGTTGTCGGGACCATGCATTGATGAGGCACGATGCAAAGTCGCCGTTGGCTCAGGACTAGTCAAGATATACGATCCTCAGTGGAAAAGGCAATTCATGGAAGGCGTGAAGAAGGATCGTTTATATTACATCAAGCTGAGCGACCAGAAGCCCGACTTTGAGAAGTTACGACAGAAAGCAAACAACAAAGCGAATATTGGCGAACAAAAGAAACAAGAGCCAACTAATTCAATAAAGAACACAACAAAGAGCGCATCTAATCCAGAGGAAGCGAGACTTTGGCATGAGCGGCTGGGACATTTTTATTTTCCAAGTGTACAAGAGATGAGTAAGCGAGGAGCAGTAATTGGATTGCCAATTCTCGATGTCCCAATCACGCAATGCGATGTTTGCACGTTAGCAAAGAAGAAAGCAGTCTCACACAAGTCGATACCAGGGATTAGATCAACAGAACCACTGCAGCTGTTGCATATGGATGTGTGTGGAGCATTTAGCACACCAACGCTCTCGGGAAACAAATACTTCTTGACTATTACGGACGACTTCTCTCGTTACTCCACAGTCTATTTAATGAAGAAGAAGGACGAAGTATTTGAAATTTTCCAAAAACATGCGAAACGGATAGAAAGACTGTTAGGAAAATCAATTTTAGCCATTCGCACGGATAATGGCATGGAGTTTTGCTCCAACAAGTTCGGACAGTACCTTGAAGAGCAAGGAATCGCCCATGAGATGACGAATGCGTACACGCCCGCCCAGAACGGCGTTTCCGAGAGACTG
Source organism: Strigamia acuminata (assembly GCA_949358305.1). Lineage (NCBI taxonomy): Eukaryota > Metazoa > Arthropoda > Chilopoda > Geophilomorpha > Linotaeniidae > Strigamia > Strigamia acuminata. Next base: position 4,390,025 of record OX442314.1, read on the forward strand.
AACCAGACATTAGCAAACGGCATGCGTGCGCTCGTTTACGATGCCGGTTTGGAACATCGATTTTGGGGCGAAGCTATTCTAACGTTCAACTATTTGAGAAACAGAATCGCAAAGCTCAACTCGGAGAAGACGCCGATGGAGCTTTACTATGGTCGGAAACCATCTTTACGTCACCTGAGAAAATTCGGAAGTCTTTGCTTTGTGCAAAAAAGAATACGGGATGGAAAGATAGACAACAAGAGTTTGCATGGCATTATGCTCGGATATTCGAGAATCACGAAAGGATATCGAGTATGGCTGCCGGAATTTTCGAAGGTTATCGAAACCAGCGACATAAAATTCGTAGAGAGCAGGCGCGGAGTTGAAGGCGTGCTGGACTTACCAGAAAAGTATACGACATACATCGATAATTTGGACGACAATTTGGACATTGACAATGAGCGCCAATATTATTCGGATGAAGATATCAGGCCGCCACTACCCCCGCCAGTACCCCTTAAGAAGAAGGAGGATCCACAACTGGAATTGCCTCCAGTTAAATTGAAATTTAGAATGCCAGATGAGAAATTGCGACATAATTTACCAGAAGTGAAGTTACAGGGCACTTTGCCACAACCCGGACAAGGACTTTTGAATCCAGTTCCAGATATTCCGGCACTCGTTTGGAAGAAAACAGAGAAAGTCAGACCGACTGGACAGAGGGATGTCGAGTACACGATCGAGGGCTACGACAAACCCAAGTTACGCTCGATACCCGACGTGAAGCGTTACTGCACAGAGCACAATCTTCGCGTACCTGAACATCTGTTTGAGGACAAAAGGAAGAAGAAGCCCTCAGAATCCAATACGACAACAGATACTCTTGACCTGGACTTCGATGATATGAATATCAACTTTGAAGCTAATCATCTAGAAGTCTACGTGCCTGTACGTTATGAAGAAATAGCGACTCTACCCGAAAAGGATGAATGGCACCAAGCAATGAACGACGAAATTGACACTATGCATGAGCGCGAGGTTTGGGAACTCGTTCCACCACCGCCCAACACTAAGATAGTGGGTTGTAAGTGGATTTACACAACCAAACAGAACGAAGAGGGGGAAATCGCACGTTACAAGGCGAGGCTTGTTGCGCAAGGATTTTCTCAAGTCTACGGCGAGTCGTATGAGGAGACATTCTCACCCGTAGTAGACTTCTCAATCGTGCGCTTCATGTTCACGCTACTCGTCTGCATGCTAAAGTGGTCGTACATCCAGGCAGACGTCAAATGTGCGTACCTCTACGCGAAACTTCATAAGACTGTTTACATGCGTCAGCCGAAAGGTTTCATTTCTAAGGAAAAGGAAAACTATGTCTGCCGACTCCTCCGAGCAATATACGGACTACATCAATCCGGAAGAGAATGGGGCATAGAACTAGAAGAGACTTTATTGAAGTTAGGACTACCGTCTTCCCCCGAATAAAACACCATGGTGTTGTATTCGAGTTTCGTTAAAAATCGCAAGTTTGTAAACATTGAGCAAAAATTCGAATATAACACCACTTCAGCTATAACACCATGGTGTTATATTCGAATACAACACCATGGCGTTATATTCGAATTTTTAGAAAAATATGAAAGACGTACAGTGTACGCTTCCAAAACGCAACCGAAACATGCACAGGGTTTTACTTATTTAACTTACACATTTAACAGGTTTGTTTATTGAAGGTGTGTTGTGCAGTGCTGCGAACAGGGTTGTTTAGAAATGTGTGAATTCAAGTTAGTTAGTGTTGTTAGAGGCTATCATGTTTACAAATCAATCTGGGAAGCAAAAATTGGAGAGAAATTAGTGTGCTGTTTAGAGGAAACGAATAAACACTGCAAGTTTGCAGTTGCGGTATTCAAGCCAGATGATTTGAATACTGTTCTGGGTCATGTTCCAAGAGATCAAACTACAAAATTTTATAAGTTTATTAAAAATGGCGGCCATATAAGTTGTGAAATAACAGGGAAACGAAAGGGTTCAAACCGTAAAGGGTTAGAATTACCTTGTTGTTATTCATTCTCTGGGACAGAAAAGGCTGTCAAACAAGTAAAAAACAAATTTTAATTCAGTGTGCATGTTTATTAAAAATAAAGTTATAAAATAAATAAAATAAAAAATTTATTGAATCATTTTTATACAGTATTTGCACTCATTTAGCTTTACTAAAGTGATTGTCTCGTCAGCATTTTCATTTGGAAATGTGATGACATCACCTGTGGTATCGTTTCTTAACTCGATGTTGCATTTTTCCATAACTGAAGCTGCATATAATTCGGTTTTTCCACCATCACTCGTTTCCTGACGCAAAGTTCCGAAATAATCGTGATCTGTAATATCTTTTAATTCCTCTAAGTTTTCCATGAACTTGACTAACTTTTCTTTGTATGTCCTCCAGTTGCCATCATTACGACCTTTCTTAAAAAAAAGACACTTGTAGACAGATCCTGGGTTAGTCTCTGGAACATACCAGTCAGGTGGTTCGTATAAATCAGTAATGTTGCTGTCAGTTAGCTCAACATAATCCGAATACAATTCATTCCAAACTGTAATATCGAAGCTGGGTTCAAATAAAGCCTTCAATGGCAAATGAAGAATTGAGAGATCAAACTTCTGCTTAGATACCAATCCACAAACAGCAAATGCTTTTTGAACTTCTTCACAAGTTTTCGTTTTGATCCATTCGATAATCCATTCAGAAACCATCAAGTACGCTGGAACTTTCACATTGCCAGCCTTGGTCTGTAAAGAGGAATCTTCCAATGCACGACCAAGATATTCGTCGTAGCGAGTTCGATAGAAAGCCTGGAAACTTCTGTTGATTGCAACATCCAAGGGTTGAAGGAGATTGGTCAAATTCGGAGGCACTAACATAACAAAAATATTGTATTTCTCCAATTCTTTAGACTCTTCTAATTTAACGTGGGGGCCATAAGAATCGATGATGTAGAGAATTGGCTCTCTGTAAAATGACGTTTCTGGCCGTACGATAATACTGTCTTTCGTAAATCGAAGTAGAATATCATCATTCCACATTCCCGTCTTGTTTACATCAACAAGAATGTCTTTGTGAACAGTCGGTTTGTTTTTTAACCCAGAAAACAGAATATGAGGTCGTAAGAATTTACCGTCACCAGTAATGGCGAATGTAGCAGTGAAACGTTTATGGGATGTGCCGCCCTTCCGCATGAGCACGTCGCGACTGCCTTTAGTTGTTATAGTAGAGTTAGGTTCCGTTTCGAAATACCGAGGGACTTGATCCATGTTGATTATGTTTTTTTCTTTGATGTTATGCTTTTCAATAAGAGTATGAACCGATTGTATAAATTTTCTGCTAATATCGTCGGCACCAACAGGTAGAGATCTGCTTGAAGTTTGTCGTCTCGACACAAGATTTTTCCGCAATTTAAATCTTGCAACCCAGCCAGAAGAAGCTACGAATTCATCATCTTCATCCACGGAACCTTCCTCTTTGTACCGAATGTGTATATTTAGAGCTTTTTGTCGAATATATTGGTCTTTAATCCGGAGCCCTTTTCGATTCTTCTCCGTAATCCACGAGTGCAATTCCTCTTCTAAGTCGGAATATTTTAAGTTTTGTCCACCTCCATTCAATCGACGAGTTTTACGCGTTTCTATTTCGTTATTTTCCAACGCAGCCTCAAGTTCTTTTCTTTTATCTACCCAACCTCGAATCGTTTCTCGACTAATTTGGTACTTTTTTGCAAGTGCTGGCACACCTTTGCCGGGAACACCTTTTTCGTATTCGCGAAGGATATCTAACTTAGCTTTTATCGTGTAACTTTTTCGCTTTGAACCGCTTTTAGACATTCTGTATGTTGATACAAATTCAAACACGTAGGTAATAAATGAGATGAGATAATTGAACCAAGGATTCGTTCCTACAGGAGACTGGCAATGTTACGTGGTCCTATTGTTTGTATACTGATTGTGTTTTGTACCGAACGTGTTTCGTACGTTTGCTGTCAATACAGCACACGTACATTTTTATTTAGTTTATTTTTATTGTTGTTTTATTACTTTAAATAATACAAAAAAATAAGAACATTTTTTAATCACAGTCAGAAATACATATTAACAATTTTCCTTTTTTTGCAAAGTTACATGTCAATTGACGAATACAACACCATGGTGTTGTATTCGAATACAACACCAGGGTGGTGTTATATTCAAATACAACACCATGGTGTTTTATTCGGGGGAAGACGGTAGAGCATGTAAACTGGTGCAATTGCGTCTATAAGTATGGAAATATCGCCTATATGATCGTCTACGTCGACGATATTGTAGTTTTTGGAAAACAACATGCAGACGCAATGAACATACTCAACATGATCGGAACACAGTTTGATCTGGTCATACTTGGACAAACTAAGAAGCTTTTGGGAGTTGAATTTTATCCCTACAAACAACAAATGGTTCTTCATCAGAAATCCTATGTCAACAAAGTGTTGTTAAAATTCAAGAACCACTTGGACTCTGTAAAGATTCGATCCCAACCAATGACAAAGGCAACTATCCTCACGAAGCGGGAATGTCCGAGCACGATTGATGAATTTAGAATCATGGAAGCAATTCCCTATCGAAGTTTGCTTGGATGTTTAGCGTTTATCGCATCGAGGACAAGACCTGATTTGACGTATGCAGTCAATATCCTAAGCCAATTTCAATCGAACCCAGGATGGGATCACTGGACAGCATTATTGGACCTACTCAGCTATCTGAGAACGACGAGAAATTACGGATTAATGTTGTTCCCGAATGATCGGATCGAAGTTATCGGATACAGCGATTCCGACTATGCTAATAACCGGGACGACCGAATCTCCGTTGGAGGAACCCTAGTAACGCTGGGCAGCACACCTGTTTACTGGAGAACCTTCAAACAGCGGAATGTGACATTGTCGACAATGGAGGCCGAATATGTGGACCTTACAGAAACTGTTAAGGACTACATTTGGATAGTTCGTGTCTTACACGAGATTATTCCCGAATTGGCGGATAAGTTCTCTCACCGTGTCTTGTGCGACAATATTTCAACGGTAGATTTCACGAAGTCTTGCGTTGAAAATCGAAAAACCAAGCATATAGACATCCGATACCATTTTATCAGAGAACTTGTCAAGAAAGATGGTCTTCAAATCATCCATGTCGGCACAAAGTCTAATTACGCGGATATCTTCACAAAGTCCGTTGATAAGACGGACTTAGTACAATTCTGCAGTCGCTTTTTGATTGATTTAAGTGTTCTGCGTGTTTGATACAAAGCGAGATAATTCGAGGGGGCCGATTGTTGAGATATCGTGTGTATTTATCACCTATAATGTGCATATGTTTATACTTGTATCGTATTATCATGTTATCGCATTATGTATCAATGTATTACCTTTTGTGCTTGGCAGTGAAGATAATCACAGCCTTTGTTTACATGTAACTTGTATATGTTGCCTACAGGTGGCTCTGGTGATGTCACAAGTCACATGGTGTATGAATAAACACTCACTTGATGTTTTGCTACTCACCTGTAAAGATGGACTCTAATTCTTTATCCAGTTGATGTTTTTCCAAACCACTGTTTTTACAACTCACTACAAGTTCTACATGAACATACAACAAAAGTGAACTAAGTTCGTTTTTTCCGTTCACTTGTAAAAGTGAACTAGTTCCCATTCTTAGTTCGCAAACTAACGAACTCAGTTCGCAAACTAGCGTTCGATACAACACTGGTTATGCGCCTCGGGATTGGTCGTTAGAACGATTGTTGTTTTGTTAGGCCTAATCTCATTCGTAGTTATTTATAGCCCAAGCTAGTGGTAAATTCTCAATTTTAAAACATTAAAAAAAAATTTTTATGGACCATATCATTATTTAGAACTCCCCCTCTTCCTTACTAATGACCTGTAATAAAATCTGAAACCCCCTCCCCCCCTTGGAGCGTTACGTAATTTATGGACGGCCCCAAATTGGCTGGCCAATTTGTCTAATCTAGAACTGCATAAAATCGATCCAAATGTTTCTGCACCAAGTATTGACTAAAGTGACAAGCTACTTACCCACAAATTCATCGTGCAAGTCTACATGCGAATTACGAGCCATTACTACCTTTCCATTAGCATGCAGAGTAAAATTCACTAACCATATTTCCGTATTCAGCTACCAATGAACCTAGATCGATCATGTGATCTTACCATTGTAAAAATGTCATCTTCAATGAGTACCTGCAAAGCGTGAATGAAGAAATTGGGTTTTCACTGAAGATGAGGTTGAGATCTCAAATCTTTCTGTGAACAGGCTATAAGGTTAAGTTCGAATTGATTTGAATTGCATTCTATCCAAAAAAAGTCAAGTTTTTGTCATATTTGGTCACATTTCGATCACATTTTGGTCATTGTTTTATCACATTTTTGTCACGTTTCTATCATGTCCTAATCATGTTTCTCTTGTTTATCTTAGCCACCATTTTTTAATGTATATGGTCACTAAATAACCTGAGGTCTAAATGATACACTCTATTTATGTAGATTGTTGGGTTGCCTAGCATTCCTAGGCAACCTTTTACTTCTTTCGCTAATAAAATACTTCAGTTAACTCCCAATCCTCATTTGTGAAGTGTAAATCATTCTTGGTTCTTGCATTTAGAACCAAAAACTTGAGTTTCTATCACGTTTTCTTCATGTTTTGTACATAAATTTGGCAGAGAAGTTCAAAAATCTCAAAAAATTGTGTGACGGGATTAATTGAAGCTTCCTTAAATAGACCATCCTTTCCGAAATGGCGAAACTGTAAAATTCAATTAATTTAGTATTTGAAAGTGTTATTTTTTATTAGTGTTTAAATTGATTTTTATTGATAATGTGTTTTTTGATCTTGTTGAATTAATATTGAGTCAATTTTTAAGTGTTTTCATTAATTGATGTTCAAAGTGTTTGATTAATTTACAAATAGTAATGTTTTGATCGAGGGTCTTTCCATGAGCCCTCTAGTATCTAAATGAGACGACCAAAATATGACGCCATAAAGTTTAAGGGCGACCTCTTCGAGTGGGAGGACTTCTGGGGAAAATTCGAAATTAGCATTGACACCAAGCCGAACGTAAAATAAAATTGAGTTTTAGTTATAACGTTCGCCAAAAATGTAATTGCGGGATGTCAGTTGTCCACCATTTGCCCGCAAAATAACGTCATTTTGCACGTTTTGGCTGGATGGCGCCCGTGCACACACAAGAAAGAATTGCATTACAGTCTAACAATGAAATTGTGCTAGGTGTGTAGTCCTGTAGTTAATCTTGGGATGACAGCTTGTGGAAGTGCCATGTTGGAATCGGGTAGGCCTACTTTGAACTTGACTTCTTGTTTTAGCGGGTTGCCATTTTGCTGCATGAATGAGCGAACATCTGGTCATCCTGCAGAGATGCACAGGAAAGAAAATGCTGCTTCACGAGGCCATTATTATTTCTACCTTGTTGTATGTTTGTGACCGCTTGGCCATCCACGGTGACCTGCATCACTGCCACACACCGCCTTACGGCCCCAAGGTCGTTCCCTCTTGCGGGTGGACTGACCCAATACGGGGGAGGGAGGGAACTGAGTGGTGTGGTGAGGAAAAGATGTGAGAGGTGAGAGAAAGCAGCGGCGACCACCAACGAGACAAGACGTGTCCAAGGCGTGACATGAGCAAGGACAACCCTGCCCTGTGCTGACTGCTCTTCTCACCATTCACTACGCCGAAGCTCAGTAGTATGGCGTGTTCCATACTGCAGCCTCCATGAGTGGCTGCTTGGGTTGTAGGTAAGTTAGACATGAATATTATGTTGAATCAACCACATCACCCAAGGGGCTCACGCTCTGTGTGTGATGGGTAAGTTGCCGGTGTGGTGTGCCTAACTGGCACCCCTGCAACAGGTGACGGGATACTCCAACCCCTAGACAACAATATTAAAGGCCAACAACCAGCAACATGGAGTCTCTTGTCATTATTGGAGTGTTCTACTCCATTGGTCAACCTTGACCAATTGTATCGTTTCCGGCACTTTTACAAGCAGCGCCACCTTTTTGTTAATTTGAATAAAATTAGTTAATTTAGTTTACTATGGCGACATGTTGTCTTTCTTGACCATCTTTTATCAAAACATAAGAACACACTAATTGGCAACGAGGAGGATCGCAATCGACAACCCACGACCAGATGCAGTATCGTATCTACTTTTTTGTGAGTTTTGTGAACATTTGATGAACTTTTTCGCCGTTTTTGACCGTCGCTGACCACGCCGTCCCCGAAGTAGGCCTAGTCGTTTTGTGCTTCGAATTTTCGCGTTTTTTGTGCCATATTCCGCCTCCTTGCCATCAAGATGTCGACGTTGAAAGGCACACCTGCGAATACGATTCTAGCGATGACTGGGAACTATATTGCTTGCGAATGGCGAGTATTTTCGCCTGCAACAAAATAGTTGACGATTTGGAGCAGGTCCACACGCTGCTCTCGTACGTGGGCATGCTGACGTTTAAATTATTGGTGTCGCTTGCAGCACCCAAAAAGCCAGCTGAACTGAAGTACGCCGAATTGGTAGCGCTCGTGCAGAAGAACGCCCGCCCAAAGCCGCTCACTTTGCCGAAATTCAACGATTCCATCGGCGCGACCGCCTACCAGGTGAATCGGTTACTGAGTATTCCGTGGTTCTCCAGGAACTCGCCCTGAATTGCGACTTTAAAGATAATAAAGCAGACGAGCTGCGGAATCGCTTTTTATGTGGCCTGCAAAATGAGCAAGTCCAACAAACGTTGACTTTGAAAACTGGACTGACTTTTAACGATGCAGTTGCCTTTGCAGCTTCCGCCGAGGTGTCATCGAAGGAATTTTCGACCATTGCTGCCCAAAATACCACCGCCACTCCTGTGCATACAATTCACGAGACGAAACCACAAGACGAAACCACGATACGAGTCAAGAAGGCGAGACGGGAAGCGCTTCACAAAGAAAAATGCTGCTTCTCCAGTTCCACACCAACCATCCAGTAAAGGAAATGCGTCCGGGTGTTCAGCCTGTGGTAAATCGAACCACTCTCGTGATATGTGCCGTTTTCGTGACGCCAAGTGTCATGGCTGTGCAAAGACTGGACATATTCGTCCGGTGTGTCGTTCCTCCGCTCTGAAGTCGAATTCCACTCACGTTGTTCGCCTTGCTGAGGACATGGACTTCTATCAAGTTCTCACTGGTCCTGCAACTGCAGTTAATTCTGTGTACTTGCCACGTGTTAAGCCAGTTATGATTACAATTTGTATCGATGGTGTTGATCTCGATATGGAGATGGACACGGGGGCAGGTGCTTCTATTATTGCTTTGGATTTGTATTTAAAATATTTTTCTCATTTTCCTTTGCAGACCATTCCGTGCGGCATGTTCATGTTTACGGGCGACCAAATACCGATGGAGGGAATCATTGAGATGCCAGTCAGGTTTAAAAATCGAAATTTTCAATTGCCACTCTGTGTCGCACGGGATGGTCCAGTTCTGTTGTTGTTCGGTCTCCTTTCGAAAACTGCTGAAGCGGTCGGCGCGAAAATTTACAAGGCCAATTCCGTTGCACCCCAGTCCGAGGTTTTAGATTCCACTTCCGCTAAAGCTTTGGAAACGTTGCTGTTGAAGCACGAGCACACCTTCCGAGACGAAATTGGTTGCTTTAACAAAGCTAAAGTCCACATTGATGTTGACCCGGCAGTACAGCCGATTTTTTTGAAAGCCTACCCAGTCCCTATTGCAGTTAAGCCATTAGTTGAGGCTGAGTTGGCGCGTTTGCAAGCGCTTGGTATTATAACCCCAGTTGCATCGTCGCGTTGGGCGACGCCTGTTATGCATGTTAAAAAGTCCGACGGCACCATTAAGTTGGCTGGCTGTTATAATAGGACGATAAATAAGGCTATATTTCCACTCCCTTTATTTGCAGATGTGACCACAAAATTGTCGGGGGGGGGGGAAACGTATTCTGTACTGGGTATGACGTCAGTTTTCAACCAATTGGAACTAGATGACGAGAGTAAAATGTTCTGCACGATTAACACTCATTTGGGCCTTTTCAGAGTTAATAGGTTGTTTTATGGTATTTCATCCGCTCCTGCTCTATTCCAACAAACGATGGACCAGTTGACTGCCAAGGTGAACAGCACGCAACCATTTATTGATGATTCTGCAGTGACAGGTGTGACTAATCCAGTTCACCTGCAAAATTTGGACGTTCTCCTGTCAACATTCGGTGGAGCCGGACTCACGTTGAATCGCCGGAAGTGTCGCTTCTTGCAACGGTCGATTCAGTTCTTGGGTTTGAATATTTCTAAAAATGGTATTTCTCCCATAGATTCCAAGCTCGCTCCACTACGAGATGCTAAGCGCCCCAGCGATGTCTCTTCCTTGAAATCGTTCCTTGGTCTCATCAACTACTACGGTCGATTTGTTGCAAATCTGTCTACTCTGCTCGAACCGTTATATCGTTTAACACGTGACGACGTCGAGTGGAAGTGGACAGAAGAACACGAGTCCACTTGGAAAAAAGTTAAGGTCGCTGTGTCCACTGAGTCGGCGCTCGCTCACTTTGATCAGACTAAAAAGTTGTTTTTGACAGTTGATGCTTCCCCGGTAGGCGTAGGAGCATTTTTATCTCATTGTGATCCAGACGGCACTCACAAGCCCATTGCTTTTGCGAGCTCTTTGTTGTCGGCTGCACAGAAGAACTACGCACAGATAGAGCAAGAAGGATTTGCTATTATTTATGGCATTAGAAAATTCCATCACTACCTGTTTGGGCGTCGTTTCTTCCTGCGCACGGATCACAAACCCCTTGTTTCTATATTCGGAGAGAAAAAGGGATGTAATCAGATCGTGGCTGCTCGACTGCATCGTTGGGCGGTATTTCTATCCGCATATGATTTCGTGATTGAACACGTGCCTGCTGTGGACAACGCCATTACCGATGGCTTGTCCCGTAACCCACAACCCAGTGTTGACAGCAAAGAAGATTTGGAGGTCGGCATTAACAAAAATTATTCTGCTTTGATTTCAGATTTCCCCATGTCCGCTACTTTTTTAAAAGCTGCGTACGCAGCTGACGAAGTATTGCAAGATGTTATGCGACATGTTCGCACCGGATGGGAATCACGCACATCGGACGTCGCAGAATACTACAAACATCGGGACTTGTTTTCAACCTTTGACAAATTTTTATTTTTCTCCGAAAGGTTGGTGATCCCGAAAGCTGTTCGTCGTTCGGTGTTGGTCGAGCTCCACGCAGGTCATTACGGCATTGTTTGTACCAAATCGTTGGCGCGAGCCACGGTTTGGTGGCCTGGAATCGATGCAGACATCGAACGCATGATAAAGAATTGTGACGTATGCCAGCGAAGCCTACCCGATCCACCAAAATCCACCAAAATCGAACACTGTCAGTTGGCCAGTTTCTGACCAGGTGTGGGGACGCGTGCACCTAGATTTCGCCGGCCCGTTCCACAACGCAATGTTCCTGCTGGCGGTTGACGCCAAAACCAAGTGGTGCGAAATTCGCAAGATGTCGACGACAACTGCTGCCGCCACTATCGATGTGATTAAGTCGTGGTTCGAAAATTACGGTTTACCACTGCATTTTCACACCTACAACGGACCACAATTCACCTCACAGGAATTTTGTCAGTTTTTGGCAGTAAACGGAATCCGCCACACTCTCTCACCGCCATACCATCCAGCTACAAATGGCGCGGTTGAGGGTTTTGTGAAAACTTTTAAAAACCAAGCTGACAAATTTCTAACCTTGAATTTCTCCTTGTCGGATGCCGTATCACGCTTCATCGCATCGTATCGCTCAACACCTCACGCCACGACGAAAGTTTCACCAGCTGCCGCCTTTCTTCAGCATGAAATGCGAACTCGACTACACTTGCTGAACCTACGACTTCTGCCTGATGTCGACCAGATTGACATCGCTCGGTGTTTCGATGTTGGGGATCTTGTGTTTGCAAGAGACTACCGGGGCACTCCTAAGTGGGTACCAGGTATTATTAAGACGAAGACTTCCTCATCTACGTACGACGTGGAAGTTGCCCTTGATGTGACATGGAATCAACACATTGACCAGTTGCGACGTCGCGCAGATGCCAGTTTGTTGCCACAAAATGGGGGGAAAGATTGTAGAAGTTCCCTTCTTCCTTTTTCACTCACTTCTCAACCAACTGCACCGCCTGTGCCTGTGCCTGATCCACCACTTGTCATTCCACCTGCTGTCGTACCACAAAATGTTGTGCCAATACACGCACCGCCGTTGCCCGCTCGTGCGCCATCGCCACCTGCGATCGCTGGTTCCAGTGTTCCAGTTCCAACAGTGCGCAGCCCTCGACCGGTTCAAAACAGGAAACAAACGGACTTCTTCGGTTTTCCACCAAATTAATATTTGTATGTGTTTTGAAATAATCAATTCCATTGTGTATTCGTTTTAAGTTCAATCATGTTTTATTAGCCATTTTTAAATGTGTTTGTTGTTTAACCTTTTTCATTCCTTCCTTGTATTTTGTATAATTGGTGTTTCTCCCAATTAAAGGGGATGTTGAAGTGTTCTACTCCATTGGTCAACCTTGACCAATTGTATCGTTTCCGGCGCTTTTACAAGCAGCACCACCTTTTTGTTAATTTGAATAAAATTAGTTAGTTTAGTTTACTATGGCGACATGTTGTCTTTCTTGACCATCTTTCATCAAAACATAAGAACACACTAATTATACGTGAGTATGCGTCCCAAACCAGGATAACCAGTCCCCGGGTTACCTTGGCAAAGACCATACCAGTCACATGGGGAATATTAAATGTTCGTTTATATGACTGTCAATTTATGTAGTGAGAGATTCATTCTAGGACAAGTTATCTTGAGCTGAAATAAACGCGTCTATACTTTACTGATTTTGGAGTTGACTTGTTTTATTTATTGAATTGCTTGTAGTTGCCTAGGAACACTCCCAGACAACTTTACAATAAATGAGTGAACCGAAATAGTATTGTTAGAAAGAATGATGTCTTGATGATAGTCAAATATGGTGGACACGGCACATAGTTTTTTAATAGAAATTCTAAATGAGTTAAATCTCAACGGATTAAAATATTTTGAAAACTTTTATTGGACATTTACTGTAGTTCACAAAATTCCAACAGTCAATATCAGTATTTCTTGGTTTTCCGTGTCACAACATCAATAATTCAACCCATTTTTATCCAATTAACTCCTGAAAGGCCTGACTGACAAGCAGCGCATACAGAACTGTACTTATCTATAATCGACCACTATGTTGCTGGGAAACTATGTATTAATACACACGTGTTGTCAGTTCACCTTGAACTCTGCAAGAGTCACACAGCAGAAACTACAGCTACCAGCTTAATTGAAAAGCACATTCAAAAACAAAATATCTCTTCTGCATACAGGATTCAAAATTCACAAGTCTGTGTCCACATTTGTCAACATCATAAATGTAATTATAAACCACTCAATCTTCTACACTCATTTGTTGTGCGATTAACCGAAGCAATGGAAAGGAACAGAAAACTACGTCTGACAATTCTTCAATTAATGAGAGAAGATGCTAAAAAACCGAGCTGTGGTTTAACTGGTTTAAATGATTTCATTAAAAGAAAAAGACGTTGGAGCAAGATTCACGCTTCATGGCTTCTTTTGTTATTATTTTGCACATGCATTCTTACTTATCAGACGTACGATAGAATAATGCATTACTTGAGTTATCCTACAGCTGTTGATGTATCGAGCAGATCGGATGACATCGTTTTACCATACATCACGATCTGCAGTACGAATACAAAAGAAATGGCTAGGCTTTGGAATAAGAGTAGTGAATTAGATAAATCAAATCTATTCCAGTGCACAAACATGATGAAAACTCTTATGGCTCGCCCAATTTACAAGATGGATGAAGTTTGGAAAGCAACTAATTTGACACCGGAAATAGTGAGCATCAAAATGAAAGTAAAAGAAAAGCAAAAATCAAAAACTAAAGTATCATAAAGAATAAAATCTAATCATTTACACCTCTGCAGGGATATTCAAACAAAAGCTTTGTCCAGTCGGAAATAGACAGCCCCTTTGGAATGTGCTCAGCATTTCGATTTGGTAAGTGATTAATTAACTGCCTTACTGACAAGGGGAGAGCACTAATAAGCTATTTTAAAATTTTAAAATTAATTATATTAATTATATTTGTTAAAAAAATAAAATTAATTATATTAAAATTTTTTAAAAACAAATATAAAATAACAAACATTAACATTACTGCTAAAAAAAATAAAAAATAAAAGTAAAAATTTTCACAGACAACAGGATTTGAACCTGTGTAGAAAGATTCCTAGTCCATTGCCTTAACCACTGGGCCACCACTACACACTATTGTTGCCTTCATGCAGGCAGTCATGTTGGTGAACAAAGTTGTGATGTCATATGTCATGAGATATCAAATTACTTGGGTCCCAGAGTAAGGTTTGAACAGGCTAATCACCAAGTGTAATGCTACACCTTTTTACTCAGCCTATTTGCATGAAAAATGAACTCCCTCAGTCAACAAAGTTCTACATTGACAATGTCATTGTTACTTAACTCTAGCTTATGGAGCAAAATGCTTTGAAATGGTTAAAAAACTGCTTGTAATTGTTATCTCACCAAATTAATTTTAAAATTTTAAAATAGCTTATTAGTGCTCTCCCCTTGTGAGTTCGCTTCACTGCATAAATTTAATATTGTTAATCCTTGGCGTTGTTTTCCCAGCCTTCTTTATGTTTATTTATTATTTATGCAAATAAAATCACTTGTAATTTTACTGTAACAGTGACCATATCGCCCATTCGTTATCAACTATCGTGAAATGCATTGAGTACGATCCGTACTATGCCTAAAAGTGTATTGTTTGTTGCTTAAATCAGGAGGCTGATGAAATCATGTGAGACATCCATTGTGTTAAAAACAACAACTATCGCCACCTTTTAATGACACTAATAACTACTAATACAAGAACGCCATCTGGCGTGATAAATACACAAATATCACACATCCCCCTCCTAGTTACAAAGTTATAATTGGAACGAACTAAACGAATTAAATGAATCAAATGAAAAGAGTTCTTTAACAACTCTTCGATCAGCCGACTTGGCTTATTGACCGCTCTTCCGCTCCTTGTAACCATCGGTCTTGGAGATGTTCGCATCGTCTCTGGTGATTGTCGAACCGGAACTGGGATCTCGGCCGCCGCTGGTGCCTGTTGTTCCATTGGTGGTTCCTCGACCTCACTGGACTCATCTGCTTGGCTGTCCCCTGGATCGATGTCGTCCGGCTTGTCCGACTCAACCTTCAGTGGGATGAGGTGGAATCGATTGCGTTGCACCGTTCGCTTATCGGTGTTAACGACGTATGAGCGTGGTCGTTCCGCCTTCTTCTCTATGACGCCCGATCGCCTCAAATCGATGATCCAAACCCTCTCGCCTGGTTGTAGATCTGGAAGATCCCTCGCTCGATGTCGCTTGTCAAAATTCCTCTTTTGGTCTGCTATTCTCTTCTCCTCCTTTCCCCGAAGAAGTTTCGCATCTGGAGTCTTCGGCATCAGTTGGGTTGCGGCGATCGGAACTTCGGTCCTGGTTTTCCGCCCCATCAGCAGCTCCGCGGGTGTGAATCCGTTTGCTAGTGGAGTCGCACGATAGCTTTGAAGTGCTTTAAAACCGTCACTAGATTTCTTCAAAATCCGCTTGATGACTTTGACCCCGGCCTCTGCGAACCCATTACTCTGAGGATATTTCGGACTCGATGTAGTGTGAATGAATTTCCAGTCCGCCGCGAATATGGAAAACTCTGATTTCAATAGAGTCCCAAATTGCGTTCCATTATCGCTGACCACTTCTTCTGGCGTACCGTATCGCGAAAATATCGATTTTAGAAATTGAATCACTTCGCTTTCCTTGAGCAATGTCAGCGTCTTGACTTCTGGATACCGCGAGTAGTAATCTTCAACTAGCAAATACCACTGACAATCCAAGTAGAAAAGATCCATGCCAACTTTTTGCCATGGCCGTCTTGGGAATTCTGCCGGCATGAGTGGTTCGTGAAGATTTGAGGATTCCTTTATACATTCTGTACACGTGGAAATGCGTTTTTCGACATCCCTCGAAATCCCTGGCCACCAAACCGCAGACCTTGCCCTGGCTCGACATTTCGTGATTCCTAAGTGTCCCGTGTGGATCTTGTCCAATATGAATTCTCGTAATTCGGCTGGGATCACAATTCTTGACCCTTTCATGAGTAGGCCTTCTTCAATGGCTATCTCGTCTCAATATTGCCAAAAGTCCCCTAACCCTTGTAGTAATTGATCTTTGGTTGGCCATCCATGTTGACTGAACTGCCGTAGCTTGATGCAAATCAGATCTCTATTCTGGACATCAATAATTTCACCCAAGCGTTGGTCAGTTGCTTGAAGATGCTTGGTGATCAGCTGCACATATGCAGTCACGCAACCCTCGAGTCGTTGCTCAATGTCGCCATCTTCTTCAGTGTCTGGCAATGGACGCCTTGACAAAACATCAGCCGCGCCTAACTCCTTGCCTGGAATGTGCTTGACCGTGTAGCAGTATCGCTGAAGTCGAAGTCGCATCCGTTGCAATTTCGGAGTGATCTCGTCAAGTTCCTTCGTCATCAAGATGGGTACCAACGGCTTGTGGTCAGTTTCCAGACAGACGGGAATTCCAATGATGAAGTTCTTGAACCTATCACATGCCCATACGAGAGCATATCCCTCTTTCTCTATCTGTGCCCAGTTCTTCTGACATTTCGTTAAGGTTTTACTCGCGTAGGCAATCGGCCTGAATTTGCCGTCATTTTGCTTTTGCTTAAGCACCGCGCCGACTCCATACAAAGATGCATCTGCTGTGATCACTGTCTCTCTCGTAGGATCGACCCACGCTAATGTTGGGGCCTTTGATAATTCCTCTTTAATGGCGTCAAACGCCGCTTCTTGTTGCGTCCCCCATCGGAATTCATTCTTGCCGCCCAATAGTTCATTCAACGGGTGTGCTTTTGTTGCCAAATTCGGGATGAATCTACCCAGGTAATTGACTGAACCCAGTAGACTTCGTAATTCCGACACATTTTCGGGTTTGCCCATTTTTCTAATGGCAACTATTCGATCATCATCGACGTGAACTCCAGCTTGATTGATGATGTGTCCCAGGAATTTTATCTTGGTTTTCCCAAACTCGCATTTCGCTACGTTCAACGTTATTCCAGCTGCTAGCAAGCGTTGTGACGGTTTACAATGGCTATAAATGCCTATTTTCTTAGAAAGAAGCGCTGTTGCGCCATTATCATGATATCTCGAAGATATTCTGTGTAAAACTGATAAATGTCTGGAATAAAGTTATTTATGATGTTTCAAATACAAAGATGTTCGTTTATTAAGAATAAACACTCATTCCTACTTGATATCAAAGGATTCCGGCCGAATCACGAAGAGTCGTCTGCTAAAACCGCATTTGTCAATGCGCAATGTTGCCACAAGATGGCGCGATTACGATTTAGCGGCAAATTCAAGATATGAATATAAAACATGTAAATAAATATAAAACTATATTTACTAGAATGAAACGAAGCTTTGTGAACATTAATATAAAGATATATTAATGTCTTGTGATGTTAAATACAATGTAACTTCCATTTTCTGCGGGACAGGACATTTGGTGATCAATCGATCAACCAATAGATCTGATTGGTGGATCCATTTCCGGTCCTGGGTATCCAGTTCCGGTTGTGGTGAGAATTAGCACATTGTTCCTCCGTATCCACTTCCGGTGATACGGGATTGGAGGGATTCGTGGAACCCATGTTCCAATTGGATAACTGGATTAATCCTTAATCCAGTCAGGTTATATAAACCCAAACAACCGGCCATTCTGCAGCTCTGTTTGATTATTTTCTGTTTGGTATTGTTACTTAAGAAATATGATTCGTTGTTCACGTAAAAAAACCTTTTGGTTCTTTGTTGATTTATTCGCAAAGAACCGTTGCATGATTCTACAGAATCATGCCACCGCCGGCAATTGAAGTCGAAGTGCTGGGATCATTATGTTGCATAAATGTTACAGTTTACGGTTGCGACGCCGAAGGAGAACCCGCCGTTGTGCAATTCAGTATCCTCCGGACAGGACCAAGTTGTCTTTTTCGGTATGAACGTATTCCGTTACCACGAGTAGCATCGGTATTGTTGAGAATCGGTTCCTTCACCTGATGGTGCCAAAGCAGTCTGTTTTACAGTAACCACGAGTAGCACCAAGTGTTTGGCAAGCTGATTCTCATGGTATTCGATGCCAAAGCAGTCGGTCTATTATTAGTACCGCGAGAGATAAAACTGCTGTGCGGAGCCGCGAGCTATCGACCCCTGTGTACGTGGTACCGTCAACCACTCGATGGACGACCGTGCTGCGACGCCGGGGACGCTTGATACCGTTCTGCATGGCAAGGCGTATATTCTAATCGATGGCAATTGTGTGTTGCGACGGGAAGCTTAATCTTCATTTTATTTATAACAGCAAAACTTAAACTCGACAACCAGTTGGACCAAAATCAAGTCAGAAGACTTAATCTCATATTGAACTCAATATAACCGATAAGTTGACGACAACTTATTCCCGAAATATCTAAATAAGAATTCACAACGATATGAATTAAATATAATTCATAAGTGGAATATTGATAAGTAAATGAATACATTTACTTACACCAATATCCTCCCAAAGTTGTGGCGGTGCAGACAAAGTCAACCGCAATGCTCAGATCATTCGATTTATCGACGTGCGATAGTTTACACAGCGAACCAAGGAAACCAGCGAAGCCGTATCGGACTCCAGGACACAGCCATCCGGCTTAAGATGACATCTATAATCAGGTCGAGCGATGGGGAAACCGCTCCCATATTCCAGACCCGTAGTGATATTATTCTAGGGCCAGTTGGCCAATTCTTTGTATAGTTTAATAGCTGATTTAACTTGCCAAATGTCGGCATTAGTCCTATGTATAATTTAGCCTTGATATTATTGTTTACCAACAATAAACTGTCTTGTATTTATCTCGTATTGTATTCACTGTTTATTTATTGCGATCTCTTCCCGGTACCATTGTTAAATGGGAGTTGTGGTCGTCACCGTCACACGTGGAGGTCCCACCGAGATTAGGTTGCAATTAAATTCGATTGAATTGCAACAGTGAATATTGGAGATAAATATTTAACTAAAAGATTTAAGTTAAAAATAGACAGATTAAATTTTCAGTTTATATTTCCATGTGAAGAAGTTAAACTGATGAAATAGAAATACGTAGTAGATTTTCCTTCATTATTTTCGTTTGAAGATTTTAGGGATTTCAAAGACTACCACCTAATCTCACACGTGGAGGTCCCACCGAGATTAGGTTGCAATTAAATTCGATAGAATTGTAAAAGTGAATTTTGAGATAAATATTTAACTAAAAGATTTAGTTAAAAAACAGACCAGTTTCAAACCATGTTTATTTTCTTGAGAAACACCAAAACTGTCCTTTAACTAGGAATTTCGGAAGTTATAGACCTATCACACGATCACTGAAATAGGTTGCAAATTAATTCGATCGAATTGCAAAAGCGAATCTTGAATCCGATATTAACAAAAAAATTTTAGTTAAAACAGACAAATAGATTTTCAGTTTATATTTTCATGTGAAAAGTTAAACTGACGAAATGGAAACGTTTAGTGAACTCTCTTTACTATTTTCGTTCGACAATTTAAGGAATACGAAGTATTTTAAATAAGAAATCAAAAAAAAGTTTCGAGTGAAATAAGAATACAGATATTTTTTTCGAAGTTTGTTTTATTTCGAAAAGCTAAAAACATACAAGTTTAGAAGGCGGACTTCTTACGAATTTATCTTTCCACCTGAAAAGTTAAAACGAAGAAAACACCGCAACTATTTGGAAATATTTACAAGAAATTAAGTTTCTTGTAACTGTACGTCGACACCGATAGCCAGCGACCACGCGCCATAGCAATACGCGTCGATCTCCGTATCAAACGCAGCAGGGAAGCTACTCAAACCTTCAACGCAAGGTGCGAACGAATGCTTGGAAATTATGGCGGACAACAGATAAAAGACAGCGGAGAAATGTTACAGAAGGTTCGTAGAGATTTATTTAAGTGTCGCGAACTAATTTTTCCACTGCCATCGGTACCAAAGATAATTTAGTTGTTGGAGAAAAACAACACACTCCATTTCGCAGAAAAGATTTGCAAATCGAAATGAATATTACCTTTATTTGAAGGAATTAACTATTTTCACAAAAAGGAAAATTTTTCCTTCGGGACAATGGAAATTAAGAAAATATAAAATGGCGGCGAATGAAGTTGCCGACCACGTAGAATAGTATTTTTTACATTGAAAGTTACGAATCACGATAAACGCTTTCCCTCGGAAAAGTAAAAGGATTTCATTCAATCTTTCCTTTCGGAAATTTAACAGTGTTTTAAGTTTCCAACGATATTTGGGTCTCCCAAATTTTGAGAATTTCTAAATGAAATTTAGCTGTTTGAAAAACAACGAATATTTTTAGTAATCTAATCGGACATTTTCCCACATGATTTCTTAAAACCGGAATAACAAATCCATTTGTGGCTATGAACTTTGCCACATGAAATATTTACGGAGCGAATATTTTTTGATTGGATTGAAGCTTTAAAATCAGATAGCTGATTTAAACGAAGAAAATAAGTTTCAAAGTAATTATTTTTCTTTCGGAAAAATCAAATAAATCACCGCTGATGAAAAGTTGTATTTTTCCATTCGAAAAAACTAAGAATTGCACAAGATTTATCTTCTATTTTGAACATAGATTTTATTCGGAAAAGGAAAGATTCTAGATACATTATTTTTCTCTAAAAATTAAGAATTTAGTCAATTTTCCTAAAGGTTAATGGAATGTCATCATATATTTCGTTCGTAATTTACGTGTTAAAGTTTAATCAGAAAAACGATTGAATATGTTTTATTTGCGATAAGTAAAAGAAAGGTTCTTTAAAAATGGAATTTCGATGCAAATCCCACAGTAAAGGGAATGTTATGTGTGAGCAATTAACGAAAAGTTGGAATAACTTCATTTTATTTCATTCAAAAGTAGTTGTGAAAAATCAATTTCAAATATTTTTCAAAGAAAAATTATTTTTATCGGAAAAAAGTAATTTACATGTCCTCGCGCGGACCGAGTAGTAAACTGCTTAATTGTGACATCGATACTGTTATTGTGTCACGTGTTATACGGAATTCCAAACCAGTGAATTACGAATTTTGGCGCGATAGGAATAGAAGTTTGACAGTGAAAGTTCTCCAGATTTGTCTTTTCATTTGAAAAGTTCAAATTGAGGAAATGCTGCAGCAGATGAAGGTATTTACGACAATTGAGATTTAAATATTCTTTCATTCAAAAGATAAAAGATCTCTGCAAAAACATCTCGTTATTAGAGATAAGGGGGACGAAAATTATTAAAACGAATAATCAAAGACACGTCCTTCGTAAATATCGCAAAGGAATAACTAATTGTGAAAACAATTGTCCGCTCAGGAAAAGTGGAATTTAGCTAGATATTTTCTTTCGAAAAATCAAAGCAATTGTCATCAAAAAAGAAAGATTTGATGAATAATTTTTACCCAAAAGTCTAAAGGATTGTCGAATAGTTTTCTCCCGAAAAACAAGTACACATTTGTACCAATAACTTTATCGTTTAAAGTAAAATTTCGAATATTTTCTTTTGGAAGATTAGAGAATTAGATAATTTTTCTCGCAAAACAAATTTAAAGAATTTTAACGAATTTTTATTTGTTAAAAAAATTTGTTAAAAAAGGGGGAGATGGATGGTGAAAATTTATTTTTTCACACTCGAAAAATGGAATTTAAACCCGAAAAAGTAAAGACTTGGTCAAATTATTCTTCCTATTGGAAATGAATACACAATGTTGGGAATCGAAAATAGATTTCAATTACAAAGGAATGATTATTTGAACGATAATTGAATAAGAATAAGAAAAATTGAGAGTTTGAGAAAACTTTATTAAAACTGTGGTTGTAATGATATTACACACTAAACGGAATAATCAAAGAAAAATATTTTTTGAAGAAAAGTTATTTAATTATTTGGATTGGTAAAAATCCCAAAGTTCAAGAAGATTGAAGTAAGTTTATTTTATTTTCATTTGAAAAATACAATATTTTACGAATGTCTTCCCGAAGGAATTTTATTTTATCGGTAAAATTGAATCTCGAAGGGAACGGACTTAGTAGAGAACTACTAAATAGATGTAACGTCCTTTATACCATTGGCCGACACTAACATCCGCCAATCAGAAGTTGGGAGATCTAGGGATCCCCAGCCCCCTGCTATTAAAGGAGGACCAGATCAGATACTGATCATTCGCATCCAGACCAGACCAGAAGACGTGTTCCAGAGTCATCTTGACCACGCCGTCCCGATTTCAGTCACGATTCGAATTTTGTGTGCCGTGTAACCTGCAAAAGCTAACACGTGTCAAACAAACGCGAAGTTTAATTTTATTTTGTCAAAAGTAAAGTTTAGAAGTGTTTCTTGTTGAAAAGTGTATTATATTCGTCTTCTTTATAAATTAAAGAATTAAAATCGTCAGATTTTGAATTTTTTTATGGCTCAAAAACCATTGAATATGATCGATCCAAAAGGAAATAATAAGCAGACAAACTTAAATTTAAGTTCTGTACCACTTGGCGATCAAACAGAAAAGATTCCCGATCATTTTACTCTGTATTGTAATCGTCATGGACTGGATAAAACCAAGTTTAAAAATATAATCGAAGCTTCAGACTATGTAAAAGCTAGGAACTGGCGAGATCGTACCCAATCTCAATCTTCACATCAAGATCCAGTACGGAATCCACAAACATACAGCCGAAACTTAGTGAATCAAGATTCTCATACTATGTTTCAAACATCCAGTAGGGGATCTAAGTTAGAAAAGTTTAAACCACCTAATTCGGTAGATAAGGGGGAAGAGAATTATAAACCTAATAATTCTCGTCCAGAGAGTTCGTTAACTAACCAGTCGGTTGTTCAGAACAAATTAAAACTCGTTTACAATCGAGATCAGCTAATTTCAGTTCGATATGCTAATCCAGCTGAAGCACAACGATATGTGGCTAGCCTTAATCTGTCGATTAACCTACCGCTATCAAAAGAATTGGGAACCGTAAACAAAAGTTTTGGGCCACCAATATCAACGCAAAGGAAAGATATTCGGACTCCAAACAAACATTTGCAGTCAAATAACGTACAACAACGTGCCCGATCGCCGATCACAAACTCATGTTTGCGGACGTATGATTTGTCTACCAAGAAGAGTCCCCAGCCAAGACAATTCTACCTAACGCCCATTTCAAATCGAAAAAAGGTCAAGCAAACTTTTCCCTTGAAAAAGTATTACCAACACGATAATGAGAATGATTTTAAACCTAAAAAAGAAAGTTTTTTGACTAACCCACGGGAGATCCGGTATCAATTCGAACAGTATTGTAAACAATACCAGTTAAATTCAGCTGAATTTAAAAATATAAACGAAGCGCAACAATTCGTATTTCGAAATCAATACCGTAACCAACGACTAAAACCCGTCCCAGTCGTCAATC
This sequence comes from Strigamia acuminata, assembly GCA_949358305.1. Taxonomy (NCBI): domain Eukaryota; kingdom Metazoa; phylum Arthropoda; class Chilopoda; order Geophilomorpha; family Linotaeniidae; genus Strigamia; species Strigamia acuminata. The sequence goes on from OX442314.1 coordinate 4,413,811, forward strand.
TGACGGAGATACAACAATTTGCGTCTGGAAAGCAACCCTGCAATATCCAGAATAATTCATCTCAACGAGAGGAATTAAGAACTTCAAAAAAGCGTTTTCGGTCACCAAGTCCAGCTGGTGATGAAGAAACTTCAAGTACAAACCAACATGTTCAAAAACTGACTGAAAACCCAGGTTTCCAATCATCAGTTCCACGACTTAGAGTCAAATATAGATCCCCTCGTTTGTTGCGGGATTTCACAATTCCAAATATGGGTCCTTTCCACGTATGGTTTTCCAATGAGGGTCCCATTCATGTATGGTTTTCCAGAGATGACCTAAAACAAAAAGTTGGGTCGTCACGGTCATTTACACTGCCAAGTCAGTACACTGTATGTAACTGCCCAAAGAAAAAACGTCGAAAGAAATCAGTACAGCAGGCTGAGAGATCTCGGAAATTTGCAAATATGCGAGCTCAATATTTAGCAAAGAATCATGTTGATTAACATGATATGATACACAAAGATTCCCCGATTATAGTGTAAACAGAAAATCCTCTTCTAAAAATCATGACCTCTCTTCTAAAGAAAAGGGGGACAAAATATAAAAGTTAGAATTAACAAAATTTTGAAAAGTAATGCTACATTATTAAGACAACTAGTTTAATTAAATTAGTCAATTGTACAAAGAATACCAAGTGACTCCGGTCATGACAATTAAGGGGGACAATTATGATTTCTTAATTGTCAACTCTTATCATCTAAAAGCTATTTATTGTATATTTATAGCGATACATCTGACTAGGCATATGAAATAAATATTTTGTGATAACACAAATGATGATTTTATGTATGACGAAAGTTTCTTCAAAAAGAAGACTTGGAAATAAATTCTGGACTTGAATTTAGGCTATTAGAAAAGATTATTTCGGCAGAAAATCAGAACTTAGATAATTCAAGTTAGTTTATGTAAGCTCAAATTCGAAATTGGAAGTCACGGTATCTCCAAGATACATCAAGTCCGAAAATAGCATTTATGCTAATTAGGAGAATAACGAAAACTCTATAAAATTTTATATAATTGTGTTATTAAGGGGGATGTGTGACGGTTTACAATGGCTATAAATGCCTATTTTCTTAGAAAGAAGCGCTGTTGCGCCATTATCATGATATCTCGAAGATATTCTGTGTAAAACTGATAAATGTCTGGAATAAAGTTATTTATGATGTTTCAAATACAAAGATGTTCGTTTATTAAGAATAAACACTCATTCCTACTTGATATCAAAGGATTCCGGCCGAATCACGAAGAGTCGTCTGCTAAAACCGCATTTGTCAATGCGCAATGTTGCCACAAGATGGCGCGATTACGATTTAGCGGCAAATTCAAGATATGAATATAAAACATGTAAATAAATATAAAACTATATTTACTAGAATGAAACGAAGCTTTGTGAACATTAATATAAAGATATATTAATGTCTTGTGATGTTAAATACAATGTAACTTCCATTTTCTGCGGGACAGGACATTTGGTGATCAATCGATCAACCAATAGATCTGATTGGTGGATCCATTTCCGGTCCTGGGTATCCAGTTCCGGTTGTGGTGAGAATTAGCACATTGTTCCTCCGTATCCACTTCCGGTGATACGGGATTGGAGGGATTCGTGGAACCCATGTTCCAATTGGATAACTGGATTAATCCTTAATCCAGTCAGGTTATATAAACCCAAACAACCGGCCATTCTGCAGCTCTGTTTGATTATTTTCTGTTTGGTATTGTTACTTAAGAAATATGATTCGTTGTTCACGTAAAAAAACCTTTTGGTTCTTTGTTGATTTATTCGCAAAGAACCGTTGCATGATTCTACAGAATCATGCCACCGCCGGCAATTGAAGTCGAAGTGCTGGGATCATTATGTTGCATAAATGTTACAGTTTACGGTTGCGACGCCGAAGGAGAACCCGCCGTTGTGCAATTCAGTATCCTCCGGACAGGACCAAGTTGTCTTTTTCGGTATGAACGTATTCCGTTACCACGAGTAGCATCGGTATTGTTGAGAATCGGTTCCTTCACCTGATGGTGCCAAAGCAGTCTGTTTTACAGTAACCACGAGTAGCACCAAGTGTTTGGCAAGCTGATTCTCATGGTATTCGATGCCAAAGCAGTCGGTCTATTATTAGTACCGCGAGAGATAAAACTGCTGTGCGGAGCCGCGAGCTATCGACCCCTGTGTACGTGGTACCGTCAACCACTCGATGGACGACCGTGCTGCGACGCCGGGGACGCTTGATACCGTTCTGCATGGCAAGGCGTATATTCTAATCGATGGCAATTGTGTGTTGCGACGGGAAGCTTAATCTTCATTTTATTTATAACAGCAAAACTTAAACTCGACAACCAGTTGGACCAAAATCAAGTCAGAAGACTTAATCTCATATTGAACTCAATATAACCGATAAGTTGACGACAACTTATTCCCGAAATATCTAAATAAGAATTCACAACGATATGAATTAAATATAATTCATAAGTGGAATATTGATAAGTAAATGAATACATTTACTTACACCAATATCCTCCCAAAGTTGTGGCGGTGCAGACAAAGTCAACCGCAATGCTCAGATCATTCGATTTATCGACGTGCGATAGTTTACACAGCGAACCAAGGAAACCAGCGAAGCCGTATCGGACTCCAGGACACAGCCATCCGGCTTAAGATGACATCTATAATCAGGTCGAGCGATGGGGAAACCGCTCCCATATTCCAGACCCGTAGTGATATTATTCTAGGGCCAGTTGGCCAATTCTTTGTATAGTTTAATAGCTGATTTAACTTGCCAAATGTCGGCATTAGTCCTATGTATAATTTAGCCTTGATATTATTGTTTACCAACAATAAACTGTCTTGTATTTATCTCGTATTGTATTCACTGTTTATTTATTGCGATCTCTTCCCGGTACCATTGTTAAATGGGAGTTGTGGTCGTCACCGTCACAGCGTTGGAGTACTGCATGTAACCGCCTATCATGTTCCTCGATGGTGTCGCCATAAACCAATATGTCATCAAAGTTGACTTGCTTGCCTTCCAATCTTTCGAGAATTTCGCTCATCCTCTTCTGAAAGAATTCAGGTGCTGCATTTATGCCGAAAGGAAGCCTTTTGAACATGTACCGGCCAAATGGAGTGATGAATGTTGTCAACAGCCGTGATTCGGCATCCAACTGACACTGCCAAAAGCCATGATTGGCGTCGAGCTTTGAAAAATACTTCGCTTTTCCTAGTCGACCCAACACGTTCTCAGTAACGGGCATTGGATGTGTTTCTCGCATTACGTAGCGATTAAGTCTCACATAATCCACGCACATGCAAATCGATCCGTCGGGCTTCGGTGCCAAAACCAGCCCAGAACACCAATCTGTTGATTCTTCTACCCGTTCTATTACTCCCAACAATACCATCTTGTCGAGGTTTGCTTTTATCTCGTTCAGTAGAAGAATCGGGACTCTTCGAGGTGTCATTAACGCGTATGGACTTGCATCAGGTTTCAGTCTAATTTTGTGCGGTATTTCAACGCGTCCCAGACCGCTGAATAGCTTCGGATAAGCTGCCTTCGGATCGAATGACATCTTCGGTGTCTTTTCCGTTTTCACCGCATCAACCCCGCAACGTCTGATGATGTTCAACTCTTCGCAGGTGTCGCCATCCAGTAACGGCTGCATTAAACCTCGAACGACGTAGATCGCTGTTAATTTCGACAGTCCTCGGTACTCGATTTTCTCCCATAACATTCCTAATGTTTTCATTTTTCCTTTGGTCGCATTGTGCAAGTTCAGCTCGGGTTTCCGTAATTTTCTATCGGAAAAATAGTCTCTGTAGACCTCTTCGGGAATACACGTTGTTTCGGCGCCGGAATCTGCCTTGAATCCAATTCTTGCATTCCTGATCTCCACCGACACATGCCATCTTCCCTGTCGACTGGCTACACCGTTGACTGATTCAACATATGCGTCCGTCGCCTCGCCGACCCTTTGAACCGCTGCGCTCCGACATACCCTCGCATAATGACCTTTGCGATTACAGTTGTGGCATGTCAACTTTGCTGCTGGGCAGTCCTTCATCGAGTGGACTTTGCCGCCACATCTGCCGCAACTACTCGAGTTTTTCGATGCATTTTTCGGCTGCGTCTTGGGACCGCCGTCCGGTTTGCTCGATTTCCCGCTGTCGTCTGGTCATTCAGTCTTCTTTTTCCAGAAGTTGGATCGTTGCACCTTCTTGGAGTCAACTCGATCCACGGACCTATTGGTCGATGACGCTTCCAGCAATGTTTTCGACTGCGAATTGACCTGTTCAGACTGTTTCGTCATCTCGATTGCCTTCGCCAATGTCAAGTTGCTTTGAAGCTGAAGTTTCTTCGCCATCGCCTTGTCCCTGATGCCATTTACTATCTTGTCGCGGATAAACTCGTCATACAATGCATCAAATGTGCAGTGTTTGGCCGCTGTGTGTAATGCCGTGATGTATTCGTCCATCGTTTCACCGTCCTTTTGCTGGCGGTTGTAGAACATGGCTCGCTCATAAATCACGTTTGTTGTCGTAACAAATTTTGCCTCAAAAGCTGCCTTCACTTTTGCGTAATCGTGTTTGTCCGGATCCGCCAATTTGAATGAAGCGTAAATGTCATTTGCTGTGTCCCCCATGTGGTAAAGGAGTGAAGCCACTTGCTTTTTTCCCGGTTGGGTGTCTAAATCCACCATGGAGCGAAATAACTCAAATCTGGCAATCCATCTTGGCCAATCTGCCGCATTTTTAAAGTCAAATTCGTCCGGTGGCTTGCAAATGCTGTGCTCCACTTTTGCCATCTTGTGAGGAATTTCTGCACTAATCACTGGATCAAATTTTAGGCTTTTAGACAATTTTTCGCTCAATTCTTCAATATTTCTTTCTAATTCCAACTTCTCTTCATCTATTTCCTCTTGGTCTGCCAGTGCTGACTCAATTTTGAGCGAAATAATGAGCAAATAATGTCAATTTTGATCAATCACGGGTAAACTGCTTGCTGCCCCTTGTAGTTGGCTTCCCACGATGCACTCCACACTTGTTTTTCTGCTATTTTCGATGCCTGGGTGCTTGTTTGCCACTTCAGTTGGGGTTTGCACAGTCCTTCCCATCAATATTAATCACACTGACCAGTTTTTTAGGTGTTTCACCGCTGCCACCATGTATTGTTTGTTGCTTAAATCAGGAGGCTGATGAAATCATGTGAGACATCCATTGTGTTAAAAACAACAACTATCGCCACCTTTTAATGACACTAATAACTACTAATACAAGAACGCCATCTGGCGTGATAAATACACAACATATCACACAAAAAGTAAAATAATTTTCTCTCCACTGTGTTTAGATAAGAATTCTAGTAAATCGTTTGTTGGAAAACTACTAACAGTGGATTTTGAGAAATTTTATCAAGACATCTGCCCAGGATCTATGTACATGGTAATATAAACACAATTACAATCAAATAGCAACGAGAGAAGCAACATCCTTTTTTTTCACTGATAGATTAGGCTATCATTATATAATTTTGGAAAAATTTACTTCCAATTACTTAAATCCAGTAGTACCACATTGAAAATAAATTTGAGTTATAACAAAGTAACATTTAAAGTCGATTGAAATTAAACGACTATTCTAAGTCTTCATTATATTTCAGTACATGTTTCTCAATTCATCGAAACGCCCGTGCTCCAGTGGAAATGAATACAGAGATTGCTACCAAAAGTGCTTGTTCAAAAGATTAGAAAACAACCTAACATGCAGGTAAAAGCAATTTGTTCCTAACTAATCCTAAAAATGACATTTTATGACAAATTTGTTTAATTTACTAACAAATGTTACTATAAAGGTTTTTGCTAAATCAAACAACCAAAGCCCTGCATTTTTGCTCAAAATCAAAGCCACTGAACAAAACCATTATAATTTCATTAAATTCTTTTTTTTTTCTTAAGATTTCCTTTTCTGAAGATGAATTTACCTCTCTGTGAATGTTCAGATGCTATACACGATCAATACAGCATAGTCAATAAATTAATTGATACCACAGACCCAATTACTACTTGTGCTTGTCGACCTCCATGTCAGCAAATGGTTTTTACACCCTACACAGACTCCGGCAAAGCAGATGATAAAAAAATAATGTCTTTGACTTTAGCACTAACCAATGATAAAGTCACCGTGTATCAAGAGCGGTTCACTTACGACGTTATTGCTTTACTATCTGATTTAGGCGGCAATTTGGGACTATTTCTCGGCCTATCGTTACTTTCATTACCTGAAATCACTTGGTATTTATATTTTGTTGTGACAACTAAGCGCAAAATTACCAAACTTTATAAGATTCGACGTCTCTATGAGGAATCCAAGAAAGAAGTCACTGAGAGTGAAAAGAAGATCAAAACTAACGGAGTTTTAAAAAAGTTTAAGTTGCTGCTGGTTGTAATTAGTGCAGGATTCACTCTATACTTGTTGCTAAGTCGTTTAAACTACTATTTCGAAGAACCTATATCAAAAATGATTACCATAGATCAACGGCGCTACATAGAGTTCCCATCCGTGACACTCTGTGGTGAAAATCGCAGTGATGAGATGGAACAAGCCAGATTCCAGTTACTTAAACAACCAAACAAAACTTGCAATGACATATCACCGTGGCAATTGGTCAACAACAATTTGTCATTAGAAGATATTTGGAAGACCCTAAATATCCATCGAACAATGAGTGTTAAGGACAGGTTCAGCAAGGTATACATAGATTTAAAAAGCATACAATACAAAGTGGATAAAATATATATTTACAGTATTATTATGGATACACAACAATACTAAACATAGCAACGAGTCTCGTCCTACTTCCATTTGGTTATTGTTCACAAGTTAACACAGGTAATTCACATGGAAACCTTATCAGTTTAACAGAATATGACTACACTTATAACAACTCCTATTGGTTGGCATATTTATTGTGTATATTGAAATATGACTAGTGCTTGTGACAAACAGATATGCAACCCAGACAAATTTATTGATATCCCTACAACATGTACTGAGAATTGCTGCCAGAGTTAACATTAGAGACATTGAACAAATCACCTTTTAGTTCTGTTTATCAATGATCTTACCAATTAATCATCTCCTTGAAAACGTTTTATAACGAATCGCAATATAAGGAATTATCCATATAACGAATTGTGAAAAATGACTTGGTTGGCCATCCATAGAACACCATGTTTAATATTTTCGATATTACGAATTTAAATATAACGAATTATTCGTTATAACAAACAAGTTTTATGGACACTATCATACCCACAAGCTCTTGTTATAACATATTTTCAAAACTGATCACATGACTCACAACATCCTATGCCCATGTTTAGAACACATTTAAAAAAATAAAAAAAATTTTATTTCAAAATGGCTGCAAAACGAAAGGAAATTTTGATTGAGGACAAGTTGAACATTTTTAATGCCTTTGACAATGGCAAGAAGCCATCAATTGAAGCAGTTGAGTTTAATTTGTCCTGTTTTACAATTTCAACAATAATTAACAAGAATTTATGAATAAATAATGTTGTATACCGGTATGATAAAATTTAATTTTTTTCATCTAATTTGTTTTAATGAACTCTCGTTAAAACAAACTGATTTTTCGTCTCTCTTGCGATTCGTTATAAAGAGTTTTGACTGTATACTGAATTGGAGCCCATATCACTAATAGAATACCATGCATACAATTATTTTTTTTTTTTTTAGAAAAAACGAACCATATAACAGCAGATGTTACAATTGCTCTTACAAAACTTTTTCCTCCAGAAGTTTGTGAACAACATCTATGGGTAATATCAAAATAAACTTATTTTAGAACTAATAGTTAATATCAAGCAAACAAAAATGTGCGTGGATCTCAATCAGTATGCGAGGAAATCTAGATTTTGGAATTAGAACATCCGCATTCTATTAAAGGACTTGCGGTAAATCTAAATGTTAGACTAGCCCAAATATTCTGTTGCAAAAGCGGTATTACAAGCAGGTAAGATAATATCACGAGTCGACTGCTTCGGTATTTCCCATTTGTCAAGAATCGATGAGCGATGTTATTTCATACATTTAGCTTATGCTTTCAAATTCTGATTGTATAATAATTTAACCAAATTCTTTTTAAATCCAATTACAAAAATTTTCAGTTTTTTCTAAATAACCCAGAAGAGGAAGTCAATATTTTAGCACCCATGTCTATGGCCTATGGTTCTATGACTATATTTGCTCTTCGTATATTTAAGGTAACATGCGGGTGCATTCAAAGTTTTAATTTTTACAGTCGTGGACAAAAAAAACTTTGCTTCAGTTTATCTACCGGGTGGCATAAAAATACATTGAGATTCAATGACATCAATCTTGACCTGATCTCTCGACTTGCTCTAATATCAGTATTAAAAGATAAACCGAGCAAATAATGATAGGCAAACTTTATACACCTAAACTGAAAGGAAGTCGTTTTTTGTCCACGACTATACGACTGCTTTTCATAAGTTTGGAAAGGTGACAAAAATTATTGTGTTATAAACTTCAGGAGTTAAAAAATTAATAATAAATAAATTTGATGAACTTTTTCATTGATGAGTAAACAGGTCGATTCATATACATCAAATAAAGCCAAATACGCGATTCCAGTAGTGAATATTTTTTTCACAAAATCGTTCTTAGCAAAAACTATCTGTTTCAAAAGTTTGGAAAGATGGAAAATTTGTTTCATAAGTTTGGAAAGTTTGCTGAAATTAGCCAATAACAATGAAGTGACACAGGTTTATGCAACGTGACATTACTCCTGTATATAAGGAATCACCAGACACGGGAATTTTAAAAAACTTTCTTGTCAACATGGGAAGAACTGGCGCAACTGAAATTTCAAAATGCAACAGATTCAAACCCAATTATCTCAACAACCTGACCACGGATTCTTTTTTTTCATAAAGCAAACTTTCTCCTCTACTTGACGAAAGTCGTCTATCGTTTGCCTTTTGAAAAAAAAGAATCCGTGGTCAGGTTGTTGTGATAATTGGGTTTGAATCTGTTGCACCAAATCCGTGGTTTGAAATTTCAGTTGCACCACATTCAAACGGTCGCCACCGCTTGACAACCAAGAGGGGTCGAGCCTTGTCCTTTTCAGGATTTGTAGAGGAGAATCCCCTCTATCGTTGGCTTTTTGAAACAAAAGAATCCGTGGTCAGGTTGTTGAGATAATTGGGTTTGAATCTGTTGCATTTTGAAATTTCAGTTGCGCCAGTTCTTCCCATGTTGACAAGAAAGTTTTTTTTAAAATTCCCGTGTCTGGTGATTCCTTATATACAGGAGTAATGTCACGTTGCATAAACCTGTGTCACTTCATTGTTATTGGCTAATTTCAGCAAACTTTCCAAAATTATGAAACAAATTTTCCATCTTTCCAAACTTTTGAAACAGATAGTTTTTGCAAAGAACGATTTTGTGAAAAAAATATTCGCTACTGGAATCGCGTATTTGGCTTTATTTGATGTATATGAATCGACCTGTTTACTCATCAATGAAAAAGTTCATCAAATTTATTTATTATTAATTTTTGAACTCCTGAAGTTTATAACACAATAATTTTTGTCACCTTTCCAAACTTATGAAAAGCAGTCGTATAGTCACGGGACGGCCCCTAGAAAGTTGTCCGGTTCTGACAAGTTAAGCCAGCAAACTCACTAGTCTAGACAAATGTCACATATCCTGACTAGATAGAACAATAAAAAAAAGTTTCCAAATTCTTCTGATGAATTGCGGGTTAGTCATCAGAATAATGATAATACATTTGTCTAGTTGTGCCCTATCAAGCTTGTTTGGACAGTGCTGTGTACTGACCACACAGGATGCATTCCATATTAAACTATGATTATTTTATCAAATAGACCATTCGAAGAAATACAAAACTTAATCCATGTGAACAAAATAAAACTGCTTATTTTATGTGTCAAACTGCTTGCATGCAAAACAATTTATTTCACAGGATCAATTGCAGGTATTGTTGTAGTTCTTCTAGCAAATGCTGATAATATTTGAGTGTAATCTAGTAATCATTCCTTCTTTCCATCAATACTTTTATAAAATAAAAATACCACCTTTAAAGGAGTTGCGACATGAAAATACAACAGGACTTTATATGATGTATTTTTATACATACTAGTAGTTATCAAATTTTTGGTCAAAAATTTGATAACTACAACAATTTTGTTGATTTTAAGGGAATGCCCTTTGCGCTTCACTGCTTTGCTTCAAAATCAGGGAAACAACAAAATTCTGCCAATGACGTCATTTAAGGTGTATCCAACAATGACAGTATTTGGAATGATATCAGTATGACGTCACACAGAAATAAAAACACACAATTGTTGAAAAATGTACATAAAACCTAATGCTAAAACTTGGAAGTATATTTTGTGAAAATTAAATATATAAAACCAACAAATTGAAAAAAAAATGGCAATTTTTTTTTATAAATTTACTTAAAAAATTTAAAATCATTCTATTATAGAGTATAAAATTTGCTGAAGATTACAGAAGCCCCACTTCATCAATCACACAAAAAAATATACGATTCCTTTTCAATTTTTAGCCACAATATCGAACTTTTTGGTTTTTTCTGTATGCAGCTATTGAAATCTATTCTGCCTGTGACGTCATATCCGGTTTCTTGGAGTTTTTCAGAGGTGGCGGGGCTGAGCATTTTTAATTCTAGTTTGTAGTAAAACTATAACACTTAAAATTGTGAAAAATTGAGAAACATTTTGTTTAACAATACTTAATCATTTTTTACAATTATAAAAAAAAAAAACTTTTATGTTGCAACTCTTTTAAAGCCTTGTTCACACTTACGTGTACGCTGCAGATTCACAGCTCAAAATGACGTCACTTCCTGTGAAGATGCGGTTTTTCTGCAGATTGTAAAAATAGGAATATTTTCTATTATTCTGTGCAATTTTTTCCTAAATTTACCAGCAGCCAATTACAGCTCAAACAATTCCATCTTGTGAGATTGTTTAGCAAAAACGTCTTTTTGAGCTGCGTATACACACGTTGGAACCAGCCTTTACATTAAGTAATCGGGACGTACAAGTATATGCAATATGTCCAGACTCCTGATTATGTAATGTAAAGGCTACTTTTGCTATTCATCAACCTCTCCAGAAGTCATAAAACCATTAACAGTTTCATGTTTGCACGTGACGTCATTCCCATTGAATAACATGTTATTCAATGGGAATCTTGGCGCCAAGTCTCTGTCGATTCATATACGGGGTTTTCAGGGCTTGAAAGTGTGTCTCAATGGCAGCCGTTAAATCTGCAAGGGTGGACGTCGTTTCCGCCTTTGGGTAGACCAATCTTTTCAACATTCCCATTGAATAACATGTAATTCAATGGGAATGGGAATGACGTCACGTACAAACACGAAACGAGTTTTGCATACGTTTTAGACTTATTGAATACACCTAGTGCAAAACCAAACAAACACCCAAAACTCAACTTTTTGCAGGCAGTTTGTATTTGTGAATTCAGTTCAATTAAACTATAGTGCTTGTTTCAGGTTGCCGTACATGTCATCATCAAGTATACCATCTTGCAACACGATGGAAGACATTACTCGTGCCCATTCCCAGTATTTTAACAATTACAATTCCAATCAAAAAACTTGCAAATGTAAACAACCCTGTAAAAATACTTATTACCAAGCTATCGAGCATGAAACTAAATTCAAATATAATCAATACACATTTATAAAGCTTCGTCCAGTTAACAGTTTCGACGAGACCACAATAGACGACCTAAATTATCCAATATCTCGCTTGTTAAGTGATGTCGGCAGCATTGTAGGATTATCATTGGGAATGTCAATACTTTCTTTGCACATTTATCTTTTAAACATTTATAATTGGTTTCGCCTCAAACTGAGTGATTAATTTGTCTATTCAAGGACTGCATAAGATCGATCCAAATGTTTCTGCACCAATTATTGACTAAAGTGACAAGTTACTTATCCACAAATTTATCAGGCAAGTCTACATGCAAATTACAAGCCATTACTACCTTTTTCTTTAGAATGCAGAGTAAAATGCACTTACCACAGTATCATGTTCAGCTACCAACGCACCTAGATCGATCATGTGCTCTTACAATGGTAGAAATATTATCTTCAATGCACACTTCCAAAGCGTGAATTAAGAAATTGGGTTTTCACTGGAGATGAGGATGAGATCCAAAATCTTTGTGTGAACAGGCCATAAGGTTAAGTTCGAATTGATTGAGTTAGATTCTATCCAAAACAGTCAAGTTTTGGTCACATTTGGTCACATTTGGTCACATTTCGATCACATCTTGGTCATGGTTCTATCACGTTTTTGTCATATTTCTGTCATGTTTTTATCATGTTTATGTGTATCTTAGCCACCATTTTATATACCTAGTGTTACTAAATAATCTGAGATCTAAATAGTACACTATTTATGTAGATTGTTGGGTTGCCTAGCATTTCCTAGGTATCTTTTTAATTCTTTAGCTAATAAAATACTTCAGTTAACTCCAAATCCTCATTTGTGAAGTGTAAATCTTGGTTCTTGCATTCAGAAAAAAAAATTCAGTTTCTATCACGTTTTCTAAATGTTTTGTATTCTACATACTAGTACATTGTATTGTACATACATTTGGAAGAGAAGTTCAGCAATCGCCGAAAATGCCTGACAGGATTAATTAAAGCTTCCTTAAATAGACCATCCTTTCCAAAATGGCAAAAAAAATAAAATAAATAAATAAATAAAATAACTTAGGGGTCGGAGTTTCCATCACCTGTGTTAGCAATGCCAAGATGGCTTGCCACACTACCTGCAACCGACTCATCACACACAGGGCGTGAGTCCGATGGGTGACGTGGTCGATAACACATGCAATTCTGCTGCAGCACTCACCTACAACCCACTTGACAACTCATGGGGGGGCGTGTCATCTAGCGCGAAAATATAATCCGCAAATCGATTTACCGCAAATCGATTTTTCCGCGAATCGATTTACCGCGAATTTCCTAGTGTGGGTTGCTTTCATTTGCCAAGTGACTTTTATTTAATAATTGATTTCATTCAAATTACGTTGGTGTTTACACTCATTCAAATTCAGTCCGTTTTTCCAACTCCTCTATTTTCTCTTTGCTTTTCTGCCCAGCTTCGACGGCAATCGAGAACCCCGTATGCAGCGTGTGATTTTATATTTTGAATTAAAAATTTGCGGTAATTCGCGGTAATTCGCGGTAATTCGCGTCGTCGTACTTCCAATCGCGGTAAATCGATTCGCGATAAATCGATGTCCGAGCACGAATTTTTTTTTCGCGGTAAAGCAAGGTCGCGGAAAATTGAGTCGCGGTAGATGTGCGGCCCCAACTCATGGTGGTTGCAACAGGCCCCATGCCATGTTACTGAGCGTCACAGTGGTGAATGGGAGAAGAGCGGAGTCCACTTAGCTACCTGTCTAGCTGATCGGGACCTTCCAAGCACACATGCGAACATGCAAGAAATTCGATTTGAACAATAATAGAGCATTCTGAAAAATATTTTTACTTTAACAAATCGATTGAATTATTACATACAATTTTAAATAAATAGAATATCATTTGTGTGTGAATATTCATAACTAAAATTAAAAACCCATAAATGATTCACAAATAAATACAAACAATTCTTAATTAAAAAACAAGTCTAATTATATTTTTGATTTTGCCCATAAACTAGCTTTTGAATTGTGCCTCTAGATTGTAGTGTTAGGACCGTGGCAGCTCACTGGCACGTCTTCACCCTCGGCTCTCTCAGCAATGTTTCTCTCTCACCACACCACTCACCACTCACTCCTCCCCTGCTAGGTCGGTCCATTCCTTCAAGAGGTGGACGGCTTGGAGCCACCAGGCGGTGTGTGGAGTGACGTAAGCCACTAGGGTGGCCTAACGGTCACATCTCCCCCCTTCAAAAAAGCAGGGATGTACAGAGCCACACACCAGATCAACAGGCAAGCACGACAGGGATGCCGGTCATCGAAGGACAACCGCATGTCTGAACGTGCCACAACACACACACACCAACACAGTCGTCTAGGATCACCTAGCCTACATGGCCGAAAATAAAAATAACTATTGTCGGCACAGGAATTAAATCAAAATATTAGAAGTCAATTTTTTTCAAATTTTTCGTCATTCCACAGACTTTTTGGACGCACCTTATAAGAAAAATAATTCATTGAGTCTGAGCTTAACAGACCCGGAACAAATCATAAACAAAAAACACTTTAAGATAAACAAGGATGGTAGAGGTTGGTCAAGCCTCTAATAACAAAAATTATGTGACATCATTTAAATGCCAAATTCATTGTGTTAAATTTAATTATTAGAATAATCTCTGATATTTTCACTTTAAGTTTGAGTTTGATTCCACTGTCAATCAATATCATGTCTGTTAAAAGTGTATTGGAAAAAAACTTGACATTTGAGATAGATTATGATTCCTAACCATATCATTTTCTTCTACATCTAATCAGCTTAATGTTGTACACGGATGGATCGTAAAACAGAATTCACAGTTAAATATACATTTTATCAAATCAACAGTTCCTGAAAAAACATTTTGCAGTGAATAATTCAAAACACACTAAAAAACAGCAATGTGTGAATCGATGTTAATCACACAAAGTGCTCTTATTGGAAATAACATTAAACAAAAGTAACAGTCATTCAGGACTCGGTGCTGGTCCAACTGCAACTAACTTGCCAGTTTGATTTTCTTTCTTCGACACAACGTCACCTACAAGGTAGGTTTGGGACCAGGAAACAACGGTAAAGCCTAACGTCTTCACCCGAAAATAACAGGATGGTGTTATATTCGAGTTAGTCAAAAAACCTAGATTTTCTAAATATGTGTGACAAATTAGCCATAGATGGCGCCACTAGTACTAGCGGCAAATTCAACCTCGAACTTACTATTTTGCGTAGAAATAGTTCACAAACATATTATTATGTTTGTTACGAATAAATGTGATTTAAATCGATAATATAAAGATATATTATCAATACTTAATAAGATAAAACAGGTGTTGCTGCTTTATCACCGATACATGACGAGAAACCCATTTTCAGAATGTATTTCCGTTCTGTGTATCCATTTCCTGCCCCCGGTATCCAGTTCCGGTTTATGCTAAAAGATTAGCATAATCCCAATTTGCATCTCCGTATCCACTTCCTGCGATACGAGATTGGTGGAACCTAATCCCACCGAGTATAAAACCCCCTGACAACAGGAAGTTAGTTCTGTTTTCTGGTTATTTGGTATGTTCCGCATGTCAAATAACCGTTTCTCACTCAGGGCATGGTCCTACCGGACCATGCATAGCATGGCTCTGCTGAGCCATGCAACCCCCGTCAACTGAAGACGAAGTTCGGACTGTTAATGTTTCCGTCAAACGGTCTTGCCGAGGAGAAAGCCTCCCGCATAAGTATCCTCGTGGTCGGACAATAGAATCAGGTGTGATACCAAAGTATTTAGTAACCGTCAGTAGCACTGTTACTGCAAGAGATTGACTCCATCACTTGATGGTGCCAAAGCAGTCTGCATGCAAAACATGTAGTAACCGCCAGTAGCACTATGTGTTTGGGAAAGTTATATCTCTTCGGTGATGGTGCCAAAGCAGTCTACTTATGAGTAGTATCTCGGGTGATTAATTCTGTTGTGCAGAACTGCGGGCTATATCCCCCTGAGTACCAGTGCCGTCTCTCACCGCACTGTTATTTAGGGCACGCGCGATACTGTTCTGCTCGGCAAGGTGAACTTTGACGGCAATTGTGTGTTGCGATGTTTAACCCTAACTTATTTTGTAGTTGATAATAAACCTTAATTGTTTTGAACTTGACAACAAGTAAACAACCGAAGTAAGTCACGAGGCTTATTTCTCTGTATGACGAATCAAATTCGTAACAATAAATTGAATACAATTTATTGAGTTAATTTATTAAACTCACAACCTCGCGAATTAAATATAATTCGCAAACGGAACCTTGAAGAATAAATGACTTCATTTATTCATTACCAATTTCCAACCCTAGTTGTGGCGGTGCACATGAGTCAACCACACCTCTCGGATCGAACCAAGAAGCATTACACGGACCATTACACCAGATACGAACCAGGAACGCGAAGGAACGCGAAGGAACCAGTCTCACGATTACGGAGCGCCGACGGAAGCCGCAAGGACACAGCCAGCCCGGCTACGCGTAGATGACATCTTTAACTCGGTCGAGCGGGCGTTTTGCCGTTCCCGAACCCCGGATCACCAATAACCGTAATCATATTATTTTAGGGCTGTTTCACAGCCAATTATTTGTATAGTTTAACTTGTAAATTAACTTGCCAAATGTCGGCATTAGAATTTGTATAACTTTTAGGATTGATTATATTGTTTAGTAACAATAAATGTCACGTTTTGAGAAACTCTGTTGTCTTTATTATCTCGTATTTTAATCACTTATTCACGCGACTTATACCCGGTACTATCATGCGATAGGAGTTGTGGTCGTCACCGTCACATATGGTCAAAAAATTCCTATTGTAGTCGAATACAATTTGGCCGTCGCCAATTTGGTCCCCGCCCGAAGTAAGAACATAACAAATTATAATAAATAGTACCAAATAATGGGGTGGCGCTATTGTTGCGAAAATAGAAATCGCGAATTTCAGTAATCGCTAATTTCGCGATTGCTGAATTTAAAGAATTGTATCGCAAACTGGCACATTCGCGAATCCAAGAATCGCGAAAGTCACGTTTAAATGAAAAAAATGTTACTACACATGAAAGCAATTTGTATAATATGTCAGCTCACAATCTATTAAAGTAATAAGTTAAATATTAATCTCAACAGCTTCGTACCACATCGATAACTGCACTTAAAAGAAACAATGGAGAGAGAGAATTTAAATCGACCAGTAAGCCGACTTCAACAAACGAGAAGGCGAGAACTGCTTCAACTTGTTCACATAACTTTGTCGAAGCAACAGAGGACTCCGGCTTTCGTCAAATGTTTGACAAATATCTCGGAGAAGAAAAGAAATATCAAGATTTTGCTTTTTATGTTACTAATTATTAACTTAGCAGCTTGTGCTTATCAAACAGTAGATCGGGTCTTGTATTTTATGGACGAACCCACAGCAGTTGATGCACACATGAGTGAAACAACGCATGGTTCATTTCCCTATGTGTATTTATATCCATATACTACGCAAGAATTTAACGATTTCATTTTCAAGAAATCAAAAAAATCGGACTACAAAGATCAATGTAAATTTGGTCGAATGCATCCAGTATATTCAGTATTTAATTTAAGTGATATTCTACAATATTCTACCCTACATAGTTACATAACTGATGCCTACTTCAAAACAGTAAATCATTTTCATTTTTGCTCGTAAGCAAATTAGAAAAATTTAATCGAATGTGGAAAAAAAATATATTTGCAGCCCAAAATGCGCATTAACCTTACAATTGCAAATTATGAGACTGTGAGTTATGCTACTGCACAAGTTACCAGTCGTAAGTCAACAATCTTTCCTGTTTCTTTATTTTTACAAGTTCCTTTTTCCCATAGCAATTTCGTTTCCATATGGGAATGCTGCTTATAAGATGCTGCGATCCGGGTTATTATCGCACTTATTTCTAATAAATAAGCACGAAACCGCAGGTGAATGCTAAAATAGACTTACAATCAGCGGCCTTAAACTTGTCTAGGGTTAAGTTTATTAAGTAGGAAAATAAAGACACAATTTTATGATAAAAATCACACAAAAGGTTTTATTCGTTATAAATTACAATGACTAGTATTATTATGAATTATATATTTATTAATTAAAATAATAATATCACAGATGCGACAAGTCGCGAGAATGAGCGGGAAAACAATGGAGGGCTTGCAACGACTGTTGCAAGCTACAAAGCGCGGCGAATACGCTTGACAACCAAAGTTGTTAGGAAAATGGCTTCCGCTATTTTCCTCGTCTTCACTCACACGTACGATGATCCTCGGATGATGGTTCACGGTGAGTCTTCCACACGAAGTACGACGGCACGGGGCGGTGGTTCACGTTCGGGCAGGCGTCCGTTCACGTCCGATGGCGGTGGCAGCAGTTCGCGCTACTGCGACGGCGATGGTTCACGCGACACGGGAAACTTCTCGTTACGATAGCTGGAATTAGCGACGGCTAATTCAAGCTGAATTGCTGGCTTTGTGCGTTTGTTGCACAAAGATAGCAGGTGAAACTGAAGAACACGAGTCCACTATCAATACTTTTCTTTCAGGAGCAAAAGCAGTGATGCTTGTGGTTGTGTGTTATTTTTCAGAGTCCCGATTTGAGCCAAGGCGCGAGCCCAGCACGCTTCAATATTGCGCAGAAAACCTGCGCACTTAGCTCAAATGGGTGCAACTAGTGGTTATTACACCATATTGCACCATAACGGCTAATAACCGTTTTCACCCCGGACAACCTGGGGTGATATGTGCCTAGAGAGGATTTCTCCCCTCGGTCACATGATCTGACTTGGCGTGTGCCACAGTCAAATTAATTAGAAGACAATTAATTTTATCTTCTAAGTTGGTGAATATTTTGAGATCACCACACATCCCCCCATTTAAGACGAATCTTACATGGAGAAAAATGAACGAATCCGATTTACGATTCGTCCATGCCCTGAGTTCGCTCAGGCGTCAACGGGCGCATCATGTCCGTGGCGTCGTCCCTCGGATTTGACCGCTCGTTAACCGTACACAGGTCGCGACCTGCGTTTGGTCCGGAGACCATTCCAGGGTTGACATGAAGCCAAACCTGGATGATTCTTGCCGAGTTCGCTCGGTTGAAAAATCCTAGCGCCGCAAACTCTATCGGATCCTCTGGCGCCAATCGTGCTCTCAGGAGTCGGTCGTGGAGCACCGATGGTGGGCTTAACACCCGAATGTGGTCTTCGAGCCACATAAACACCTGCCTCCACAACTTGTGGTTGTTGCTTAGCAGTGTTCGCGTATCCGGCGTCAAATAGAAGTGCGGATACAGGCGCATCAGAGTCTTGAAAGCCGACTCTTTCTTCAGCGGCTTGACTTTCGTCTCCGGCTTGGCTGGCGGCGGCGGCGGCGGTGGACGTGAGTCTTCCGTCGTGGCATCGTCGAAATGGCTCGGCGAGCCCAAGAAAACCAACGCGGGTGCGGAGGTTGACGAGGGTGTGACGCCTCGTCCCTGCGCTCGACCAACTCCGGTGAGCTTACGGGGTTCGACTACCCGTTGAACTCCGGCTGGAGTTTGAGAACTTC
Source organism: Strigamia acuminata (assembly GCA_949358305.1). Taxonomy (NCBI): domain Eukaryota; kingdom Metazoa; phylum Arthropoda; class Chilopoda; order Geophilomorpha; family Linotaeniidae; genus Strigamia; species Strigamia acuminata. Next base: position 4,433,244 of record OX442314.1, read on the forward strand.
CGGCGTTCTCCGGCCAAAACGAACATCCAGCGCCCTCTTGAGCCGACTGGAAAACAGCTAGCGACGCGGCTGCTGTGGCGCTCGTAACTGGAAGCGTTGTTCTTCCGGCCATTTGTGCTGTGGCCTTCGCAAAGGACCACTCGGTTCGTAACCGAACGGCGGCCTCTTCTTCGGTCTCGCCGTTTGCTACGACTTGCTTAATGAGCTCGGCTAAGATCGTAGGCGGGTCGAGCCGGAGGTGGTACCACAGCTCGACTTTCTTCTCCGACAGGCCCATCGGCGCGGTCCAAAGGTACGTAATGGCCGCTAATGCCTGTCCTGGCGAAGGAAGAACACCAGGGTACAACACCCTAGTCATCCCCGGAATGAGCTGACGCTGAAAATCCATCAGGCGGGGATCATCAATGGTATTGATGTCGGAGAGTTCTAGCCTTTCAGCTAGTCTCTGCCAGTCCTTCTGCGACTCGGCGATCTGGGCGCTTTGGTATGCGTCCAGCTTCTGGAGCACTTCCTGCTGCGCTCTAATGGGTTGCTGCTCGTAGCAGGTCCATTGTGGTCCGAATGACTCACTAAAAAATGGCTGGAGTTGCAGGTTGCTAACTCCAGCCGGCAAGCGGGAAACATATCCATGTTCGGGCAAGCGGCTAGCGTGTCCAGGTACTGGCACGCTACAGTCGGGAGAGATATCACCGACGACACGTCTCATGGCGTATGGAGTAGCCGGGTTGTCCACTTTGAACGTGGAGGCGGTTCGGCTACTTTGGGCGGACTGGATTGTGGAGTCCGATTCGAAGCTCAGCGAGGACGACGAGCCAAACGTTTCTGGTGTCCGTCCTCGTCGCGACTGCGGGCGTGGTGGCTGTGCTTCAGTCGAATATGGGCGCGATCGCTTCTGTCGCTCCTCTCGATCGCGGCTGGATTCTCGAAACATCGGGCGTGTTGCTTGATCCGGCGGAGGGAGTCTTCCCACCCTCAAATCCTCGTCTTGCGGCGGAGGATTGATGGCCGCTGGGGCCGGAATTTCATCTTCTCGATAGAAGGGGAGAGCGCATCGCGCTTGCTCTTCTGCCTCGTGTTCTCGAGCCAGTTGTCGATTTTCGTCGACGCGAAGCTGCGCTGCGGCGGCTCGGAGTGCTTTCGACGGGAAGAATCCCGGAAAATCGTTGAAGCACCCGGCGAGCGCCAACTGGTGGAGCTCGGTTTGTGTGGCGGGAAATTGCGGGTTCCCGTCACGAACGGACTTGCGGTACCGTTGCACGACTTCTCGCTGCGTCGTCTTGAGGTTTTTCCTCACTTGGTGGAGAGCACCGTAATTAATTCCGGTGCTCCTGAGCACTCTTCTGCGCTCGTGACGCTCTCGAGGCGTCACTGGCCATTGGTTGTGCAGCAACTCGGCAGCTAGTGGTCCTGGGGGGCTCTCGTCGAGCGTCCACTCGATTTCGTCGACTCCGTTGACGTGAAGGCGCTCGATGAACCGGCCTTTTGCTCCAAGACCTTGCAGGGCGGACTTCGAGAAGTCGTGGCGCAACTTCCACCACGTGTTGTTTGCCGTCTTCAGTCGCCTGATTTTTTCGGGCAACGCCGCCCGAAAAATCAGCGGGTGCTGAGTCGGCACGTGATCGGGAAGCGCGAATGGCGTTTCTCGATCCCTCTCGATCTATATTCGAAGAAAAATAAATAAATTAGTTTATTTAAAAATAAACAAATAATTTCTTATTTGAAATATTTTTTAAGCTTAGCGCTTGTGGCCGTGAGCCACTAAGGGATGTTGGTTGTCATGGCAACTCCCTTCGCACATGCTTGAAGCACGTGACTTTTATAGCCGCCATTTTTATTTTTTAGCGGCTTGTGTTTGAAGTCAGGAAAAGTGAATTTTCTCAATTTTTCTGACTGAAACACCAAGTGAAAATTATTTTAGTAATTTACCCTCTCTTGTAACGATAATTGGCCATCGTTACCGGCACCTTCCATCGGAGTTTCTTCATCCGCATGGAGGTTTACTTCGTCGTCTGCCATTCGTTTTCTTTTTCGCGTCGAAAAAGAAATTCTTTCGGCTAGAAAGAATTAATAAAGTATATTAAATATATTTATCGAATTTTTCTATCAGAAAAACTACTTACAGTTCGTAGGTTCGCAAAAAACTGTCGTGTTATAACGCACTCGACGCATCCACTTTGGAAACTACTGAGAAAGTGGCTAAGTTCGTTGATTGGAGAAACGAACTTGTTTCGGTGACACCGAATGACGTCACAAATTATAACGCATTGTGAACGTTGTCGTTCGAGTGTGAACTACGAATGACGTCACGAGATTGCTCTCTCGGATCTTTTGGGTAAACCCAAAAGGTGAAAGTCAACGCTATGTCTTGACTCGCGGAACGCGAGATCTCAAGTTGTACTTTGACTTTCGCGAAGTACAATCCAACTTGTTTAGATTGTCATCAGCATCGTCTCCAATGTCAGATGAGTTATTTTCTTCATTGTTTGAAATTTTCTCTTTTTCTAAAAACATTTCCTTTTCTAGATTTTCATCAAGAGAAACATTTTCAAGTCGCTTGTTTATTTCATCGACTTCGTTATTTTTGAGTTTCGATTTTTCACTCGATTCCGTGTTTTCGACAGGAATTTTGGATAATTTAGCATCATCCAAGGTGTTAACAATATTTTTTGTTTTTTGACCCACTTCCTCCCCTTCCAGCCAAATTTCTTGGTTGAAAACGGGAAAGTACGGCATTAATTCAGTGCCGTGAACAGCTGGATAAATTTTATTATCACTCAGCCGTCGAAGTTGAAAGGCGCCTCCTTGTAACCTTTTGACAATTACATAAGGCCCATTTCTTTTCGGTGAAATGCCTGCTGCTATTCCTTTAGCGGCATTTGAGAGAATATGAGACTCTCGCCAGACTAAATCATTTTGTCCGAAGTTGTCGAATTTCTTATCTGATTTTTCAGCTTCGACACGGCGTCTCAAATCTAAGACGTGAGACATCATATGCTGATACGTCTCTGCAATTATTGCTTCTAATTTCTGAACATACAAATGCGGATTTTTTGGGTCAATGACTAAAATTCCTTCCGGAATTCTTGGATCCCAAGGAATTCTTAATTCTCGGAAAAAATTTAAGAAAGCAGGAGAATAATCTCTGCCTCTTGTTACAGTTGTTCTCAAACTGAATGCAAATTCGCGTAGATACTCATCCCATTGGTCATGAATATCTAAATAAATCGAAACTAAATATTTAATATCTCGATTGGTTCTCTCCACAGGATTGCTTTGTGGATGATAAATCGATGTCGGTGTTCGCGACATGTCGAATTTTTTGCAAAATTCTTTATAGACCTGTGATCGAAATTGAGGTCCATTATCACTTATGATTTGTCTCGGAAATCCGAAAGTCATTGATAAGTGATAAATTGTGTTGGCAACTTTTATTGCCGTTGGATTACACATTGGAAATAATTCGGGCCAATGTGTAGCGACATCTACGATGACGCAAATGTGGGTATTGTTTTTTCTGGTTCTTGGTTTGGGACCAGACAAATCCACACTGAGGCAGTCGAATGGTCCAAATGGTCCAATCTGAGCGCCTTCAATTTCGGTCTTCGATCTCGGCTTACATGCCTGACATCCTTGACAATGCTGAATAAAACGTGTAATATCACGTTTCATACCTTTCCAGGTATAAACTCTTCGAGTTCTGTACATTGTCCTCGCAATGCCTGGGTGGCCGGACAGTGGATGTCCGTGCATCAACCATATGATTTTATAAATCAATTTTCTTGGCACAACAACTTTAAGTGCCCTACCATCCTCTCCTAATTCATCGGTGGAGGTAGGATGATAATGGAGTAACATATCTTCTTCAATGAGATAAGTACTCGCGTGTCTTTCAAAATTTCTTCTTTGAAGACGAGTTACTATGTAACTTGGATATTGCTTGTTTAACAAGTAATTGCGAATATGTTGGCAAAATTTGTCTGCTTTTTGCGCCGCAATAATGTCATCTCTCGTTGGAGGATCACATTCTAATTGTTTGGCAATTTTAGCTGCAAATGCTTTAATTAAAACATTTGTTGTTGGCAGCTCGAATTTTTTAGCCATCATAGCTCTTAATTCGACGTCAGGGGTTCCTGACGGATCATGCATGTTAATACAAAAATTAATTAATGCTTGATCGTCTTCATTAACTATTATCGACTTGGGTAATTCGTTCAATTTTCCCATTTGCCAACTTCGGCAAGGAGATGGACAATATGATAATAAATCATCATTATCGCCATCGTCTTCTGGTTCGTCAGGTGCGCTGACAGGTGCACGTGACAATGCGTCTGCTATTACATTCAGCGGACCTTTGACGTATTGTATTTCGAACGAATACGCCATCAGCTCCATTTGCCAACGAGCTAATCTGCCCGACGGGTCAGATAACGACATCAACCACTTAAGTGCTTGGTGATCCGTTTGTACAGTGAATGTAGTGTACTCTAAGTATGGGCGAAATTTGCGCAATCCCCATACTACTGCGAGACATTCCAATTCTGTCACAGTATAATTCTTTTCAGCGGGTTGCAAGCTTCTGCTTGCATACACGCATGGCATTTCGACTTCTTGGCCATCCACAATTTTCTTTTGTGTAAGGGCTGCACCCAACCCTTGTCTACTGGCGTCAGTATGAACAATAAATGGCATGTACAAGTCAGGCATCTTCATTGTTTCAGCATTCGTAAGCAAGTCTTTTATTGCGTCGAATGCTGCTTGATGATGCAGTTCCCAATCGAACTCCGCATCTTTCTTCAAGAGAGGCCTTAATGGTTCTGCAACCGTGGCCAAATTCTTGATTAGGCGGTGAAAGAAATTCACCATGCCTAGAAATCTTTGTAATTCCTTAAGATTGGTAGGAGCCGGAAATTGCGTAATTGCAGCGACCTTTTTAGGGTCTACTGCAAGTCCTTCTACTCCTACTTTGTAGCCTAGAAAAATTAATTCCTTTCTACAGAGATGCGTCTTGCCAGGGTGCGCATGTAAATTAGCTTCTGCCAATTTTTTAAACACTATATCTAAATGTTTAATGTGTTCTTCGAACGATTTGGATACAACAATTATGTCATCCAAATATGCCCATGCAAATTTTCTGTAAACGTCACCCAAAACTTTTTCCATCAATTCTTGGAAAGTAGTTGGTGCGTTTACTAATCCGAAAGGCATGACTAAAAACATTAGTCTTCCCATTGGGCTCCAGAAGGCAGTCTTTTCTCTGTCTTCAGGGCGCAATTCTATCTGCCAATATCCCTTGGTCAGATCTATAGTACTGACCCACTCGAATTCTCCGATTTCTCGCAGAATTTCCTCAATTGTTGGCATTTGAGGTGGGTTGTACTTAGTATGTGTATTGATGGGGCGAAAATCAATGCACAAGCGTGGGTCGTTTCCTGGTCGCATGACTAGGACTGGCCGCATTCCGTAATCGCCTTCAGCTTTGACGACTACGCCTTTGTCAATCATGTCTTGACAAAGTTGTCTGATTATTTCCCTTTTTTGAGGGTTTATGCTCTTAAAGGGGACACGGATGGGTTTCTCCGTGTCAAGCTCAATTTTGTGCTTAACCAGGTGTGTTTTACCTGGATCTTTAGAAATAATCCTTTTATGTTTGGATAACATCTTTTCTAATAATTTGGATTGCTCCAAATTTAAGTTAGCTTCTTCGACTAACTTTTGGATGAAATTCTCTTCATCAATTTTGCCTTGAGTTACACTTGCAGCGTAAGCTTTTGCAAAGGTCATAAATGAGGAATCGGGTTCCTCTATTTTCTCCAAATAACGATCCAGCAACGCTTGTGGAATGTAGGGTAAATCTGCATCCACAGGTTGCGTGAAATTCCAAGACATCGTCTGTGGATTAGGTTGGATTTTTAATTTATTCATAAAATCGCAACCCAATAGTACCATTGGATACTTTGTCACGGTCCTGACTTTAGACAGTAATAATTTTCAAAATTTTAAGCGCATTTTGCGCCTTTCCTTTAAATTTTCCCCAATCATATTGAGAAATTGTTCTAGTTTCCCTAAATTATTTTATTTTTCCCAAATCTAAATTTATTATTTTATTTTATATTATTTTCCTTATTTTTGATATTTATCTTTAATTTGGCCTGGTTTTAATCACCCCATCCAGACAATTCATGAGAATTCTGCAATAAGTTGATATAATCGCGCTCTAAATTTACATATTTCACCCCTGGTCGCCTGTTTTCTGCCCAGTCCCCATTGGGAATTGACTTGGCCTTTGACATGTGATCAGAGGTGACTTGTTCTGTCGGGACATTTTTGACAGAGAGAATAATTTTCGCCTTCGACTAGACAACAGCTCCTGTCTCAACTAGGAGATTTCCAAGTGCGATTATGTTGCGTCTCAACGCATACGGTCACATTGCAGCCCGAATTCTCATGTTAGTCTAACTAACCACAACATTTATTATTTGCCCATTATTTGCGTACGAATTACTGGAAAAAGGCGTATTCGACGGTCTCAATTCGTCAATACATTTTATGCCACGACTGTGACTTCCTCCTCAGCCTAGACATTTTGAACTCATACTCGTCTCAATTGCGTATTCATTTCATTATCAACGGTTCGACGACGTTGTCTGCGGTTTGGTACCTGTTTGCGCGTTCACCCAACGTTTGCGCGTGTTCAGGAGAAGAAACATACTCTTCGTAAGTACGCCTAGCATATGACGACATTTTCCCTAGTGAAGAGCGATATTTTGGTCTTAAATTCGAAGTATCAACGTTCGCCATTTTGTACGGCGCCCGAATTGAATCCTGCACCCATAAAATACAGATTTCACGAATAGACGCTGTCTTAACCTAGCTACCACCCCCGGCAAAGTTTTAAGAGTTGCAGCGCCTGCGAACCTAAATTTTCTGGTTATTACAATCCCTGGAAATTCTTAAATTTCCGAAACCATTGTTAAAGAGTCGACTACGACGTGACAATCTTGGCGAGCTAGACAGGATTCAACTCGAAACGTGTTCTAAGAGAACACAAACCACCATTTTCTTCAGTGACGACTACGCAAGTATAGGTCGTTATATTTATTTAATTAATTACTTATTTTTGCCGGCACACATATTATTGTTTCAACATGGCTTCACGCGACGCTTTGTCGCAATCCAGTGTTTCGGACGTAGAAGCCGAACAAGCGCATACTTTGCCACTTCCAGACTCACCAACACATGAGCCGGACCAACAGCAGGAACTACTAGTACAACCAATTTCTACAGACGTGCCATTTTCCAATCCTTGGAGGACATACGCTCAAATGGAAGCGGATCAACTCCAACATGAACGGGAAGCGGCTGCGGCGCGGGATCAATGGGAGGAAAATAGACGCCATTTGCAGGACTCACTCATGGAAAGAAGTCAAATTGTGGACGGGATGCGAGCGGTTCGAGAAGACATTCAACGAGGACCGCCGCCTCCCTACCAACCTGCGTTTATGCAACCGGAACCACAACAACATCGAAGGAATCCACCTGCACTGACGATGGAAGCATTGATGAGAGTATTACGAGAGGATAGAAGGGAGTTACAACACGAACTTCGCCAGGAGTTGCTCGAATCGATGAGGCAAATTAGGCGCGAGCTGAACGACAGAGTGGAGGAATTTATCCATTCGCACAACGAGCGAACTCAGCCTGAACCACCAGCACCTGAAGCAGGTTCGGGGGCCACACGTCGTGGTCGAGAGGGCGCTCGGGGAGCCGATTTTTCTTTTGGAGATACTGGACGTGCATCGGGACCACGACGCACTGGCTCTTATTCTCCGAGACGACGCCAACAACATTCACAACAGGGAGACACGACTTCCAATGTTCCACGGGACCCACCACCAAATCCTGACCCGGATTCCGCTCAAAGAGGTAGTCAAGGCATACCACTCAGCGCCTCAAGACAGCAGCCTCACACGAGATCTCAACTCTCGTTGGAGTCGGAAGATCAGCGTCAAGCCGCTCAGGTTGGAAGGTATAAACTTAAAGTTGAAAAAATTCCATACTTCGACCCGGATGAAGCTACTTTCGACACAGTGGACTTGTTCCTGGGTAAGCTATATGCGCACATGTTTACCATGGGAGCACCGGAAGGAATATATTTGAAAGTATACGTGGTTCTCGCGCTCCGAAATAGAGCGCAACGTTGGTGGATGGCTCTAACTCCAAAACCAAACAATTGGGAGGACTTTGAATTAATTTTCAGGCAGGTATTTTCCATTAATTCAGCTTTAGCTAATGTTAAGTTGTCTCAGCGCAAACAAAAGCCAGGGGAATCAACTATGTCGTTCCTCAGCGAGATGATTCATTATTTAAATATTGCTGGATACAAGGACAAGGGCTTGCAGTGGGAACGAGTTCAGGGCATGATGCAAACTCAAGTCGTACAATTAATGCGCTCTTGGTGCATCAGGACGATCGACGACGCAGTCAAAATGGGCAACGACGTCGATAATCGCCTTCAGTTGGATTCGTTGCGGACTTTTGAGTATAAACAGTGCGGAGTTTCGGACCAAGAGATGCCTTTACCCGCAGGAGTGGGTCCTGCCACACGTACCAGAACAGAGGAGGAGAAGTTAAATCAACAATCTACTTCGTCCAGGTCTGGTCATTTTTCAAGATTCAACAAAGTATTTACAGCATTGCTCGAGGACATGTTGGCGTGCGCGCTTGATCCAGAGGATCCCAACAGCGAGGAAACCAATAAGGACCCGCCAAAGGAGTCTGCATCAGCGGCAGCACAAAAGTCTGATGTCCACGCCATGACTGCGACTACTGCGCCAACACCTAGAACGGATACACAGCACACATGTCCCAAGGACGTTGTCATTTTTCCAGCCGCTAAAGAAGCGCCTTCAGAGCCAAAGCTCCCGAAGAATGCTATGTGGAGAAAAACACCAACGGACAAATGGTTCATGTCTGACAGGCAATCATGGAGGCCTGTGTGCCCCGTTTGTGGCAAGGAATGGAGTCGTCAGTCGGGAAACGCAAGCGGCCTGCTCAAAGCATGAGTCCAGAGAGCGGGTCGGATATAAACATCAAGGACTCTACTGAGAAGAAGACTGAAGAATCACCAGACATCGATGGAAGTACAAAACCGTCTACTCCGACACCAGAGGCGCCATCTGCTGTTCGAGAAGACAACAACAAATCATTAACCCCGTCTACGGACATTAAATTAACTACATTAATCAAAACAGATTCAAGTAAATCAAAATCAAAAATACCCGGTGTCGTAACACCACAACCAACAAAATCAGCGCAACTTTCGTCTGTGAAAGCCAAGGAAACTCCCAAAAAACCAACTTCGTTGACGACACAGAGTGAGACGTTGAAAACAAACTTCGTTCTTTTGTCGCCCGAAGAATTGCAAAAATCTGAAGAGCCAATAATCGAAATTACGAAGACTGATCGCTTCAACAGAGAAGCACCATACATTAAAATAACATGGGCTAACGTGAGTTTTGTCGCACTTTTGGATTCAGGCGCTCAGACATGTGTAATGTCAGAATCATTATTTAACAAACTTAAAGCCAATATGGGTTTGGAATTGCTCGAACTTCACGAAACAGTGCGTACAGCGGCCGATGACAAAATTCCAGTTAAGGGATCTGTTAAACTGTCGGTGCGCGCACCTTTGGCCGTTATTTCTTTCATTTGCTTAATTATACCCAAAACATCAGAGGACCTTCTGCTGGGAAGAGATTTCTGCAGAGCGGTTGGTCTGTGCACGGACTTTGAATTGTGCCAGTGGTATTTGAAGGGATCGCCGGAGCGAAGACAATTCATGACTTTAGAACAAGCTAACAAGTCAGAATCTGTTCTTTTATTTCCCATCAAGAAGCCCGATGATACAAAGGACAGCGCTAAGGATGTACCCAAGGTAGTAATTAACAACATTAATTGTATTCTTCTAGAACATCGACCTTTGTCGCAAGAGATTTTCGAATATCCAAATGACGATGCTCAGCACCAAATCAAGAGGATTCGGAATCGTACGCGAGATCAATGGTCATTGATATGGTCACCAAAGAGGAAGGATTCCATTAAAAAATCAAGAAAATTCAATTCATCATTGTTTTCGACGCTTAGTCAACGCAGACGTGCAAGACGACAGCGAAGACGCCTTTATGAATTGTCACCAACAATAAAACAACTTAACACGCAGGGAAGACAGCTTTTGCGTCGTGTGGATGAAAATGCGCTCATGGCCAGAGTACACGATCATTCGACGATTTCGGAGCTGCCTTTGGATGTTAATGTACTACAATATCAACCAAGCAGTGATCCAACACAACTGGATTGGATTTACGACCAGCTGTGGTCATCATTGACGGTACCCCAAATTCGTTTATTAATTCAGACTCTTCGACCAATTTCGAAAGTATTTCGCGAGGAGGTTGGATTATGCAACAACACTCAGTTTGAAGTAAATTTAAAACCGGACTTTAGACCAATTCATGTGCCTGTAAGACCCGTTAACCCAGCAAAAAAGATGGTGATTGACGCTTATTTGGACCAAAAACTAAAACAAGGCATTATTCGTCGATCAAAAAGTGATTGTGCGGTGGCGCCTGTTGTTGTTCCAAAGAAAACTGGAGACTGGCGTACAGCTATGGATTTTAGACCGATGAATGCTCAAACTTTACCAGATGTCTACCCATTACCCGACATCGATAATATATTTTCCTATTTAGGAGGATCAAATTGGTTTTCGATCATAGATGGACGAGAAGCTTTCCACCAGATTGGAGTGCGTCCAGGTGACGAGAGATTTCTCGCATTTATTACGCACAGAGGACTTTTCGAGTATGTGAGAATGCCGTTTGGACCCATTAATGGCCCAGCAACTCTGCAGAGAGCCATGAACAAAACTTTGTCGAAATATCTTTACAAGTTCGTGTTCGTTTATCTCGATGACGTCATAATTTTCAGCAAGACTTTCGAGGAGCATGTGCAACATCTCAAAATAATTCTTCAAGCCTTGGATGAAGCGGGATTCACGATGAACGCCAACAAGACGGAATTGTGCAGAACATCGCTCGAAGTTTTAGGACACATTGTGGAGGCTGGACACATTAAACCAAATCCAAATAAGGTGACGGCAATTCAATATTTTCCGGCGCCTACCAACATCAAAGAATTACAAAGATTCAAAGGAATGATTGGTTATTATCAGTCATTTTTTCCAAATTATTCAAAAACATGCGAGGTGTTTCGCCCTTTACTCAAAAAAGATTCTGAGTGGAATTGGACGATCCAACACCAAGAAGCATTTAATTCACTCAAGAGAGGACTGGCTGAACCAACTCTACATCGAAGATTCCCGGATTGGACCAAGCCATATATACTACAAACAGACGCCAGCTATTCAGGTTTGGGCGCTGCACTCATGCAATTAAATGATCAGGGTGAACGAACACCAATCGCCTTTGCATCACGTGCATTGAATTCTGCTGAAAAGAATTACAGCGTCACCGAAATTGAGTGCTTAGCGGCGGTTTGGGCGGTCAAGAGATTTCGTGTGTATCTTGAGATGATGAATTTTTATTTAGAAAGCGATCATTTGTCGTTAAAGTGGCTTTTCCAGCAGCGAGAACCAAAAGGACGCCTGGCACGATGGGTTCTGTCCCTCAGTGAGTACAGATTTACATTTCTTTACTGTTCAGGAGCACAGAATCGTGTTGCGGATGCCCTTAGCCGTGCGCCTGTGGAACCATCGGAGCCATTGGATGCAGACGACTCGCCTCTCGTTGATGAAACATGCTACATCGCCTATTTTGACGACCCAAATGATTGGCCAAAATTACCAATAATCAACATTATTGGAGTTGGATTGGCTGCGGCACAACAACGAAATAACGCAGCTGTGATGACAAGAGCGCAAAAACGACAACAACAAATTAAACCAAAATTGGGCAGGCCAAAAGGTTCTAAAAATAAGAAGAGACCGCCACCAAATTATCAGGTATTAACTCGAGCCAGGGCACGTCAGCAAGCGCAAGTTTCGACGCCTCCTGGGGCTGTTGCACCATTGCCACCTTTGATGTCGCCTCTGCCATCGCCAAATGTGCCGACTGCATCATTTCCGACCCCTAATATGTTGAGCCCACCTGCAGGACCATCTGGAGCTGCGCGACCGAATTATGACGGATATGGAGGTCCGGATTCGGATTCGTCGGACGATTCGACAACTTATCGACCAGCATGGATGGGACGTGCAGGATTTATGCCACAGCAAGTGCGTCAAGATCGATCACAATTTCAAAGAAATGCGACGAGACGCCCTGTTGCTGATGAACAACAAGACGAAGAAGAGGACGAGGCCGAGCGACTCCATGAGGCGCCGCAAGACCACCAACCATTTCGTCTAATACCAACTATTAACGAAATAATTCGTCGACAACACGAAGACACGTGGAGCGCCGAATTAATCGAATATCTTGATCAAGGACATTTGCCCAATGACCAAGTACAAGCAGCGCGTATCAGGTATCGTGCCGTAGATTTTGCTATTTATAAGGGAATGTTATGTCGTTATCCACCGATCGACATAAACAAAATTCGCCGTAGAAGACAAATCTATTTGCCCCTAGTGTTACGCGAACAATATTTCAAAGCTCTGCATTACCCGCCGAGCTGCGGACATTTAGGAGTTGAGAAAACACTTCATCGACTCCGGGCCCGAGTTTATTGGCCAAAAATGAAAGAGGACGTCTTGCTTTGGATTCAAAAATGTGAACCATGTCAACGGGCCAAGCCGTTGAATCGCCTCCCATATGGACCAATGATCATGGCCAAACCACGACATTTGTTTCACACAATTTACATCGATTATTATGGTAAAAAGCCCCGATCGATTGGAGGACATTGTTACGCATTAGTAATTGTGGATGCCGCCAGTCGGTGGTTAGATGTAAGATTGACCGAGACATCTGACTGGAAAACAACAATCAAACAATTGCAAGGATTTATTCAGCGATGGGCATTTCCAAAAGTTATTATAAGTGACAATGCGCCAGCTTTCCGTTCAATGGAATTCCAGGCTGCATGTCAGAGTTTTGGCGCCATCAATCGCTACACGGCTGTTTATCATCCACAGGGGAACTTAGCCGAAAGATTAAACCAAGCATTAAAAAACTGCATTTTGGCATATATTGAAGAGCATGTGCGCTGGGACGTTCACATTGGATATTTTGTGCTAGCAATCAACTCAGCATATCAAGCTTCGCTTCAATATTCTCCTTATCAAATGGTGACGGGACAGGAGGCGCGTTATCCAGGTGATTTCGATTCGGACACCGACGATGGACAGCCGCTGCCACCAGCACGAGCGCGAGAGACGCATGAATTGATGAGAGAATTGCGAAATAATGCCACTGCAAATTTACAAAGAGCTCAAATTAGACATGAACGTTGGTTCGATCGAAAAAGAAGACCACATGATTTCAAACCAGGCGATTTTGTGTCTATTAAAAATCGACAATTGTCATCAGCGGACCGACAGTTTGCTGCAGGACTTCGACAGAGGACGGAAGGCGTTTACGTAATCCATAAATTAACTGGACCCAACACTGTCATTCTTATGGACAAGGATGGTCGTCGAATGCTGCCGTATAACGTCGTGGAATTGCGCCATTGGTTCAACAATGATGATGATCTAGACCAAACAGACGCAACAATGATCGAAAAACATGTTGCTGCGTTTACATCGGAAATTGAAACCATCATCGCTTCATTTTCGATAAAATAACTTAATTTCTTTTTATTTTATAATTTTATTTCTTTCTTTACTTTACCCAACCTTCTTTCCTTCTTGTGTTTATAATTTTCCCTGCTTTAAACCAAATATTTACGGAGGATAGACGCTGAAAATAGTAAGTAAAGATTAGTTTAGGAATTTGAAATTCATCAATTTAAAATGATGATACAAAAATTTACTAAGTCCAAACTCATGCTTCTTCGAAGTGCGTGATTAAATCTCGTTCACGCGAGAGGTCCGTGTCATATTTTATGACGAGGCGACCCCGTAGCGAGACCGCGTGTATTAAAGACATGTGAGGGCACGACTTAGCCACATTTTAATTTGCGTCTGAATAGTCGCGCCTCAAAAACCTAACAATCATTTAAATTGGATGAATATTGTTAGAAACTGTGCGTCTATCACCCGTAAGTACTTTCTATTTCACAACAATTCATTTTTAATTGAATATTTTCGTTAAAATAACTTTTTCTTTCTGGAAAATTTCCATTTCTTTTAGTTTCACTTTACGATAATTAATTATGGCGTCCTACGATCCAAAAGTAACAATTACGATTCCAAAACCAACCCAAAAAGGCTATCCAAAATACCTGCCGATGCCACCAATTGAAGCGTCGGGCGAAGGACTGGTGCCACGCTTTCACCCGGACCACCCAAACGACCAAAGTTTTCCAAATTATGAACTGTGTCCAGTTTGTAGTGGTACAGGATTTGAAATTTACCAACTGCGGGCGCCACGAGAATGCCGAGCGTGTCGGGGCGGCGGTGACTTGCGCCGTTGCAAATTTAGGAAATGGATGCGCCTCATGTTCGCTTATGTACTTGGTTATGAGTCGATAGATAAAACTTTGTTGGCTGGAGTGGATTTTCCGCCGCCGAGGATTCCATTCGGCAGTGCAAACGCCATCGCTCGTTTTCGTCATGCACACGCGTCATATTTGGCACGCATAAAGCAATTGGCGAAGGAGAAGGGAATCCGGCCGTTGACTTGAAAATATCCAGAGGGAGCCTACATAATTGCCGGCGAGCAACCTGCCGAGCTTCCGGACCAGTTTGTGACGCCTGAAGGAAAGACCTACGATGTGGAATCGGGCATAGAACTGTGTTTGACGGCGCCTAATGTAATCGCGGATGCGAAAAGAGCGTATTCGGAGCCGGAGAGAGTTGCGGCAGACTTGCCATTTCAACATTCAAATCTGCGCCCACGACATACGTACGAGGAGCGAAGCACGCATCGTTTGAAAGAGTACACGCAGAAAGTAACAAAGAGAATTGGAGCGGAGGCGAACCGGGACACTCACTTCGTGACGGGACGATCCGGACCAACATCGAGCGCATCTTCGATTATAGTCGAGGAAGATGGAGCGGTTGGAGGAGCGCCTGCCGCCTTGCCTGTCGTTAAACCAACAGAAGAGCTTTCGTTGGGCGATCAAGTGATTAAAAAGGTAAAGAAGAATGAAGAAAACAGAAGAGAGAGAGAGAAAATTAGTAATATCAACACGATGTCGACCCCGATCATCAAAACGGAATCGAGTGTGACGGCGGCGGAGGCGAAGTTAACCAACGTTACAACGGTGACCACTGCTGCGCCGATCGTCATTCCTTATTTTTATGTCGTAAAAAACAAATCATCTTTGATTGAGACGTCTGAATCGAGCCAGACTGCCCGACCTGTCGATGTCACCACTGTGACTCAATCGAATGTGACGCCCAAGATGATGACTTCAGTTGCTGCGACATCGGTGCCGATTACGTACTCCAAAATTGCAACTTCGAACACACAAATGGACACAATTGCTGATTTTAACAAAAAACTAATTAAAACTGATTTTTCCCCACAGGTTGACCGAGATATTAAGGCGTTGCTGAACTTCACACCGTCTTCGTCCATCGCGAATATCGCTGCCGAGATTGCGAGAGATGCGGAGGAATGCGCAAAGATCCACGACGTCAAGAAATTGGAGAGCAAGATTTCTAATCCAATTGCTAAGGCCATTTCAGCGGTCTCGAGCGGATCGACGTCGTCGGAAGGATGCGCGTCTCTGAAGCCACGATATCTCCAGGGATTCGACCGAAACGGATGTACGATGCGCCCGGACCGTATTTTCACTCAGATGTCTGAAATATTCCGGCGCCACGAGCTTGAGATACTGTACCCCATGGAGAACAGGGGTCAAGGACGAATCAACCTGAGATCGGAGGGATGGAACGAACTTTTTAAGATGTCGATTAATTTGGATTTCAACGTCAGCGCCTCGGACTTCAAGACGGTCGTCGGAACGATTTTCGGGCGCCTCGGAAACATCGCGAAGGAAATAGAGGCAAAGATGACAAAAGACTGTACCGGAGACGAGCACGCGGTGCAGCACATCATCGTGCACGCCGTGCATTTTAATTTGAAGGAAATCATCACCCAAATGCATCAGAGTCGTCGCGACGCCGTTAAACGATTTCGAGAGGCCGACGCGCTCAAGGAGGCCCAGCGACTGGAGGACGAGAGAAATGCGCCCGCCAAACCACCGCTGGATCCGGAATTGATCATGACGGAGGATGAAATTAAGAACTTTTCAGAGAAGATTCTCATCGAACTGGCGCCTGAGAAATTGGTGCAACAATTCGAGGATGCGATTGCTGAGAATCCAAAACTGGCGGATCCCCGAACCAAATATTCGTTCAGATACGATCCCGTAATTGTGGCGGACACCGGAAAACTCGCCTCGGAGTTATCATCGGATATGGGTTCCTCGATGTCGGATGTCGAGTCGCTTCGCGAATCAACGGGCGACGAGGAGAACCACAAGGCATTCCTGGCGGCGCAAGAACACAACAAGATTGAGGTAATTCAGGCCGACGAGCCCTTCAGACTTCCTGGAGTTGGACGGGGCGGTGCAAAGGCTGGACGTCGATCGCCGTTAATGTCAAAGATGCCTAAGATGATTTTGACACCGCCAAAGGAGAGTGACGACAGTGCAAGTGAGGTTGTCACACGTGAGAGTCTGCGTGAACCACCACAGCCCAAGGAAAAACGTCTCGTGGAGCCGACTTGCGCATTGGCAATCATGGAGGAAATCATCCCGATTGACGAGATTATTTATTCGCTTCCATGGGAACCAACTGTTAAATTGGTCGTGGATTGGAAGATTTTGTCACGCCTTTTCGAGACGATTATATTCTCGGACCTTCACCTGGACCACACCAAGGGAGAAAAGGTGTTGGCCGACCTTAAACAATATTATATTGAACATTTCCTTTACCGAGTGAACCGAATTAGCCGGAAGTGCTACGCGACTTCTAAGCAACAGGTGAGAGTGATCCTCGTGAAAACAGCGCTTAGATTGATTTATTGTGCGATCGACGGTTCTGGCCCATCTGCATTTATGGATGGCAACGTCTAAAAGATTGTATTTGAAAACCTACAGTGACTTTGCGCCTTCTAAAAACCCATATACGAACTGTTGTGTGTGTGAACTTTATTGTGATAATTGTGATACAAACGATAAGTGTTATAATTGTTTAAAATGTGATTGTTATGCGCCTCGATGAAGATTTTTTACGTAAAGTTCCGTGAAAACTCAAACGCCTACGAAAGAAAATAATATTCGTTTGCGAACTTTTTATTTTTTGATATTTATATTTTAATAATCATTTTTTGCTAATCATTTTTATTAACCATTGTGATCATTGAAATTTTGCTATCCTTATATTGTGATAATTGGCGCCAAATCAGCGCCTAATCAATATTTTTATTTGCTAATAATTTACATTTTTATAGAGATTTTGCCACCCGTAGGCATTGTTAATTAATCTTGAGATATTTAATCCTCTAGTCATAACAAAAAGTGTCATTGTTGATTCCAAGTGTTATCAAATAATTTAACAAATTTTATTATTTTGTTTAGAATTTAGTCGTAATTAGCGCCTAAACGTCTATTGATTCTGTTAATTTTTAATCAAACGATTTTTTACAATATTCCTCTCCTAAACCCATTTGTTCGTGTTTGTTTGTTCTTGTCTGTAGTTGCGCCAAGTTGTGCGCCTGTTGCGTCTGTCCAAATAAATCCCTACCTGTGTTATGTGTTTATTATGAGATTAATGTTGTTGATTCATTATTTTTATTTATTTATATGTTCAAATTTTTATCAATCATGTTTGTTAACTCCATTTAGATGTTGATTATATAAAAACCATATAATAAACATCTAGGTGGGGGGGAATGTCACGGTCCTGACTTTAGACAGTAATAATTTTCAAAATTTTAAGCGCATTTTGCGCCTTTCCTTTAAATTTTCCCCAATCATATTGAGAAATTGTTCTAGTTTCCCTAAATTATTTTATTTTTCCCAAATCTAAATTTATTATTTTATTTTATATTATTTTCCTTATTTTTGATATTTATCTTTAATTTGGCCTGGTTTTAATCACCCCATCCAGACAATTCATGAGAATTCTGCAATAAGTTGATATAATCGCGCTCTAAATTTACATATTTCACCCCTGGTCGCCTGTTTTCTGCCCAGTCCCCATTGGGAATTGACTTGGCCTTTGACATGTGATCAGAGGTGACTTGTTCTGTCGGGACATTTTTGACAGAGAGAATAATTTTCGCCTTCGACTAGACAACAGCTCCTGTCTCAACTAGGAGATTTCCAAGTGCGATTATGTTGCGTCTCAACGCATACGGTCACATTGCAGCCCGAATTCTCATGTTAGTCTAACTAACCACAACATTTATTATTTGCCCATTATTTGCGTACGAATTACTGGAAAAAGGCGTATTCGACGGTCTCAATTCGTCAATACATTTTATGCCACGACTGTGACTTCCTCCTCAGCCTAGACATTTTGAACTCATACTCGTCTCAATTGCGTATTCATTTCATTATCAACGGTTCGACGACGTTGTCTGCGGTTTGGTACCTGTTTGCGCGTTCACCCAACGTTTGCGCGTGTTCAGGAGAAGAAACATACTCTTCGTAAGTACGCCTAGCATATGACGACATTTTCCCTAGTGAAGAGCGATATTTTGGTCTTAAATTCGAAGTATCAACGTTCGCCATTTTGTACGGCGCCCGAATTGAATCCTGCACCCATAAAATACAGATTTCACGAATAGACGCTGTCTTAACCTAGCTACCACCCCCGGCAAAGTTTTAAGAGTTGCAGCGCCTGCGAACCTAAATTTTCTGGTTATTACAATCCCTGGAAATTCTTAAATTTCCGAAACCATTGTTAAAGAGTCGACTACGACGTGACAACTTATTTGGTATTACGATGAACGGATGACGTAACGTGCCATGTGTCCATCGAAATGAAAGATGGATAGTTCCATCTGGAGTGACTTCTTCACTTGCCGTCGTGACTCTGACACCAGGTCCGATAGGTCGTAGATATTTTTCTAGACCTAATTGATTAATAACTGAAGTGGCTAGGAAGCTTTTATTTGCTCCTGAGTCCAACATTCCAGTTATTACACCCTTTAACGTTTCTAACTTTAACGTCGGAAGGTCTTGGCTGTTTGGTATTCCAGCCACTTTGCACTCAAACTTGCGCAATTTATGATGAACTGTAATTGGAGGCTCCAAAGGCAATTCATCTAATAACTCATTGGTATCAAGAGTTGTAGCTGCAAATAACTTAATGCACTCCTCAATTCCAGGTGTCTCTGGAACTGAGCTTGGTCTATCGTTTTTAATTTCGCCTTTATCTTTAATATTGGAAGTGTCTTCTTCAGTCGGGGTTTTGCCGACAATCTCCTTTTTTACATCAAGAGATTCTTTTTCTTTTAGTTCTGTTTGACGAATTAATTCATCAATAACTTCTCCAACATCTTCCATTATCTTCAGATTTTTATTCTCTGATTCCGATTTCGGAGGTGACGCAGCGTCCACTAGACCTGATGGATCTGCGTCTACAAGTTTTTTCGAAACATGTCAGTTATGATCTTGACTGCTTTTTCAAACTCAGCTGTTGACACTGGTTTGTCCTTTTTAGAGGAAGGGCAGTCTTTTTGCCAATGCCCTAATTTTTTGCATAAATTGCATGGATCAGTCGCAGGCGATTTCTTTTTCGTTGCTGCTGGTGAGGCAGAACGAGAACGAGCGTCAGACCGGCGCTCAGGCGACACCGCAGGTGACTTTGAATTTCTTTCGGTATTCACCTTTGATGCGTCAAAAGAAACCTTTTTTGATTTCATTTTTGGCTTCCATTTGCCTGCAACGGGGTTATTTTTTGCTAACAACGCCGCTGCTTTGGCCAATAAAGCCAACGTCTCATCTCCTGCTTCCTCCTCCTCTTCAGCTTCTTCAGCTTCAGACGACGGAGTTTCAGCTCCAGTTATATTTGCATGTAACTTAAAAACTGAATGAGGATTTTTGACGTCCTTTTTGGAAGATTCTTTTTTCGAACTCTTCCCTTCCACCTCGTCTAGAAAGTCTTCGTAACTAGGTGGCTGCAACAATTTCAAACCATTGAAGGTTTCATTGTTTTGCTCAGCGAGTCTTTTCTCTCGCTTTAAGTACGCTGACCTTTCGCTATCTGTAAGGTAAGCTTTGTACTTTTCGTCAATGCGCAATTGATTGACCTCCATGAACTCGTTTAACTCGGAGAATTTCCCCGGGTCGGGAGCGTCCGACATCATCAGAATATTTTTACTATATTCTGTGAGGCCAGCTCTAAACTGATCATCTGCTGTTGCATCAGTAACAGCATGTGGCATTCTGCCAAGCAGATTCTCTGCTCTTAGCATGTACGAATGTAAGCTTTCGCCTTTTCGTTGCTTAAGACATCTCCAGAGCGTCTTGATGTCTTCGCTCGATTCACCAAATTTAAACATAAATTGTTTAACGAAGTCATCCCACTTCGTGAAGTCTTTCCTGCGAAACCACTCCTTGACATCGCCAACCAGTATTCTTGGTACTAGATGGGCCAATGCACCTTCACAGCCAAAACTGTGAACCTTGCCTAGTTCGAATATTTCCAGCAAGAGGTTTGACCCTGCTTGCCAATTTCCATTATAGGCATGTGGGATAACTCGATCCCATCTAATGAACTTTTCATCTGTTGTTTGATGAGTCCATTTATCAGAAGTGAATTCATTTATTTTTTGCAAAATAATTTTATCCCTTCTGTTTTTTCGCTGTTGTTGAGCATTTTGCCTCAACAACTGGTCAATCTCATCCTTCGTGTAGAAATCGGGTCTTTGAGTTCTACTACGTGTTCTGTGACGAGATCGCCCTCTCACACTGGGGTGTGAGGAATCTGTATCTGACGCAGATTCATAATTCGGATTTGGCGGCGGATCGGGGTCCGGAGGATCGTCGCCATCTGGCGGACGACGGTCTCCATTTGGTGGTCCCCTTCCACCTCGATTGCCATTCGAATTGTGGTCTCGTGAGTGGCCACCTCCATGTCCATCTGAACTATCTCCACCTGGTGGGTCACCACCTGGCGGATTTCCACGATATCTCGGTCCATCACGGATGTCGTTATGACAATCTCGCTTTGGTGAGCCTTCTCGCGGATTATCGTGTGACCGTCCACGATCGTGTGGTTTCTCACGTTCTTTATTTTTTCTCTCTAGCAATCCGATTAATCGGTCACTATTGCTAAAGAATCGATCCGAATTTTGCGGAACGTTCGGGGAATGATATTCGGTCGGGTCTGGTTGTCGCTTTCGCTTTTTGCGACTGTGATGACTATTACGGCTTCCACGACTACTGCGTGAGTCATCACTGTCAGTCCAACTTGATTGTCGACTGACTTTTGGTTTAGCTGATGTTAAATCAATCAACTCAGGTGATTTGGAAGCACCTTTTTGCAAAACTGGGGCTGGCTTTGCAAAATTATCTTCGCCGCAAACGTCTTGTACTTTTTGTACGACTACTGCAAAGTTTTCTTGCACCGTCAATAGATCTGCGCGAAGAATTTCGTTTTCACGAGCTTGCGCAGCTAAGTCGGCACGTAATAACTGCTCTGCAGTACTTTGACTTTTGGCGGCTTGACCAGCATCAATTACGGACTGCTGTCGAGCGAGAAATACTTCGTTTTCTCGTTGTGCTAATCTCTTAGCTCTTGCTGCTTGCTCTGCAGCATAATTCTCGTAATTTCGAGAAGTTGAGGGGATTGCTTCCCTCGCTCGAACTGGGGCGGTTAGTTCGGCAGTCATTAAATTTGTGTTGGCTTCTCGCAAATTTGCGTTAGCCAATCTCAAATTTTCATTAGCAATTTCTAAATCTTTTTGTGCTTGATTTAGTTGCTCGAGCCTTTGTTGTTGCTCTTCGTCAGTAATTAGCCAGGAAGCTTTTTCCTGCTCTAATTGTAACAACTTAACATGGTCATTCGCACGTTGTTGTTTTAGTTCGGCATTTTGCTGATGCATTTCTGCATGCATTCGCTCGAACTCTGCTTGCAAGCCTGTTCTGACGATTTCAACGTCTTTTTGACATTGTTTGCGAACCATAGCTTTGTGGATTTGTTCCACAGTCATTTCGCTAGTGACTTTTACTCCCTCGAGCCTAGCTTGCTCACGGAGTGCGTCCATCATGGTTACACGCACGGGAGAATGAGAAACTTCCATATTGGAGTTCTCAGAATCTTGCTGTGCTGCACCTTGAACCGGTGATGAATTCAGCGAGTGCTCTGCACTTGACGATTGAATTCGTAAATTCAAATCATCGTTTTGCGTCTTGGAACGGCCACTTCCAGTTGGATTATTTAAGTCCAACTGGCCGCTTGGCGGGGATGGCTGTTGTCGCTCCAACGCTTGCGTGAATTCATTCACGATTAACTGTGCCGAGTCACAGTTAGCTGTTTGATCCATGGCTTCAAACAGTTCTTGTGACTCAGTCACTTCTTGATCTACGGCTGGTAGATCGATCGCCACTCGTCTCTTCGCCGGCCTTCCTCTCGGTCTCTTTTCGCCTGGAGTCGCCATTTTTCAATGAAGACAAAGAAAGGATAGAGAAGAAAGATAAGCAAGATAAAAATGGCGGGTAAATTTTAAACTATCAAAATTTATACAATGACTATCCCGGACGGGCCCCCACGTGCTGCGATCCGGGTTATTATCGCACTTATTTCTAATAAATAAGCACGAAACCGCAGGTGAATGCTAAAATAGACTTACAATCAGCGGCCTTAAACTTGTCTAGGGTTAAGTTTATTAAGTAGGAAAATAAAGACACAATTTTATGATAAAAATCACACAAAAGGTTTTATTCGTTATAAATTACAATGACTAGTATTATTATGAATTATATATTTATTAATTAAAATAATAATATCACAGATGCGACAAGTCGCGAGAATGAGCGGGAAAACAATGGAGGGCTTGCAACGACTGTTGCAAGCTACAAAGCGCGGCGAATACGCTTGACAACCAAAGTTGTTAGGAAAATGGCTTCCGCTATTTTCCTCGTCTTCACTCACACGTACGATGATCCTCGGATGATGGTTCACGGTGAGTCTTCCACACGAAGTACGACGGCACGGGGCGGTGGTTCACGTTCGGGCAGGCGTCCGTTCACGTCCGATGGCGGTGGCAGCAGTTCGCGCTACTGCGACGGCGATGGTTCACGCGACACGGGAAACTTCTCGTTACGATAGCTGGAATTAGCGACGGCTAATTCAAGCTGAATTGCTGGCTTTGTGCGTTTGTTGCACAAAGATAGCAGGTGAAACTGAAGAACACGAGTCCACTATCAATACTTTTCTTTCAGGAGCAAAAGCAGTGATGTTTGTGGTTGTGTGTTATTTTTCAGAGTCCCGATTTGAGCCAAGGCGCGAGCCCAGCACGCTTCAATATTGCGCAGAAAACCTACGCACTTAGCTCAAATGGGTGCAACTAGTGGTTATTACACCATATTGCACCATAACGGCTAATAACCGTTTTCACCCCGGACAACCTGGGGTGATATGTGCCTAGAGAGGATTTCTCCCCTCGGTCACATGATCTGACTTGGCGTGTGCCACAGTCAAATTAATTAGAAGACAATTAATTTTATCTTCTAAGTTGGTGAATATTTTGAGATCACCACAAAGATGGTCATAAATCTTAATTTTCCCAAACAATGTGAATATGTACACGTGAGTATTTAATTTCATCGACAATTATCACAATTTATTTTGCATTTCAACAACCACAAAGTTACACACTACATTTTTTCAAAAATGAGCTGTCAAAATTGTGAAATAGTCTGTAATAAAATTTGATAATCATTCTTGAAACCATTGCATTCAATTTCAAGGTGTTGATAGATCCATCAGCAGTTGTTTATCATTTATTCGCGGATTTGATGCAAACCCTACAAATGAAACATGGCAAACATACAGTTGGAATAAGAGTGCAAGAAGTAAGGATTAAATTAAAAATTAATTCAAACAGAAAAGAGAATTATTTTCTAGCCATTAATCAGAAGCATTTCTTCGATCTATCAGCTTTATTTAAGCACAACTACTAATTATTTACTAACATGTAATAAGGGCCGTCCGTAATGTTGTGTTTTGGTTGACTAGAATTAATATCAACACATAACATCAAATTTCTCTAACAAGGTCCAAACAAATTCCCTCCTTCCCTAGAAAATTACATAATAAAAAGAACCACCCAAAGATGCTACATAATAATATAAGAATTTGAAACTTGTATTTTAGTATCACTATATCAACACTAAGAAAAATCCATGTGAAAATAATCTACATGAATGCCTACGCCCATGTCTGGTCAAACAAATGAAATGCAAGTAAGTCTTTTAATTCGACTCAATAACAGAATTCGATAAAAGAATATTTATTTCTGTGCATAAATCTCAATTCAAAACATTTAAAAAATATTTTTTTATCTGACTGTTTTTAATAAAAATTATTAGTTAACTTAAATAAAGGTTGTCACATTAGATTTCCATTTTATGAAGCGAGAAATATGCCCGAATGCAATGACAAAGACACTTTGATTCAGTACAAACAAATAGGAGACCTTACCTTAGGTGGTAGAGTATCAGAGTGTAGATGTGCTAATTTATGTGATGAGACAAGTTTCAGCCAAACATTCGACACAACACCTGGTGATGGAGATAAAATAGAAATTTATGTTGTCAATACTTTCGTTCGAACATTAGTCGAACACTTTTCTTATGACATCATCAATTTGCTATGTGACATTGGAGGAAACATCGGCCTCCACTTCGGCATGTCTTGCTTGACACTGGTCGAAATATTCATTCACTTATGTAAAATATGCATCAGCAAACCAACAACAGCAAATTCCAAGTTGACAGATAAAATTGAAATGACACTTGAAAAGATGCAGAATAGCCGAAAACCAACTTTCGTTAACAAACTGATTAAAATCATAACATCACTATTCTTTGGCTGGATGTCAGTCTATTACATTTACCATTTGATTCATTCTTATTTTCAATTTCCACTCTTGAAAACGGTTAAACTCATTAGAGATGAAAAAATTCATTTTCCACTCATTATTGCATGTGCAGACAGTGAAAACATATCACATGCTAAAAGGGAATTAGCCCAAAAACTCAACACAACTGATTGTGATCATTTACAACTGTTCGATTTACTCCATCCACTATCTGAATTCGCAAATCAACCACTGCAATTGTGGAATGCCTCGTCTCTTCTTCATTTCTACGACTTAGATCGGAGAAATGCTCTCAAGGTAAAAAAGTCAGAATATTAAATTCTCAATTCAAACGTGAAGAAATATAACAAACTTATAGAATGGGGCAACAGCAGATCAAATTGAATTTATTTATGCCAAATTATCATTACAACCAACAGTGTATGGAATGTGTACTGCTTTTAATAAAGGTAAAAATAAAAACACAAGTCACTTTGAATTCTCACTAAAACATTTGCACACAGTTGACCGGCCGTTTGCTCGAAAGCAAAACTTTGTAGTGATTTTCAATCTGCGCAGTGTTCACTGTAGTCCTAAAACAGATGTGAGATAGAACTTCATCCTTCATACTGTTAATTGCAACAGTTACTAATTTGACTTTATGTATTCCAGTACTTCATTTTGCCAACAAATCAATTTTTTCATCCGAAATATCGTTTAGATGTATCCAACAATTTAAGTGCTTATATCAACTTCGCCCCTCAAACGGTGAATTCAAAAATGATGAATCCACTATACTTTAAACCGATACAATGTTGACCTTGAGCAGGATTACACCTAATGACCTAACTGTGAACTGTGCTCTACTTCGCGGAAAAGTAATTCTGCTCTTAAGAGTGTCAAAGCATCACGTTTGACAATGAAACAAGGGTTCTAATCGATCACAATGTCTGGAATTCGATTACAAATCTGGTGTTATGGATTACTTTTTTGTGCCAATACACCAGTGATGCGGCTGGAGTTACGTCAACATTGTATTGGTTTGAGTACAGGCGTATTCGAAAAGCCATTGCAACATTTTAAATACTCTGTAGAGTGATTAGACTTCAAAAGTGGCACACAATTCAATCTGCATCAGTTGTAGTTTAAATCTCTTGATTAAAAAAAGTATAAGTAAAAATAAAAAATGTTTAACAAGTGCTTTTGAATGCGTTATTTGACAGGTTAATCAAATTTGAGAAATTGTTGTCACTTTTGAAAAAATCAAATTTTTTTTCGGTTTGTGGTCCCAAATTTTTTAATTTGTTCAAATTGCCACCCAGTTGATTAATCTTTCCAGCTTGTTCGATTAAATACTCCGAGAAGTCCTTGCAGACCAAATGATGAAGTTTTAAGATGTGAAGAAAACTGCTATGAGAACAAACTTGAGCAACAACCTTTTAATTGCAGGTAACTTGTGTTAGAGAGTTTTGTTACAATAATTACTTTATTAGAAAATATGTTGTTTTAAGGAATGAGTTTGTTATCTATGTTGATCGTAAGCATTGCATGGTGGGATTGTTGGCACTTGTGAATGTAGGTGAAATTCAACGTGCACGACATTTATTGAGTTCTGTACAGCCATCAACTAATTAAGTGATACCTAGAAACCAACTAACCAACCATCCACCCACACTCCCTCCCACCCAATCATTAACCCAGTGATCCATTATATACGCAATATTCGTACGCGCGACATGTAAGAATAATTCTTACACGCGATGTCGCGCGTATGAATAGCACTGCCATGCGTTACTGCGATATCGCATGTTCTGAAAAATTTAACTTAAGATAACTAAGATCAGTGGTATAGTACTGATTTAATGGTGCTCTACAACTTTGTAATTGGAAATTTTGCTGTATCTTAAACGGTTTAAAAGTTAGCAAGTGAATGACCTTGAAAATGACCTTCAAGGTCAAATTTGATGACGTCATTGGATTGCTCTCACCCAACTTTCTATACGATCGCTGCATCAAAGTTGGCCTAGATGCATTTGCTCAGGAAATATTTGGAGGGAACCAGACGTTTAGGACACCGTGTATAGTAAAATGGTTAAACCAATAGGAGTTAGGACAACGTTGGGACTGTTTGGAATATACCTACAAACACTCAAACATACAAGTGTATGCCCAATTTTTTATAACTGGAAAAAATCATGTGCCATGGCACACTGTATTTTTCCATTAAATATTGTTGTATTACTAGACTTCCATCCATGGATAAGAGTAAATTTCCTCTTTGCCTATCTCAAGAGACGGCTAAAACAACTTACGAGACATATTTGAAAACTCAGTTGAAGACAAACCCCCCAGGAAGACTGTTCCTGCGCAGCATCTTGTCAAGAAACCATCTTCAATCCTTCAATCATCACCAACTTAGTCAACTTCGACATTTGGGCAGCCTTTGTTTGGTATAGCTTTGAAAATAACATCAGAGAAATAATTGAAGAACAGCAACAGGTTACCATTGTAAAGTTATTGTGTCAGATTGGATCTATTATTGGTATTCTCACTGGTTTCTCCTTATTTTCTCTTCTTCAATTTTGATTGACGTTGATTACAAGAGTTTAATATAATAAAATATTATTTAACGTATAACTGGAAGCATTGAATTTGTACTGTAAATGCACTAATAGAATGCGATATGTCCTTTACAACGCAGGTCAAAATTGTTAGTTCTCGTAATCATCTATTTGTGATTCTATTCTATTTACAATATGTGTGTTAGCCATTTCTTTGCGGTTTAGGATGGGCAGTGTTTTCGCCCATCTAACATTAGCTGATGTTGTGCCTTGCCAAACCTTGTTGTTAAATAAGTGCGTTGATATGTTTGGCTGCACACACCTTTTGTTACATGTTGCTTAGGAAAACGTTAAATGTAGATGGTTGCATTATGTCGTTATATTCTGTGTTTGTTTACCGTTTATTTATACAGCCATAGTCCAAAAGAATATGTAAAGACAGGCTGTTTCACATTTAACCCTTCCAACCCTGAGATGGGTCATTTTGTGACCCTGTTTTAAAAAAATCATTATTTTTATAAGAAATAATTTTTTTTTCTTTCTGATTTTTGCTGACTATTCCTTTGAAACATCACTAGACACTACACCACAGTTGAAACTTTTTTAATTTTTTAAGTTTTTCTATAATTTGAACTCAAAGTTTAACTGGGTCAAAAAAGACCCATCTTAGGAGTCCAAAGGACATAAATCATGATCATCAGCAGGCTCCGCTAATGTCAACCATTGCCACCAGGTGTCGCGGCGGCCATCTTTGTTGTTGTCAAAAACACACGTGTTGGCCAAATTCCTTCGGAAATCTTTAAGACCCGGATTTTGCGCATGCGCAGAATCTGGGTCATATAATGCCCATCTTAGGGAGAGATGGGAGGCCAATTCTTTCGGGTTGGAAGGGTTAATATCGTAAAGGATAAATCTCCTATTCATCTTGTTTTACTATATGATTTGTCCTATCTTGCTTTAGTTGACCATGTAAATATGTGATAAAGCTCACTTGCTCACTTGTTCTTATGCTTTCAAAGAATAAAGATTTTCAAAATTTATTTCCCACTTAGTCAAGCGTGATGAGTTCAATTTTCATATAATTCTTGTGCTGACTAGAGAGCATTATGTTCGATTGACGGATCATCCTTGGGCCCAAATAACTTACTGGTGTCCATCCTGTGTCGGGACCACACAGTACACAGAAGGTGCAATAAAAGTTTGAATTTATGCACGGAAAAACAAACATTTTCCTTTTCAATTAATTTTTCCATTAAAAATTGCAAAACTAAAACTTTGAATGCACTCAGATGTTACCTTAGATATACGAAAAGCTACTACAATCCCTGTGCCATAGTTTAATAACATTGGTGCTAAAAAATTCACTTCGTCTTCTGGATTATTTAGAAAATACTGAAAATTATAGTAATTGGTATTAGAAATAACTTGTTCAATTATTAGAAAAAGTTAGATGGTCTCTACGTTCTATCCAAATTAGTTAATTAATTCATTTATTTATTTATTTATGCAACTGTTGCACACGTGCAATTAAAACTGTTGGATAACTTTCTGTTTGTAATTTCAAACGACCAGCCACATTCGAGAATTCAAACGCAGACGAAATATCTCGAAATATCCAAATATTGCACAGCAGGCCGCATTTGAGCACTCGAATGTCCCCAAAATGTTTCGATTTTTTCTTTGCAAAAGCACGGCAGGTCATTTAATCAAATAAACTTTGAAAAGATGCAAATTAATGATAACTTAACCAAAAAAAACAAATTTCACGCTATTCCATCTATTTATGGAAGCACTAAATTTTGGCGTTTCATAATAAGCGCGTAATGAATAAGCGTAGAAAAAATTTAAAGTAGACATTTAACAAAAAGACTTATTGAATTGAATAACCGCGGAATTACACAACCAACAATTGAATAAGTGCGGAATGTAATAATTAGGAACTGAATAACCCCGGAATATTTGTTTAATTTTGATGAAAATTCAATTAAAACATCTTACAAATGTATGAAGCCAATGATTATCAAACATGTTTTTATATAAATGTAAACCATACTTCGGAACAGAGGGAGTATTTTTTTGAAATAAATTTACTTTAATCCTACTTTAATCCTAAATGGGGTGGGGTTAATCACAAACTTCCGGAGGATAAAGATCTATTAGTCCAGTTGTAGGAACTGCGGTTACATGGTGAGCTTTCTCTATAAAAATAAAAAATAAAAAGTAATATACAGTATTTTTTTGTATACAACTCAAAGACATGAAATTAGAATACACACCTCTGTCAAAACAAAAGTTGTGTTTGAAATTACATCACACAAAAAATAAGCAACATACAGCCAAATGTTTATTTTTCCCAATACAATGAGCAAAAAAAGAATTAATTAAACAAAATTTGATGGAAATTGATCAAATTTTTCAGAAGTTATCATGAAAAATGATTGGGCCCTGCAAGACTCTAAATTAGAATCCTCAAGAATTAGAGGCATGAAATTAGAATATTGAGCAGAAATGCAAATTATAACGTGTAGTCATCACAAACTCACCTGCAATTAATGAGCTAAGCCCAAATAGTGAATGTATAGTGTGAAAACCGAGGGTTTTACTCATGTATTGTTTTATTGTTGTTCAGTTTGTCATTTTATTACCATTTAATTCATTCAAGTTCAATTTTAACATTTTGTCATTTTGTATTTTATCTGGTGTTTATTATTTGCATTTATCTCCACTTTAAACTTCACCTATTTACTTAATTATAATCCCCACCTTCTCACCCTATAACTTCACTTCTTAAACTTCCACTTGACCTTTCTTGGAACCAGCTAATTGAGGTCAATTAATTCCGCTCTTTAATCAGAGAGCTCCACATACCCTTTTCCCCCCTTTTCTCTAGTCTAAGAATAAAATCACCAGTGTTCTTTTTAACAACTCAAGAGAAGGTCTCCTTTTATTTTCATCTCCACATCTACATTTCAAACCAAGCACTTTTAGTCAAAATTAAGAGTGTGCATTTCACATATAGTCATGATTTCTTATTACATTATGCCAATGTCACTTCAAATTTAATCCAAGATGGGAAAGCGATCAGACTTAACTGATCGTTGAAATACCAAAATAATTATTTTATTTTAACCAAAACTGAAGCAAATTGACATAGTCAAAGCTATTCCTTGCTCCAGTCAACTATGTCAAAAGTTATAAAACAATTTAAGGCAAATGGTGACGAGATTTTTATCCAGCAAAAATATAAACAACGCGCTCGTAAAACATCGAATACACGGACAACTCTCTTCCTGTGATTGTGAAGAAAAATAGGTTCAAGAATGCTGAATAAATAACTGAAGGATGGAAGCAAGCATCTAAAATCCAAGTGTCAACTCGCACAACATTAAAAAGGCTAAAAGAAATGGGATTCAAGTCTCGAGTTCCGAAACGCAAACCACATCTTAATGCAAAACAGCGAAGAAAACGATTATTGTTGGAAAGTAAACACATGAAATGAACTGTTCATCAGTGGAAAAAAGTCACCAGGAGGCTCCGTCCGTTCAGAGAATTAAATTCCCAGCTGAGCATGCGTGAAATAACTCATTTCGAAATTATTGCCCTCACCGACGCTTTTAAATAATTAAACAAATAATTCCCTTTGAATGAATCAATACAACGCACAAAATAGAAAAACAATTTTTTTCTTCTAAATTAAAAAAATATTGACTTTTCCTTTCTTATTAATTCCACTGCTCCTTTGAAAGTTCTCATTGCCTCCTACAACATGAAACCACCACGGGTTATCCGTATGTACCAAATCAATCCCAGCTGGCAAAAAGGTATCAACAAACAGCAAAATCCACTCAAATCTTATGCGTTCTAAATTTATTTCTCTTTCCCTAGGTGCCCCCAACTACGCAAAGAAAAAAATTGCCTTCATCAATAACAAGAAAATGGCGGACGCCAAGAATGATAAGATATCAATTCCGGGCTTCGATCGGATCCTCAATTCGAAGAAAAACATCGTTTACAGTATCCCGTGGTTTTTAATCATTTCTTTAAGCGCTCTCACCTGTTCCTACCAAATTTACGACAGATTCTACATCTATTTATCTCGGCCGATCGAAACTCGAATCAATCTAATTCGAAATTCCTCCGTTAAATTCCCGTCCATAACCCTGTGTCCCGGACCCGGCAATTACATGCCATTGCTCCCCATGAGAATCCAAAGAGCAAAGGAAATGGGTGTTACATCATTTTGCCCAATAAGTATTTACAGTTTGCTCAATGCGACCTTCAACATTTCTACAGTGTGGGACCTAGTATCGTTTAATGGATCATTGCAATCGGCTTCGATAATTTCCGTAAAAAAAAAATATAAAAATACCGTATTTTACTGATTATAATAGAGCTGTGTTATTATTATGGGCGTTTCCAAAAGGGTATTTGCTACTTTTGGCCTTATTTTAAAAAATTGTACGGGTTTTATTTGACATTTAACATTGATTTAAATACAAACGGATTAGTCCTCGAATTGTAGCCACCCTTGAATAGTAGCTGCAACTGAGACACCAAGAATACTGTATTTTTGCAAAAATGGCAGTTTTGAATAAGAGACGCGGTTCTTAATCGATAAAATACCGTAATTCAAATTTATTGAAAATAATATTTTTTGGGCTTCAGAGGTCGACGACTCTTCTCGGAGTTGCATTATTCAAACCTCCTGCACTTTCACACGACGTTGTCACAAAAACTGTGTTCGGCTCGTGTCATACATATTCGTTCAGTAAGTTAATTAGAAAGCAATTGAACCTTGCGGCGATCCGGGTTTTTACTTATTAAATTATTTAAATTCAATAAGCAATCGTCGTAGAGATGCCGTACAGGACTTCTACTCTGTGGCCAAATGTTTGTCTAGGGGAATGATTTTACACAGAGTAAAGGAAAAATTAGATAGTTTTAATCGTTCAAAATACAAAGGAGGTATTATTTAAAATGTTTGGGGTCGATCTGGCTTCTTCTTCAAATATACACTCACAGTTGACCGTTGGCTCCAAGATGGCGTCGATGGCGTCGTGTGAGCGCGGGATTTTAGCGGAGTAAACTCAACGCTAAAATACGTTGCTAAAATATACTAAAAATCCTCGCGGAGCAAGCTCAACACGAGAATACGTCTTGCACACAGCGGTTTGATTATTACGGAGCAAGCTCGACGTAACAATCCGTCTTAACACAATCCGCCTTGTGGAGTTAAACTCAACACAAAGCCTTCAAATTGACAGAGCAAGCTCAATGTCAATTTACACACAGAAATGGCTTAAATTACGTGTAGTAATTCAAGCTAGAAAGTTGCTATTCCGTACAGTGGGTACAGACCAGCGATGAAACTCAATTCGTCCAAGAATCACAGATCACACTTTGCAGTTTTGGCAGAAGTTTGACACGGTTGTGAACAGTTTGGAGGTGGAATCAAGAGTGCGGGAAGAGTGGGCCAAAACCGTTTGGCTCACTTCTAAATCTGCTCAGAAAAGCTGCGCAGATGACGAGTTGCACAAAGATCACACACGGCCGCCTTCGGGTCGTGTGCAACAATTGAGCCGGGCACGCGCGAGGGGAAGGGATGCTCCGCCCAGGCACACGCCTAGCAGCATCATCAAAGTAATGCACGCTGCAGCGGGATTGGTTGACGCTGTTGCTGGGCCAAAACTTGCTGCAAAACACAATATTATTTGGGTAATATTGTGTCTTGTTTTATATTTTATTAATGTATGTTTTATTTCAATTTACATTGAAATAAAACATATAGGCTTGTTGAATATGTTTAAAAGACAATTTGGAAATATGGTGCGCACTCAAATAGGAATATTTGAGGTCACCACACTTCCCCCCCTTTTAAGAAAGAATCTTATTCTTTTCCAAAAAGAGACAGGTAAGTATGAGAATAAATACACAAGGTTTCAAAGTAAAATGGAACAGGATATATATTTATTCTTTTTTATTACAGTAAAAAAAAATAAAAAAGGAATTATTTTCAATGAATGGGCATGTTCCCCAATTATTTAGGCAACATGTCCGTTGAGTGATCGTTTGGATCTTTGTGCTCTGTGACGGTGCACAAAGGTCGGCCGGCGTTTGGTCCTGACCGGAAGCCAGGGTTGATGTGGAGCCACACTTGCTTTATGCGGTCCACACCATCCCTTCGTCCAAAACCCATCTCGAAGTACTCCTGCGGGTCTTGAGGCGTAATTCGAGCGAACACCAGGCGTTGATGCAGGATCCACGGCTGCTGTTCCTTGATGTGGTTTTCCAGCCACGCGAGGACTCGGTTGCATAAATCCTCGCTGTTCTGGAGAATCGTTTTCGTCGCGCTCGTTATGTAGCAAAAGGCGTATAATGAGCGCAAACGTTGATAGGCGGTGAGGTGGGTGGCCATACTCGATCCCCTATCTCTTGGCGGCGAATCCTTTGGAGGGGGCGGCGGTGGCGGCGACTTCTTGCAGATCGAGAGGGATCTGGATCTGCGCAAAGCCGGGGTGCGCGTCTTTGGTCTGGCACCGCAGGCCACAGGCACGACGAACTCGCGATCGTCGCTGTCGAGCCACTCCATTGGAGACGAGATGTTGCAACTCGGTGCCTCGGTCGCACGGGAAACACTCGACGTTGCCGTGATGGCAGCGTGGAGTGGAGCTGCGGATGACGGTGGTGCGCCAGCGGGACGGGCGGTGGCTCGTTCTGCTGCGCGTCGCTGCTTCAGCGCAGCCCATTCCTGCCGTAGTCGAATGGCGGATCCAGCCGGAGTTTCGCCAGTCGCCTCGGCTTGTTGCGTCAATTCGGCGAGCATCGTTGGAGGATCGGGGCGAACTGACTCCCAATCGTCCAGCAAGGCTCGTGGAAGCCCTAGCGGCACGGTCCACAATCGAGTGGCGGCGGCCAGAGCAATCTGTGGGTCGGGAAAGACTCCTTGGAACAGGATTCGAAGAAGTCCCTCCGACAACTTTCTGTTCATCTTCTGCAGCGTCCGTTGCAGTTGCTTGTCGGACTTGCACGACGTAAGCTCTCGCGCAAGCCATTGCCATTCTTTCTCTCCTTCGCGGATCTGAGCGAGTTGGTATTCGTCCAGATGCGCGAGGTACATCGTTTGGGCTGTCTCGGGAAACGATGAGAATCGCCTCCAGAGATCAGCGCACTCCTGTGCGGGAAATGGTTCTTGAGAGACGTATCCCTCAAAACGGATGACCGATGTCACGTGTGGCACGGGCACCGATGGGTCTGGTCGCATGTCGCTGGTGACTGGACGGCAAGCGAACGGCAAAGAGGTGTTGACGTCTCCTTGACCGGCTTGCAATGCGGCGATGCGTCGATCTTCTTTCGCTATCTCGTCCGACCAGTCAATTCGGCCGGAGGAGGAAGCGCTAGGCTGTGAAGCGTTGGACCTTTCTTCACGCGATGAGAGAGAACTCCTCGTGGAAGATTGGCGCGATTGCACTCGAGGTCGGCTTCGGGATGTGGGTCTCGACACGGACTTCGAATGTCTTTTTGGCGGCGTCGACTCGCGTCGGTGATGCGAGCGATGACGAGCCTTCTGGAGTGGAGGTAACCCTCCAATGGCGCCTTCCCCCGACGACTGTGTTGGGGAGGAGCGACGGCCACTGTAGGGCGACCTCGATGATCGTGACCTCGACGTGGAGCGCGGTGGCACCACGTGGATGGTGGAAGCGACCTGTACCCGGGGCTCAGGCTCTGGATACGGGTTTGGCACAAAATCAGCATGGAAACATCCGCCCATGGCTAGCTGATGCATCTCCGATTGGCATGTCGGCACCCAACGTTTCTTTCCGTCCGTTGTTACACGGAAAGATTCGTGGTAGAGGCGTACAACCTCGGCCTTGGTTTGGTCCAAGCGTTGGAAAATGTCCTCCAAAATCTGTCGACGCTCCCACGCAGGAGCGTTGAAGTAACGGCGATGGTCTCGCGTTTCTTGATTGATCACTGTGAAGGCGAAGTCGAGCAACACGTTTCGCAGTGGTCCGAAGGTGTCGCGCTTCATTGCCCACTCGAGGGCGTCGCGATGACCGAATCCATCGATTAAATAGGCGATCCGAAACTTCGTTCCCCATCGCTTGTTTAAGGCTTTTGAGAACTTGTGTCGGGCCGCCCAAAACGTCAGTCTTCCTTTAGACTTTATGATCTCCGGTGGCAAAGCGTGTCGCCAGACACCGGGAGCGGTTGGAACATCGGAGTGTAGTTCGAGATGCGTTTCCCGAAGCTGGATGATCTGTAAAAATATTCGAAGAAATAATTAAAATCCATTTTTTCGTGTAAAATAATTATTTCCGAATTTTCAGTGAATAAAATCACGGGTGAGATTTCATTCGACAGTTTAGATTCATTAAATCTTTCAAAATATTTGAAAAATCGTGAAAAACGTTGTTTCCGACGGCTATGTTTCAATGTTTGGAGCGTTGCCGTAGCAACGCCTCAAAAACGAGACACAGCGCCATCTGATGATAATAATGGCGGCGCCTTCTTGCGAAGGCGTTACCAACGAACTTTTCGCTTTTTCCGAGTGAAAATGCACTTTTAATTACTTTTCATGACTGAAAGGTAATTTTATTTTAATTTATTTACCCGGTCGTGTCTCTGTGCACGAGTTTCGCCGTTTGGATCGGCGAATAGGCCTCCTCGAAGTTGTGGTCGGGGCGGCGCGACTGGCAAACGGGCTGCAGCGTCGGCCAGAGCGGCTTGAGCTTCGGCGGACGCTTCGGCGGATTCTTCGGTGACATCCACGGATGTATTCGAAGTATTTGCGGAACCAAGCAGCGTCGAATTCGTTTCTAATTCGAGGCTGTTGGCGCCGGCTTCGCTTCCTTCTTTCGGTTCTCCTTCTTCCATTTGAACGACTAATCCAAATGGAAAAGAAAAACGAAAATTAATTTATTAGTTTTTCCTTGGAAAATTCCAAAGAAAAAACTACTTACAATTGAAGAATCTCGTTGAAATAATCCGGTTGTTTCGCTTTTGGTTTTTTGGAGTTGAGCACTTAACACACGTGTGAGATCGAAGTGAACTCAGACGCGAAGTGATCAGTTCAAATACCGGAAGTTACGTTTGGGTAACGTCGCGGTTAGTGACGTCATCCAATCTTATTGTTTGATTGGTTTGCGTATGGCTTGGGGAATTGCTCCTTACGTCATACGGCTGATCCCTGGATCTCGAGGTTAGCGAGGGGAGAAGACACATGTTGTTTTTTCCTCTCGGTTTACGAGTCCGAAGATTATATCTCTTTGTCGGCGAGGGATTTATTGTATTTAAATCGCCATCTTCATTGTCATCGGAGACTGAGTCAGATGAGTCTTTTATTTCAGATGTTTTTTGTTTCTTTTCTAAAAACACCTTTTTATTTAATTTTTTAGCAATTTCAAGCTTTTTGAAACTGTCACGAAGTTCAACGTCGTTATTCACGAGGTCTGACTCCATTTGTGGTTTGGATGAATTATCGACAGGTATTTTCTTTAATTCATCGTCATCTAACGTATTAATTATATTTTCAGTTTTTTGACCGACTTCTTCGCCTTCTAACCATACTTCCTGATCGAAACTCGGGAAATACGGAGTTAATTCAGACGAATGGACAGCTGGAAATATTTCGTTATTTTCTAGCTTTCTCAATTCTACGGATCCTCCCTGTAATACTTTGGTTATTACATATGGTCCTGTTCTTTTATCAGCGATGCCAGCTGCAATGCCGCGGGCAGCGCTCGACAAAACATGAGAATCTCTCCAAACTAAATCGTTTAATTTAAAATTGGAGAACTTCTCACCTTCTTTTTTAAGATTAACTCGTCTACGCAAATCTAACACGTGTGACATCATGTGCTGATATGTTTCGGCGATAACGGCTTCTAATTTTTGCACGTATAAATGTGGGTTTTTTGGATCTACGACCAAAATTCCTTCAGGTATTCTTGGATCCCAAGGTACTCTGAGTTCGCGAAAAAAGTTAAGAAATGCGGGAGAGAAGTCTCTTCCTCTCGTCACCGTAGTTCTCAAACTAAATGCAAATTCACGCAAATATTCGTCCCATTTGGAATGAACCGATGAATAAATTGCAACCAAATATTTGATGTCACGGTTAACCCTTTCAACCGGGTTAGCTTGTGGGTGATACGTTGAAGTTGGTGTTGGAACCATCTTGAACTTTTCACAAAATTTTTTAAAGACTTGGGCTCGAAATTGCGGGCCGTTGTCAGAAATAATTTTACGAGGGAATCCCATGCTCATGGAAAGGTGATAAATACAATTTGCTACTTTTCCAGCAGTGGGGTTACACATTGGATATAATTCTGGCCAATGAGTTGCCACGTCAAGTATGACTAAAATATGTGTGTTGTTTTTGCGCGTCCGAGGTTTCGGGCCGGTCAAATCAACACTTAGGCAGTCAAATGGGCTGTAAGGACCCATTTGCGCTGCTTCAATTTGTCCTTTCGTTCGAGGCTTGCAAGCTTGACAACGCTCGCAATGTCGAATGAATCTCGTAATGTCCGATTTCATGCCTTTCCAGGTATAAATTCGGCGCGCTCGATAAAGAGTCCTTGCAATTCCTGGGTGGCCAGAAAGTGGGTGGCCATGCATTAGCCAAATAATTTTATACTTCAATGTCTGAGGTACAAAAACTTTGAGTGCTCTCCCATCCTCCCCCAATTCATCAGACATTGTGGGATGAAATTGCATTAATAAGTCATCTTCAATTAAGAAGGTGGTTGCGTGTTTTCTATATTGTTTCCTCTGGAGTCGCGTTGTGACGTCAGGCGGAAATTGATTACAATTTAAAAAATTACGCATCAATTGGCAAACTTTATCTTCTTTTTGGGCCTTGATTATGTCTTCCCTTGTGGGAGGTTCACAATCAAGACGTTCTACAATTTTGGCGACAAATGCTTTTATTAAAACATTTGACGAAGGAACTTGGAATTTCCTTGAAATTTGCGCTCTTATGACGTCATCTGATTCCTCAGAGGAGTCATAAATTTTAGTCCAATAGTTGACGAATTCATGATCTTCCTTTTCCTCCAGTGTGGAGACAGGAAGTTCATGAAATTTTCCCATTTTCCAATTTCGTTGAGGTGATGGACAGTAAGATAATAATTCATCATTATCTCCATCATCTTCAGGATTTTCCGGTTTGTCAATCGGTGATCTGGATAAAGCATCCGCTAAAACATTTAGTGGACCTTTAATATATTGTATTTCGAAAGAGTAGCGCATTAGCTCCATTTGCCAACGCGCTAACCTTCCGGCAGGTTCGTCTAACTGCATCAACCATTTTAATGCTTGATGGTCAGTCCTTACTATGAATGTTGTAAATTCCAAGTAATGTCGAAATTTACGTAATGCCCAGATTACCGCTAGGCACTCCAATTCTGTGGCGCTGTAATTTATCTCAGCAGGTTGCAAACTTCTGCTGGCATAAACACAAGGCACTTCGATATTTTGATCATCGATTTCCCTCATTTGCATAAGCGCGGCGCCAAGTCCTTTTCTGCTGGCGTCGGTATGCACAATAAATGGTTCTGTCAAATCAGGCATGGCCATTGTTTCTGCATTCGTCAAAGCATCTTTTATTTGATCAAAAGCTTCTTGATGAATTTCTGACCAAATAAATTCCACATCCTTTTTGAGTAAAGGACGTAGAGGTTCTGTCATGACTGCTAGATTCTTGAGTAATCTGTGAAAAAAGTTCACCATTCCCAAAAATCTTTGCAACTCTTTCAAATTTGAAGGAGCTGGCATTTCTTTAATGGCGGCGACTTTTTTAGGGTCGACACTAACTCCTTGAACACTTAACTTGTAGCCAAGAAAAGTTAATTCTTTTCTGCCAAATTTTGATTTTTCTGGATGAACATGAAGATTTGCATTTTCAAGTTTACTCAGAATTTCTTCCAGATGAATCATGTGTTCTTCAAAATTTTTAGATATAATAATTATATCATCGAGGTATGCCCATGCGAATTTTCGATAGGCGTCCCCCAAAATCTTTTCTATCAACTTTTGGAAAGTTGACGGCGCATTTACGAGACCAAAGGGCATGACTCGAAATTGTAGTCGACCCAAAGGGCTCCAAAACGCAGTTTTAGCACGGTCGTTCGGATGAACCTCTATTTGCCAATAGCCTTTTGACAAATCTATCGTTGTGACCCATTCAAATCTTCCGAGTTCTCGCAAGATTTCCTCAATGCTCGGCATTTGAGGAGGATCGTATAATGTATGTGCATTGAGTGGTCTAAAATCAATGCATAGTCTCGGATCACAATCCGGACGCATCACTAGAACTATTCGCATTCCATAGTCTCCAGTGGCTTGTTCGACGTACCCATTATCCAACATATCTTGACAGATTTGACGGATAATTTCACGTTTCTGTGGATTTACGCTTTTAAACGGAACTCTAATTGGAACTTTAGTGTCCAGTTTAATTTCATGCCTAACGAGGTGTGTTCTACCTGGTCGGCGAGATAAAATCTTTTCATGTTTCTTTAATACTCTTTCAAGCATTAAATTATTTTCCATTGACAAATTAGCGTCGCTAACAAGTCTTTGTACTATATTTTCTTCATCGGCAACTTTAGCTTGACATGCAGTGGCGGAACCAGCTTTCATGTGATTTGCTTTAATAAAGTCGCGTTTCATGATTTCTTCGGGTGGATCAAGGAACTCTTGATAACGATCAAGAATCGCTTGAGGAACAAAAGGTAAATCTTCTTTCAAAGACTTGACAAAATTCCAAGACATGGTCTTAGGATTTGGTTGAATATTGAGTCGATTCATGAAATCACATCCTAATAAAATAATAGGATATTTATTTCTTAAAATTATGAATGGATGACTTAACATCCTGTGAGTCCACGCAAAAGAAAGTAGGAGAGTTCTTTCAGGGACTACATCTTCTGAAGCAGTCGTAACTCTCACATCCGGTCCAATTGGTCGAATTTCGTCTTCCATCTTCAGTGAAATTACTACGGAGTAGGCCATGAAGCTTCGATTAGCTCCAGAGTCTAACATCCCTGTTATCATACCGTTTGCCGTCTGCAATCGAATTGTCGGCAAATCATTGCTGTTTGGTATGTCCGCGTATTTGCATTTAAAACGTCGCGGTGGTTTAATTTCTATCGGCGGATCCAATGGTAATTCGTCCAATAAATCATTAGTGACTAGCGTTGTAGCCATTAATTTTTCAATACAATCGTCAAGACCAGGTAAATCAATTTTATCTGACCTTTCAACAATTTCAGGTGTTGGCCTAGCTTTTTCATCAAGTAAAGTAACAGCATCTTTTATTTTAGATTCCCAATCAACTTTTATTTGTTGAACTTTTTCTTTAAAAAATTCTTCAGTGATGTTTTCATTTTGCAGCACAAGCCTTAAACTGGAAACATCAATTTTTGGAAATACTAAATTATTTTCGATTTCTAATTTAATCTGAGTATTCAAAAATTCATCTAAAATTTGAGATGGTGTTAGTTCTTTTTCCGAGGCGTTGGGCGTCGCATCCACTAGACCGTCTGGATGCGCGCTTACAAGTTTTTTAGAAGTTCGCCGATTGATTTCATCGATTTTTCGAACTCCTCAATGATCTTGTCTTTGCTCGATTTCCTATCAGGACATTCTTTAGCCCAATGTCCCAATTTTTTACAAATATTACACGGGTCAGTAGCAGGCGATTTCGCGACTTTTGGCGAAGGCGAACTTGAACGTTTGGCTTCGTCCTTTTTAGGGGTCGGCGACTTCGATCTACTGAGCGCGTCTGTCTTTGGTGAACCAAAAGTAACGTTTTTAGGCGCCATCTTTGGTCCAAATTTTCGAGCTACTGCGTTATTACGGGCTAATAAAGCAGCTGCAGCCTCGCTTTCTGGTTCCGAGTCAGATTTCTCTGGTTCAGAAGCAGTTTCCATTTCAGTCACTTCGGCTAAGTGAGCTTTAGGGGTTGGATGTGGATTTTTCCCATCCGATCCCTTTTTAGATTCCTTAGCAGTCTCTGCCAAAAAATCTCCTCGTTTTGGGGGTTGCAAAAGAGGGGTATTAGCAAAACGTGTATCTTTAGCTAATTCCTTTCTCCGTTGCTGTCGCTTAGCGTACGCAACTTTTTCATCAGCTGGTAGATAAGCTTTATAATTTTCGTCAATCCTTATTTGATTGGCTCGCATAAATTTGGCTAATTCAGCGAAACCACCCGGATAAGGTGCTCGTACTGAAAGTAGAACATTTTTTGAATAATCTGTCAATCCACGTCGGAATTGACGATCAATGGCTGCATCTCCCATCGTATAAGGGAGAGTGACCAATAAATCCTCAGTCCTTCTTAAATAAGAGCGAAGACTTTCGCCTTTATTTTGAGAAAGATTATCCCACATTTGTAATAAGTCTTCACTTGACTCTCCATACTCAGTCATGAATTCTTCTACAAAGTGGTTCCAATTTTGAAATTGTTTAGAATAAAACCATTTCTCAGCTCGGTCTATAAGAGCTTTAGGTACTACTCTTTTCAAAGCAGTGTGACATGCAATGCCATTCAACCTTGAAATTCGTAAAACTTCATCTAAAAGAGTGGATCCAGCTTCCCATTCTCCATCGAATAAAGCGGGTTTGATGTGATCCCATCTAATAGTTCTTTCATCAACTAGATCGTGCGTCCAGTTGTTGGCAGTGTATTGAGCAATTTTCTGTCGTAGTGCAATGTCAGCATTATCGGCAGTAGCGTCAGATCGATCGGAAGATCGACGATCAGCTAATAATCGATCAATTTCTTCAGCAGTGTAATAATGTGTATTACGCCGAGAAGAATGGCCTCGATGTCGACGTCGATGAGATCGATGTCGATTATCGCGTTCTTGTTGCGCATTCACATCAGAATCCGACCTTGAATCAGATTGTGAATTTGAAGGCGTGTTAAAATGTGGTGTTTCAGGTGGGTCGGGTGGGTCGCCGTCATCGTCTGGCGGTCGACGTCCACCTCCAGGTGGTCCATCTCCATG
Source organism: Strigamia acuminata (assembly GCA_949358305.1). Taxonomy (NCBI): domain Eukaryota; kingdom Metazoa; phylum Arthropoda; class Chilopoda; order Geophilomorpha; family Linotaeniidae; genus Strigamia; species Strigamia acuminata. The sequence goes on from OX442314.1 coordinate 4,475,985, forward strand.
TCCATCTGGATTTCCTCCATCTGGTGGATTTCTTCTATACTGACCCCCACCTGGCGGGCTTTCATGTCCGTCGGGTGGTTCGCGTGCTGGATTCGTGTCTCGTCGACTTCTTTTCGACGAGTCTTGCTGTTGAGCCAGTGGTATCATTCGAGTAACATGAATACCAGTTTCATGCCGCCTATTTCGATCATCTACCATTCCCAACAGTCGGTCACTGTTGTGAAAAATAGGATTTCGATTACCTGGGAGCGGATTGCGATCAGCTCTCCGTTCCTCGGAATCTGAAGGACGTTTTCTTTTTGAGCGATGGCGGCGACGCGAACGTTGGTCGTCATCACTCGATAATCCAGATTGGCTACTTAACTCTGAAACAACGGAAATTGTTATTGTTTCGGGAGTCAAAATAGGGACAGTTGGCGCAGCCATTTCTGGTTGCACCAATTGGTCAGTATAATTTCTTGCTTGCAAACGATCTTTCATTTCTGCAAGCTCTTCTTGAGCGCGCAACAAATCAGCTCGGAGAATTTCATTCTCATTTATTTGATTTTGCGATTCTTCTGGTTGTAATCGCTTAGCAGGGTTGCTAGACTTGACTTGTCCGCTCGTACTGGGTTGATCCAGCGAGTGGAAAATCTCGTCTTCACGCTTAGCTATTTTGCTTTCGCGAGTACGCTGTGTTTTAGCACGTGTGTCTAATTCAGCAGCATATCTCACTAGTTGATTATGATTGCGTTGGTAGTGGTCTGCCAAATCAATCAGTTCTTTATTTTTCTGCTCCAGTTTACTTTTGGTAAGCTCGAGCTGTCTTCGCGCCTCTTGGTGTGAGCGAATTGAAAGTTCATTTCTAGTATTCATTTTAGAAAGATCTTCCACTTCACCTTTTAATCTGTATTCTCTAGCTTTTTGGGCTAGAAATTCCTCATTTTGTCGATTGAGTTCCATATGTTGGAGCTCAACCTCCGCTTTTTGTTGTTGAAGCTCAGCTTCTTTTCGCTCCATTTCAAATTGTAAATTTGAAACGGCGCGGTCAGTGTGAAGTCGTATCATGGCGCGATGAATCTCTTCCACCGTCATGTCGTCCGTTATTTGGGCGCCATCCTGGCGTGCTTGATTTCTCAAAGCATCCAACATGGTCATGCGAGGAGGTGATTCGTGAGACGATTCACTTTCCATTTCACGTAACGTATTTTCCACTTCCTCCAGTGGAAGTGGCGGGAGTTCTTGGTCGTTAGAACTCGCACTTGAAGCGCTTAATGCTCTAGCAACTTCATTTTCAGCATCCTTAAGTTGTTTCGGATCTGGAACTGGTGTTATTTCTTCAGAAATAATTTTTTCCATAAGCATTTCAGGCTCGAGAGCCGGCAAAACCGTCGCTGCTCGTTTCTGAGTGCTTGGTCGACCTCGCTGTCGTTTTACAATTTGCATTGGCGTCGCCATTTTGTCAAATTGAAAAAGAACAATGGAAATAAAGGATTTTTTCGCAAAAATCGGATTTTAACAATCAAAACTATCCCGGACGGGCCCCCAAGTGCGGCGATCCGGGTTTTTACTTATTAAATTATTTAAATTCAATAAGCAATCGTCGTAGAGATGCCGTACAGGACTTCTACTCTGTGGCCAAATGTTTGTCTAGGGGAATGATTTTACACAGAGTAAAGGAAAAATTAGATAGTTTTAATCGTTCAAAATACAAAGGAGGTATTATTTAAAATGTTTGGGGTCAATCTGGCTTCTTCTTCAAATATACACTCACAGTTGACCGTTGGCTCCAAGATGGCGTCGATGGCGTCGTGTGAGCGCGGGATTTTAGCGGAGTAAACTCAACGCTAAAATACGTTGCTAAAATATACTAAAAATCCTCGCGGAGCAAGCTCAACACGAGAATACGTCTTGCACACAGCGGTTTGATTATTACGGAGCAAGCTCGACGTAACAATCCGTCTTAACACAATCCGCCTTGTGGAGTTAAACTCAACACAAAGCCTTCAAATTGACAGAGCAAGCTCAATGTCAATTTACACACAGAAATGGCTTAAATTACGTGTAGTAATTCAAGCTAGAAAGTTGCTATTCCGTACAGTGGGTACAGACCAGCGATGAAACTCAATTCGTCCAAGAATCACAGATCACACTTTGCAGTTTTGGCAGAAGTTTGACACGGTTGTGAACAGTTTGGAGGTGGAATCAAGAGTGCGGGAAGAGTGGGCCAAAACCGTTTGGCTCACTTCTAAATCTGCTCAGAAAAGCTGCGCAGATGACGAGTTGCACAAAGATCACACACGGCCGCCTTCGGGTCGTGTGCAACAATTGAGCCGGGCACGCGCGAGGGGAAGGGATGCTCCGCCCAGGCACACGCCTAGCAGCATCATCAAAGTAATGCACGCTGCAGCGCGATTGGTTGACGCTGTTGCTGGGCCAAAACTTGCTGCAAAACACAATATTATTTGGGTAATATTGTGTCTTGTTTTATATTTTATTAATGTATGTTTTATTTCAATTTACATTGAAATAAAACATATAGGCTTGTTGAATATGTTTAAAAGACAATTTGGAAATATGGTGCGCACTCAAATAGGAATATTTGAGGTCACCACAACCTTGTCGCCATTTTCTATATTTTTCAGACGATCTAATTCCCTACAAGAAAGACGACTACTCCATTCTGTTTGATTTTAAACCAAATTTTCTCTTTTGCTCCCCAAACATCAGCGCATTGGTACGATCCATTTTTCAATCCTTTTAGCAATTCAACTAAACCCAAATCTTTTCTTTATCTTATCAAGTTCATGCTTCACAATAATGACGACATCATTAATTACAAAATGTCGACTGGATTTCAGCATCACGAGCCACACACTGTGAAAAAATTTGGATTGTCCGCAAAAAGAGTTAGTTCTAAAAATTGATTTTATTCAGGCTGATCAGTTTGTACGAACACGCTAGAGTCTAGGGAGTTCATAAACTTTTTAGCATTGCGACCCATTTTTAAGACGGGCGATCTTCCACATATGATTAATATCTTCAATATTTTAATGCAGTTCAGGATTTTGAATCGAACCGAACAACCATGCGACACAGGTAAAATTGTAAGCAAATGTGAAATAAACTGCATTGAAAACGCCCTGAAAAACATCAGCCACTGCAGGTGAGAACAACATATCGAATCACAATTAATTAATTCAATTCAATTCAATTCAATTTAATTACGTAATCAAATTATAGGTTTCCTTTCACTTCGCTTTCCGAGCTGCCGTTGTGCGCGAATGAAAGTGAAGCGGCTGCTGGGTGGTTCAACGCGATGAAATTGGCAATATCTTTCAACTATTTGGAAAAATGCACCTGTCCCAAAAAATGCGATGAAATACTGTACACTGAACATGTGAAAGAAAATGGGCCATCCCGTGATTCGCGATTATTCATCTACTTTGATGATAATGTGATCGAAGAAATCGAAGAGTCTTACAGCTACGGTTTGATCTCTTTCATGTGCGACGTCGGGGGCAATTTGGGACTTTTTCTAGGACTAAGCATACCTGCTGTGTTTTAGCTTGTGGAGTCATTCGTCCTTTGCTCTTTCAAAAAATTGACATAATATTGATATTTATCACCTCATGTTATGCTATGATATCGTGTTGCACAAAAAATCATTCTGTAATAAAATAATTAAAAATTAATAATTAAAAAAAACCTTTGAACTGTAATGTGATTTCTATTGGACCAACAAACAAAGTTAGAGTGCAACAACCACAGCACCATTCATATCACAAGAATAATATGCTCTTGAATAATTAAACTGTTCGATATATGAAGGTATTTAAGAGCATATTGGATTGAATCAACCACAGTAAATAACTTGGAAAAAAAAGATATGTAATTCTTTTTTTTTAAATTAATAATTGTACCCGGTGAAACTTGGCATTTCCAGGTCCACACGACAACAACAACGTTGGTAAAAATCCGTAAAAATCACAAACGTGATATAAGAGTTAGTGCTCTTATAAATTAAAATTGATTTAAGCTTACTCCAGATTATCAAAGAATCAACAAAGACTAGATTTTAATTATTTATATAAAATATTGGTTTCAATCTAAGGTATGAATCAAACACAAACAAAAGAAATGTGTTATCAAAGCGAATGCTATCAAATAATACTTAAATAATTAAACAGTTAATTTTAGTTACACCAATTAAATAAATATAAGAATATATGAACTTTTTTGTAATAATAAATTAAAAATTGATTTTTCAACCTATCACCTCCTATATTTGTAACATGTTCACATTTATACTGCAATGTGACTTCTACGTGACAATCTAATGGTACCACCACGACTTGTTGCTATGAATCATAGCAATCCCAGCTGGCAGAAATGTATGTGTAAAGGTGGAAACACAAGGGAGCAGGTAAAATTCCAAAGCTTGCTAGTACAAGAACAAGTTTTAAAAGGGGAGTCATTTAGACAAGCTCACTTGACCGCTTTTGGTTTACCAGCTTAACTGGCAAACTCAAGCTAGCTAGGTAGCTAGCCAGAAATTCCCGCCAAAATCTCCTCCAAGAATTTCCTCACGATTCTGATTGGCTGTCAAAGTCACATGACCAAAGCACCAGCAAGCTTGAAGCTGGTAAATCAAACTCAGTTTGATAGGAGTGGGTGAGTACAAAATCGCTTCAAAACAAAGCTTTGAATAAAAACGCAAACTTGTGTTTGCTCAAGCAGGTGAGATTTTAGCCGCTTTTTCTACTAAAAGCAAGCTTTTAAATTTTACCCGTTCCCTTGTGTTTCCACCTTTAGACTCATACAAAATGTTAAACTTCTACTTCTAATTGCATTAATCATTAATTCTATCTAATTACATAGGTAACACACCCTCAGAATATACCAGGAAAAAATTAGCCTTCATAAAGTATCAGAAAACTTCCACTATGCGAAAGGATATGGACCGCGAAGCCAACGCTTTGAAGATATATATTGAAGGCCTTTATCGTGTTCTCAATTCAAAAAAGGGATTCGGTTATAATTTCCTTTGGTTTCTAGTAATTTCATTCAGTGCTCTTACTTGCTTATATCAAATTTACGATCGATTTAGCGTATTTTTATCGCGCCCCATTGAAACCAGAGTCACTTTGTCTCGTAATTCGTCCGTAAAGTTTCCATCCATAACTCTATGTCCCGTCAACAACAACTATATACCTTTAGCTATGATGAGATACCAGAGAGCAATTAAAACAAAAGAGAAAAATCTCTGTAAAGTAAACTATTATAGTTTTCTAAACGACACGCTTAACGTTTCAACTCTATGGGACCTTATGTCCTTTAACGGCACATTGGAAAAGGCTGGAGTACATTCTGTAAGAGATTGAAAAGAAAATAATTAATTTTTTTCTCCAAATTCTCATTCGATTTTTCAACAGAGATCTTCAATAATCATTCAACAAAAATTAATGGGTTTGCCAACTCTCCCGGTTGAAATTATTACAAAAACTGTATTGGGCTCATGCTTCACATATTCCTTCAGTAAGTTTATATTCGTACATTAATTTCCTCTTCCTTTACTGAAATTTCCAACATATTCTTCAGAAAATCTTATTCGCTTTCGAAAAGATGACTTCATGATTGTGTTTACTTTATACCAGAACCGCCCCGGTAAGGACACACCATTTTGTACTCCATGTTTCACAACATGGGTAAGGATAACAATCGTATTACCATACTTTAAGTGGCATGCCGGTATAGCCTGGGTTTGACCAGACTGCCGGTAAACCCCGTTTCACCGGCTTGTGCCATTATGATAAAATACAATTCAACGAAAATTAAATCAAAGCAAGCTATAAAAGCGTTTTTAGATGTCCAAAATGCAAGTAATTAGCCTAAGTTTTCACAAATTTTAATAACAACCTTCAGAAAATTTAAAAAAATCAAATTTCTTGCCAGAATTCCAACATTTGGGCATTGTTGGTTTTTCGCTGGTACTAGCATGTTTCACTTTATACTGGCTTTCGGGTAAAACCTTTGTAACTAAAATTTTCAAAAGTTGGTAATTTCCTGCACCGGTTTGCTGCTTAAAGTGGGGTAAAATTGTACTTAATTGTCCAGCTCTAGCTGATACTAAAATCATGCCGTTTCTTCCTTCAATAAGTTTATGCTGCACAATCACGATGACATTATTAATTACAAAGTATTAAATGGGTTTAGAGCTCACAAACCAAACACCTTTCACGCATATGGATTGTCTGCAAAACAAGTTGGTTTTTCCAGTATTTTCCTTTAGAAATTTGAAATTTATTTATAATCTCATTAGTTTAAAATTTTGAATCGACTCAAACGACCCTGCGATTCAAACAAAGTTGTAAGCGAGTGTGAAAAAAACTGTCTTGAAAATGTCCTCAAAAACACTAGCCATTGCAGGTAAGAACTACAATTTGCGCCCAGTATCTTGATGCTAAATTCGTACTGTGCGTCCCATTGTGCGCAGACGATTTTCTAATTCTAGTTGTTATTTAGCAGTATTAAGCCTAATATTAGGCTTAATAATGTGACCGCTTGGCCACCCACAGGTTACCAGCGTCACTGCCACACGCCGCCCAATGGCCTTAAGGTCATCCCTCCTCGCGGATTGGTATGACCCAGTATAGGGAAGGAGAGAGCTGAGTGGTGTGCTGAGGAGAGAGAGTGTAGAAGAGCGCTGGGTCTCAACCGAGACAGTTGTGTAGGAAGTAAGGTCTTGTAAGGCCAACAAGGGTAGTCGTGCCCTGAGTTGACTCTGCTCTCCTCCCCATTCACCACTGTGATGCTCAGTAGTGTGATGATGGCTCTGCTAAAGCCTCCATGAGCGATTGCATGTGTCGCACAGGTAAGTACGGCAGAATGTTACGTTTGACCGGCCATGTAATACATGAGGTTCTCACCCTGTTTGACGGGTCAGTTGTTGGTGTGGCATGCCTTCGCGGCACTGCCAACACGCGGGTAGACGAGTCTCTAACCCCTAGACAAACGGATTAAAGGCCAACAACCAACAATCTAGAGTCTCTAGTCTTCTTTATGTGAGTGTCCCAAACCACGGTAACCAGTCCGCTGGCTGCCATGGCAAAGACCATACCAGTCACAATAATGCTAAAATAAAGGAAATAAAGCAAATAAACACATTATTAACAGCAATTTACACTGTAGAACCAAAATATGGCTGTTTATTTGCTTTATTTTAGCATTATTAGGCCTAATGTTATGCTTAATAATTGTCTGCGCAAAATGGGATGCCCAGTACAAATTTAGCATCAAGATATCAAGACAAAACGAATTGAATTTAATTTTTGCTTACAGTAGAATGCTATTCTTGTTTATTAAAGATTGCCTTTTGTTTCTTTCTCCAATCTGCCGTTGTGTGTGAATGAAAATGATGCAATAGATGCACACTTGAAAGCAGAGCAGCTGGCTATTACTTTTGATTATTTAGAACAATGCAACTGTTCTAAAATATGCGATGCCATTTTGTACACTGATCATTTGAAGGTGATCGATAATTCTGACAAGTCAGTGTTAGCCTTCTATTTTGACGACAATATGATTGAAGAAATTGAAGAATATTACAGCTACACGTTGATTCCCTTCATCTGTGATGTTGGTGGAAATTTGGGTCTTTTTCTCGGATTAAGCATCCCTGGCTTATTTCAGGTTATGGAGTCATTCGTTGCTTACTTTTTCAAAAAACCCACCTCAAATTAAACTTAACAACTTTATTGACTATTGATTATCATATCATTCAATGTATCTTTGTTATTAAAGGGTTTCACAAATGAAACGCTGAAGGCGCTAAAATGTGTGTTCCAATAATCACAATCAATGCATTATTGAGGACCCACGCCAGGTTCAATTGATTATTTTGCAAGTCATATAACTTTTATTTATACTTTATTTTATTTTTGTTATTTATTTATTTGTTTTTGTTGAATTAAATTGATTATTTATTTAATAATTTACAACAAATTCTCTTTTTCCTTATTTTAAGCATACTTCAGCACTAACAACTCCTTTTCAGACGATTATACATAAGTGCTGAAGTGCTGAAGCGATTATTCATGTGATTGGCCCAAAAGGTCACATGACAATTGTTTTAGCAGAATAATCGGCGCCTTCAGCATATCACTTTTGAAACCCCTTTTTGTATTATTATCATGTTGCTCATGCTTTACGCTACATCGATCATGTTAATGTCTTGTTGTGCTTTACTAATGATCTAAATAAAAGGAAAACGCTCTTATTAATTAAGTCCAAGTATAAATTGTGCACTCTATCTATTCACGTTGAACGAGGCCATTTTGTGTTCTGTAAATTACCTCACTAAGTGCATTCGAAAAGTCATTAAAACGAATGTAAACACATTTAGACTCGTTTTTGCACAGCATTTAAACAAATTAATTCATGTAAATGTAAATGTAATGTAAAAGCAATTGTTTTTTATACATACCTACTTAATTGCATTTATCAAAATCAAAATTTAATTTACAGCAGCAAGATATAAAATTTATAGCGAACATTCAACTTTTATTTTGAAAATACGGAGTAGCAATTTTTAATCAAAATATTTAAATAGTTATTCTCGTTTTGTTCTATTTTCAATTCATAAATTGTGTGTACTCTGTCTATGTATCTCTATGTGATTAATTTATTAGGTCAATAAAGCAAATCCAATTAATCTTGAGGAAAGGTGCTTCAAAAACTAATTTCACTTCAATTTAATATCTCCTTTTAAATTTTTAAAACTTGTTCAACACACAAATTTTCTTCTCTCCAACCTAAAATTGAATTTCCAAATAAAAAGATTTTTATGTACACAAGTCTCAATCTCCAACCAGTCAATAGTCAAACAGTCCACATCATTGAGACCACCACCAGTTCTTTTTCAGTTCAACAAAAAAAGCAAAAAAAAAAAAAGATTTTTTTCTGCAGTATTTTCAATCACAAAAGCAATGAACCAAACCAAAAGACTGTAAAAAAAAATAATCCATTTTAAATCTGTACTAATACCGGTACAGTCAAAACTCTTTATTACGAATCGCCATATAACAAATTATCGATATAACAAATACCTAAAAATGGCTGGTTTGGTTGGCTGACCATAGAACACCATGTTAAAAAATTTAAGTATAACGAATTCTCGTTGTAACCAATCGATTTTTCGGATTCCTTGCGATTCGTTGTAAAGAGTTTCGACTGTACTTATAACTACCGTACTCGTACGTGTCTCTCTACATGCATCTGTGTGCGATTTCTTTAACGAGACAATAAACCCAATCCAATTAATCTTGAGAAAAACTGCTGTTAAATATTTCAAAAAGTAATTTCATCTCAAACCTAATATCTCCTCTTTAATTTTTAAAACTTAATCAAAACAACAATTTTCTTTGTTCGACTTAAAATTGAATTTCCAAACAACAAATTCTTATACACACAAGTCTCAAATTAATTGAAAAAAAATTCTAAAATCAATTCTTTTCAGTAATCTGTTAAATATTTACAAACTTTTAAAAAAAACTGTTCCCAATTCTTTACTTCTGATCTAGAAAATAAGTTATTGAATTTTGGATCCACAATAAAAAAAAATAATACCTCTTGAGAATGGATGTGCTCCTAAATATTTAATCAGGCAATTTCATTTCAATTCATGTCATTTTTTTTAAAGAAAAAATGATTAAAAATATAATTCACTAATTATATTTCTTTCAATTGAAAATTGTATTTCCAATCAATAAACTGCCAACTTTCTACCAAAATTTCCTGTGTGATTATCTTCACTTTCATCCTAGACATCATTAAGATGCCACCTCGACCGCCGCAAGTTCGACTTACTCTTCACACCAATACATGCTGGGCAAAAAGTATACTTGTAGTAAGAATACCGGTATGCAATAATGATATTAACTTCACTGTTTTTCCAACAGAGAGCACTAAAAAACTAAATATTAAGAATCAACATGATCGAGAGAATGCTTACAACAATGCAATCCCAGGCCTAAAGCCAGGCAGAGGCTTCGTTTACAATTTCCTGTGGATTATACTTGTTTCTTTCAGCACACTCGCTTGTTCTTATCAAATTTACGATCGATTCTGCTTCTTTCTATCTCATCCGATTGATACCAAAGTCCGTTTAATTCATAATTCAACCATCAAGTTCCCATCAATAACTTTATGTCCATACATCGACAACTACGTGCCTTTGGTTGGCGTTAGAAAAGAAAAAGCAATAGAAAGAGGAATGAATATCACAGAGTTTTGCAAAGTACACTATTTTAGTTTTCTAAGTGATTCTTTTAACATTACGACCTTGTGGGAACATATGTCTTTTACTGGAATCATGCAGAGAGCCTATGACCTTTCGGTAAGAAAAGAGCGGCATTATAAGAACTATTTATCCTAAAATACAAAAAAAAAAAAAATTTAGACATCCAAAAATCACACAGATGCAAATGGATTACACGATTCGCCTTTATTCTCTGTCAAAACTGACACGAAAGCTATATTGGGGACTTGTCACACGTATTCCGTCAGTAAGTTCCATAACAAAATTTTCTAATTTTTTTTAAATCGATATTTGATTATTGCATGTTTGTTTTTAGAAGATCCTGTTCTCTTTGAAAAAGATGATTTCATGCTTGTGTTTGCGTTCCAAAAAGAATTGCCACTTTGCGCAGATAATGACATTGCCACGGTAACAAAAAAAATAGAAATGAATATTCAAATAAATTTAATTCCTGTTTTAAAATAAGTTTGTGCTGCACAATGATGACGACATTATGACTTACAAGTTGTCCACAGCTACCATGCTGAAGCCTCGCACCAGACTAGTGTATAGCTTGTCTGCTAAGAGAGTTAGTTTTGTGATTCTCAAGTGCAGTAGAGCATCGATTATCAAAACACCGGTTATCCGAACAATCGGTTATCCGAACAACGGTGATCCGATTTTTATCGATGTTTAATCAAATTTTAATGCTTTTTAATTGTTTTTGTCCATTTTTGATTGCTTCTTAACAATTTTTTATAAATTTTTTATTTACTGTATGTATGCAGTACAGTATGTATATAAAAGTAATGTTCGATTATGCAAACAAATTGGTTTTACCAACACCTAGAATGTACTTCCTAACTGTGCTGAAACCGGCACAATTCCTTGTGGTGCTAATACACCACAGTCTCCCAATTAGTTCGGATAATCGATGGTCTACTGTATGTATGATGTCAAATTAACTACTAACATTTCATTTATTAAAGTTCAAGATTTTGAATCAAACAACGAGCCCGTGCGACACTGTTAAAGCTGTAAGCGAGTGTGAAAGAAACTGCTTTGAAGATGCTTTGGAGAATGAAGTTGACTGCAGGTAAGAGATTGAGAAATATTTCTACTGTCACATAAAAATCACTTAAAAAAATCAACAGATTACCAATGTCTTCTGTCTCGGAATTGCCGATGTGCTCAGAGTTCTTTGAAGTGCTTATTTCGGGCATACAAACATTGGACCTCACCCTTTCGTTTGATTACACAGAAAAATGCGATTGTCCTAAAGTATGTGACGAAATATTGTACACTGATCACTTGAAAGAAATTGATCAATCCAATCAATCAATCTTATCCCTCTACTTTGAAAATAATCTGATGGAAGAAATCAAAGAGTATTACAGCTATCAGTTCACATCATTTATCAGTGATGTCGGTGGGAATTTGGGTCTATTTTTAGGATTAAGCATTCCTGGCATTTTTCAACTTGGACAATTTATCATTGTTTATGCTGTGAAAAACATCAATTGCAAAATGAATTTTTAGCACTATATACAAATTAAATTTAAAAAATTAATTTGTGTACTTGTAGAATATACCACTCTTTTACTACGTTTACATGCACCAAATATTTTGAATGGTGAATAATTTGAGTAGTGAAAATCAAATTGTTGTGTTTACATGCAGAAAATAATTCGCAATTACTTTTGGTTTTTGACCAATGGGAAAGAATAAGCGCGAAAAAATATTCCACGCTTATTCATTTGCCTTTATTCATTCGCCTTTATTCATTTTGCGGTTGCGCAATTTCTATATTCTGAATTCCAAAGAATAATAATAATAATTAATAAATAAATAAATAAATAAATAAATAATGATTTATTCCTCAAGAATTAAATTGAGTGGGTGCCCCTCAACAGCCAAAGGCCTACAGGGAGGGACACCCCGACAAGTAAATCCAAAGAAATAGACAACAAACTAAAGACAAAAACACTTAGACTAGGACATTAAAAAAACACAGACAACCATCGCGCAAAGAGCAGGAGAAAAAAATCCAGACCCACCAAAGAACTATTACAATTGGACATAATACCGGTACGACCCACCGGAAGATGTGGATCTAAAACAGCAAAAAGCTGCGAGGCTCTACGCATAAAAAAGGAGGCCGGCAATCTCAAAGAGAGCAGAGCTAGAATGTCTAAAGCCGTAATACGACCGTGAAATAAACGAAAGGCAAAGACACAATTGGCCTTCATCAAAGCCGAAGAAATCGGGATCAAATTCAAACGAGACTTAACCAAAAGAACAAATAGGAGACGCAGCGAACACAAAGACTTCAAAGAAAACACAACCTGTAAATAATTCCCAAATATCTGGCACAACGCGCAACAACACCGTTAACGTGGGAACAAAAAGTAAGCCCGTCATCGATAGTCACACCTAGGGTTCTACAAGTAGAAAGCCAAGGTATCAGAGTGTCCGCAAAACTGTAAGAGAAACAAATCTTGACCTTCTTACGTGAAAAAGATAGCACCATAGATTTTTTCAGATTGACAGACATACGGTTGACAGACATACGGTTCACGGACATCCACTCAAGAATCTCATCAAGACAACACTGAAGACAAACACAATCCGCAATCGAACACACTCTAACACCCACCTTAGTGTCGTCTGCAAACAAGGCAAGATGATAATGTTGTTATTTTGTGTCACCTGGTCCAATGTCTTTGAAATCCCGTATGAGGGTCTCCCACCGCCAGGGGGAGTTGAATGTACCACTGACCAATCACGCGACTTCCGGTTACGTTGCGGGAACGTGGAGATCGTTGCTATAACGTGCGAGCGGAATAAACGAAGTATATCAGCAACAATCCATGCCATCTCTTCTCATTTAATTCCAACAGATAATCGTGAATAAAGCCAGAAAGGTCGTTTATGAAAATTAAAAACAAAATAGGACCAAGAATGGACTCCTAAGGAACTCCAGTGGCACAGGTAAAAGGAATAGAACAGACAGAGTCCCCACATTTGACAAAAGCCAAGCGGGAGCTTAAGAAACTCTCAAACCAAACACAATAGCGGGAGGTCAGACCATAGAAAGACAATTTAGTCAATAGCAGAGAATGATCAATCGAATCAAATAATAATAATAATAATAATAATAATAAAAATAATATTAATAATAATAATAATAAGGGGAGGCAGCGCCCCCCTTGACCCCTGTGAACCTAACCTTACCCGTTTTTTTTTAAACAAATCCTGCTATTGACATTTTTCAGTATATGATCTGAATAATCGTGGAATGAATAACAGCGGAACTTAAAAATCGGTTATTGATTAACCTCAGAATTGTAAAATGGGAAATTGTCAATAGCGGGATCTGACAAAGAAGATGATAATCTGATGATAATCAGATGATAATCTGATGATAATCTGATTGTTGCGATCCACCATGAAAGGCATTAACACTCCAACAGTATACAAATGTCTCAAATGGAAAAAATAACAAGAAAATATTAAACTTCCTAATGCAGTCCTTGTGAGAACCGAGTTGATTGAAGATTGAGCAACTACTGAGTTTTATTCTGGTGAATAATATTTTGGGAAGGGTTGGTCAAAGTACAAGTACAAAGTACAAAGTTTGTTATTCGATATTAAAACAATGAGGCGATATTATTCGATATAGCTGGCAATATTATTCGATTATACATTTAAACTAAACAAGCGATATAAAACGTATATAGGGAATATTATTATTTAATTTCCACACGGCCATTGACTGCTGTTGTGAGCGTCCTCGGTCACAGTGGCGGATCCTCCTGGTCGTTGTAGAGAATTCGAATTTGGCTGGCATGGGCAGTTTGTTCGTGGTCGTCATCCTCTGCTCGTAAAATGTAGGTGTCCTCGCCTAGTGCTTTTGTGATGACGTGTGGACCTGCAAATAAACAACTAAATTTTCCCTGGCATGCACCCTTGGAGTAGAGTACTCGTTGTCCTATTTGGATAGGGGATTTGCGGTGATGAGCATCGTACCGGGTCTTCTGTGCGTGTTGCGCTATACGCAATTTCTTGTGTGCTTTTGATGCAATTTCGTTCATTACGTTCTGCATAATGTATGGGGCTGGAGCAAGGCCCATGGGCATGCGACAAAATTTCATTGATCCAATGGGTGTTAAAAATTCGGTTTTGTGTCGATCACTGGGCCTGATGGGAATGTGATAAAATGCCATCTTGATGTCCGTTGTGCTAAATATTTTACCACCAAACCCAACAAGAGATTCAATTGTTTCATCAATTGCCGGCATAATGTAGAATGATAAGTCAAGAATTTTGTTCAAATCTTGAAAATCAATCACCGGGCGTCGAGGCGTGCTTGGATGATTCGGCTGGTAAACCATGAATAGTGGAAAAGAGTACCGTGAGTTTGAGTCTTGGCAAATACCCAATTCCGTCCATTCCGTAATTGTATCTTGCAAAAATTGTTTGTCTGCTTCATTATACCGAGATGGTTTAATTCGTATTGGTGTATCGTGTTGCAAAGGAATTTTGCATTCCTCGTCTGAGCATAGGCCTAATTTTCGTCGATAGGTAAATGCTTCAATGTTGAGTATCAAAATGTTGCGTAATGTTTCACTTTGTTTGGATGACACAGGAATTGTTACTGCGGTCATCACGGCCTGCAAATCGTCGAGAAATTTTTGCGGTAGGGCCTCGTTTGAATTCGTGTCTGACTCTTCGTTTTGTGCCATAATTTCGAATTTGTGTCTAGCGTCGGTCGTCGCGTCATTGCATGTTCGTGTTGTGATGTCACTCGTATCGGTCGGTGTATCATCGCGTGTTTGTGGTTTGATGTCCCTTCTTTCGGTTGGTGCATCAACTTGTTCCGTTTTGGTGATGTTGCAACTGGTTTCAGTCAGTGCTGCATCTCGTTGCGTTGTTTTGATGTCGTCACTTGTATCGGTCAGTGGTGCATCTCGTTGCGTTGGTTTGATGTCGTCACTTGTATCGGTCAGTGCTGCATCTCGTTGCGTTGTTTTGATGTCGTCACTTGTATCGGTCAGTGGTGCATCTCGTTGCGTTGGTTTGATGTCGTCACTTGTATCGGTCAGTGCTGCATCTCGTTGCGTTGGTTTGATGTCGTCACTTGTATCGGTCAGTGCAGCATCTCGTTGCGTTGGTTTGATGTCGTCACTTGTATCGGTCAGTGCAGCATCTCGTGTTGTATTTCCGTTGGTGTTGCTGGAATCCGTTAGCAATCCACGAATTACAATATATGACATGTTTGGCTCGTGGTTGATGGCTTTAAACAGACTTAGATCGCCATTTTTGTCTTGCAGCCAAGCAATGCCTGCTTGTGCTTTCCAATCAGTCCCAATGATGAGAGGAACAGGCGAATTCTGAATTACAGTTGCGTTTTTTATTCGGGTTTCAAATGTTCCGATGTGGATGTCCAAATCGACGGTTCCAATGGTCGGAGCATTTCCATTTGCGGTGTTGATGACAGTCGAAGGTGGTGACAATCGAATTTGTGTCTCGGGCAGCAAAAAGACTTGATCAATCATCGTGGAATTTGATCCGCTGTCAAAAAGTGTTTCTAACTTCTTTCCCGCTTGCACGACGTGGCAATCGGTCACAGAAAGTCCTTTATCCGGCCATTTCGATTTGATTGTGCACAAATTAATTTTGTCACCTGTTTTGAGTGGCTGATGAGGTACGTTTTTGTTGCTGGGAGTCGTTTTCTTCTTCGTGGGGCGAGAAGTGCGCGTGTCGGGCAGTGAACAATCACTCGAAATGTGCCCAACGGCTTGACATCGATAGCACGTGACCTTTGATTTGTCCATACCTCGGTGATAACGTGCACTCATCTCGTTCTTTTGTGTCGTTGAATTTTCCGTGGATGATGGTTTCGTATATTTTTGATTTTTGTTATCAAAATTCGTAATTTGATTCCCAGTATGCACATCTTTTCCGCCTGCAGTGGTCAGCTTTCGACGACAGTCTAAAATTTGTGCCTTTTCTGTCAACTCAGCGACTGACGAATAGGAGTGGGCAGCGAGAGGGTTTGCCCAAACATCTGATGTAATGCCCGCAAGAATGAGAGAAATGCGCTCATCGGTCGAGAGTTTGTATGGCGCTTTTTCTAACATTGCATTCTTGTCATAGATGTACGATGTAATTGTTTCAGACGGTGAGAGCTGGCGTGCAGCTTGATAAGTGAAAAAGTCCTGCAGTTGCATTCGATGTTTAAAACGGTTGCAAATTTTGTTTTTCCATAGGTCCCATGTTGAAATCGTTTTTCCACATGTTTTCTGCCAATTTGATGCTTGACCTCCAAGTCGAGTTGCAGCATTCAACATCGTGAGAGGTGGCGTCCAGTTTGCCAGAGTGGACACTCGTTCAACCTCCTTGATCCATTCAGCAACGTTGTCATGTTTTTCTCCGTTAAAAACATGAATCGCTTTTGCCGTATCCATCGTGGAATGAATTTGAATAGGATTTGAACTGTTGAGCTGGGCAGCAGCAAGTTGTTTGGTTAAGTTGGTCAAACTCGTCAACAGATCGTTGGACGTCGTGGGTGGTAGTGGGTTTGAAAATTTTGCCAAATTTTCAACAATCAACAAATCAATCAGTTCCTTTTTATGTTTTCCGTTTGTGTCCATATTTCGAGAGTTGCACTCATTTCTGATAGCATCAATAGTCATTAGGTTCAAAACGTTTTCATCAGTAGAAAGAAAAATCCCATGTGTAGCGGAAGCCATTTTTGGAAAGGAAAAATACAAATTTTGTGATAAAATGTCCTACTTTGCAGTGCTCGTCGTTTACACTGGTCGGTTTTGGTTTCACTTTCTCACAAACACAACTTTGGTCGGGTTTCCTCGTCGTTGCACCTCCGTTGGTGTCGAATTTCAGTTCCAAAGCAAGCCAAACTTCTACTCACGATTTTCGCTCACTGATGTTTAAATTCAAAGTTCACTTTTTCCCTCAGCATTTGTTAGTTTCGTCGACTGCGCCATGTGAGAACCGAGTTGATTGAAGATTGAGCAACTACTGAGTTTTATTCTGGTGAATAATATTTTGGGAAGGGTTGGTCAAAGTACAAGTACAAAGTACAGAGTTTGTTATTCGATATTAAAACAATGAGGCAATATTATTCGATATAGCTGGTGATATTATTCGATTATACATTTAAACTAAACAAACGATATAAAACGTATATAGGGAATATTATTATTTAATTTCCACAGTCCTCAAGGAGCAAATTAAGCAATGTAATAAAAACTCTTACCTTCCTTGTGAAGTCTCAAACTAATGCATCGTTCATCGTGTTTTTCATCCATTTGGCCTAACTTGCAAAAGTCGTTTGATGATGGATTATGTTTAATTTCATCATCGTTCAGACGAATGGAGACCTTAAAAAAATAATACTATTGGTCCATTACATTACAAAGTACAAACATATAATAAGAACTCGCAATTGGATTAAAAGAATATAAATTTTTGTACATGTACGGTATTCTTTGGGATTAAAGGACATGCACGTATTATTTTAAGACAATTATAAATGCTAATTTAAACGTGTAAATTTTACATTTAATAATAATGATTTTATCAATGTGCCTAAATGCGCCTGGCATTAATTTTTTATAAATTCTTCGAATAAATCCTTTCCCAATTTCTATTTAATACCGAATTTTGAACTCGCATGTCACAACTCAAAGAAATTAATACTAAGAATAATGTGCTCCTAAATAATTCGACAAGTAATTCCATTTCAAATTTTAAACTGAAAATAGTATTTACAGGGTCCCCCAAAGGCAAATCTCCAAGGATCCCCCATGAGAAATCCCTTAGAGTCCCCCAAGGAAAATTCCCAAGGGTCACTCAAGAGAATCTTAGAAATTTCTCTTGGCTGTCCCTTGGAGATTTTCTTTCAGGGATCCTTCAAGATTTTCTTTCGGGATCATTCGAGATTTCCCTTGGGGAACCCTTGGAGATTTCCCTTTGGGGACCCTTAGAGATTTCTCTTGGGGGATCCTCGGAGATTTTCCTTTGCGGACCCTTAGAGATTTTCCCTGGGAAATCCATGGAAGAATCTTTGAAATTTCTCTTGGAGGACTCTTGGAGATTTCCTCTGGGGAATACTTAGAAGAATCTTAGAAATTTCTCTTGGGGGATCCTTGGAGATTTCCCTTGGGAGACCCTTGGAGATTTTCCTTAGAGGATCCTTGGAGATTTCCCTTTGGGGACCGTTAAAGATTTTCCTTGGGAAATCCTTGGAAGAATCTTAGAAATTTCTCTTGGGGGACTCTTGGAGATTTCATTGCGGGTATCCTTGGGGATTTCCCTTGGGGGACCCTTGAAAATTTCTCTTGGAGGACCCTTGTGGATTTTCCTTAGAGGATCCTTGTAGATTTTCCCTGGAGAATCCTTAGAAGAATCGGGTACCCGTTCTAATGGCGAATCGCCCAAAGGCAAATTTTTGATAGGCTTTAATTTAAGTTATATTTTATCTTATGGTTATTGTAAATATTATTGTTTTTATTTATAATTAAACCTCTATTAATGTTTTAAGCAATTCTTATTTCTTGAGTATGCAGAAGATCGTCTGCATACTCAAGAAATAATTAAGAGTTTCTTAATTGCGGTTTTATGCGGTTTTGCGGTTTTTTTGCGTTTTTTTTGCGGTTTGCGGTAAATCGCGTTACGGTTTTTTGTAAATATCGCAGTGCGGTTTTTGAAATACTAAAACCGCGGTGCGATATTTTGCACTCGTGAACAACCCTACTCTTAACTAATTTGTAGTTCGCTTGACGGTGAGGAATTTGCTGTGTCTTGTTGTACGTTTGCAGTTCTGCCTTGAAAAGGGAGACCCCAATTGTTAGCCAATATTGGCTGTCGGTAGGCAGCCATTAATTGACCAATATTGGGGATACAATATTGGCCCAATGTTGGCTAAGGATTGGCAAGCCAATATTGGGTTACCACGCCAGACCCAATGTTGGCCCGATATTGGCCGGCAATATTGGCCCAATATTAACTAGCCAATTGTTAGCCAATATTGGCTGTCGATAGGCAGCCATTGATTGGCCATTATTGGGAATACAATATTGGCCCAATGTTGGCTAAGGATTGGCAAGCCAATATTGGGTTTCCACGCCAGACCCAATGTTGGCCCGATATTGGCTGGCAATATTGGCCCAATATTAAATAGCCAATTGTTAGCCAATATTGGCTGTCGGTAGGCAGCCATTGATTGGCCATTATTTGGAATACAATATTGGCCCAATATTGGCTAAAGATTGGCAAGCCAATATTCGGTTGCAATGTCTGAGCCAATGTTGGCCCAATATTGGTTGTTGATATTGGTCCAATATTAAATAGCCGTTTGTTAGCCAATATTGGCTGTACGTTGGTTGCCATTAATTGGCCAATATTGTAAATCTAATAATGGATCAATCTGGCCACGGTCACTTAGAAATTGGAATTATCAAAAACTGACCAAATTTTTGAATTCCTTGGTGTTTTTTACACTTGTCTCTAAAAATTAGGCTGAAATATTGAGAACATAAATTTTTATGCGAAAAAATGCTTTTTTGATCATTTTGTAAAAGTCTGGAACAATGTCTGGATTCCAACCAAAATAATGTATATTTCTTTAGCATGGAGGTTTTAGCATTTATACTTCAACACTTAATTAATTTATCATTGCTAGAGTCAGATGAAATAAAAAGTTGTACCAAATTCTTTAATTTTTTATTTTAATTATTCATCTAATGATAGGAACACCATCGCAATTGATGCGAGTTTGTATAACTGCCTTCTGCAGATTTTGCTTTACTTTTATATTGTAGCTGTGGATGAATACTCCAATGTTTGACTTTTACAAAGTTTTAACAAGGCCTTTTCTGATGATTTCTATAAAATTTCTAAGAAATTTTTTATGGGATTAATTTTCATTGGATTTTATATAAGGTTTTCACTGTTTTTTTTGTCATTAATAAACACTGAAAATTTTATTATTTTTTGTAAATAATTAGAAATAATGGTTCACGATTGGCCTGTTTAATATTAGACCAATATTGATCCAATAAATGTCAGGATGTAAGAAAACACCAAATTGGCCCAACATTGTGACACTATATTGGGCCAATGTCAAGATGTAAGAAAACGTCAGATTGGCCCAATATTGGTTATGAGTATTGGCCCAATGTTGGCACACAATATTGGGCCAATGTCGGGATATAAGAAAACGCCAGATTGGCCCAATATTGGTTCAAAATATTGGCCCAATATTGGTTACGAGTATTGGCCCAATATTGGGAAACAATATTGGGCCAATCTGGCGTTTTCTTACATCCCGACATTGGCCCAATATTGTGTCCCAACATTGGCCCAATATTTTAGCCAATATTGGGCCAATGTTGCGCCAATATACAACTACATTTCAAAAGTTTAGAAAGTGAGTGAAAAATTCACTCACTTTGTGAATAACACCAAAAATATGACTTAAAAGTTAAGCAAAACCAATTTATACCATCAGATTTGAATAAAACAATTATTTTTCATCTAAAATAGCTTATAGTTACATATATTTAGTTATATAGTTTAGTTACAAATCAAGATTTTCAAAACCTCACTTGTGTCAAAAGTTTAGAAAGTTGAAAAAATCATTTCATAAGTTTAGAAAGTGCAACATAATTCCTTTATTTCAACTTGAAAATAGGACATTTTTATTTTTTTGTTTAGTATTTTGTTGGATGATCTTTGCATCGTATGACCGCCTTCAATCTGCGAGGCATTGTAGACAATATAGTAGGGGGCAAAACAATTGCGACATGTTGAATCTCATGGCTATATCTCGATAAATAAAGGAGGAAAACCAATGAAATTTTAAGTGAATATTAGTCCAACATTCTGCTTTGTTCATCTAAAATTTTATGACAATCTATCCATTAGTTCTAGAGAAAAAAAATTATTTTATGAAGTGACTGCTCTGAAAAAATAGTTCAGTGTTGGTTTGGGGATGCGAAAGGTTGGAAATCTCCAATCCATTGAAGAAATAATGGATACTAATGTTTACAGAGACAATTTAGAAAGAAATCTTGAGGAATAAAAAAACATTGGGGTTGGTTGTAGCAACAGGATAACAACCAAAAACATACATCAAAATTTGCGTGTGAATATTTCACACCAAAAAAAATCAGACATCTTCAATGGCCTTCTCAGTTATTTGAAACTTAATCCAATTGAACAGTTATGAGATGATTTCTTGATTTAAACCAAAAAGTTTCTCTAGAGTTGAGAAAAAAATGTTCCAAAGTTGAAATTAGCTTTGCTTGATGTTTGGGTGCAAAGTATTTCTAAAACAGTGCTACTAAAATTGCTTGGAAGTCTGGCTGAATAATTGAAAGCAATGATACAAGCTAAAGGAAGGCCAACAAAGCATTAACAGACATTGTTGTAAGGTTTCTCGATGGTTAACAGAGTTTGTTAACTTACCTTTGCCTCTTAAATTTTGATGTCACTTCATAAAATAATTTTTTCCTCTAGAACTAATGGATAGATTGTCATAAAATTTTAGGTGAACAAAGCAGAATGTTAGACAAATATTCAGTTAAAATTTTATTGGTTTTCCTCCTTTATTTATCGAGATACAGCCATGAGATTCAACATGTCGCAATTGTTTTGCCCCCTACTGTATTGTCTACAATGCCTCGCGGATTGAAGGCGGTCATACGATGCAGAGATCATCCAACAAAATACTAAACAAAAAAATGAAAACGTCCTATTTTCAAGTCGAAATAAAGGAATTATGTTGCACTTTCTAAACTTATGAAATGATTTTTTCAACTTTCTAAACTTTTGACACAAGTGAGGTTTTGAAAACCTCAATTTGTAACTAAATTATATAACTAAATATATGTAACTATAAGCTATTTTAGATGAAAAATAATTGTTTTATTCAAATCTGATGGTATAAATTGGTTGTGCTTAACTTTTAAGTCATATTTTTGGTGTTATTTACAAAGTGAGTGAATTTTTCACTCACTTTCTAAACTTTTGAAATGTAGTTGTATAATGCTACCTGGGAAGAGTTTCTTAATTGAGGTTTTATGCGGTTTTGCGGTTTTTTTGCGTTTTTTTTGCGGTTTGCGGTAAATCGCGTTACGGTTTTTTGTAAATATCGCAGTGCGGTTTTTGAAATACTAAAACCGCGGTGCGATATTTCGCACTCGTGAACAACCCTACTCTTAACTAATTTGTTGTTCGCTTGACGGTGAGGAATTTGCTGTGTCTTGTTGTACGTTTGCAGTTCTGCCTTGAAAAGGGAGACCCCAAGCTTTAATGCATGAAAGTCATGCGACTGCCCGAGCCAATAGCAACTAGGACAACGTCCTTCAATTCCCCCTAGGACACACACCTGTTTATAGAAGTGGGTCCTGAGAAAAGGGAAAAATTACCTTTTTCAATGGTGACTCAAAAAGGGGTCAACACCAAGAATTCCCTCTTGTGTTAACCCGGCATTTCTGGGTCACCACACTTTTCATGGTTTTGGTTATTTGCGAGACAAATGAGTATAAAGGATTAAGTGGCTAATAATTACATTTATTATATTGACAAATGTGTTCATAAACTTGTGAATTTTGAGTCCTGTATGCAGAAGAGATATTGTGTGCTTTTGAGTTGATTTGGCAGCTGTAGTTTCTGCTGTTAGACTCTTGCCGAGTTCAAGGTGAACTGACAACACCTGTGTATTCACACATCGTGTCGTAACCTTGATTCCGGTAAATAAACTTACACAATATCTTACAATAATAACCTTTTTATTGAACACTGTAATATTACAATAATACTTAACAATGTTGTGGTCTCGGATCCTTGTCGGCGGATACGATTTGTTGCTGCACGGCAGTCTTACACGTGGCTTCTGGTTGTCTAGGGTTAATGGCGTCCTGGCGAAACACGTGTTCGCAAAACGCTTCGGCGATGGTGAGATATTTCGGTCGTAGTTTTGCTACGACAAATATCTTTGGCTTGGTGTTACAGATGACTTGGGCAACTGGCATCGGTCCTCTATCAATCCGTGGTGTTCGGCCTGAAAGGTGAGGTGTGATGCTACTGTTGCTGCGATATATCTGTAAGTGGCGCTTCCGGTCAAAACACGGGTTTAAATACCCCTAGTGACCGGAAATGACGTATTTGCATAAATTCGGGGAATTATGCAAATGGTTGACGTCATCATTACATTGATTCCGCAGAAATGGTAAAACTAGTTTAGCTAGTTTTCTTTGTAATAATCATTTCGTGTTACATTTCAGATCAAAGAATAATATAATTCATTTATCATACACCCATATATTTTACTAAAACATTTTGTGACCTCGTGGTCACCACACGTCCCCTCCTCAGCAATGTCGTTATAAAATTAAAAGATAAATGACATTGCGAAATTTCTCTTTAAAAATGTTTTTGACTACATCTTCCTTTCGAGTGACTCCTTGAGGGCACTCACAGGAGGAGGTGGGGTGGTTTTTCTTCTGCCGGTGGTTGAGCCACGGTATTTGCGTTTTTCGGTGGTGAAGTAGGCGATTTTCTTGTTTAGTTCCTTAATTTGTTTTTCTAGCCATTCGGTATTTAACCATTTCTTTTTGATTTCATCCTCCGATTCATCAGTCGAGTCGTTTTCCAGTTCGTTGTCTAATTCGACGTTTAATTCGTTTTTTCCGGTAGTAATTATTTCGTTAGTCGGTGTATTATTCGTCTCGTCAGGGGTCTGGTCATCCGGGCGTGTAGCAGACAGATTTAGTTTTTCTCTGTCTGCTTCAACCAGTTTTTTGTTATTTCGTCGAATTTCGCTGTTAGCTTTTCTAACATTGCGGCCATTTCGGCGGCTCTTTTCTCTTCCTTCCTCTTTTTTCGTTTCGTACAGTCTCTCCTCCAATGTCCCAGCTCATTACAATAATTGCAAGGTCTTGTGGTAGAGCTTTCCGCCCGCCTGAATGATCGTTTCGTGAAATCCCTTTTTTCGTAAGGCTTGTCATTCTTTGGGTTGCGATGCTCGGTTTTGTTCGCGTCGCCTTCTGAGTTTTGCTCGGAGTTGTCTTCTTCACTTTCCCTCCCGTCTTCGAAGTTAGGTGTATGGGTTTCCGTACTAGCTTGATAAGCTTTTGGGGCTGGGATCGGATTAGAAGTCGACTTGTCGCTGGGTTTCTTCGGTGGGGCCGCCTCTATGTCTCCGTTTAGGAACGTTCGCGACCGGATTAACCGCCCCGCGTCGTTATTTCTGGCGTGGATTCGCTGTATGCGAAGCTGGACCAATTTTCTTTCTTCCGGTGTCAGAGCGTCTGTATACCGGTCATTTACTTCTTCGTGACGTTTATCGACAAATTTCAACAGCTGTTCGAAGCTGTCGGTTGTTGGAGCGTTCATGTCGCGAAGCACCTTTTTGGATGCTTCGTTCAATCCTTTATCAAAAATTAGTCGTTGAGCGTAAGCGTCCAGCGGAGTATACAGTTCATTGAAAAGACTTTTAGCTCGCAGAAAATAGGCTCGTAGCTCTTCTCCGGTCGCCTGCTGCATGAGACTGACTCGTTGTCTAATCTCTTTCTGTGTCTCGCCATATTGTGTATTGAAGGCGACCACAAATTGCTCCCAATACTTCAAGTTCGCCTCCACATACCATTCTCTCGCCTCTCCTACCAGCATTTCTGGCAGTCCCTTAACTACCATTTCGTCCGGTTCGGCTCCGAGTCTCGAGATGGTGAGTGCCACCTCATTTAGAAATTTATTTCCTGCCCTCCACGTACCGTCGAATTTCATCAGGCGCAGCTGGGGCCACTTGATGTTTCGGTCTTTGTTATCTAGCGCCCAACGGTCGGCTGAATATTTTCGGAGTAGGTTTTCATTCCGTTCGTCTCGTTCATCCAAGTCTTGGTTTCGGCCGGTCCGTGAATCGGCACGTATGTGTTCTTCTATCATTCGTAATCGCTCTTCCAGTATGGGGTCGGATTGGCTCTGACTCCCATAATTCGATGAAATATTTCCGTTTGGAGGAAGGAATTGGTTATTTTGCGAAGAATTCTGGTGTTGGGGAGAATTTTGATTGGTTAAATTTGGAGAACTCGCGGCTAGTTGAGTTCCGGGGGGAGAGATTCCATTTACGGCTGTTCCGCTCAGGACTCCATTGTTCTGTTTTATCAAGACAGTTGATTTCCTCCCTCCGTATGACTGCGAATTAATCTTTGCGGCTTCTCTCTCGGCGTCGTTGGCAGCTTTGATATTGGCTTTAGCTGCCTCGTTAGCTGCGTCGACGTTGGCCTTAACCACTCTGATGTCTTCAAGGCTTGGCATTGCCAACCTATCTTGTCCCTGTTGATTTCTGACCTGGTTTTTTTGTTTAATTAACCGTACCATTTTGGAATTTGGGTCGTTCGGCGTTTGGCTGGTATGGCCAGCTTTAGCGGCGAAAGATTGTGCGAAAGCCCACGATTGTCTTCCTCGATTGTTGCGACTATCCTGCTGAAAAGCTTCCAAGAATTCGTTCTGCACTCCGACTGGCTCGTCCACGATACTAGCCCATCCCTGGACGTTAATTCCTTTCGAATCGAGCGAATCAGCTTCGCTTTCGTCGTCCGCGTCGGAACTGGTTCGGGTCGAGTCGTACGAGTCGGTCGTCTGGTTATTCGTTTTTTGACGTTTGACAGCCTTCTTCCCTCGTCGGATAGCTCTTTTTTCCGCCCGTTCTCTTGTCAGCCGGAGTATCGTTTCCAACTGGGCCAATGGGTCTCCATTTTCGTCAAACGGTATCCCCTCCAATCGGGCGATCGCATAGGCTTCCATACATTGATTAATCTGGGATCGCGTTGAATTATAGCTGTGTTGGATGGTTACTCGATTGCGTTGAGTTCCGTCGTCGTCTCTATCGAACAGGCTAAACCCATTTTCATCCTTGTCGGATTCTTCTTCTATCGTTTCCGTAAAGTCGGGTTGCGTATTCTTGTTCGATGGTTTCGGAGTTTTTTCGATCGGTGTTTTGCCGACAGACGTTCTTTCGACGTGATTCGGCGTTTTTTCGATCAGTGTTTGTCCGACAGACGTTTTTCCGGCGTGGTTTGGAGTTTTTCCAATCGGTGTTTGTCCGACAGACGTTTTTTCGGCGTGGTTCGGAGTTTTTCCAATCGGTGTTTTGCCGACGGCCGTTTTCTCGACGTGGCTCGGCGTCTTGGTAACTCGGTTTCTTTCTACGGGTTCCGGCGGCGTCGTATTTAACTTCGGGCTGGCTAACGCTTCGGCTGCCGCCTTGGCTTTTTCCATGGCGGCTTTTCGGGCGCTTGCGGTCGGAGGTTTTCGGTTCTTATTACTTTTCGTCATTTCGATGGTTTGCAAAGTTCAAACCGTAAGATATGTTTATTTAAAATAGTTTGAATGTTCAAAACTATCCCGGACAGACCCCCACGTGTCGTAACCTTGATTCCGGTAAATAAACTTACACAATATCTTACAATAATAACCTTTTTATTGAACACTGTAATATTACAATAATACTTAACAATGTTGTGGTCTCGGATCCTTGTCGGCGGATACGATTTGTTGCTGCACGGCAGTCTTACACGTGGCTTCTGGTTGTCTAGGGTTAATGGCGTCCTGGCGAAACACGTGTTCGCAAAACGCTTCAGCGATGGTGAGATATTTCGGTCGTAGTTTTGCTACGACAAATATCTTTGGCTTGGTGTTACAGATGACTTGGGCAACTGGCATCGGTCCTCTATCAATCCGTGGTGTTCGGCCTGAAAGGTGAGGTGTGATGCTACTGTTGCTGCGATATATCTGTAAGTGGCGCTTCCGGTCAAAACACGGGTTTAAATACCCCTAGTGACCGGAAA
Organism: Strigamia acuminata; assembly: GCA_949358305.1. Lineage (NCBI taxonomy): Eukaryota > Metazoa > Arthropoda > Chilopoda > Geophilomorpha > Linotaeniidae > Strigamia > Strigamia acuminata. Next base: position 4,503,141 of record OX442314.1, read on the forward strand.
TGACGTATTTGCATAAATTCGGGGAATTATGCAAATGGTTGACGTCATCATTACATTGATTCCGCAGAAATGGTAAAACTAGTTTAGCTAGTTTTCTTTGTAATAATCATTTCGTGTTACATTTCAGATCAAAGAATAATATAATTCATTTATCATACACCCATATATTTTACTAAAACATTTTGTGACCTCGTGGTCACCACAATAGTTTTCCAGCAACATGTTGACTGATTATAGTTCAGTGCAACTTTCTTTGTCCTGCTATTCAAAAATTAATTGGAAAATTGTGGGTTGAATTATTTATGTTATGACAGGAAAAAGCAAGAAAAACCGATAATGAGCTTATATAGGAACTTTGCAAAGACTTTCTTTGTTTCAATGAAAAATTAATAAAATGACGCGAACAATTAACTATGATTAACCGAAATATTGTAAAAAGATCACAGCTTTTGTCTTCAGTTGGGAGCCTATACATTTTACAAAAGTTACTCGTACATCTTAAATACAAAATTTAAGTTCTAACAACGTTATAAAAGTTACATACTCTAAATTGCTCGCGTGATTTTGTTAATGTTTCATTGATACAGAGGCAGTAGCCCAGTTGCAAACTTGGCAAAGTTCCTAAAATTATTATCGGTTTTTCTAGCTTTTCCCTTCTGTCACAACATCAATAATTCAACCCACAATTGTCCAATTAACTTCTAAATAGAAGCCAACGAAATTTGCACTGAACTATAATCAGCCAAATGTTTCTGAGAAACTATGTGTGAATACACACATGTTGTCAGTTCACCTTGAACTCGGCAAGAGTCTAACAGCAGAAAATACAGGTTCCTACTCAATTCAAAAGCACACAATATATCTTCTGCCTAACGGATTCTAAATTCACATGTTTGTGTTACTACACATGAACAACTGCAATCAGATTTGTCAACTGGATAAATGTAATTATTAGACAATCTGTTTTTTTATTCCTAATTTTTCGTGCGAATAACCAAAATTATGGAGAATATTGAAACCACAAGAAGAAACAAAAAACTGCGTCTAAAAATTCATCAATTAATGAGAGATGATGCGAAGAAACCAATTTGCCAATTAACAGGTTTGGATGATTTCATTAACAGTAAACAACGGTGGAACAACCATCACGCCCTATTATGGCTTCTTTTGTTCATATTTTGCACAAGTATTCTCACTTACCAAGCTTACGACAGAGTAATGCATTACTTAAGTTATCCCACGGCTGTTGACGTATCGAGTGGATCGGAAGATGTCATTTTGCCGTACTTGATGATCTGTAGTGGACATACAAAAGAAATGGCCAGGCTTTGGAATAAAACCCATGCACATAGCAAAACTTATGAAATGGACGAATCAGGCAACCTTAAGTCATTTGATTGCCTAAACATGGTGAAAACTCTTATGGCAACCCCAACTCAGCACATGGATGAAGTTTGGAATGCAACCAATTTGACCAAGGAAATACACAGCATAAAAATGAAGGTAAAAGCAAAAATAAAAAACTACCGGTATTATGAACAATAAAATAACTGATAAGTTAAACTTCTTTAGGGATATACAAACAACAGCTTTGTCCAGACGGAAATCGAAAGCTCTTTCGGAATTTGCTCAGCATTTAAATTTAGTAAACACTACAGATAGTAAATAATTTTCACTCCAGAGTGTACCAGTTGAATAATTTTTGTAACAATTAGAGATAGTAGCTGCATTCAAAAACTCTAAAACGTATGCAAAACTCGTTTCGTGTCTGTATGTGTGACGTCATTCCCATTGAATAACATGGGAATGACGTCAAATGTACAAACACGAAACGAGTTTTAGAGGCGTTTTAGAGTTTTTAAATGCAGCTACTGTGAATTTTTTGACATAGTTACTGTAAACAGGAAGTGGTGAGTGCCCATTACAATGCTGCCTCTAAAAATATCCTGCAGTTCTTCCGAAGATATATTTAATTGATACACTTAAATTGAAACAACCGGTTAACTGTATACGGATTACCGGTTGTTTTACTAGCAGTCCTTTCTGGGCTGACTTACTTGGTACTGCATCGGTACATGGTTTATATATAAATAGGCGTATACACGTATATTATTGCTTAAAAGTTATCTTTCGCTTTTGGTTAGATGAGAATTCTAGTAAATCATTTGTTGGAAAAACATTAACAGTCAATTTTGAAAAATTTTATGACGATTTCTGCCCGTTTTCTGGATACCGGGTAATATTTAAAATATTGTCAATGACAACACAATTCTGATAATTCTCTTTTCTTTTTGATTAGATTATGTTGACATTATACAATTTTGGACAACTCCTTATGAATATGTATAAACCCAGTGGTGCAACAATGAACATCAATTTGGGTTATGACAAAGTAACAAGAACATGATTAAAAATAACATCTACACTAATTAAATCTATTTTAAATTTTAGTATATCTTTCTGAACTCCTCAAAACATCCATGCTCCGATGAAAACGAATTCAGAGATTGCTACCAAAAGTGCTTGATTAATGCATTGGAAAACAAACTGACCTGCAGGTACTACTACATTTCAAAAGTTTAGAAAGTGAGTGAAAAATTCACTCACTTTGTGAATAACACCAAAAATATGACTTAAAAGTTAAGCAAAACCAATTTATACCATCAGATTTGAATAAAACAATCATTTTTCATCTAAAATAGCTTATAGTTACATATATTTAGTTATATAGTTTAGTTACAAATCGAGATTTTCAAAACCTCACTTGTGTCAAAAGTTTAGAAAGTTGAAAAAATCATTTCATAAGTTTAGAAAGTGCAAAATAATTTCTTTATTTCGATTTGAAAATAGGACATTACATATAATTTTGTTTATTATTTTGTTGGATGGCCTCTGGATCGTATGACTGCCTTCAATCTGCGAGGTATTGTAGTCTGGGGCAAAACTAAGTTAACAATTGCGACATTTGAATCTCACGGCTGCATCTCAAGAATAAAAGGAGGAAAACCAATGAAATTTTAACTGAATACTAGTCCAACATTCTGCTTTGTTCACCTAAAATTTTATGACAATCTATCCATTGGTTCTAGAGAAAAAAATTATTTTATGAAGTGACTGCCCTGAAAAAATAGTTCAGTGTTGGTTTGAGGATGCGAAAGGTTGGAAATCTCCAATCCATTGAAGAAATAATGGATACTAATGTTTACAGAGACAATTTAGAAAGAAATCTCGAGGAATAAAAAAATATTGGGGTTGGTTGAAGCAACAGGATAACAACCAAACACATACATCAAAATTTGCGTGAGAATATTTCACACCAAAAAAAAATCAGACATCTTCAATGGCCTTCTCAGTTATTTGAAACTTAATCTAATTGAACAGTTAAGAGATGATTTCTTGATTTGAACCAAAAAGTTTCTCTAGAGTTGAGAAAAAAATGTTCCGTAGTTGAAATTAGCTTTGCTTGATGTTTGGGTGTAAAGTATGTCTAAAACAGTGCTACTAAAATTGCTTGAAAGTATGGCTGAATGATTGAAAGCAATAGTACAAGCTAAAGGAGGGCCAACAAAGCATTAACAGACATTGTTGTAAGGTTTCTCGATGGTTAACAGAGTTTGTTAACTTACCTTTGCCTCTTAAATTTTGATGTCACTTCATAAAATAATTTTTTCCTCTAGAACTAATGGATAGATTGTCATAAAATTTTAGGTGAACAAAGCAGAATGTTGGACAAATATTCAGTTAAAATTTCATTGGTTTTCCTCCTTTATTTATGGAGATACAGCCATGAGATTCAACATGTCGCAATTGTTTTGCCCCCCACTGTAGTGTCTACAATGCCTCGCAGATTGAAGGCGGTCATACGATGCAGAGATCATCTCACAAAATACTAAACAAAAAAATGAAAATGTCCTATTTTCAAGTCGAAATAAAGGAATTATTTTGCACTTTCTAAACTTATGAAATGATTTTTTCAACTTTCTAAACTTTTGACACAAGTGAGGTTTTGAAAATCTCGATTTGTAACTAAACTATATAACTAAATATATGTAACTGTAAGCTATTTTAGATGAAAAATGATTGTTTTATTCAAATCTGATGGTATAAATTGGTTTTGCTTAACTTTTAAGTCATATTTTTGGTGTTATTCACAAAGTGAGTGAATTTTTCACTCACTTTCTAAACTTTTGAAATTTAGTAGTATATCTTTTGTTGCATCTGGTTTTCCATCCAAGGCACCAAGCCCGTGATAATACATGTGGTGTGTGGCATTGTAAACAATCCCACAAAACGCTAACCGCCAGACACAGTTAAGAATGCTGAGTTGCTGTTTTGACATACTGATAGAAATTGTTGGAGGGAATTCGCAGATATTGTGTGACCGTCTGGCCACTCAGGGTGACCTATGTACGTCACTGCCACACACCGCCTTACGGACCTAAGGTCAAACCCTATTGGGTGAAGTGACCTAGCCTGGGAGAAGAGCGGCAGAGCAGAGTGTAGAGAGTCTGTCACCGTGGAGCAGTGCTGGACTGACCCGGCGGGCTACCAGGAGTTTCCCGATGGCCCGTGGCTGCTGTGGTCTGTCGCGGCCTGCTGTGGCCGGTCCCGATTTCATTAATTGTGGCTTGGACACGCAGATTTTCCCGGCAATAAATTTGTTCCCAGTCCAGCCTGCCGTGGAGGGACAAAGGGCTCTCTCCGACCGTGAGAGCAAGAGAGGAGCTGTAACCATTTAAGGAACAAGGCATGTCCCGGGCTGTGGACTCTGCACTCCTCGCCATTCACCACAGCGACGCTCAGTGCTATGGCGGTCTCAATAGTATATTCTCCATGAGTGGCTGCTGCGGGTCGTAAGTGAGTACGACATGAATGTAATGTTGAACCGACCACGTCACCCAGTGGGCTCACGCCCTGTGTGTGATAGGTCGGTTGCCGGTGCGGTGTTCCATCGTGGCACCCCCACAACGAGTGATGGGATTCCCCATAGCCCTACACTGGGAGAAATAATAGGTGTAAAAAGGTGCCTTTTAATTTTTTTAACACCTACAAAGGTGTTAAAGAGTGTAACAGGGAGGTGTGAACGAAAATGGAGTAAAAATGGTGTAAAATGGCAAAGTTACACCTTCGGATAAAAAGGTGTAATTCTTCTAAAAGGTGCATATAGTTGTTGCAAGGTGTAACTGGGAGGTGTGAACTGATGTGGGTGTGATGCTACTCCATAGTGGGGCAAATTTACACTTATTTTATAACACCTCAAAGTTGTGTATACCGTACTCTCTAATAGAGTTCTTTTACACCTGTTAATCAACACCTCAAAGGTGTAATATTACTACATAAAGGAATCTACTTACACCTTTTTTTGAAAATAGTTTAAAGGAGTAAGTTTCCACCTAAGGATGTACCATGACACCCACAAGGTGTAAACGCATGAAGATGTAATATTTACACCGCATGTTCATTACACCTCAATGATGTAAGTTTACTCAAAAAAGGAGTCTGTATAGGGACAAGTGTTTTACACCTATAAAAGTGTAACTTCACACCTTTTAACACCTATATTTCTCCTGGTGTAGACAACATTAAAGACCAACAACCAATAATAGGGAGTTTTCGTCATTTATTATTGAGTATGCGTCCACACCAGGCCTACTGGTTCCCTAGTTAACATGGCAAAGACCATATTAGTCACAATTGTTTTAGACTTAAGTCGTTTATTTCATTCCACTCGCATGACCTGCACGTACTGGCTCCAAAAGCAGAAATCTCCAAGTCATGTTCTGGGTCGTGAGATTACACAACAACTCTCCCTGGCGGGAATCAAAGTGACACAAATCACAACAACACAAACTGTTTTGTCTGCGTTTATTCCTTCACTGAGCAAAAGTATACAAAAATTAAACAGAAAAAAAATCACTTTTGCAAATCACTTTTTGCAAATGGATACAATGATCATCAAACAACTTCATTGTTCATTGTGCTCTCCAATTTTGAGATCTATATATACTTTTAATTTTTATACTCTAATTTCTTATATAAGACCTGGTTTAAATCCCACTTTTGTCAAATCTCACACACAATCCCTTAAGTTGCAAAGCACAGACGAACACAGAATTTAAAGCGTGCCATTTGCCAGATAACCCAAATTGTCAGTATTGGCCACATCTGATCAACCGGCCTCCAAAGGGCTCAATAGAACAATGGCCAAAAATCGGGTTGATTTAATGGTGAATCCTAATCATCTTAATCCTATGATCAATTTCCTAAACAGGAAGTGAGTGTCAGATAATAGAGAGATTCAGAGAGTCAACACTTGCACTAGTATTATGAAAGAGGAGGTCCTTCCTAATTGAATGTCATTTTCTATCTTTAAGATTGCCTTTAGTGAAGATGAATTTACCACTTTGTAAATGTTCAAACGCTATACACGATCAATATGGCGTCATAAATAAATTGATTGACACCACAGATCCAATTACTACTTGTTCGTGTCGTCGTCCATGTCAGCAGTTAGCTTTTACACCGTACACAGATCCTGGTGATTCAGGTAGTCACAAACTAATGACCTTATCTTTTGAACTAACAAATGAGAATATCAACGTGTATGAAGAACGTTACATCTACGACATTATTGCCTTACTGTCAGATTTAGGAGGCAATCTGGGCCTGTTTCTGGGTCTATCGTTGCTCTCATTACCTGAAATCACTTGGTATTTACATTGGATTGTTACAAATCGCAAAAAGAATGTCGATGAGATTCACCATCTTTATGAGATGTGCAAAAAAGAAGTCATTGCAAGTGAAGAGCAAATTAAAACTGACGCAGTTTTAAGAAAGCTTAAGTTTGTGCTAGTTGTAATTAGTACAGGATTCACTCTATACTTGTTGCAATATCGCTTAAACTACTACTTGGAAGAACCTGTGTTAAAGGTTGTCACCGTAGTTCAACGTCGCCACACGGAATTTCCTACCGTCACACTTTGTGCTGAAAATCGTGCTGATAAAATGGAACAAGCCAGATTGCAGTTGCTTAACCAGAAAAACAAAACCTGCAATGAGATGTCACCATGGAAATTAGTCAACAATCAATTGTCTATGGAAGATGTTTGGAAGATTCTTAATGTCCATCCACTACTTCAAGTTAATGACAATATGACTAAGGTATTATATCCTGCCAGACACATTTTCGTGGACACCATGTTTTAGCAAATTGGGATGCTGTTGGAATAAACAAAGATAAAAATCATAATATTTACTTATTTTTGAATACAAAAATTAAAGGAAATCAAAATCAATACAGAAATAAACTTTTAGCAGCAAAAATTCATATTTTTATGGTGACACAATTTTGTGGACACCCAAGACACAATTTTGTGGACACCTAAATCTGTTAGGTAATTTAAATTACAAAGAAAACCTTTAATATTTTGTTTGACCCTCTCTCTCTTTGATCACTTCCACTAGTCTATGGTTGTAATTCTTGAACATATTTGCAATTTTCTCTCTTTTTTGGCTGTTAAGCACTTCCACTGCCTTCTCAATCTCATCCCATAGCTGAATTTGTGAATTAAACTGTTTACCACCGTAAACTAGATCACTAAGCATGTGCCAAACATCCTCAGTCAAGTTTAAATCAGGGCTGTGAGCAGGCCAGTCAATAACATCAAAATTTGCTGTCTGGAACCACTGCTTCAAATTTTAGCAGTGTGAACACTGGCATTGTCTTGTTGGAAATAATATTTGCTATCCTTAAACTTATTGTCCAGGATAGGCTTCACTTTGTTCTGTAGGTAATCAACTGCTTTCACTCGTCCTGTCATCAGGACAAACGAGTCCCCAGACCATTACACTTCCTCCGCCCATTTGTCACAATATGAGCCAAAATTATCAGGTCCATCAAATTAAAACTTCTTCCTATCACTAAAAACAGTTTTGTCAAAAGGATGATTTTCAGCAATCCACTTTATAGCTGATTCCAGTCGGTTTTTCTTATGCTGTTTGGTCAAAGGTAATTTTTGCACAACATGCTTGTAAACAAACCCTTCTTGGGCTAATTCACGTTGCACAGTCTTAACTGAAACAGATAAATCGCAATTTTCCTTGATTTTTCTGGCTGTAACCTTCTCATCCTCTCTTTATCCTGGTTTTTTCCTTCTGTTTCAACTTAAATTTAAGTCCTCTTTTCTTCTTAACTTTCTCATAATCATTTCTCACCATTTTATGCACTGAACTTTTGAGAAGTTTGAGATCACGGCTTATTTGTCTGATCCCATGGCCACTCGCAAATAATTCCTTCACTTTGGCTATAACATCTTTCTCATACATGGCTGCATGTATTTACTAGCTTGTCTGATATCAGATTACCATAAACTGATAATTTATTCAAAGTTTGGTTGAATACATTAGCGTATTTAGGTGTCCACAAAATTGTGTCACCATGAAAATATGAATTTTTGCTGCTAAAAGTTTATTTCTGTATTGATTTTGATTTCCTTTAATTTTTGTATTCAAAAATAAGTAAATATTATGATTTTTATCTTTGTTTATCCCAACAGCATCCCAATTTGCTAAAACATGGTGTCCACGAAAATGTGTCTGGCAGATAGATAAAACAAAACAATTACCATACAAAGTATAATGTATAATTTATATTTATAGCACATTCTTGGTTATAAAACAGTACTAAATATAACAAGTAGTTTTATCCTGTTGCCTTTTGGTAATTGTTCACAAGTGAGGACAGGTAATGTAACTTATGTGGGAAAGTTGTATCAGTAAATTCCGTAAATACTTGTACACATTGTGCTCGATTGATTGTTGCCTTTAAGTCCACCCTAAACTTCTTCAGAGTTACAATCAGGCTAGAACATTCGTGCTGATCTATTTGTTCCGACAATCACTAATCTTGCATGGTCTATTACTAGCTAAACGGTTTTAGCACGCAAGAGTATTTGAGCCACAAGCTTTTCTGGAGTCCTGCACATGTTGATAGATATATTGACATAGATTTTTCAAATTTCTTTAGAAAAATCAAACTACTTAACAGCAGAACTTATGATTGGGTTTGTAGGACTTTATCCTCCGGAAGTTTGCAATCAACATGTCTGGGTATGATTAAATTAAAATTAAAGCACAAATCATTTATCTAACTAATCTAACTAACAAGCAAGTTGACTAATTTAATAACCCCCATCTTTGACTCATTTTCCATCCAAGGATGACTTAAAGTTCCCAAACTCAAAAATTGCCCAAGAAAACTATTCTTATCCCCTAATGTTTATTGTTCCTAATAAGCGCTTCACATCCCAACCTATTTATCCCAATTATTGCCAAATTTACCCAGATTCTTATTTTTATTGTGAACACAATACTCTCTTAGCTTTTGATAGGTGGCCAAGATGAAGTTTCTGACCAATAGGTACAGATGCTCTACAACTTTCTAGCCTGATTGATTTAAACGTTAGAAAGTGAATGATCTTGAAAATGACCTCCAAGGTCATATTACCCAACTTCTTATATGAGTCTAGATGCAGTTGCTTCAGAAATATTTGGTGGAAACCAGACTTTCAGGACAACCTGTATAATTATTTGTGGCATGTCAAAATTGAAAACGATGACTAGAGCCATGGAGCCATGGAACCCGTTCCATGGCTGCACATTCCCTGGGTTTGCAGAGATGTACGCTTGCAATCCCTGATAAAAAATATAATTGTTCTTCCGGCAGAGGCCAAAACTGTACCCATTGGTCCGAAACACCATCGAGGAAAACTTGATAACATTGTGCTTACAATAAAAATAAAAATAAGAATTTGGGTACATTTGACAATAGTTTGGGTCAATGTGGATGTGGTGGGATGTAGAATCTTTATTAGGAAGAAAAAACATGAGGGAAAAACAATAGTTTTCTTAGGGAGATTTTGAGCCGGGGAGTTTATGTCATTCTTGGGAGTAAAATAAGACAAAGATGGGGATTTACCCCATCTTTGCTGCCTTTTAAGTTATAAAGTTACAAAGAAGGTTTAGTGAACTCTATATGCCCAGAGAAACCACTAATTTCAAGCAAATTACAATAGCTGCATTCAAAAACTCTAAAATGTATGCAAAACTCGTTTCGTGTTTGTACGTGACGTCATTCCCATTACATAACATGGGAATGCAGCTAGTACATCTGAAATTGCATCTGAAAAGGTCTGACAACTTGTTACTATTTTTAAAAGAGAGAGAGAGTTGATTACAGCGCTTGATTGGCTGAGATGGACACCCGATCGATTCCTTTGTGGCAACGAACTGGCATATAACAGCCAGATAATACAAATGAGTGGATTCTCTAGGCCGAAAAGGGTTTATGGTAATATAAATAATCTAAATAAAGTGGACTAACTCTTTCAAGTTTACTCAACAGTCAACACACATTTCAATGGCAATAAATAATCTTTCAGTTTTTTCTAAATGATCCAAAAGACGAAGTTAATATTTTAGCACCGCTGATGAGAAACTACAGTGGAGTGAATACGATATTTATTCGAATATTTAAGGTAACAAAATGTTAGTGCATTCAAAGTTTTAGTTTTGTAGTTTTTACAATCTGTTGTAACTTTGACAAAACCTTTTTTAAAAAATTTTAAAACTATGCTTGTCTTAATTTTATAAACAGACCTTACGTAGAAACACCAAACATCACCCTTGCGAAAAAAACAAAACCGCTCATTTCATGTGTAAAACTGCTTGTAGAAAAAACAATTTATTTCGAAAGATCAACTGCAGGTATTTTAGAAGCCGTTACAAAACAATCTGATAAAATTTGATTGTAATCCAATCCAATCGTTTTTAAACTAAAAGAAGATTGAGACTCACTCAAAATCCCTGTAAAAATAAGTGTGGATTACAAACAAAATTTAACAGGAGTATTTATACATAGGTTTGATTACAGTACAGTAAGCCAACTTATTTCAGATTACCGTACATGTCAACATCTAATTTGCAATCTTGCAACACAACAGAAAACGTTACTGGTGCACATTTCACGTATTTGAATAACTCTAACACAAATCAAAAACAATGCAAATGTAAACAACCTTGTTCAAATATTTTTTACAAACCTATTTTGCACGGAAATAATGTCTTAGAGGCATTTAAGTTTTATACATTTTTGCAGTTTCTATTTGCTGATAGTTTTATCCAGATTACGGAAGAAAAAGAAAAATATCCAACATCTCAGTTGTTAAGCGATGTCGGAAGCATTGTAGGATTAGCATTAGGAATGTCGTTACTTTCCTTGCACATGTACATTTTAAAAGGTTATAAATGGGTTCGATACAATCTGGTTGGTCGATTTCGCCAATAGACCTTTGGAAAATCATGATGTAATGATCTTTGGCACCGCCCACAATAATGTGATGTATTTTGAAATTGCATTGTGAATGGTTTTTCTCGTCGAGGGGGGGCAACAATTGTTTTAAAATACAGGAAAATGCAGAAAAAGTGCAATTTTCGTGTAAAAAAAATGCAATTTTGTGTGAAAAAAAAACAATTTTGAGTGAGAATATGCATTTTTGGAGTCAAAAAGTGCTATTTTTGGGTCAAAGAGTGCAATTTTTGGGTTAAAAACTCTCAACTTTTGTCAAAATGTAATGTTACTTCCAAGCCAAACTGCAACTTTTACCTAAAATATTCAATTCTCACTTAAAAGTACAATAGTTACCTTAAAAAATTAATTTTACAAGTATACAGGGTGGAACAAAAGTCTGTTCCCCTCAAATATTTCCTGAGCAATTGCATCTAGGCCAACTTTGATGAAGCGATCGTATAGGAAGTTGGGTGAGAGCAATCCAATGATGTCATCAAATTTGACCTTGAAGGCCATTTTCAAGGTTATTCACTTGCTAACTTCTAAACCAATCAGGTTAGAGCAAAAAAGTCAATTACAAAGTTGTAGAGCATCATCAAATTAGTACTATCCAACTTATCTTAGTCATCTTAAGTTAAATGTTTTCCTTTTAAAAAGAAGACAAATCAGCTGAAATAAAGCCAGCCATTGTGACAAAACTTAAATTTCTATCACAAAAATACTGAATTACTTAAATAAACATATTCAAATGTGTATCATTATGCAAGTAAACAAGAACAACCACTGCCTTTTTTTAATGCCCTAATAATTATTTTATCACAAGAATAAAAAATTTCACTTTGCTGATTTTTTTCTGATTTGTCTCCTTTTGAAAAGGAAAACATTTAACTTAAGATGACTAAGATAAGTTGGATAGTACTAATTTGATGATACAACTTTGTAATTGACTTTTTTGCTCTAACCTGATTGGTTTAGAAGTTAGCAAGTGAATAACCTTGAAAATGGCCTTCAAGGTCAAATTTGATGACATCATTGGATTGCTCTCACCCAACTTCCTATACGATCGCTTCATCAAAGTTGGCCTAGATGCAATTGCTGAGGAAATATTTGAGGGGGGAACAGACTTTTGTTCCACCCTGTATACTAGTCAAATCCATATATCCTCATACTCCTGTGAAAGTGAAAAAAATAAAATATTTGGATTGACCTAAAATTAAATCTAGTTTAAATTAAACCTTGAAATTTTAAGCAGTTAAATAGATACATCTGAAGAAAGTACACACAAAATTTCATGCCAATCGGGCTTAAAATAATAAAACTAGAAGCATATTTCAAAATAACATTTGATTCATATATCCTCATACCAGCTTGCACATGGTACAAATATCTTCATACTGCTTATTTTAATGTAAAATTTTTTACATTTACACAAAATTTTTATGTGAATGTGATCATATTAGTTAAAATAGCATGTAACATTTCAATTATAGATCATTTGTCAGTAAAATGGCACCAGGAAAGGCTGTTTTCTGCACAAATACATGCCTGAAATGGCAAAGTTGCACATTGACCGGGGTATTTTCCTTTTAAAACTTATAGTATTTCCTTAAGAATAGCAGTGTATACTTTAATTTTATCCTTTATCATATTGCTACAGGATAATGAGTTCTTATGACCTCTGAAAAAACTTTATATCGGGTTCATCATGGCCTGAAAATTCCATCCAAATGTGCCATAGAAGTGCCAATCATTTTTTCACCTATTTGCATATATCATCAACTTCCAGTCATGCCAATCGCTTCTCCTACATGTAAATTGAGTGTTTTATCCAAAAATGTGACAAAGTACATTAATACATCAAGAACATTGTGTTTTTCATGTGATGATCAAATGGTCAATTTTTATTTTTCTCTGCTAGTGGAGCTCTGATTCCTGTGTAATTGTAAGACACATAAAAATAGTACAAGATGAGCCCGAAAGCACTATTTTATCTGACATTTTCCATGCTGCTAGCCTAGCAAAGTTACCAGGGCCCAAATCTGTCATTTGGTTCTGGTCAATGTGCAACTTTGCCATTTCAGGCATGTATTTGTGCAGAAAACAGCCTTTCCTGGTGCCATTTTACAGACAAATGATCGAAAATTGATATGTTACATGCTATTTTAACTAATATGATCACATTCACATAAAAATTTTTACATTAAAATAAGCAGTATGAAGATATTTGTACCATGTGCAAGCTGGTATGAGGATATATGAATCAAATGTTATTTTGAAATATGCTTCTAGTTTTATTATTTTAAACCCGATTGGCATGAAATTTTGTGTGTACTTTCTTCAGATGTATCTATTTAACTGTTTAAAATTTCAAGGTTTAATTTAAACTAGATTTAATTTTAGGTCAATCCAAATATTTTATTTTTTTCACTTTCACAGGAGTATGAGGATATATGGATTTGACTAGTAGTGTAAATTATCTGTATTTATCTCAAAAATTTCAAATTGTGAATATCAGCTTGTTTTTAATATTCCATCCATATTTCCATTTGGAATGAGAAAATCAAAGTTGTTCTGTCAATATTGCAAGTTGTTTAAAGGTCTAGTACATTGTTAGTTTTCTTGCAAGTTCGCCACAATGTATTCATCATTTTCATAATTTTTTTTTATAAAACGATGCACAGAAAACTAAAAAAATTGGTAAATAACCCTCGCAGCCCCAACCTAAAAAAAATCTCTTACTCACCCAACCCGGGTCATTTTTTACCCCAAGCCGAAAAAATTTTTCCAAAAATGAGTGAAAATGATTTTATTCTCTGAGTATTTCATGTTTATGAAGTAATTTAAGCAATTCGGTATTTGTCAAAAGAGAGCGACAGAAATAATTGATATTGCATTAAAAATTAGGGAGTAAACAAAGGAATTTCGTAAAAAAAAAATTTTGCGATTTTTAAATCTATTATTTTTTTTATTGTTTGTTATGATGTTAAATGAAAATACATAAAATTTCAGAATAAAAATCCCAATAGTTTTTGAGAAAAAAAATAAAAACTTTTTTGCAGGTCAAAATTGACCCTAGGTTGGGGTGGGGAGGAATAAACAACAAAAATAATGTTAAAATTGTGATATTTGCCCCCTCACCAGTTGCAGCATTGTTATGATCACATGATCTTATCACCTGACCTCATTTTTTCAAAGGTCTATTGTAGGCAATTACATGTTTCATTAATTCAACATTGGATTGTTCCAAATGTTTGTTCACCATTACAATTTTGCACAGACTAATTGTGTCGCGTCCTACTTGGTATAGGTTTAAATAGCGCTAACGTGTAATACTTTACCTGTGATCAATTATGTAAATACCCAAATGAATACCAAATGTATGTAAATAAACAGGTAATTTATTCACCAGGCTTTATGCCTTTAAAATACACTCAGTAACAATTCTAGAGTCGACGTGGTCAGCGTCGAACAAAGGATTTCTCAAGATGGCGTCGTCGATTCCGCGTGGTCGGCGGAACAAAGGCGGCGTCTCGAGTTGTCGTTAATTCGTCACGGATTCGTCTTCACGGACGCGGTGGAATGCTCTTTCGAGTCTTCTATCCGTGCCTGTTGTCTAGGGTTTGTTTAGCGTCGCAGAGGCCTCGTCTAGGAACTTTGGGGTTCCCTACAAAGCACTCGGACACTTACTTCGGCGAATAATCGTCTGGGCGATTATTCTGGGTGATTTCACAAGGGCTATTCTCGTGCTTTCGCAGGAATAGCTCGCAAGTGACTTCGTGAGAGTTACAGTTTGCACTTTACTCAGCGATCCTCGATCATGTAGCACTGTGGCGCAATAAATGCACGATAAATCGTGCTGGAAGCGTGAAAATAACGTGCTCACGGCAATGCATGAGCTGGAAAAATTGCCGTGATGCGTAAACGCGAGTTCGGGTCTGTATTGGGCCAGAAAACGCGTGTACCACACTTATAAAGACGTGTGGCACATAAACTAATACTGATAATTAACAAAATACACTTTAATTCGAGAAAACTTACATAATTGATCCAAAAACCATTTGAAAACATAGAGAAACACACTGGCTGTGTGCGCGGCCATTTGCAAAGTGCCAGAGACATCTGGTGGCCGAAAATGGAAACAATAATAATGAAAAACATAAGAACAAGATAGAGGATGCATGAAACCTAATGTATTGAGTACATTTAACCCGGTATCATGCATTCTCCTTACAAACAAGCATGAAAACACTGAATAACCCAGGAAAATGGAAACAATTACCGATAAATGATAAAATAAACATTTTAAAGCCATTTCACATCAAAAAACGATTTAAATAACTGAAAAGTGGTTCCAAAGTCCAACAATTCCCTCCTTCGATGTAAAATGTCGGTGTTAAACGATCGAAAAAAGTTATTTCGAGACGAAAATTCGGGATAATAAATTTCGAAGACGCTCTGAACTGAGCCACTTGGTGAAAATGTCGGATACATTTATCTCACCCGGAATCTTGCGGAGTTCGAAACAACCGGCAATATGCCACTCACGAAGCCAGTGAAACTTCACTCGAATATGTTTCGTTTTCGAGTTCTCGATGTCGTTGTTCGTGAACTGAATCGAGGCGAGGGCATCGGAAAATATGATCGGTTTCGATAATCGACGTAAAGGCGGAAATACTTGATAAATACTGTCCAACCAGTATAATTCTTTGACGATTTCGACTAATGCCACAAATTCGGCTTCCATAGTGGAGCAGGCAACGCTGGTCTGTTTCTTGCAGCTCCAGCCAATGGGCACACTTCCGATGTAGACAATGTATCCGCCGAATGATCTCGATGTAGCGATGTCGGAGGCCCAAGAGGCGTCTGTGCAACCCCACAGTTGACTCGAATCGCATTTCGAAAGTTCGATGGAATAATTACTCGTATTGGCCACATATCGAAGAACTTGAAGCAAACACTTAATGTGGCTTTGGTCGTAGCAGTTGTTGTACTGCGAGAGAGCGATGACCGAGTATAAGATATCGGGACGAGTGCGAGAAGCGAGGAAAAGTAATGATCCGATGAGCGACCGATACGGGAAATCCGGAAGATTGTCCAACGAGCCTTTCACGAGCGTGGTTCCCGGTGTAACAGGCACTTTAATGAGTGCATCGGACGAAACATTAAACTTTTTGAGGAGTTTATCGATGTAATTGCGTTGAGTCATGAAGACTTTCCCGTCACGACGCTCGAATTCCACTCCGAGCAACTTGGTTATCGGGCCGAGGTTGACGATTTCGAACTTGCTCGTGATTAACGCAAGAATACGGTCTCGGATGTTCTCCGACGCGTAAAATAAAACGATGTCGTCAACGTAAACTAACATGATGGCCGAATGTCCAAATGCATAAACGCAATTACAAGCCGGAAATTTCTGGAATCCGAGTCCGGTTAATGTCTCGTCGAGCTTTTGGTACCACATGCGCCCCGACTGATGAAGACCGTAAAGCGACTTGGTCAACAACCAGACGTTGTCGGGCGAGGAGCATGTGGCACCGGCGGGAATCCGCATGTAGATTTCGTGGTCGAGGTCGCCGTAGAGGTAGGCACATTTTACGTCGAGATGAGTATCCCTCCATCCTAACAAGACGACTAGAAGACAGAAGAAGAATCGGATGAGCACGAAGTTAACTACCGGGCTAAAAACTTCATCGAAATCAACGCCCATTGTTTGGCGGAAACCTTGTGCGACAAGTCGGGCACGGTATCGATGAATTGTCCCGGTGGCGTCCGATTTTAACTTGAAAATCCACTTGCATCCTAGGACTGTCTTATCGGGTGGACGCGGAACCTCTTTGTAAACCTCGCGCTTCTTGAAAGTAGAAAGCTCCTCGTCGATTGCTTCGGTCCATTTCGGTGCTTCGGGCAATTTAACTGCTTCGGCATATGTGGCCGGTTCCCGAAAACACATGAAGACACGATGAGGCGATGGTGGAACATAGGGCATGTGGTGTTCCAAATTGCCAAAAAAGAAAATAGACTCGTCATACGGTAGCCGATGTGCGAAACAATAAGCGGCGATATCGTTTTGCGACCGCAAGCGGACACCGTGTTCCGGATAATAATAAACGTCGACCTTGATCTTTCCCGGGATTTGATCTTTCCGGAGATGTTCCTCTCTCCTCCATCCGCTGAAGGGCGAAACGCCGCCAATAAAACTCCAAGGGCAATGAAGAGCACGTAAAGGGGCCAAATTAGGCGTACCCGGAGCGGGAATAGGCAAGGCGGCCGCTTCGTCAAGAAGGTCGTCGTCAAAGTCAGAACCCTGTACAGACATCGCCGTGGTATCGTCAAGACATGGAAGAGTTGGGTAAGAGATCGAACGTCGCAGCTGGGGTAAACGCGTGGAACGTATGGTTGGAGAAAATTGGCCATGTCCTGCAACGGTCGCTGCAGTAACGGAGTCATCGGCAGCGGTCACGGAGCCATCAGGAATAGCCTCACCATCCAGAGGCACGCTTGCAGCGGCGGACGGGGCAAATGAAGCGAAAGACGGAGCGGTCGAAGCGACAGACTGAGCACGACTGATAATTCCATCATCGTCACTACTGCCGGCGGAAGAATCGTTATCCGAATCGCGACGTCGTCGAGGCCAAGGTTGAGTTGGGAAATTATCATGAAAAGTGACACGCGACGGGGTGTGGCCACGAGCAGGCTCCTCCATGGGTGGAGCATTGTCATCCGGATCCGGAACATAAAAGGGCGAGCGTTTAAAGTTCTGCCGTTCATCGATTTGGACGTGGACAGTTTCGGTGACAGTGTTCGTAGCCGGATTCAAAACACGATATCCTCGAGTTCCAGACGCGTAGCCGACGAGAAATCCCTCCCAAGCTCGAGGGTCCAGTTTATTGCGTCCAGGTGCGGTGAAGTGCACCCAGCACTTGGAACCGATTTTACGAAAATGTCTGACGGAGAGAGCTCGCTGGCGCCACAAAATGTACGGGATTTCGTCGTTGAGCTTCGAATGTGGACTTCGGTTCTTGATGTACACGAATGTCACAGCAAGTTCGGCCCAAAGCGTATGCGGAAATCCGGTTTCGGATCTAACGGAGCGGAGATAATCGCCCATCGTCCGGTTCAGGCGTTCGGCGACTCCATTCATCTGTGGGCTCGCGGGGTTGGTCCGTTGCGCAACAATACCCTTGTCGGCGAGATAACGGTCAAAATCCCTTGAAATGAATTCTCCTCCACGGTCGGTACGAATCGTTTTGATCCGGCAATCGGCTATACGTTCGACACGGGAAACAAAGTCTTTGAACGTAGCGAAAACATCGGATTTACGGGCAATCGGGAAAAGCCAGGCATACCTGGTGGCGTCGTCGATAATGGTGAAGGCGAAATTAGCGCCACCAATGGAAGGCAGTCTCGACGGGCCCCAGACGTCCATGTGAAGCAATTCAAGCGGTTTCGTGGTCGAAGGCGCGGAAATCGGCTTATGCGAAGCACGCGTAGACTTGGCGACACGGCACGTGTTGCATGAAAGTTCCTGTCGAACAGCAGCTGGATCAAGTCCGTAAACCTGGGAGTTAGCAGCCAAAGTCCGCATGGCTTTGGTGTGCAGGTGACCCAGTCTGCTGTGCCACAATCCCGTGGCATCCGCGACGTTGACCGACGTAGTAACCGGTTTAAGAGGTGATGTTGCATTTGACTTAGCAACAGGAGGAGGTGGTGTTGCGTTTGACTTGGCAACGGGAAGAGGAGATGTGAGGGCATTGGAATACATCCGGATCTGTTGAGGTTGGGATCCGGGAATAGGAGCAGGACTGGTAGGAAAAAGTGAAGGGACCAGTAAGGTGTTGGAGGAGACGGGCAAGCGGAAATCGGTCATATTGTCAGCCGACTTCGTCTTAGCCTTGTTGGAAGACTTGGGCAATGCGGGAAAGTCCTCTTCCTTCGTCACTAGAGTGGTCGGTGTCGGAGTCGGAGGCAACGATGAAACGGGTGGAGAACTCGAAACATTAGTCGGAGCGGCGAATGGCGAGATAAGCCCATCCACGAAATAAAGTCCAGACTTCTGTTTCGCCCGAAGAACACTTAGTTTGATATCCGTTTCATACGTGTGCAATTCCGAGTTGTGAATGTGGATGTGATGTCCGCATTTATCAATCCGAGAAACCGAGATAAGATTGGCGCCGAAGTCAGGTGCGAATAAGACGTCGCGTAGCATTACGGTGCATTCGCAGCCATCGATGAGCGACTTGACCGGAACGTCACCTTTGCCTGTGACCTTCGAACTGCCTTGTCCTAACTCGATGTTAAACGGGACAACGGAAACAAAGTTCGTGAACCACGCTTTAACGTGCGACACGTGGTCGGTTGCGCCGCAATCAACGATCCATTCGTGGGATTGGAGGAAATGCACAGTCGGTGCTGTAACAACTGGTGGCGCAGACAAGAAACGAGGCACTGGTGTCTTTCCAGGCCTCTGCTACCACTTGTAGCACTGTGGCGCAATAAATGCACGATAAATCGTGCTGGAAGCGTGAAAATAACGTGCTCACGGCAATGCATGAGCTGGAAAAATTGCCGTGATGCGTAAACGCGAGTTCGGGTCTGTATTGGGCCAGAAAACGCGTGTACCACACTTATAAAGACGTGTGGCACATAAACTAATACTGATAATTAACAAAATACACTTTAATTCGAGAAAACTTACATAATTGATTCAAAAACCATTTGAAAACATAGAGAAACACACTGGCTGTGTGCGCGGCCATTTGCAAAGTGCCAGAGACATCTGGTGGCCGAAAATGGAAACAATAATAATGAAAAACATAAGAACAAGATAGAGGATGCATGAAACCTAATGTATTGAGTACATTTAACCCGGTATCATGCATTCTCCTTACAAACAAGCATGAAAACACTGAATAACCCAGGAAAATGGAAACAATTACCGATAAATGATAAAATAAACATTTTAAAGCCATTTCACATCAAAAAACGATTTAAATAACTGAAAAGTGGTTCCAAAGTCCAACAGATCAATCCTAACTTGTAGTTGAAGTTGGCCTGACGGTGAGGTAGTTGCTGTGTTCTTGGTGTCGTTTGTGTAAGTTCTGACTTTAGGCGGGAAACACAGCCTTTTATGCAGTGGGGTGAAGGGCCGGCGATCAACCAATGGGGGCTGACCATCAGCCGCTTCCTCCCCCTCGGGGCACACACCTGCCATGGGGAGGTGGAGCCAACTCGGGGGGGAACGACTCTTCAATCACAGTGACTCAGAGGACAAGCATCCGCCCTGGGGGGACACTTATCCAACTGGGTCACCACACGTCCCTCCTCCAGCTTCGATCTCGGATCGGAGCGATCTCAATTTTATCGCTCTCCTCTGCGAAGAGCCGGCAGCACTCCTCTGCATGGGCGGAGGATCACTGGTGGCACTGCCGGGGGCGGCGGTGGTAAATCCGGGGGCAGAGAGGTTGTCAGATCCGCAGGATTCTGTCGCTCGTTGATGAAGTACTGCGGGTGACCGCCGACCGGCTCGCCAATCAGTCCCGTACGTTCGTGGATCCAAATCCGGGTGGATGCCGGGAATCGGTCGGGAACGAGCCGGATCCTTCGCGACTCGGCGCTCGATCCGGGTTTCCGGTGGGCTCGCAAGATTCGGCGATGGAAGACGGCGTCCATGGTAGATCGGGCCTCTCTGTTCAGCCATTTGAGGACCGACTCGCCGTGATCATCGGAGTCAATGATGCGTTGTCGCGTGAACTCCGACATCTGAAGGAAGGGGTATTCCACTCCCAGCCTCAAATAAAGCTGCGCTGCTGGGGGCGGCGGAGGCGATGGAGGAAGTGGAATCTCCATTGGACTCTCCAACGGTGGCGTAGCCGGCTCTGTTGTAAGAGCGGCCAGCTCGGCCGCTGGTGGCGAAGGAGAGGGCAGCGGAGGAGTTCGCGGTCCTCGGTTGGAGCGCTTCGGAATCAATTTGGGTCGATTCGCATACCGCTTCTCCTTTGGGAATACCGGCTTTGGGGTCGGTATGTATGGTTGGACCGCCGCCTCTGGGGGGGCGGTCTCGATGGCCTGTGGGAGGCTCGCTGTCGTTCCCGGTATCTCCGGAGCCTCCCGAATTGTTCGCAACAAGGAAGGGTGGACTCCGGGGTTCCGGTAGCGGAATGCCAACGAACGCATCTTCGAAAACTGCAGGCCTGGGTTCTCCGTATTCCTGGCCAGGTCGAAGCGCAGCGAGGCGGGCTCAGGAGTCCATCCGGCCCATACCTGGTACAACGCCCGAGGAAGGTGAACTCCCTCACGGTCGACGATTGTCCAGGCCGCCATAGCCTGCCGACTGTCCAAGAAGACGCCCAGGGACAGCAGCTGGGCCATGACGTTCGTCACTGCCAAATTCAAACCGCTCCGATGGCAGGGGTGAGCGCGGTCCGGATTGCCACTGAATTGTTGTGACAGCGTCCGCATCTGTTCGATCGCCCAATTGATGTGGTGGGTTTGGGCGGCGTCGGCCTGTCGTATGGCCAACTCGGCAATCGCGGGGTTCTCGTATTCGGCCAGATATTCTTGTAGCTCGCTGAGTGGGGGATAGGCCGCTTCACGCCGGCATCGAGCGTCCATCTCTCGCTGGGCGTACCATTCGGCGTTGCGATAAGGTCGACACACTCGTGGCGTTGGGGGTGACGGTGGACGGCCCAGCCCGGGTAGATTATCGTATCTGACCCGCTTCGGAGCTGGATCCCCCACCGGAATCATCCGGGGAGGGGTCCAAGCGGTCACGGCTGGGTTTGTACCCTCGAGGAGTGGCGGCCATCGCGATTGCACTTGTGGGGGCACAAGCGCGGTGGGCACAGCCGGTGTTGAGCCCGACGGCCGGTTGGCCGCGTATCCTCGGAAGGCGTTCTTCAATGCTACGGCCAGATCCTGTTTTGTAACCGGCCCATCTTTGTCCGACTCATCTGGGGACATTTGCTCTTCCGTCAACTCTCCCAAATCAATCTCTGCTTGGCGCCTGGACGGTCCAGCCGTGGGTCCGAGACTCTGGGGTTCGGACCGTTTCGCGGCGGCCATCTCTCGCTCCTTCTCTAATCCCTTAGCTATCAGGGATTGTGCTCGCAACTTCTGACGTACTTTGCGCTTTCGATTCCTCCGGGTGCTGGCTGCGACGGATCTTCGTTGGGCCGTCCTCTGGGGGACGTCCGTCGGAGAATTCGGTCTCTGGTGTGATGAGACGGTTCGTCGCGACGAGGATTGATCTGACGACTGTGTGGTAATCGCCATGAACAACGAGGATCTTTTCTTTCCTCGATCTTGGTGTGTCTCGGTCCTCGCAGCCCAGTGGGCGGAAGATTCGACTGTTCGCTCAGCCCGCGCGTCGTCTGGCGAGGCAGGCTCGAGCGTTACTACTCGGCGACACTCCGAGCGCACGACAACTCGAGTTCGGGAACTGGAGCTGCTCGAGCGGCTGCGGTAGTCGCGGCTCGTTGACGGGCCGGCCTCTATTGGGGAGACGGCCTGTCTTCTTCGTGCGGGTCCGCGTGGGGCGGACTCCGCCGGACGCTTCGATCTTCTGTGATGGCGGCGACTTCCCAGGATACCAGCGTGGTATAACTGCCACATCTCAGACTGCGTGGCCGTAAAATTCGCCGGCGGTATCCATCTGGGTGTCAGATGATCTTCTTCGATGTCGCGAAGCCATCTACGGATTTCTTCGGGGGAGAAACCGTTTCTCTCGAGAACTCGGGTTACTCCGTGAGTCTCGGTGCGCTTTAAGCGTTTGATCTCGTCGTCCACTATTCTCTGGCGGGCTGCCAAGGTCGGGGCCTCGCTCCACCTATGGGAGGTGTGCAGCTCGGCCACCGTGCCTGGGTAAGCCTCTTCCAGGTACCCGGAGTAAACGGGGCTCGGCGGATCCGCATCGGGTGGGATCCGCGGCCCCACTCGCTCCCTCATCTCCTTCGTCATGCACTCGACCAGCGTTTTTGATCGCTCGAATTTTTCCTCGAGGGTCCTGGAATACATCAATCGGATTTTCCAGGCGCTGGTCTCTGCAGGATAGGCCTGCCGCAGGTAAATCGGCAGGGCTCCGCGAAAGATGTTGTTGGCGGTTGACGCCGTCGGAGGCAGGGCGTCCCACGATTCTAGCGGGTCGACCTGAATAATTTTAGATCACAAGATTAATATAATAAATCCCAGTTAACGATGGGGATCAGAAATATGCTCAAGATCGACGGTGGCAGCAACTCCTTTCTTTTGTTGCGGCCGTCGGTCTTATTTTCTTGTTTCGCAGTTCTGCGATGATCTCCGCCGTCGTAGCGCTGATCCAACACTACTTTTGAACTCAGGTGATCCGCTTTTTTGGAAGGGGTCGCAGGCAAAACCGATCGTTAAATTTTAATTTCTTACGCTAAACTTTTTTATTTTAACTCTAATCGTATTTTAATTTATTACGATGTTTAAATTTAAAAGAAAGAAAACCTTTAGTTTTGGTTTTGGTTTGCCACGACGCCATTCCGCGAACACTTCCTTTGTTCTAGTTTTTTGGCGGCCTTGACTCCGAGGTGAATCTGGGTCCACTCTCGGGTTTTTAGCCAGCCTTAAATCAACAATAAAACAGAAAGAAATATATCAGTCACAAGTCACGCTCCAATCTGGGTTGGATGCAACAGATTCAAAGAATTATGTGATTTCTCTGGGGAAATCACACTAATTTACCTGCAACGGCGGTTGTTCGTCCCAATTCTCATCTTCTTCTGCATTTACGATTAGGCCGTCGCTCTCGTCTCTCGACGATGCGCTCGGCTCTAATCGTGGGTTGCGTCGATCGGCCATTTCAATTTAGGAAAATGAAGTTTTGTTTGAGAGGTCTTTGTCTTTCTCTTTGGGGGAGAAGCAAAAACACGTCTCGTCGTG
This sequence comes from Strigamia acuminata, assembly GCA_949358305.1. Lineage (NCBI taxonomy): Eukaryota > Metazoa > Arthropoda > Chilopoda > Geophilomorpha > Linotaeniidae > Strigamia > Strigamia acuminata. The sequence continues at coordinate 4,527,391 of OX442314.1, forward strand.
TTAAAAACAGTCGGAAACTGGGCCTATCGACGCTGAGAATTGTGGGTCTCGAACGCGTCTCGTATTTTGCGAGATCCGCCGTGCTGGCAATGACGCTACGGGGTCGACCGCGTGGTTTCGTTGTCACGTGGTCGCCCGCTACGTCATAACTTCTCGTCTGTTAGTGGTGACTGCGACAATTCGTTGCGAAGTTTGGATTTAGCTAATTTTTCGCGTCTCAACATGTGCAGCAGCTCTCGTAAGTAAATCTTTTTATTTTACAAGGCCTCCGCTCCATGTTATCACATTTTCTTTTATTTTTAGTTCTTCCCCACGACTTTGCCGTCCCGAATGAACGGATTATTGCTTCGTCGTGGTCGAAGGTTGATTTTCGACGTGCTCGTAGATCGTGACTCTACTTGCTCGTTCATCTCCGATGTGTTGGCATTTTTCTCATTACTAATTTTTTTATTTTCCATTTCAGAAGTACTTTCTTCTGCTTCCTCCCTCTCCGAAATTGCTTGCTCCGGCTGTGCTGGAGCCTCGTCGGCCGGAGATTCGGCGTCGAAGAATTCATCCTCGTCCTCCGCTATATTTTCAGCTTCATTTGTTTTTTGGAACGTGTCGACCACGGTGCCCCCTTGGCCGCTGTGTGTCTGACCTTCCAGCCAGATTTCTTGGGGAAACTCTGGCAGATATGGCCTTAAATCTCGGCCATGTATCGACTGAAAATTTTTGTTGTCCTCTAAGCGGCGTAGTTGGTATGCGTTGCCGCCGTGTTCGGCCACAATTACATAGGGACCGTCCCTCTTGTCGGCTAAACCTGCGGCGATGCCCCTCGCTGCATTGGACAACGTGTGTGCCTCCTTCCACACTAGATCATTCACTTTAAAGTTCGCGAAAGCGAGATCGCCTTCTTTATCTGCGATTCTTTCTCTCATGTTGAAAATATGCGCCATCATATGCTGGTATGTGTCGGATATAGTCTGTTCCAACCGGCACACGTACTCGTGTGGGCTCGATGGGTCTAATACGTTAACAGCTTCGGCAACGCGTGGGTCCCATGGCATCCTTAATTCGCGGGCGAAGTTGAGGTACGCCGGTGAGAATTCGCGTGTTCTTGACACGGTTGAGCGAATGCTGAAAGCGATTTCTCGCAGGTATTCGTCCCATCGATTGTGAATATCGGTGAATACTGTCAGCGCATATTTTATGTCTTTATTTAATCTCTCGACTGGGTTTGTCTGAGGATTATACGTGGGGGTGTTTGATGCATCCATTTTAAATTTTCTACAGAAGTCCTTATATATTCTCGATCGGAATTGGGGGCCGTTATCCGAAATGAGTTTTCTGGGAAACCCAAATCGCATTGCCACGTCGTAAAGGCACTCGACTATGTTTTCAGCCGAGGGCTTCGCGAGGGCGTACAGCTCCGGCCATCGGGTGGCCACGTCCATAATTACGAGAATATACATGTTCTTGTTTCCCGTTGTGGGCTTGGGGCCCATCAAGTCTATGCTTAAGCAGTCAAACGGTGCGTAGGGTCCGAGAGACATGGCGTTTCTGGCCACTTTATCTCGCGGTCTGCACGCTTGGCACCGGGGGCAGTGTCGGATAAATTTCGTTATCTTTTGCCGCGCGCCCGGCCAGAAGAAAAGTTGTTTTACTCGATAAAGGGTCCTCGCCACGCCAGAATGGCTGGCGAGCGGGTGTCCGTGCATCAGCCACAACAGTCGGGTGTGCAGCGATGCCGGCACGACCACTTTAACCGAGTTTCCCGCTCCGCTGAGGTCATCTTGAAACGTCGGGTGGTATTTTACCAGGAGTTCATCATCTATGAGGTAGCTTGTTGCTTCTTTGACGAACTGTTTCCGGCGGTGTGGGTTTGTCATCCCTTCCGGAAATTCGCCGTTCAGCAAATATTGCGTTATAATTTGACATTTTGTGTCTGCTGCCTGGTGTTCGACGAACTCACGTCTCGTGGGTGGAGCGTATTGTGTTTTTTCTTCAATTTTTGCTGTGAAGGCGCGTAGTAGTGTTTTGTGGGTTTCTCCGGGGGGCGGAGATTGAATTTCGGATGTTGAATTGTTTGTCCCAGCTGGCTGGTATGTTCGAGTCCAAAAACCACAAAACGTTCTATCTTCAGGCTCCATCACTGGTAGCTCGTTCGCCTTTCGCAAACGCCATATTCTCCGTGGAGTCGGGCAGTACAAGAGGTGGGTGTCGTCCTCGCCGTCGTCGTCTGGTCCTTGGGGGTCAGAGGCTGGGGCTCTCGAGAGGGCGTCGGCCACATGATTGTACTTCCCGGGGCGGTACGTAATTGTTATATCGCACGCCATTAACTCCAGTTGCCATCGTGCGAGTCGGCCGGAGGGTTCCTTGAGCTTCATCAACCAGCTTAGTGCCTGGTGATCTGTCTGAACCTCGAAGTTCGTGTACTCCAGATAGTCGCGAAATTTCCGAACTGCCCAAATTACGGCTAGGCATTCTAGTTCCGTTGCCGTATAATTTTTCTCCGCGCCCTGTATTTTTCTGCTTATAAACATACAGGGTACTTCTTGCGAGATTCCGTTGTACACGTGGGTCTGCAGAAGGGCTGCACCCAGTCCGATTTTACTCGCGTCGGTGTGCAACACGAACGGTCGGTTTAGGTCCGGCAATGGCATCTTTTCGACGTCAGCCAGCATTTGCTTGATAGTGCTAAATGCGGCCTCGCACTGGACCGTCCACTCAAACTCTTTATCCGTTCGTAAGAGATCCGTTATAGGCGCGGCCACTTCAGCCAGACCAGAGAGTAGTCGGCCGAAGAAATTGACCATGCCCATGAATCTCTGGACACCTTTTATATCTTCGGGGGCGGGGAATCCGTTTATTGCTTTGACTTTTTCGGGGTCAATCGCGATTCCCTCGACTCCTATTCGATATCCTAGGAAGGCAAGCTCTTTCCTGCAAAACTTGCTCTTCCCTGGATGGATGTGGAGTCCTGCCTTGGCTAGGCGAGAGACCACTCTATCGATGTGGTCTATATGTTCTTCGAATGTGTCCGACGTTATTATGATGTCGTCGAGATACGCCCACACGAAGTCGTGCAGCATATCTCCCAACACGCTTTCGATCAGTTTCTGGAACGTGCTCGGGGCGTTTACAAGCCCGAACGGCATCACGTTGAACATTAGTCTTCCTATCGGGGAGTAGAAAGCCGTTTTCAGTTTGTCTTCGGGTTTTAGCTCCACTTGCCAATACCCCTTTGACAGGTCCATGGTGGTTACCCACTTGAACGGGCTCAGTTCCCGGAGGATCGAGTCTATAGACGGCATCTGAATCGGGTCTATAACCGTTATCGCGTTCAGGGGGCGATAATCAATGCATAGTCGAGGTTCCGAGCCTGGACGCATCACCAGGACGATCCGCATGGCGTATTCGCCCAGGGCTTGCGTTACTATGCCCTTGTCGAGCATGTCTTGGCACATTTGCGTCACGATGTCTCTTTTCTGGGGGTTCATCCCCTTGTAAGGCACTCGAATCGGCTTGTCTGTGGTTAAGACTATTTCGTGTGTTGCTTCCGTCGTTCGACCAGGTGTCTTGGTCAGAATTCTTTCATGCTTTCGAAGCACTCGCCTTAGTAGCGATGCCTCGTTAACACGCAGTGCTGCCTCCCCGACCAGGGTGTCCACGACGTTACTCCTCTGTAATTCCAGAGTGAAGGCTGCGAAATCGTAATCTTGGACGAATTTTCGCAATCCTCTTCCGTATTCCTCTTTGTCCTTGGCTTCGTCCAGTAATTTTTGGGGAACTACGGGGACTGACCGTTCTCCCTCGGGACTTATCCAGTTCCATGAACGGGTTATCGGGTTTGGCTGAATTTTCAGTTTCGCCATGATGTCCATCCCTAGGAGGAATACTTTGTCGTGGGATGGCAAGACTATGAAGGGGTGGGACAGGTTCCCCCCCGTCCAGTCGATCATGATGCGAACTACGCCCTTCGGCTTGACGTAGCCGTTGGCGGTGAGCAATTCTACGTTCGCGTTCACTTGTGCCACCTTCTTTCCAATATCCAAGTCTTTTACTATATCTTCGGATATGAATGAACGATCCGCTCCTGAATCCAGTAGACCGAACAATTTTTGGTTTTCTATCTCCACTGGCAGCATACACAGAGTTTCGCAATGTGCTTTCGTGACATTGCAGTGAAATACGCGTAATGTCTGGGGCTCAACCTCCAGATTGAACGGAAGGTCCGTCCAATCCATGTCGACCTCCGGTTTCGTTCTCACTTGCATACTCGTTAACGTCACTTTTTCCTCCTTCTTCGGAACGATCTGTATGCGGTCTTTGATCTGTGCCTCTGCCAAGGCATGACCTGCGGGTCCAGTGTGATATTTCTTCTTTTTAATTTCCGCGGCTGGCGCAGACGAAGCTGAATTTATTTCGGCGACGCCTGCGCTTGGAAGTTTTTTGCCAGATCAGTTCTTAACTCCATCATCATTTTCATCATGGTTTGCATGATGTCCTTTTCTTTGACGGTTTTCTCACATTTATCTGAGTAGTGGCCGTATTCTCCACAGCTGTAACATTTGATGTTACTTTTATCCCCTGTGGGAGTGAATCCCGGTTTTTTCGGGACGAAGGGCGTCGGGAATCGTCTTTTTCCTCCCAATGCTCCTCTCGCTTTTGTTGCTTGCACGTGTGCTCTGAATTGTGTGATTGCCAAGGCCCGGTGTGCATGGTGCAAATAGGGACCTTGATCGTCGCATCCCGTCGATAAGTTTTCGAGGTGCTCATTTAGGGCTTCCTCGTCGCTCGATGCTGGCTCCTCTTCTTTAGCCGTGGCGAGAGGTGTTGTCTCTTCGACTTTCTCCATCTGGGTGGAGTCCGTCGAGGTCACCTGCATCGCCGTCGCTGCCGGTGCTTTCTTTGGGGCAGCTATCGGGTTGGCTGGAAGAATACTGCCTGCTTTAGGCGTCAGCATTCGTCCGAAGGATGCTTCGGTGAGACTCATTATGCCGCTCAAATATTCACTTGGCCTCATTAATTTTTCTGAGGTCTTGTGGCGTTCGGCGCTCGTCTGCAACCGCTTCTCGTGCGCGTCAGCTTCTTCCGGGGGCAGAGTGGCGTAATACCGCTGTTCTATTTCTAACGTGTTTGTTAGAAGATAGTTACTGACATCTTGGTAATCGCCAGTGCGGGGTGCACGCATGTCTAGCAGAATTCTTTGCGAGTGGGCCGATAATCCTCCGTAAAAGATCATCGTAAAACCAGCGGGGTTTATTTCGTACGGCGCTCTTGCAAACAGGAGTTTCGCTCGGGCGTCGTAGTCGGCTAATGTTTCTCCTGGGGCTTGTCGTAGACCCCGTAATTTGTTACTGATCTCGTCTGGAGTCTCGCCGTATCGGAGATCGAAACGGACGAGAAAATCGTCCCAGGTTGGGTTTTTCAGTCCCTGGTACCATTCTCGAGCTGACCCCGTAGTTAGCTCCACTAGCCCGTGGGTTAGCATGTCGGCGACGGTGGCTTTTGTCGCTTTCTTGATACGCATTACTTCGTCCAGGAAGCGGTCTCCGGCCTTCCACGAACCGTCAAATCGCGTTTGAATATAGTGTTGCCAGCGGATGTTACCCGTGGCTTCACTGCTTGGTTCGTTTCGTACGCCATATTTGCGCTTAACCCTCTCTCCAGCGCGATTATGTTCGTCGCCTGGATGGCCTAGATCGATTCCTTCTCTTCTGAAAGAGTTCAGCAGGGCTCGGCCTAGCTCAGACATCGTGTAATGTCGGCCAGATGAGTCCTGAAAGTTCCCTTCCTCTGAACGAGGGTTGGAGCTCCGGGAAGAGCGGTCTGAAGCATTCGGCCGGTTCGACCGGTGCCCATCGCTGCCTTCTTGACTCCTTCCTGTAGACGGTCGACTCGGATGGTCGTCGTCCGACGAATCGGAGGGCTCGGAGGGATCTCCTTGGGGGTGAAACCTCGGCCCTCTCGGTGGGGTCTCTCCGCCAGCCTTCTTCTGTTTCGAGCCTTCGGATGGCGGCGGCTCCCCTCCGTCGTTGTTCTCGCAAAAAGAATGCCATCTGTTTTCCTCGCTCTCGGGGCGTTCCCGATTTTTATTTGCGTTTTTCTTTTCGAGTAACGCGTCGATGGCTGCTCCCGTCTCGGATCTTTTTGAGGGGTGACGGTCCTTTGTTTTTGGGACCGATCCGTCTCTCTTTTGAGATTTCCCCCTTTTTGCCGTTTTTGCCGGCTTTGCTGCATCTTCTCCTGTGTCGGTATCAGAGCCGCTTGGGGGTTCTGACTTCCGTTTCGGGTTTTCTTCCCTTTTCTTCCTGCCCGAGACACCTTGTTCGTACTCTTTTTGGAACTTTTCTGTTTCTTTCTCCCAGTTTTCGGCTTCCCATCTTTTTTGCTCATCTATTATGGCTTGTTTCTTTGCTTTGTACTCTTCGGTCCATCTGACTCGGTCCCATTCCTCTTTCTCTTTCAGGAACTGTTCCTTTTCTTTTCTGGCTTCCTCTTCTCTCAACCTCTCGCGATGTTGTTCTTCCCATTTTTGGTGTTGTAAAATGGCTTCTTCTCGCAACATTTGTAGCTTTTCTGCTTTTCTTTGAGCTACGAGCGCTTGAAATTGGTCCTCGTACTCTTGAGCTTCTCGATGTCGCCCTTCCACCGTGGCGTTCCATTCTTTTCGAATTTTAGCTTCTCGTTCCTCCCTCATTTTTTGGACCAGTTTTTCTGTTCTCTCGGTGGTTCTTCTTTCGCGTTGCTCCCTTTCTTCCTCTTCCTTCCAGAGTTCTCGCCGCTCTGCGCTCAGTCTTCGTTGGCGATTAGTCGCTTCTTGTCTGGCTTCTTCGCGGGCCTTCTCTCTGGATTGGTGAAGTGCCCGGTTGGGGTCTGGCGCGAAACCTCCGGTGTCACTGGGCGTTACCTGGGGCATGGGCGTCTCCGCTGCTGGTCTTGCGACCGGCGTCGGGGCTTGTGCCGCGCAGATAGCGTCAGTGAGTAGAGTAATCGATTCCCAGACTGACGTTCCTACTGGAATGTCTATCATCGCTTTCAGTTGGGCAGCTTGCCGTGTCAACCGAATTAGGTGAGATACCTCGAAGGAAACAACCGCAGGACTCGCCGTAACTCGGGGGGTTATCGGGGTCCCGCCGTCGTTTTTTCGTGGGGTTTGCTCCACGGACGTCTGAGCCGTGGGTGGCGATGGGTTCGTGCCGACCGTGACCGTTATTTTCGGAGCTTCATTCGTCTCCTCGGTCATCAATATCGATACTCGTCCTGGCGATACGTCGCGAATTTCTTCTCGATTTTCTATGGCTTCCGGATCGGTATCCTCGAAGGGTTGCATATTCAAGGGAACCCGCTCTCGCTCTGGCCCGTCTAGGGCCGCGAGCGATGCAGCTTGCTCCTCTTTCTGCGCCTTCGCTCTCCTTTTATTCGCTCGGGCTTTCGCCTTTGCGGACATTTCAGGGACGGGACCATCCGATCTCAGGTGGTAGTCGGAGGTCCTTTTTCCCTTCTCGGGCATTCTCTGCTCGGTTTCAGACGTGGATTGCTCGTCTTTGTCTGACATTTTCTTTCGGTAATTCTACGATTTGGGTTATCTTATTGAGAGATCACAAGTTCAGATTTGAGATTTATTTCTAAATCCCGGACAGACCCCCACGTGTCGCGTCCTACTTGGTATAGGTTTAAATAGCGCTAACGTGTAATACTTTACCTGTGATCAATTATGTAAATACCCAAATGAATACCAAATGTATGTAAATAAACAGGTAATTTATTCACCAGGCTTTATGCCTTTAAAATACACTCAGTAACAATTCTAGAGTCGACGTGGTCAGCGTCGAACAAAGGATTTCTCAAGATGGCGTCGTCGATTCCGCGTGGTCGGCGGAACAAAGGCGGCGTCTCGAGTTGTCGTTAATTCGTCACGGATTCGTCTTCACGGACGCGGTGGAATGCTCTTTCGAGTCTTCTATCCGTGCCTGTTGTCTAGGGTTTGTTTAGCGTCGCAGAGGCCTCGTCTAGGAACTTTGGGGTTCCCTACAAAGCACTCGGACACTTACTTCGGCGAATAATCGTCTGGGCGATTATTCTGGGTGATTTCACAAGGGCTATTCTCGTGCTTTCGCAGGAATAGCTCGCAAGTGACTTCGTGAGAGTTACAGTTTGCACTTTACTCAGCGATCCTCGATCAATCCTAACTTGTAGTTGAAGTTGGCCTGACGGTGAGGTAGTTGCTGTGTTCTTGGTGTCGTTTGTGTAAGTTCTGACTTTAGGCGGGAAACACAGCCTTTTATGCAGTGGGGTGAAGGGCCGGCGATCAACCAATGGGGGCTGACCATCAGCCGCTTCCTCCCCCTCGGGGCACACACCTGCCATGGGGAGGTGGAGCCAACTCGGGGGGGAACGACTCTTCAATCACAGTGACTCAGAGGACAAGCATCCGCCCTGGGGGGACACTTATCCAACTGGGTCACCACAATTGTTACGATAAAAATTAAGATGTTTCTCTTTTGTGCCTATCTTCTTGCTTTTAAAAGGATTGTGTAAGTCGCAAGTTATTCACCTGTGAACTTTTCTTATAGCAGAACAGCAGAACTTTGCACTTGCATATGATAGGTCATTTCTTTTATTTCTGGCTGCACATAGAATCGAATGCACTTGTACTTCTAATCATGTACCATACATTTCTTTCCTAATGGTAAAATAAAATAAAATGTGCAAACATTTACGTTCATTTTCCAAAATCCCACTTACGGTTTTAATCTTACTGTTTTTTAATCACTTTCACTTTGTCATCTGACTTCTGGCTTGTGATGATTCTACCTTTGGCTGAATATTATTAGCCTTAAAGATAAACCTTGGAGGAACACTTGGTTTACGTCCAAGGATAAACTAACCTAACCTACCGGATAAGCTAAACTGTGAATATACAACTGAACAATAAGGGGTTTCATTAAATGAGCGATTAGTTGATTATGATTACTTTGATTAGTCAATTACTTGATGTTTTATGTGACTGGATTCAACCAATCCCGAGAATAATCATTTCATCAAATAAGCGACTAAGCAACTAATCAAGTAATCACCGCAAACCATGATTTTCTGCTTATTTGGGCCGATTATAAGTGCTCACTCAACTGAAATCGACATGACGGCGCCATATCCGCTTAAACTACACAAGGTCATAATATAACAAAGTCTGCTCAGTTTAGGTTAAACTGAACACATGAAACGAGTTAGGTAGTTGCAATTGTTTTTTGTAGGAACTTTTTTTAAACAATTGCAATGCATTTAGGTTACAATTTAAACAATTCCACCCATCAGAGCAATAATAACATAATCAGATTTTTGTTGGGCCCTCAATAATTGAGTGATTATGATTATTGCAATAATCTACTAATCACAATAATCGTTCATTTAATGAAACCCCTTAATATGAACTTACGATTATATGGAACATGATTATGTTTATTACAATAAAACCGGGTTCTGGGATCGTGTAAACGGGTGGCATCCTCTGGTTGGATGTCTGGGCGGGCCGAGGGATAGGAATGGCTTAGTGGCATTGTCAAAATAACGTTACGTGGCCAAATTTGGCCACGTGGCACAGATAACCATGAATGCGAAGAATCCTTCGCATTCTCCGAGATTTAAACAATCGTTAAAACCATGCTAAATAAAAGAGATAAATATTAATAATATTGGCGGAGACAATCAAGAATGGTCCACAACCACTGTGCGAAGATTTGACACTTCCATCTGCCTCAAAGTCATAATGGTTGTAGGATCGCCGGCGTGATCCGTGGCCGGGATTTATTGACCGGGTTAGCCTTCCCGTAACAGCTTGTGAATAAGCCGAGTAAAACAGCCACATGAATAATCACCAGCCGGTACACAAGCGGGTGAAGACATGCCAGGCGCAGCTGCTACGGTCCCAGCCACAGCAGAGACAACTGCTGACTCTGCTGCTCTCAGAATTCATCACTGTGACGCTCAGTAGCAGGAAGATGTGCCTGCTGCAGCCTCCATGAGCGGCTACATGGGTCGTAAAGGTGAGTACAAAAGAAGGTTCGTCCATCGCAACCGACCACGTCACCCATGGGGCTCCCACCCTGTGTGTGACGGGTCAGACGCTGGTGTAGCGTGCCTAACGGCACTCCCACACAGTAAGATAGGTGATGTGACGGGTCATCGCTCTCACGGCAATCTGGGGATTGACTACCGTGGGTGGGATTGACTCTCACATAAATAATGGAGAGAGGGACTCCGGATTGTTGGGTTTTGGCCTTTAATCCGTTGACTAGGGATCGGAGTGCCCATCACCTGTGTCTTGGTCATTAGGCCTACCTCAACTACAACCGGCCCGTCATCCACAGGGCGATTAGCCCCTGAATGACGTGGTCGGTTGGCATAACTCATTCTGCTGCGGTATATACTTACTTCATCCCATGTAGCCGCTCATGGAGGCTGCAATAGGGTCATCTCCCTATGACTGAGTGTCACAGTGGTGAATGGGAGAAGAGCAGAGTCAACTGGGGCACTGCACTGCCCAGGCTGGCTAAGGGAACTCTCTAGCACACGTCCTTCTCTGTGCTGTCCAAACTCTCTCTCTCGACTCAATGCTCCTCCTCCCACACCACTCAGCTCCTTCCTTCCCCACTGGGTCAGCCCTACTCGTTAGAGGGGGTAACCAGGGGCCAGAGAGCAGTGTGTGGAGTGACGTGGGTTGCCGTGGGTGACCACAGCGCAAAACGGTCACAGCTTCTACTATCTGCAGGCATATGAAAACCTGCAACCAGCAGTATTCTGGGCGGGTTGATGGAGCAATACCTTCCTGGCTGGGTGCACTGTTGACGGTTGTGTGACCGTGAGGAGACTACGCCGGGCTTGTGGGTATGAACCTCGGGTATGGTAAACTTCATCATGTGTTCAACATGTTCCATGTCCTGTAAGCCAAGGCTGCCGACAAGCTTGGTGAAAAAGGCTATGACCTGCTGACCTTTGTCTCCTTTTCTAGAAATATCTCAAGTTGAATTTACTAATGATTTTATTAGTAATTTTCACTCAAAGATGACCAATACACGGAAAACAGAATTAATTTGTTGCAATAAATTATCAGTAATTTATTCACAAATAATTATAAATAAGAAGTACAATTTTCCTCTGTAGCAAATTGTAAGAAATTTGCTCAAATTGTGAAACACGGTATAAATTGTGCGCAATTTATACTTTGTATTGTTACACGATAAATCGCACGCGTATTATTTGTGTATCACACACCAACCATTTCAACCAATTTAAGATATAAATTCCACGAAATTTATCTATGGTCATTGTTTGATAACTAAAAAGTACTTATTAACCTCAATGACAAAATCTGGTTGTGGCGATGCAGAAAAGCCAATCGTATGCCTGGGATACCAATAATTAACCATTACACACTTTTGGAACCACAGAACCAAGAACCAAGGAACCGACTTCGATTAGACCAATCTAGATGACGTCTGTTAATTCTAGAAATATGGAAGTCATGAACTCCCTTATTTACGGAAGGAAGAAAGACCTGATATTATCACAGGGCTTCCTGCCAAAAGATTGTATAGTTTAACTTGTAGTAATTTTAGCCATTTGTCGGCTTTGTATTTGTTTAACTTTAGTCACATGTATTGACAATAAATGTTAATGTATTGAGAAACCAACGACTACCTTCTTTTTATCTCACTCACAGTTCACTTGATTTTAGCTAACCAACTATCTCGCACGCAATTTTATAGGTGACATTTTAGTTGCAGTTACGAAATCGTCACAATGTTATAATGTTATTTTGCATTGGTTTTTCTCATAAAGGCAGAGGGGGCAACCATTGTTATAATCACTTGATCGGATCACCTGACCTCATTTTTCCAAAGGTCTATTGGCCTTACTGGCGCATTATTGAATTTTTGCACCCGGAGACATGACCCCTAAAATGCATCAAAGCTAAACAAACTTTCTTGAAAAATATTTCAAAGCAATGTTTACTCTCATTTCGTGAAAGGTAAATCAACACGCGACAAGTAAGAAATGTGTGTACTTTGCCACATTTAGTCAATATCTTAATTCAACAAACTCCCTCCACATCAAAAGCTTTAGAAAATGATTAAAAACGATGAAAAACGCTATTGAAATCTCTCTCATTCATTTCACTGATGTTGACAGCGTGCTATGTATTTCAACATTGAAAACGTTTAAATTATTCCTTTTTTCCATTCATTCTGTGTACAATCGTGGGCAAAAGTATCACCTTTTTCCTATGCTTTTTGTTATGACGAGGTGTACTTTTAAACAGTGTCGTCACGCCTCTCTGTAGCAATGACACTTATTATCGTTTTTCTAAACAACACAGCGTGTATGCAGTGAAGAATAAATAGAAGAAATGTTTTAAATCAATTCACAAACGTGCACAAGTGGTAGCAGACGGGGCAATTTTTTGTCCACGATTGTACACACTGGGACAGTGACTGCATTCAGATATTAGCTCTTCATACAATGTTAAATATTAAAGAGTAAATATTGAAATTGAAACATTTTTTCCTTAGTCTCTTGAGCCGATGACTCCTTCTAAAATCTTTGTAGCTGATACGACGTTGGCATCAGTCAGAGACAGTAAGCTGCAGGCTTAACCATTTGTATACATGACAATATTCTAAATCATAAGCCTCTTGCCTCTTGTGGATGAATGCGACCCGCTTATACTGTCATCCTGAACGGTCGCGATTTCTAAGATAACAGGTAAGAAGATATTGGCATTTTTCTCGTAAACGCAGTTAATATAAAGACAATCCGGAATGGGAATAATATTCAAAGCTTTAAAGAGGTTGCTTTTTTCGGGATGGATTTAATTTCATGTGTCAGCCATCAGGTAGCAGGTGTCCGTATTCGATATCGATATACTCTGGCTCACCATTAGAAGCACACCAGTTCCTATTGGCCGAGCCTATTCACTAGTGTAGGGCTACATAAAAGTAGGCTAAAATACAAACGCTTGAGTTACGGGAAGCTATTTTGTGTCCAGACTAAACAATCAATCATACGAACATTGTCATAGCAACCAATAAACTTAACGAACTGAACAATCATGTATTTAGAAAAAGTAACAGCATAAAATATTGCTTCCAGACTTTTTAAAACATTATATTATTAAATATAAGTAAATTTACATCATTTCAAACACCTAAAATAATCAAACTAATTAAAATCACAACAAACCTACTTTTCCTGATGGAAGTATACTGTACAGGCAATAGTTAGGAGTAAACAGGCTCGGCCAATAGGAACTGGTGTGCTTCTAACGGTGAGCCAGAGTATAGTAGATATTCTGTATTTCTTCAATTTTGAATCATACCAGGAATCCTCGCGTTATTGGTGATTGAAATTGATTTTTCAAAATATTTACCGATTTTCACCAATTTTTTTTTTACCACAAATTTTATTTGATTTCAGGTTTGTAAAATCCTTGATACACATTTGTTGTGCGAAAAACCCTAACTATGAAAAGGAACAAAAAACTACGTCCGACAATTCATCAATTAATGAGAGAAGATGGGAACAAACCGAGCTGCGGTTTAACTGGTTTAAATGATTTCATTAACAGAAAACGACGTCGGAGCACGATTCACTCTTTATGGCTTCTTTTGTTATTATTTTGCACATGCATTCTCACTTATCAGACATACAATAGAGTAATGCATTACTTAAGTTATCCTACGGTTGATGTATCGAGTAGATCGGATGACATCGTTTTACCAAACATAGCGATCTGCAGTACGAATACAAAAGAAATGGCCAGGCTTTGGAATAAGAGTAGTGGATTAGACAAATCAGGTCGAATTAATCCATTCCATTGCACAAACATGATGAAAACTCTGATGGCAAGCCCAACCTACAAAATGGACGAAGTTTGGAAAGCAACTAATTTGACACCAGAAATAGTGAGCATCAAATTGAAAGTAAAAGAAAAGCAAAAATCCAAAATTATCGTGAAGAATAAAATCTAATCATTTATTCTTCTGCAGGGATATTCAACCAAAAGCTTTGTCCAGAAGGAAATGGACACATCATTTGGAATATGCTCAGCATTTCGATTTGGTAAGTGCCTTGCTGCGTTCGCTTCACTGCGTGACCCATGAACTGAATATTGTTAATCTTTGGCGCTGTTTTTTCAGCGTCTTGTATGTTTAATTTACGCAAATAAAATCACTCGTAATTTTACTGTAACATTCGTCATCCGCTATCGTGAAATTGCATCGAGTACGAAACGTACTATGCCTAAAAGTAAAATAATCTTTTTTCCACTGTGTTTAGATAAGAATTCTACTAAATCGTTTGTTGGAAAACTACTAACAGTGGATTTTGAAAAGTTTTATCCAAACATCTGCCCAGGATCTTTTTACATGGTGATATAAAAACAATTACAATCCAATAGCAACGAGAGAAACAAAATTGCTTTTCTTTTTTTCACTTCTAGATTAGGCTATCAATGTATAATTTTGGAAACGCATACTTCACTACATATAAACACACTGGTACAACAGTGAAAATAAATTTGAGTTATGACAAAGTAACATTTAAACTTGATTAAAATGAAACAACTCTTCTAAGTCTCCTTTATATTTCAGTATGTGTTTCTCAATTCATCGAAACACCTGTGCTCTGGTGAAAATGAATACAGAGATTGTTATCAAAAGTGCTTGTTCAAAAGATTAGAAAACAATCTAACATGCAGGTAAAAGCAATTTTTTCTAACTAACCCAAGAAATGACATTTTATGACAAATTTGTTTAATTTACTAACAAACGATGCTAAACGTTTTTGGTAAATCAAATAACTTAAGCACTGCACTTTTGCTCAAAAGCAAAGCCACTGAACAAAACCATCATAATTTCATTAAATTCTTTTTTTTTTCTTAAGATTTCCTTTTCTGAAGATGAATTTACCTCTCTGTGAATGTTCAGATGCTATACACGATCAATACGGCATAGTCAATAAACTAATTGATACCACAGACCCAATTACTACTTGTGCTTGTCGACCTCCATGTCAACAAATGGCTTTTACACCCTACACAGACTCCGGCAAAGCAGATAATGAAAAAATATTGTCTTTGACTTTAGCACTAACCAATGATAAAATCACCTTGTATGAAGAGCGGTTCACTTACGACATTATTGCTTTACTATCTGATTTAGGCGGCAATTTGGGACTATTTCTCGGCCTATCGTTAGTTTCATTACCTGAAATCACATGGTATTTATATTTTGTTGTAACAACTAAACGCAAAACTACCAACCTTGATAAGATTCGACGACTCTATGAGAAATCCAAGATTGAAGTCACTGAGAGTGAAGAGAAAATCAAAACTAACGGAGTTTTAAGAAAGCTAAAGTTGCTGCTGGTTGTAATTAGTGCAGGATTCACTCTATACTTGTTGCAAAGTCGTTTAAACTACTATCTGGAAGAACCTATATCAAAAATCATTATCATAGATCAACGGCGCTACATAGAGTTCCCATCCGTCACACTCTGTGGTGAAAATCGCAGTGATGAGATGGAACGAGCCAGATTGCAGTTACTCAAACAGACAAACAAAACTTGCAATGACATATCACCGTGGGAATTGGTCAACAATAAATTGTCATTAGAAGATATTTGGAAAACCCTAAATATTCATCAAACAATGAGTGCTAAGGACATGGTCAGCAAGGTATACAGATTTTAAAAACATACACTACAAAATGTATAAAATATATATTTACAGCATCAGACTGGATACACAACAATACTAGACATAGCAACGAGTCTCGTCCCACTTCCATTTGGTTATTGTTCACAAGTTAACACAGGTAATTCACATGGAAATGTAATCAGGTCAACAGAATATGACTATACAACTCCTTGCCAAAAAAATGTCATATCTCTATTTTTGGAACTTTTAATATTTGAAATTTCTCAGAAACTATTTTTCACAAGTAAAAATGGTTTTAGGAGGATTTAAAGGAATGTTAGAGCTATCATTTCGTTAAAAGTTTTTTGAAAAAAAATGAATAGTTGAAGAGAAAAAAATTAAAAACTCCAAAAAGTGACTATTTACAATATTTCTCATAACTTGTGAGCAGAATAAGATAAAATTAAAAACTAAACAGATTTGAGACTGTTTATATCCCAGGGAACTTTTCTAAATTGGATGTATAGATCTCCAAGGCCCTCAAAAAAGGCGTAATGGAGCTACGTAAATGGGTAGACAACCACTATTTTTCGAAAAATCGTGGTGAGCACAACTGTTGACGAATCAAGTCATAACTATAACATGTTTTCGTACGACCCAATAATGTTTCAATGCTAAAGTTCCGTTTCGATTCGTCAACAGTTGTGCTCGCCACAATTTTTCGAAAACTAGTGGTTGTCTACCCCTTTACATAGCTCCATTACGCATTTTTTGAGGGCCTTGGAGATCCATACATCCAATTTAGAAAAGTTTCCTGGGATATAAACAGTCTCAAATCTGTTTAGTTTTTAATTTTATCTCATTCTGTTCACAAGTTATGAGAAATATTGTAAATAGTCACTTTTTGTAGTTTTTAATTTTTTTCTCTTCAACTATTTATTTTTTTTCAAAAAACCTTAAAAGGAAATGAAGCTCTAATAATCCTTTAAATCCTCCTAAAACCATTTTTACTTGTGAGAAATAGTTTCTGAGAAATTTCAAATATTAAAAGTTTCAAAAATAGGGATATGATATTTTTTTGGCAAGGAGTTGTACTTCGTTTACATTAACTTACAACAAACTCCTATTGGTTGGCATATTTATTGGGTAAATTGAAAAATGGCTGTTGTGCTTGTGACAAACATTGTTATGCAACCCAAACAAATTTATTGACATTCCTACAACATATGCTGAGAATTGCCTCCAGAATTAACAGTAGAGAGACATCGAACTAATCACTTATTTTTAGTTCCGTTTATTAATGATCTTACTAATTAATCATCTCCTTCTTACTGTTTAGGTATTACAAGCACAGTCAAAACTCTTTATAATGAATCGCGATATAATGAATTATACATATAACGAATTGTTAAAAATGACTTGGTTGGCCATTCATAGAACGCTATGTTAAATATATTTTCGATATAAAGATTTTTAATACAACAAATTATTCGTTATAACAAGCAAGTTTTTATGTACACTGTAATACCCACAAGCCCTTGTTATAACGAATTTTCAAAACTGATCACATGACTCACAACATCCTATGCGTATATTTAGAACGCATTTAGAAGCCATCAATTGAAGCGGGTCCCTTGTGATTCGTTATAAGGAGTTTCGACCGTACTGTATTGGAGCCCAGATCACTAATGGAATACCATGCATACAATTATTTTATTTTTTTAAGAAATAACGAACCATGTAACAGCAGATGTTACAATTGGTCTTGTGAAACCTTTTCCCCCAGCAGTTTGTGAACAACATCTATGGGTAATATCAAAATATACTTATTTTAGAAAAATAGTTAATATCAAGCAAAAAAAATGTGCACGGATCTCAATGAATAAATCTGGATTTTGTAATTAGAACACCCACATTCTAATAAAGGACTTACGAAAAATCTAAATGTTAGGCTGGCCCAAATTTTCTGGTGCAAAAGCGATATTATAATTAGGCAAAATAAGATCACGAGTAGACTACTTCGGCACTTCCCATTGGTCAAGAATTGATGATTTATGTTATTTCATACATCTAGCTGATGCTTTCAAATTCTAATTGTATAATAACCGAATTCTTTCTAAATCCAATTGTAAATATTTTCAGTTTTTTCTAAATAACCCAGAAGATCAAGTCAATATTTTAGCACCCATGTTTATTTCCTATGGCTCTATGACTGTATTAGGTCTTCGCATATCAAAGGTAACATTCAAAACAAACAAATTTAATGGCCAAAACCTACTTGAAAGGAAAAATATGATTTAAACTTTAATTGCTTTGTCTATGTACAGTCGTTGACAATAAAACTGTGACTGGGCTATGGTTTTACTCGCGCAGTATGGGGAGTTACTGAGCAGGAGGGACGGATACCCTCACGTAATTAACGAGACAGGAGACTCAGATTGTTGGGTTTGGCCTTTAATCAGTTGTCTAGCGGTTGGGTCACTTATCGTACTGTGTGTTGGTGCCAGTAGGCACGCTACACCGAAGTCCGACCCGTCACTCACAGGGCGGGAGCCCCATGAGTGACGTCGTCGGTCGCATTGGACGAACATTCTGTCGTACTCACCTGTACGACCCATGTAGCCGCTTACGGTACTGCAGCAGTCATCTCGGATCTCCCACTAAGCGTCACAGTGGTGAATGGCGAGAGCAGCAGAGTTGGCAGTTGTCTCTGCCTGCGTCTCTGTGTGGTCACAGGACGGCCCCTAGAAATTTGTCCGGTTCTGAGAATGGCAAGGTAGGTCTGCATAACTCTCAAGTCTTAACAAATGTCACATATCCTGACTAGATAGAGCAGTAAAAAAAAGTTTCCACATTTTTTCTGATCAATTGTCGGTCTAGTTGTGCACCACCAAGCATGTCCGGACGGTGCTGTGTACTGACCACTCAGGATGCAATGCATATTAAACCTACAAAATTAAAAAACTTAAACCATGATTATGTTATCAAACAGACCATTCGAAGAAATACGAAACTCAAGCCATGTGAGCAAAATAAAACTGCTTATTTCATGTGTCAAACTGCTTGCATGCAAAACAATTTATTTCACAGGATCAATTGCAGGTATTGTTGTAGTTCTTCTAGCAAATGCTGATGATATTTGAGTGTAATCTAGTAAACATTCCTTCCTTCCAACAATACTGGTTCACACTTTCGTGTACGCTGCTGATTCGCAGCTGAAAATTACGTCACTTCCTGTGTAGATTCGGTTTTTCTGTGGATTTTGAAAATAGAAATATTTTCTATTGTTCTGGTGTTTAACCTAGTGGCAAAACACGAAATTACTCACAATTTCAATTGCCAGCCGAGAGTAAGGGTCCAGTTTTTTTGAACACGAAACATCGTGTTGCTACAGAACTGACGTCTTTTTAGCTGCGTTTACGCAAGTTTGAACCAGCCTTTACATTAAGTATTCGAGACGTATTGCATGGCTACTTTTGCTATTCATCAATCTCTCCAGAAAGTCCTCCAGAAAACCAAAAACACTTTCATTTAAGGAAGTGACACCGCAAAACCAAACTAACACTCAAAACTCAACATTTTGCAGGCAGTTAGTATTTGTGAATTCAGTTTAATTAAACTGTGCTTGTTCCAGATTGCCATACATGTCTACACCAAATTTGCCATCTTGCAACACGACGGAAAACATTAATCGTGCCCGTTCCCAATATTTTCACAATTACAAATTTAATCAAAAAACATGCAAATGTAAACAACCCTGCAGAATTACTTATTACCAAGTCATCGAGCATGAAACTAAATTCAGAAATAATATGTACACATTTATCAAGCTTCGGCCAGTTAACAATTTCGACGAGACTACAATAGACGAGCTAATTTATCCAATATCTCACTTGTTAAGTGATGTCGGCAGCATTGTCGGATTAGCATTCGGAATGTCAATACTTTCTTTGCACATTTATCTTTTAAAGATTTATAATTGGTTTTGCCTCAAACTGGATGGTTAATTTGTCCAATCTAGGTTGTGACGATTCTACTTTTGGGCCAATTTATTAGTCCTTTTAAGATAGATAATTCGGTTTATACAAGACGTTGCTAAGTTTAGCAACAACCTAACCGAGATAAGCTACGGAAGCCTTTACAAACATGAATATGTGATCGAATAGAAATAACTTACAGTTTTAGTGTGACTTAACATATTTATTACTAAATATTAATGATAACAGTAAATGGGTTCTTGACGCGTGTAAACGGGCGGCATCAACTGGTTGAGGATCCGGGCGAAGCCAGAGGGATACGGCTGACTTTGCGGCATCGTCACAAATATCGCTACGGAGACGTATTTGGTCCGCAGCTCGAATATCTAAATATGCGAAGAGTCCTTCGCATTAATCGGAATATTCGGCAGAATATTCCATGTTCCAAATGAATAAAAGTAAAGTGATTAAAGTAATATAACAAATGAATTGTTATATAAATAATGATTGGGCGGGGACCGTCACGACAATTGAGAGAACGTCGCGGGAGTTGTTGAGACTCCATCCGCCAGCACGCCTTACGACGACAAGATCTCGTGATCAGGCGCCGAGTATTTAATTGTGTGCTTTAACTCGCTATCGGTGGTACCAACCACCAGGTAAACATTTCTATGGACTTACCGGGTCTAAAAGATATTGCCAATACAGGATTACCAATGCCCGAGTAATTTGTTTAACATGATATATTTTATATCATTCACGGGTTACTAACCCGGAGGGTACGATGGGGCGGGGACCGTCACGACGGTCGAGAGAACCATCGCGGGAGGATTTGACTCCTCCATCCGCCAGCATGCCTTACGATGACGGGATCAGCAGATCGAGCACCGGGTAAAATATTATTTGGCCACTGCCGTTGGATTACCATTATCCAGGTAGTTGTTTTAACGCAACATCTTTAGATATTACTCACGGGCTACCAACCCGGCGTGTCACCTGTACATTAAGCCTTTACCGACTTTTAACGAGCGGAAGGTCCAATCGTAGAAAGACGGGAACCTGCGTGGGCTGTTTACAACAACCATCCTGCAGCGGACTGTGGCCAGTTAGCTGAGGGACCTACTTTCATTTAGCAAGGTCGTACTGTATACGACCGTTATATTAAGCCACCGTACGAAGTCCTACTGTCCCGTAGAACAGCTGGCTAACGTTACGGGGCCATTTCATGCGAATGCATGTCTATTACCGGAGTTGGCCTTCCCGAAAAGGCCCTACAACAACAATAACAATAGTAATGAATACCGATTGTGGAGAGCTGAGGTGGCCTGATGTGTCGATAGAGAATAATGAAATCAAACGATAACAATTCAACTACAGACAATATACAAGTTCAGTTATCAAAAATCAAGCCTGGGGGAAGTGGAAAACTGATGCTTATATAGTTCTGTAGAACTACTAGATTGGCGTACGAATCGGCGGATTCGTGGGTCACTAGTCCGGACCTAATATATGACTATGTCCAGATGGGCCCAGTTGGGGTCCGGAAGGGTCCGATTGGTTCCCTTCGACAGGTAAGTAAAGTGGACATTGATTCGATAGAATCAACATCATCAAGTAATTAATACTTAATTTATATCGAATAAAATAGTTATATTTTATTCACCGTGTCTAAATAATTATTTATCACACTTGTTGTAGTAAAATATGAGATCTATGAATACGCATTTAAGATGCAATTCTTGATTTCTACCTCAAGGAGGGATTTAAAGGGATGAAGGAGGAAATCACCCGAGGCAAGGCCATGGGAAAGTGCATTAAATTATTCTGCTGTTTGAATTAAAGAGTTTTAAAAGGAAGTAGGTCATTGACTTCACCTGCTTCTATCACAACTGGTTTTTTTGGAACGTTTCATTTTACTGGAGGGAAAATGAATAAATGACGTGATTTGTTTACATGTACTTTGTTGGCAAAATCACACATATTAACCATTTTTAGGAAAGTGGGAGGTAATTAAAGTGAAAGTGGGGGTAAATCGTATGGACTTCCAATGACAGTGGGCAACATTTGCCATTGTTTAAAGTTTTCTGAGGGTATTGGAAGTGGGGGTTACGGCAAAATTAAAAGTGGGGGTAATTTTAAACGGTTTGTCTCGAGATGGTGAGTCGAATGCTATATTGCACGTATGGGTCAGGGTGTTTGATCACATGTTGAATCTGCACTTGGTGAAATTTTGGCTATGTCCAACACGCTTCATTGGTGAAATTTTGGCTATGTCCAACACGCTTTGTTGGTGAAATTTGGCTATGTCCAACACGCTTCGTTGGTGATATTTTGACTATGTTCCACAAGCTTGGTTTGATATTTCGGCTATGTTCCACAAGCTTGGTTTGATATTTCGGCTATGTTCCACAAGCTTGGTTTGATATTTCGGCTATGTTCCACAAGCTTGGTTTGATATTTTGACTATGTGCCACAAGCTTGGTTTGATATTTCGGCTATGTTCCACAAGCTTGGTTTGATATTTTGACTATGTCCATCACGCTTGGTTCGATATTTTGACTAAGTTCCACAAGCTTGGTTTGATATTCCGGCTATGTCCATCACGCTTGGTTCGATATTTTGACTAAGTTCCACAAGCTTCTATATTTATATTTGTACTTATTTCTTATTTCATGTATTTATATTTGCAATTATTTCTTATTTTAATTAAAATTCAATTCATTTGTAAATAAATGTATTAAGATTTTTTAATAAAAAAGTCAATTGAAATGTTTAATAGGAAATGTAAAATGTCTAATTCATTTCATTTACAAATAAATGTATTAAGAATTTTTACATTTCCTATTAAACATTTCAATTGACTTTTTTATTAAAAAATCTTAATACATTTATCTGCAAATAAATTGAATTATCTTTATTTGACCTAAAAACAATTTCATTTTAAATAAAAATTCAATTGCCCCTGGGGAAATTTTTTTTATTCACAAATGAAATGTGACCTAGTTGAAAGACCAGTTTAATTGCAAAAGAGTTGAAATGTATTAACACAATTTAAAATGAGAATTCGTTTGATTTTTTTGTCCTGTGTGTTGTTATTAATTCCTTATTTTAATTCTATTTACAAAAAAAAATAAAACTTATTTTTAAATAAGAAAAAGTTAATTGAAAGAAAGTTTTTATTTGTTAATAGATATTAAAGTTGGAATTTATTAAACCAATTTAAAAATGAAATGGAATTAGAATTAAAACTATCCATTAGAAAAAATCAAATGAATTCTCATTTGATTCTTTTTAATTCCATTTTAACTTTTATAATTAATAATTTTCATTTACAAATGAAAATTTTATTCCTTCTAAGTAATGGAACTTTCCAAAACCGGCTGTGTTAAAAGTAAGCCATGTGACAGCATGTAATATATCTTGTAGGAAAAACGGATATGTGATCAAACAAACAAATTGATAAACATTTATCAAAACAAAAAAAAACAAAAAAAAAATGTTAAACAGTCGAATGAAAATATTTTTTTCCTCACCAGCAATTAAATCTCCCCCCCGAAGGCTTTTGCTCTTTAAAAACAAAAATAGCCTTTAGAGATTTTTTTTAATGAGTCAGAAAAACAGGTTTTCAAAGTGACTCAATCAGAAATAAATGAATAATAAATTGTAAAGAAAAATAATTTTATTCAGCTTTTAATTAAAAATTCTTTTACACATTTTATTTGTTTTTCAAAATTTTTTTTTACATTGACAAACGAGTTAGCAGAACAGGGGGCACTGCAATGATTACATACGTCACAATTAAACAAGACACTGTTAAATGAATGGCGTAAGAATGCTCTAGTATGTTCATAAAACTCCATTTTTTATAAACATTCATTCTCTTCATCAAAAAAATCTATATCCTTAATTTTCTTGCCCGGAATAATTTGATACAACTGCCTTATGTGTACTCTTGTTTCTGAGTTGAGAGAATCATGTATTATTCTTGCTCTTTTTATTATTTTGCTTAGTTCAGGAAATTGTCCATCAATGCGAAATACAAATGCAAAATTATTTATATCTGTAATTTCAGCCCCCCATCTACTTATAAGTTCAAAGATTATTTGCAGTAATATTTTCTCACTTTTTTCATAAGTTGCACAAAAAAATTCCATGTTATTCAGCTGAGAAATAATTTATTTTTAATTGAAAATTTAATTAAAATGATGTTTACATACTATATTTTTAATTTATTTTTAATTGAAAATTTATTTAAAAGCAATTTTATTTATATTTTTTAAAATTTATTTATTTATTATGCATTTGCCGGATGAGTCACGCTGCTTTAATATAATTACATGGTCACGTGTTTTGAATTAAATCAGGTGTTTATTCACATATTCATTTTTATTTCCAGATTTAATATGTGAAATATAATTTGTAATTACACCCAATTAATCAAAAGACTATTTCCTTATTCAGAGAAAAAACAGTAAAATTAACAATATAAATATTATTTTAAAAACTTGTGATAATTAATTACATAATGCCGCATTATATATATAGAGTAGCATTTAGCCGAATAAATGACTTATTTCAGCCAATTCCTGGATTTCGGCGATAGTTACATTGTCGTGTACGTATTTGACGTGTTCAATATTCTCACTGGAAAATCTTCCAAGTTTCTCCACCAGAGTTTGAATCTTGATCTGAAATGCCGGTCGCCACAAAAGTAACGAATCGGTTCTCTGATCTATTGAGCCACCATAATGGACCAATAAAAATAAGGATAAATGTTTCAAAATTATTTTCTTTTCATCGGTAGTTTTGTTCTGTTGGAGTTGAAAGAGATACATTTAATTCTTTTCTTTCTCAAATTGAAGTGAATATAATAATGTTGCTTTTTTATATATAGAAAATTTTTGTTACGGTTTCATTTTTGATTTGACACGGACTTTAACACATGCCCGTGCTTGTTTGCAGACTTTCCGCAAGGTTTTGTGCGAATCTTTGTTGATTTCAAATTAGGATTGTTTTAACTTCTTAAATAATTTCATTTTTTTGAGAAAAATGGAAATTGGGTTTACTTTACAACAACTCAAGATTATTCATTCCTCGAATGATTTTAATGATTGTATTCTGCCTGAGATTAAGATTGGCTGCTAAATAGAGCGCAAAGAGGCAAAACATCCCGCAAGAATCCTCTTTTGTCAACGAATACATTTCTTTTGTAGCATAATCTAGGGTAACGTCTCTTCCGACAAAATCAATGATCTCTTTAGGTGGAACGTTTCCCAAATTATCAAAGTATATGCCTCTGTCATTGCAAAGATACAAGCTGACCCAATGGGTACCACCACCCGTCGATGGGTCTAAATTGATGACGAAGCTTTCATTCTTGCCCCGGTGATTCGCGAGCGGTTTCAAGCAATCGATGGGCAACACGTTGTTGAAGTGAGCGATACGTAGTTTATTCTTCGCCCAGTTGTAAATTTCCACGTTATTCATTTTTTAATGTCGATGAGATCATCCACCCATGAATTATGCTTCTGATCGTAGCCGACCCATTTCACTAGGTACTTCCATGATCCATCGCTGTTTTTCTTTTTTCTAATGACTTTCTCGATCAAGTAGGGATCATCTACCCTGGTTTCAGTTTTTTGGAGTTCTTCACGGTAAAAGGAACCTTCGATCGATTCTCCCAAACTGTCTTTCAATTTGAAAATTGGAGGTTCATACGTCGTGTCCACTTTATCAATTGTAAAGATTTCATTAGTCCAATTTTGCAAAAACCCTTTGTCAAATATGGATTTGGATTTGGAAATACGCACTCGGTCGCCCACTTTGAATTTAGGCTTGGACGTTGCTGGTTCGGGAAGTAATTTTAGTCTGAGCGCCTTTTCATGTTTGGGAGCCACATCTTTGGGTTTCATGTTGGTCGTACGGTGAACCGAAGAGTTATAACGGGTCATCAATTGGGGTAAGATAGTAATCCAATTCCTCGAACCTTTCAAAGTAAAATGCCTGTACATGCGCTCTTTGAGCGTGCGATTGAACCGCTCGACCATGCTCGCTTTCAACGGCGAGTGTGTGGAAAAATGGTTGATGTTGAACTTTTTGACCAGTGCCTTGAAATGGGAATTGTAGAATTCTTTCCCCCAATCGGATGCCATGTTGACCGGCCCCTTATTCCCCGCTTTGACAAGCACCTTTTCAAATGCAGCGGTTACCTCTTTGCCAGTCTTTGATTTGATGGGAACCGCATACGCATATTTAGAGAACGCATCTATAACCGTTAATAAGTATTTATAACCTTTGTTTACACGGGAAAAAGGTATCAATTCGACTAAATCGATCTGCCATAAGTCGTTGATTGCAAAAGATACGACCGGACGTCTGACGTAATGCCTACGTGCCGGCTTATGTAATTCAGATACCAGTTGTTCTATGTCAGGCATTTTTTTTTTTTTTTTAGTCCCATTCCCAGTTTAAGTTTGGTATTGAACGTTGCTTTGATTGCTTTGGCGGCTAATTTTGTGCTTAAACTGACTGTTGGATCGGAGATGATTAAAACACATGCTTCGACCAACTTTCTGTCTGCTTCGTGTCTGGCTTCTAAGTTCTCATTTATGTAAGCAATGTCGTGCAGCTTGCACGCTTCATCCAATGGGTTTATGCCTTTATCACCTCTAGCTAAACGCTTATCTAATTTTGTGCCTGGACCGCAATAATTGTACCCAGGGATATGCATTTCTACCGGTAATTTATTGATTAGTTTATTCAAAAGTCCTTTTCCGGTTGCTGGAGATTTTTTTTTTTTATGAACTGATATTTCAAGGTCCCGCATGCCAAGCATTTACCTCTTTTGTAGGCTCTGTTGTTTTTAGTGACTCCCATTTCCAACGTGCCGGTAGGAGTAGACTTTTTACATTTAACGCAAAACATGTTTGTCTTCTTTTTTTATTACGGGAATATAAAAAATGAATGTCATAAATTTTGACACGGGGCGTTTGGATAAATGTGATAAGTCGATTCTGCCAAAAAACATAAGATGCATCATGTGTGGCCCGGCTGAATGTGGGAAAACGAATCTGTTGCTAAACTTCCTGCATTGGCTACGGTTCGACAAGCTGATGGTGTTTTCTAAAACTTTATTTCAACCAAAATACGAGCGGTTAAGAGAGTTGTTCGAGGATCTAGAATCGGAATTGGGCAAACAGGTAGCTCATTTCTTCCCGAGCAACGAGGATGTGCCGTCTCCCGAACAACTTTTTGATAAATCCGTGAACAAGTCTATTTTTGTGTTTGATGATGTGATGACCGACAAGCAACATAATATTGAGAAATATTTTGCCCAGGGCCGTCATAGTAACGTAGACTCTTTTTACTTGTGTCAGACTTATAGCCGAATCCCAAAACAGGTGATAAGAGACAATGCCAATTTAATAATCATGTTCAGACAAGACGAAAGAAACATGAAACACGTTTTTGACAACCATGTTGGAACGGACATGACGTACGTTCGATTCAGAGACATGTGTAAGTCGTGTTGGGATGATGATACGTTTGGCTTTCTCACCATTGACAAGACCAAGTCTATGTCGAGCGGGAGATATAAAAATAAATTTTCCCCATTTTTAAAAAATGAACATGAATAAACAGCAGCGTGGAAATTACGAGAAATTAAAACAGAGCTTGAAAAAAAAGTTTCTGCAAGATAAGTTAAACAGAGGATCCGAAGATGAAGCGCTCGGTGCATTCTTCAAACCTGTAACTGCTGCATTGCATAGCCTGCCGCAGCAGCAGCAGCAACTATCTCCACCCCTTGCTCTACCACCTACGACTTTCAAATCCTCACCTTCCACTCCCATTAAAAGAGAGTTGTCATCTTTCACACCCATTACAAGTAAGTCCCATAATTTAAAGTACGAAATGGATCTAGAATCACCGCTCTTACCTTGGGAAAGTTCATCCTTAAAAAGGCAGTTCAGTCGCCAAAGCTTGTCCTCGAGTAAAATTGAAACTCCTCGACTTAAGTTTGGCCGGGATGATGGGAATGAAGAGGAAAATGTTTCATTTCAAAGAGAGGGAGAGACGAGCCTCGTAGAAGATGATGTTGATGATGATGATTGGCAATTTGCTCATGTGCTTCCAAATATAAAATATCAACGCGACATAAGAAAAAGTCTCGAATTAAAAATGACGGACAAAGAATCGGAAAACGCAGTACAGCAAGAGTTCTTGAAATATTACGCCGAAAATGCGGCTCATTTAGATACGGTGTTTGGAATTAGATATGACCCGTATGATTCAAAATTTAAAATAGGAGTCGAAGAAGTTAAATTCTTTCCAACTCATATACTTGTGAAAAACGTAAAGTATCCACGAACTCCAACATTAATGCATCTCCTCATGCAAAAACTTCCACCGATTGAAGGAACTATGACAGACCAAAATTTTGTGGATTACGGCAGGATTCTCATTTCTAGTCAAGGGTTATTTAAAAAGAACAATTCGGCAACTAATATGCCAAAGTCTAGTAAAGGAGAAAAGTATATGACAGTGGTTAAACGAATTTGGGAACTGTATAAAAATCGTCCAAAGACAACATCCCAAGCTGGCAAGAACACACCCCAAGCTGGCAAAGGTGTCACGAAAACGTTTCGGCCGCACAACTCCGTAGACTACAAGTATTACAATAACCCGGACGAATTAATAGACAGGCTGCGATTGTTGCATGCATCACGGGATGCTGGAAACCAGTCTCACGACAACGAAATTGTGGAAATACTTATGGAACTGAAAGAGGAAAGAATCCTCGATAAAACCAAGTTTGAAAACATGCGAAAGAAAATTCTCGCGAATTAAAAAAAAGTAATAATAATCGTGATTACCATGTCTATCGTACTAAGCAGTACGAAATCGGATTTCCTCACTACTTTTAGCTCACCTTTAATTTTGGGTGACGACGAATACGAATTGGGATTAGTGAGCCTCGAGACATTTTACACAATGCCAAATATAACCGAGGACAACAACGTGTTCAAATACTACACTGTTGAAGTAGATGTGAACGTCCCCGCTCGTATTATAGGTACGCTCAACTACGACATCATCGTTCCCGTGGGTTGTTACGAACTTGCCGACATTATCTCGTACATACATACCGAAATGAAATCCAGAGGACACTGGAATATGAAAGACGACGCACCTTTCATCGACATCGTGGCCAATTATAATACTCTGTCCACGACATTAGTGATTAGCGATGCCAGTTACGGGGCCAATTTTTCGGAAAATAGAAGTATGGCTAAATTATTCGGTCTCAAAACAAAGAAATACGGTGTAGGTAGAAGCGAATCCATTAATCCGGTGAACATTTTTCACATTAACACTATCCTGGTCCATTGTGATCTTATTACCGACTCTTATAAAAACGGGAAGACGGCTCCGATCATATACGCATTTTTTCCTAATGTCCCGCCAGGCTTCAAAATAGTAGAAATGCCGTATAACATAGTTTACTTGCCGGTGAAAAATCAATCTAAAATACACGAAGTCAGGATCTGGTTGACCGATCAAGACGATAAACCACTGAATCTGAGAGGAGAAATTTTTACTACACGTTTACACTTACGAAAATTAATTAAAGCGTAATTAAAAAAACATGCCGTTAATTTTTAATAAGAACGTAACGGCAAGTAATACCCCCAGCACCAGCTCCAACACTGCCACTGTCAAGACACCCTCGTCGATTAGAGGTGGAAATATAAAAATTATAAAGTCTTCGATACGGCCAGATAATCGAGAATATATAAATTCTTTTTAAAAAAAATATATATTAAGTAATTAATTAAATACCGTAATTCTTTTTAAAAAAAATATATATTAAGTAATTAATTAAGTAATTCTCTTTTAAAAAATATATATATATTAAGTAATTAATTAAGTAATTCTTTTTAAAAAAATATATATATTAAGTAATTAATTAAGTAATTCTTTTTAAAAAAAATATATATATTAAGTAATTAAAAAATAGCGACGATGCAAGTCTCCGAGAATTATTTGGATGTCGAACAACCATTCGTCGTCGATGAATCTGTTAATGCCTACAACTACCACGAATATTATCCTATTATAGGAACTAATTTAAATAATGTGAATTCCGAAATTCGATTAATCATTCAAAACGAAGATGTATGGACTCACCCTCATAAAAGTTACGTCTGCATAACAGGAAGATTAGTGAAAGCGGATGGTACAGACCTTATCGCTCAAGCTGATGAACAAGACCATATAATAACGTTAGGAAATAACTTTATGCCATTTTTGTTCAGCAACATGAAATATCACATAGGTGATAAATTAATAGACGAAATAAATTATCCGGGTTATGCTACCACTATTAAGGGCTTACTAACGTACAAACAGCTCCAAAATTCGAGCGGAAATATGGGATGGATAGTAGATCATCACAAGGGCGAAGCATCGGATACTCTTAATCCCGCTTTTCTAGAACGTAGAATATTTTACAACATAATGTTAGATTTAATCTATTGTTACAAATTATCAAAGGTTTTAACGTTATCAAATGTGTGAACGTTGCACGCACGTAATGCACGTGCAATTGAATTGTTGTAAAATTTACCGTAAAGTAAAGACGTGTTATTTTATGTTCCCGTTACAACGTGTGTTTTCATTACTTGGACATTCGAAATCTTTGTGGAACCGAATAGGAACCAACAAGTGGTAGCAGAAGGCCGGTTTTTCTTCGAAAAGAAGTATCCACGGCACTCAGACGACATTTTTCGAAGATTCGAGTGAGAACGAAGTGCGCACGTGACGGAATTCGAAAATCGAACGTCGTGAAAAATGGCGGATGCGATTTCGGGCGGTTCGTTGAATCGGATTGATCTTCTTACACCGGAGAACTATTTCATCTGGCAGTTTAAGGTTGGAACTTTATTAGCAGCTAAGAGTTTGAAAAATATGATAACGGATCCAGCAGTGGCAGAACCGGTGGTGGGCGCTCCGGGTTACGCAGATAATCTCATAAAATATAACACTTGGGTGAAAAACAACAACGAGGCACTCGGCATCATTATTTTGACCGTTTCGAACGAGGAAGCGACGAATTGCATGGGGAAAACCAGTGCAAAAGAAGTTTGGGATGCGTTAAAAGCGCTGTACGCCGGAACGACGGAGGAACGTCAAATCGACGCGGCGGCAGAATTGTGCGAATTACGTATGAGACACGACGAAGCAGTGGACAGCTACTTAAACAGGGCAAAGTCAATTCAATCGAGAGCCAAGGCAGTCGGACGTGACATAAAAGATCGCGAATTGATGATGTACGTGACGCGTGGTCTCGTGACAAGATTTTCCCACATTGCGAGGAATTTTCGATCGAATGCAGCCGCAACAATTGAAGAATTACGACGTGAACTCAAAATGGAGGACCAATGGTCAGCGTTTAATTTGAAAGGAGCAGCGACGGAAAGCGGGACAGTGGCGTTCAAGGCACAAGTCGGAAAAAATTCGGGAGGCAGGAAAACAAAAGGTGGGACAAAATTTGTTTGTTATGAGTGTGGCAAAAGTGGCCATATTGCCAAAGACTGTTGGCAGCGCCATCCAGAGAAGCGCCCCACGAAAATGACGCAGAGACCAAAGGAGGCGGCAAAGATGGCGCAGGCCGAAGTAGAATTTGCAACAATACAACACGCGCTAGTGGTTGAATTGGAATCGAGCGATCACCTTGACGACTGGATTTTAGATTCAGGAGCTTCTGTGCATATGTCGAGCAAGCGCGAGCTGTTTAAAACGTTTGTTGAGATGGAGACAACAATAACCACAGCCAAGAAAGGTGTGAAGCTTCTAGCAACTGGAAAAGGAAGCATAATTTTGGATTGTCAACTCGACGGAGCAGCAACAATGAAGATTTTGCTGCAAGATGTGCTCTTTGTTCCAGAGCTAAAAGGAAATTTGCTCTCAATTCCGCGCTTGACGGCAAAGAACTACACCGTTCAATTCAGAGGAAACTGGGCGGACATTAATAGTCCAATTGGAGAGACGATTGGAAAGGGAGCGAAGTGTGGCACCATGTATTTATTGCAACTGAAAAAAGAAGAGCAAGCGAATGCGGTTGCCACGACAACTAAACAAACCAAGGAAATATGGCATAAACGATTGTGTCATGCAAACGAACGAACAATCGACAAGATGACCAACAAGGAATTGGTTTACGGGTTGGAATACAACAATGCACCATTGGAGAAATGCACCGCGTGCATACTCGGAAAAATGACGAAGAGCCCGTACAAACGAATAAACGAAAAGCAGTCGGATGATGTTTTGCAACTAATACACATGGATTTGATTGGACCATTCAAGACACCATCAATGGGAGGAAGCAGGTACGCTTTTGTAATTACTGAAGACTTTACCCGCAAGAAATTTGCTTATTTCATGAGCGAGAAATCTCAAACATTTGACTTCTTCAAATCGTTTAAAGCGATGGCGGAAAAACAAACGGGAAATAAATTAAAGCGTATTAGAAGCGACAACGGAGGCGAGTTTGTCAACGAGAATTTTAAACGTTTATGCAACGATGAAGGCATATTGCACGAGCTCACAGTGCCATTCAATGCAGCCAGCAACGGCATTGCGGAGCGTACAAATCGAACGCTCGTAGAGGCGACACGAACATTGCTTTTGGAATCGGGCCTACCGCAAATATTTTGGGCCGAAGCATTTTCAACGTCAATACACGTGAAAAATCGAACTTTGACGAAACCAAATGGGGATCTAGTTCCAGAAGAAATGTGGATGAAGCGCAAGCAATCAATAAAACATCTTCGAGTTTTTGGTTGTGAGGCTTTCCTGCACATCCCAGCAGAGAAGAGGCAAAAGCTTGATCAAAAAGCAAAACGCGGAATATTCGTGGGATATTCGACGGAAAGAAAGGCGTTTAGGATTTACGTCCCAGCAGAAAAGAAAATACAAGAAGGTAGAACGGTGGAATTTAATGAAGAAATTCGAGGGGCGGACATCTTTAATTTGACAAAACCGGACGAGAATAGGCGTTTTTGTCAAGAATTCGAAGACGAGGCAATTGGAGAAACAAATGCTAACGATGACAACAATGCTCAACAGCCTGCAGTGATTGTTGAAGATGAACAACAAGAGCTGCAACGAGATCAACCAGCGCAGATTGGCAGACCTCGGGGATCAACACAAGCCGTGCTCGAGCAGCGACACGCGGAACAAATGGAGCAGCGTGAGCAACAATTGCAACAAGAAGGTGTACGACGATCACAGCGCATCGCAGCACAACATGAAGCAGTGAACGCAGCGGTTGAGGCAGCGAATGCAGCATTCGAAGGCGTTGACGACTTATTTACACCGGAAACATACGAGCAAGCAATAAATTGCGACGAAAAAGAAAAATGGAAAACGGCGATGGATAGTGAAATAGACTCATTGCACGTGAACAATGTTTGGACATTGGTGAAGAAGGAAAAACAAATGACTACGATAAAGAGCAAATGGATTTATCGGATAAAACTCAACGTGGACAGGAGTGTAAATAAATACAAGGCAAGATTGGTGGCAGTGGGGTATTCCCAGAGAGCAGGCATTGATTACACGGAAACTTTCTCGCCAGTTGTAAGAGTCGAATCACTCCGCATCATTTTATCCATGGTGGCCAAACACAAATTGATGACGCGTCAATTTGACATAAAAACAGCTTACCTGTACGGCCTGATTGATGAAACGATTTTCATGGAGCAGCCGGAGGGATATGAACAGAAGGACTTGATTTGCAGACTTGAACGAAGCCTTTATGGCCTGAGACAATCAGGGAGATGTTGGAACGAGAGACTGGACACGGAATTGCAGAAAATTGGCCTGACACCACTAATCAACGACAGGTGTGTGTATATTTACAAGAGAAAAAATGACTTTATTATTCTGGGGGTGTACGTAGATGACATTTTGGCAGCGTTTACTAGTCAAAAGATATTGGACCGGATTCTAAAGAAGATAAAAAGAGTTTTTGAAATTGTTGATTTGGGAGAAGTACATTTTCTTTTGGGAATGGAAATTTCGATAATGGACAACGGAATTCTAATTGGTCAACAAAAATACATAAACGATGTTTTGAAGAGATACGAGCTGATGGACGGAGTCACTGCAAACACACCAATGGCTACTGGACAAGACTTAGATGATTTTGAGAAATCAAAAAGAGTTGACCAACAACTTTATCAGCAAATGATAGGATCGCTGATGCACGTGATGATAATATCACGACCGGACATATCATTCGCAATAAGTGCGTTGTCAGCATATTCAAGAGATCCGCGCCAATTACACTTCAGAGCGGTCAAACGAGTGATGCGATATCTGAAGAAGACGATTGAGATGCGATTGTTTTTCTCAAATGAGGAGGGGAAATTACAAGGATTTGCGGACGCAAGCTGGAACGTCACCCAAGATGCAAAATCACATACAGGGATGATAGTAAAAATTGGATCAACAACAATAACGTGGAAAACCAAAAAACAACGATTAGTCGCGATGTCATCGACAGAAAGCGAGATTTTGGCCATCTGCGAATTGCTGAAATCCATAAAATGGGCGCGAGACTTTTTGAGTGAAGTGGGCGAAGGAAGCTGTGTGCAGAGAAAAGTACCAATCTTCACGGACAGTCAACCAGCAATGCAGATTTTGTGCGGTTCGAACCAGTTTGGAAGAACTAAACATATGAACCGACACTTGATGTTCATAAGGGACGAGATAAAACTTGGCAACATTGAATTAATCCATTTACCAACAGGTGACATGATTGCTGATTTCCTGACGAAGGCGGTCGCGAAAGACAAATTCATGGAGGGACGCGACGGCGTGAGTCTGAGAGGAGAAGTTAAGATAAACGAGGACGAAGAGAAGAACGAAGACGAAGACAAATAGTTTTAAGTTCGAAATAATATTTTATTCATGTTTTTTGTTTTTGTTTTCGAATTTCATTGAATGTTAGTTTTAGTTTTTCTTAATTCATTTTAAAACTTATAAAAATTTGTAAGGAGGGTTTGTTAGATTTAATCTATTGTTACAAATTATCAAAGGTTTTAACGTTATCAAATGTGTGAACGTTGCACGCACGTAATGCACGTGCAATTGAATTGTTGTAAAATTTACCGTAAAGTAAAGACGTGTTATTTTATGTTCCCGTTACAACGTGTGTTTTCATTACTTGGACATTCGAAATCTTTGTGGAACCGAATAGGAACCAACACATAATGCCAACGCCCAAAGGATCGTTCTCTTTGTTAGTACCGTTAACACATTTAATGGGATTTTTCGAAGACTATACGAAAATCATATATGGTGCCAAACAAGTTTTGACCTTAATGCGAACTCACGACAACGATGCCATTTTTAAAGCGATACAGTCCGGTCCCGCCCCAAAAGTAAACACCCCCGTTGGAAAAATTATCATCGAACAGTTATATTGGTTGATGCCGCACGTCTTACCGTCCGATATCCAAAAGAATAGATTACTCACTGCCATAGATAGAGGGGTGAACGTTCCATTAGCTTTTCGACATTGGTCGTTCGAAATGACAGACGTGCCACAAAGTAAGGAACACGCGTGGAGAGTGGTAACAACCAGCACGTCAGAAAAACCACGTTACATCATCGTGGCTTTACAAACGAATAAAAGAGACGACCAATTAAAAAATCCAGCCACATTTGATAACTGCAATGTAACGGAAGTTCATGCCTACTTAAATTCGGAACGATATCCTTATCTGGACAGTAACAATGATTTTAAGAAAGCCAATTTCTGTAAATTCTTAGAAAGTTGCATTCAATTTAGAAAAGACTATTACGGTGCCGACGATTTACCGTTTAATACTTACGAGTACGGAAATATATACCCGCTCATCGTAATAGATTGCACGAAACAAAGCGAAAGAATGAAAACCGGAATAATGGACGTGCAAATAAAAATGAAATTTGCGGAAACCGTTCCTGCCGACACTAAAGCCTACGCTTTGATAATAAGCGATAGACTAATGACTATGAAATTAGACAAGGGTAAAATCGAAGTATTATATTAGATTTTAAAATAATATATACGTATATAAAATATATATAAATATATATAATATATAATATATATATAATATATATATATATATAATATATATATAATATATATAATATATAATATATAATATATATAAATAAATATATATAAAATAATATATACGTATATAAAAAAAGAAATAAAAATGTATAAGATACATAAAGTGAATCTATCTCCGAATCAACAACGAAAAATATCCAAGTCTGTCAAAAAAAAGATACCCTTGCATTTAAGATTGAAATACGAACAATTAAACGGCAATCATGGCTTGTCTCTTACGGATAGACAAATAAACAAGATCAAAAAAGCCGGTTCTAAAAAGAAAGGCATGACTTTGAGTATACCTTCGAATCAAATTAAACAATCTGGCGGATTTTTCCCTTTATTACTTCCACTATTGGGGGCTTTAGGCGGTCTCGCTGGCGGTGCGGCAGGAATTGCCAAAGCTGTCGATGAGGCAAAAACCAACAAGAGAATGCTCGATGAGACAAAACGTCATAATGCAGTTTCAGAAGGTAAAGGAATGCAATTCGCAAAAAAAAAATCGCGGAAACGCAAGTCTGGAAAAGGTTTTTACTTGAAACCTTACGGCTCACTGGTGACAAAAAAATAAAACCGCTAGATTCGTTGCAGTTGGAGGAACTGGCCAGACGAATGAAAATTTCATTTTTTAGAGGAGTGTTTTCGAGAGATACTTTACCCGTCAAACCACGATCGAAAGAATGTGGAATTATTAATTTGAACACGCACCACGAAAGCGGAAGTCATTGGGTGGCATACAGTAAAATTGGAAATAAGAAGCTGTACTTCGATAGTTTCGGAGACTTGCCACCCCCGTTGGAATTATACGATTATCTGGGAGACAACATAAAATACAATTACAATCAGTATCAAAATTTTGACGAAATTACTTGCGGCCATTTGTGCTTATATGTTTTAAAAAAATGGAGGAAAGAAGAAAAAAAATAATTAAAAAATAGTTTTTTTCCCTTCTATTAAAAAAATGGTAAGCGTAAATAAACTAGGAGACGATTATCGTCTTAACGCAGTGCATAAATTGGGCAAACGTCAACGTCGAGAAGTAGATGAGGTTCTCGCAGATCACGTTGGTTACGATGCATTATCCGATCTAGAAAAAAAAATTTTTGACGAGATCACAAAGACTAAAAATGCCCTGAAAGCTGCTTGCGATTCTATAATTAACGATTTGAACGCATTAAAACGTACCGTACAAGATCAAGCTAGTAAGCTAACGGGGCAAGGCGAAGGAATTGATACGAAGGATATTGATAAACTCAAAAATGATATTGCCTATGCTACTATAAAATATGGAACGTTGGAACAAGATTTGATTAAGAAAATTAAAGAATTAGAAGCGAACATTAAGATATTAGTAGATAATGCGACTGCTTCCGGTGGTGTAGAAGTTGACGAAAAACAAATAAGCGCATTAGAAATCAAAATCAAAGACTTGATAAATGACGTTAAATCCGAGTTGGAATCTGCGATCGAAGATTTAAAGACTGGGTTGGAGACGTTGACTAATAGCTTAATCCAGAATAAAACCGATTATGATACAAAAATAAACGAAGCATTGGATGAAGTAGAAACCAAAATCCAGAACTTAGACGTGGACAAAATCAGAACCAACATCGAGGCATCAAATGACAAGATAAAACAAGCACAGGATGATATAAAAAAGTTAGAAAAAAGTGTGGAAAATGAGGTTAAAGCCTTGGAAACCAAAATCAAAGCTTTACCCGCAAAATTTGGTGTTAGTAGCGAAAGTACGGAAGACTTAAAAACCAAAATTGAAGCGGCGAAAGCGGAGCTAGACACAGTCAGTACTGCCATTCAAAAAGATCTGGACGAGACTAAACTTAAATTAAACGAGTACGTAGACGAAAATTCCGTAAAGTCAGATAAAATGCAAACGAGCGTCAACGAGGTTACCGATAAAATCAAATTAGCCAACGAACAAATAATAACGTTGCAGGAAAACATGTTGTCCATTTTGACATCCGTTCAAGAAGAAATATCAAAAATTAGCGCAATTCCGAGCGTTGACGAATCAAGTTTTGCTCCCGCTGCTTTGGCCGGCACTGTCGATACGGTAGAAGCCACGTTAAATTCTAACATCGAAGCGAACAAAATAGAAGTTAATAAGAAATTGACGGAATTAGAAGACAAAATATCAAATCTAAATATTCCCGAAGTAGAAGAACAGGCCGATTTAGTGCTAGGGTTCCTACATTCGCAACGGACCGATTGGTTTTTGAAGGTGTCCGAAGAATGGAAATTATTTGCACATAATGGGAAGTTTTATACTCCTCATTACGGGCATATAACGCGAATCAGTTTATTCATGTATGCTACTACAGCAGAATACACAGTAATACCTAACGAGTTTGAGTTTATCTTGTCTATTAACGGGCATGGTCGAACGTTCCATATTCCACGTACAGATGTTACAAAAACACCACGTAAAATGCCGGTATGTTTTAGAACGTACAATTTAGAGAAAAAAGTAGATTTTGATGATAACGATCACATTAGAATATCTACTGTCACCGATTGGAGTCCGGAAATAAAAGTTTACGCCCTCGTGTATTGCAGATTCGATCGTAGTAAATGGGACGATTAAACTAACCATCGTCATATTAATCCTCCGCCAAGCTTACGTATCCATAAGCCAAAGTATGAATACAATCATCCAATATCACTCGTTTCTTGTCTTTCGCCGACAATGCCAATTTGTCCACCTTGACCGTTGTGAGATCGTGCAGTTTTGATTTGATCGTTTCAAATTTCAATCTGTGGGCCTCCCGTTCACCGAACAATATCTTCTTGTACGCCTCCAAGTCCAGCTCTTGCTCCACGACAGCCTTCTTTATGCCTTTACATCGCATGCTCGTTTTCCCGTTCACGTTATAAGCGTAACATTTGGCTCTTAGCCCTACAAACTCTTCTATCGGCTCGCCGGCAGTCTCGTCTTTGAAGCATCCTATGACACGCCTGTTTCTGCCATCGGGTGGGTGGTAATTAGACAGATCCATCACTTGTGGTATTTCTTCTCTGAAGAACGAGTAGACTGACGGAGCTTCTATTTCGTACATCAAACTATCCGTATCTGTCATCAGCAATCTCAGCTTGTCTGAGAATTTTTTTTTCATGACGTTGTAATGAAAGTCGTAGAGCAAGCATTTAGACAAGTCCAGGATAGTTAAACCGCTGTAAATAGGTTTGTCTAACGTCAATTCCAGCTTTCGCCGTTCAACCAACACCAGTTTTTTGTTTAATTTTTTTTTTCCTTTGAAACCGACGTGGTTGACGTGAGTATTCAAGTCTTTTGCATTGTTTACCAGATAAAATTGTCTATATTTCCTCACGTCCTGCAAGGTTTTTCCAAAGACCGAATTGTTAGCTAATTTCGCCAATTCCTGCTCAAAATCACTGGTAGCTGACTTCCGTTTCTCAATATTCAATTTGATATACTTGGCCAGCCACGGTTTTTGCTCAAACGTCAGCACTCTTTTTATTTTCATCAACGTCATGCCCAGGGACAAGTACAATTGCAGAGCTCTGTAATGCAGAATGTAATTACAACGAGCTTGCAAATGCGGGATTAATCTGGGAGAAGTGTCATCCCCAGAACGTATCATTTCCGGAGCCAAAGGCAAACAATTGTGGGACGAATGCAGTTCTTGCGGATATCCCAAATCCACTTCCAAGATGCATCCCATCGTATCGTTCTCTCCCATTTTTAAAATCCGTTCTTGTGACCATTCGGCTACATTATCGTCGAA
Source organism: Strigamia acuminata (assembly GCA_949358305.1). Taxonomy (NCBI): domain Eukaryota; kingdom Metazoa; phylum Arthropoda; class Chilopoda; order Geophilomorpha; family Linotaeniidae; genus Strigamia; species Strigamia acuminata. The sequence continues at coordinate 4,566,991 of OX442314.1, forward strand.
GGCAAACTTGCCAACTGGTAGCGGTTTGCTCATTGCCCAGGAATACATGGAATTCGCATCCAAATAGACGATGTAACTCTCTGGTTTCTCGCAATCGTATCCCGATGCCAGAAGAGGATTATTGGCTTTGGCGTAGCGTTGACTGATAGTGGCAACACCGCCTCTTATTCCTTGTTCGACAAACATGTACATATCTGGATCAGACAGAAGCTCCAATTTAACTTCGGTGATGAGCAGCGCAGCGTCCCAAGAAAGACTTGGAAACGTGATGTAATGACAGGGGTCTAGCTTGTAGTGATTTAAACACATTTTTCTGAACTGTTCGAATATATCCGCCAACAACAGAGTGTCGGTCTTCAGATACAAATCGTGATATTCGCCCATGTTTTTAATTCCGAACGTTTTCCAAACTAACTGGGCATATTGGTATTCGTCGTCGGTTATGTTCTCAAATTCTTCTTTCGGCGGAAGTTTATCTTCTTGAAATTTTGACCAACCGGTCATATATCTGTAAGGGTACACTCCTTTCCTCAACAGAAGATCAATTTCCTCGCCTTTAAACTCGCTTCGAAAGACAGCGAACTGCGACTTCTCTAGATTTTTTGCCAAATTGGATAAACTGCTCGCGAGAAATTGGAAACTATCCATGAATTTTAACGTTACGACCTGTTTTGGATCATCACCGGTCTTGATTTTCAACGTGAACGATTTGTATAATTCCGAGTTTTCGGCGATCATCGTCACTTTTTCTGACGCGACGGTCAAATGCGGCAATATTAGATGAAAATCATACTTTTTTCCATTATGGAAAATTATAGGCACAGATTTCCGCCAATGGTAGTTGAGGTTACAATTAGCGTGTGCGGCCCCACGAAACTTCCCGGTGAAATGGTTATGATCCAAGACTTTTGTCAAGCCTTTTAATTCTTCCAAGAATTCATCACCGCATAAGTAACACGTTGTTGCATTTCTATAAGCGATCCATTGAAGCGAAGTCATCGTTTTGGAATTGAATTGTTTATGTTCCAATTCGGAAAATTGCTGAACCACGGCTTTAATTTCCGCACGCAACGATTGCAAAAAATGATCGACGGCATCCGGACCTCTATACAGCTGTAACGGTCTGGAATAAGCTTCGTTCTCAGTGCACACTACTTTAAACGAATAACCGCACGGCTCGTGAGAATTAATGATGATCGAATGTAAAGTGGGTTCGCTCTCCGCATCAGGTACTAAGAATGCCTCGAAATCGGCGTAACAAACGTACGGTAAAGGATATTTTTTTTTCTCACTTTTGAACGTACAGATAGCTCCTTCGTCGGGACATTTAGTGCTGCAGGCTTTATATTTCCCGCAGTATCGTTTATGCCTAACGAGCACTATGGCACTGGAAAACCCGTTCATACAGTTCATGCAATAATACCGCTTATGTTTATTGCCGGCGCTCAAGAGTCGCGAGAAATCCCTGATCCACATGTAATGATTTTGTTTCTTCAGTAGGTTAATAGTGATAAGGCGGTTCGTCAGAATATCTACTTTAATCGGAACAATGCGGGACTTGGGCAGCAACTCGAATACATTAATGTTCAAACTTACATTCTGTCTTTCGAACGTAAGCACTTCTTTCGGCCCCACGGGAAAAACTAGCCCTTCGAGATTGAGTTTATTCATAAACTGTTCGTAATAATCCGCTCTGCAAACATGAACGGGGGCTGGATACAAGGCAGCTAATACAGACCATAAAAAACTTTTTTGATCCGAGTTCTGGACATTTACAACGGCCTTTTTTTTCTGCAGACATTCGTCCAGTTCCTGATACGACGATTTTTCGGGAACGGAGTGGAATATCGACGCATGTTTGTCTCTTCCCACGCAGCTCTTGAATTGGTTATCGCAGTAGTGACACGGAAAATAACCCAGCAACCGTTTTGGATCCCTCACAAGTCCGTAGCTATTCTTTCCGTAGAAGAATAGATCTACGTGATGTTTCCTGTTTCTGTGAACGGTAACGTATCTTTCCACGCGATCGCCATTGCAATAATAAATAGTTACTTCGATATCGGGATTCTGCGACTGGAATTTTTCTAGGTTTCTGTAAGGCAGCGGAAATTCTAAGCCTTGCAAGTTCAATTCGTGCTCATACTTCAAGTAATTAGATATGCGTTCGGCATTAATAGCTACCGGATGTAAAGATGCAAGAATGGCCCAAACAAAAGACTTTCGCAAATCCATTTTAAAAGTCAAAACCGCTTTCTTATTGCGAATGACGGCCGATAAATCAATATTCGAACCCAATGGAAAGAAGATGGCATCTTTGCCCCATTCACCTTTCTGTTTTAAAATATCAAAATCAATTTTAAGAGCCTCTACACATACTAAACAGAAGTAGTCGTGAGTTTCTACATATTCAGCACTTTCTTCGGCCAGTTGCCTCGCAGCCAAATCCAAAATTGGATCAACATCATCCGTTAACATCACGAACGGCCCGGCCCGGTACCAAAAAAGAGCTGGCGACAATTTCACGGAATGCCGATATCTCAATTGCATCATAACACTCACTTTGCACGAATTCATGTCGGCTGCAACTTCCGCCACCAAAGCACGGATATTTGGAGCGGCATCTTTAATCACATCTTCTATTTCACAAATCCTTTCATCGAAATTGACCATGTACTCGCGCGATTGTCCATCAAAGATACCTTTATGAAGATAATACGGAACTGAGATAATCTTCTCAAAATCTTTATATTCGCCGCATTTCTTCAAAAGTTGATCCAAACCGACATTAAACTTGAAAGCCCTAGATAAATCGCCCCTTTTTCTTTTTCCTTTTAAAAACTCGACACATTTTCTGAATTTGTATCTATTCATTCTGAGCACAGAATGAATCTAAATCATTATTCTTTTTTATATAAAAGAAAAATAAATTTTAAAAAAAAGGAAAATTGATTAAGAATGAAACATACTTTTAGGAATTTTTTTATTTATTAATTAATTAATTAATGAATTGAATTACACATTTAGCATTTTCTATTAAATATTTACAAATAAATGAATTACTTGTAAATTAATTGAATTACACATTTAGCATTTTCTATTAAATATTTACAAATAAATGAATTACTTGTAAATTAATTGAATTACACATTTAGCATTTTCTATTAAATATTTACAAATAAATGAATTACTTGTAAATTAATTGAATTACACATTTAAGATTTTTTATTAAATATTTACAAATAAATGAATTACTTGTAAATGAATTGAATTACTTGTAGTTATTTATTTTAATTAATTAAATTAATATAATTTATTAGTTATTTATTTATTTATAAATTAAATAAATTAATATAATTTATTTATTTATTTATTTAAAAATTGAAGGGTAAGCATCATTTTTTTATGCTCCTGAAATCCATCTGAGTCTTTTCTTTCTTTGTTTTTCATTCATCCATCTTCATACCATCGGGCCATTTCCTCCTTCATCCCTTTAAATCCCTCCTTGAGGTAGAAATGAAGAATTGCATCTTAAATGCGTATTCATAGATCTCATATTTTACTACAACACACACTTTTTAGTTTTTAACCGAGTTTGAAATACGCGCGTTGGTTAAACAGCGCCATCTATGGTGAACATTGACAACTATTGATTTGTAATCATCACACATCCCCCGGTGACAAACATAGAGTTTACTAACTCTCGATTGTCATTCTTAATGGATAAGAATGTTCACCTAATTCTATCGAATTAATCCACTTGGTAAGTATTTTTTATTAACTTAATCATGTTATTTCTTTCAGAAACTTCGTCACCCGATTAGACTAATCGGCTTCTCTGCACGGCGCAACTCCCGGTTGCTAAGCGACGGAAATGGACTCGTCCGAACATGGATACATGTTCGAGAAAATACAAATTTCGATAGAAATTTTATTTCTTCGTCAAATAAACTTATTCATAGCTTATTAATCAACAAGATAATCAATAAAAATAAATTTATGCAAACTTTATTTATCGAAAATCTAAACTACTAATTTTTTATTACGATTGTCATAAAAAATTAACGAATTTCAACTTGAAATTCTTCAACGCTTTGATCAAAGCAAAAACAAACACAATTTTCACAAATAATTATGAAAAATAAACTAAACAATCACACAGATATTAATATGATTAATTCAAATAAACATCCAAATTGAATTCGAAAAACAAAACAAATTAAATTGAATCCAATTTTAAAATTAAACTATACTCGTTCGAGTATTTAATGATTAGTTCAAAATCTTGAAACCAAACAAACACAACACTCATGAGAATATTTCGTAATTGCAAAAAACACAACAAAACACTTGGATTATTTTAGTCAAAAATATCCACTCGGAAAAATAACGAATGTTAATTTGTCCCTTTTAATCCTTCTTTTCGACTTCAGTCGGTTCCTTCACTTCTGGTTTCTCGACTTCGGCAGAAGTCAGGAAATCCGACTCTTCAGTCGCCTCTGTCGAGACGGCGGAAAACACGGCTTCCTCCGGCGCTTCAATCTCCTCTGGGCTCGGAGGTGGGAACGGCAGATCCTCGAGCAACTCTGCCACGAAATCGACGACGGAAAGCAGCTCTTCGGCGTCTTCAAACTGAGCGTCGTCCGAAGTCTCGGACTTAGACGCGATAGGAGCGCTCGACACGTCAGTTACGACCGCTGGAGGATCCTCCACGGGTTTAGACGGTGCTTCTACGGCCTGTTGAAGCTTACGAGCTCGCCCTCGTGCCAAGATATTGGTTCGTTGAACCTTGGCGATTTCTCTTGCTCGGTCGAGCGTCAGACAGCCTCGTCCACGCGACATCGTTCTGGGTCGAACGAATTCTTCCATGACCTCGCTTCCGGCGCTCTCGACGGCTTGGACAGTTTCAGTCGAAACTTCGGAGTCCTCGGACGGCGGCGGTGATTGTCGAAGGAGTTCGACTCTTACGCCGGCGTTGGCTTCAGCGCGGGCCCAGGTGAGGAAGCGCGGGTCGATGTAAACCGCTTCGCCACGGCTGTTCAAAAACAATCGGCACTTGGGGCAGTGAGCCCAACATCGCTTCTCGTTAGGCTTAATGCCTTTCACCACGTGGGGCTGAACCTCCTTGCGCCACGGCTCCGAACGCGGGCGCGTTTTCCTTCCACGGCAGTTTGGACAACGCATAAGCGAAGAACCTGCGGATGCACCGCAGCACCACCCACAGCCGACGCAAAATGGGCATATCGTCTCCGTGGCTTGGTCCGTCACGATGTTATCGTGAGGTATTCCGGCTGCCATGTCTCGTTCGCACTGCTCCTTGCGCAGGCGGGCCTTCTCATCCTTCTTTTTCGCTTTATTGGCCGCTCTGTACTCGCGGTTGCGAGAAACAGGCTCCGAATAACGCAGAGCGCCCGGTGGCGGCTCGTTCCATCCATATTCTGATGCAGAAGACTCAGCACCAGCAGGAAGATGCGTAACCGACACTGATTGTCCCGTCACAGTCGGTGCAGTCGCATTCGACGTGTTGGCGACGGTGGGCGCCACGCTTGCAGTTGGCGGCCGAAATTCTGGCGAATGCGGGGCCAACGGGACGTTGATAACGTTCGCGGGCGGATACGCCACCTGGGCCAACGAGGCCATTTGCGCCGACTCATAAACGGTTGGCTGAGCAGAAGTGGACGGGGCCTGCATCATCGCATTCAAATCGAGCGGAAATCCGTCTGGATGGACACTGAGCCAATTTAGCGTCGCGAGTTGCAGCGGCGTCAGGGCGTACATCGAGGCGGGCGCCGTCGGTATCGGTTGGGCCCTCATGTAAGCACGTTCCGCTGAACGGCGTTGCTTGTCACTAGACGAGGTGGACGAGCTGGACGAGCTTTCATGACGGCGTCGTCGATGACTCCGTTTTGAGCGGTGTTTACCACCTCCCATCTGCAGACGCAAATAAATTATTTTATTAAAAATAATTCCACTCTAAATAATCATTCCTTGAGTCCAAAGAATTAAAACGTATTGTTCGCAACGAAAAATACACAGCTCGAGTTATTTATAACCCCTAACACGTGACACTAATGAGTCACATTCCCCTTGTGTTTATGACACGAGAATGGACTCGCCTGACAGCGATTTTTCATCGGAAATCGCAACTTGTTGAATTTTCAAAAGAAAAATCCCCTTAGTTTCTTTAAACTATTTAATCCAACTTCCGAGTATCAAAGATAACTTTTCGTATTAATTAATTAACACTTAGTCTAATGAATATCTCAAATCGAAAATTCACCGCTAAATAATTTATGCAAGCCTCGACCGCGACTTGATTTAAATAATTAGTGCCCACGTACTTAAACTTAATAAATAATTATTAAATTTAACCCAACTATTCGACTGAATAGCTAAACTTCCAGAGTGATTTAATGCCGATTCACGCTTATAATACACGTGAATTTTTTAACTTTTATCGGGACGCCGATATTTTCAATTGTTGCGAACAATTTTTTCAATTCTTTGGTCAAAGAATATATTTGAAAACTACTTACTGTTGAAGCTTGTTTTCCTTGCTGAAGTCGCTAATTGAATTAGCGTGGAAATCTCGAGTCGAAAAATGAAGACGGGTCGAAGGGACGAAGTCACTAGTATCCGTGTTTTTTACGAAGTGTTTGTGTGCAATGAACCCTGGGAATTTTATTCCCTATTAATTGTCGGGTTCGAGGTTTAATCACACCTCGTAAGTCTCGTACCTTCGTAATTACGCGAGATTATCACTTTTCAAAGTAATTCTCTGTATTTTAATTAAAATACATATAAATCTGACCACATAATAAAATATTCTATCGAATATTTTGACTTATCGCAACAAATTCATATTTTAATACAAATTTCGATAAATATCGTAATATCTTGTCCCCCGGTGTTGAGATTATAAATCACTACACCTGTCTGACATGTAAATAATTACAGTCTTCAAGTTTTGAATAAAACTTATCAATTCCAACAGAACTTTGAGGCTTTTCCTCGTTGTTGGTATGGTTTTTTAAATACTACAGTGATGTTCCGCACGAAATTTTCATCTGCATATTTAGGATTTGGTTTTCGTTCTCGTCGTGGACGAGTGCTAGTTCGTGGAACTATCGGTTGGGGTTTGCGGGGTTTTCGAGGCGGTTTCTTTGGAACTTCGCCTCTTTTTAACGCCGCTTTCCTTTCCATAGCAGTTAATCGTTGTCTATGTCTATGTTTAGACTTAATGGGCGCAGATTTGTCAATTTGCACCGAAGTTGAGTCGGATAATTCCATTGGAATTTCTGAAGAAGTTTCAGGAATTAATTCCATTTCTTCAGCATCCGGAAGTTGATTACTTTCGTCCATCCATTTAGGATTTTCTTGAGGCGAGTAGGAGGCGGACTTTTGTCCTACTTTCCAAGTCTCAATCGGGTACGACGGAGTATAGGGGTACAACGCTTTAATATTCACTGATTTTTCAATTGAACCATCAGCTAATTTGCGTAATTTATACGCTCCGCCAGGAAGTACTTTAGTAATTTCCCACGGACCATCTCTCTTCTCGGCAAATCCAGCGGAGATATTTTTATCTGCGCACGAGAGAATGTGAGTTTGTTTCCAAACTAAATCTCCAACTTCGAACTCCGTAATTACGAACTTTTGTTCGTGTATTTTTCTATGTCGTTCAAAATTCAATTGAATTCTGCGATGCATCTCTTGATGCGATCTGCGTAATATATCTAATAATACTCTGACATATTTTTCTGGATTTTCTTTGTCAAATGGATTGGCAAGTTTAATAATCCTTGGGTCGAAAGGTAATGTTACGATTCGTCCGGTGTTCAGTAACATCGGGCTTGAGCCCGTTGCTGCCGAAACATTATTTCGCATTGCGAATGCAAATTCGTCTAAATAACGCGGCCATTGCGTGTGCACATCTGTGTACAGGGCCAGCATCGTCTTTATATCTCTATTGGCTCGCTCTGTCGGGTTCGCCTGAGCATGATACGTGCTCGTATGAGACGGGCGAATGTTGTACATTTCGCAATACTCATTGTAAATATCGGAAACAAATTGTTTTCCGTTATCGCTCACAATCTTTTTGGGGTGTCCCCATCTGTTTGTAACAGATCTTAATTCTTGAACGCAGTTAGCGCTCGTGGCTTTTGTCAAAGCCTTAATTTCAACAAACTTGGTACAATTGTCAATAATGACAAAAATATACTGGTTTTGGGACCTTCCCGCGGGTTTTGGGCCCATCAAGTCCATATTAATACATTCCCAAGGATTGGTCATGTTGTGTGGTGTGTAAGGAGCTGCGTGCCTTTTCTGTTGAATAGGCTTGTACTGAGCACAGTGCGTGCAGCTTTTGACGTAGTTCCTGACACTTCTACTCATACCAGGCCAGAAATATATTAAACGCGTTTTCTCAAGCGTCTTACTCATCCCAGCGTGACCGCTTAGGGGGTGGCCATGACAAGCGAAGAGTACTCGCTTTACAAGTGCACTGGGTACAACGGCTTTAAAGCCATTTCCCGAATCGTTTAATTCCTCTTCGAATGAAGGGTTAAAATAGATGATCATTTGATCACCATCAACTTCTTTTTTGTCTAAACAATAATTTTTGACTTTGTTTTTCCATTCTTTTATTTCAGATTGTGGTATCCCAACAACCTTGTCATTCAATAAATATTCTCGAATGCGTTTGCATTCAGTATCTAGTAACTGAGCATCTATTATTTCTCTCCTTGTAGGAGGGACTTCTTTAAGTACTTCAGTCAACGCACTGTACAAGGTTTCTTGTACTTCCTCCCCCTCCTTTTCTTCAGAACATTCTTTAGAATTTTCAGAAAAATAGGAACGCACACTAGCCAAATATTCTCGTTTTTCTGGGGCACGATTTAATGAAACAGAAGGATTTCCGTCCCACTCAGGCCAGTATTGTTTAATTTCGACAGGTTCCACATGATCTCGAAGAGGAATGTCTTCCTCTGTTAGTGGGGCTCTAGAAAGTGCATCTGCAACTTGGTTAGCAGCACCTTTTCGAAAAACAATTTTAAAATTTCCACATTGGATTCTTAAGGCCCATCGGCCAAATTTCCCAGATGGTTCAGGCGTTCGCATCAACCATTTCAGTGCTTCTGCATCTGACTCTAAAGTGAATGTACCATATTCGAGATATGGTTTAAATCGATCAATAGCCCACACAACTGCGAGACATTCGAGTTCCGGCGTTGTATAACGCTTCTCCGCTCCACGTAAAACTCTGCTTGCATAAGCTACAGGTTTGGGTACAGAAATGTTTTTCTGCTTCTTTTCATCGAATATATCGACGTCTTGGCAAAGGACAGCTCCTAAGCCTTCATGTGAAGCGTCAGTCATGACAACAAATGGTAAAGTCATATCTGGTTTGTGTAGACAATTGTCACCACAAAGTAGCTCTTTAATTTTATTAAAAGCTTCTGTCTGCTCATCTCCCCATTCAAATGGAGTTTTCTCATTCATCATACGTGTGTATGGTGCGGCAATAGTTCCGTGATTTGGAACAAACTTCCTGAAGAAGTTAGTCATGCCGTGAAAGCGCTGAATGTCTTTAGCACACGTGGGGGTGGGAAATTTCATAATCGCCGATATTTTATCGGGATCACCGAAGAGACCTTCGGGTTTAATCCAGTGGCCCAAGAATTTTAATTCTGTACGCCCAAAACGAGATTTTGCTTTATTTATTGTCATGTTGGCTTGGTTAAGCCTTTCTAGAACATCTCGAACGTGTTTGAGATGATCATCCCAATTATCTGAATACACAATTACGTCATCCAAATAAACTAACGCGTAGTCTTGCAAAGCTGAGCCTAAAATGCCTTCCATCAGACGCTGGAAAGTACAAGGCGCATTGCAAAGGCCAAACGGCATTCGCACAAACTGATATGGACCATTTGGCGTGTAAAATGCCGTCTTTGGTCGATCTTCTTTACACATCTCGACTTGGTAGTAACCTTTGACAAGGTCAATTGACGTAAAATACCTAGCAGGACCAGTATTATGCAATAAAAGGTCAATACTTGGCATTTGTATTACTTCGACTTCGGTGATGGCATTTAGCCACCGGTAGTCAATGCACATCCTATACGAGCCGTCAGGCTTCGCAACAATGACGGGATGACTTATGAAGGGCCCTTTGGCCTTTTCAATGAGTCCATCCTGTTCCAATTCTGCAGCTAGTTTGGTCATAATGGCTCTCTTGGCCGGGTTATACATTCTATACTGCATTTTGGGCAATGAATGCCCTTCTTTGAACTTAATACGATGCTGGGTCACGTTAGTGCACCCAACTTGATCACGAAATACATTCGGTATCGATTTAACCACTTCGCGAAGTGCTAATCTTTGCTCCGGAGTGCAGTCGCTCTCCTCAACTAATTTTTCATCCCAAGTCAACACAGGAGTGTCTGTTAACTCAATTGAGTTGAGAGTGGACGACAGTCCTAAATAATCGAAAGTAATTCGATTTAACGGGGCGAGGGCCAAATTGGCTTCTTCCGACTCATAAGGGGCGGACCAATTAGGTTTATCTGCACAAGAGAACTCTTGTAAATGTGGATGCGGACTAATTTTCTGTCTGCGCATGAAATTGTGACCAAGTATCAAGCCACAAACTTGTTTTGCTAAAACGATGAAATTCATTGGTGTAAATTCATCAGCCCATTGCACGCACAAAGTTATTTGTCCGACAGGCTTGTGTGCTACGCCTACAGCGTTAACCAACATATTTCTAGGGGCTTCTTGCAAAAATTCTGGCAAAGCCTGAGTTTCAGACAAGAGTTGTTCCCCAATGTAACATTGAGATGCTCCTGTATCCATGAGCGCGTTGTAGGTGAGCCCACCAATTGTGATCTTCATTCGAGGATCATCTTTATTATTACCCAAAGTAATATTGTGCAAATTATTACCACCTATGACTCTGTTGAGTCGGCGGAGTCTACAGAATTTCTTCGTGTAGCACTTGTGTGGAAACAATGTCAGATTTTTTAATTGTTCTGTCATTTCTTGCAGATTTTCCTCTACTCCGCCACTATGACTAGTGGCTACTTCAAGACAAGTTGTGTCTACATCCATAAACAAAGATTCCGACGTAGCATTAGCCACTTCTGGGGGATGGAATAAACCTTCGTCCCCCGGATCTAGTTTTTTGAACTAGTCGCACTTGAATCAGCAGATTCGGGCTTGATCAAAGTCTTGACCATTTCTGCTAACGAGTTAGTCAGCGAAGTTTGTAACTTATTTTCAAAAGTATTTAATTTCGCATCAAGTTTAGCATCCAGTGTTGCATCCAACACTTCTTGAGTTATCCATCTGTTATTAGGACGTTTAGAAGTAGGATCCACAGTCGGGGAATCTGGCGTACTTCGTTTTGGCAACTCTTCAGAGTTGAACTTTGCACGTGGTTTTAAATCTGGACATTCTCGACGCATGTGTCCTGGTTTCTTACAGTGGTAACAAACTAATTGACCACGTCTGGTCTGATCTACTACTCCATTTATTAAATAGACGGCCTCGCATTCCTCTGGTAACTCTTCTTCACAAATATTAAGTTGTTCTTGTGAATCCAAAGTTAAAGATTTAGCATTTGTCTTCGGCTGAGGACGAGTGTCAGTTTTCCGAGGTGGGAAAACAACTGGATTGGAGATATTTTCCCTTGCTCCATTAGCTGTACGACTGTACAAGCCTTTATTTTTCGTTATAACGGAATAAATCTCTGTCAGAGGTAAATCCGCTATGCCTTGCGTATGCAAAAGCAAATCATTAGCAGGAGTTACACTCCCGATAAAAAGACAACCAGCCCCTTTTGCATCAAAACTGTCTTGCAATATCCATAACTGGTAATATTTGTGCATAAAGTCGTAAAGACTTTCTGTTTCCAGTTGTTTCAACTTAGTTAGTTGGTTCGTCCGCTCTTGTCGAGTGGCTACAAATCGTTCTTTGAACGCCTGTTCAAATACTTCCCAAGATATAAAATCTTCTCTTCGTTCATGAAACCAACCATGCGCTTGCTCGGTTAGATAACCAGCAACGCCTTTAACAAGCATGTCATCGAGTGACATGTTTCGCAGAAAAGCGACATTTTTTACAATATTGAGAAAGCGTTCGCTTTCTTCTGCTTTTCCTGAGAATACAGGGATATCTGGGGGTTTCAAACTGTTAGTTTGAGGGACAGTGGCGGAACTTTTTCCAGCCTGCATTAATTTGTGCATGGTTGTGGCAATTGACGCGAGGTCATCAGCCGTCATTCCAAAACTACTAGGGGGGCGCGAGTTGTCGTTTGACGACCCGCCATTATTTTTTGGTTGACTCGAGTTATTTTGACTTGAGCCACCACTATTAGGGTTGAAATTATTCGACCCTCCTTGATTTGACCTGCTGTGGTTACCAAAGTTTGAATGGTTATTCGAATTGCCTCGGTTCCCATAATTCGAATGATTATTAGAATTACCCGGATTGTCAAAATTCGGGCGGTTGTTCGAATTTTCTTGATTACCAAAATTCGGACGATAGTTCGAATTATCTGGCGCACCCTGATTCAAATAGTTATTTGAATTTCCTGGAGTTCCAGTAGAAGGATTATTTGGGTTATTCGAGTTCGGAGGAACTGGGTGACCCCTTTGCATGTTAGGTGCTGGACTAGAATTGTTTGCAAATCTAGAGTTTGGGTCAAAACGACGGTTTGGACCTCTTGTCACACCTGAATTTGGGTTCAAATTTCCAGCGAGATTCGGACAACTATTTGATCCGTTTGGAAAACTTGGATTAGGGTTGGCCATGTTAGGCGGACCCAAATTCGCTCTGTTGAACGTATTCTCAAAGTTTTCTGGATTTGTAAATCCTCTTTGTCGGTTGCGAGCGAAGTTATTCGCTCGTAATCGTTGTTGAAAAGCACGATTAAAATCTCCTGGTGTCAAATTCGACTGATCTTGACGAGGAGGTTGTGCATTTTTATTTCTATATCTAGAAATAGGCGTCGAAGGAGTGGGACTAAAATTATTTAATCTTTGGCTGGCTGGGGAATGGGATTGCTCCGACGTAGCACGAGGCTCGTGTATAAAATCTAACACTTCGGTCAAAGATCTAAATTGGTTTGGGTTCAAACCGTGATCCTGACAAAATAATAGACCGCCTCGGCCTAAATGAGAACCTTCAGGAATGCATTCCTCTTCTCCAGGCGGAGTAGGTTCACGTGGAGCTCTATTCTCTCCAGATGGTCCGGCTGTTTCATTTGAAACGCCATTATGGACCGCGTGGTTTCCCACTTCTTCAATTCCATTAGGAACAGGTATAAACCCGGATAGATTCATTCCACCGGTCAAACAAGTTCTTTCCTTACCACGGGTGTTCATGTGATGCTGGTTATTAGTCATAACTAAACTTAAAACTAAGAAAATTTCCTAAGTCTGAGAGATAACGATGAAGTTGCAAACGTTCAGGAGGGTCGCAAACGAAGCAGTGGTCACACTAGTTCGAAAGGAAGTAAGGGTACTTCGATACACCTCTCTGATTGGTCAAATATCAACGCTAGTCTCGCGAGAGTCCAATCTCGTCCGAGATTGGTGGAAATCATCAAGTTCGTGGAACCGTAATCTTGACAGATTCCAGTGTTATGACGTAGTCACCAAACAAAATGGATACTTTTCAAAATATTTAAAATATCACCACATTTATTAATAAATGAATGATCACCTTTATGGAATTTTTTTTAAAGTTTTAAAACTCGTAATTTCAAAAGACGCGCCAATTCGTTTGAATCGACGGCTTTTCTGCACAACACGGGTTGCTAGGCAACAAAACAGCGAGAATTCTTCTTCGCTAAAATTCGAATGGTATTCCATTCGTAAAATTCGATTTCAATGACTTGAGATCATGATTTTTAACCAACATTTTAATGTAGATCAAGTCTGTAAAATAATGTAAACCCACTTTGAAATAAAATATAAATTTTAATTCCTTCGAAAAGCGTTAATTTTCTTTCTATTTTATTTAGGCAAATAAATTTAGGTTTAACTTGAAGTCTCAAGCAAAATACATATAAAAAAATATTCTGAAATTAAAACAACTATTAAATTGATAGAATTCTTTAAGAATTCCATCAACAAGTCAACTTTTCAAAATTAGGCCCGACCGCGTGGTTTTGTCAGATTGTCGACGACAAAATGACGTTACCCGGGCGGAACCAACTTCAACAAGTTCGGGCAAGACTCCTATTCTCGGGTTGGGCCTTTAGGCCTGACCACGCGGTAGAAATTATTATTTTTGTTAAAACGTATAATTTCCACGGCGGAGAATCGGAATAAAGTGAATTACACTTATTTTCTTGCGAGGAGTTCTAAAACAGAATAAAATATATTAGACACAAATATAAATTTTGTTCGAAAATTTATTTTACACACCAAAAAATTTCATTTGAAATTTTTATCACTGTAGGCATATTTCCGAATTCTCACAAAACATATTACAATTCCAAAAAAAATTCATTTGAATTTTGCAGCCTATCTCGGTAGAACCTCCACTTGTGACGGTTCTAACGAGATTCCTATAAAAAAGAAGAAAAACATTAAACATACATGGGTTTTGTCACATAAAAAATTTCATTCGAAATTTTATCACTGTAAGCACATTTCCGAATTCTCATAAACATTCACACTCAAAATTCATTTGAATTTTGCAGCCTATCTCGGTAGAACCTCCACTTGTGACGATTCTACTTTTGGGCCAATTTATTAGTCCTTTTAAGATAGATAATTCGGTTTATACAAGACGTTGCTAAGTTTAGCAACAACCTAACCGAGATAAGCTACGGAAGCCTTTACAAACATGAATATGTGATCGAATAGAAATAACTTACAGTTTTAGTGTGACTTAACATATTTATTACTAAATATTAATGATAACAGTAAATGGGTTCTTGACGCGTGTAAACGGGCGGCATCAACTGGTTGAGGATCCGGGCGAAGCCAGAGGGATACGGCTGACTTTGCGGCATCGTCACAAATATCGCTACGGAGACGTATTTGGTCCGCAGCTCGAATATCTAAATATGCGAAGAGTCCTTCGCATTAATCGGAATATTCGGCAGAATATTCCATGTTCCAAATGAATAAAAGTAAAGTGATTAAAGTAATATAACAAATGAATTGTTATATAAATAATGATTGGGCGGGGACCGTCACGACAATTGAGAGAACGTCGCGGGAGTTGTTGAGACTCCATCCGCCAGCACGCCTTACGACGACAAGATCTCGTGATCAGGCGCCGAGTATTTAATTGTGTGCTTTAACTCGCTATCGGTGGTACCAACCACCAGGTAAACATTTCTATGGACTTACCGGGTCTAAAAGATATTGCCAATACAGGATTACCAATGCCCGAGTAATTTGTTTAACATGATATATTTTATATCATTCACGGGTTACTAACCCGGAGGGTACGATGGGGCGGGGACCGTCACGACGGTCGAGAGAACCATCGCGGGAGGATTTGACTCCTCCATCCGCCAGCATGCCTTACGATGACGGGATCAGCAGATCGAGCACCGGGTAAAATATTATTTGGCCACTGCCGTTGGATTACCATTATCCAGGTAGTTGTTTTAACGCAACATCTTTAGATATTACTCACGGGCTACCAACCCGGCGTGTCACCTGTACATTAAGCCTTTACCGACTTTTAACGAGCGGAAGGTCCAATCGTAGAAAGACGGGAACCTGCGTGGGCTGTTTACAACAACCATCCTGCAGCGGACTGTGGCCAGTTAGCTGAGGGACCTACTTTCATTTAGCAAGGTCGTACTGTATACGACCGTTATATTAAGCCACCGTACGAAGTCCTACTGTCCCGTAGAACAGCTGGCTAACGTTACGGGGCCATTTCATGCGAATGCATGTCTATTACCGGAGTTGGCCTTCCCGAAAAGGCCCTACAACAACAATAACAATAGTAATGAATACCGATTGTGGAGAGCTGAGGTGGCCTGATGTGTCGATAGAGAATAATGAAATCAAACGATAACAATTCAACTACAGACAATATACAAGTTCAGTTATCAAAAATCAAGCCTGGGGGAAGTGGAAAACTGATGCTTATATAGTTCTGTAGAACTACTAGATTGGCGACAGCCAATCAGCGTACGAATCGGCGGATTCGTGGGTCACTAGTCCGGACCTAATATATGACTATGTCCAGATGGGCCCAGTTGGGGTCCGGAAGGGTCCGATTGGTTCCCTTCGACAGGTAAGTAAAGTGGACATTGATTCGATAGAATCAACATCATCAAGTAATTAATACTTAATTTATATCGAATAAAATAGTTATATTTTATTCACCGTGTCTAAATAATTATTTATCACACTTTTTAGTTTTTAACCGAGTTTGAAATACGCGCGTTGGTTAAACAGCGCCATCTATGGTGAACATTGACAACTATTGATTTGTAATCATCACAAGGTCTGCATAAGATCGATCCAAATGTTTCCGCACCAATTACCGTATTGACTAAAGTGACAAGATACAAGTTTACATGCAAATTACAAGCCATTACTACCTTTTTCATTAGCACGCAGAGTAAAATGCACTTACCATAGTACCATGTTCAGCTACCAACGCACCTAGACCGACCATGTGCTCTTACAATGGTAAAAATGTCATCTTCAATGCGCACTTCCAAAGCGTGAACTAAGAAAGTGGGATTTCACCGATGATGAGGATGAGATCCAAAATCTTTGAGCGAACAGGGTATAAGGTTAAGTTCGAATTCATTGAATTCGATTCTATCCAAAACAGTCAAGTTTTGGTCACATTTGGTCACATTTCGATCACACCTTTGTCATGGTTCTATCACGTTTTTGTCATGTTTCTGTCAGGTTTTTATCACGTTTATGCGTATCTTAGCCACCTTTGTAAATATTATTACTAAATATTCTGAGATCTAAATATGACACACTATTTATGTACATTTCCTAGGCAACCTTTTAATTCTTTCGCTAATAAAATACTTCAGTTTACTCCAAATCCTCATTTGTGAAATGTAGAAATTGATTCTTGCATTCTGAGTTTCTATCACGTTTTCTTCATCACCGGTTATCCGAACAGCGGTGGTCCGATTTTTATCAACTTTTAAACCCAATTTCATTGCTTTTTAAAGGTTTTTTTTCATTTTTCATCGATTTTTAATGCTTTTTAACTCTTTTTGTCCATTTTTGATTGGTTTTAATGCCATTTAACAACTTTTAACAATTTTTTATTTATGTACGCAGTACAGATAATCGATGCTCTACTGTATAGACGATTTCAAATTAACTACTAACATTTCATTGATTAAAGTTCAAGATTTTGAATCAAACAACAAACCCTTGTGACACTAGCTGCATTCAAAAACTCTAAAACGTAGTTTTAGAGGCGTTTTAGAGTTTTTGAATGCACCTACTGTAAGCGAGTGTGAAAAAACTGCTTTGCAGATGCTTTGGAAAATGAAGTTGACTGCAGGTAAGAAATTGAGAAATATTTCTACTTTCACTTAAAAATCAGTTAAAAAATCAACAGATTACCAATGTCTCCTGTCTCGGAATTGCTGGTGTGCTCAGAGTATTTCGAAACGTTTATTTCAGACATACAAACAATGGACTTCACCATTTTGTTCGATTACATGGAAAAATGCCATTGCCCTAAAGTATGTGACGAAATTTTGTACACTGATCACTTGAAAGAAATCGATCAATCCAACCAATCAATCTTATCCCTCTGCTTTGAAAATAATCTGATGAAAGAAATTGAAGAGTATTATAGTTATCAGTTCACATCATTCATCAGTGATGTGGTGGGAATTTGCGTCTTTTTTTAGGATTGAGCATTCCTGGCATTTTTCAACTTGGACAATTTATCATTGTTTACACTTTTAAAAACATCAATTGCAAAATTAATTTTTAGCACCATATTCAAATTACATTTTAAAGAAATGAATGCGTGTAGAAATATCACTCTTTGTAGTACTTGTATTCAGCACAAAATAATACCCAAATAAAGTTTCAAAAACTATAGTCATCTGACTGCATTAAATTGTCACAGATTGTTCAGATCCACCATGAAGCGCATTAACAGTCCAACAGTGTACAAA
The DNA here is from genome assembly GCA_949358305.1 of Strigamia acuminata. Lineage (NCBI taxonomy): Eukaryota > Metazoa > Arthropoda > Chilopoda > Geophilomorpha > Linotaeniidae > Strigamia > Strigamia acuminata. The sequence continues at coordinate 4,585,142 of OX442314.1, forward strand.
TGTCTCAAATGGAAAAATAACAAGAAAATACCAAATTTCATAATGCAGTCCTCATGGAATCCCACTAGTTTACCATTGTACAGGAGCCGATCATATGTAGCAAATTTAAGCAATGAAATAAAAATTCCTATTTTTCTAGCGAAGTCTCGAATTAATGCATCGTTCATTGCAATAGAAAACTTGATTTCTGCGCTAACGTGTGCTTTGATTGCCTTAAATGAATCAATACGGCTGAATACGCTCTTAAATATTTCAAACAGCAATTCCATGGAAAATCAATATCTACTGTTTATTTATTACCGAGCAATAAAAATTTATTCTTACATGGACGTTACAAGTGTAATTACACGAAAACTGGAGTTAACTGAAGTATTTTATTAGCGAAGGAATTAAAAGGTTGCCTAAGAAATGCTAGAAAATGCTAGGCAACCCAACAATGTACATAAATAGTGTACTATTTAGATCTCATATTATTTATTAACAATACATACGACTGCTTTTCATAAGTTTGGAAAGTTGACAAAAATTATTGTGGTATAAACTTCATGAGTTCAAAAATTATTGATAAATAAATTTGATGAACTTTTACATTGATGAGTAAACAGGTCGATTCATATACATCAAATAAAGCCAAATATATGATTCAATTAGTAAATATTTTTTTCACAAAATGGTGGCTAAGATAAACAACAGAAACATGATAAAGACATGATAGCAACATGACATAAACGTGATAGAACGATGACCAAGATGTGATCAAAATGTGACCAAATGTGACGAAAACTTGACTTTTTTGGATAAAATGCAATTCAATCAATTCGAACTTAACTCTTACAGCCTGTTCACACCAAGATTTTTTATCACAACCTCTCTTTGGAAGTGAGCATTGAAGATGGCATTTTTACCATTGTCCGAACACATTGCTGCGATCCGGGTTATTATCGCACTTATTTCTAATAAATAAGCACGAAACCGCAGGTGAATGCTACTTGAGACTTATATCGCGGCCTTAAATTATCTAGGGTTAAGTTTAAGGAAATAAAAAAACAGTTTATAGTATAAAAATCACAAATATATGTTTATTCGGTTTAATACAATAAAATATGATGAAAATGACTAGTTAAAATAATACAATGGCGACAAGTCGCTGAATAATGGAGTAGGAAACAAAGGAAGGGCTTGCAACGACTGTTGCAAGCTACAAAGCGTCAGAAATGGCGCTTAAACAACACAATGTTGTTGAGCGAAGGCAAATGTCTTCGTTTACTGAACTCACGAACGATGGTCGAAGACGATGGTTCTCGTGGGCTCCTTCTACGGCTCGTGCGACGGCTCGGCGGCGGTGGTTGACGGCTGTAGGCGTCCGGCTCTCGTACGATGGCGGTGGCTGTCGTTCGCGCGGCAGCGACGGCGATGGTTCACGATCGTCGGGAAACTTCTCGGTTACGATTGCTGGAATTAGCTTCGGCTAATTCAAGCAGGATAGCTGGCTTTGTAATTCGTTACAAAGCAAGCTGGTGAAACTTGACGGTTACACGGTCCACTGTCAATACGTATTGTCGGAGCAGATATCGCAGTGATGTTGTGGGTTGTGTATTTTTGTCAAGAGTCCCGATTTGAGCCAAGGCGCGAGCCCAGCACGCTTCAATATTGCGCAGAAAACCTGCGCACTTAGCTCAAATGGGTGCAACTAGTGGTTATTACACCATATTGCACCATAACGGCTAATAACCGTCTTCACCCCGGACAACCTGGGGTGATATGTGCCTAGAGAGGATTTCTCCCCTCGGTCACATGATCTGACTTGGCGTGTGCCACAGTCAAATTAATTAGAAGACAATTAATTTTATCTTCTAAGTTGGTGAAATATTTTGAGATCACCACAACATGATTGATCTAGGTATAATGGTAGCTGAACATGGTAATATGGTAAGTGCATTTTACTCTGCATGCTAATGGAAAAGGTAGTAATGGGTTGTAATTTGCATGAAGACTTGCAAGATAAATTTGTGAGTAAGTAACTTGTCAGTTAGTCAATAATTGGTGCAGAAAGCCAGAAACATTTGGATCGATCTTATGCATTCCTACATTTGACCAGAGATCAGCATTGTCGTAAAAATTCTACCCGTTACCCGCCCGTTACCCGCCCCCCCCTAAAAATTTCCTACCCATACCCTACCTTACCCTACCCTAACCGTACCCGTATATTTACCCTACCCTACCCATACCCATACCTGATCGCAATCACGTCGAGTGTTTTAACTGTTTTTGCTTTTGCGAATAAAGCATAGATCGCAAAAACATTAAATCGTCCAACTTGGACGAGTCTAGTCGATTTCGCTTCTTGGTCAGAGTATTGCCGCTAACATTTTTATAGTACAAAGTACGATGTTAGCACCACGTTGCGAACGTATAAAAAACGTACCCGAGGCGTAACCGTTAGCCTCGGGAGAACTGTACCCGTTACCCGCCCGTACCCTACGGGTACGGGCGGGTACGGGTACGGTTACGGGTACGGGTACCCGATGCTGATCTCTGCATTTGACAAATTAACCACCCAGTTTGAGGCGAAACCAATTGTAAATTTTTAAAATATAAATGTGCAAAGAAAGTATTGACATTCCCAATGCTAATCCGACAATGCTGCCGACATCACTTAACAAGCGAGATATTGGATAATTTAGTTCGTCTATTGTAGTCTTGTCGAAACTATCAGCTGACTTAAGTATTATAAATGTGTTTTTATTGAATTTAGTTTCATGCTCGATAATTCGGTTATAATTCTTTTTGCAGGGTTGTTTACATTTGCAAGTTTTTTTATTGGAGTTGTAATTGTGAAAATACTTGGAACGGGCACTAGTAACGTCTTCCATCGTGTTGCAAGATGGCAAACTTGGTGTAGACATGTAGGGCAATCTGAAACAAGCATAGTTTAATTAAACTGAACTCACAAATACAACTACGTTTCAAAAGTTTAGAAAGTAAATAACACCAAATAATTGACTTAAAAGCTAAGCAAAATAAATTTATACCATCAGATTTGAATAAAAGAATTATTTTGCATTTAAAATAACCCAAAATTACATACATTTAGTTATCTAGTACAGTTACAAATTCAGATTTTCAAACATCACCTGTGCCAAAAGTTTAAAAACTTGAAAAAATCATTTATAAGTTTAGAAAGTGCAACATAATTTGCATATTGTGATGTATTTCAAACACTCATGCGCAAACTGGGTATGTTATTGTCATTTACTAGTTATTTGTGCCCGATATTTGCCAATAATGGGCAAAGCTCTACTCTAGTTGCAGTCAAAAAGGCACTATACAATTTGTAGTCCCATTTATCGAGACAGTTTACTGGTGTAGTGATCCGGAAAAGTAGACCCAAACACCAGAATTGCATTACAATGTACAGACATTGTAATCGATTGCCTAGGCAACTACCAAAAATTCAAAATTGTTTACTTGTGACGATTCTACTTTTAACTATTTAGTGAGATAGATCGGTTTAGACAAGACGTTGCTAGGCTTAGCAACAACCTAACCGAGATAAGCTACGGAATTCTGTGTGCTGCAAATAACTAATCAAGATAGAAATAACTTACGATTTTCTGAGTGTGACACAAAAACATATATATTTATTAAGCATAATAAATGTGATGGGGTTCTGAGCGCGTGTAAACGGGCGGCATCAACTGGTTGGAGATCCGGGCGAAGTCAGAGGAGTACGGCTGACTTTACGGCATCGTCACAAACGCTACGGAGACGTATTTGGCTCAGCGGCACGAATATCTAAATAATGTGAAGAGTCCTTGCCGAGTTGGCTCGGTTGAAGAATCCTAGCGCCGCGAACTCAATTGGATCCTCTGGCGCCAATCGTGCTCTCAGGAGTCGGTCGTGGAGCACTGATGGTGGGCTTAACACCCGGATGTGGTCCTCGAGCCACATAAACACCTGCCTCGACAACTTGTGGTTGTTGCTAAGCAGTGTTCGCGTATCCGGCGTCAAATAGAAGTGCGGATACAGGCGCATCAGAGTCTTGTATGCCGACTCTTTCTTCATCGCCTTGACCTTCGTCTCCGGCTTGGCTGGCGGCGGCGGCGGCGGTGGACGTGAGTCTTGCGTCGTGGCATCGTCGAAATGGCTCGGCGAGCCCAAGAAAACCAACGCGAGTGCGGAGGTTGACGAGGGTGTGACGCCTCGTCCCTGTGCTCGACCAACTCCGGTGAGCTTACGGGGTTCGACTGCCCATTGAACTCCGGCTGGAGTTTGAGAACTTCCGGCGTTCTCCGGCCAAAACGAACATCCAGCGCCATCTTGGGCTGACTGGAAAACAGCTAGCGACGCGGCTGCTGTGGCGCTCGTAACTGGAAGCGGTGTTCTTCCGGCCATTTGCGCCGTGGCCTTCGCAAAGGACCACTCGGTTCGTAACCGAACGGCGGCCTCTTCTTCGGTCTCGCCGTTTGCTACGACTTGCTTAATGAGCTCGGCTAAGATCGTAGGCGGGTCGAGCCGGAGGTGGTACCACAGCTCGACTTTCTTCTCCGACAGGCCCATCGGCGCGGTCCAAAGGTAAGTAATGGCCGCTAACGCCTGTCCTGGCAAAGGAAGAACACCAGGGTACAACACCCTAGTCATCCCCGGAATTAGCTGACGCTGAAAATCCATCAGGCGGGGATCATCAATGGTATTGATGTCGGAGAGTTCTAGCCTTTCAGCTAGTCTCTGCCAGTCCTTCTGCGACTCGGCGATCTGGGCGCTTTGGTATGCGTCCAGCTTCTGGAGCACTTCCTGCTGCGCTCTAATGGGTTGCTGCTCGTAGCAGGTCCATTGTGGTCCGAATGACTCACTGAAAAATGGCCGGAGCTGCAGGTTGCTAACTCCAGCCGGCAAGCGGGAAACATATCCATGTTCGGGCAAGCGGCTAGCATGTCCAGGTACTGGCACGCTACAGTCGGGAGAGATATCACCGACGACACGCCGTATGGCGTATGGAGTAGCCGGGTTGTCCACTTTGAACGTGGAAACGGTTCGGCTACTTCGGGCGGACTGGATTGTGGAGTCCGATTCAAAGCTTAGCGAAGACGACGAGCCAAACGTCTCTGGTGTCCGTCCTCGTCGCGACTGCGGGCGTGGTGGCGGTGCTTCAGTCGAATATGGGCGCGATCGCCTCTGTCGCTCCTCTCGATAGCGGCTGGATTCTCGAAACATCGGGCGTGTTGCTTGATCCGGCGGAGGGAGTCTTCCCACCCTCAAATCCTCGTCTTGCGGCGGAGGATTGATGGCCGCTGGGGCCGGGAGTTCATCTTCTCGATAGAAAGGGAGAGCGCATCGCGCTTGCTCCTCTGCCTCGTGTTCTTGAGCCAGTTGTCGATTTTCGTCGACGCGAAGCTGCGCTGCGGCGGCTCGGAGTGCTTTCGACGGGAAGAATCCCGGAAAATCATTGAAGCACCCGGCGAGCGCCAACTGGTGGAGCTCGGTTTGTGTGACGGGAAATTGCGGGTTCCCGTCACGAACGGACTTGCGGTACCGTTGCACGACTTCCCTCTGTGTCGTCTTGAGGTTTTTCCTCACTTGGTGGAGAGCACCGTAATTAATTCCGGTGCTCCGGAGCACTCTTCTGCGCTCGTGACGCTCTCGAGGCGTCACTGGCCATTGGTTGTGCAGCAACTCGGCAGCTAGTGGTACTGGGGGGCTCTCGTCGAGCGTCCACTCGATTTCGTCGACTCCGTTGACGTGAAGGCGCTCGATGAACCGGCCTTTTGCTCCAAGACCTTGCAGGGCGGACTTCGAGAAGTCGTGGCGCAACTTCCACCACGTGTTGTTTGCCGTCTTCAGTCTTCTGATTTTTTCGGGCAACGCCGCCCGAAAAATCAGCGGGTGCTGAGTCGGCACGTGATCGGGAAGCGCGAATGGCGTTTCTCGATCCCTCTCGATCTATATTCGAAGAAAAATAAATAAATTAGTTTATTTAAAAATAAACAAATAATTTCTTATTTGAAATATTTTTTAAGCTTAGCGCTTGTGGCAGTGAGCCACTAAGGGATGTTGGTTGTCATGGCAACTCCCTTCGCACATGCTTGAAGCACGTGACTTTTATAGCCGCCATTTTTATTTTTTAGCGGCTTGTGTTTGAAGTCAGGAAAAGTGAAATTACTCAATTTTTCTGACTGAAACACTAGGTAAAAATTATTTTAGTAATTTACCCTCTCTTGTAACGATAATTGGACATCGTTACCGGCTCCTTCCATCGGCATTTCGTCATCCGCATGGAGGTTTACCGCGTCGTCTGCCATTCGTTTTCTTTTTCGCGTCGAAAAAGAAATTGTTTCGGCTAGAAAGAATTAATAAATTATATTAAATATATTTATCGAATTTTTCTTTCAGAAAAATAACTTACACTTTGTAGATTCGCAAAAAACTGTCGTGTTATAACGCACTCGACGCATCCACTTTGGAAACTATTGAGAAAGTGGCTAAGTTCGTTGATTGGAGAAACGAACTTGTTTCGGTGACACCGAATGACGCCACAAATTATAACGCATTGTGAACGTTGTCGTTCGAGTGTGAACTACGAATGACGTCACGAGATTGCTCTCTCGGATCTTTTGGGTAAACCCAAAAGGTGAAAGTCAACACTATGTCTTGACTCGCGGAACGCGAGATCTCAAGTTGTACTTTGACTTTCGCGAAGTACAATCCAACTTGTTTAGATTGTCATCAGCATCGTCTCCAATGTCAGATGAGTTATTTTCTTCATTGTTTGAAATTTTCTCTTTTTCTAAAAACATTTCCTTTTCTAGATTTTCATCAAGAGAAACATTTTCAAGTCGCTTGTTTATTTCATCGACTTCGTTATTTTTGAGTTTCGATTTTTTACTCGATTCCGTGTTTTCGACAGGAATTTTGGATAATTCAACATCATCCAAGGTATTAACAATATTTTTTGTTTTTTGACCCACTTCCTCCCCTTCCAGCCAAATTTCTGGGTTGAAAACGGGAAAGTACGGCATTAATTCAGTGCCATGAACAGCTGGATAAATTTTATTATCACTCAGCCGTCGAAGTTGAAAGGCGCCTCCTTGTAACCTTTTGACAATTACATAAGGCCCATTCCTTTTCGGTGAAATGCCTGCTGCTATTCCTTTAGCTGCATTTGAGAGAATATGAGACTCTCGCCAGACTAAATCATTTTGTCTGAAGTTGTCGAATTTCTTATCTGATTTTTCAGCTTCGACACGGCGTCTTAAATCTAAGACGTGAGACATCATATGCTGATACGTCTCTGCAATTATTGCTTCTAATTTCTGAACATATAAATGCGGATTTTTTGGATCAATGACCAAAATTCCTTCCGGAATTCTTGGATCCCAAGGAATTCTTAATTCTCGGAAAAAATTTAAGAAAGCAGGAGAATAATCTCTGCCTCTTGTTACAGTTGTTCTCAAACTGAATGCAAATTCGCGTAGATACTCATCCCATTGGTCGTGAATATCTAAATAAATCGAAACTAAATATTTAATATCTCGATTGGTTCTCTCCACAGGATTGCTTTGTGGATGATAAATCGATGTCGGTGTTCGCGACATGTCGAATTTTTTGCAAAATTCTTTATAGACCTGTGATCGAAATTGTGGTCCATTATCACTTATAATTTGTCTTGGAAATCCAAAAGTTATCGATAAGTGATAAATTGTGTTGGCAACCTTTATTGCCGTTGGATTACACATTGGAAATAATTCTGGCCAATGTGTAGCGACATCTACGATGACGCAAATGTGGGTATTGTTTTTTCTGGTTCTGGGTTTTGGGCCAGACAAATCCACACTGAGGCAGTCAAATGGTCCAAATGGTCCAATTTGAGCGCCTTCAATTTCGGTCTTCGATCTCGGCTTACATGCCTGACATCCTTGACAATGCTGAATAAAACGTGTAATATCACGTTTCATACCTTTCCAGGTATAAACTCTTCGAGTTCTGTACATTGTCCTCGCAATGCCTGGGTGGCCGGACAGTGGATGTCCGTGCATCAATCATATGATTTTATAAATCAATTTTCTTGGCACGACAACTTTAAGTGCTCTACCATCCTCTCCTAATTCATCTGTGGAGGTAGGATGATAATGGAGTAACATATCTTCTTCAATGAGATAAGTACTCGCGTGTCTTTCAAAATTTCTTCTTTGAAGACGAGTTACTATGTAACTTGGATATTGCTTGTTTAACAAGTAATTGCGAATATGTTGGCAAAATTTGTCTGCTTTTTGCGCTGCAATAATGTCATCTCTCGTTGGAGGATCACATTCTAATTGCTTAGCAATTTTAGCTGCAAATGCTTTAATTAAAACATTTGTTGTTGGCAGCTCGAATTTTTTAGCCATCATAGCTCTTAATTCGACGTCAGGGGTTCCTGACGGATCATGCATATTAATACAAAAATTAATTAATGCTTGATCGTCTTCATTAACTATTATTGATTTGGGTAATTCGTTCAATTTTCCCATTTGCCAACTTCGGCAAGGAGATGGACAATATGATAATAAATCATCATTATCGCCATCGTCTTCTGGTTCATCAGGCGCGCTGACAGGTGCACGTGACAATGCGTCTGCTATTACATTCAGCGGACCTTTGACGTATTGTATTTCGAACGAATACGCCATCAGCTCCATTTGCCAACGAGCTAATCTGCCCGACGGGTCAGATAACGACATCAACCACTTAAGTGCTTGGTGATCCGTTTGTACAGTGAATGTAGTGTACTCTAAATATGGGCGAAATTTGCGCAATCCCCATACTACTGCGAGACATTCTAATTCTGTCACAGTATAATTCTTTTCAGCGGGTTGCAAGCTTCTGCTTGCATACACGCATGGCATTTCGACTTCTTGGCCATCCACAATTTTCTTTTGTGTAAGGGCTGCACCCAACCCTTGTCTACTGGCGTCAGTATGAACAATAAATGGCATGTACAAGTCAGGCATCTTCATTGTTTCAGCATTCGTAAGCAAGTCTTTTATTGCGTCGAATGCTGCTTGATGATGCAGTTCCCAATCGAACTCCGCATCTTTCTTCAAGAGTGGCCTTAGTGGTTCTGCCACTGTGGCCAAATTCTTGATTAGGCGGTGAAAGAAATTCACCATGCCTAGAAATCTTTGTAATTCCTTAAGATTGGTAGGAGCCGGAAATTGCGTAATTGCAGCGACTTTTTTAGGGTCTACTGCAAGTCCTTCTACTCCTACTTTGTAGCCTAGAAAAATTAATTCCTTTCTACAGAGATGCGTCTTGCCAGGATGCGCATGTAAATTAGCTTCTGCCAATTTTTTAAACACTATATCTAAATGTTTAATGTGTTCTTCGAACGATTTGGATACAACAATTATGTCATCCAAATATGCCCATGCAAATTTTCTGTAAACGTCACCCAAAACTTTTTCCATCAATTCTTGGAAGGTAGTTGGTGCGTTTACTAATCCGAAAGGCATGACTAAAAACATTAGTCTTCCCATTGGGCTCCTGAAGGCAGTCTTCTCTCTGTCTTCAGGTCGCAATTCTATCTGCCAATATCCCTTGGTCAGATCTATAGTACTGACCCACTCGAATTCTCCGATTTCTCGCAGAATTTCCTCAATTGTTGGCATTTGAGGTGGGTTGTACTTAGTATGTGTATTGATGGGGCGAAAATCAATGCACAAGCGTGGGTCGTTTCCTGGTCGCATGACTAGGACTGGCCGCATTCCGTAATCGCCTTCAGCTTTGACGACTACGCCTTTGTCAATCATGTCTTGACAAAGTTGTCTGATTATTTCCCTTTTTTGAGGGTTTATGCTCTTAAAGGGGACACGGATGGGTTTCTCCGTGTCAAGCTCAATTTTGTGCTTAACCAGGTGTGTTTTACCTGGATCTTTAGAAATAATCCTTTTATGTTTGGATAACATCTTTTCTAATAATTTGGATTGCTCCAAATTTAAGTTAGCTTCTTCGACTAACTTTTGGATGAAATTCTCTTCATCAATTTTGCTTTGAGTTACACTTGCAGCGTAAGCTTTTGCAAAAGTCACAAATGAGGAATCGGGTTCCTCTGTTTTCTCCAAATAACGTTCCAGCAGCGCTTGTGGAATGTAGGGTAAATCTGCATCCACAGGTTGCGTAAAATTCCAAGACATCGTCTGTGGATTAGGTTGGATTTTTAATTAATTCATAAAATCGCAACCCAATAGTACCATTGGATACTTATTTGGTATTGTGACGGTGACGACCACAACTCCCATTTAACAATGGTACCGGGAAGAGATCGCAATAAATAAACAGTGAATACAATACGAGATAAATACAAGACAGTTTATTGTTGGCAAACAATATGGATGAGCTAAATTATACATAGGACTAATGCCGACATTTGGCAAGTTAAATCAGCTATTAAACTATACAAAGAATTGGCCAACTGGCCCTAGAATAATATCACTACGGGTCTGGAATATGGGAGCGGTTTCCCCATCGCTCGACCTGATTATAGATGTCATCTTAAGCCGGATGGCTGTGTCCTGGAGTCCGATACGGCTTCGCTGGTTTCCTTGGTTCGCTGTGTAAACTATCGCACGTCGATAAATCGAATGATCTGAGCATTGCGGTTGACTTTGTCTGCACCGCCACAACTTTGGGAGGATATTGGTGTAAGTAAATGTATTCATTTACTTATCAATATTCCACTTATGAATTATATTTAATTCATATCGTTGTGAATTCTTATTTAGATATTTCGGGAATAAGTTGTCGTCAACTTATCGGTTATATTGAGTTCAATATGAGATTAAGTCTTCTGACTTGATTTTGGTCCAACTGGTTGTCGAGTTTAAGTTTTTCTGTTATAAATAAAATGAAGATTAAGCTTCCCGTCGCAACACACAATTGCCATCGATTAGAATATACGCCTTGCCATGCAGAACGGTATCAAGCGTCCCCGGCGTCGCAGCACGGTCGTCCATCGAGTGGTTGACGGTACCACGTACACAGGGGTCGATAGCTCGCGGCTCCGCACAGCAGTTTTATCTCTCGCGGTACTAATAATAGACCGACTGCTTTGGCATCGAATACCATGAGAATCAGCTTGCCAAACACTTGGTGCTACTCGTGGTTACTGTAAAACAGACTGCTTTGGCACCATCAGGTGAAGGAACCGATTCTCAACAATACCGATGCTACTCGTGGTAACGGAATACGTTCATACCGAAAAAGACAACTTGGTCCTGTCCGGAGGATACTGAATTGCACAACGGCGGGTTCTCCTTCGGCGTCGCAACCGTAGACTGTAACATTTATGCAACATAATAATCCCAGCACTTCGACTTCAATTGCCGGCGGTGGCATGATTCTGTAGAATCATGCAACGGTTCTTTGCGAATAAATCAACAAAGAACCAAAAGGTTTTTTACGTGAACAACGAATCATATTTCTTAAGTAACAATACCAAACAGAAAATAATCAAACAGAGCTGCGGAATGGCCGATTGTTTGGGTTTATATAACCTGACTGGATTTAAGGATTAATCCAGTCATCCAATTGGAACATGGGTTCCACGAATCCCTCCAATCCCGTATCACCGGAAGTGGATACGGAGGAGCATTTATGCAAATTATGCTAATCCTTGTTACAACCGGAACTGGATACCCAGGACCGGAAATGGGTTCCACCAATCAGATTGATCGGTTGACCGATTGATCGCTAAACATTCTGTCCCGCAGAAATGGAAGTTACATTGTATTTAACAATGTCAGATACTTAATATATATTTATATTAATATTTAACACAATTTATTCACTTGATTAAATATACGTTTATATTTAATCATGAGGTTTTCAAGTTCGTATTCGAATTTATCGCTAATTGCGATCGCGCCATCTAGTGGCAATATGGAGCATTGACAAATGCGGGTTTTAGCAGACGAATCTTCGTAATTATGCCGTGATACTTTAGTATCATGTGGAAATTAGTGTTTATTCTTAATAAACGAACATCTTTGTATTTGAAACATCATAAATGACTTTATTCTAGACATTTATCAGTTTTACACAGAATATTGTAAAAAATACCATCATATTGGCGCAACAGCGCTTTCTTGATAGAAAATAGGCATTTATAGCCATTGTAAACCGTCATACATCCCCCTTAATAACACAACTATATAATATTTTATAGAGTTTTCGTTATTCTCCTAATTAGCATAAATGCTATTTTCGGACTTGATGTATCTTGGAGATACCGTGACTTCCAATTTCGAATTTGAGTTTACATAAACTAACTTGAATTATCTAAGTTCTGATTTTCTGCCGAAATAATCTTTTCTAATAGCCTAAATTCAAGTCCAGAATTTATTTCCAAGTCTTCTTTTTGAAGAAACTTTCGTCATACATAAAATCATCATTTGTGTTATCACAAAATATTTATTTCATATGCCTAGTCAGATGTATCGCTATAAATATACAATAAATAGCTTTTAGATGATAAGAGTTGACAATTTAAGAATCAAAATGTCCCCCTTAATTGTCATGACCGGAGTCACTTGGTATTCTTTGTACAATTGACTAATTTTAATTTAAACTAGTTGTCTTTTAATACTGTAATATTACTTTTCGAGAATTGTTAATTTTAACTTTATATTTTGTCCCCCTTTTCTTTAGAAGAGAGGTCATGATTTTTAGAAGAGGATTTTCTGTTTACACTATAATCGGGGAATCTTTGTGTATCATATCATGTTAATCAACATGATTCTTTGCTAAATATTGAGCTCGCATATTTGCGAATTTCCGAGATCTCTCAGCCTGCTGTACTGATTTCTTTCGACGTTTTTCCTTTGGGCAGTTACATACAGTGTACTGACTTGGCAGTGTAAATGACCGTGACGACCCAACTTTTTGTTTTAGGTCATCTCTGGAAAACCATACATGAATGGGACCCTCATTGGAAAACCATATGTGGAAAGGACCCATATTTGGAATTGTGAAATCCCGCAACAAACGAGGGGATCTATATTTGACTCTAAGTCGTGGAACTGATGATTGGAAACCTGGGTTTTCAGTCAGTTTTTGAACATGTTGGTTTGTACTTGAAGTTTCTTCATCACCAGCTGGACTTGGTGACCGAAAACGCTTTTTTGAAGTTCTTAATTCCTCTCGTTGAGATGAATTATTCTGGATATTGCAGGGTTGCTTTCCAGACGCAAATTGTTGTATCTCCGTCAGATTGACGACTGGGACGGGTTTTAGTCGTTGGTTACGGTATTGATTTCGAAATACGAATTGTTGCGCTTCGTTTATATTTTTAAATTCAGCTGAATTTAACTGGTATTGTTTACAATACTGTTCGAATTGATACCGGATCTCCCGTGGGTTAGTCAAAAAACTTTCTTTTTTAGGTTTAAAATCATTCTCATTATCGTGTTGGTAATACTTTTTCAAGGGAAAAGTTTGCTTGACCTTTTTTCGATTTGAAATGGGCGTTAGGTAGAATTGTCTTGGCTGGGGACTCTTCTTGGTAGACAAATCATACGTCCGCAAACATGAGTTTGTGATCGGCGATCGGGCACGTTGTTGTACGTTATTTGACTGCAAATGTTTGTTTGGAGTCCGAATATCTTTCCTTTGCGTTGATATTGGTGGCCCAAAACTTTTGTTTACGGTTCCCAATTCTTTTGATAGCGGTAGGTTAATCGACAGATTAAGGCTAGCCACATATCGTTGTGCTTCAGCTGGATTAGCATATCGAACTGAAATTAGCTGATCTCGATTGTAAACGAGTTTTAATTTGTTCTGAACAACCGACTGGTTAGTTAACGAACTCTCTGGACGAGAATTATTAGGTTTATAATTCTCTTCCCCCTTATCTACCGAATTAGGTGGTTTAAACTTTTCTAACTTAGATCCCCTACTGGATGTTTGAAACATAGTATGAGAATCTTGATTCACTAAGTTTCGGCTGTATGTTTGTGGATTCCGTACTGGATCTTGATGTGAAGATTGAGATTGGGTACGATCTCGCCAGTTCCTAGCTTTTACATAGTCTGAAGCTTCGATTATATTTTTAAACTTGGTTTTATCCAGTCCATGACGATTACAATACAGAGTAAAATGATCGGGAATCTTTTCTGTTTGATCGCCAAGTGGTACAGAACTTAAATTTAAGTTTGTCTGCTTATTATTTCCTTTTGGATCGATCATATTCAATGGTTTTTGAGCCATAAAAAAATTCAAAATCTGACGATTTTAATTCTTTAATTTATAAAGAAGACGAATATAATACACTTTTCAACAAGAAACACTTCTAAACTTTACTTTTGACAAAATAAAATTAAACTTCGCGTTTGTTTGACACGTGTTAGCTTTTGCAGGTTACACGGCACACAAAATTCGAATCGTGACTGAAATCGGGACGGCGTGGTCAAGATGACTCTGGAACACGTCTTCTGGTCTGGTCTGGATGCGAATGATCAGTATCTGATCTGGTCCTCCTTTAATAGCAGGGGGCTGGGGATCCCTAGATCTCCCAACTTCTGATTGGCGGATGTTAGTGTCGGCCAATGGTATAAAGGACGTTACATCTATTTAGTAGTTCTCTACTAAGTCCGTTCCCTTCGAGATTCAATTTTACCGATAAAATAAAATTCCTTCGGGAAGACATTCGTAAAATATTGTATTTTTCAAATGAAAATAAAATAAACTTACTTCAATCTTCTTGAACTTTGGGATTTTTACCAATCCAAATAATTAAATAACTTTTCTTCAAAAAATATTTTTCTTTTAATTATTCCGTTAGTGTGTGATATCGTTACAACCACAACTTTAATAAAGTTTTCTCAAACTCTCAATTTTTCTTATTCTTATTCAATTATCGTTCAAATAATCATTCCTTTGTAATTGAAATCTATTTTCGATTCCCAACATTGTGTATTCATTTCCAATAGGAAGAATAATTTGACCAAGTCTTTACTTTTTCGGGTTTAAATTCCATTTTTCGAGTGTGAAAAAATAAATTTTCACCATCCATCTCCCCCTTTTTTAACAAATTTTTTTAACAAATAAAAATTCGTTAAAATTCTTTAAATTTGTTTTGCGAGAAAAATTATCTAATTCTCTAATCTTCCAAAAGAAAATATTCGAAATTTTACTTTAAACGATAAAGTTATTGGTACAAATGTGTACTTGTTTTTCGGGAGAAAACTATTCGACAATCCTTTAGACTTTTGGGTAAAAATTATTCATCAAATCTTTCTTTTTTGATGACAATTGCTTTGATTTTTCGAAAGAAAATATCTAGCTAAATTCCACTTTTCCTGAGCGGACAATTGTTTTCACAATTAGTTATTCCTTTGCGATATTTACGAAGGACGTGTCTTTGATTATTCGTTTTAATAATTTTCGTCCCCCTTATCTCTAATAACGAGATGTTTTTGCAGAGATCTTTTATCTTTTGAATGAAAGAATATTTAAATCTCAATTGTCGTAAATACCTTCATCTGCTGCAGCATTTCCTCAATTTGAACTTTTCAAATGAAAAGACAAATCTGGAGAACTTTCACTGTCAAACTTCTATTCCTATCGCGCCAAAATTCGTAATTCACTGGTTTGGAATTCCGTATAACACGTGACACAATAACAGTATCGATGTCACAATTAAGCAGTTTACTACTCGGTCCGCGCGAGGACATGTAAATTACTTTTTTCCGATAAAAATAATTTTTCTTTGAAAAATATTTGAAATTGATTTTTCACAACTACTTTTGAATGAAATAAAATGAAGTTATTCCAACTTTTCGTTAATTGCTCACACATAACATTCCCTTTACTGTGGGATTTGCATCGAAATTCCATTTTTAAAGAACCTTTCTTTTACTTATCGCAAATAAAACATATTCAATCGTTTTTCTGATTAAACTTTAACACGTAAATTACGAACGAAATATATGATGACATTCCATTAACCTTTAGGAAAATTGACTAAATTCTTAATTTTTAGAGAAAAATAATGTATCTAGAATCTTTCCTTTTCCGAATAAAATCTATGTTCAAAATAGAAGATAAATCTTGTGCAATTCTTAGTTTTTTCGAATGGAAAAATACAACTTTTCATCAGCGGTGATTTATTTGATTTTTCCGAAAGAAAAATAATTACTTTGAAACTTATTTTCTTCGTTTAAATCAGCTATCTGATTTTAAAGCTTCAATCCAATCAAAAAATATTCGCTCCGTAAATATTTCATGTGGCAAAGTTCATAGCCACAAATGGATTTGTTATTCCGGTTTTAAGAAATCATGTGGGAAAATGTCCGATTAGATTACTAAAAATATTCGTTGTTTTTCAAACAGCTAAATTTCATTTAGAAATTCTCAAAATTTGGGAGACCCAAATATCGTTGGAAACTTAAAACACTGTTAAATTTCCGAAAGGAAAGATTGAATGAAATCCTTTTACTTTTCCGAGGGAAAGCGTTTATCGTGATTCGTAACTTTCAATGTAAAAAATACTATTCTACGTGGTCGGCAACTTCATTCGCCGCCATTTTATATTTTCTTAATTTCCATTGTCCCGAAGGAAAAAATGTACTTTTTGTGAAAATAGTTAATTCCTTCAAATAAAGGTAATATTCATTTCGATTTGCAAATCTTTTCTGCGAAATGGAGTGTGTTGTTTTTCTCCAACAACTAAATTATCTTTGGTACCGATGGCAGTGGAAAAATTAGTTCGCGACACTTAAATAAATCTCTACGAACCTTCTGTAACATTTCTCCGCTGTCTTTTATCTGTTGTCCGCCATAATTTCCAAGCATTCGTTCGCACCTTGCGTTGAAGGTTTGAGTAGCTTCCCTGCTGCGTTTGATACGGAGATCGACGCGTATTGCTATGGCGCGTGGTCGCTGGCTATCGGTGTCGACGTACAGTTACAAGAAACTTAATTTCTTGTAAATATTTCCAAATAGTTGCGGTGTTTTCTTCGTTTTAACTTTTCAGGTGGAAAGATAAATTCGTAAGAAGTCCGCCTTCTAAACTTGTATGTTTTTAGCTTTTCGAAATAAAACAAACTTCGAAAAAAATATCTGTATTCTTATTTCACTCGAAACTTTTTTTGATTTCTTATTTAAAATACTTCGTATTCCTTAAATTGTCGAACGAAAATAGTAAAGAGAGTTCACTAAACGTTTCCATTTCGTCAGTTTAACTTTTCACATGAAAATATAAACTGAAAATCTATTTGTCTGTTTTAACTAAAATTTTTTAGTTAATATCGGATTCAAGATTCGCTTTTGCAATTCGATCGAATTAATTTGCAACCTATTTCAGTGATCGTGTGATAGGTCTATAACTTCCGAAATTCCTAGTTAAAGGACTGTTTTGGTGTTTCTCAAGAAAATAAACATGGTTTGAAACTTGTCTGTTTTTTAACTAAATCTTTTAGTTAAATATTTATCTCAAAATTCACTTTTACAATTCTATCGAATTTAATTGCAACCTAATCTCGGTGGGACCTCCACGTGTGAGATTAGGTGGTAGTCTTTGAAATCCCTAAAATCTTCAAACGAAAATAATGAAGGAAAATCTACTACGTATTTCTATTTCATCAGTTTAACTTCTTCACATGGAAATATAAACTGAAAATTTAATCTGTCTATTTTTAACTTAAATCTTTTAGTTAAATATTTATCTCCAATATTCACTGTTGCAATTCAATCGAATTTAATTGCAACCTAATCTCGGTGGGACCTCCACGTGTGACGGTGACGACCACAACTCCCATTTAACAATGGTACCGGGAAGAGATCGCAATAAATAAACAGTGAATACAATACGAGATAAATACAAGACAGTTTATTGTTGGCAAACAATATGGATGAGCTAAATTATACATAGGACTAATGCCGACATTTGGCAAGTTAAATCAGCTATTAAACTATACAAAGAATTGGCCAACTGGCCCTAGAATAATATCACTACGGGTCTGGAATATGGGAGCGGTTTCCCCATCGCTCGACCTGATTATAGATGTCATCTTAAGCCGGATGGCTGTGTCCTGGAGTCCGATACGGCTTCGCTGGTTTCCTTGGTTCGCTGTGTAAACTATCGCACGTCGATAAATCGAATGATCTGAGCATTGCGGTTGACTTTGTCTGCACCGCCACAACTTTGGGAGGATATTGGTGTAAGTAAATGTATTCATTTACTTATCAATATTCCACTTATGAATTATATTTAATTCATATCGTTGTGAATTCTTATTTAGATATTTCGGGAATAAGTTGTCGTCAACTTATCGGTTATATTGAGTTCAATATGAGATTAAGTCTTCTGACTTGATTTTGGTCCAACTGGTTGTCGAGTTTAAGTTTTTCTGTTATAAATAAAATGAAGATTAAGCTTCCCGTCGCAACACACAATTGCCATCGATTAGAATATACGCCTTGCCATGCAGAACGGTATCAAGCGTCCCCGGCGTCGCAGCACGGTCGTCCATCGAGTGGTTGACGGTACCACGTACACAGGGGTCGATAGCTCGCGGCTCCGCACAGCAGTTTTATCTCTCGCGGTACTAATAATAGACCGACTGCTTTGGCATCGAATACCATGAGAATCAGCTTGCCAAACACTTGGTGCTACTCGTGGTTACTGTAAAACAGACTGCTTTGGCACCATCAGGTGAAGGAACCGATTCTCAACAATACCGATGCTACTCGTGGTAACGGAATACGTTCATACCGAAAAAGACAACTTGGTCCTGTCCGGAGGATACTGAATTGCACAACGGCGGGTTCTCCTTCGGCGTCGCAACCGTAGACTGTAACATTTATGCAACATAATAATCCCAGCACTTCGACTTCAATTGCCGGCGGTGGCATGATTCTGTAGAATCATGCAACGGTTCTTTGCGAATAAATCAACAAAGAACCAAAAGGTTTTTTACGTGAACAACGAATCATATTTCTTAAGTAACAATACCAAACAGAAAATAATCAAACAGAGCTGCGGAATGGCCGATTGTTTGGGTTTATATAACCTGACTGGATTTAAGGATTAATCCAGTCATCCAATTGGAACATGGGTTCCACGAATCCCTCCAATCCCGTATCACCGGAAGTGGATACGGAGGAGCATTTATGCAAATTATGCTAATCCTTGTTACAACCGGAACTGGATACCCAGGACCGGAAATGGGTTCCACCAATCAGATTGATCGGTTGACCGATTGATCGCTAAACATTCTGTCCCGCAGAAATGGAAGTTACATTGTATTTAACAATGTCAGATACTTAATATATATTTATATTAATATTTAACACAATTTATTCACTTGATTAAATATACGTTTATATTTAATCATGAGGTTTTCAAGTTCGTATTCGAATTTATCGCTAATTGCGATCGCGCCATCTAGTGGCAATATGGAGCATTGACAAATGCGGGTTTTAGCAGACGAATCTTCGTAATTATGCCGTGATACTTTAGTATCATGTGGAAATTAGTGTTTATTCTTAATAAACGAACATCTTTGTATTTGAAACATCATAAATGACTTTATTCTAGACATTTATCAGTTTTACACAGAATATTGTAAAAAATACCATCATATTGGCGCAACAGCGCTTTCTTGATAGAAAATAGGCATTTATAGCCATTGTAAACCGTCATAGTATTACGATGAACGGATGACGTAACGTGCCATGTGTCCATCGAAATGAAAGATGGATGGTTCCATCTGGAGTGACTTCTTCACTTGCCGTCGTAACTCTGACACCAGGTCCGATAGGTTGTAGATATTTTTCTAGACCTAATTGATTAATAACTGAAGTGGCTAGGAAGCTCTTATTCGCTCCTGAGTCCAACATCCCAGTTATTACACCTTTTAACGTTTCTAACTTTAACGTCGGGAGGTCTTGGCTGTTTGGTATTCCAGCCAGTTTGCACTCAAACTTGCGCAAATTATGATGAGTTGTAATTGGAGGCTCCAAAGGCAATTCATCTAATAACTCATTGGTATCAAGAGTTGTAGCTGCAAATAACTTAATGCACTCCTCAATTCCAGGTGTCTCTGGAACTGAGCTTGGTCTATTATCTGTAATTTCGACTTTATCTTGAATGTTGGAAGTGTCTTCTTCAGTCGGAGTTTCGCCGACAATCTCCTTTTTTAACTCAAGAGATTCTTTTTCTTTTAGTTCTGTTTGACGAATTAATTCATCAATAACTTCTCCAACATCTTCCATTATCTTCAGATTTTCATTCTCTGATTCCGATTTCGGAGGTGACGCAGCGTCCACTAGACCTGATGAATCTGCGTCTACAAGTTTTTTCGAAACATGTCAGTTATGATCTTGACTGCTTTTTCAAACTCAGCTGTTGACACTGGTTTGTCCTTTTTAGAGGAAGGGCAGTCTTTTTGCCAATGCCCTAATTTTTTGCATAAATTGCATGGATCAGTGGCAGGCGATTTCTTTTTTGTTGCTGCTGGTGAGGCAGAACGAGAACGAGCGTCAGACCGGCGCTCAGGCGACACCGCAGGTGACTTTGAATTCCTTTCGGTATTCACCTTTGATGCGTCAAATGAAACATTTTTTGGTTTCATTCTTGGCTTCCATTTGCCTGCAACGGGGTTATTTTTTGCTAATAACGCCGCTGCTTTGGCCAATAAAGCCAACGTCTCGTCTCCTGCTTCCTCCTCCTCTTCAGCTTCTTCAGCGTCAGACGGCGGAGTTTCAGCTCCAGTTATATTTGCATGTAACTTAGGGACTGAATGAGGATTTTTGACGTCCTTTTTGGAAGATTCTGTTTTCAAACTCTTCCCTTCCACCTCGTCTAGAAAGTCTTCGTAACTAGGTGGCTGCAACAATTTCAAACCATTAAAGGTTTCATTGTTTTGCTCAGCGAGTCTTTTCTCTCGCTTTAAGTACGCTGACCTTTCGGTATCTGTAAGGTAAGCTTTATACTTTTCGTCAATGCGCAATTGATTGACTTCCATGAACTCGTTTAACTCGGAGAATTTCCCCGGGTCGGGAGCGTCCGACATCATCAGAATATTTTTACTATATTCTGTGAGACCAGCTCTAAACTGATCATCTGCTGTTGCATCAGTGACAGCGTGTGGCATTCTGCCAAGCAGATTCTCTGCTCTTAGCATGTACGAATGTAAGCTTTCGCCTTTTCGTTGCTTAAGACATCGCCAGAGCGTCTTGATGTCTTCGCTCGATTCACCAAATTTAAACATAAATTGTTTAACGAAGTCATCCCACTTCGTGAAGTCTTTCCTGCGAAACCACTCCTTGACATCGCCAACCAGTATTCTTGGTACTAGATGGGCCAATGCACCTTCACAGCTAAAGCTATGAACTTTGCCTAGTTCGAATATTTCCAACAAGAGGTTTGACCCTGCTTGCCAACTTCCATTATAGGCATGTGGGATAACTCGATCCCATCTAATGAACTTTTCATCTGTTGTTTGATGAGTCCATTTATCAGAAGTAAATTCATTTATTTTTTGCAAAATAATTTTATCCCTTCTGTTTTTTCGCTGTTGTTGAGCATTTTGCCTCAACAACTGGTCAATCTCATCTTTCGTGTAGAAATCGGGTCTTTGAGTTCTACTACGTGTTCTATGACGAGATCGCCCTCTCACACTGGGGTGTGAGGAATCTGTATCTGACGCAGATTCATGATTCGGATTTGGCGGCGGATCAGGGTCCGGAGGATCGTCGCCATCTGGCGGACGACGGTCTCCATTTGGTGGTCCCCTTCCACCTCGATTGCCATTCGAATTGTGGTCACGTGAGTGGCCACCTCCATGTCCATCTGAACTGTCTCCACCTGGTGGGTCACCACCTAGTGGATTTCCACGGTATCTCGGCCCATCACGGATGTCGTTGTGACAATCGCGTTTCGGTGAGCCTTCTCGCGGATTATCGTGTGACCGTCCACGATCGTGTGGTTTCTCACGTTCTTTATTCTTCCTCTCTAGCAATCCAATTAATCGGTCACTATTGCTAAAGAATCGATCCGAATCTTGTGGAACTTTTGGGGAATGATATTCGGTCGGGTCTGGTTGTCGCTTTCGCTTTTTGCGACTGTGATGACTATTACGGCTTCCACGACTACTGCGTGAGTTATCACTGTCAGTCCAGCTTGATTGTCGACTGACTTTTGGTTTAGCTGATGTTAAATCAATCAACTCAGGTGATTTGGAAGCACCTTTTTGCAAAACTGGGGCTGGCTTTGCAAAATTATCTTCGCCGCAAACGTCTTGTACTTTTTGTACGACTACTGCAAAGTTCTCTTGTACCGTCAATAGATCTGCGCGAAGAATTTCGTTTTCACGAGCTTGCATAGCTAAGTCGGCACGTAATAACTGCTCTGCAGTGCTTTGACTTTTGGCGGCTTGACCAGCATCAATTACAGACTGCTGTCGAGCGAGAAATACTTCATTTTCTCGTTGTGCTAATCTCTTAGCTCTTGCTGCTTGCTCTGCAGCATAATTCTCGTAATTTCGAGAACATGAGGGGATTGCTTCCCTCGCTCGAACTGGGGCGGTTAGTTCGGCAGTCATTAAATTTGTGTTGGCTTCTCGCAAATTTGCGTTAGCCAATCTCAAATTTTCATTAGCAATTTCTAAATCTTTTTGTGCTTGATTTAGTTGCTCGAGCCTTTGTTGTTGCTCTTCGTCAGTAATTAGCCAGGAAGCTTTTTCCTGCTCTAAATGTAACAACTTAACATGATCATTCGCACGTTGTTGTTTTAGTTTGGCATTTTGCTGCTGCATTTCTGCATGCATTCGCTCGAACTCTGCTTGTAAGCTTGTTCTGACGATTTCAACGTCTTTTTGGCTTTGTTTGCGAACCATAGCTTTGTGGATTTGTTCCACAGTCATTTCGCTAGTGACTTTTACTCCCTCGAGCCTAGCTTGCTCACGGAGCGCGTCCATCATGGTAACACGCACGGGAGAATGAGAAACTTCCATATTGAAATTCTCAGAATCTTGATGTGCTGCACCTTGAACTGGTGATGAATTCAGCGAGTGCTCTGCACTTGATGATTGAATTCGTAAATTCAAATCATCATTTTGCGACTTGGAACGGCCACTTCCAGTTGGATTATTTAAGTCCAACTGGCCGCTTGGCGGGGATGGCTGTTGTCGCTCCAACGCTTGCGTGAATTCATTCACGATTAACTGTGCCGAGTTACAGTTAGCTGTTTGATCCATGGCTTCAAACAGTTCTTGTGACTCAGTCACTTCTTGATCCACGGCTGGTAGATCGATCGCCACTCGTCTCTTCGCCGGCCTTCCTCTCGGTCTCTTCTCTGAAGGAGTCGCCATTTTTCAATGAGGATTTAGAAAGAATAGAGAAGAAAGATAAGCAAGATAAAAATGGCGGGTAAATTTTAAACTATCAAAATTTATACAATGTCTATCCCGGACGGGCCCCCACGTGCTGCGATCCGGGTTATTATCGCACTTATTTCTAATAAATAAGCACGAAACCGCAGGTGAATGCTACTTGAGACTTATATCGCGGCCTTAAATTATCTAGGGTTAAGTTTAAGGAAATAAAAAGACAGTTTATAGTATAAAAATCACAAATATATGTTTATTCGGTTTAATACAATAAAATATGATGAAAATGACTAGTTAAAATAATACAATGGCGACAAGTCGCTGAATAATGGAGTAGGAAACAAAGGAAGGGCTTGCAACGACTGTTGCAAGCTACAAAGCGTCAGAAATGGCGCTTAAACAACACAATGTTGTTGAGCGAAGGCAAATGTCTTCGTTTACTGAACTCACGAACGATGGTCGAAGACGATGGTTCTCGTGGGCTCCTTCTACGGCTCGTGCGACGGCTCGGCGGCGGTGGTTGACGGCTGTAGGCGTCCGGCTCTCGTACGATGGCGGTGGCTGTCGTTCGCGCGGCAGCGACGGCGATGGTTCACGATCGTCGGGAAACTTCTCGGTTACGATTGCTGGAATTAGCTTCGGCTAATTCAAGCAGGATAGCTGGCTTTGTAATTCGTTACAAAGCAAGCTGGTGAAACTTGATGGTTACACGGTCCACTGTCAATACGTATTGTCGGAGCAGATATTGCAGTGATGTTGTGGGTTGTGTATTTTTGTCAAGAGTCCCGATTTGAGCCAAGGCGCGAGCCCAGAACGCTTCAATATTGCGCAGAAAACCTGCGCACTTAGCTCAAATGGGTGCAACTAGTGGTTATTACACCATATTGCACCATAACGGCTAATAACCGTCTTCACCCCGGACAACCTGGGGTGATATGTGCCTAGAGAGGATTTCTCCCCTCGGTCACATGATCTGACTTGGCGTGTGCCACAGTCAAATTAATTAGAAGACAATTAATTTTATCTTCTAAGTTGGTGAAATATTTTGAGATCACCACAACATGATTGATCTAGGTATAATGGTAGCTGAACATGGTAATATGGTAAGTGCATTTTACTCTGCATGCTAATGGAAAAGGTAGTAATGGGTTGTAATTTGCATGAAGACTTGCAAGATAAATTTGTGAGTAAGTAACTTGTCAGTTAGTCAATAATTGGTGCAGAAAGCCAGAAACATTTGGATCGATCTTATGCATTCCTACATTTGACCAGAGATCAGCATTGTCGTAAAAATTCTACCCGTTACCCGCCCGTTACCCGCCCCCCCCTAAAAATTTCCTACCCATACCCTACCTTACCCTACCCTAACCGTACCCGTATATTTACCCTACCCTACCCATACCCATACCCGATCGCAATCACGTCGAGTGTTTTAACTGTTTTTGCTTTTGCGAATGAAGCATAGATCGCAAAAACATTAAATCGTCCAACTTGGACGAGTCTAGTCGATTTCGCTTCTTGGTCAGAGTATTGCCGCTAACACTTTTATAGTACAAAGTACGATGTTAGCACCACGTTGCGAACGTATAAAAAACGTACCCGAGGCGTAACCGTTAGCCTCGGGAGAACTGTACCCGTTACCCGCCCGTACCCGTAGGGTACGGGCGGGTACGGGTACCCGATGCTGATCTCTGCATTTGACAAATTAACCACCCAGTTTGAGGCGAAACCAATTGTAAATTTTTAAAATATAAATGTGCAAAGAAAGTATTGACATTCCCAATGCTAATCCGACAATGCTGCCGACATCACTTAACAAGCGAGATATTGGATAATTTAGTTCGTCTATTGTAGTCTTGTCGAAACTATCAGCTGACTTAAGTATTATAAATGTGTTTTTATTGAATTTAGTTTCATGCTCGATAATTCGGTTATAATTCTTTTTGCAGGGTTGTTTACATTTGCAAGTTTTTTTATTGGAGTTGTAATTGTGAAAATACTTGGAACGGGCACTAGTAACGTCTTCCATCGTGTTGCAAGATGGCAAACTTGGTGTAGACATGTAGGGCAATCTGAAACAAGCATAGTTTAATTAAACTGAACTCACAAATACAACTACGTTTCAAAAGTTTAGAAAGTAAATAACACCAAATAATTGACTTAAAAGCTAAGCAAAATAAATTTATACCATCAGATTTGAATAAAAGAATTATTTTGCATTTAAAATAACCCAAAATTACATACATTTAGT
This sequence comes from Strigamia acuminata, assembly GCA_949358305.1. Classification (NCBI taxonomy): domain Eukaryota; kingdom Metazoa; phylum Arthropoda; class Chilopoda; order Geophilomorpha; family Linotaeniidae; genus Strigamia; species Strigamia acuminata. Next base: position 4,610,756 of record OX442314.1, read on the forward strand.
TATCTAGTACAGTTACAAATTCAGATTTTCAAACATCACCTGTGCCAAAAGTTTAAAAACTTGAAAAAATCATTTATAAGTTTAGAAAGTGCAACATAATTTGCATATTGTGATGTATTTCAAACACTCATGCGCAAACTGGGTATGTTATTGTCATTTACTAGTTATTTGTGCCCGATATTTGCCAATAATGGGCAAAGCTCTACTCTAGTTGCAGTCAAAAAGGCACTATACAATTTGTAGTCCCATTTATCGAGACAGTTTACTGGTGTAGTGATCCGGAAAAGTAGACCCAAACACCAGAATTGCATTACAATGTACAGACATTGTAATCGATTGCCTAGGCAACTACCAAAAATTCAAAATTGTTTACTTGTGACGATTCTACTTTTAACTATTTAGTGAGATAGATCGGTTTAGACAAGACGTTGCTAGGCTTAGCAACAACCTAACCGAGATAAGCTACGGAATTCTGTGTGCTGCAAATAACTAATCAAGATAGAAATAACTTACGATTTTCTGAGTGTGACACAAAAACATATATATTTATTAAGCATAATAAATGTGATGGGGTTCTGAGCGCGTGTAAACGGGCGGCATCAACTGGTTGGAGATCCGGGCGAAGTCAGAGGAGTACGGCTGACTTTACGGCATCGTCACAAACGCTACGGAGACGTATTTGGCTCAGCGGCACGAATATCTAAATAATGTGAAGAGTCCTTTGCATTCGTAGGAATATTCTTTAGAATATTCCAATATCAAATAATTATAGATCGATTAGTGGAATATAACAATTTATTGTTATATGTTTATTATTTGGGCGGGGACAGTCACGACAGTCGACAGGACCGTCGCGAGAGTTGTTGAGACTCCATCCGCCAGCATGCCTTACGACGACAAGATCTCGTGATCAGGCGCCGAGTATTTGTTTGTAAACGACAAGTCACTATCGGTGGTACCAACCACCGGGTAAACATTTCTATGGACTTGCCAATACAGGATTACCAACACCCGAGTAGTTTGTTTAACACGGTATTTTATATACCGTTCACGGGCTACCAACCCGGAGTGTACGATGGGGGGGGGGGGGGGACCGTCACGACGGTCGAGAGAACCATCGTGGGAGGATTTGACTCCTCCATCCGCCAGCATGCCTTACGATGACGGGATCCTTTTGATCAAGCACCGGGTAAATATTAATCAGCAGTCGCTGTTGGATTACCATGATCCAGGTAATTATTTAATGCAATATCTTGTAGATATTACTCACGGGCTACCAACCCGGCGAGTCGCCTGTGCATTGGCCCTTTACCGACCTTTAACGTACGGAAGGACCAGCCACGGAACATTGGGGACCTGAGAGGACAATTACAACAACCATCCTACAGCAGACTGAGGCCAGTTAGCTGAGGGACCCACTTCCATTTAGCAAGGTCTTACTGTATAAGACCGTTATATTAAGCCACCGTACGGACTCTAACTGCTCCTTAGAGCAGCAAGCTAACGTTACGGGGCCATTTCATGTTATTAACATGTCTATTACCGGAGTTAGCCTTCCCGAAATAGCCCTACAACAACAATAACAATATAGTAATAAATACTAATTGTGGAGAGCTGAGGAGGCCTGATGTGTCGATAGAGAAAGTGAGATCAAACGATAACAACAATTCAACTACAGACAATATAGACATATTCAGTTATCAAGCCAAGGGGGTACTGGTTGGAAAAACAGTGCTTATACAGGGTGTATCAGAATTCATGTTACACAGAAATAAGGGGTATAGAGGGGGACCAGGAGATCACATTTCCACTAATCAAAAATTCCAAAAAAAAATTCCCACATGGTTACAACCCCAAAAACAATGGATGATTTCAAATATCACGTCACGCATATCGCCCACATTTTCCAAGTTAAAGCGCAATTATCAAATAAAAAGATACAAACCTATCATTTTAATGTTAAAGAATCATAAAAAAAAAACCAAAAATCTGGAAAAACTAAAATAAATCATTTATGTAAAAGATTAATTTCCTTAGATTATTTACCAAGTTATGCATTTGAACATGTAGAGCATTTCTTGTAATAAACTTCTGCTGTTGGCTACCGATTGTGTCTTTTTATTTGAGAATTACGCTTTAACCTGGCAAATGTGGGCGATACGCGTGACGCGCGATATTTGAAATCTTCCATTGTTTTTGGGTTGTAACAAAAGGGGAAATTTTTTTTGGAATTTTTGATTAGTGGAAACGTGATCTCCTGGTCCCTCTCTATACCCCCTATTTCTGTGTAACATGAATTCTGATACACCCTGTATAGTTCTGGAGAACTACTAGATTGGCGACAGCCAATCAGTGCACGAATCGACGGATTCGTAGGTCATTAGTCCGGACCTAAAAGAAGACTGGGTCAAGGAGAGTCCGTGTGACTCCTCCCCTTAAGGTAAGTAATGGTTATTGATTCGGTAGAATCAATATTTCAAGTAATAATACTTAATAGTGTTAAATAAAATAATGTATATTTTATTCGGCCTTCTAAATAATGTCTTTTTATTTAAACTCTGAATTTATCAAAGTTTGAACTGCACGCGTTTAATTAAACAGCGCCACCTAGTGTGAACATTGAATAATACGAGTTTACAATCGTCACATACTCTACAGACATAGTAACCAATAAACATAACAAACATGAGTTTGACATTTTTATATGCGTAAAACTTCATTTCAATGATGGAAATAACATTTTTCAATAAGAAAAATCAAAATAACATTTTTCAATAAGAAAAATCAAAATAACATTTTTCAATAAGAAAAATCAAAATAACATTTTTCAATAAGAAAAATCAAAATAACATTTTTCAATAAGAAAAATCAAAATAACATTTTTCAATAAGAAAAATCAAAATAACATTTTTCAATAAGAAAAATCAAAATAACATTTTTCAATAAGAAAAATCAAAATAACATTTTTCAATAAGAAAAATCAAAATAACATTTTTCAATAAGAAAAATCAAAATAACATTTTTCAATAAGAAAAATCAAAATAACATTTTTCAATAAGAAAAATCAAAATAACATTAACTAAACTAGTTATAAACAAGCACAACAATAAATAAAAATTAAAACTAATTCTCCTAGTAGTAGTATACAGTCTGGAGTTAGTAGTAAACTGGCTCGACCAATGGAACTACAGATTGTAAAGTGCTTTTTTGACTGCAACTAGAGTATAAATAATTATTTCATGATGAGAAGGTGAGAGTTCTGGAGTTTCAACGTGTCTAACAAGAATTAAAGATGACAACGCCATCTTAAGACCAAGAAAACGCTCGGGAAAACCAAACATAACGACAAAGCGAGATGTGACTGCCCCGAAAAAAACAATTCATGCCAATCGTTTTTCATCTCATAACTACTCTGGCTCGAAAATGGTCTACTTCTATTAAAAGAAAGGTTTTCAGAACCACAGTTTGGCAACGGATTGTGCAGCTAGGCTACAGGCCAAGGGGACCCAAAACAAAACCTGTCCTCAACAAGAGGCAGCGAAAATGCTGAGTTGATTGGGCTAAAAAACATCGTCAATGGGGCCCAGAAGATTGAGAAAAGATTGTATGGAGCAATAAATCCATGTACTTAATTTGGGGACAATGTTTACCGCAGAAAAGGTGAAGAATTTCGCCCAGACTGCATTTAAACGGGTGTTAAATTCCCAACCAAAGTTACGGTCTGGGGATGCATGTCTACACATGTAGTTGTACAGATGTGCATCATCAACAGTCGCGTAGATCCAGAGGTGTACATGGTTGTGATGGAGACCTTTTGGAGTCAGATCATTGAGGGATTGTAAGAAGACAACAATTTTCTGTTCCAGCAGGATAATTGATTGACTGATTGATGAAATCAAGACTGTTTGGTCTCGCATCTCACAGAATGACAGTGCAGAACTAGGCATTGCGAGGCATTGCAATTGCAATGCCTCGCAGATTGAAGGCAGTCATACTATCCAGAGGCCATCCAACAAAATACTAAACAATATTATACTGTATGTAATGTTTTATTTTCAAGTCGAAATAACTTAAAAGAATTATGTTGCACTTTCTAAACTTATGAAATGAATTTTTAAAGTTTCCAAACTTTTAGCACAACTGATATTTTGAAAATCTGGATTTGTAACTACCATACTACCTTGAATAAACGCCAGGTTTAAATAGATGCCAAGACTCGTTTAAATGCCGGGGGTTGGCTGCATTTATTGCACAGCACGCTGCCCCAAATCAAACTGACTGGGGGGGGGTGTCGGGTGGGAAAAATTAAACGAGTCTTGGTTCTCAAAACTACATAACTAAATACTAGTATATGTAATTTAAGGTTATTTTAAATACAAGATAATTGTTTTATTCAAATGTGATGGTATAATTTGCAGAAAAACTGCATCTTTAGAGGATGTGACGCCATTTTGAGTTGCAGATCTGCAGTGTACATGCAAGTCTGAACCAGGCTTTAGAGGTGGTATTTTATAATAACAGTATTGATGGAAATAAGGAATTACTACTAGATTACACTCAAATATTATCAGCATTTGCTTGAAAAACTACAACAATACCTGCAATTGATCTTGTGAAATAAATTGCTTTGCATGCAAGCAGTTTGACACATGAAATAAGCAGTTTTATTTTGCTCACATGGGTTGAGTTTTGTATTTCTTCGAATGGTCTATTTGATAACATAATCATGGATTAATTTTTTTATTTTGTAGGTTTAATACGCAATGCATCCTGAGTGGTCAGTACACAGCACCGTCCGGACAAGCTTGGTGGGCACAACTAGACAAATGTTTTATGATTCTGAAGATAAACCCGCAATTGACCAGAAAAATGTGGAAACTTTTTCTACTGCTCAATCTAATCCAGACATGTGACATTTGTCAAGACTAAAAATTTATATATGCTGGCCTAACTTTTCATTCTCAGACTCGGACAACTGTCTAGGGGCCGTCCCGTGACCACAGAGTACGCTGTACAGTCGTGGACAAAAAAAAACTTTCCTTCAGTTTATCTATCATTATTTGCCCAGTTTTTCTTTTAATACTAATGTTAGGGCAAGACGTGAGACCGCGCGTTAAGATTGATGTCATTGAATCTCAATGTATTTTTAAGCCACCTGGTAGATAAACTGAAGGGAAGTTTTATTGTCCACGACTGTACATAGACGGTGCAATTAAATTTTAAATCATATTTTTCATTTTAAGTAGGATTGAGCCATTAAATTTGTTTGTTTTGACAAATAGCAAAAATTTTGAATACATCTGAATGTTACCTTAGATACACGAAGAGAAAATACAGTCATAGAGCGATAGGAAATAAACATGGGTGCTAAAATATTGACTTCATCTTCTGAGTTATTTAGAAAAAACTGAAAATTTTTGTAATTGGATTTAGAAAGAATTTGGTTAAATTATTATACAATCAGAGTTTGAAAGCATACGCTAGATGTATGTAATAACTTCACTCATCGTTTCTTGACCAATGGAAAGTGCCGAAGCAGACGACTCGTGATATTATCTTACCTACTTGTAATACCGATTTCGCATCAGAAAATTTGGGCTAGTTTAACATTTAGATTTACCATCATACACATGGCGTGAGCCCAATGGGTGATGTGGTTGGTCACATCGGACAACCACTCTGCTGTACTTACCCATACGACCCATGTAGCCACTCATGGTTCTGCAGCAATCATCTCGATCTGTCACTGAGCGTCACAGTGGTGAGTGGTGAAAGGAGCAGAGTCGGCAGTTGTCTCTGCCATCGTTTGGACCGTGGCAGCTCACCCTGGCACGTCTTCACTCTCGGCTACCTCAGCAACTTCTCTCTCTCACCACACCACTCTGCTCTTACCTCCACTGCTAGGTCGGTCCAATCCTCCAAGAGGGGGACGGCTTGGGGCCACCAGGAGGTGTGTGGAATGACGTAGGCCACTAGGGTGACCAAACGGTCACATCTTTTTCTAAAATAAGTGTATTTTGCTATTACCCATAAATGTTGTTCACAAACTTCTGGAGGAACAAGGTTTATAAGAGCAATTATAACATCTGCTGTAACATGGTTTGTTTTTTCTAAAAATAAAAATAATTATATGCATGGAATTCCATTAGTAATCTGGGCTCCAATACGGAACAATTGAAACTCTTTATAACAAATCGCAAAAGTTCCGAGAATTCGATTTGTTTTAACGAGAGTTCATTAAAACGAATTAGCTAAAAAAAAAATTAATTTCATCATAAATGACATTATTAATTCAGAAATTCATGTTTATGTTATCCCAATTCTTAAAAATTGTTGAAATTGTAAAACAGGACAAATTAAATTCAACTGCTACAATTGATGGCTTCCTGTGTTAAAACTAGTGAGTTGTTAGGAAGAAAATTGTGTCGTTGTGAAGCAAACCCCCAAAGGGGTATCTTATCAAATTGAAGTGTTATTCATTTATTTCATTTTAATCCTATTTTATAATTAATATTTGTGTATTTCACTAGATTTATCTTCAGTTTGAGTTATTTGCTAAAGATATTGTGTTTGTGGGTGATTTTGGATTTAGTATATTTTAATGATATAATTCATTTATTGGTCGATTTGGTGATTTTGGGTTGGGTTTGATTTGATTGTGTGTTTAGTAAAAGTTTGAATTTCTTTGTGATCGCCTTAGGACTAGTTTGTTAATGGGAAGTTCTGCTCCCTCAGACCTTGAACTGGTTTTTTTGTTATCTGTGATGTCACCCATGTAAGGTGTCACTCCCTGTAGAAACTAGGTAATAACAGTTGGTAGTCTTCACTCTGTCAGCCTGTGTGCATCGTGTCCGTTCTCCTACAACAAGTACAACACGCAGTTTAAAACCATCATTGCAAGAACTTTGGAAAGTACACTTGATCCTCGTTATATTAAGACGAGAATTTAATATCTTGCCATTGTCAATGACAAAAAAAATATTTAACTTGTCCTGCCCCAAAATTTTAATTCGTTTGCAAGCCATTTTAAACCCAAAAAAAATTAATTTTTTCTAAATGTTATAAATGTGAGCATGGATGTTGCGCGTTATGTCATCAGTTGTGAAAATTCATTATAACAAGGGCTTGTGGGTATGATAGTGTACATAAAAACTTGTTTGTTTTAACGAATAATTCGTTATGTTGAAATTCGTTATATCGAAAATATTAAACATGGTGTTCTATGGATGGCAAACCAAATCATTTTTAACAATTTGTTATATCGCGATTCGTTATAAAGTGGTTCGACTGTACTTGCAAGACCAATCAGGTAAGAAGGAGATGATTAATTAGTAAGATCATTAATAAACAAAACTAAAATGAGATTAGTTCAATGCCTCTAATGATATTTCTGGCGGCAATTCTCAGCCCAAGTAGCAGGGAAGTCAATAAATTTGTCTGGGTTGCATATCTGTTTGTAACAAGCACTCCCGTCATTTTTCAATTTACACAATAAATATGCCAACCAATAGGAGTTTGTTATAAGTTTTTGTAAACAAAGTATAGTCATATTCTGTTGAACTGATAGCGTTTCCGTGTGAATTACCTGTGTTAACTTGTGAACAATAACCAAATGGAAGTGGGACGAGGCACGTTGCTATGTTTAAAAATGTTGCGTATCCAAAATAATGCTGTAAATAATAAATATATATTTTATACACTTTGTAAGTTATTTAAATCTGTATACCTTGCTGAACCAGTCCTTAACACTCATTGTTCGATGGATATTTAGGGTCTTCCAAATATCTTCTAATGACAATTCATTGTTGACCAATTCCCACGATGATATGTTATTGCAAGTTTTGTTTTTCTGTTGGAGTAACTGCATTCTGGCTTGTTCCATCTCATCACTGCGATTTTCACCACAGAGTGTGACGGATGGGAACTCCATATAGCGCCGTTGATCTATGGTAATGATTTTTGATATAGGTTCTTTCAGATAGTAGTTTAAACGACTTTGCAACAAGTATAGAGTGAATCCTGCACTAATTACAACCAGCAGCAACTTAAACTTTCTGAAAACTCCGTTTGTTTTGATCTTCTCTTCACTCTCTGTGACTTCTTTCTTGGATTTCTCATAGAGTCGTTGAATCTTATCAAGGTTGGTAGTTTTGCGCATAGTTGTCACAACAAAATATAAATACCATGTGATTTCAGGTAGTGAGAGTAACGATAGACCGAGAAATAGTCCCAAATTGCCGCCTAAATCAGATAGTAAAGCAATAACGTCATAAGTGAACCGCTCTTGATAAATGGTGATTTTATCATTGGTTAGTGCTAAAGTAAAAGACATTATTTTTTCATCGTCTGCTTGGCCGGAGTCTGTGTAGGGTGTAACAGACAGATGCTGACATGGAGGTCGACAATCACAAGTAGTAATTGGGTCTGTGGTGTCAATTAATTTATTGACTATGCCGTATTGATCGTGTATAGCATCTGAACATTTACAAAGTGGTAAGTTCATCTTCAGAAAAGGAAATCTTAAGAAAAAAAAACAATTTAATGAAATTAGGATGGTTTTGTTCAGTGGCTTCGATTTAGAGCAAAAATGCAGTACTTATAAGTTGTTTGATTTAACAAAAAAATTTAGCATTATTTGTAAGTAAATTAAACATATTTGTCATAAAATGTCATATCTTGGGTCAGTTAGGAAGAAATTGCTTTTACCTGCATGTTAGATTGTTTTCTAATCTTTTGAACAAGCACTTTTGATAGCAATCTCTGTATTCATTTTCACTGGAGCACGGGCGTTTTGATGAATTGAGAAACATGTACTGAAATATAAATGAGACTTAGAATAATTGTTTCATTTTAATCGAGTTTAATGTTACTTTGTCATAACTCAAATTTATTTTCACTGTTGTACCACTAGCTCTACTTATATGGAAGTAAATTTTTCCAAAATTATATACTGATAGCCTAATCTATAAGTGAAAAAAAGAAAAGAAATTTTGTTTCTCTTGTTGCTATGGGATTGTAATTGTTTTTATATTACCACGAACGTATTTCCTGGGCAGATGTCTTGATAAAACTTTTCAAAATTCACTGTTAGTAGTTTTCCAACAAACGATTTACTAGAATTCTTATCTAAACAGAGTGGAAAGAAGATTATTTTACTTTTAGGCATAGTACGTTTCGTACTCAATGCAATTCCACGATAGCGTATAACGAATGTTACAGTAAAATTAACAGTGATTTTATTTGCATATTAAGTAAATTGAGTCATGTAGTGAAGCGAACACAGCAAGGCAGATAATTAATCACTTACCAAATCGAAATGCTGAGCACATTCCAAATGGGCTGTCCATTTCCTTCTGGACAAAGCTTTGGTTTGAATATCCCTGCAGAGGTGTAAACGATTAGATTTTAATCTTTATGATAATTTTTTATTTTTGCTTTTCTTTTACTTTCATTTTGATGCTGACTATTTCTGGTGTCAAATTAGTTGCTTTCCAAACTTCGTCCATTTTGTTGGTTGGGTTTGCCATGAGAGTTTTCATCATGTTTGTGCAATGAAATGGATTAGTCCGAGTTGATTTATCTAAGTCACTACTCTTATTCCAAAGCCTGGCCACTTCTTTTGTATTCGTACTGCAGATCGCGATGTATGGTAAAACGATGTCATCCGATCTACTCGATACATCAACAGCCGTAGGATAACTCAAGTAATCCATTACTCTCTCGTATGTCTGATAAGTGAGCATGCATGTGCAAAATAATAACAAAAGAAGCCATAAAACGTGAATCGTGCTCCAACGTCGTTTTCTGTTAATGAAGTCATTTAAACCAGTTAAACCGCAGCTCGGTTTGTTCTCATCTTCTCTCATTAATTGATGAATTGTCACACGTAATTTCCTCATTCTTCTTGAAATATAGTTATTTTGCATTGTAAATTATAAATTCATTACGCAGAAAAAATATTGTGTGGTGTTGGGCTGAGTTGCTAGCTGTAATTTCTGCTCTTAGACACTTGCTGAGTTCAAGGTGAACTGACAACTCGTGTGTATACACACATAGTTTCCTGGCAACATGTTGGTTGGGTGTAGATCATTAAAGTTTCAGATATAAAAGCTGCAATAAATAATTAATGTTTAGTTTATTGCAGTTTCAAACCCATAAAACCTTGTATTTGGGCGGGCTTTCTTACCAAGGAAGGAACTCATAAAATTTGTGTTTTATGTTGTTCTTATAGCGATGGACTAAACGTCTGGTGTCAGGTGTCAGGCGTCTGATTCTCTTTTTTTACTAAAACTAAATGTCAGGTGTCAGGCCCCTGACTATCCTGGACTGTCAGGCGTCAGGCTTCAGGTGTCAGGTCCCTGACTATTCCGTACTGTCAGGTGTCGAGTGCTAACGCCTGACGCTGACGCCTGACAATCCAGGATAGTCAGGGACCTGACACCTGACACCCGACGTTTAGTCCCAGGTCGGATCACTTCATCGAATCCTGTTTCATCAAATTCTCATTTTTTCTCATTTTTTGAAATGTGGGAAAACAGGGGTCGTTTCATCGAATTTTAAATTACGCTCGGTATGTTTCAACAAATTTTCGGCCATCATCGGGGATATTATTCACGTGGCTACGTGGTTAAGTTAGGTTGTGTTAGGTTGTGCTATGTTGTGTTAGGTTAGGTTAGGTTAGGTTAGATTAGGTTAGGTTAGGTCAGGTCAGGTCAGGTTTTTGGTTTTTCTGTTTGTGTATTTCGGTTTTTCTTTAATGTACCGTTTCATCAAATTTTTTGAAATGAATGGTACGTTTCATCGAAAGATTCGATGAAGTGACCCGACTTCGTTTAGTCCATCCCGTTCTTATAATTTCTTTTCTTTCCATGCATGAAAACTTACTGCTGAGGTATTTGTTGGTAATTCTAGTCGAGAGGACTGCTGTTTCTCAAAAAGTCGACAATATTCCTAGTCAAAAATTTTGTTTAGGTTAATCGCACAACAAATGAGTATAGAGGATTGAGTGGTTAATTTATGATGTTGATACATGTGGACATAAACTTGTGAATTTTGAATCCTGTATGCAAAAGAGATATTTTGTGCTTTAGAATTGAGTTGGTAGCTGTAGTTTCCGCTGTTAGACTCTTGCTAAGTTCAAAGTGAACTGACAACACGTGTGTATTCATACATAGTATCCCGGTCTTGTTCTTAACGTGAGAAATGCGTCCCTCCCTTGTAGTAAATCCCCATACTGCTTGGGTAAGACCATATCCAGTCACAAACATTCCAAATATAATGGGATGGGAAACCTTTATTAAGGGAATAGACATAAGGGGAGAACAACAGTTTTCTTGGGACGGTTTTTGAGTTGGGGACTAAGTCATTGTTGGGAGTATAATGAGTCAAAGGTGAAGGGTTATTAATTTGTTGCCATTTAAGTTATGGAGTATAAAGTATCTAGAAGGTTAAGTGAACTCAATCTGCCCAGAAAAACCATTAACTCCAATTGCTCATCTTACCCACCATGCAAATTACAGTACATCTGAAATTGCAACTGACAGTCCTGATAACTTATTCATATTATAAAAAGAGGGTGCTGATTAGAGCACTTGATAGGTTGATATGGTAACCTGATCAAATTTGACTCAATTTTGCTCAAATTTGTCTCAATTTTGCTCAAATATGTCTCAATTTTGCTCAAATTTGTCTCAATTTTGCTCAAATTTGTCTCAATTTTGCTCAAATTTTTCAAAATTTCCTCAATTTTTTCTAAATTTCCTCAAATTTTTCTAAATTTCCTCAAATTTTTCTAAATTTCCTCAAATTTTTCTAAATTTCCTCAAATTTTTCTAAATTTCCTCAAATTTTTCTAAATTTCCTCAAATTTTTCGAAATTTCCTCAAATTTTTCTAAATTTCCTCAAATTTTTCTAAATTTCCTCAAATTTTTCTAAATTTCCTCAAATTTTTCTAAATTTCCTCAAATTATTCTAAATTTCCTCAAATTATTCTAAATATTCCTCAAATTATGCTAAATTTTCTTAAGTTTCCTTAAATTTGTCTCAACAGTATCTTGCAATCCAAACCTTACAGTTGCGAACTGACAACTATCCCACTTGGTTAATAATTTTAATTATTTGCAATGTACAAAAATGTGCGTACTATGCCTGAAATTATGCACACTCGTCATTTAAAAATGATCGAAATTTGCAATAGGGTCCAATTAATCACTTAACGTAGATATGACATCCCAAACGTAGCATACACGTTCGAAAACGTACAATTTTAGCATCAAAAACAGTTTTTCTTTGCATCAAATTCTATTTTTGGGCCGAGAAGCCAATTAAACGCCTGTCTCAATGATCGCCTTGGGGGTCGAGTGTTTAAAAAGATTAAACGTTTGGGCGTTTATTCGGAGCTATTTACACTATTTTTGCTACATTTGAGTTCACAGGTTGACACCAGTTACACCTTTTAACATCATGTTAAGTGTAACAAGTATTGATAATTGTGTATCATACACCTCTCATTTCTAGCAATTTATATTGAAATTTTATCATTCACAACATTTAAAAATATAAATTTACCACCCTTTTATCAAAAATAAACTTTAAATTTGTCTTCATTCGTGTAATTGGATTATTAAAATTGGTTTATATTGCTCGTATTCTGTCAATCAATTTTTCCTTTTGTCGCCTACATATTTAATCTCGATACTGTGTCAGTCGGGGTCGAGGGAAAAAGAAATAATTCATTTTTATCCCTCTAAATTCTAATTCCATTGGTTTACAGAGATCTTTGGTATTCGTCCACCAAACTTAATTCGTACACCAATAATAATGTACTTACCGCGAACAGGGAAAGTGTAGTAGCAATATAAATTTCTTGACGATTAAATAAAAATAAGTCACAATTCACAGCGCGGCGAAGCAACCGCTGATGTGCTTTTCCGCCGCCATTGTCCTCTGACCTCGTTTTCGTCAATCATCGTCCCGCAAAAATGGAGACTTTCGTTGACCTTTTTCTTTGCTCTTTTTATCAGAAAATAATAACAAAAATAATGAGAAAAATTGTTTTAACCAAAAAATTTGCTTTGATTCGGTTGGTGACTCGAGAAACGCGGAAACCGAGTCGTTGACTTTGTTTACTCGCCACTAGATGGCAGTCGCGAAACCTAAAAATTTAGCCAAGACAACTCAACTGCAAAAGGTTTGTAGCCGGTCACTGGCAACAGACATCTACATGGCCTAGCTCAACCCCACCCTGCCAGAAAGAGTTGATGGTTTTGAAATAATGATCCCACTATCATCAACCAAGATTCAAGAACAGGAGATTCTGGCTGATTTTATACATGGAACCAAGTGGGTATATCATCTAATTTTCTACGTTGTCTTTTATTACAACTCTTTTTTTTCCACATACACACTATACAAATCAATTTATTTTATTTTGTTTCGCCATTTCGGAAAGGATGGTCTATTTAAGGAAGCTTCAATTAATCCAGTCACGCATTTTTGTGGATTTTTGAACGTCTCTCACAAATGTATGTACAAAACATGAAGAAAACGTGATACAGTAGAAACGGAAGTTTTTGGTTCTGAATGCAAGAACCAAGAAAGATTTACACTTCACAAATGAGAATTTGGAGTTAACTGATGTATTTTATTAGCGAAAGAATTAAAAGGTTGCCTAGGAAATGCTAGGCAACCTAACAATGTACATAAATAGAGTACTATTTAGATCTCAGATTATTTAGTAACAATATGTAAAATGGTGGTTAAGATAAACAACAAAAACATGATAAAGACATGATAGAAACCTGACATAAACGTGATAGAACCATGACCAAGATGTGATCGAAATGTGATCAAATGTGACTAAAACTTGACTTTTTTGGATAAAATCCAATTCAATCAATTGGAACTTAACCTCATAGCCTGTTCACACCAAAATTTTGGATCTCGTCCTCATCTTCAGTGAAAAGCTATTTTTTTTAATTCACGCTTTGAAAGTGCGCATTGAAGATTGTGGTGATTCGGCATCACCTGAAGAAGTAATTAGCGGTGATTATTGTGTTACTAATACTCGCCACTAGAGCGCGCTAGAAATACCGACTAGACTGACTAGTCTCGTGTTTCTGCGAACCTGCATAATCGGAAGGATTTGCATATGACGTCATTTCCGGTTAGTATATAACGCCGATACTTGACCGGAAACGACACTACAGTTACCACATTTCAGCAAGAGCACCATTTACCTCACCTTTCAGGCCGTTTCACGGATTGATCGAGGACCGGTGCCCGCTGACCATCTCAACTGTACAACAGCCACATTTATTTAGCGTAGCCAATCTACGCTAGAATAAATATTCGAACGATATTCGTTTAATTCGCACGAGAAAGCGAATTCTCGCGTGTTCATAATAACACGTGGAAATACCCTAGACAACAAACATAGACCACGCGTAGGACTAAACAATTGGATCCGCCATTGTTTAGCGGCAACTCGTATTCGCAGCCGAATCCGAGGACCAACACAGAAAACATCTTGACTTATATTTGTATTAGTAAGCGTGTTTTAATAAAGCAGTATTTGAAATATATTGTATTCCCGAGTGTATTATTTATTATCTTTAACCACAAAGTCGAATCACGACACGTGGGGGCCTGTCCGGGATAGATTTGCTAACCTTAAGACAATACTTTAAATAATAACCGGGATCTTTCGATCGATCATTATATCGTAAGAAATGACAAAAACTACCGCAGAAGATAGAAAAAGGCGTAACGACGAAAAGGATAGAAAAGAAGCCGAAGAAATCGAACGCCAAAAAGCGGAAGAAGCGAACCACGTGGAACCAGAAGTCGAGACTAACTCGACTAAAGTTTCAACGGAATCATCAAGTGAAAGCCTTCCCCTTGCAAGACAACTTCCGTTTACGGGAGGCGAATTCGAAGGATCAGGAAGCTCTCACGAAGAAAACGGACTAAATAAATCGTTCGAAAACCCTCGATTCGGATTGAAAAGCCCAAGACCTGTCGAAAAGGATCCCAGTGAAATGGATCTAATGACTCTTCTAAATAAAGCGGCAAACACAAGTGCCGCAATGATCAACGAGGCTGCCCGCGCAGACCAAGCAAGAACAGTCGCGTTAGAGAAGAAGAAAAACGAATTGATGGAAGATTTAGCCAGAGAGCATCGCGAGAAATTAGCTGCCATGGAACAGAGCTTGGCACAAGAACACCAAGCTAAACAAATGGCACTGGAGCGCGAGCTGGCTCGAGAATTGCTCGCGAAGCAGAAAATAATCGAACGAGAAATGGCAAAGGACTGCCAGATCCGGCCGCCAAGCAACGGGTTAAGCCAGCATTCGGAGCCAAACTCCGTACAGAGCTCCCCAGAACGGTCTCACACAGCTAAGGAGCTGGTAGCCAAAGCAATAGAAGTAACTCGGGTAGCTTGCGCACACGGCATCGAGATCGACCAGGACAAGGATCCCTACGCAGAGCTAAGCCGAGTAATCGACCTAGTAAATCAGAGGACTGAAAAACGATCGGCAGATAACACGGCCAGACGCGGAGAGAAACGACGTCGGGTCGGAGCAGATCGACAACAGTCCGAGACAGGCGGCGAAGCAACGTCAGACAGCGAAAGTATCGACTCTCAAGCATCTCACGGCAGTATCCGAGTCAACGGACTAGATAGCATCTTGAACGAATCGGACGAAGTCAAAGGAGAACTGTACGAGGCGTTTATACAAGATAGGAGGAATAATCAGGGCGCGCAATCATGGGCAATAAAAAACTCATTCGCAATGAAAACTGGCCAAACCAGTAATAACAACCCAGGCGACCCTAACGCAGAACTAATCAGATGTATAAATCAGAAGAATCAAATACGCAACGAAGTAGGTCAAAATAAACTGGCCATGCCGACGCTCGAGGAGATTAACGCAGTTAAAAATCACCTCGAAAAGAAACACGCCGCCGAAGCGTATGCTGGGAGAGATTCCTACGTTTTTATCAAAAAAACGAACGAAGGCCTCACGGGGACCCGACTGGACGATCTGATACCGCCCGGAACAAAGTTGAGCCAAACCTCCGCTCCAGAGAAAGCGAACCCAGATAACTCAACCATAGCGCAAGACCTCACGAATAACCCGAACACCGCGGGATCATCAGGGAAAACGTCGTTCCAACACAATCAGTTCGGACTGACGGGCAACGGTACGCATTACCCAAGCCTCCCTTCCGACAATCCACGATCATCACCGCTGCTTAGTGAGACTGACTCGCTAAGCAACCAACTACGGACGATGAGAGACGAACTCCTTCAGGCCATGGACCAAAAGCTTCAACAAAGCCGTGGCCAAGAGACCGAGGAGGACGATCGAAGCGAAGGATTGTTGAAACGTTACTCCGCAGACCGATGGCTGTATTCTCGCAAGGATAACAACATCAAGTGGACGACCCTGAGACTAATTAAGTTCGACGGATCCTGGAACGCCGGCAACTTGTTTTTGGACGAAGTCGCCCTGACGATTAATCGCTTAGGAGCGGAACCCGACGAAATGGTTGCACGCGGAATACCAGAAATGCTGATCAACCGGGCCCGAAACTGGTACGCTGATGTCCAACCCCGAAACTGGGAAGATTTCGTCATAAAGTTCCACAATCAATATGGCGAGACGAGCCAAGAAATCCAGAAAAGAGTAAGCTCTATGAAGCAAGCTCCCGGGGAAACTCTGAGGGAATACGTACAACGAGCCGACAGCCTGTTCCGTGAAATGGACAAACCATTTGACCAACACGCTCAGAAAGCTCTCTTCGAACAAGGACTAAACGAAACCGCAACCAAAGTCCTACGAGAAATGAACGCTCCTAAGGGGGATAATTTCAAAGCCATCCTAGCTTTCGTCGAGAAGAAACACACCGAAGTAAATGCTCGGTATAACGAAAATCTGACAAAAGAAGAGCGAGCTCTAGGAGTGGCCCGACAGCAACGAATACAGGAGCGCAGCATAGACTCCACTAAGCTGCTCCAATCGCGAAATTATCTAAACGGAAGTATAGAGCCACTCCCCTCAAAGAAAAACCAACAAGCTTCTAACCCTTTACCACCTCCGAGTAAGGCCTATCGCACGCAAACTAACGCCGCCGAGGAAAAGTCGGAAGACGAAGTAAGCGAAGACTCTGAGCAATTCTCGGAAAGCGATGAGGCTGACGAAGGTATCAACGATGTGGTACACGCAAACATGGGGAAGGAACTGGCGCCCAGCTACCGACCTCAGATGAAGTCCAGAAAATCGGAACACCACAACCCGAAAACAGAGGCGACTTCCGAGAAGAAGGACTACCCCAAAAAACCTTTTGAGCGGGAGGGAAAGAAGAAAAGCCCTTGTAATTTCTGTAACGAAGACGGCCACTGGCGTCAGGCCTGCCCAAAACTGGCAAAGAAAAAAGCCGACGACAAGGCCGCAGAGCGTGAGGAGCTAGTGAAATTGCTCGCGAAGGAACAAGACAAAATCTTGAAGGAACTCACCGCCAAACTCGACAGTATGACAAAAAACTGGAACTCGCGGGCGGAACAAAAGTGATTCCACATCCGCTCGCGATAACTTCGAAAACGATGGACCTTACTCTGGTGGAAAAACAAATTAAAGAAATGGAAAAATTGTTGGAATTCTTCGAGGAAGCTGCCAACGAGGAAGTCACAACTCCAACCAAAAAACGGAAATTCGAAATTAGAGACGAAGACGGTATAGCCAACGCTTTCATGACTTTGCCGCTTGACCAAGGGGCCAATCCTCTTAAAAAGCGAATACTTCGTTGCAACCTATCAACAGAAGCGAAGAGCGTACTGGCTAAAATACCAGTCTCTTTCGGCAAAAAGGTGTTAATGGGACTACTCGACTCGGGAGCGGATCAGTCGTTTATCTCCACCGACTTATTCGAATCACTCGAAGAAAAAATACAGAAAAAATTACGGGGAATGAACGAGAACATTCGAGTTCTTACAGCAGCGGGAGAAGTTAGAGCAGTGGGGACGTTATCAACCGATTTTGTATGGGAAGGAGGCACGATTAAGCATTTCTTCATCGTGTTACCAACCCGAGACACAATCCTGCTGATAGGAATGGATTTGATGGAACGGATGAACATCCAGCCCAACCCAGTCACACGTTCGTGGAATTACATCGACAACCACGAGGACCCACGACTACCCATAATACCTCCGGAACTCCTAGACAAAGCTAAGGACGACGAGGAATGGGGAGGAGGCGAAATTAAGAAGTTCATCCAAGACTATAATTTTAAGTCGTTTAATACTATCCTCCAAGAGGAGAATTTAATACATAATCTGGCCATGGACGCCAATCTTGGAGAAGAACAAACGAAACTCCTCGAGGAAATGCTCAAGAAGCACTCGAAGAACTTAAATAAAGATCCAGGAAAGACTAGTTACGTAATGCACGAGATCGAATTGGTTACGGGAAAACCGGTGCGAGTACCTTTTAAAACTATGAATCCCCAAAAGAGACATATCGTAAGAACGATGTGCAACGAGTTGCTCGAAAAAGGGATCGTGTCGCACGCCATCGGAGAATATGGAATGAGGATTGTCCTCGTCATGCGACCAGGCTCCGAACCGCGCCTCTGCATCGATTATAGACCTTTAAACGCCATAACCGTCATCGACCCCATCCAAATGCCGTCAATAGAAGCGATTCTACGGGAGCTCGCCCCATTTAACTGGGTCACGACCATGGACTTGTCCAAGGGTTACTGGCAGGTTGAATTGCGGGAAGAGGATAAAGAGAAAACAGCTTTTTGGGCACCACAGGGTCGACTGATGTTTAATGTAATGCCCTTCGGGTTAGTAAACGCACCCGCCACCTTTCAAAAACTAATAGAAAAAGTTCTCGGCGATGCCTTACACAAATACGCATGGGCTTACCTCGATGATATAGTCATAGTCTCCCAAACTTTTGAAGACCACCTGATACACGTGAATGACGTCATGGAGCGACTCACAAAAGCCGGTCTAAACATTCATCCAGGGAAAAGTAAATTTTGCCGCAAAGAATTGGCATTCCTGGGTTACACAGTCGGAACAGGTGGCCTATCCATCGACCCGAAAAAGACCCAGGCGATTAGCCAGTTCCCCGCCCCGGAAGATGTAAAAGGAGTCCAACGTTTCATGGGCATGGTGAATTTCTTCAATCGATTGCTCCCAAATTTGGCAGACGTCGCGGCACCCATCACAGATCTGTTACGCAACGATAAAGATTTCGAGTGGACTGACCACTGCGAAACATCGTTTAACAAGATAAAACAAATGCTGATCGATGTAAAACGAATTCCCCTACCAGATCTTAATCGAGAATTCACTCTTCACACCGACGCCAGTCGAATTGGCCTAGGTGCTGCGTTGCTTCAAAAGCATGACATCGACGGAGTAGTGTTAGAGGTCCCGACGATGTTCATCAGCCGGAAATTACAAGCAGCCGAAAAGAATTATAATGCGACAGAGTTAGAATGTCTAGCCGTCGTCTGGGCAATCCGAAAATTCAGACCATACCTGGAATTTACCAAGTTCAACGTACAAACTGACCACGAAGCACTAAAGTGGTTAATGGCGTTGAAGGAACCGTCCGGAAGAATGGCTCGCTGGCAGCTAGAATTAATGGCTTGTGACTTAATCATTGAATACCGACCCGGAAAATTCAACGTCGTGGCAGACGCCCTCTCACGAGCCCCAGCTTCAGACCCCGAAGACGAGACCGACTGCGGAGAGGACGACTCACGCCTCTTCTACTGTCCGAACCCCGTCCGAAAATGGGAATTTAAAAAGCTAAACGAATTACCCAAGGAGAAACTCGAGTCAGGAGACCAAAATTATTACAATTATTGGCTCCGAGCATACCAGTCTGTCAAGGACGCTCACCCAAATTACGAGCTAACGATAGAACCTCGAATCTCCGACAAGTACGTTCGAGCATTCGTCGCCCACGTAAGCAAGGGGACGAATAGTAAGCCGCCCACCAGGGACGAATTAATAGCCGCCCAGATGACAGACGACTTCTGTAAAACTTATCGAAACTTCATCACAGATAAAAAATTTCCCGACGAGAATTTCGACGAAATCCAACGCGAAGAATTCGAAAGAGAAGCCTCCACGTACTTAATCGAGGATGGACTTCTACTAAAACACCACCCGAATTTCCGCGATGATCTGACGGAGACGGGAACTTCGATGAAAGTCGTTATACCCAGGAGTCTGCTGACAAGGTTTCTGTGGATGGTCCACGGACACCCGCTCGCCGGACATTCTGGAGTGGCCAGAACGATCTACCGAGCAAATCAACTTTATTTCTGGCCAAAAATGACCCGAGATATCGTTCGTTTTATTCATCACTGCCCCAGATGCCAAGCGTGCAAGCCGAGGACGCCCAAGAGCTACGAGAGAATCTCACTTGGCCCTTTCGCACCCTTCGATTGCTGGAGCGTGGATTTAATGGGCCCAAAGCCCACGTCATCCAATAAAAACAAATATATATTAGTAATCATGGATGTCGCGACTGGATGGCCCGAACTCTTTCCAATGGAGAGACCAACTAAGCAAAAAATCATTCGATGTTTGTACGAAGTGGCGCTTCATTTTGGATTCCCTCGAAAATTAATCTCCGATAATGGACCACAATTCGCGTCAAATTTGTACAAAGACTTCTGTAAAAAATTCGACATCGAGACATCATATACATCAACCTATAATCCACGGGCCAATCCCGTCGAAAGGTTAAATCGCGATATAAAATATGCACTAGCAATTTTCACCGATGTTCACTCCAGCTGGGACGAATATCTTCGTGAAATTGCCTTCAGCATCCGCACAACGATCTCAAGGAACCGCAAATTTTCTCCCGCGTTTCTAAACTTCGCTC
Organism: Strigamia acuminata; assembly: GCA_949358305.1. Classification (NCBI taxonomy): domain Eukaryota; kingdom Metazoa; phylum Arthropoda; class Chilopoda; order Geophilomorpha; family Linotaeniidae; genus Strigamia; species Strigamia acuminata. Next base: position 4,631,681 of record OX442314.1, read on the forward strand.
GGGAACTCAGAGTACCCTGGGACCCACGAATACCGGAGGAAATACTGGAAATTGATCCTGAGAAGCCTCATATTTATGTCGACAGACTGGAGCAAATAATTTCGGCCACTTATCAGCACATGATGTCACACATATTCGACATGAGAGATCGTATTAGCATTGCTGGAAAGGATCGGCCCTTCTGCAATTTTAAAGTCAATGACCTCGTCTGGAAAGACACACATATTCAGTCCAGCGCCGATAAGGGGATCCACGCAGGCTTAGCAGACAAACGCGACGGCCCGTACGTCATACTCGAAGCCCACGGCGGAAACGCTTTCAAGCTAAAAAGATTGGCAGATAACGTTAATTTTAGATCGATCCACGCCCGAGAATTAACTCCATACTTACCTGAGTTTCCTCAAGAGGCTTGGACGGAATATCAGACGAAACCAGCGCAAAATCCAATTATTCGCGACATGTTTTTAGATGAACAAACTGGCCCAACCAATTTAGTTCAAGATGAGTCACACGAAGCGGCCGACGCCCCGGATGAGATTTCGGAGAGGGAGGAAATAGTCGAAGAATCTCCTAAAAAAGGAAAGCAATCAAACAAAAATAAGACTACAAGAATCCTCAAACCTGATAAAATATACGGTATGCGTCGACACAAGCCAAACCCGTTCATAAAAGACGGGAAACTCGTCGGAAAACAAAAAGCGACTCCGGCCATTGTCTCAAACAATCGATAAAAACAACCACAGGGGGGACACCTGTTACGTCCCACAATGCGTCTTAATTGGCCAAACCAATCAAAGATGACATGAGACTAATAGTTAACCTCTAACCCGACCCACATTTATCACTGTCATCTCCGACTAAGCGACGATCACCTCGAGGCAGCCGTAAATCAAAGTATCAAATTAATTTCCGAAAAATGAAAAGAAATGATTGGAAGAAAGAAATTGAACGGGCCGTAAACAACGCTTCCGAGGATGACGATGAAGATCAAGTGGATTTGTTACAAATCATTGTAAACAACGAAGAGGGAAATTGGGACGAACCCAATGAACCCGATGTCCAACCCGACGTAAGTAAAAAAAAAAAAAAAAAAATAGAAAAAATTCAAGTATCGATAATCAAAAATACGAAATAAGTTCGTGGACTGACCACAAACGAAAAAATAATTTAACTTTAAGTGACAAATTATCAAAATTAATCAAATACCGAAAGAAAAATTAACTTCAAAACACGTGGTCGAAAAGCACATGGCCGACCATGACGCCATCTTGTGTTAGACGAAAGAATCTCTACAAAAATATGACAAATTAATCAACGATCCTAATATATTTATTAATATTCTAATATTTAGGACGGATATCGCACTACGTGGGGGCAAATCGACCCGAAAAGAGTTTCCGCAGGCAGCTTATGGCGCGAAGTAATCCCCATACTGTTCCGACAAGCGCTCGAAGAAGCGGTCGACTTTGAACCATGGAAAATTCGCCTTTTATTGTCCCGTGCGATCAGCCGCTACTGGTCCAGCCAGCAAACGTTGATCCACTACATGCCGCGCCAATATCAAGCAGCTTTACGGGCAGTTATCTCGAGAAATATGGACCCGCCAGCGCCAATCCCGAATCCACTAATCCGAGCCGCCTTTCCTGACGACCAGCGAGGATGGGACGTTTACGAACAATGGCGCGACGCCGAAACAGATGAAGAAAAACACCAGATCCATATGGCATATTACGAAGAAGTAAGGCGGACCGCACATGACGAGGTTTTCAATTATCTACAGCCGGACGGTTACTCGACCGAGGAAATCAGGTTTTGGCTCCTTCAGATCCGCGAAGACCGGCCCGACCGCCCAGATTGGAGACCGAGACACGGTTTCATCACCTCGCAACGAGCAATGCATCAATTGCATTTTTTGGGCTTCTTTGGTCGCAAACGCCAGAAAGCCGAGAAACGTCTCTCCAACGAGCACGACGAAGCAGGCTGCTCAGCGAAGAAACAATGCCTGGACAAGCCAAGCACTTCCAGCAGCGCGCAGAATAAGAAACCCGCGACAGAGAAACGCCTGGCCAAACCAAGCGCTCTCTCTCGCCTGGGAAAGACGGAGGCCCCACAAACATCGCGATTTCAATCCAGGGACGCCCCGTCAACCAGCCGAAGAAGAGAAAATGTGCGCGAACGCCCCGACCGTCGAGAGGATCAACGCAGACGCGATAGGAACCAAGAAAATTGGGACGATTATCGTAGAAATTACTTCCGACGGCGGGAAGAAAACAAGGAATCCTGGAATAGACATCGAGAGGAGTTCCTACGCGAACGTGATGAGAAAGCCCGACGTGAACGAGAGAACCTCCGGTTACAGGACGAACGAAGAAGGAGAGGATCGGAGAGTCGCGCACGTTCATGGAAAGCGTATCGCGAAGAGGAATTACGACAGCGAGATAGGAGACGCTGTGAAGTCATCAAATCGATTTGGGACAGTCCCGAACCGATGAAGATTGACGACGAAGTGATTATCGACGAGGTCCCCGAGCAGAAGAAGATGTATACTCAGGCGGATCTCCTCGCGGTGGTTATGAAATACCAACAAATGCAGCCGAAACCAGTCTACCGCCCGACCCCCTCGACCGCCTCGAGTCTAGAGACGGCGCCAAGTGCTTTCATCAAGCCGGAACTCTCACAGACGAGAAGCGTAACATCCAGCGTCAGCCTCCCAAGCGCCTTTCGCAAGAAAGTGATAATCGGCGCACCGACACTGAGTTCTGAAGAACAACTCAGACATCGAGAAGCTCGCTTTGGACCGACCAAAGTCGAACCTCTCCCAACTATCCCCGAAGCCTCAACTTCAACGAGAACTCCAATCGTTTGGGACAAGCCCGAACCGGAAAAATCAAGACGTCTGGTCAGATCTGTGCCTCAGCCAACGACATCCACGGGACCCAATCCGATGTTGCCAGCCCCAGCAGTCATCCAAGCCTCGACTCCAATCAACCCTTCGGAGGTAACGTTGCAACAGTTTCTGGAGGTAACGACCGTGGAGCAAGCTAGAGCGCTTTTGTGCGAGATGGACTCCTACCAACAAAACGTGATCCAAAACGTCATCACGAACCTTCAGCGGATCTCAATTGAATATACGCAGAACAAAAATCGGGATCATCCAAATTGGAATACGAGGATCGTGGTTGCCATTACCGACTTGATGTCGATTTTGCTGGCCGCCGCCACCTTCCGAAACGCACGTGTTGCTGTAGCAGCCTGGATCGTGGTGGCCCACGAGGGTTTCCAAGTTCCGCCGGCTCTCGTAGACAGCTGGACACGTCTGGTGCCCTCTGCGGCAGTAATTCGAGCCCAAATGGTGGCCCAGGACCCGGATCCAGAGGCCTCCTACCAGAACGTTCGAGCGATAATTCAACGCTCGCTCCCGTCACCTTCGGCGGCCACGCCAACCGCAGAGGCTCCGGTTCCCAGGGATCCGACGCCTCCTCCTCCGCCTCCGCCGAGGGAGAAGGGACCCTCCGAGCCACTGGCCGAACCAGTCCCGCTCAAGAAGAAGGAACCCAAGAAAAAGATGCTCCTCCCAAAGTCGAGCAAGAAGGTTCCAAAGACGACAGAGCCTCAAATCGCCGCCAGACTCAGGATGTACTTCCCAGGGTTGTCCTTTACGAAGGACACGGAGGCAAAACTACTCCAGTCTCCAGATCGTGGCTATTCTCTTTACGTCTGGATGAAGGACGCTATCGAAGCCGGAGCCGGAGGCGAGCGCTTCATCCAACATCAACGACTACTCCGAGCCCATCGCGCACCAACCAGCATCGCCGAGGCCCAAAGAATCCACCACACCAATCAAGGTATGTCGGCCTTCCTGCCACCAATTTGGGCCCACGAACGAACGGGAAATCCGCTGGAAGCGCCGGGACACCTACGTTTCTACTTGAATGAGAGCGAAGACCCCTCGGACTACTCTTCAAGACTGACCACATCTCCCAACCTGGACGAACCAAGTTCGGAAGATAAGCCGAGTTATGCCGATAACTTGAAGAAATAAGTAATTAGAAATCGTGACGAGAAGACTGTCTTCTCCAAACTAGGAAATTATTATTATTTGTTTGCGTATCAATTATTTAAGAATGTAAAATATTTTATGCACCATTCATCATCATTTAAATAAAAAGATTATTTTATGATTAGATATTGTTCCTCCTTTTATTTAAGGGACCCCGATGATTTATTCTCGGGGAGGGACGTGTGGTGATTCGGCATCACCTGAAGAAGTAATTAGCGGTGATTATTGTGTTACTAATACTCGCCACTAGAGCGCGCTAGAAATACCGACTAGACTGACTAGTCTCGTGTTTCTGCGAACCTGCATAATCGGAAGGATTTGCATATGACGTCATTTCCGGTTAGTATATAACGCCGATACTTGACCGGAAACGACACTACAGTTACCACATTTCAGCAAGAGCACCATTTACCTCACCTTTCAGGCCGTTTCACGGATTGATCGAGGACCGGTGCCCGCTGACCATCTCAACTGTACAACAGCCACATTTATTTAGCGTAGCCAATCTACGCTAGAATAAATATTCGAACGATATTCGTTTAATTCGCACGAGAAAGCGAATTCTCGCGTGTTCATAATAACACGTGGAAATACCCTAGACAACAAACATAGACCACGCGTAGGACTAAACAATTGGATCCGCCATTGTTTAGCGGCAACTCGTATTCGCAGCCGAATCCGAGGACCAACACAGGAAACATCTTGACTTATATTTGTATTAGTAAGCGTGTTTTAATAAAGCAGTATTTGAAATATATTGTATTCCCGAGTGTATTATTTATTATCTTTAACCACAAAGTCGAATCACGACAAGATTACTGTGTGATATGTTATGTATTTATCACGCCAGATGGCGTTACTGTATTATAGTTTAAATGTACTATTAAAAGAAGGCACTAGTTGTTGTTTTTGAACTGTCATGGCACCTTCACTCATTTTATCAGCCTCCACAATTTAGACAACTAATAACACATGGTGGCAGCGGTAAACACACTGGAAATTGGTTGGAAAGATCAACTGGGTGGAGTTACGTCAATAAAGACGGTAGGCAATTGAAAAATTGGATATTTGGGACCGAAAACGACGTGCGATCGTGAGCAACAGAGGCGACGTTGATGCGCGAGCTCAAGCACACCGATTTTACGCCGAGTATTCTTCGAGATTCAACAATATTCGACTATTTTCGACAATTTTCGATTATTTTCATCTGTTGGACCCGGCAAATGTGCCTTTTGATTGAAGAAGACAAGGAATTGTAGCTTTACTCATCATTGAGCCCATACAGGAGGACCAAGAGGAGGAGAAGGAAGAGAAAAACATTCCACCAGTCATGGCAAAAGTGGAGCACAGCATTTGCAAACCACCGGATGAATTTGATTTCAAGAATGCAGCAGATTGGCCAAGATGGATTGCCAGATTTGAGTTATTTCGCTCCATGATGGATTTGGACACCCAGCCAGGCAAAAAGCAAGTGGCTTCACTCCTTTACCACATGGGAGATACAGCAAATGACATTTATGCTTCATTCAAATTGGCGGATCCGGACAAGCACGATTATGCAAAAGTGAAAGCAGCTTTTGAGGCGAAATTTGTTACGACAACAAACGTGATTTATGAGCGAGCCATGTTCTACAACCGCCAGCAAAAGGACGGTGAAACAATGGACGAGTACATCACGGCATTGCATACGGCGGCCAAACACTGCAATTTTGATGCATTGTATGACGAGTTTATCCGCGATAAGATTGTGAATGGCATTCGGGACAAGGCGATGGCAAAGAAGCTTCAACTTCAAAGCAACTTGACATTGGCGAAGGCTATCGAGATGACGAAACAATCCGAGCAAGTCAATTCGCAGTCGAAAACATTGCTGGAAGCGACATCGACCAATAAGTCTGTGGATCGAGTTGACTCCAAGAAGGTTCAACGATCCAACTTCTGGAAAAAGAAGACTGAACGGCCAGATGACAGCGGAAAATCGAGCAAATCGGACGGCGGTCCCAAGACACAGCCGAGGAATGCATCGAAAAACTCAAGTAGTTGTGGCAGATGTGGCAGCGGATTCCATCCAATGAAGGATTGCCCAGCAGCAAAGTTGACATGCCACAAATGCAATCGCAAAGGGCATTATGCGAGAGTATGCCAAGGCGCAGCAGTTCAAGGGGTCGGCGAAGCAACGGACTCTTACATTTAATCAGTCAACGGAGTAGCCAGTCGACAGGGGAGATGGCATGTGTCGGTTGAGATCAGGAACGCAAGAATTACATTCAAGGCAGATTCCGGCGCCGAAACAACATGTATTCCCGAAGAAGTCTACAAGGACTATTTTTCCGATAGAAAATTACGGAAACCCGAGCTGAACTTGCATAATGCAACCAAAGGAAAAATGGAAACATTAGGAATGTTATAGGAGAAAATCGAGTACCGAGGACGGTCGAAATTAACAGCAATCTACGTTGTTCGAGGTTTAATGCAGCCATTACTGGATGGCGACACCTGCGAAGAGTTGAACATCATCAGACGTTGCGGGGTTGATGCGGTAAAAACGGAGAAGACACCAAAGATGTCATTCGATCCGAAGACGGCTTACCCGAAGCTATTCAGCGGGTTGGGACGCGTCGAAATACCGTACAAAATTTGACTGAAACCTGATGCAAGTCCATATGCGTTAATGACACCTCGAAGAGTTCCGATTCCTCTGCTAAACGAGATAAAAGCAAACCTCGACAAGATGGTATTATTGGGAGTTATCGAACGGGTAGAAGAACCAACAGATTGGTGTTCTGGGCTGGTTTTGGCACCGAAGCCCGACGGATCAATTCGTATGTGCGTGGATTATGTGAGGCTTAATCGCTACGTGATGCGAGAAACACATCCGATGCCCGTTACTGAGAACGTGTTGGGTCAACTAGGGAAAGCAAAGTATTTTTCAAAGCTCGACGCCAATCATGGCTTTTGGCAGTGTCAGTTGGATGCCGAATCACGGCTGTTGACAACATTCATCACTCCATTTGGCCGATACATGTTCAAGAGGCTTCCTTTCGGCATAAATGCAGCGCCTGAATTCTTTCAGAAGAGGATGAGTGAAATTCTCGAAGGATTGGAAGGCAAGCAAGTCAACGTTGATGACATATTGGTTTATGGCGACACCATCGAGGAACATGATAGACGTTTACGTGTGGTTCTCCAACGCTTGCTAGAAGCGGGAATAACGTTGAACGTAGCGAAATGCGAGTTCGGGAAAACCAAGATAAAATTCCTGGGACACATCATCGATCAAGCCGGAGTTCATGTCGATGATGACCGGATAGTAGCCATTAGAAAAATGGGCAAACCCGAAAATGTGTCGGAATTAAGAAGTCTACTTGGTTCAGTCAATTACCTAGGTAGATTCATCCCGAATTTGGCAACAAAAGCACACCCGTTAAATGAACTATTGGGCGGCAAGAATGAATTCCGATGGGGGACGCAGCAAGAAGCGGCGTTTGACGCCATTAAAGAGGAATTATCAAAGGCCCCAACATTAGCGTGGTTCGATCCTACGAGAGAGACAGTGATCACAGCGGATGCGTCTTCGTACGGAGTCGGTGCAGTGCTTAAACAAAAGCAAGAAGACGGCAAATTCAGGCCGATTGCCTACGCGAGTAAGACCTTAACGAAATGTCAGAAGAATTGGGCACAGATAGAAAAAGAGGGATATGCTCTCGTATGGGCATGTGAGAGGTTCAAGAACTTCATCATTGGGATTCCCGTCTGTCTGGAAACTGACCACAAGCCGTTGGTACCCATCTTAATGACGAAGGAACTCGACGAGATCACTCCAAAATTGCAACGGATGCGACTTCGACTACAGCGGTACTGCTACACTGTCAAGCACATTCCAGGCAAAGAGTTAGGCGCGGCTGATGTTTTGTCAAGGCGTCCATTGCCAGACACTGAAGAAGATGGCGACATTGAGCAACGACTCAAGGGTTGCGTGACAGCTTATGTGCAGCTGATTACCAAGCATCTTCAAGCAACTGACCAACGCTTGGGTGAAATCATTGATGTCCAGAACAGGGATCCGATTTGCATCAAGCTTTGGCAGTTCAGTCAACATGGATGGCCAGCCAAAGATTGGTTACCACAAGGGTTAGGAGACTTTTGGCAATACCAAGATGAGATAACCATAGAAGAAGGACTACTCATGAAAGGGTCAAGGATTGTGATCCCAGCGGAATTACGAGAATTCATACTGGACAAGATCCACACGGGACACTTAGGAATCACGAAATGTCGAGCCAGGGCAAGGTCTGCGGTTTGGTGGCCAGGGATTTCGAGGGACGTTGAAAAACGCATTTCCACATGCACAGAGTGTATCAAGGAATCCTCAAATCCTCACGAACCACTCATGCCAGCGGAATTCCCGAAACGGCCATGGCAAAAAGTTGGCATGGATCTTTTCTATTTGGATCGTCAGTGGTATTTGCTCGTTGAAGATTACTACTCGCGATATCCAGAAGTCAAGACGCTGACATCGCTCAAGGAAAGCGAAGTGATTTTATTCCTAAAATCGATATTTTCGCGACATGGGACACCAGAAGAAGTGGTCAGCGATAATGGAACGCAATTTGGAACTCTATTGAAATCAGAGTTTTCCATATTTGCGGCGGACTGGAAATTTATCCACACGACATCGAGTCCGAAATATCCTCAGACCAATGGGTTCGCAGAGGCCGGGGTCAAAGTCATCAAACGGATTTTGAAGAAATCTAGCGATGCTTTTAAAGCACTTCAAAGTTATCGTGCGACTCCACTGGCAAACGGATTCTCACCCGCGGAGCTGCTGATGGGGCGGAAAATAAGGACCGAAGTTCCGACCACCGCAACCCAATTGATGCCTAAGACTCCAGATGCGAAACTTCTTCAGGGGAAGGAGGAGAAGAGAATAGCAGATCAAAAGAGGAATTTCGATAAGCGACATCGAGCGAAGGATTTACCAGACCTGCAACCAGGCGAGAAGGTTTGGATCATCGATTTGAGGCGATCGGGCGTCATCGAGAAGAAGGCGGGACGACCGCGCTCATACATTGTTAACCCCGATAAGCGAACGGTGCAACGCAATCGATTCCACCTCATCCCACTGAAGGACGATTCGGACAAGCCGGACGACATCGATCCAGGGGACAGCCAAGCAAATGAGTCCAGTGAGGTCGAGGAACCACCAATTGAACAACAGGCACCAGAGACGGCCGAGATTCCGGTTCCAGTTCGACAATCACCAGAGACGATGCGAACATCTCCAAGACCAATGGTTACGAGGAGCGGAAGAGCGGTCAACAAGCCAAGTCGGCTCATTGAAGAATGCTAAGAAGACTTTTCATTTTATTCGTTTGTTTCGTTCCAATTATTACTTTGTAACTGGGAGGGGATGTGTGATATGTTATGTATTTATCACGCCAGATGGCGTTACTGTATTATAGTTTAAGTGTACTATTAAAAGAGGGGACTAGTTGTTGTTTTTAAACTGTCATGGCACCTTCACTCATTTTATCAGCCTCCACAATTTAGACAACTAATAACACAATTACATTTTTACAATAACTTACCTACGCACCTACCATTATAACAGCACATGATCGATCTAGGTGCATTGGTGGCTGAACACGGTAATATATGGTAAGGGGATTTTACTTTGCATGCTAATGGAGAAGGTAGTAATGGCTTGTAATTTGCATGTAGACTTGCAAGATAAATTTGTGGGTAAGTAACTTGTCACTTTAGTCAATAATTGGTGCAGAAACATTTGGATTGATCTTATGCAGTTCTAGATTGGACAAATTGGCCACCCAGTTTGAGGCAAAACCAATTATAAATGTTTAAAAGATAAATGTGCAAAGAAAGTATTGACATTCCCAATGCTAATCCGACAATGCTGCCGACATCGCATAACAAGCGAGATATTGGATAATTTAGATCGTCTATTATAGTCTCCTCAAAACTGTTAGCTGGCCGAAGCTTTATAAATGTGTACATATTATTTTTGAATTTACTTTCATGCTCGATAGTTTGGTAATAAGTAATTTTGCAGGGTTGTTTACAGTTGAAAAGTTTTTTGATTGGAATTGTAATTGCGAAAATACTGGGAATGGGCACTAGTAATGTCTTCCAACTTGTTGCAAGGTGGCAAACTTGGTGATGACATGTACGGCAATCTGAAACAAGCATAGTTAAATTAAACTGAATTCACAAAAACTAAGTGCCTGCAAAAAGTTGAGTTTTCGGTGTTAGTTTGGTTTTGCGGTGTCACTACCTTAAATGGAGCGGTTGATGACTTGCTACTTGCAAGTTAACGTAATGGTTGGTACAAACTTCCGTATACGCTTGGCCAGCAGAATCTGTATTTTTAACTCCAGCTACCAGATGGCGCAAAAACTCGTTGTTTTTTTGACGTCACAGGATCCAACCCACTGGATCCAAACTTTTGCCAGACACAATGGAGGAGTAGAATTTGTTTTTCGTGAGTCACAAAAAATCAACGAGTTTTTGCGCCATCTGGTGGTTAGAGTTGAAAATACAAATTCTGCTGGCCAAGCTTGAGCAGGTAAGGGACGTTTTTCATGTCCAAGACTGTACATCAATAGCCATTTTTTTTGCTAACCAATCTCACAATATTTGAATTGTTTGATGTTGTGAGCTGTGATTGGCTACTGGAAAATTCGCACAGAATAATAGAAAATATTTCTATTTTCAAAATCTAAAGAAAAACCGCATCATCACAGGAAGTGACGTTATTCTGAGCTCGGAATCTGCAGCGTACACGCTGTGACCGCTTGGCCACTCACGGTGGCCTGCGTCACTACCACGCACCACCTTGCGGCCCCAAGGTCGTCGTCTCTTGTGAGTGGACTGACCCAATACGGGGAGGAGGGAGCTAAGTGGTGTGGTGAGGGAGAGATGTGAGAGAGAGGAGCAGGACCACCGATGGGACAAGACGTGTCCGAGGCCTGGCGTCCGCAAGGGCAACCCTGCCCTGTGCGCTCGATGATCTCCTCACCATTCACCACGTCAAAGCTCAGTAGTATGTCGTTCTCCATACTGCAGCCTCCATGAGTGCCTGCGTGGGTTGTACAGGTGAGTACGACATGAATGTTATATTGAATCGACAACGTCATCCATGGGGCTCACGCCCTGTGTGTTACGGGTTGGTTGCCGGTGCAGTATGCCTAACTGGCACCCCTGCAACGGGTGACGGGATTCTCAAACCCCTAGACAACAGTATTAAGGGCCAACAACCAGCAATATGGAGTCTCTTGTCATTTCACGTGAGTATCCGTCCCACACCAGAATAAGTAGTCGCCGGGTTTCCTTGGCAACGACCATACCAGCCACAACGCAAGTGTGAACCAGGCTTTAGAGGTGGTATTTTGTAACAGCATTGATGGAAGGAAGGAATGACTACTAGATTACACTCAAATGTTAAATATTATCAGCATTTGATAGAAGAACCACAACAATACCTGCAATTGATCCTGTGAAATAAATTGTTCTGCGTGCAGGCAGTTTGACACATGAAATAAGCAGTTTTGTTTTGCTCACATGGGTTGAGTTTTGTATTTCTTCGAATGGTCTGTTTAATAACATAATCATGGTTTAATTTTTTAATTTTGTTCGTTTCAAATGCAATGCATCCTGTGTGGTCAGCAATGTCCGGACAAGCTTGGTGGGGCATTACTAGACAAACGTCTTATTATTCTGACTATTAGTCCGCACATGACCAGAAAAATGTGGAAACTTTTTTTGACTGTTTTATTTCTATCTAGTCAAGTTATGTGACATTTGTCAAGACTAGAGAGTTACGCTGACCTAACTTGTCATTTTCCTAACCGGACAAAAATTCTAGGGGCTGTCTTGTAACTATATAGAGTACTGTACACAGAGGACGTACACTGTACAGTCGTGGACAAAAAACTTCTCTTCAGTTCAGCTGTTTAAAGTGTATCTATCATTATTTGTTTATCTTTTAACACAGATGTTAGGGCAAGTCGAGAGATCGGATCAAGATTGATGTCATTGAATCTCAATGTATTTTTATGCCACCTGGTAGATAAACTGAAGGGAAGTTTTTTTGTTCACAACTTTGAATGCACCCGAATGTTACCTTAGATATACGAAGAGCAAATACAGTCAAAGAGCCATAGGACATAAACATGGGTGCTAAAATATTGACTTCATCTTCTGGGTTATTCAGAAAAAACTGAAAATGTTTGTAATTGGATTTAGAAAGATTTTGGTTAAATTATTATACTAGTACAATCAGTTTGAAAGCTTAAGCTAGATGTACAGTACAAGATAACATCACTCATCGATTCTTGCCTAATTGGAAGTGCCGAAACAGTCGACGAATGATATTGTCTTACCTACTTGTAATACCGCTTTTGCACCAAAAAACTTTTGGCTAGTCTAACAATTAGATTTACCTTAAGTCCTTTAATGGAATGCGGGTGTTCTAATTATAAAATTCAGATTTTCCCGTATATTAATTGAGATCCGCACACATTTTTCTTTACTTGATATTAACTATTTTATCTAAAATAAGTTTATTTTGATATTACCCATAGATGTTGTTCACATACTTCTGGGGGAAAAAGTTTTATGAGAGCAATTGTAACATCTGCTGTTACATGGTTCGTTTTTTCTATAAAAAAAAAAATAATTTTATTCATGGTATATACCTTAAACTATACTGTATTGGAGCCCAGATTACTATGGAATATATTTCATTAGTGATCTGGGCTCCAAGACAGTAAAGTCGAAACTCTTTATAACAAATCGCAAGGGACCCGAAAAATCAATTCGTTATAACGAAAGTTCGTTAAAACAAATTAGCTGAAAAAAAAATTACATTTCATCATAAACAACATTATATATTCATAAATTCATGTTAGCTTTATCCCAATTCTTAAAAATTGTTGAAATTGTAAAACGGGACAAATTAAACTCAACTGCCACAATTGATGGCTTCTTGTCCTGAATCAAAATTTCCTTTCATTTGCCAGCCATTTTAAAACAGAAAATTTATTATTTTTTCTAATGTTCTAAACATAGGCATAGGATTTTGTGACTCGTGATCAGATTTGAAAATTCTTTATAACAAGGCGTTGTGAGTATTGCAGTGTACGTAAAACCTTGTTTGTTATAACGAATAATTCGTTATATTGAAATTCGATTCAATATATTAAGAATTTTTAACATGGTCATTTTTAACGATTCGTTAAACCGATAATTCGTTATATCGTGATTCGTTACAAAGAGTTTCGACTGTACTTCCAAGAGCCTAAAAGGTAAGAAAGAGATGATTAATTAATTATATCATTGATAATCAGAACTAAAAGGTGATTGATTAGTTCAATGTCTTGTGACTGGATATGGTCTTACCCGCACAGTATATGAATTTACTACACGGGTGGGACGCATACATCACGTAAAGACGATACAGAGACCCCAGATTGTTGGGTTTTGGCCTTTAATCGTTGTCTAGGGGTTTAGGTCTCTCGTCTCACTGTATGGAGTGCTGTTAGGCACACTACACTGGCAACCGTCCCATCGCACACAGGACGTGAGTCCCATGGGCGACGTGGTCGGTTACGTCGGACGAACATGCTGCCGCACTTTTCTCTTACAGCCCATGTGGCCACTCACGGAGGCTGTGGCAGGCACATCTTCTTGCCACTGAGCGTCACAGTGGTGAATGGTGAGAGTGGCAGAGTCAGCAATTGTCTCTGCTGTGGTTAGGATCGTGGCAGCTCATCCTCGGCTCTCCCAGCAACGTCTCTCTCTTACCACACCACTTTCTCCTCCCCTGCTAAGCCAGTCCACTCCGTGAGGGGGACGGCTTGGGGCCACTAGGCGGTGTGTGGAGTGACGCCAGTCACCTAGGGTGGCCAAGCGGTCACAGTCTCTAATGTTTATTCTGGCGGCAGTTCTCAGCATATGTTGTAGGGATGTCAATAAATTTGTCTGGGTTGCATATCTGTTTTTCACAAGCACAACAGTCATTTTTAAATTTACCCAATAAATATGCCAACCAATAGGAGTTTGTTGTAAGTTTTTGTAAACGAAGTATTATCATATTCTGTTGAACTGATAACGTATCCATGTAAATTACCTGTGTTAACTTGTGAACAATAACCAAATGGAAGTAGGACAAGACTCGTTGCTATGTTTAGTATTGTTGTGTATCCATAATAATGCTGTAAATATATATTTTATACACTTTGTATTGTAAGTTTTTTAAATTTGTATACCTTGCTCAACCCGTCTTTAACACTCATTATTCGATGGATATTTAGGGTCTTCCAAATATCTTCTTACGACAATTTATTGTTGACCAATTGCCATGGCAATATGTTATTGCAAGTTTTCTTTGTCTGTTTGAGTATCTGCAACCTGGCTAGTTCCATCTCATCACTGCGATTTTCACCACAGAGTGTGACGGTTGGAAACTCCATGTAGCGCCGTTGATCTATGGTAATGATTTTTGATATGGGTTCTTCAAGGTAGTAGTTTAAACGAATGTGCAACAAGTATAGAGTGAATCCTGCACTAATTAAAACGAACATGAATTTAAACTTTCTTAAAACTCCGTTAGTTTTGATTTTCTCTTCACTCTCAGTGACTTCTTTTTTGGATTTTTCATAAAGTTGTCGAATATCCTCAAGGTTGGTAGTTTTGCGCGTAGTTGTTACAACGAAATACAAATACCATGTGATTTCAGGTAATGAAAGTAACGATAAGCCGAGAAATAGTCCCAAATTGCCGCCTAAATCAGATAGTAAAGCAATAATGTCGTAAGTGAACCGCTCTTGATACATGTTGACTTTCTCATTGGTTAGTGCTAAAGTGAAAGACATTATTTTTTTATCATCTGCTTTGCCGGAGTCTGTGTAGGGTGTAAAAGCCATTTGATGGCACGGAGGTCGACAATCACAAGTAGTAATTGGGTCTGTGGTGTCAATTAATTTATTGACTATGCCATACTGATGGTTTACAGCAGCTGACCATTCACAAAGTGGTAAGTTCATCTTCAGAAAAGGAAATCTTAAAAAAAAAAATTAATAAAATTAGTTTGGTTTGTTCAGTGGATTTGATTTGAGCAAAAATGCAGTGCTTAAGTTTGTTTGATTTACCAAAAATCATTAGCATCACTTGTTAGTAAATTAAACAAATTGATCATAAAATGTCATTTCTTGGGTTAAGTAGGAAGAAATTGCTTTTACCTGCAGGTTAGATTGTTTTCTAATCTTTTGAACAAGCACTTTTGGTAGCAACCTCTGTATTCATTTTCACTTGAGCACGGGCGTTTTGATGAATTGAGAAACACGTACTGAAATATAAAGATGACTTAGAATAGTTGTTTCATTTTAATTGAGTTTAAATTTTACTTTGTCGTAACTCAAATTGATTTTCACTGCTGTACCACTGGCTTTATTTATGTAAAAGTAAATTTTTCCAAAATTATATACTGATAGCCTAATCTATAAGTTAGAAAAAGAAAAAAAATTTTGTTTATCTTGTTGCTATTTGATTGTAATTGTTTTTATATTACCCTGAACGTAACTATTGGGCAGACGTCTTCATAAAACTTTTCAAAATTCACTGTTAGTAGTTTTCCAACAAAAGATTTACTAGAATTCTTATCTGAACACAGTGAAAAGAAGATTAATTTAGTTTTAGGCATAATAAGTTTTGTACTCAATACAATTTCAGATAGCGGATATCGAATGGACAATACGGTCATCATTACAGTAAAATGACAGCGCCAAGCTTTAACAATATTAAGTTCATTGGGTCATGCTGTTAAGCGAACACAGCAAGGCAATTAATTAATCACTTACGAAATCGAAATGCTGAGCACATTCCAAATGTGCTGTCCATTTCCTCCCGGACAAAGCTTTTGTTTGAATATCCCTTTAGAAGTGTAAATGATTAGATTTTATTCTTTATGAAAATTTTTGATTTTTGCTTTTCTTTTACTTTCATTTTGATGCTCACTATTTCAGGTGTCAAATTAGTTGCTTTCCAAACTTCGTTCATTTTGTAGGTTGGGCTTGCCATCAGAGTTTTCATCATGTTTATGCAATGTAATGGATGAATTCGACCTGATTTATCTAATTCACTACTCTTATTCCAAAGCCTGGCCATTTCTTTTGTATTCGTACTGCAGATTGCAACGTATGGTAAAACGATGTCATCTGATCTACTCGATACATCAACAGCCGTAGGATAACTTAAGTAATACATTACTCTGTTGTATGTCTGATAAGTGAGAATGCATGTGCAAAATAATAACAAAAGAAGCCATAAAGCGTGAATCTTGCTCCAACGTCGTTTCTTGTTAATGAAATCATTTAAACCAGTTAAACCGCAGATCGGTTTGTTCGCATCTTCTCTCATTAATTGATGAACTGTCAGACGTAGTTTTCTGTTCATTTTCATTCCTTAGGTTATTCGCACAACAAATGAGTATATGGATTGAGTGGTTAATAATTACATTTATGATGTTGACAAATGTGAATATCAACTTGTGAGTTTTGAAACCTGTACGCAGAAGAGATATTGTGCGTTTTTGAATTGAGTTGGTTGTTTCTGCTGTCGACTTTTGCTGAGTTCAAGGTGAACTGACAACACGTGTGTATTCATACATAGTTTCCCAGCAACATACTGGTTGATTATAGATAAGTATAGTTCTCTATTCGCTGCGTGCTAATCAGGCATTTCAGGAGTTAATTGGATAAAAATGAGTTGAATTATTGATGTTGTGACACGGAAAACCAAGAAATACTGATATTGACTGTTGGAACTTTGTGCAGTACAGTAAATGTCCAATAAGCGTTTTCAAAATATTTTAATCCGTTATTTTAAGATTTATCTTGAGATTTAACTCGTTTAAAATATCTATTAAAAAAAATACCCTATTTTCCCGGTTAAGAGTCGCCCTCGAATTGTAGCCGCCCTCGAATAATAAAAATAAATAATAAAAAAACACTATTAATAATAACACTAATAATAGTTACAATAAGTTGAATATATCTGCCATATATGACTTTTTTGTGTGGGGACTGTCTCGACGTTTTCGCGGATACAGTTGTCGCGTACTACTTGGTATAGGTTTAAGTAGCTAACATGTGATACTTTACCTGTGATCTACTTTATGCAAATACCCAAATAAATACTAAATGTATGTAAATGAACAAAAGGTTTTATTCAATAGGCTTGAAGGCCTTAAAATACACTCACAAGGGGAGAGCACCAATAAGCTATCACAGATTGTTGTAATATTAAACAAGAAGGATTGTTATATCATGCTGAATGAGACCCTAAAATAATTTCATTCCATAAACAGCCAACAATGCAAACAATGAGCTGAAAGTTGGCACTATTTTGTCTGTGTATACATCAAATCTGAGCAATCAGGCCTAGTGTATGAATACTGTAAACAACAGTTGCTAGGTAAAAAATAGTTCCAAGATCCAAGTTCAATTTTATCATTTGAGATTCAATGATGTCATTTCCTCTTTTGATATCACATGACATATGACATCAGAACTTTGTTCAACAACATGACTGTCTTCATGAAGACAATAATAGTTTGTAGTGGTGGTCCAGTGGTTCAGGTAATGGACTAGGAATCTTTCCACACAGGTTCAAATCCTGCTGTCTGTGAAAATTTTTTACTTTAATTTTTTAATTTTTTTTAGCAGTAATTTTAATGTTTGTAATTTTATGTTTGTTAAAAAATTAAAATTAATTAATTAAAAGTTTTCTAAAAACAAACATAAAATTACAAACATTAAAATTACTGCTAAAAAAAATTAAAAAATTAAAGTAAAAACTTTTCACAGACAGCAGGATTTGAACCTGTGTGGAAAGATTCCTAGTCCATTACCTGAACCACTGGACCACCACTACAAACTATTATTGTCTTCATGAAGACAGTCATGTTGTTGAACAAAGTTCTGATGTCATATGTCATGTGATATCAAAAGAGGAAATGACATCATTGAATCTCAAATGATAAAATTGAACTTGGATCTTGGAACTATTTTTTACCTAGCAACTGTTGTTTACAGTATTCATACACTAGGCCTGATTGCTCAGATTTGATGTATACACAGACAAAATAGTGCCAACTTTCAGCTCATTGTTTGCATTGTTGGCTGTTTATGGAATGAAATTATTTTAGGGTCTCATTCAACATGATATAACAATCCTTCTTGTTTAATATTACAACAATCTGTGATAGCTTATTGGTGCTCTCCCCTTGTCAGTTATATTCTAAAGTCGACTTGGTCAGAGTTGAACAAAGTGATGTGTTCTTTGGTCTCGATGAATTGTTATAAAAGTTGTGATAAGTGGAAGTCGGTCAAGAAGCAGCCATGTTATACGGTAAAATTAACATAAGTGATTTATTAATCGAAAGTAATACAGGGGGCGCTGCGGAAAGCAGACGCGTCATGAAATATGCATAAACAAAATGGAGTTCGGACACTCCAGTATCCCCTTAATTGAAGACAACCAG
The DNA here is from genome assembly GCA_949358305.1 of Strigamia acuminata. Taxonomy (NCBI): domain Eukaryota; kingdom Metazoa; phylum Arthropoda; class Chilopoda; order Geophilomorpha; family Linotaeniidae; genus Strigamia; species Strigamia acuminata. The sequence goes on from OX442314.1 coordinate 4,650,301, forward strand.
GGAATCAATTACAAAGGCAAACTAAAAACATTTAAGGTTAAACAATGAAATCAAAATGTAACAAAAGATTAATAAAAGGTTTACAACAATAAAAACGAATCAATTCAATTATCACAATTTCACGGAAAACCATAGAATTTAGTTTTGTTCTTGACTCGAGTTGAAGGAGGCCTACAAGTGACCCGCGGAGGCAATTGCTGAGCAGGTTGAGGAACACGAGGCATCGGTGGCGGAGAAGGCGGCAACGGTGGCAGCGCAGGGAGCAACGGCGCAGGCAAAAGTGGTGGCGGCGGGGTTGCAGGCGCGTCAGGCAAGTTCTGGTTAGGCGCGGGCATTACCAGCTGAGTTTGAGGTTGAGGCAGGACGACAGGCGGAACCAAACATGCAGTTTGTGGCATTACGAATGGGCCCGAGCTGCATTCATCCCCTTCAATTGGGAGAGGTGGTCCAATTGTCGCACGCTTCCGCAACTGGTCAATGTGACGAGACCACAACACTCCGGACGCAATTTCGATAACGTACGTGGTCGAAGAAACCTTCTCCTTCACGACTCCCGGAATCCACTTTTCAGTATGTCTATAATCCCGGGCGAAAACGGCGTCTCCGACTTCGAAACTCCTCGCTGTTTCCAGCAGGACTGCTGGTGGTAGTAGGCGAGGATTTAGGAGATGCAGGCGAGTTTGCATTGTCCGGTGATAGAATTCCTCGGCCGGGGTTCGTTTAGTCGTTGCATGTGTCGTCGTTCTATACGAAAAAAGAAATTGTCGAAGTGAGTCAGCAAGGGAAAAGCGCAAATCGATGAATTTTTCCATTTGTCGTTTGAATGTGCCGACAAAGCCTTCCACTGCGCCGTTCGTAGCGGGGTGGTACGGCGAAGAGAAGGTGTGACGGATGCCATTTTCTTCCAGAAAGTCTTTAAATTCACTCGACGTAAACTGGGGTCCATTATCCGAATGGACGTGAATTGGCAAGCCGTGTTGGCAAAACCAATCTTCTAAAACAGCAATAGTCGCGGCTGCCGTGGTCGACGTCATCGTACGCACTTCACACCATTTGGACTTCGCATCAACTCCCAGCAAGAACATTTTGCCGAAGAATGGGCCGGCAAAATCAATGTGTAGGCGGCCCCAAACCTCGTTAGGAATTGGCCATCGGATAGTGTTCGTACGAGGCGGATCGGGCAGCGCTCGTTGGCAGGCATCGCAGCTTCTCACAGTCCGTTCAATGTCAACGTCAATGGCTGGCCACCAGACTGTTGACCGTGCCAAAGATTTGGTCCTCACGATGCCAAAGTGGCCTGCGTGCAACTCGAGGGGAGGATCGACGCACGCAAGTCCGCAGGAACAACTAATCTGTCGTGGAGAAAAAGAAATTCGTTATAAATCGAAAAAGCATCTCGGTGCTTGTAAAAATCCCGCAGTTCCGGTGCCTTCGTTGGCCATCCATTGCGCACACAGAGAAGCACCTGTTGTAAAAGAGGGTCCGCTGCGTACGCGGATTGCAAGGCAGGTTTTGAGGCAGGAAAATCTGAAACTGAGACCGAAAATAAAGCGTTAATGTCAAAATCACAGTCTTTCGAAGTGTCGACGACAGGTTGCGGGTTGCGAGATAGGCCGTCCGCGATCGCGTTGTCCACAGCAGGCAGATGCTCGATTTGGTAGTCATAAGCGGACAGGAAAATTGCCCACCTGTGCAATCGAGCTGCAACGATCTGATTGCAACCCTTTTTTGTCGCCGAAAATCGATACGAGCGGTTTATGGTCCGTTCGCAAAACAAAACGACGACCAAAAAGGTAATGGTGAAACTTTCTGACGCCATAAATGATGGCATAACCTTCCCGCTCGATCTGCGCGTAGTTGCGTTGAGCGGCTGACAACAACGATGAAGCAAATGCTATTGGTTGGTGCTGTCCAGTCTTGTCACGATGCGATAAAAATGCGCCGACGCCGACAGGTGAAGCGTCCACAGTCAGGAACACTTCTTCTTTCTGGTTGTAATGCACGAGAGCCGAATCGACGGAGACCGACTCACGCACCTTCAGCCACGTCTTCTCGTGGACGTCCAACCATTCCCACTTCGTATCATCACGAGTGAGTCGGTACAGCGGTTCAAGCAGAGTCGACAAGTTGCTGATAAAACGGCCGTAGTAATTAACAAGGCCTATGAAGGATTTAAGTGAAGTCACGTCGGTGGGCCAACCAGCATTGCGTAACGGCGCCAACTTAGATTCGATCGGAGAAATCCCGTACTTCGAGATGCGGAGGCCGAGGAAGTCGACAGAGTCACACAACAATTTGCACTTGCCTCGATTCAATGTTAAATTCGCTCCGTCAAAGGCGCCGAGTAATGCGTCCAAATTCACCAGATGATCCGAGTTCGTTGGGCCCGTAACCGCCGAGTCGTCGATAAAAGGCTGCGTGTTGCCAACGTCCGCTGTCAGGATGTCCATCGTGCGTTGAAATAATGCAGGAGCGGTTGAAATCCCGTAAAAAAGTCTATTAACCAAAAACAAACCCAAATGAGTGTTTATCGTACATAATTCGGAACTGGCAGCGGTCAAACGCAGTTGGTTGTAGGCGTGGTTCATGTCAAGGGTCGAATACGACTCTCCCCCCGACAAATTTGCAGCCACGTCGGCGAACAACGGCAACGGATATGAACAAGGGAGAACCGCCTTATTGACAGTCCGGTTGTAACATCCGGCTATTTTTATGGAGCCGTCCGCCTTCTTGACGTGCATAATCGGGGTCGCCCAACGTCAGGAGGCGACTGGCGTGATGATCCCGAGCGCTTGCAAACGTCTGAGTTCCACTTCGAGAGCTGGCTTGACGGCGAGTGGCACCGGGTACGCTTTCAAAAAAATCGGATTAAAATTCGGGTCGATGTCAATACTCACCGGTGCCACGTTGTAGCATCCAATCTCGTCCCGGAAAACGTTCGCGTGCCTCTGCAAAATAGATTCAAGTTCATTTTTATCTTCCTTGCTCGCCGAGCAGCGTGGAGCAGCATCTTCAGCTGCCGCAGCCTTGCGGGAAGCCAATCCACACGCAGGGGCAGCAATAATCGACGGCGAAAGCGGCTCGTCGCGCGGCGCAGGCAGCGGTTCCGTGTCGCAAGTTGGAGCGACGGCGGATGTGGAATCTGGTTCAGGATCGAGTGGATGCTTGGCTCGCCGGCGAATCGCACGTTTGCGAGCTGACTTCGATGGAACTCCCGGCTTGGCTTGATAAACAACAGTGCGCAGCGCTGCACCAGCGACGTCGAGGAGACCGAAAATATCCATCCAATCGCGGCCTAGCAACGGGACTTGGCCGTGCTCATTCACACACAACGGTAGAGTGAACGATTTTCCGTCGTATTCCACAGGAACAGTGCACACACCCGCCATTGGCAAAGCGTGGCCGTCGTACGATGACAGTTCTGTACCGAGCGATTGAAGTGGAAAACTCGAAAAGTGCTTTACGTACATCTCGCGACTAACGATCGTCGCTCCCGCTCCGGTGTCGATTTCCATCCAGAGGAGAATTTCTGCAATACGAAGCTCCAGTACCAAGGGTTTGGTGTGTCGGAGAGCCACTGCGTTCACCGAGTTCGGGGTTTGCAGTTCCTTCGTGCGGACGGCGTAAAACGTCAATTTTCGAGGTGCTGACATCGTCGTGTGATGAGCGCTCGCAGTCGATTTTGTTGCGCAACAATTGGGCTTAATGTGGCCCTAAACGCCGCAACCGTGGCATTTTGCAGTGCGAAAACGACACTCGTCCTGGCGATGGCCGGTTCTGCCGCAGTGTTTACACTTTTGTTTTTCGTGCTGCGGCTTCGAGTGGTCCGACTGCTGATGCTGCTGACCGGAGGTGCCCCTCGAGGGACGTTTGATGAGGTAAAACGGTCCTGTGGCTCTCGGAAATCAGTGGAAACGCAATTACAAAGTGCGGTTAATTCGCAACACGCGACCGCCATCTTTATTCACCGTGAGAACATAAAACAGTGGTCTGGGTTGAGGCTATATAATCTCAACCCCGATTACAGATCAACAAGGAGAACAAATCTATTATCACAATTGAATAGATTTATTCTTTACAATAAAACATAGGCTAAAGTAATGGATAAACAATACCAAACATAACTAAAGTATCGTCGCTTAACAAGCAGACGACGGGAACGCACGTTATCAAGTCGACACAGCCAATTGCGGTACAGAACAAGCTTATAGATAAAAATCAAATCAATTGGCTGACCATTCGTAACAATACAAGACAACGCGCTTGTTGTGCTTATTCGGAAATACACAACTGATAAACTTATCGCAAATCGTTCATCGTAAATCAACAAATCCCCCTTCGATGAACTACTTTGCTGCTACAAAAATATGCTCGCACAATGCGTCTAGTTTTGCGCGAGACAGCCACTTGGTCATAAGATCGGCCACATTAAGGGTTCCCGGGATGTGTCTGATTCGAAAGACACCCTTTTCAAACCAGTCGCGCACGAAGTGTAGTTTAACATCTATGTGTTTGTTTGCGCGATTCTCTATGCGATTCTTCGCATATTGGATCGCTGGCATTGAGTCAGCGTATACACACGGTATTTCCCGGTTAAACCCATCCACCATCACGTCAGCACCAAATATGCGCTCTAACCAAATTATTTCCTTCACACCGCCTACCACCGCCAAGAATTCGCTCTCCATAATGGAAAGTGCAGTGATGGTCTGCTTATGGCAGTTCCAAGAGATCGGGACGCCTCCCAGGTAGATGATGTGCCCACCAAAGCTCCGACGTTTGTCCTGGTCTAATGCGAAGGACGCATCCGTATAAACGGTCAAGTTTTCACTTTGACAGTTTCCAAGATTGATGGAATAATTTGGCGTATTCCCTAGTTATCGCAAGATTTGGAGCAGCATATTCACGTGTCGAGTCGAGTGAGTCTCGTTATATTGAGACAACACTATCACCGAAAACAGAATATCGGGTCTTGTACGACTTGCGATGAAAAGCAAACTGCCGACAAGAGACCGATACGGAAAACTCGAATTGACACGTTCCCCCGTTTGAACCTTTTGGATCATGGTGCCTGGGGTGCCAGGTACTCTAACACGATGACAAGAGTCGATCCCATATTGCTTGCACAACTTCGCAATATAAGCGCGTTGATGAATAAAGATATTCTCCCCGTCCCTACAAAACTCTATCCCTAACAAAAGGGTGACGGGGCCCAAATTGACAATCTCAAATGATTGTTGAATCCAATCCAAAACGCACTCCTCTGCTATGTTGTCTTTTGAAAACAATACTATGTCATCGACATAGAAAATAAGTATAGCGTCAGTCCCCAAGCTATACACGCAATTGAGACCCAAGACCGGTTCAAATCCAATTTCAATCAGCTGGTCGTGGAGTCGCTGGTACCACATACGACCAGACTGGTGAAGTCCGTAAAGAGATTTTCTCAATTCCCAACATTTGTGTTGGTTTTCAGATGTTCGATATCCCTTTGGAATATGGATATATTGCACTTCGTCGAGGTCCCCATATAAATATGCGGCCTTGATGTCGAGGTGTACGTCACGCCAGCCCCTCAGTACCACTAAGATACAAAAGAACATCATGACTAACACGAAATTGACTACTGGGGAAAATACCTCAGTAAAGTCAATGCCCGGCTTTTGCTTAAAGCCCTGTGCAACAAGACGAGCACGATATCTTCTAATCGTACCCGTGTGATCTCTTTTTAACTTGTAAATCCATTTTGATCCCAATAAGGTTTTGTCTTTAACCTGGTCTTTGTCGACTTCGACATAAACCTCACGCTCTTTGAAAATGTTTATTTCGTCCTCCATTGCGTTTTCCCAATCTGGTTTACTAACTCCCGTTACAGCCTCCTCATACGTGTCTGGCTCGACAGAGCAGCAACCAGCAAAACCAATAGTGACATCTTTGAAATTAAACAATTCTGATCTGTATTCGTATCCCTCGGTTTTACACCAACGAACAACCTCAACACGGCTGCGGAGCTTTTCGTGCTTTGGTGTGATATACCAAACATCAACTTTCCCAGCTGTTGCCCCGCTTTGACGTACAGTCTGCCGTCTTTGCCACAAAGTCATGTCTAAAGGCAACAATTCACTAGTTGAAGCTGTACGTTCGCCAGTGTCTTTCCCTTTTCTAGGCGGGTTGCGACGAGGGACTGTGGGTGACAATTGAGGTGATAACTGAGGACTTGCGTCCGGGTCCTCAACTTCCTCGTTTTCATCTCCGTCGTCGGGATAAATGTTGAAGAAATCCCTATTATCCCCCTTCGCCCCACCGATTTCGTCATCATTTATAACATTTAAATCCCCAATGATGTATTGCATTGCATCAACATAGTTGAAATCCTCAGGTGCCCCACCCTCAACGGGTTCTTCTTTCCCTTCTCCTTCAGGATATTCGGGTATGGGGTCGCCGTGGACACTATCTGTCTCCGAGACAGAGTCATCAAAAGAATCCTCACCCGACGAGTCTGAATCGTCAGTGAAAGGCGAGAGAGTCAGTTGGGGATTCTGGAGATTTTCATACCAGAAATTCTGTTCTAGAATTTTAACATGCTTAGAGAGGAAAACTTGGTTTCTATTCGGATCCCAAATCCGATACCCACGAGTGGTAGAGGCGTATCCAATCAAAGCCCCCGCCCATGCTCTCTCTTGCAATTTTCCAGCTCTGGTTTGTGAAGGGACATGTACATAAGTCAATGCACCAATGCACTTGACGTGGCGTAAAGACAATTTCTTATTGAAAAACACATTATAAGGTGTCCTCCCACCCAATCCCGCATGCGGAAACCGGTTCTTTAAATAAACGACAGAAACTGCGAGTTCTGCCCACAGGGATGGAGGAAGACTATTTTCAATCATTAAAGCTCTGATTCCACCAAGAATGGTCCGGTTTGTTCTTTCAGCGACCGAGTTCATCTCAGGGCTGTATGCGTTCGTTCGCATACACTTCAGTCCAATGCTACTGGCATATTCATCCCATTGTTTGGATACAAATTCCCCTCCATTGTCAGTTTTAATCGACTTGACTTTCCTAGAAGTCGTTCTTTCAATTTCGGTTAACCATTTCTTAAAATGGCCCAAAACTTCGCTCTTTTTCTTCATAATCATGATCCACATCAATCGTGAGAAGTCATCGACCATGACCAAATAGTAGTACGCCCCACCTATGCTCTTAACTGGTGAAGGGCCCCACACGTCTAAATGGACGATTTCTAAAATCCCTTTGGTCGAAATGTTCGCAATGGGGGGAAAACTGGCACGTGTGCTTTTCGCCCTCGAACAAGCATCACAACTCGACAATTCCGTGTTGGACAACTTTAAACCAAATACTTCAGTAGATTTGTTCAATAATGCAATTCCCTTCGCATTAAGGTGTCCCATACGGGAGTGCCAGATGTCCATCGTTTGGGGTTTGTCTGGTTTAATGGAAGCATCCTTTCCATCTACAACCCCATTTCCATTTGTTAAATTGTTTTGCACAATTGTTTTCAAAATTTTCGCATTCTTGGGCTTATTGCCCTTACTGGCCACTAAGCTAGTCTGTGTGTTGTTTAAAACACTCAGTTGTTGATTCGAAATTTCCATACTCGCATTGTTTGCAACGATCGCTGGCGCATTATTCGCAGTTTTCGCTTGCCCCTTAATTGCAGGTACAGGTTTCCCTGATTTACTCAAATTTTGGGTTAATGCAGTCTTAAAATTTAAATGGGTTAGTAAAGGATCAACAATTTCTTCACCCTTTAAAGGTGGACTAGATGCCACTGTTGCACTCTGTTGCGCAGACAATGCAACAGTGTTTACAGAATTTTTAGTATTAATTCGACAATTGACCTTGTACATTCTATCACTCGTACGTGTAGCCGTGATAGAAGGGTCGTTAATGTCCTGATCATAAATGAACATTTTTCCATTCTTAACCATTGTCGTAGCCCCAGCTTCGTCCGTGCGACCTAAAGAAATTAAATTCTTTTTGAAGTTGGGTGCATAATAAACGTTCTTCAACGTCAGTTCACGTGTACGTTGTCCATGAATCGAGATTAATGTCACATTTCCGATGCCCTCGATTTTCGACTTTCCGTCGCCTTGTTGCACAGAATAACCAGTTAATGGTTTAAAGTCCGAAAACCAGGATTTGTTAAACGAAAAATGGTCCGTCGCACCTGTGTCGACGTACCATTGCGAATCGTAGTTCGCATGTGACAATAACGACACTGCAACCGGAGGTTGCTCTTGACAAATCGCTGCAGAGAAGTAAGACACGGGGGAATCGCTGAAAATGTCCATTTGTGTGACGGCGGCCTTCTGCTGGCCTTTTCCACGATTTTTCCCTCGTTGACTTCCCCTGCTGAACTGTCCTATCGGGTTTCCTCTCGCAGCACCTTGTTGCTGTTTAGGTGGAGAAGGGCATTCCCGGGCGAAGTGGTTGGTTCCACCACAATTAAAACAGACACGTGGAGAACCGGAGACATTTCCACCCCGGCCACGTTGCCATCTGCCTTTGGTGAAATAGGCACTTGCATTATCCACCATGCCTGCAGGAACCCCAAACTCATCTGTTTGTTCATAAAGGCGATTATATTCGCCTAATAATCGTTCTTTGACGGCCTTGGACGTGAATTCTGGGTCTCCCCAGTGGTAGACAGTCTGCTTGACCGTTTCGTATTGATGTGGCAGCAGATCCAGGTACTGAAAAGCCAGGAATTCGTCAGAAATGTCCACTTGGATGTCCTTTAACTCCAGGGCTTTCCTGTCAACTCTTGCCAAGAAGACCATCATCTCTTCTTGCTCATGGAGTTTCAACATGAGAAATTCGTGACGAAGCCGGGCTTTGCGTGCCCTGGTAGTGGGCTGGTAAGCTGCTTTGAGCGCTTCCCAAACCTCTTTGGCCCCTTCGTGTGCCACAGCCACTACCTGTTGGGCTTTTCCACAAGCCAGACAAATGGTGGAGCGCGCTTTCTCCTCGCGCTTGTTAAACTCCCTGATTTCTTTCGCAGAAGCCGTGGCTGGCAAGGCTTTCTCCTTGCCAGTCACGTGGCCCCAAACTCCATACGACTGCAAAAGGAGTTGTATTTGGACACTCCAAGTCGAATAATTAGTCCCATTCAGTTTTTCCACATCCTTGTAATCGTCACGACAATCCCAACTTGCCATGTTGAGAAAATTCGGCGAAAGCAGAAGCACGAATCACTTTTCACAAAAAATTTCACCAATTCCCGCAGGAAAAACACACAAATATTCACGATGCACGTGAATATGTCGCACGGAGAAGCACAAATTTGCCCCCAAAAATTGAAGGCGAAAGGAAATACACTACTTCCCAAGGGGCACCTCAATAAGTGAGATGAAAAACCCAAATCTGGTCGCCCTACTAGCTTCCGACCGGCCCACCTGGGGGACGCGGGACGACTAGTTGGCCACGGACAAGCCCAGACTGGAATGAGACTGTACTGGGGCGACTGCCCGAAGGGTACAGAATATTCTAAGTGACCCGACACAAAAACCTTAATAAATAACAAAGTTTCACGAGAATCAATCAAAAAAATACACTTTTTGGTGTGAAGCTGGCCAGTTACGAGTTTCCCGCGTCGTAACTGGTTCCCACGTTGAATTAAACGTCGGCTTCACGTTGTCTTCGCACGGAACTGGGGCCGACGTGCAATCCGCGTACACACATCCGTGTAAGCGCGGAGAAAATCGACGTTGCGCCCGTCCGCGCCTTCGTACTTGCTTTCCTGGGTGCAAAGTACGGAAACAATTGCCCACACACACGCTTATCGTGTGCAGGACTTCTCGGTGAATCAATTCGTGTCGAAACGTCGTTTTTCCGTCTCTTTTCGACGAAAAATGGCCGCCGTTGCAAAATCGCCGATTCACGGTGATTTCCGTGATGAAAACACAGCAAAACGATTCGAAATGCGACGTTGTTCCGACGTATTCCTTCGCAAAATCGATGCGAGCATGTATCGGCTCGTATACACAGCTGGCGACGGGCTTCACTGCTAACCGCGATGAAGTCCAAACAAAAATGGCGCCGCCGGAGAAAATCCGTTATATCGGCGAAAAAACAGTTCAAATTATTCGAAATAAATGTTCCTTACACCGCTCCGTGTCGAATCCTTCGTGCAATCGTCCGCACACGTATTCCAGACGTTTGCCGCACCAAAAATTCGTTTTCACGACGAATTGGGCGGGCGCGCACTTCGCGACTTCTCGTAGTCGGAAAATGGCCGTTTCACTCGTCAATTCCACGAAATTGGTCGGCGTTGATCGTCGCCGATCCTCTGCTACCATTTGATGAGGTAAAACGGTCCTGTGGCTCTCGGAAATCAGTGGAAACGCAATTACAAAGTGCGGTTAATTCGCAACACGCGACCGCCATCTTTATTCACCGTGAGAACATAAAACAGTGGTCTGGGTTGAGGCTATATAATCTCAACCCCGATTACAGATCAACAAGGAGAACAAATCTATTATCACAATTGAATAGATTTATTCTTTACAATAAAACATAGGCTAAAGTAATGGATAAACAATACCAAACATAACTAAAGTATCGTCGCTTAACAAGCAGACGACGGGAACGCACGTTATCAAGTCGACACAGCCAATTGCGGTACAGAACAAGCTTATAGATAAAAATCAAATCAATTGGCTGACCATTCGTAACAATACAAGACAACGCGCTTGTTGTGCTTATTCGGAAATACACAACTGATAAACTTATCGCAAATCGTTCATCGTAAATCAACAACGTTTGCCTCCTTTTTGCGAGTTCGCATGTTGACGTGATGAATTTCCCGACTTGTGCAGCTGGTGTACGGACTGTTGCGCATCAACAAAACTGGACACGTCGGCTCCGGCGATTTCGGCGGAGGTAGCGACTTCGAGGGCTATTGCAAAGGTTAAATCTTTCTGCATACATAGCGTCTCTTGAACCTGCCGCATATTCAAACCGATCACGAACTGGTTCCGCATTTCGTCGTCTTGAGTCGTATCGAAGTCACAATACTTGGTGAGTGAGTGAAGAGCGGCTGCAAAGTCGCTCACGGACTCGCCTTTGTTGCGCTTACGAGCTCGAAAACGGACGATTTCACCTTGTTTCACCGGTCTAGGTTTCTGGTTTTTGATCATTAAGTCTGTGAGCTGCTTAAACGTTAACTCCGTCGGCTTCTTCGGTCTGGCGAGATCCACGAACTTGGCGAAAGTGGCCATACCCACACAGGCCAAAAGCGTATTCACTTTTTCCTTGTCGTCGACGATTTTATTGCAGGAGAAAACGCATTCGATTTGCATTAAATAAGTCTCCCAGTCGTCAAGTGGGTTGTACTTTTCGGGTGCCGCAACCAAAGGCATTTTCGAGCGATGAAGTCGGTAAAAACGAGCAAAAACTTACAATCAAAAGTTCAGGCCTAACGGTCAACGCGTGGTCAAAGACACGTGGTCAGTGGCGAAAAGTTCATCAGAAGATCCCAAAAAAGCACAAAAGTTCGTAAAGTAACTGGATTCGGTGATTACCATCTCTCGTCGCCAATTGATGTGTTCTTTGGTCTCGATGAATTGTTATAAAAGTTGTGATAAGTGGAAGTCGGTCAAGAAGCAGCCATGTTATACGGTAAAATTAACATAAGTGATTTATTAATCGGAAGTAATACAGGGGGCGCTGCGGAAAGCAGACGCGTCATGAAATATGCATAAACAAAATGGAGTTCGGACACTCCACAAAGGATTTCTCAAGATGGCGTCCTAAGTTCCGCGTGGTCGGCAGAACAATGGTGGCGTCTGGAGATGGCGTTAATTCGTCACGGATTCGTCGTTTACGGACGCGGTGGAATGCTCTTTCGAGTCTTCTATCCGTGCCTGTTGTCTAGGGGTTACTTCTAGCGTCTCAAGGCTCTGACCAGGAACTGGGGTTCCTTACAGAGCTCTCGGACACTTCGGTGGCGGAATAACCGTGGGGCGGTTATTCGATGTGAATTCACAAGGGCTATTTTCCTGCTTTTCGCGGAAATAGCACTCAGGTAAATTCGTGAGAGTTACAGTTGCACTTGACTCAGCGATCCTCAATCAATCCTAACTTGTACTTGAAGTTGGCCTGACGGTGAGGTAGTTGCTGTGTTCTTGGTGTCGTTTGTGTAAGTTCTGATTTTAGGCGGGAAATTCCACCTTTTATGGGTCAGTGTGAGGGGCCAGGCACAGCCAATGGGGGCTTGCCACGACCACCTCACTTCCCTCGGGGCACACACCTGCTCAGGGAGAGGCGGAGCCAACACAATGGAAACGACCCGTCTATTGTAGTGACTCAAAGGGCAAATATTCGCTCGAGGGGGGGGGGAATATTTAACCCCTTTGCTCACCACACAGTCAACTCGTAAATATGACAAATAGTGATTAAACTTACGTAGCTGGGTCTTCTGTGAATCAAATTCATTTAAAGTTGGCCTGACGGTTGAGGTAATTTGCTGTGTGCTGTTGTGTATTCTTGTAAGTTCTGATAAAGTCGGGAAATCCCTGAGCTTTATAAAGTAGGGTCAGGTAGCGATTGCAACCTATGTATGTTGCAGTCTGCTGCCTTCTTCATCAGGCCTTTCAAGTGGGCCACAGAGAAAAAACAATCCTTCTGAATTATAACACAGAAAGGGGTCACCCACAGAATGTCTCAAACTGACTTCTGGGTCACCTCAAGGCGGAATAACACAGCAATCAACTAGAATTCCCAAGTGGTCTTTCTGATTCTGAACAGAAAACAAATGGCCAAGTAAAAAAAGGGGAGACATGCTACCCCTTTTAATCCCTTCATTAAAAAGTACCCATTTTCATTCCCTCTTTAAAAGGGGGAAAGCTTGAATATAATTAAGAGATAACACTTTTTTAATTGGGACTAGATATGGTCTTACCTACTGCAATATGGGGATTTACTACAATGGAAGGGATGCATACTCATGTAAGAACAAGACAAGGACTCCAGATTAGTGGGTTTTGGCCTTTAATCCATTGTCGAGGGGTTGCTGTCTCCTGTCTCCCTTGTGTGGCAGTGTTATTGGGCAAGCTACACCAGCAACCAACCTGTCACAAACAAAGCCTGAACCCCATAGGTGACGTGGTCGATCACTCTGGACGAACATTCTGTCGTACTCACCTCGTATGACCCATGTAGCGGCTCATGGCGGCTGCAACAGGTATACCTTCCTGTCACTGAGCGTCACAGTGGTGAATGGTGAGAAGAGCAGAGTCGGCAGTAGGCAGGGTTTCCTCGGGACCACGACAGCGCACACTTTTCTCCCGTATTGCACACGTCCTTTCTCTCTGCTCTCCCAGCAACGTCTCTTTCTCACCACACCACTCATTTTAGACTAATTGAAAACCTGATCCAAGTGGTAGTCATGAAAATTCTGTTTATTTTTTTACTAGGACCCAAAAATTATTTTGGGCCCTAAACGTAGCTAGATCAGGAGATTTTTGAACTAATTGAAAAAAAAAATTTACGATTAATTTTAAGGTAAGTTGGCATGTTTTTACTTTTAGCATGCAAATGTTTAGGGAAACGGTTGCACCCTCTCTGTTTCCTAGTTGGAAAGAGCTAGGGGTTACAAACTTTCTTAATGTTTCATTGAAACAGAATGTCGCCAAGTCGCCAACTTTGCAAAGTTACTAAAGTTCCTAAAGTCATTATCGGTTTTTCTCGCTTTTCCGTGTCACAACATCAATAATTCAACCCACAATTTTCCAATTAACTCCTGAAATGCCTGATTAACAAGCAGCGGATAGAGAACTATACTTATCTATAATCAACCAGTACGTTGCTGGGAAACTAAGTATGAATACACACGTGTTGTTAGTTCACCTTGACCTCAGCAAGAGTCGAACAGCAGAAACTACAGCTACCAATTCAATTCTAAAACACAAAAAATCTCTTTGGCATACAGGATTAATAAGTTTATTTCCACTTATGTAAACATCATAAATGTAATTATTAATCACTCAATCCTTTATACTCAATTGGTGTGCGAATAACCTAAAGAATGAAAAGGAACAGAAAACTACGTCTGTCAATTCATCAATTAATGAGAGAAGATGAGAACAAACCGAGCTGCGGTTTAACTGGTTTAAATGACTTCATTAACAGAAAACGACGTTTGAGCAAGATTCACGCTTTATGGCTTTTTTTGTTATTATTTTGCACCTGCATTCTCACTTACCAAACATACAATAGTGTAATGCATTACTTAAGTTATCCTACGGCTGTAGATGTGTCGAGTAGATCGGATGACATCGTTTTACCATACATCATGATCTGCAGTACGAATACAAAAGAAATGGCCAGGCTTTGGAATAAAAGTAGTGAATTAGATAAATCAGGTCGAATCAATCCATTGCATTGCACAAACATGATGAAAACTATCATGGCAAGTCCAACCTACAAAATGGATGAAGTTTGGAAAGCAACTAATTTGACACCAGAAATAGTGAGCATCAAAATAAAAGTAAAAAAAAAGCAAAAATCAAAAATTATCATAAAGAATAAAATCTAATCAGTTACTTTCTGCAGGGATATTCAAACGAAAGCTTTGTCCAGAAGGAAATGGACAGCCCATTTGGAATGTGCTCAGCATTTTGATTCGGTAAGTGATTAATCAACTGCCTTCCTTTTTTTGCTTCACTGCATGACCCAATGTGGTGTGTTTGTGGCTCGGATTGTGTCGGATGGAGTTGGATATTGCTGGATGCGAAAATGGATGGAGTCGAGAAGGAGGCATCACACACGGAAGTATTTACATAAGTGTTTTATTTGCATAGAAATTATAGGTGGCGCAACATGCGCTTTCGCACATCGCAAGAACACGACGTGCGTGATGTGCGTCACAAAATATCAACAGAAAGAAATGGAGTGTACTGTAAAACACTCCACAATGAACTTAATATTGTTAATCCTTGGCGCTGTTTTTTCAGTGTCCTATATGTTTAATTTATGCAAATAAAATCACTTGTAATTTTACTGTAACAAAAGACCGTTTCGTCCAGTCGTTATCCGCTATTGTGAAATTGCATTGAGTACGAAACTTACAATGGCTAAAAGTAAAATAATCTTCTTTCCACTGTGTTTAGAAAAGAATTCTAGTAAATCGTTTGTTGGAAAACTACTAACAGTGAATTTTGAAAAGTTTTATCAAGACGTCTGCCCAAAAGTTGCATACATGGTAATATAAAAAAAAATTACAATCCAATAGCAACAAAAGAAACAAAATTTCTTTTCTTTTTTTCGCTTATAGATTAGGCTATCATTATATAATTTTGGAAAAGCATACATCGTTACATATAAACCTAGTGGTAAAACAGTAAAACTAAGTTTGAGTTATGACAAAGTAAAATTTAAACTCGATCAAAATGAAACAACTATTCTAAGTCTCCTTTATAATTTAGTACGTGTTTCTCGATTCATCAAAACGCCCGTGCTCAAGTGAAAAAGAATACAGAGGTTGCTACCAAAAGTGCTTGTTCAAAAGATTAGAAAACAATCTAACCTGCAGGTAAAAGAAATTTTTTCCTAACTAACCCAAAAAATGACATTTTATGCAAATTTACTAACAAATGATGCTAAAAGTTTTTGGTAAATCAAATAACTTAAGCACTGCACTTTTGCTCAAAGTCAAAGCCACTGAACAAAACCATCCTAAGTTCATTAAATTCTTATTTTTTCTTAAGATTTCCTTTTCTGAAGATGAATTTACCTCTTTGTGAATGTTCAAATGCTATACACGATCAATACGGCATTGTAAATAAATTAATTGATACCACAGACGCAATTACTACTTGTGATTGTCGACCTCCATGTCAGCATCTGTCTTTTACACCCTACACAGACTCCGGCAAAGCAGATGATGAAAAAATAATGTCTTTCACTTTATCACTAACCAATGATAAAATTACCCTGTATCAAGAGCGGTTCACTTACGACGTTATTGCTTTACTGTCTGATTTAGGCGGCAATTTGGGACTATTTCTCGGCCTATTGTTACTTTCATTACCTGAAATCACACGGTATTTATATTTTGTTATGACAACTATGCGCAAAACTACCAACCTTGATAAGGTTCGACAATTCTATGAGAAATCCAAGAAAGATGTTACTGACAGTGAAGAGAAAACTAACGGAGTTTTAAGCAAGTTTAAGTTGCTGCTGATTGTAATTAGTGCAGGATTCACTCTATACTTGTTGCAACGTCGTTTAAACTACTATCTGAAAGATCCTATATCAAAAATCATTACTATGGATCAACGGCGCCACTTAGAGTTCCCATCCGTCACACTGTGTGGTGAAAATCGCAGTGATGAGATGGAACAAGCCAGATTGCAGTTAATTAAACAGACAAACAAAACTTGCAATGACATATCACCGTGGCAATTGGTCAACAATAAATTGTCATTAGAAGATATTTGGAAGACCCTAAATATCCATCAAACAATGAGTGTTAAGGACGTGTACACCAAGGTATACAGATTTAAAAAACCTACAATACAAAGTGTATAAAATATACATTTACTGCATTATTATGGATATGCAACATTACTAAACATAGCAATGAGTCTCGTCCCACTTCCATTTGGTTATTGTTCACAAGTTAACACAGGTAATTTACATGGAAACGTGAAGTGATCTCGGTTTCACCAATGTAAAACTAAGGTCGCTGATGCTTTTGCAAAGACTTATACTTAAAATAGCGCAGGTCGCTGTTCCGGCGTCTAATTGGAGTTGAACGCGGGCTTCGGTCCGCGTTACGGTGCTCGTTCCGGCAGTTGTCGAAATGTCTGGTTCCTCGGCAATTGGCGTGAGGGAAATCTCTCTGCTCGTGCGAACGGGTACGATCAGATTTCCGACAAATCAAACGAGAATTCCCATGTTAATTCTATGTATGAGTTCAGCAACGTTGTGGCGATTCCTTCCTTTGTTTCACTGCAGTTGCGGCAGTGAAAGAGCGTCGAAGCCGTGACTGACTGGAAATAGACTCTTTTCAGGTGAAGAGTTTAACTCTATCTTTTGGTAGAAGATATAACCGAATGTGTCTTGAAATATCTGGCTGATATTTCAAGAGATGAATCTAACTCAAACAAATAACTAACAATCAATACTAAAGTAATTTCAAGTTTAGCAGTTATTTTTGTAAGTTCTGGTTTGTTCAAGTTCTGGAGTCATAATGATTTTCCAAAGAGGATTCCCCTCATGCTAACAGGATGTAGCATTTCCTGTAGCCCAGATTTTCCCTGGTTCACATGAAAATCATAGGGGCTACATCCTGTGAACCCTGGATATTTCTGCAACCCTTTTAGTACTTACTGTATTTATTTATTTATTACTAAATTACATAAACCAAATATTTTAAAGGTCATAGGAAGTGAAAAATAAAAATTGACAAGAAGATTACTTATGCCATTATTAGACCAAACCCGTTGTTCTTCAGTGATCAATTGTTTCCAGATTATTATATCGTTTGTTTTAACTTTGAAAAATCGTTATACGTCCTCCATTTTTAGTTTACGAAAGTTTCAAAAAGTTGTCGTTGGTGGCGCTTTTTATGACGTCATCAGCGACAAACAAACAGCTTTTTAGCACCTGATTTCACTCAAAAAAATTTTATTTTTATTTTTATTTTGCATAAAATTGAATTTTTGGTGCATATTTTATGCGCATAAAACACATTTTATTTTGCACAAATATCCGGGGTCTAGTTATATCTTATAACGAATCGATTTTTCGGGTCCCTTGCGATTCTTTATCAAAAGTCTCAAATGTACTGTATTGGAGCCCAGATCCCTACTATGCATAAAATTATTATTTTTTTTAGATAAAACGAACCATGTAACAGCAGAGGTTACAATTGCTCTCATAGATCTTTTTCCTCCAGAAGTTTGTGAACAACATCTATGGGTAATATCAAAATACACTTATTTTCGAAAAAATAGTTAATTTTAAGCAAAGAAAAATGTACGCGGATCTCGATTAGTATGCGGGGAAATCTAGATTTTGTAATTAGAACACCCTCATTCTATTAAAAGACTTGCGGTAAATCTAAATTATAGACTAGCCAAATTTTCTGGTGTGAAAGCGGTATTACTATACTCTGATCAACTACAAGGTTGTATGTAACTTACCTTCTCCCATTGGCCAAGTCTCATTACTCATATGTGCTACCACCAAGAAAAGTAGTTTTTGTTATTTTTTATTTTTTGGATGATTCTGATGATTAAAATATTAAAATTTTATTTTTTATTTTATAATAAAATATTTTTTCTATTTATAAAATATAGTTTTATGCTGTTTTTATTTTAAAATACATGTATTTGTTCAGTTAGTTCAGTTTATTGGTTGTTTTGTCAGGAAAGCAAACAGTTTTTGAATTTTTTCTTCTCTATTACAAGTGGAGTGTCCTACTCCATCGGTCAATCTTGACCAATCGTTATGTTTTGGCGCTTTTAAGAGTAGCGCCACCTATATTGTAATATCAGAATAAACCAGTCATTTTAGTTTAACTTAGCTGACATGTTGCTTTCTTGACCACTAACTACATCAACGATAAATACACAACAATTGGCGACGAGAAGGATCGCAATCGACGACCCACAACCAGATGCTGCTTCGTATCAACTTTATTTGTGAGTTTTTGATCGTTTGATGAACTTTTTGGCCGTTTTTGACCGTCGCTGACCACGCCGTCCCCGAAGTAGGCCTAGTCGTTCCGTGCTTCGAATTTTCGCGTTATTTGTGCCGTATTCCGCCTCCTTGCCATCAAGATGTCGGCGTTGAAAGGCACGCTTCGTGAATACGATTCCGGTGATGATTGGGAACTTTATTGTTTGCGTATGGCGAGTATTTTCGCCTGCAACAAAATAGTTGACGATTTGGAGCAGGTTCACACGCTGCTCGCGTACGTGGGCATGCCGACGTTGAAGCTATTGGTGTCGCTTACAGCACCCAAGAAGCCGGCCGAATTCAAGTACGACGAATTAGTGGCGCTCATGCAGAAGAACGCGCGCCCGAAGCCGCTCGTTTTGGCCGAAATACGTCGATTTCATCGGCGTGATCGCCAAGCAGGTGAGACCGTCACTGAATATTCTTTGGCTCTCCAAGATCTCGCCCAAAATTGCGACTTTGGTGAAAATAAATCGGACGAGCTGCGAAATCGATTTTTATGTGGCCTGCAAAACGAGCAAGTCCAACACGCCTTAACACTGAAAACTGACTTAACTTTTGACGACGCCGTTGCTTTTGCGGCTTCCGCTGAGGTGTCATCGAAGGAATTTTCGACTATTGCTGCTCAGAATACTGCTGCCACTCCTGTGCATAAACTCCACGAGTCAAAGCCGCGATACGAGCCGAACAGACGAGGCGGGAAGCGTTTCGCGAAGAAAAATGTTGCCTTTCCAACTCCACACCAACCATCCAGTAAAGGAAATGCGTCGGGGTGCTCGGCTTGTGGGAAATCGAACCACTCGCGCGATTCGTGTCGTTTTCGAGACGCCAAGTGCCATGGCTGTGGAAAGACTGGACATATTCGTCCGGTGTGTCGCTCCCAGATTCCGAAATCGAATTCCACTCACGTTGTTCGCTTTACCGACGATATGGACTTTTATCAAGTCCGCTCTGGTCCTGCAACTGCAGTGAATTCCGTGTACTTGCCACGTGTGAAGCCAGTCATGATAACTATTTGTATCGATGGTGTCAATCTCGATATGGAGATGGACACTGGGGCAGGTGCTTCAATTATTGCTTTGGATCTGTATTTAAAACATTTTTCTCATTTTCCATTGCAGACCATTCCGTGCAACATGTACACGTATTCAGGCGACCAAATACAGATGGAGGGGGTTATCGAGGTTCCAGTCAGGTTTAAAAATCGAAATTTTCAATTGCCGCTCTGTGTCGCACGGGATGGTCCAGTTCCGTTGTTGGGCAGAGGTTGGTTGTGTATGTTTGGACTCCTTTCGAAAACTGCCGAAGCGGTCGGCGCGAAAATTTACAAGACCGATTCCGTTGCTCCCAAACCCGAGGTTTTAGATTCCACTTCAGCCAAAGCTTTGGAAACGCTGTTGCTGAAGCATGAGCACACTTTCCGAGATGAAATCGGTCGCTTTAACAAGTCCACTGTTCACATTGACGTTGATCCGGCGGTACAGCCAATTTTTCTAAAAGCCTATCCAGTTCCCATAGCAGTTAAGCCGCTGGTCGAGGCTGAGTTGGCGCGCTTACAAGCGCTGGGTATTATTTCCCCGGTTGCATCATCACGTTGGGCAACGCCCGTGATGCATGTTAAAAAGTCTGACGGCACCATCAAATTGGCTGGTTGCTATAACCGGACAATTAACAAAGCTATTTTTCCCAACTCATATCCTTTGCCTCTATTTGCAGATGTGACCGCCAAGTTGTCGGGAGGGGAAACTTATTCAGTATTGGATATGAATTCAGCTTTCAATCAATTGGAATTAGATGAGGAGAGCAAAATGTGTTGCACAATTAATACTCATTTGGGCCTTTTCAGAGTAAATAGGTTGTTTTATGGCATTTCATCCGCTCCCGCTCTATTCCAGCAAACGATGGACCAGTTGACAGCCAAGGTGAATAGTGCGCAACCATTCATAGATGACTCCGCCGTGACAGGTGCGACCAACGCGGTTCACCTGCAAAATTTGGACGTGCTTTTGACGACGTTCGGTGGAGCCGGTCTCACGTTGAATCGCCGGAAGTGTCACTTTTTACAGCAATCGATCCAGTTTTTAGGTTTAAACATTTCTAAACTAGGTATTTCCCCGATAGATTCAAAGCTCGCTCCACTCAGAGATGCAAGGCGCCCCAGTGATGTAACCTCTTTGAAATCGTTCCTTGGTCTCATCAATTACTACGGTCGCTTTGTTGCAAATTTGTCTACTCTGCTCGAACCGTTATATCGTTTAACACGTGACGATGTCGAGTGGAAGTGGACAGAGGAGCACGAGTCCACATGGAAAAAGGTTAAGGTTGCTGTGTCCACTGAGTCGGCACTAGCCCACTTTGACCAGTCCAAAAAATTATTCTTGACGGTTGATGCTTCCCCGGTAGGTGTGGGAGCATTCCTTTCTCATCTTGATTCCGATGGTAATCACAAGCCAATTGCTTTTGCGAGTTCTCTCTTGTCGGCCGCGCAGAAGAACTACGCACAGATAGAGCGTGAGGGATTCGCCATTATTTATGGCATTAGGAAATTCCATCACTATCTGTTTGGGCGTCGTTTCTTCCTGCGTACGGATCACAAACCCCTTGTCTCGATATTCGGAGAGAAAAAAGGATGTAACCAGATCGTGGCTGCACGACTGCATCGTTGGGCGGTATTTTTATCCGCATATGATTTCATTATTGAACACGTGCCTGCTGTGGACAACGCCATTGCCGATGGCTTGTCTCGTAATCCACAACCGAGTGTGGACAGCAAAGAAGATTTGGAAGTCGGCATTAACAAAATTTATTCTGCTTTCATTTCAGATTTCCCCATGACTGCTACTTCTCTGAAAGCTGCTTATGCAGCCGACGAAGTATTGCAAGCTGTTTTGCGACATGTTCGCACCGGATGGGAATCACGCACGCCGGACACCGCTGAATTTTATAAACACCGGGACTCGTTCTCAACCTTTGACGAATTTTTATTTCTCTCTGATAGGTTGGTGATCCCGAAAACTGTCCGTCGTTCGGTGTTGGTCGAGCTCCACGCAGGTCATTACGGCATTGTCCGTACCAAATCGTTGGCGCGAGCCACGGTTTGGTGGCCTGGAATCGACGCTGACATCGAGCGCACAGTTAAGAGTTGCGATGTATGCCAGCGAAGCTTGCCCGATCCGCCCAAATCAAACACCGTCAGTTGGCCAGTTCCAGACCAGGTGTGGGGACGGGTGCATCTCGATTTCGCCGGTCCGTTTCACAACTCGATGTTCCTGCTGGCGGTTGACGCCAAAACCAAGTGGTGCGAAGTGCGTAAGATGTCAACAACGACCGCCGCCGCCACTATTGACGTGATCAAGTCTTGGTTTGAAAATCACGGTTTGCCGTTGCATTTTCACACCGACAACGGACCACAGTTTACCTCGCAGGAATTTCGCCAGTTCTTGGCGATAAATGGAATTCGTCACACTCTCTCACCGCCATACCATCCAGCTACAAATGGCGCGGTTGAGGGTTTCGTGAAGACTTTTAAAACCCAAGTTGATAAATTTCTAACCTTGAATTTTTCCTTGTCGGATGCCGTATCCCGTTTCATCGCGTCGTATCGCACAACACCTCACGCTACGACGAAAGTTTCACCAGCTGTCGCCTTCCTTCAGCGTGAAATGCGGACCCGACTACATTTGCTGAATCCGCGACTTCTACCCGATGTTGATCAGATTGACATTCCGCGCCGTTTTGAAGTCGGGGACCTTGTGTTCGCGCGGGATTACCGTGGCACTCCTAAGTGGATACCCGGTATAGTTAAAAAGAAGACTTCTTCATCTACTTACGATATTGAAGTCGCTCTCGACGTGACGTGGAATCGACACATTGACCAGTTGCGACGTCGCGCAGATCCGAGTTTGTTGCCACAAAATGGGGGGAAAGATTGTAGAAGTTCTCTTCTTCCTTTTTCCATCACTTCTCAACCAACTGCACCGCCTGTACCTGTGCCTGCGCCCGTGCCTGATCCGCTGCTCACCATTCCACCCGTTATCGTACCACAAAATGTTGCTCCAACACATGCACCACCGCTGCCCGTTCGTGCGCCATCGCCACCTGCAATTGCTGGCCCGAGTGCTCCAGTTCCTTTAGCGCTTAGCCCTCGACCAGTCCGAAACAGGAAACAAACGGACTTTTATGGTTTTCCACCGAATTGATGTTTGTGTTTGTGTTTAAATTAATTGATCTCATTTTGTGTTAGTTTAAATTCCATACTTTGTTCTTTATTAGCCTTTATATACATGTGTTTAATGTTTAATTTGTTTTATTCCCTTCTTGATTTATAATTGGTGTTTCTCCCAATTAAAGGGGATGTTGGAGTGTCCTACTCCATCGGTCAATCTTGACCAATCGTTATGTTTTGGCGCTTTTAAGAGTAGCGCCACCTATATTGTAATATCAGAATAAACCAGTCATTTTAGTTTAACTTAGCTGACATGTTGCTTTCTTGACCACTAACTACATCAACGATAAATACACAATAACAAGTGTCTCTACATGTAGTGCAATTCTGGTGTTTTGATCTACTTTTTTGTACCGATGCACAAGTGAAATGGCTCAGCCAATGGGAGAATGTACAGTACAACCTTGTAGTTGATCAGAGTATAGCAGGTAAGATAATATCACAAGTCGACTGCTTCGGCACTTCCCATTGGTCAAGAATCGATAAGTGGTGTTTTTTCATAAATCTAGGTGATGCTTTCAAACACTGATTTTATATTAATTTAACCAAATTCTATCTAAATCCAATTACAAACATTTTCAGTTTTTTCTAAATAACCCAGAAGATGAAGTCAATATATTAGCACCCATGTTTATGACCTATGGCTCTTTCAGTGTATTTGCTCTTCGTATATCTAAGGTAACATTCGGGTGCATATTAAACATACAAAATTAAAAAATTAAACCATGATTATGTTATCAAATAGACCATTCGAAGAAATACAAAACTCAACCCATGTGAGCAAAACAAAACTGCTTATTTCATGTGTCAAACTGCCTGCACGCAGAACAATTTATTTCACAGGATCAATTGCAGGTATTGTTGTCGTTCTTCTAGCAAATGCTGATAATATTTGAGTGTAATCTAGTAATCATTCCTTCCTTCCATCAATACTGTTATAAAATACTATGGTTGTTTCAGATTGCCGTACATGTTATCACCAAGTTTGGCATCTTGCAACACGATGGAAGACATTACTCGTGCCCATTCCCAGTATTTTAGCAATTACAATTACAATCAAAAAACCTGCAAATGTAAACAACCCTGCAAAATTACTTATTACCAAACTATCGAGCATGAAACTAAAATGAAATATAATCAATACACATTTATAACGCTTCAGCTAGCTGATAGCTTCGACGAGTCTACAATAGACGACCTAAATTATCCAATATCTTGCTTGTTAAGTGATGTCGGCAGCATTGTGGGATTAGCATTCGGAATGTCAATACTTTCTTTGCACATTTATCTTTTAAAAATTTATAATTGGCTTTGCCTCAAACTGGGTGGTCAATATTGACCACCAAGCTGAAGGCATTCTAACCTATTTGGACATGAAAATATCTTAATTCCATTGGTAGCAATTCGCCTTTTCAACCATATTGTTGTGCGGATAATCCACACCGTAAGCTGGCTGTTTTAGACGCCCACATTTAGATAATTAGTACGGTTGATCCAAGGCTACTTGAATACTATAAGGTTGCGCCATCTGGCGAAAAAATAGCAATTTTGCGCGCATCGATCTGCGCACAACGTGACTGATGGGACCTTGATGTCACAGATTATAATCTGTATTGTTGTATCACCGGCAATTCATGGCGTCAAATTAAATTAAATTAAATTGAATTCACACGCATGGAATTAGTCTCAATTTTATTTTATTTTATGTTAACATAAAATTCGAGTATTAACTCTCTGTATTAAATATCCCTAGCAATCTGATATCACATACCAGTATACAGGGTGTTTCGTTTAAGATGCCCAGTCAATTTCCAGAATAAGTATATGCTTTTTTAAAAAACCAAGCAGACTATCCTATAGCAAAGTAGGGATTACGAATCCAATGATGTAATCAAATTTTATGCCAGACATGCAACAATGCACTTTTCATTCGCTAACTCGTTAACCGGTTGAGATAGAGCAAAATTTCCAATTACAAAGTTGTTGAGATCATCAAATTAGTACTGTCCAACTTATCTTAGTCATCTTAAGTTAATTTTTTTCATTTTAAAATGAAAACAAGTCAGCTGAAATAAAGCCAGCCATTGTGACAAAAATTAAATTTCTACTGCAAAAGTACTGAATTTGTTCAATAAATGTATTCAAATTTGCATTATTATACAAGTAAACAAGAAAAACCACTGTATTTTTTTAATGCCTAAATTATTTTATTTTCTAAGAATAAAAAATTTCAATTTGCTGATTTGTTTTCCTTATTTTTAAAAAAAAAACAGTTAACTTAAGATGACTAAGATAAGTTGGATAGTACTAATTTGATGATTCTCTACAACTTTGTAATTGGAAATTTTGCTCTATCTCAACCGGTTAACGAGTTAGCGAATGAAAAGTGCATTGTTGCATGTCTGGCATAAAATTTGATTACACCATTGGATTCGTCATCCTTACTTTGCTATAGAATAGTCTGCTTGGTTTTTTAAAAAAGCATATACTTATTCTGTAAATTGACTGGGCATCTTAAACGAAACACCCTGTATATTTAAGGACTTTTACATACGTCATTAGTCCTATTGAAAACGTCACGCTTTTCGACCTACGATGTCAAAGTAAGCAGAATGCACCCCCCTGCGGTTGATCTGGCTTTTGATTTCGAACACGATGCAGCTGACACATGGCCAACAGATAAGCTAACCAAAAGCGAGTAGTTATGTTCGCTAAATTACCACAAGTTGCCACCAGGGTGCCTGATATAAAATGACTGCACGATAATCTTTATTTATTAAAACATCATATTTAAAGCATATTTTAAGTCTTATTTACGTGTCAGACATAAATAGATAAACAAATAAATGAATACATAAATAAAATAAGTTTCTACATAATTTTCTATACCATTCTTCATTAACACAGGCCTCTAATGTATAAACGAAATGATTAACGTGCCTAACATTCGCCGTAATTACGATGCTGCTCTATGTTTTAATTAAATTTGTGACAAAAATAGGACGAGGTAAGGATTTTGATTATTGTACGTAAGTTTAATCGTTACATTAATTTTAGATCTTAGTTTCCCTAAGATGGTGTTAGCAAAAGTAAATAAATTGCTTCGCGCTTTCGCCCACTGTAGAGTGCAACCATTCCGAGCATGATTAGTTTTTTTATTCTTAGTATTAATTTCTTTCTATTGCAACTTGCGAGTACAATATTCGTTATTAATTAGAAATTAGGATGGGATTTATTCGAAGAATTTATAAAAATTTTATACTAGGCGCATTTAACCTCATTCATAAAATCGTTGTTATTAAATATAAAATTTACACGTTTAATTTAGCATTTATAATTGTTTTACAATAATACGTGCATGTCCTTTTATCCCAGAAGTAAATGTTTTAATTATCGTATTCTTTACACCACAGAATGCATGTACAAAAATTTATATTCTTGTAGTCCAATTGCGAGTTCTTAATCATTATTCGTTTCTAATATAATGGTATTAATTTTTTAAGCTCTCCATTCGTCTGAATATTGATGAAACAGAACATAGTCCATCTTCAAATCATTACTGCGCAGCCATCTTACAAGGCGAATCGCACAAGGGCGAATCTGGCCATTCTTACGAATGGCGAATTTCTAGTTTATTCTGTCCAAAAGCAGTCCCAATACGTTGAAAGGCATTAAAACCAATCAAAAATGGACAAAAACAGTTACAAGGCATTGAAAACCGATTAAAAATAAAAAAATCCTTTAAAAAGCAATATAATTCGTTTTAAAAGTTGATAAAAATCGGACCACTGCTGTTCGGATGACCGGTGTTTCGATAATCGATGCTCTACTGTTCTTGAAAATCACAAAACCAACATCACTAAAATGATAATTCAATTTCAATCAGTGGCCTATTAATAAGTCACACCTGGCCTTAAAAAATTGATTTTTAAATGAAATCAAACTATTTCCAATTTCGTGTGTAGGAAATTGTTTTGATTCTTACTTGTCTGACATCTAGCGGCGAGTTAACGAATTGAACGACTCGGTTTCCAGGTTCCACGACTCACCACCGAAACCAAAGCGAGTCCTAATGTGATTTTTTTGTTGTTTAAACACAATTTTTGAATTATTTTCGGTAATATTTTCAGAAAAATAAAAAAAGCGAGTGAAAACTGCATCAAAAGTTGCCATTTATGTTGAAGTATTTGCTGGACGAAAACGAGGTCCGAAGGACAATGGCGCGCCACGTTCACCCGTAAACAGTAAGGGCATTTTTGCCTTTTCACGTTGTTGTCTACAACGTTGCATTAATTAATCGAAATCGAAATTTGTCGTAACCTTGATTCCGGTAAATAAACTTACTACAATATCTTACAATAAAACCTTTTATTTCACACTTCAATTATTACAAGAATGATACTTAAATGTTGTTGGTCTCGGATCCTTGTCGGTCGGATACGGTTGTTGCTGCACGGCAGTCTTACACGTGGCTTCTGTTGTCTAGGGTAATGGCGTCTGGCGAAACACGTGTTCGCAAACGCTTCGCTTTGGTAGATATTACAATCGTAGATTTGCTACGATAAATATCTTTGGCTTGTTGTTATAGATGACTTGGGCAACGGGCATCGGTCCTCTATCAATCCGTGGAGTTCGGCCTGAAAGGTGAGGTGTTGATGCTATGTTGCGGCTGGATCTATAAGTGGGGTTTCCGGTCAAAACACGGGTTTAAATGACCCCGGGAGACCGGAAATGACGTATTCGCATAAATTCGGAGAATTATGCAAATTTATGACGTCGTTACGTCAATCCCGCAGAAACGGTGAAACTAGTAAAGCTAGTTTTCCCGTAATAATCTGATAGTCGATTTATTAGAAATACTAAAACACTATTTATTAGATCATAAATAATTAAAACACTTTTGTGACCTCGTGGTCACCACACGTCCCCTCCTCAGCAATGTTGTTGTGGGATTTACAATTAAAATAACAAACATTGCGAAAAAACTCAAAGTTAGAATTCAGTTCGCTCCTTTCTCAGGTGGTCCCTGGGGAGCATCCGGAGGCGGAGGTGGAGGTAGTTCTTCGGTTGCAGGTGGTTTAGCCATCTTCGAAGTTGCCGGTTTAGCGAGCGGCGGAGTGGAAGTAAGGCGAGACGAGCGATCGCTGGGGTCCTCGAACTCTCCGATAAAATATCGGTCGTGACCTCCAACGGGCTCGTGCGCTGCGCCGACTCGTTCGTGGATCCAGATACGTGAGAGGAAGGGGGCCAACCCTTGGTTTGTGTGATGTATCCTCTGGGCCTCGGCTGGGTTCTTCGGGGCGCGGTGTGCTCGTAACAGCCGCTGGTGTTGAATGAAATCGACGCCCGGACCTGCTTCAAGAGTTCGCTCCATCCATGAGTAGAGCGAGTGGCCGTGGTCACCTGATCGCATAATTTTCTCCTTCGTCTTCTGGGTCATCGTCAAGCCCGGGTAATATAGCTTTAGATGCGCGTCGATTGGAGGTAACGGCTTCGGCTCGATTGTTTTCTTAGGTCGCAAGATCTTCGGTTTGGTTTTTGATTTTCGAATTACCTTCTTCGCGTCTTCGGTCGGGACCAGTCCTTCGGGGAACTTTATCGTCTCCTCGGGAGTAGCTGTCGGAACCGTCTGGCTCGCGGAAGTCTCGGGAAGAGGTTCGTTGGGTAGTACGACCGGTTCGCTTTGTGGTAAAGCCACAGCTCGGACTACTTGATACGATTGTTCTGGGTCGGCGTCTTCTGCAATTAATTGTGCGCGGACCTGGATGCAGGAAGGAACCAATTTTAGCCATCGCTCGACGAGAGCGGGAGGCAGCTGAAAACTTTCGTGGGCGACGACTGCCCAGGCGGCTAGTGCTACACGGGCGTTTCTAAATGTAGATGCGGCTAGCACAAGCGACATCATGTCGGTGAGTACGACTGTCGTTCGGGCCGTTCGTGACGGGTGGTCTCGTCCAGGGCTGTTGGTGAATTCGATGGCTGCACGTCGGATGTTTGTTATCGCAATTTGCATTGTCCTGGCCTGATACTCATCGACGCCGGACACCATCTCTTTCGCTTGTTCGATTGTGGTTGTGTCGAGGAACGACTGTAACTCGTACGGTGTTGGGTCGAACTGGATTGTTGTTTGGACAATCATCGGCTCGGGGGCGGGGGTCGATTGTAGGAGCGGTCGGCTAGTCGACCTCGTGTTGATCAATTTTCGCTGAACTTCTCGTTCGGGCTCATCCCAAACGATTGGTATCCTTGACGAGGAAACTTCACTACGTGTTTCTTCAGGTATGGCTGGAATAATTGGGCCAAAACGTTCCTGGCGTCTCTTGAGTTGGGCGCTGGGACTCGAGGGTGGGGCGCCGATGACGACTTTTTTTCGGAACGCGCTCGGAACACTGGACGGCGCTTTGTTGACGGGCGCTTTGATGAATGCGCTGGGGGTCGAGATTAAACTCATCTCGGTTGACTTGGTCGGCTTGTAGGTGTGTTTTGGCTGTTCGTTCTGAGCCTTTAGTACCGCGGCGACCATGTCTGCTTCTGTATATCGCTTTTCTTGCTCGGGCACGCTTATTGGCTCTACCAATTGTTTGTCTTCGGTTGTAGCTGGCGTGTCCTGACGAATCTCGATTTGAATCGTTTTTTCTTCGTTGATCTCACGTGTGTCCTTGAAACTTCTCCACGTTTCTTCTCGCGTTCTCGACGATCGGAGGCATCCACGTTGATTCGGTCGAGTCCTGGAGTAGCGATGGGTTTCGATTGCTTGTGGCCTCTCGATTCTGGATCTCCTTTGCGGCGAGGGTTCCCGGGCGTATCGGTAGAAAACTCGTGGGCGAGATTGTGCTCGGTTTCGGGAGTTGTACGACGTGCTTGGCTGATCCAGGCGTGGTCGTTTGTTGTCGCGATTCGTCAACTCATTGGAGAGTCTTTTTTCGGCTTTCTGCCGTTTGCGACCAAAGATACCCAGGTAATGGAGCTGGTGCATCGCTTTCTGTGACGTGATAAACCCATGTTTGGGTCGCCAATCGGGAACATCGGGTCTTTCTCCTCGAACTTGGCTCAACCAAGTTTTAATCTCGTCCGTTGAATATCCCGCTGGCTTCAATATCTTGAAGAGGTCTTGATAAGCGGTCCGCCTGACTTCGTTGTAATAGTCTCTGTGAATCTTCCGGCGCTCTTCGTCTGTGGCGGCGTTTTGCCATTTCTCGAGGACGGCCCATTCTTCGGGTTCACTTGGATAATCTTTTTTCCAAAAATTTGTTCGGGAGTGGTGCCGGTGCATCGTCCTTCTCTGGAATCTCGGCTCTCAGTGCGTCGCGCATTTTCTCTGGAAAGTAGTGGATCAAGGTCTCTTGACTCGCCCAGAATCGCGAGCGGGCTCTGGACGCGGTGAGTCGTTCCACTCGTGTTCGCTTGGATCTTCATCCATTTCTTCCTCTTCGTTATCGGGCGATTGCTTCCAGTTTCTTCGCATTCTTGATTTATTTGTTGGTTGCGATCTTTGTCTGTTAAACACCTGTTGTTGTCGTAACGGATTGCGGAGTGCACAGTTTAAAAGGTAGTCGAGGTTAAGTATTTGATTGGTTTTCGTATAAGATGCGTATTTTGATTGTTGGAGTCTCCTTGTGATTGTTTTTGTCCCTAGGAGGTCGGGGTAATTACGTCATCTTTGTCTTTATCCTTTTGATTGGTTAAGCCAACCATTTTGGATCTTTCTGCTGCATCATGTTCTTCCGGTGATTTTACCGTCCTTTATAAACGGGTTTGGATTTCTTTTTCTTGTACTTTGCCGTGTTGGTATTTTACTTTTTCTTTGTTTTGATGTCTTATTAACTTCTACTTCATTTTCAGGAGTTTTACTGACTACTGCTTCCTCCCCTCCTAAATCCTCATCTGGGGCGGGGATTAGTTCGGCGTCGTCGGAAGCTGTGGGACTTAGGATTTCGTCGGGGTCCGGCGTAACAATTTCATCTACGAACGTATCTTGCATTCTTGGCGATGAAGATGGCTGTGTCTGATCTTCTGCCCATTCTTCTTGCGGAAATTCCGGCAGATATGGGGTCAGTTCGCGTGCGTGGATTGATCGAAAATTTACATTATCGGCCAACCTCTGTAGAGAAAAAGCGTTTCCGCCGTGTGCCTTAGTGATCACGTATGGTCCGTCTCGTTTGTCGGCTAAGCCAGCATGGATTCCTTTATCTGCACTGGATAGGATGTGGGTATCCTTCCATACGAGGTCATTTATTTTGAAATTACAGAAATGCGTATCCTTTTCAGATTTCTTCATTCGTTCCCGCATGTCAAATATGTGAGACATCATGTGTTTATAGGTTGCTGAGATAGCTTGTTCGAGTTGACCGACGTAAATGTGAGGGTTTTTTGGGTCAATCTGCCGAATCCCTTCGGGGATACGTGGGTCCCATGGTACTCGTAGCTCTCGAGCGAAGTTGAGATAAGCTGGGGAAAAGCCACGGCCTCTCGAAATAGTTGTTCGGATACTGAATGCAATTTCCTTGAGAAACTCGTCCCATTTGGAGTGTACATCAGTAAATATTGCGAGCGCGTATTTAATATCACGATTAAGGCGTTCCACGGGATTGGCCCGTGGGTTGTACGTTGATGTGTATGATGGCTGGATGTCGAATTGCTCGCAGAAATCTTTATACAGTCTGGAAGCAAATTGGGGCCCGTTATCAGAAATTAATTTTCGAGGGAACCCAAAGTGTAAAGCTACCTCATACAGACATTGAATAATTTTCTGTTTGGTTGGGTGCGCCATTGGATAAATTTCCGGCCATCCCGTTGCCACATCCATTATGACTAAAATATATTTATGGCTATTAGAGCTTGTTATTTTTGGACCCATTAGATCCACGCTCCAACAGTCGAATGGGGTGTATGGTCCGAGTGACAGGTTCTCGTACTTAGCCTTGTTTCTGGGCTTACATGCTTGGCAGCATGGACAATGTCGTATAAATCGGACAATATCTCGTCGCATCTTGGGCCAATAGTATAGCTGGCTGGCTCGATAGAGTGTCCTCGCTACGCCGGCATGTCCAGCTAGCGGATGTCCGTGTACCATCCATAGAATCTGCATGCGAACTTTTTTAGGAATTACGACTTTAATCGAACTCCCTGACTCTGTCAAGTCGTCTCGAAAATTTGGATGGTATTTCAATAGTAGGCCATCGTCTATTAAATACGCGGACACTTTAATTTTAAATTCTTCTCTGTGTTCCTCGTCGTAGACGTCACTTGGGAAGGTTTCATCAGTTAAATAGTCGTAGAATCGTTTGCAGAAAGTATCCGTTTTCTGAGCTTCGATTAGCTCTTCGCGGGTAGGCGGGACACAATTCGTGCCTTTGCTAACGTGAGAGATGAAAGCTCGTACGAATTTGTCTGTGATTCTTGGCCCGATTGAAAGATTATAGCTGGGCCTAGCGTCCTTTGCTGACTGGTAGGCCCTTGTCCAATAACCGATGTATTTGTCGTCTGCCGATTCTAATGTCTCTCTGGGCAATTCGTTTTGTTTTTTGAATTCCCATTTTCTGATTGGGGTTGGACAGTATGCGATTCGAGAATCATCGTCGCCGTCGTCGTCTGGTTCGTCGGGGCCGGGAGCTGGGGCTCTGGAGAGGGCATCGGCGACTGTATTATATTTTCCCGGCTTGTATTTGATTTCTAAATCGTAAGCCATAAGCTCTAACTGCCATCGGGCCATACGTCCCGACGGCTCCTTGAGGCCCATGAACCATCTCAAAGCTTGATGGTCGGTCTGGACTGTGAATTTTGTAAATTCGAGGTAGGGCCTGAATTTACGGACAGCCCATACGATGGCTAAGCATTCGAGCTCGGTCGCTGAATAATTTTTTTCGGCGGCTTGAATTTTTCGGCTGATGAAAATTGTGGGTACTTCCTGCTCGATGTCGTTGACAATATGTTTCTGCATTAATGCAGCTCCAAGCCCGATTTTACTTGCATCCGTATGTAAGATAAATTCTCGATTCAAATCGGGGAGAGGAATTGTCTCGGTGTCGATGAGCATTTGTTTGATTTTGTCAAACGCTGCTTCACATTTCTCGGTCCAGTCGAATTTTATTTCTCGATCCTTTGGTGGGTCTTCTTTCGGATTTATCTTCTGAACCGTCTTTAAAAGGTCCGTGATCGGGGCGGCGACCTCTGCTAAGTGGGGCAAGAGTCGGCCAAAGAAGTTCACCATTCCCAAGGAACGTTGTACGCCTTTCACGTCTGTGGGTGCTGGAAAATCGGTAATTGCTCGAACTTTCTTCGGGTCAATGGATAAGCCATTGGTCCCTACTCTGTATCCCAAAAACGCAAGTTCCTTCCGGCAGAATTGGCTCTTTCCAGGGTGTACATGCAGTCCGGCTTTCGCTAATCGACTGATTACTTCGTCGACGTGTTTGATATGTTCGTCGAAGGTTTGGGATACGATAATAATATCGTCAAGGTACGCCCATGCGTATTTATGCAGTGCGTCGCCTAAAACCTTTTCGATCAACCTTTGGAATGTCGCTGGAGCATTTACCAATCCAAAAGGCATGACATTGAATATCAGTCGGCCCATCGGGGACCAAAAAGCGGTTTTTTCTTTGTCTTCATCTCGGAATTCGACTTGCCAATAACCTTTCGACAGATCCATCGTTGTTACCCATTTGAATGGGGCTAATTCTCGAAGAATTGCTTCGATTGATGGCATCTGAACGGGGTCGATGACGGTAATGGCATTTAGTGGTCGATAGTCGATACATAATCGAGGCTCCGATCCCGCACGCATGACGAGTACAATTCTCATCGCGTATTCCCCGAGGGCTTCGGATACTATTCCCTTATCTAACAAGTCTTGACAGATGGTCTTGACGATTTCTCGTTTTTGGGGGTTCATTCCTTTAAATGGAACTCGTACCGGCTTATCCGTACATAGTTCTATTTCGTGTTTCACGTAGTTGGTTTTTCCAGGATCTTTTGTCAAAATTTTACGGTGTTTTTTGAGCATTTCCTCGAGCAATTTTGTCTGAGCTTCTCCTAAATTTGCGTCTACGGCCAAGTTGTGAGCCAGATTATCTTCCTGGAGCCGCGCGTTAAACGACTTAAAGTCGTAGTCTTGTACGAATTGTTTTAGGTTTCCACCTTTCCATTCGTTCTTCTCGTCGTCTGACTCTAGAAATTCTGTGGGAACTGTCATTAGTCGGGGGTCTTCGCGCTTATCGATGTAGTTCCAGGATCTCGTTATTGGATTCGGCTGGATCTGCATAATGGCCATTATATCCATGCCTAAGAGTAGGACCGTATCGTAGGTGGGTAAAACGATAAAAGGATGGGTTATTACGCCACCCTCCCATATGACTTTAGTCGTCAAAACTCCTACTGGTCGTACTTCCCCCGCGGCGGTTTTTACGACTACGTTCTCGCTGATTCCTCGCAGTTTGTTGCGCTGCTTCTTGTCCAAAGATTCGTATAAATCCGAAGAGATGAACGATCGGTCAGCTCCTGAATCCAACAGGCCGACGAACTTTTTGCCGTTGAAATTGATCGTTAACATCGCGAGTGAATCCTTTCGTTCCCTGGACAAATTACAATGTAAAACGCGCTTCTTTCGAGGTGGAGCTTCCTCGTAAGCGTATGGCAGTTCCTTAAAACTTTCAGCTCTTATTTCGCCGTCTGCGGTGTTAGTGGTTG
Organism: Strigamia acuminata; assembly: GCA_949358305.1. NCBI lineage: Eukaryota > Metazoa > Arthropoda > Chilopoda > Geophilomorpha > Linotaeniidae > Strigamia > Strigamia acuminata. The sequence goes on from OX442314.1 coordinate 4,684,928, forward strand.
GGCCACTATAATCGAACCTTTCTTTGGTGAAGTAGGCTGTGGAGAAATAAGTGATTTTTGTTTTTAGTTCTTTAATTTGTTTTTCTAACCAATTGGTGTCTTTCCATTTGGCTCTTAGTTCATCTTCCGAATCTGAATCGCCAATTTCTTTATTGCCTAATTCGATTTTTATTTTGTCTACTTCTTTAGTAATTATCTCATTAATTGCTCGGTTAATTATTTTGCTCGTGTCTTTATTAGGAGCTTGGTCTTCCGGGCATGCAGACAGATCTATTTTTTCTCTGTCTGCTTTAACCAGTTTTTTGTCAGTTCTTCGAATTTAGCTGTTAGCTTTTCTAACAATACTTCGTTCTCGGCAGCTTTCTTCTCCTCCTTCCTCTTTTTTCGTTTCGGGCAATCTCTTCTCCAGTGTCCCATCTCGTTACAGTAGTTACAGGGTTTTGTAGTGGAGTGGTCTGCTTTCGAGAAGGGTCGTCTTGCGAATTCCTTCTTTTCGTAGGGTTTATCGCTTTTGGGATTATGATGCTCCGTTCTGTTTGCCGTCTTCATTCGAGGTCGGTAGCTTGGGGCTGTTTCTTTCCCCATATTCGCGTGGAGAATCTCCTCTTCTTGTTGGCTCTCGCTCGTATCTCCCCCTGAGTTTTGCTCGGGGTCGTCTTCTTCGCTTTCCTTCTCGTCTTCGAAATCATTCACTTCAGATTTGGTACTAGCTCGATAAGCTTTCGGGGCTGGTATCGGGTTAGAAGTCGACTTGTCATTTGATTTTTTCGGTGGGGCTGCTTCGATGTTTCCGTTCAAGAAGGTTCGTGACTGGATTAGTCGGCCTGCGTCGTTATTTTTGGCGTGTATGCGCTGTATACGAAGTTGGGCCAATGCCTTCTCTTCCGGGGTTAGAGAATCGGTATATCGATCATCTACTTCTTCGTGGCGTTTATTGACAAATTTCAACAACTGCTCGAAGCTATCCGTTGTTGGCGCGTTCATGTCTCGAAGCACCTTTTTCGACACGTCGTTCAGTCCCTTGTCGAAGATTAGTCTTTGGGCGTAGGCGTCCAGTGGAGTATAGAGTTCGTTAAAGAGACTTTTAGCGCGTAAGCAATAGGCTCGTAACTCCTCTCCGGGAGCTTGCTGCATGAGACTGACTCGTTGTCTGATCTCTTTTTGGGTCTCGCCGTATTGCTCGTTAAAGGCAACTACGAATTGTTCCCAATATTTTAAGTTCGCCTCCACGTACCACTCCCGCGCCTCTCCCACCAGCATTTCTGGCAGTCCCTTGGCTACCATTTCGTCCGGCTCGGCTCCAAGCCGCGAGATGGTGAGTGCCACCTCATTTAGGAACTTGTTTCCGGCCCTCCATGTGCCGTCGAATCTTAGTAGACGCAACTGAGACCATTTGATGTTGCGGTCTTTAGTATCCAGTGCCCATCGGTCGGCTAAATACTTCCTGAGCAGGCTTTCATTCCGTTCGTCTCGTTCGTCCAAGTCTTGGTTTCGGCCGGTCCGTGAATCGGCACGCATGTGTTCTTCTAACATTCGTAATCGCTCTTCCAGTATGGGGTCGGATTGGCTCTGACTCCCATGACTCGGTGACATGTTTCCGTTTTGAGGAAGGAATTGGTTATTTTGCGAAGAATTCTGGCGCTGAGGAGAATTCTGGTTAGTTAAAGTTGGGGAAGTCGTGGTCAGCTGTGTTCCGGGGGGGGGAAGATTCCATTTACGGCTGTTCCGCTCAGGATCCCGTTATTTTGTTTTATTAATACGGTTGATTTTCTCCCTCCGTACAGTTGCGAATTAACTTTCGCGGCTTCCTTATTGGCGTCGTTAGCGGTCTTGTTCTTGGCTTTTGCGGCTTCGTTAGCTGCGTCGACGTTAGCTTTAACTGTTCGTATGTCCTCGAGGCTTGGCATTGCCAATCTATCTCGTCCTTGTTGATTTCTGATTTGATTTTGTTGATTAATCAATCGTATCATTTCGGAATTCGGGTCGTTCGGCGTTTGGCTGGTGTGGCCAGCTTTAGCCGCGAAAGATTGCGCGAATGCCCATGACTGTCTTCCTCGATTGTTCCGATTATCTTGCTGAAAAGCTTCCAAAAATTCATTCTGGATCTCGACTGGCTCGTCCACGATACTGGCCCACCCCTGGACGTTGATTCCTCTTGAGGTCATCGAATCGGCCTCGCTTTCGTTATCCGCGTCGGAACCGGTTTGGGTCGAATCGTACGAGTCGGTTGTTTGGCTACCGGTCTTTTGGCGTTTGACGCCCCTTCTCCCCCGTCTGGCAGCTCGTTTTTCCGCTCGTTCCCTGGTTAGACGAAGTATTATCTCCATCTGGGCTAGTGGATCTCCATTTTCGTCGAATGGTATTCCCTCTAATCGAGCGATTGTATAAGCTTCCATACATTGATTGATTTGAGATCGCGTCGAATTATATCCGTGTTGAATGGTTACTCGATTGTGTTGAGCTCCGTCGTCTTGGTCAAACAGACTAAACCCGTCTTGACTTTTGTCGGATTCGTTATCGTTTATCGGGGGGTTAGGCTGTACGTTCTTCGGCGTTTTTTCAATCGGTGTTTTGCCGACGGACGTTTTCTCGACGTGGCTCGGCGTCTTGGTAACTCGATTCTTCTCTACGGGTTCCGGTGGTGTCGTATTTAACTTCGGGCTGGCTAACGCTTCGGCTGCCGCCTTGGCTTTTTCCATGGCGGCTTTTCGGGCGCTTGCGGTTGGAGGTTTTCGGTTCTTATTGCTTTTCGTCATTTCGATGGTTTGCAAAGTTCAAACCGTAAGATATGTTTATTTTAAATAGTTTGAATGTTCAAAACTATCCCGGACAGGCCCCCACGTGTCGTAACCTTGATTCCGGTAAATAAACTTACTACAATATCTTACAATAAAACCTTTTATTTCACACTTCAATTATTACAAGAATGATACTTAAATGTTGTTGGTCTCGGATCCTTGTCGGTCGGATACGATTGTTGCTGCACGGCAGTCTTACACGTGGCTTCTGTTGTCTAGGGTAATGGCGTCTGGCGAAACACGTGTTCGCAAACGCTTCGCTTCGGTAGATATTACAATCGTAGATTTGCTACGATAAATATCTTTGGCTTGTTGTTATAGATGACTTGGGCAACGGGCATCGATCCTCTATCAATCCGTGGAGTTCGGCCTGAAAGGTGAGGTGTTGATGCTATGTTGCGGCTGGATCTATAAGTGGGGTTTCCGGTCAAAACACGGGTTTAAATGACCCCGGGAGACCGGAAATGACGTATTCGCATAAATTCGGAGAATTATGCAAATTTATGACGTCGTTACGTCAATCCCGCAGAAACGATGAAACTAGTAAAGCTAGTTTTCCCGTAATAATCTGATAGTCGATTTATTAGAAATACTAAAACACTATTTATTAGATCATAAATAATTAAAACACTTTTGTGACCTCGTGGTCACCACAAATTGTACATGATAACTGACAGTTATCTGAATAAATTAATACAGAGTACATAATAAGTTGGGAATGAAGTTACAAGTGCCGTGAGATTTTAATTGTGCTTACAAGATATAGTATTTCTAAGTTCAACAATAAATGAAGTAAACTACTTATGTCATAAACTAACAACCAATGTGGAGTCTGCAAAACCATAGTGTAAGAAGGGATAGTGGTCTCACTCCGTCAGTTCTCTGATTCGCCACGGTGGCGCTGCTTTACACAGACAGACTACTACAGCATAGAAATGCATGCTGAACTAGGTCAAAACCACTGATTTTGATTGTTTTAAGCATCAGAAATAAAAATAATTTAAAAAATAATTTAAAAATAAAAAAATAAAAATAATAAAATGATAAAAATAAAAAAATAATTAAAAAAAAATTTTTTTAAATTAATTTTATTCATCTTTTTTACCAAATTAATATTTGGTAATCTACAATATGTGTGTGATAATTATTTTTATTTCTGATGCTTAAAACAATCAAAATGAGTGGTTTTGACCTAGTTCAGCATGCATTTCTATGCTGTAGTAGTCTGTCTGTGTAAAGCAGCGCCACCGTGGCGAATCAGAGAACTGACGGAGTGAGACCACTATCCCTTCTTACACTATGGCAAAACCGTCATCGTTCAGCTCTCCAATGACCAATCCCAAAGCATGTAACAATCCGCATGTGATAACAGATAGGTTTTATTTTGCTGGTGCTGCCATCTGTTAGGATTCATGTTTGAAACAATCATAACTAATGAGTGTTTCAAACATGTTGCATTCAAAGTAATTCCACATAATGGTATTATTGACTTTGAGTTGGTAAATTCTAAATTTCTCCCTAACCTAGGGAGAAACAACGTGAGCACCCTGAAGATTGGTTTACGTAATTTTCAGGAGGTCACACACAGTAAGAAAGATGATAATAAAAGAGGATCTGCAAGAGTGCAATAAAGGGAGTAAAACTTCACTGTAAAACACTGCAGAAGTGGCTTAACCATTAACTCTAGATTCTTTAAATAAAATGCAGGCGTTTTGTTGTTAAAACTTGTGACGATTGACTTGGCGAGATACAAATTGCTTAACATTTAACGTAGGAACTCGTGTGAAAGTGTAAAAGTACGGAGGCTTGTGATTTCTCAAATCATATAACAGTTTATTGCGAATGGAAGACTTATATAAAACCTATGCCTACAACTGGCTAAATAACTTATGTTAAATATACAATGGGTTGGCAAAAGCCCTGAAATAATATCACTTGCGGTTTTCAGTCGTGTAATAAGAATGTGTATCTTTCTTATTACGGTGACGTAAAAGATGTCGTCTTAGTATGGTTCGGGCTTTCAAATGGTCCTGGATCGGTTCTAAAATGGTGTGTAATGGTTAGGCTTGGGTGTGTTATATCCGAGAGATGCGGTTGACTTTGGCACAATCATCACACGTGTAATTATTGTATTGTTAATAATTACACAGCGCGATCATAAGAATGACGAAACAATCGGAATAAATATTCATGTAAATTCCATTGAATTAAACATGATATTGTGTTCGCGAAACTGGATAAATAACTATAAAATAAAGAAAATAATTAAAATAGCGCCGAGCTATTTTTGCCCCGAGTGCAATCAACATTTAAGTCAGACTTAAATGTTCCATCAACCCAACAACGAAATGAATCGAAGTATTTCGCAGGAAAGGTTATCCATTGCCGGGAAATTACTCCACTCGGTTCTGGCTGGCGGGAGAGTAACCGGGAAATTACTCCGCGTCGATTACTCTGATAATGCGTCTGTGAAATATAAATACTCCACTCTAGATTCTACATTACCAATGCGTCTGTGAATTTTACTCCACTCTAGATTCTGCATTCTACAACGGAATGTTGGCATGAAGCTGGAGGGAGTGCGTCTGTGGGTTGTACCCCACTCTAGATACTACACTTAAATGTGTCTGTGAATTACTCACTCTAGTTACGACATTTCTACAACGAAATGTTGGCATGAAGAGGCGGGAGTGTGTCTGTGAGTCTTCTACCCACTCTAGATACTTACACTAAATACAAAGTATTTCTACAACGGATTGTCGGAACGCAGAGAAGTATAGTATGTGCTCAAGTAATATCAGTATCAAACAAAAACAGAACAAGAGCGAGCTATATCCGTTTTGCAGGGGGATATATACTCGGTGAGGAGAATAGCTGTTCAGTGATCCAATGGGATCACTGGGCAGCCAAATCCATCCAATCCTAGATCACAGGAAGTGGATACTCAGGACATAGTCTTCTACTAGGTCCACCACAGGAACTGGATACGCAGGACACACTTTGGATTAAGTCCCTTTGACTATAATCCGAAAGGAGTCCAACTCAGTGGGTGATGAAGGGTGACTTCACCAGGTGTAAAGTTTGCACATAATTCAATAGAATTATGTGACAAATAAATCAACTAATATTTAAACATCCAAAAGTATTTAAAAGTGTCTAAAGTTGCAGTGGAATAAAATATAAATAGTAATTTATATTTTATTCACTCAAAAATTGTCGAATTTGAAATTACCGCTAAAACGTATCAGCGCCATCTATTGGTGAAATAATCGTCCTAAACTAACAAAGTGTATGACAGTGTAACCGTCACAAGTCCCCCTTAAATATATGTTAATACCAGTATTAACATACTATTTATCCCGAATATCTTGAGGATCAAGACCACACTGTCATCTATGGAACTGGAGCTGTAATCCTTGATAAGTAAAAACCTTTATTTTATATCTTAATAGTATAAATAAAGAGTATTTCTTAATCAAATGCTTCAAAAAATATTTATTAGGGTTATAAAACTTCCAATTATCAATAATAACTTCCATCTCTCTTTACAGGTGGACTTACAACTGCATCAAGAAAAGGTGATAACTTAAACTTACATCAAACTCTTGTACCAAACAAATGATTAATAAAATTTAACAATTATTTTCACAAAACTTAACTTCTCACTGGAAATATAATGATTTGCAAAATAACACTTTACACGTTAAAATTCAAGTATTAAAATTAGTATTTTTATAAACAAACTCACATTGACTCGTAATCAAATTTTAACGAAATTGTTAATTTAAATATTAAAGATCTTTGAATTATTCACAAAAAACGGCATAAAATACACCTGAACCTGACTCAATCTTTGTTTCATCTCGGGTTGGGAATGAAGATGGAAGAATTGAACTCGCTACCTCTGGTCTTGCCCTTAAAAGGGGAAATGTTGGGAAAGTAGCGGATCCCGACATCGTTGACGCTTTTTTAGTCCAACTCTTCATCCTCAATGAATCCTTCCATGGACGTAACAACTTCCGAGGTGGCTGCGGGTGGACAGTTAAGTTGAATAGTTACCATTTCCGGTACTACGTCCGGTTCAACGTCATGGTTCAGTGGGTCCAGGAGCATTCTGTGTTGTTCCTCGGTGAATACTTCCAGGGGATCAGGCCCTCCTAACGGAATGGTGTTAGCGCTGGTTGGCTCGGAAAAAACCAAGTGATGGTCGGGTAAGCCAGAGTGCCATCCCTCACGAATCAACGGGTGTGCTGCTGCTGAGACCTGCTGCAAAATCTTACACCAAATAAAAGAGCGAGTTTGAAAAGATTCCGGCCGGGATGGATGAAAAATCCATTGGATCACGGCTAGTGGCACGCTTAAATCTGGAATCTGGTCGTTCGAAATTGACACGCTAATACGCTTAGCTGCTTCCAATAAAATTGGGAAATAATGTTCCACTTCCGCCTTAGTTTGTTCCGTGAGCGACATGCTTGGTCTCGGCATATATGGGTGGACCAGTAAAATAACCGGTTCAGCAGCGTCGTTTACTTCGGGGAGCGGAATGGTCGCTACAATCATGTTGTTAGCCGATGTTCCCTCTGGAGAAGCGGCGGCTTGCGGACCAGAATCGGATGCAACCGGCGGAGAATCAGACGCAGTAACTGACGTTGGTTCGTTCGTTGGGAGGTTTTCCGCCGAGACAACTGGAGTTCCCTCAATCGCAGGGGTGGGAGTATCCGGCTCGCGTTGTGGCTCCGTAAATCCTCCTCGTGGAGTCGAGGTGCTGGACATTTGCGCCGGGTCTACATAAATAGCTTGCTCCGGGCCCTGGTGGATGAGGCCACATTCGCGACACATCGCCCAATTTCGTGCTGTCGGCGTACTTAGCCCTTTGACGATGAATGGAAGAATTTCTTCGTTCCACATACTGGAAATTGCGACACGCTTACCACCGTGACAGTTCACGCAGACTACGGCGTGAATGCCGGACAATAATGAGGACAACCACCCACATCCTGCGCACAATGGGCAGAACATCAACTTCGATTTAGGCATGATATTGGTTCCCAAGGCGGCAGCTTCCATATCGCGAAACACGTGTTCTCGCCGTTGCTTACGATAACTCGGTAAGTTGAGCTCCGATAATGAGCGAGTTTGCGATGTTGGGCGGGTCAACGCTTCGGATGAAGATGCCAACGTGGACTTGGTGGGTCCCTTGGTTTTGCCTGTCTTGCCTCGACTAGCGGTATCGCAAGGATTTCGTGGTCGGGCAAACTGTCTGCTGGTAGTCTGAGGTGGAGCTTCTTCATAAGATTCTTCTTCTTGTGAGAAGTCGTCTTGGCGCCGTCTCCTTGAAGCAGAACGGGAGTATTGTGACGAGTCGTCAGAAAAATCCCAATTCGGAGTCTCGCGGGGTGCATCATAGGTGACAACACGCTGACTAGCTGGACGGCCTCTGGAAGGACGCGAGTCGGTCGGGCTAACACCCATGGCGGTCCTAATTCGTGGTGGTACGAGATCCGGATTATCTCGGGCCCAGTTGGCGACGAGCTCGGGGTCAGAGGAGGGATTAACAAAGCGATAATCCGTCTCTTCCGACTCTTCTGGATCCCAATGCACGTATTGTCGCTTGCTAGCGCGACCTCGGCGACTCATTGCGTCTTCAAAAAAAAATAAATTTTATTTGAGAACATGAATCAAACCGTCGGTAATTAATTTAATTTCAAATTAAATTAATTGTCGACCAACAACTGGATTAATTTCATAATTAATTCTTAAGTTCCTTTTGTTAGCGTGTTTCCTTCATTTGTCGAATAATTATTAAAATTAATAATTATTATTGACTCGGTAGATAATTTCATCTTATCTTTTAAAAACAATATCGTTGACAAGATATTCAAATTAGTGTTTATTAAATAAAATAAACCTAATTTTTGCATCTAAACGACATAATAACTAAAAAACCTGTCAAAATATTAAAAAATATTCTTGCAAGTATTTTTAGTACCTGACAATAGTCACTTTACATGATTTTAACTGTACGAATAACTCTATAATTCGTCCGAGTAAATAATCTATCACCGACATCTGGTGGCGTTTGTTAGTATCATACACGTGACTTGTTGACACATGTATACTCACCAATTTCAGAAAGGAACTTAAGCGACATTTTATTTTCATAAAATAAACACTTACGAACTAGGTGGAGTCCTAGAAGGGTATATTTGGCTAGTTTAACGTCTAGCTTCACGTATTTGCGAGGGCTGCTCGGTTCCGGCGATGTCGGCCGATAAAAACGTTGTGCGGCGCGTGCGAATTCTAGGCCCGCCGTAATTAGCACTTTATGAAATAAACCATTATTAACTGTCAAAATATTCAAAGGAAATTTTGACACAATAAATATCGGAAATATTTTTACCGGAGAATTGCAACGTGATCACGTGGTGAGATTTTTCTTTCGAGAAAATTCGACGAGTGAGTGGAATCCGGCAATTTTTCCAAGTTAACTGATATTTGAACACAAATTCAGTTAAAGTTTATGAAAAGTCGTTTAAGATAAAACATAGTTTAACTCACTAGAACTCGGGAAAATCACGTAGTTTTCGTGGAGAGTTGAGAGTTGTCCAGGGTTGTGTCCGTGTATGAAACTTAACAACAAGTGTCAACTACTCTCTAACGAGGGGTTAAGGGGAGTTTCGAGGAGTAATTTGATTGGCTTATAATTACTCATCTCGAAGTTTCTATTAACCCAAAGGGGGAAACATAGTTTCAAGTAAATGTTTACACGTAGATTAATTTAAATACAATCGGCCGTGTAAAAATAACTCAAACATTTGTTAAATTTTATCTACATTGATGAAATGTTTTTATTAATAAAATTTAATAATCCTTCGTGAATATGATTGGAAATATTTATTTAAAATAAAATATTTTCAATATATTGTGTCCTAACCCAACTTGACTTGTTTTAAACAATTTATGAGTTGTACAAAATCGGTCACGTATTTTGTGTTCGGCTTGGGTCTACGTTTAGACTGTCGAACGAGAGATGGAAATCTTTTCCTCTTTTTAGATGGATTTTGAGGAGTTTCGTCCTCTTTAGAAGAAATCTGAGAAGTTTCCTCCTCTTTCTCTTCAACTAAATCCTCTGTTTCCATGGACACAGGTTCATTTATTAATTCTGGAGAATTAATAACCTGACCTGCCATCCAATCTGGAGTCGGGTGTGACTCGTTGGTACCGATTTTCTGATCTAATGTCCATTCCTCAATCGGGTAACTTGGGATATAAGGCATTAAATCCTGTATGTTGATCGCTTTTGCTTTTGAATTGTCGGAGAGCTTCCGTAGCGTGTAGGAACCTCCGCCAAGAACAGCCGTAATCTCCCAAGGTCCATCACGTTTCTCAGCGAATCCTGCCGAAATCCCTTTATCTTTATTCGATAAAATATGTGTGGCTTTCCACACGAGATCTCCTTTGGCAAATTGACAAATATAATATTTGTCTTTATGTAGTCGATCATGCTTTTCGTAATTCGATTGAATTTTCCGATGCATTTCGCTGTGTGCACGTCTAATTACGTCTAAAATGCTGTAGACATAAGCTTCGGGATTCTCTTTGTCGAATTTGATGGCGTGTTTAGTAATACGCGGGTCAAATGGCAAAGGAACGATTCTTCCCGTATTAAGAATCATCGGAGAACAATTTGTTGCCTCGGACTTAGCGGTGCGCATCGCAAAGGCAAAAGAATTTAAATATTTTGGCCAGTGGGAGTGAATGTCCGAGTATAAAGCTAACATCATTTTTAAAGTCCTGTTAGCCCGCTCTGTAATATTAGCGGCAGCGTGATATGGGCTAATGTGAGCAATATCTACGTGATTTTTTCGACAAAAATCATTAAATATTGTCGACACGAATTGTTTGCCGTTGTCGGAGATTATCTTTTTTGGATATCCCCAACGGTGGAAAACTTCGCTCATTTTATTAACAATGCATTCACTTGATGCGGTCGCTAGTGGGAAGACTTCAATCCATTTTGTACAATTATCAATGATTACTAAAATCCATTTTAATTGTGAACGACCGGCTGGTTTTGGTCCCATCAGGTCAATGCTTATTGTCTCCCACGGGTTGGTCATGTTGTGGGGTGTATAGCTTGCCCGATGTTTTTGGTGTGACTAGGTTTGTATTGCTGGCAATGAGTGCAACTGCGAACGTAGTTTCGAGTGTCTTTGCTCATTCTAGGCCAGAAATACATCTTCTTTGCTCTATCTAGGGTTTTACTCATGCCAGCGTGTCCTGTAAGTGGATGGCCATGGCATGCGAATAATGCACGTCTCACAAGAGAGCGTGGAATTACCGCCTTAAACCCGTTGCCGGAGTCGTTTAACTCTTCCTCATCGGTCGGAGCAAAATAAATTAGCACAACACCTTTATTTTCTTCCGGTTCGTCGAGAGTGTAGCCACGAATCGCATTTAACCAATGTTTATCCGTGATACGATTTTTTAATTTTTCGTCTCCTTTTAGGTAAACAAGGATTTTACTACATGCTGGATCTTTAAGTTGCGCTTCGATAATTTCGTCTCTAGTCGGCGGGGCTATTTTGAGGATATCTGTTAGCGCAGTGTGTACATTTTCGTGATTACAATTGTGGACATCTATATGTCTGCAATTTTCTCTCGTGCATCCTTCTTCCTCCCCCTTTTCTCCAGAATCATGAAATCTAACTGGATTATATGATTCTGAGAAAAAATCTAAACTAAGGCCAACATTTGTAAGAAAATGTTTGCGCTTAGTTTCCGTCACTTGTAAAGATGCACACCTGTTTCCATTCCAAGTTGGATAGAAATGGGTGATTTCCTCTGGCTCGATATAATCATAATCCGGAGTGTCTAGTGCAGACAGTGGAGCGCGTGATAATGCGTCCGCTACTTGGTTCATTAAAAATAATTTTAAACGCGCCACATTGTATCTTGACGGCCCAACGACCAAACCTTCCCGATGGTTCCGGCGTACTCATCAACCAGCTAAGGGCCTTAGCATCGGACTCGAGAGTGAAAGTCGTGTATTCAATATATGGGCGAAATCTTTCGATTGCCCATACAACGGCCAAACACTCCAATTCCGGCGTAGAATACCTTACTTCGGCCCCGTGTAACACTCGACTGGCGTACGCGACTGCTTTCGGGACCATTATTAATTTCTGTTTCTTTTCACAGAATAATTCTACGTCCTGACAGAGTACTGCACCTAAGCCTGAATGAGAAGCATCTGTCAAAATGACAAAAGGCTTATTCATATCTGGCATGTGGAGAAGGGCTTGGTCCTTGTCACACAAAATATCTTTGATAGTTTCGAATGCAGTTGTTTGTGGATCATCCCACACAAACTTTGCTTGATCATGCATAATATTGGTCAATGGACGAGCAATATTTGCGATGTTGGGAATGAATTTTCGGAAAAAATTCGCAAGTCCTACAAATCTTTGAATGTCTTTAGAACAAGTCGGTTTGGGAAAATTCCTTACAGCCGAGACTTTGTCAGGGTCTGGAAGAAGAGATCCCTCCGAAATTAAATGGCCTAAAAATCGTAATGATGTTCGACCAAATTTTGACTTGTCTTTATTGATAGTTAGATTTGCGGCATCTAACTTCTCAAGTACGTCTTTAATATGTAATAAATGATTTTCCCATGTGTCGGAAAAAATAATTATATCGTCTAAGTAGACTAGAGCATATTTATATAAAGAGTCACCCAATACGGTAGTCATGAGGTGTTGAAAAGAGCTGGGTGCATTACAAAGACCAAATGGCAATCTTTTGAATTGAAATTTGCCTTTTGGGGTGTAAAAAGCAGTTTTGCTCTTATCCTCCTCCTCCATTTCCATTTGATGATAACCTTTAGTTAAATCAATGGACGTAAAGTACTTGGCCTGATTAGTATGATGAATTAACAGGTCAATACTTGGCATTTGAATTGCATCAACTTCTGTGATTGCATTCAACCAGCGGTAGTCGATACATAATCGATACTTCCCGCCGGGTTTAGCCACTATGACGGGGTGACTTATATAGGGGCCAGTGGCAGGTTCGATTAACCCATCGGCCTCCAATTCCTCGACCAATTCCGTCATAATGGCCTTCTTGGCCGGGTTGTACATTCTATACGGCTGGTGTTTCCAAGTAGCACCAGGTTTAAACTTGATGCTGTGCTTGGCAACCTTCGTGCAGCCCAATTGATCTCGAAATACGTTTTTTAATTTCAAAAGAACGTTTATGAGTAACTGTTTTTCTTCTGCCGAGCTGTTGCAGCCTTCGACGAGTTTTTCTGCCCAGTCAGGTGAAGTGGGAGATCCTTCACCTTGGAGACCCAGAGTCCTAATGCTTGCTAAGCAACAGTTAAGTTCAGTGGTCTCGTATGGTGCTGTCCATCCGGGCATGTCATCACAGGTGAACACAGCCCGTCGGGGATTAGGGTTTATCCCCGTTCTACGCATAAAATTGTGACCCAAAATCAACCCACATACATTCTTGTGTAGAATTATGAAGGTCATAGGTGTAACTCTCCTTTTATCGGCCCATTTGACACAAAGACAAACTTGACCGATAGGTCGGTGATCTATTCCGACTGCGCAGACACGCATTCCCCGAGGACATTCTTGTATGAATTCCACCGGAATTTCTGTGTTTGAAAGGAGTTGTACTCCAATAAAACATTGGGTGGCTCCAGAGTCCATTAGTGCGTTGTAATCCAAACCTCCAATTTGGACATTCATACGCGGATCATCTTTGCCACCATTAATTAATTTGCTATTGCAAAGTTTGCCAAGAAATACTTTACGTTCTTTTTTGTTCCATTTTTCAAGTTTAAGAAGTTTTCTTAACTTGAAAATCTTAGGTACAAGTGGTTTTTTCGGTGCATTCCAACTTCCACTGAAAATACTCAAATTTTCTAGTTGGTCTGTCATGATTTTTAAATTTTCATCGACACCACCAGTGGAACTACTCGCTTTCCGACAGACAGGTACTGCTTCGTAAGAAATGACCAATGATGGTGGTTTATTCTTCGAATCGTCAACATAAGGCACTGTGAGATGACTAGGCTTATGTCTTATTTTAATTTCTTTTTTATGTGAAAATAAATCATTGGACAATTCCGAGAGAGGAAACAACTCTTTAGGCGGGGGTTGGGCAACTTGAACAACCCCCTGAATCAGTTTTTTGTCTCGTCGGGGGTGACTGAATCAGTGGCTGCTGGTAAGTGCTTAATTAACAGGTCAACCATGTTTTTCTGGAAGTCAGTAAATTTGGAGTCTAAAGTTTCTGACGTAACCCAATTTTGTTTGGGTCGTTTAAACTCGGGGTTGGGAGCAGAGTGGTTAAATCTTTTATTTGAATTTAACGAGTCTGCTTTCCCTGCTAATTTTTTGGCAAGAGCGGGACATTCTCTTTTAAAATGTTCAGGCTCGTGACAGAAAAAGCATTTTCCAGTAGTCTTTTCATACTGGGCGGCAAATAATCGCTCCATTGAACCATCGTCAGTTGAGTCGTCATTTTCCGACTCGTCTTCATCTTCAACCTCATCTTGTGTTTGCGTTAAACGTAGTGAAGTTTTAGATGGAAAAATCTTAGATTTTTCGTGAATTTTTGGAGTAGGATGATTCTCTCGATTATCGTACTCCAATTTTGCTGCAAGTTGGGCAGAACTTTCAAACTTAGAGCGATTTGCTCCTACATATTGTAGAATGTCATCTACTGTAAAGTCACCATACATCCCTTGTGTACATAACGCCGTGAAACTTTCTTGGGTTAGATTGTCGAATAATTGCGCACGTCCAGTTTTATCACCTGGCGGCACTTCACCTTGTTCTTGCGTATAACGCAGAAGAAAACTGTAAAGTGACTCGTCGGCTCGTTGTTTTACATTAAGAAGTCGCCTTTCTCTTGTAAGTGGAACGAGATCGAAACAATCGAGGAAAGAGGCTTCGAAAGTTCGCCAACTATTAAAAGTATGACGTTGCTTATGGAACCAACGTTGTGCATGGCCTAATAGTCGTCCAGGTACAGCAGTGTGTACCATGTCGTCTAAAGGGATGCCTTTCCCGAGTGCGACAGCTTTGACGATTTCAAGGAATCGTGCAACCTCTGTCTGTTTCCCGTCACAAATAGGAATCTCGATTCCTTTTCCAAAATTCTGACTGGAATTACTCGGGCTTCGGATTTGACCAACTAAACCCTGAATAATTTGTTTTACATTTTCGTCTGACAAATTAGAAGCAGCGTTCGAGTTGGGTGTAGACCGACTTTCTTGGTCTCTGGGTGGTGGATTTGGCTCTTCGCGAAAATTTTGGCGTCTATCAGGTGGAAATTATTGTTATAATTTCCCCCTCTACCAGCGTGAGATTCGTCACTACTCGAGTTAGGATCGGAGTCACGAGGATCACCAGGAGCTCCGGGAAATCGTTGATTTCTCGGCGGAGCTCGTCCACCTTGAGAGCGGGAATTTCTATAATTCCTAAAATCTCCATCAGATTGGGTGTGAGATTGAAAATTTTGATAATTTTCATTTCTCCCCCTTGGTTGGATCGACAGATTAGTTCGAGGCTGTGGAACTCTGAAAGAATCATTCAAATTCCCAGTGGGAGCGGGTAAATTATTATTTACTGCCGTCGCACTTGGCAAATTTCGGGAAATTGGCGCAGAAATATTTCCTTGTCCGGAATTTCCCATTCTTTCGGCTGAATTCGATCGCCAAGAACTAGCTGGTAGCTGAATCAAAGGTTGAACAGATAGTGAAGAATTTAACTGCCCATTGTCGTCACGAGCAACATTCATTCGCCATCCAGGTAATTGCTGGTAGCGATATGTGGCCGGTGAACGAGGGCCAGTTCGATCTACAGAAACACTTCGTTCGTTGGTTACAACTACATCGGGAGTAATTACACGATTTCTCTCGTGATGATTATTCGCCGTGTATTGTTGAGCTTCACACAAAGAGGAAAACTGCGTCACCTCCAATTGGTAATGGCGACAGTAAACTTCTAAATCATGCGGGACTGATAGTGGATCTGTCCGAGAACTACTTGGGTTGGAAACGTCTCTAGGAACATTTTCTTCCCCCTGGCTTTCTAGATCAGACTCCACAATTCCTCTTGGTGTTTCACACATACCACCACGTCGTCGTGCTCCACGATTTCCTCGTGTTCCACGAACTCTTACAGGTCTACGGGCCATAATACTCAAAGAAATATACGTACAAAAGAAAAAATAAAATTTAACTGAACTAGCGTAAATGTAACACGCTTAATATTAAACTAAGAAATAATTTGAAAAAATACAACCTTAGCTGCTGAAACTGAAGTGGCTTCGGGAAAGAACTGTCCTGTTGTGTGGTCAAGAATGGTCCAAACGGGCACTGGTCACAAAGGCACAACTGGATGGTCACACTGTCGAAAAGCAAGTGTGGCTGAATATTGGTTGTCAAACTCGCTTCCGGAAAATCTCCTTTGTCAAGACAGTCTGCTGTGATTGGTGATGTTGAAAAAATTCCTGATAATTTCTAACCCGAAATTCTCAACAATGTCACATCTGGATGACCTACTCCGAGCTGCATCGTGAGTGGCTCTCATTGGCACATTCTTTACCTTGTCAAGGATTAAGAATAATAATCCAGAACATTGGCAGAACAATAGAAAAACTGGTCAAGTTTTCAACCAGTAAAATAAAATATTTATTTTTTAGTTAGCAGAATTTCTAGTCAAATTCGTTTTTTGATCGAAATTAAATGTTTCGAAATTTTCCAGAATATAGCCGAATATTCTGGGAAACTCAATAAAATCATAATAGATTTTTCGTAAGAGATTCGGAATTATAATGAGTTTTTCAAAATAATTCAAAAATTCGAATTCAGATATTTTCAAAAGATAATGAGAATTTTTTGAAAACAAATGGATATTTCACAGTAAATTTATAGAGAAAATCGGAAATTTTCTAATTATAATATCTACATAAAATAATCAAAAAATTCATTTTTCTATTTTACACTTGATCACAGAGTTCACTTCAATAAAATGCAACCTATCTCGGTGGAACCTCCACGTGTGACGATTGACTTGGCGAGATACAAATTGCTTAACAATTAGAGCGAGAACTCGTGTGAAAGTGTAAAAGTACGGAGGCTTGTGATTTCTCAAATCATGTAACAATTTATTACGAATGGAAGACTTATATAAAATCTATGCCTACAACTGGCTAAATAACTTCACGTTAAATATACAATGGGTTGGCAAAAGCCCTGAAATAATATCACTTGCGGTTTTCAGTCGTGTAATAAGAATGTGTATCTTTCTTATTACGGTGACGTAAAAGATGTCGTCTTAGTATGGTTCGGGCTTTCAAATGGTCCTGGATCGGTTCTAAAATGGTGTGTAATGGTTAGGCTTGGGTGTGGTATATCCGAGAGGTGCGGTTGACTTTGGCACAATCATCACACGTATAATTATTATATTGTTAATAATTATACAGCGCGATCATAAGAATGATGAAACAATCGGAATAAATATTCATGTAAATTCTATTGAATTAAACATGATATTGTGTTCGCGAAACTGGATAAATAACTATAAAAATAAAGGAATAATTAAAATAGCGCCGAGCTATTTTTGCCCCGAGTGCAATCAACATTTAAGTCAAACTCAAATGTTCCGTCAAACCAACAACGAATTGAATCGAAGTATTTCGCAGGAAAGGTTATCCATTGCCGGGAAATTACTCCACTCGGTTCTGGCTGGCCGGAGAGTAACCGGGAAATTACTCCGCGTCGATTACTCTGATAATGCGTCTGTGAAATATAAATACTCCACTCTAGATTCTACATTACCAATGCGTCTGTGAATTTTACTCCACTCTAGATTCTGCACTCTACAACGGAATGTTGGCATGAAGCTGGAGGGAGTGCGTCTGTGGGTTGTACCCCACTCTAGATACTACACTTAAATGTGTCTGTGAATTACTCACTCTAGTTACGACATTTCTACAACGGAATGTTGGCATGAAGAGGCGGGCAGTGTGTCTGTGAGTCTTCTACCCACTCTAGATACTTACACTAAATACAAAGTATTTCTACAACGGATTGTCGGAACGCAGAGAAGTATAATATGTGCTCAAGTAAATATCGGTATCAAACAAAACAAGAACAAGAGCGAGCTATATCCGTTTTGCAGGGGGATATATACTCGGTGAGGAGAATAGCTGTTCAGTGATCCAATGGGATCACTGGGCAGTCAAATCCATCCAATCCCAGATCATAGGAAGTGGATACTCAGGACATAGTCTTCTACTAGGTCCACTACAGGAACTGGATACGCAGGACACAGTTTGGATTAAGTCCTTTTGACTATAATCCAAAAGGAGTCCAACTCACAGTGGGTGATGAAGGGTGACTTCACCAGGTGTAAAGTTTGCACATAATTCAATAGAATTATGTGACAAATAAATCAACTAGTATTTAAACATCCAAAAGTATTTAAAAGTGTCTAAAGTCGCAGTGGAATAAAAATATAAATAGTAATTTATATTTTATTCACTCAAAAATTGTCGAAATTTGAAATTACCGCTAAAACGTATCAGCGCCATCTATTGGTGAAATAATCGTCCTATACTAACAAAGTGTATGACAGTGTAACCGTCACACGGTTATGGTCTTGCCCACGATAACCTGGGGACTGTATGCGTCCCAAACCATGGTAACCAGTCCGCAGGCTGCCATGGCAAAGACCGTACCAGTCACAACGTCAACACGATGCCCACAAGGAATAGTCTAACCCCACCTCGCCTGGTTTAGTTAATGGTTAATGTAATCACGTAACATTATATCTGGCCGTAATATCACATAACATCATCCTGCAACCAGCAACTCCTCCAGGCAGTGCATTGGTTATACAGTCAAAGCTGCGTAGACCGGACATAGCACCGACCGGACAGCTGTGTGGACCGGACAGTTTGGAGGGCCTAATTTGGTCCCGCCCTATACCCAGCAATGTTAAATCGCCTCTCCCATCCGGACATTCCCTAGACCGGACAAGTTTCTGGGACCCGTCCTATGTCCGGTCTACACAGCTTACACTGTATGGCCATTTGGGTGTCTGTTGATCTGGTTAACTTGAAACTGATCACACTTGTTTAAATTAAGAAAAAGTTACTACACATGAAAGCATTTCGCATAATATGTCAGGTGACAATCAATTAAAGTAATCAATATTAATCTCAACAGCTTCGTGCCACATCGATAACTGCACTTAAAAGAAACAATGGAGAGAGAGGATTCAAATCGACCGGTAGACCGAATTCAACAAATGAGAAGACGAAAACTGTTTCAACTTGTTCGCATTACTATGTCGAAGCAACAGAGGACTCCGGCATTCATCAAAAGTTTGACAAAAATATTGGAAAAGAAAAGAAATATCAAGATTTTACTTTGCGTGTTACTAATTATCAACTTGGCAGCTTGTGTTTATCAAACAGTAGATCGGGTATTGTATTTCATGGACGAACCCACAGCAGTTGATGTACACATGATTGAAACAACGCATGGTTCCTTTCCCTATGTTTATTTATATCCATACACTACGCAAGAATTTAACAATTTTATTTTCAACAAGACAAAAGACTCTTACGACAAAGATCAATGTTCAACTCTAATGAGCCCAATATATTCAGATTTTAATATCAGTGATATTCTAAAATATTCTACTGTACATAGCTACATAACTGATGCCTACTTCAAAACAGTAAATCATTTTCATTTTTTCTGCTAACCAAACTAGAAAGGTTTAACCAAATGTGGAAAAAATTATATTTACAGCCTAAAATGCGCATTAACCTTACAATTGCAAATTATGAGGCTGTGAGGGATGCCATTGCACAAGTTTCCAGTGGTAATCAACAATATTTCTTTTTTTCTTCATGTTTACAAGTTCTTTTTTCCCTTAGCAATTTCGTTTCCTTATGGGAATTCTGCTTATAAGATGGTCATAAAACTTAATTTTCCCAAGCAATGTTCAATTGTTCGAGTGAGTATTTAATTTCATCGACAATTCACACAATTTGTTTTGCATTTCTCACAGCCACGAAGTTAAACACCACATTTTTAAAAAAATGAGCGTCCCTTTGTAGCTGTCAAAATTGTGAAATACTCAGTAATATAAATTTGATAATCATTCTTGAAACCATTGCATTCAATTTCAAGGTGTTAATAGATCCATCAGCAGTCGTTTATCATTTAGACAAGAGTTTTGCGCAAATGCTACTAATAATAAAACATGGCAAACATACAGTTGGGATTAGAGTGCAAGAAGTAAGGATTAAATTAATAATTATTCACACAGAAAAGAGAATTATTTTCTAGCCATTAGTCAAAAGTATTTTGTGGATCTATCAGCTTTATTTAAGCACAATTGCTAATTATTTGCTAATATGTAATAAGAGCCATTCGTAATTTACATAATGTTGGATTTTGGTTGACTAGAATTAACATCAACACGTAACATCAAATTTCGGTTACAAGGTCGTAAGAAATTCACTCCCTTCCTCCCTAGAAAATAAGATAATAAAAAAGACCGCCTTAAGATGCTATGTTATTTAAGGAAGGCTCCATAATAATACAGAAATTTGAAACATTTATTTTAGTATCACTACATCAACACTAAGAAAAATCCATGTGATAATAATTTACATGATTATCGCCCATGTCTCGTCAAACGAATGAAATGCAAGTAAGTTTTTTAATTCGACTCAATAACAGAATTCAATGAAAGAATATTTATTTCTGTGCATAAATCACATATCAAAACATTTAAAAAATATTTTTTTATCTGACTGTTATTAATAAAAATTAGAAGTTAACTTACATAAAGGTTGTCACATTAGATATCCATTTTATGAAGCGAGAAATCTGCCGGAATGCAATGACAACGACACCAAGATTCAGTTACAACAAATAGAATACCTTACCTTAGGTGGCACAGTATCACAGTGTAGATGTGCTAATTTATGTGATGAGACAAGTTTCAGCCAAACATTTGAAACAACACCTGATGATGGAGATAAAATACACATTTATGTTGTCAATACTTTCGTTCGAACATTAGTGGAACACTTTTCTTATGACATCATCAATATGCTATGCGACATTGGAGGAAACATCGGCCTCTATTTCGGCATTTCTTGCTTGACACTGGTCGAAATATTCATTCATTTGTGCAAAATATGCATCAGCAAACCAACAACAGCAAATTCCACGTTGACAGATAAAATTGAAATGACACTTGAAAAGATGCAGAATCACCGAAAACCAACTTTCGTTAAAAAGTTGATCAAAATCACAACATCACTTTTCCTTGGGTCGATGTCAGTCTACTACATTTACCATTTGATTGATTCTTATTTTCAATTTCCACTCTTGAAAGCTGTTAAACTCATTAGGGATGAAAAAATTCATTTTCCACCCATTATTGCATGTGCAGATAGTAGAAAAATATCACATGCTAAATGGGAATTAGCCAAAAAACTCAACACAGCCGATTGTGCTTGTTTACAACTGTTGGATTTACTCCATCCACTATCTGAATTCGCAAATCAACCACTGCAATTGTGGAATGCCTCCTCTCTTCTTGATGTCTACGACAGAGACCGGAGAAATTATCTTAAGGTAAAAAATCAGAATATTTAATTATCAATTCAAACGTGTATAAATTTCACAAACTTGTAGAGCGGGGCAACAGCAGAAGAAGGTGAATTACATTTTGCTAAATTATCATTAAAACCAACAGTGTATGGAATGTGTATTGCGTTTAATCAAGGTAAAAATAAAAAAACAAGTCACTTTTAATTCTCACTAAAATATTTTTACACAGTTGACCAGCCGTTTTCTCGAAAGCAAAACATTGTAATGATTTACGATTACGAACAGCTCGGTGGTGACTGTTTTAAACGAGAAGTGAGATAGAAGTTTATCCTTTGTACTGTCAATTGCAGCAGTTACTAATTTCACTTTCTGTATTCCAGCACTTTATTTTGCCAACAAATCAATTTTTTCACCCGAAATATCGTTTAGATGTATCCAACGATTTAACTCTTTTTGTCAACTTTGCCCCTCAAACGGTGAATTCAAAAAATGATTAATCCACTGACTATAAGGTTGCCCTTTCTCCCATTGGCCGAGTGTCACTACTTCCAACTGTAGACTGTGTACTACCACTAGGAAAAGTACTTTTTATTTTTGTGATTATTATAAAATAAAGATTATAATGATAGAATTTTAATTTTATTTTATAGTAAAATGTTTTTTCCATTTATAAAATAGAGTTTTATGCTGTGTCTAGTTCGACAAACATGTTTGTTCAGTTTATTGGTTGCTTTGCCTGAAAAGCACACTGTCTGTACATCGATTGCAATTCTGGTGTTTTGGTCTATTTTTTGTATCACTACATAAGTGAAATGGGTCGGCCAATGGGAGAAAGGCCAACCTAATAGTAAGCCAGAGTATAGCGCATTCGAAAAGCCATTGCAACAGTTTAAATGGCGTGATTAAAATTCAAAAATGGCAACCAATTTAATCTGCTTCGGCTGTCATTTAAATGTCTCGATTAAAAAAGTATAAATAAAAATAAAAAATGTTTAACAAGTGCTTTTGAATGCGCCGACCGTTATTTGAAATGTTTATCACTGCCTAACCGAGTAACAAATTTGCGAAATTGTCGTCACTATTGAGAAATTGTAGCCAGTTTTAAGAAATTATCGACAGTTTTAAAAAAATCATATTTTTCTTTGGTTTGGGGCCCCAATTTGTTCAAAGGCTCACACTGCAGCTTGTGTGGGTGTGGCCAAATTGCCAATTAGTTGATTAATCTTTCTAGCTTGTTCGATTAAATACCCCGAGAAGTCCTTGCAGACCAAATGATGAAGTTTTAAGATGTGAAGAAAACTGCTATGAAAAGATACTCGAGCAACAAACTTTCAATTGCAGGTAACTTGCAATTCATCCACTAATTACCGTGCATCCCATATTGCAATTTACAAATCGTACATTGTTTGAAAATATTCCCAACAATCAAATGGAGCAAATTTATTGGTAGCAGCAGGTGTATTCAGGTTTACATTTATAAACAGCAAAAACTGCAAAAAGGTGTAAAGCACCATTCATTTAGTTTAAAAATTAAACAGTTTAATCGTCTGAAGAAGAACTGTTTCAGAACTGTTATTTTAAAAAAAAACACTTGCCACAAATTTCAAAATGAATAATAACGGTATTTATTTTTAAAACTTTCAAAGATAGAATCTAAAATCATTGAAAAAAATGCTCATAAGCAATTGTCATTGTTACCAATAAATTTAATTTGCCACATTTGATCTGCCTAGCTAAGTTGCTATCCCAAACAGTTCAAGTGTTTGCCCAATTTTTAATAACTGGAAAAAATCATGTGTCATGGCACACTGTGTATTTCCAGTAAATGTTGTTGTATTACTAGACTTCCATCCATGGATAAGAGTAAATTTCCCCTTTGCCTATCTCAAGAGACGGCTAAAACCACTTATCAGACATATTTGAAAACTCTGTTGAAGACAAACCCCCGAAAAGACTGTTACCGCAAAGCATCTTGTCAAGAAACCATCTACAATCCTTCAATTACCAACAGCTTAGAGAACCGAAGACCCTTTGTTTGGTATATGTTTGAAAATAACATCAGAGAAATAATTGAAGAACAGCAAGAGGTTACTATTGTAAAGTTATTGTGTCAGATTGGATCTATTATTGGTATTCTCACTGGTTTCTCCTTATTTTCTCTTCTTCAATTTTGATTGCCTTTAATTCCACGGGTTTAAAATAATAAAATGTTGCTTAACTTATAACTGGATGCATTGAATTTGTACTGTAAATGTACTAATAATACGCGACATGTACTCTACAACGCAGAACTAAATCGAACTAAGTTGAACAAAACGACTAAAAGAAATGTCTAAATTGATCAAAAACACTAAAAATTCGTGGGAGAAATTTAGGTTCTGACAACAAAATGTCCGCGTTCTATTTAAAGCATTTAGAGTTATTGGTTAAGCCACTTCTGCATTGTTTTGCAGTGAAGTTTTACCCCTTTATTGCACTCTTGCACACCCTTTTTTATTATCCTCCTTCTTACTGTGTGAGACCCCCTGAAAACTATGTAAACCAATCAGGGTGCTCACGTTGTTTCTCCCTCTGCACTTTTCCAAACAAAGCATTGTAGTTTAAGCCGTAGATATTGTCACCATCTTTCAGCTGCTGCTACACATCTCAACATCTCCAGAATACAAGAAATTCTTTTCTTCCTTACACAACAGTGACTTTTTAATAAATACACTTTTAACACTAGGCAGAGCTGCTAAATAGCTGTGAACCAGCAAAGCAAGCGTTTAAAAAGTGACAAAGCCTAAAACAATACTTTAAGTCACCTAATTTTTCAAAAAGAGTGTCCTGAAATAAATTTTTAATTATCCATAGCACGATAAGTGATTGTTCGTACAATTAAGTCAACATGAACCTAGGTAGTGGTAAATTCTCGGATATATTGTTCAACATAGAAATACTTTATCTTGTAAGCACAATTAAAATCTCACAGCACTTGGAACATCATTCCATACTTATTATCTATTAATTTATTAAGATTACTGTCAGTTACCATGTACAATTTTTATTTCGATTAATTAATGCAACGTTGTGGAGAGAAAGCGCACTCAGTGTCATTTAAACTTGTTTTCAGTATATTTTTTAAACCACTCTAAACGTAAAATTTTGCACTTTAAATGTGTAATGTAATTCATCAACGCAATAAAATTTGAGTCAAACGTGTGTGAGTAATTGATTTTAATTTAAACTCTATTTTCAATTCAGCAATAAAAATATTAATCTAGAATAACAGATCAATCAAATATTTTACGTCATTTTATGCCATTCAAGTCCCCATGTCTTTCTATCAACTTAGATAAACGGATAAAATCACAGTTGGCTTGTCAGTAGATTTAATCGATACCAACATGCCGAAATACAATCAATTACGTTAACCCTGCCATGACGTACCCGCCATCTGTCGGTCCAAATACGAAATAAATTAACACCGACCATCCGATCCAATCAGCTTTTTGATTTTGGTCATCTAAATCCGATCCAAATTTTTCGGATGTATTTGCACATTTGTTATTTCAATAAAACAAATGAAATTAAGCAATTTTAAACCGAATTTTTCAGCATTCCGATAACATTTTGATCACGTGTGGTGATTCCGAATCACCTGAAGATAAATTGATAAGATTTATCGTGTTGATGAATCCGACCGCCAGGAGCGCTACTAGAAATAGACTAGATTGACTAGTCTCGCATTTCTGCGGATCTGAATAATCAGAATAATCTACATATGACGTCACTTCCGGTCAGTATATAAGACCGAGACTGACCGGAAACTAGACTACAGTTACCACATTTCAGCAAAAGCACCATTTACCTCACCTTTCAGGCCGTTTCACGGATTGATCGAGGACCGGTGCCCGCTGACCATTCTAACTGTACAACAGCCACATTTATTTAGCGTAGCCAAACTACGCTAGAATAAATATCCGAACGATATTCGTTTAATTCGCACGAGAAAGCGAATTCTCGCGTGTTCATTATAACACGTGGAAATAACCCTAGACAACAACACAGACCACGCGTAGGCCTAAACAATTGGATCCGCCATTGTTTAGCGGCGACTCGTATTCGCAGAAGAATCCGAGGACCACCATAGGAAACATCTTAACTCATATTGTATTAGTAAGCGTGTTTAATAAAGCAGTATTATAACTTGTATTGTATTCCCGAGTGTTATTATTATTATCTTTAACCACAAAGTCGAATCACGACACACGTTACGGCCATATTTTGTCGATTCACGGATCTAGATTCTTCTGCCCACCAATTTAATTCTTAGTATCGTTTCCAACAACATGAAAAGGCAAAAATGCACTTACTGTTGACGGGTGAACGTGGTAGCAACATAATTCCCAGCACGCCGATGTGCTTATGCGCGCCATTGTCCTTCGGACCTCGTTTTCGTCCAGCAGATAGTCCCGCAGAAATGGTAACTTTTGATGCAGTTTTTATTTGATTTTTTTATTTTTCTGAAAATAATAATAAAAATGATTCATCAATTGTGTTTCCTTGAAAAAAACAAAAAAAAAACACATTAGGATTCGCTTTGGTTCCGTTGGTGAGTCGGGAAACCTGGAAACCGAGTTGTTCAATTCGTTTATTCGCCGCTAGAGGTCATACAAGTTAGAATCAAAACTCAATTTCCTACATACGAAATTGGAAATAGATTTAATTTCAGTAGCTGCATTCAAAAATTAAAATAACAATTTTAGTTTAAGTGTGTTTTAAGTTTTAACATGGGTTTAAACAGGAAATGATGTTATTTTTGGTTTAAAATTGAAGTAAAACACAAAATATTTTAGTTTTTGAATGCAGCTAGTTAAAAGTCAATTTTGTAAGACAAGCAGGTGTGCTCGTCTTCTTGCGTATCGTAAAAAGGTTTTTGGGACGTTCGTAAATGTTAATAACTATTAACTTTGCTTTTTTATTTATTGCAAACTTACAACTGGCAACTTCTACAATTACCGCCTTCTTTTGTCGCAAAACGGAACTAAAGATGTAATACCAAAATCGACTACTAGATGGCGCGGTTTTTTAAATCCGCGTGGATTCTTTTCGATTCCAGGATGCATATATTTTTTTCCACATCATCACTACAGATCATCCGCCCATTACCGATCGCCAGACATTGCTAGCGATCATCACGCATCATTATCGCGTGTTCTTGGATTTTTTTCTTTTTTTCCTAACAAGGGGGGGCTAGCGCCTCCCCTTGACCCCCCGCGGACCTCACCTTAACTAATTTTCTTAATGCGACGGGAATTGGGCACTTATTTGACTCGTGATATGTCTGGGGATAAATGTGATGATCGCTAGCAATGTCTGGCGATCGGTAATGGGCGGATGATCTGTAGTGATGATGTGGGAAAAAAGGAATGGTTCCGGGATGCGAACCCGAAACTGCTATTAAAAATATATTTCACAAACTAGATATAAGAATAAAAAAAATTTTCACAAGGAAAAATGCTGAATAATTTTATTTATTCAATTTATTTAATTTACACAAGTACCGGTATTCAAAATTTTTCAAAAATGACGATGATGTCATAATTGGCGTGTCGCACTCGCTGCAGCAGTTCAGTTTGATCTCTGGATGACGGATTGATTTTCCAGTACTTTTGTCATCCGATCAGTCAAGACTATTATTATGTAGTGAGAATCGAAGTGAATAAAATGTCGGAAACAAATTTAGAAGCAAGCAGCGATCAACAGGCGAGCGACACGCAGTCGGTCACGGTGATTAAAGCGAGTCAAGTCGCCAAATATCTCAAGAAGTGTGTCCCGGCGCTGCTCGAAGATGACGATTCGTTTTCGCCGGCCCTGGATATCGCTCTCAAGGACCAACAATCCGTGGAAAACATCCGCAAATTCATCACCGATCCGCAAATCAGAGCGATCATCATCGAAAGAACATCAACCGAGGGTAGATTAGTATATTTGTTTTGAAAAATTAATCCTAATCCTCTTGGTTTGGAATTTCCAGTCCGGTTGTGAATTCGCAACCTGACTGGAATCAGCACGACGCCATTTTTAGGGTTAAGTTTTAATCTCGTCGTTCATTTCGTTCTTTTTTTGTTCGCAGACGAAGAAGCTGATCAGGAGATGGTTAGTTATATTATCTCGACGGATGTGCGATTTTCAAAGACAAAAATCAACAGGTAATTGAAATAAATTGTGATTAAAATGGCGGATGTAATTAATTTTTTCTCTTGTTGCAGCGTCGTGCTCATCAAACGTGGCGCTGTGGTCGAGGCGGATAAATCGGTGGCTTCGCAAGTGCGGGTTTTGAACTTGAGCGATGGGTCGCCTTACGAGACCCTTCACGCTTACATCAGCAATGCGGTTGGTCCGTATTTCAAGTCTTTCGTCAAGGAGAGCGGCAAAGCCGAGCGGTGACTAATGAAACTAAATGAAATGAAATGAAATGAAAGAAACAAATTCTTAATTGATTTATTTGTTGCAGCCATGGCGACAAGATGGCTCCGTGGGTGGAGAAAAAGATGGCGGAACTGGAGATGGGGTTGTTGCATTTGCAGCACAATATCGACAATTCCGGAAATCAGTTTGAGCGTCCATCCTCAGATAATGAAGAAATGCAGGGACAAAAATGTGCGCCCAAAAGTGTTTGATTTCGGCGACAGGGTGGAGGATTCCACTTTTTTGAATGAATTGCAGAACGAAGTGATTCGTTGGGTCAAAGAAATACAAAAAGTAGTTTTTTTTTAAATGAATAAAGTTAAGTGACTTAAAATTAATTTAATTGAATTTGTTAGGTGACTAAATTGGACCGAGATCCGTGCAGGAAGTGAGCTTTTGGCTCAATTTGGAACGAGCGCTTTTGCGCATTCAAGAGAAGAGGGAGAGTTTGGAAGTGGCGCTTACCCTCGATATACTCAGACGTGGAAAACGGTTTCATGTGACAGTCAGTTTCGATAACGACACTGGTATAATTATAATGAACAATTTTTGGAATTTTTAAGCAATTTTTGGAATTTTTAAGCAATTTTTGGAATTTTTAAGCATTTTTTGGAATTTTTAAGCAATTTTTGGAATTTTTAAGCAATTTTTGGAATTTTGTTGCTGTTTTTCCTGCATTTTGATAACTTTATTTTCTTTTTTCCTCAGTTTTTATTGTTGTTGCATTTTTGATTATTCCTGTGAGTATTTCTAAGTTTTTCTGCATTGTATTATGTTTTTTCTGCATTTTTTTACATTTTACATATTTTGTAGCATTTTGAGACCAAAAAATGGATTTTCAGACAAAAAAAATGCATTTTGTTACAGAACATGTTTAAGAACCCCCCCTCCCCGTCTTAACAAGCCATAACAAAATTTAAACACCCCCCCCCACCTCCAGGCGTTTTGTAATTTATGGACGGCCCCTAGACAATAAAAAAAATTTTCTTTAATTCAGTAATTTGATACGTCTTTGTGAACAGACCAAGCAAATTTGAAACTGTAAGTGCAAAGAGAAAAAGATAAAAATTGTGAGTTTAAACATTTAAGCAAGCCTGTCAGACAGTCCTACCCTACAGACAGAATAGACGAACCTAAAAGGGGCGAGAGAGAAGTCCGAGTGGTGAGAGGGATAATTCTAGAGTAACGCCTGGCGACAAAGAGTTCCTCAGCCAGGAGTGACTAATGCTATTTCTTGGTTTTTTGCATGTTCTTCGGTTTTTTCTTAACAAGGGGGGGCAGTGCTCCTTTGACCCCCCTTCCCTCTGCGAACCTCACCTTAACTGTTTTTTTTTACGAAGTGGCTATGTTCATGTCCGACGTGAACGTATTATTTTCATGACGCGCTGTGATTGGTTGAGAGATGCATTGAAATACATTGATGAAAATCCTCATTTCGTCGACTTTGCTAAAAACGGATAAGGTTAGGTCTGGGGGGGTCAAGAAGGTCTTGTAAGAAAAAGAGAAGCTAAAACCTCGAGAACATCGAATTTGAGAAAACTTACGTCGAGGAAACGAATCAACATCAATGTGTCTCGGCCAATCACAGCGTGTCATGAAAATAATACGTTCACGTCGGACATGAACGTAGCCACTGCCTTTTTTTAAATGTGATTGGAAATTTGGCACTTATTTACTCGCGGTATGGTTGGCATGCATTAGTCATTCCTGGTTTGTGTCTGTAATTTCATTGGTCAAAGCCTCCTGTCGCCAGGCGCTTTTTAATTCTAGTAGTTGAGTTCTAGTAGTTGACGCCAGGGACCTTCTCCCTGTTCAGAGTGTTCACCACTGTGATGCCCAGTAACCTGGTTCAGACCCAGTTGCAGCCTACATGAGTGTTCAAGTAAGTGTGATGAGAACAGACAAAGTAAGCAACCGCCCCGTACATGAGACATTTGAATGTTGTCTGTTGGCCTTGTGTGCAATGGGCCGGTTGGTATGTGGCATCTCCTTTAGGCAGTGTCAGCACATAGACGAGCTATAAGCAAACCCCTAGAGTAGATCCGTGCACCCCAAAGTGTGGTCCATGAGCAATGTTGGACTGGCCCGGCGGGCTACCGGGAATTTCCCGATGGCCTGTGTGACCCGGTGGCCCGTGGCAGGCCCACCGTAACCTGTCCCTGTGGCCCAACCATCCAGATTTCCCGGTACTAAATTCGTACCCAGTCCAGCCCTGTCCGTGAGTAAGAGGTTGCAGACCGGCCTCTTACTGTTGAAGCGCAAAAATTAAATAGGCTTAGTAGAGCAATGTTAGGTTTCAGGTCTGTGACACATTGTTACATCACGGACCAGACAGTCACATCACATTTTGATAATTGAGCTTGTAGTAGATCTCTGGCAGATCAAGTGAATCGGTCGGCGTCTCCTTTTAAAGAAATGGTTGGCGCTCGTTTATGTGCCAAGATTTGTCAGAAAATTGATTATGAAAGGCACCGGCAATGAAATTCATGAATAAACGATCGTTGCAAGCATTCTAAATGCAAAACATTTTATTTTTATATTCTAAATATTGATTTGGAGCGTCCACAGATGTATGTTACTTTTTTCCCACACACAACTCAAGGATTTAATAATTTTAGAGGAAAAATTAGTGGCAGAAAAAAAGATCTCGAAAGCTGTGATGATAATTGGAGATAGTCGTGAGGCCTATGGCCTAAAGGACCACCAACAGTACATTGGTTATTATTAGGCAACTAGCATCACGGTGCACCATGAAGCCTGAAACTTGAAGTTACCAATCAGCTAAAATGATCACCGAGGTGCACCTGTTTGGAATTCATTTTATTCATTAAACTCATTCAGAAACTGCAACTCCAACTTCATAAAGTTAATTACCTAAGAAATTGAAAGTATACGGTATATCTGTTAAATTATTCATTCTTGGAACGAAACATAGAATTACAAACCAAATGTTTTGCATTTAGATTAAACTCACTCAACAAACTCCAACGTCATAGATTAGATTTTCTTTGAAATTAGAAATTATATAGTATGTCTGGTGAATTATTCCATCTTGGAACATGACATGGAATAACAAATGAAATGTTTTGCATTTAGATTAAACTTGTTCAAGAAACTGCAACTTCATCAAGTTGAGTTTCTTTGAAATTACAAATTATACAGTACATTCGGTGAATTATTCATTCTTGGAACATTGAATATGAAATGAATTATTTTGTATTTAGATTAAATTCATTCAACAAATGTTAGTGGCAGACAGACATAACATGGCATGAGAAATACCATGGTGATGCTGGACTGATCACACTTAGAAGAGAGTTTTGGTCGTTATTCACAAGATTGTCTGGGGTTAGTTCCCAGAAGTGTTTCCCTAGTCTGGGTTGCATCGCTGCAACCCAACCTAATATCAACCCCTGATTGTGTGGTTAAGATCTGATTTCTGCAGTGTCTCTGCACAGGCTTGCTGACAGCTTCAGGTTGGTACCTTCTCTGGATACACAAGTGCGGTCATGCATCCGTTCAAATTGCTGTTCCAGAAAGAACTGGTCAAAGAACGTCTCATTCACGAGACCTTGGCAGACCCTGCTTTTCATTGGCTGCCAGGCTACATCCGGGACTGGCATCGCCACCTGACAGGGGGCGCTGCCCAGGATAACACCTTGTAATAAGTGTCAGTAACCGACAGTCACACAAACTCCTGCTTCATAGATTCGATTTTCTTTCAAATTAGAAATTATACGGTATATCTGGTAAATTATTCATTTTTGGAACGTGACATTGAAATGAAATGTTTTGCATTTAGATCAAACTCATTCAAGCAACTCCAACTTCATAAAGTTGAGTTTCTTTGAAATTAGAAATTATATGTTACATCTGGTGAATTATTCAGTCTTGGAAAGTAACATAAATAACAGATGTAGAATTTTGCATTTAGATAAAACTTCACGCAAGAAACTTCAACGTCTAAAATTCATTTTCTTTGAAATTAGAAATTATACAGTACATCTGGTGAATTATTCACTGTTGAAGAGTAACATGAATAACAGATGAAAAATTTTGCATTTAGATTAAACTCATGCGGTATCCGATCACTTCAGTGACCATCGTGAAGTCGTGAACTGGAGAAAACGGTAAGTCAAATTTTGAATTGAAGATACAGTGTACACTGTACGGATCGGACAGTGTTCATCCGGAAAGATTTGTGATCCAAACAGGTTTGCTGGACCCAACCTATAACCAGTAATGTTACATTACCCTCTCCTAGCCTGTTAATCTGGATAACTTTCTTAGACCGGTCCTACGTCCAAGCTTCACAGAGTACACTGTAGATATGAAAATGTAACAGGTTAATTCTTTAAATTGTTTTTCTGTGATTCAGTAGTTTTGTGAGTTGGGTAGGTAGTCGAGCTGCCCGGTGCCTCAGTGTGTTCTCTTGGTCAAAATGCAATCAGTTTGCAACAATTTGCAACAGTTGTGATTGCATTCCCAATGCATAAAGAATTTTATATTGTTACGTATACCATGGTTTTACCCTCCATTTTATTTTTTAACTCTTCAAGTGACTTATGGGCTACACTTCCTACTAAAATCACTTCTTGCTTAATTGTCAACAAAGACATAAGCTTACCTCTCATAGTTCTATAAGTGAGATTATAAATAGTGTTGTTATTCCAAAGAGCTGGGATTTCTAACCGCCCAACTCAAATAATTGACGCAGCTTTTTAACTTCTTGTCTGCACATGAAGTAAAAACACGGTTCCTGATGCGTTTTTTCGCGGACTCAATGATACTTACCGTATATTAGAAAATATGTAGTCAGCCGGGGCCAAGTTGTTCTAATATATCTCACACAACAGCTGTAACGTTAGATTTTACTCATCTGCTGTCTCATTCTAAGCTTGAGGCATCATTTGCAGACCCAAGTTCAAGTAAGCCTTCTAAAGATGAGTAAAACATCTAAAATTAAGAAATTTTGATTTTGACCAACAACCAAAAATCAAACCACCAAAATAAAAACCAAATTAATTATTATTTTCATTCTTTTCAAGAAAATTTTGTTAAGCCATAAAAATTCATTTTAATAAGTTATTCTATGCCCAAAACAAAAATTTATGTATGAATGGGAAGAAAAATCAAACAGCATTTTGGCCAATTACTGTTAAAATTTAATTTCATTGTTAATTGACGTACTGTATAAACTTAAAGTTTCATAATTTTTCTTAAGAATTTGGAAATGAAAAACATTCAGACTATTGTGTCTTCCATTCAGACTAGCTCTTGTTTCCACCCAAAAATGTACAGTGATCGATTTTTAGCATTCTGCCCAGGTGATATCGATGCGTTGTTACAAATAACATGTGACGGTTATGGTCTCGCCCATGATAAACTGGGGACTGGATACCATTGGGTGGGACGCATACTCACGTAAATAACAGACAAAGACTCCAAATTGTTGAGTTGTTGGCCTTTCATCCTTTTATCTAGGGGTTGGATTCTCCCATCTACACCCGTGTTGGCAGGGCAACACCAGCAACCAACCCGTCACACACAGGGAAGGACCCCATGGGTAACGTGGCCGGTTAGACATAACTATTCTGGCGTATTCACCCATGCAGCCCGTTTTGTTACCGTTGTCTGATAATAATTTCGTTTTGTTGTCAGCCAGCAAGATTACCTAGATTCGTTTTTGCGTTCGTTTTTGCGTTCACTTGTAAAAGTGAACTAGTTGGCGATCTTAGTTTGCGAACTAACAAACTTAGTTCCCGAACGCGAACTGATAGTTCGCGTTCGACACAACACTGGCGCCATGATAGTCGACAATGAAGAGTTGGTAAACTTGTACCCAAACTAGACTCCTTAATTTAAAATTTTAAATAGTTTAACGATGTAAAGATATTACCATATTATTGTTTAACCTTCCCCACCCCAACCTAGGGTCAATTTTGACCCTAGAAAGTGTTTTTTATTTTTTTTTATATTAAAAAAAATGTTTTTCTTTCCGATTTTTTTTGTATTTTACTTTTTTATCATTTAAAACAATGAAAAAAATATAGGAATTAATAATTTAAAATTTTTTTTTTGGCTAATAACTTTGATTTTGGGCTAAAAACACAATTTTAAGGTCGAAAATATCATTTTTTGGTCCAAACTAATATTTATTTTTACTAAAACCATTGTTATTTTCTAAAACAACCAATATTTTAACTAAAACCATCGATTTTTTGTTATGTCGCTAGGATGAACTGGTGCATGGCCCCCTGTACCGTACCGTCCGTGTGTTGCGATATTTCATGGTGTGGTATTGTTGCAGCTTAACCATTGTTACAAAGAAAATTTTGTTCTTATTGACTCTAATGTAATCACTGGATCCAAAAACACCAAAATAACTGAAATTAGATGTCCAATAAACAGAAAAACAATCGAATCATTTGGACACCTACATGCGTCCATGTGCTGTGGCGACCATCTTGTTTGGGGTCAAAAATGACCCAGGTTGGGTGAGAAGGAATTTTTTTTTTAGGTTGGGGCTGCTAGGGTTAATTTCCACAATTAAAAATTTTTCATTTTTATTTTTAACAAATATTACTAACTTGTTCCTGGCATTTTGTCAACTGTATTGAAGATACAGTCATATTTCTTTCAAAATATGATTGATGTTTGCTGTGTAATAAAAAACAGAAACATTTTCATGTCGTAAAAATTCTCAAGTATTAATATCAAAAACACCGGAAATATAATTCATTGGCTTTTTTAACGACATATAATCATCATCATAAAATGCACAAATGCACAAAGCATGACTGCTCTTGCTAGCTTCAGGACTTCACTTCTACTGTCTGACTTGAGATCCAGCAGTCTCTTCTCTCCCCATACCACTCAGCTCCCCCTTCTCCATCCTGGATCACACCACTCCACAAGAATGGATGACCTTGGGGCCATTGGGCAGTGTGTGGAATGAGGCAGGTCACCTTTGGGTGGCCAAGAGTCACAACTAATCTTGTGCATGTCTCCTAATGAGCCCGTTTATGTATATCGATTTGGTCTAACACTGCCAAATTGTTTGTGGTATAACAAATAAATTGCCAGAATTCGTCCATTTTTTTACCTTAAAATAGGATTAAGTTTTTCTTTTCAACTTTGTGACTTACCTTGATACTGGTTGGGTGTGATGCATTTTTTAACATTTGCGCAGACATCAATTTGATCAATGTCGCCGTATAGTTTTGTTTGGGCGTTGTGGTGATTTCGTTGATCGTTTTGTTACCGTTGTCTGAGAATAATTTCGTTTTGTTGTCGGCCAGCAAGATTATTTACCGTACTGTCTCATTTAAACGCCCGGGCGTTTAATTTTTTTTTTGGGCCGACCCCCTCCCGGTAAAGTTGGTTCGGGGCGACGCACGGTGCAATAAACGCCGCCGAACCCCCGGCGTTTATTCGGGGCCGGCGTTTGAATGAACCCGGGCGTTTAAATGAGGCAGTACGGTAGGTTCCTTTTTGCGTTCTTTTTGCGTTCACTTGTAAAAGTGAACTACAGTGACTCAAAAAATTGTTCACATGTTTGTAGTAGTATCGTTAATTGGCAAAAAAAAAGAGTTAAAATGATTTCTCAGAAAGAAAATATTTTAAATTTTAACACAAATAGCTCATGATCTTTCAGAAAAAGTAAATAATTTTTAAAAATTTCAAAAAACAAAAAAGATATGACCGAAAAAGCATCGTTCTTTCATGTGAACAATTATTTTGCCATAGAACTTCCATGGATTTTAATGTTGTGTATGACCTCCTTTTGCCTTGAGAACTTCAGAAATATGTTGGGGCATACTGTCAATTAACTTTAGACATGTGCCTTTACCTATTGTGTCCCAAACCTTTTCAATTCTCTTTTCAATTGTCATGTTGAAACACTACATTTTTCGTTTTAAGCTTGTAGTATTTTAATGGTCCCATCAAATCTTCTTTAAGAATAGTGCAATACAATTCTACATCAATACTATCAAGATTTCGTGTTCCATTAGCAATTATGCATCTCCAAATCATTAAGAAACTACCTCCATGTTTTACTGTTGGGATCATCTGGTGCAATTGTAGTGCTGACTTTTGTTTTTTCCAGCACCCTTTGCGCCCATCACTTCCTAAACAGTAAATCTTTGTTTCATCTGAGAAAATAACTCTTCTCCAATCGTATATTGTCCAGTCTTTGTACTTTTGGGCAAATTCCATTCTGAGGTGTTTATGACGAGCTGTTAATAAGTGCTTTTTAACATTGACTGATGACTTCAATCTATTTCTCTTTAGCACATTGAGTACAGTTTGAGCACTAACAACATTGTTATGATGTTTAGAAAGATCAATTTGCATGTCTACAGCTGTATCTAGGCGAACTGATGTAACTGCTCTAACAATGTTTCGCTCCTGTGTGGCTGTTAAAATTTTTGGGCACCTGCTTTTGGTTTTTTTGCATCTAAAGCATATGTTTTGTGAATTTTAGACACACATCCAATGCTAACTCGGACTTCTGCAGCAATTTTTCGAACAGAAATCCCTTTTTCACCTAATGGTAGAACATTTTGTGGTTTTTCCAATGAGAGAGGGCACATGATGATTTCTAATGTTTAAAATACAGCTATGATACATAATGTTGCTATATAACCCCAATTTCGAATATACTTGCACAATAACAGTGATTCCAACACCAAAAATCAATCACATTGGAGCAGCAAAAAAATTGTTCACATGAAATAACGATGCTTTTTCGGTCATATCTTTTTTGTTTTTTGAAAATTTTAAAAATTATTTACTTTTTCTGAAAGATCATGAGCTATTTGTGTTAAAATTTAAAATATTTTCTTTCTGAGAAATCATTTTAACTCTTTTTTTTTGCCAATTAACGATACTACTACAAACATGTGAACAATTTTTTGAGTCACTGTAGTTGGCGATCTTAGTTCCCGAACGCGAACTGATAGTTCGCGTTCGATACAACACTGGCGCCATGATAGTCGACAATGAAGAGTTGGTAAACTTGTACCAAACTAGACTCCTTAATTTAAAATTTTAAATAGTTTAACGAAGTGGCTTTGCTCACGTCCGACACTGAATGTATTATTTTCAAGGCGTGCTGTGATTGGTTGAGAGATGCATTGACGAAAAACCCCGTTCTGTCTAGATTGTCAAAAAAAGATAAGGTTAGGTCTGCTAGGAAAAAAGAAGCTAACACGTCGAAATACATCGATTTGAGAAAACTTACATTGACGAAACGAAGCGCCATCGTTAGCTCCCAACCAATCACAGCGCGCCTTGAAAATAAAACAGTCACGTCAGACGTGAACGTAGCCACTGCCATAGTTTAAATATACAAAGTTGTGACCGATTGCCAGTCACTTCAACACAATGCCCACAAGGAATAGTCCAACCCCGCCCCGCCTGGTTTAGTTGATGGTTAATGTAATCGCATGACATACCGTAATATGATATGAGATCACGTGGTAGCATCCTGCAACCAGCAACTCCACCTGGCATGATGACATTGTATTAGTAAGGAAGGATCCGCATGGGTGATGTGGCCAGTGACACATAACTATTCTGGCGTATTCACCCATGCGGCCCATGGAGGTTGTGATGGATCCGACATCTCACCACTGCGCATCACAGTAATGAATAGCTAGAGAGCAGAGTCAGCACAAAGCACGACTGCTCTTGCTAGCTTCAGGACTTCACTTCTACTGTCTCGCTGGAGATGCAGCACTCTCCTCTCTCCCCACAACACTCAGCTAGCCCTTCCCCATTCAGGGTCATACCACTCCAAAAGGATGGATGACCTTGGGGCCATTGAGCTGTGTGTGGAGTGAGGCAGGTCACCTTTGGGTGGCCAAACAGTCAAAACTAATCTTGTGCATGTCTCCTAATGAGCCTTTTTATGTATATCAATTTGGTCTAACACTGCCGAATTGTTTGTGGTATAACGAATAAATTGCCAGAATTCGTCAATTTTTTTACCTTAACATAGGATTAAGTTTTTCCTTTCGACTTTGTGTCTTACCTTGATAGTGGTTGGGTGTGATGCATTCAATAACATTTTCGCAGATATTAATTTGATCAATTTCGCCTTATCCTTTTGTTTGAGCGTTGTGGTGGTTTCGTTGATCGTTTTGTTACCGTCGTCTGTGGATAATTTCATTTTGTTGTCGGCCAGCACTGAGTTGTCTTTAGTTGCGGTTGAAGCTAACATAATTTTGCGTTCGTAACAGTCCGCCTTTATTTCTTGGGCTCTGTACTTTTGATTAATTTCACGTTCATCGAAATTAGTACGGAGTATATTATTATCTGTAATATTGTTTGCCCTATTCAAGGTAGCTTCGTTTTTATCGTTTCATTAGCAATTTCTAGCATGTGTTGTTCGTTATTTAATCCGTGCGCTATGGGGGTCGAGAACGAAGAGTTGGTAAACTTGTACTAAACTAGACTCCTTAATTGAGAATTTAAAATATTTTATATATTCAAAGTTGTGACTGATTGTCAGTAACTTCAACACAATGCCCACAAGGAATAGTCTTACCCCACCCCAACTGGTTTAGTTTATGGTTAATGTATTCACATGACATTTTATTGGTTGATGTCATAATATGATATGATATCACGTGGTAGCATCCTGCAACCACGAACTCCTCCTGGCATGGTAAAATTGTATTAGTAAGTTAGGCCATATGGGTGTTTGTTGGTTTGGTTGACTTTTTTAAATGAAGAAAATGATACGACACATGAAAGCAATTTGCACATGTCAGCTCACAATCAATCTAAGTAATCAATATTAATCTCAACAGCTTGGTACCACATTGATAACTGTATTGTACTTGAAAGAAACAATGGAGAGAGAGGATTCAAATCGACCACTCGGCCGAATTCAACAAATGAGAAGACGAAAACTGCTTCAACTTGTTCGCATTACTATGTCGAAGCAAGAGAGGACTCCGCCATTCATCAAAAGTTTGACAAAAATATTGGAGAAGAAAAGAAATATCAAGATTTTACTTTGTGTGTTACTAATTATCAATTTGGCAGCTTGTGTTTATCAAACAGTAGATCGGGTATTGTATTTCATGGACGAACCCACAGCAGTTGATGCACACATGATTGAAACAACGCATGGTTCCTTCCCCTATGTTTATTTATATCCGTTTACTACGCAAGAATTTAACAATTTCATTTTCAACAAAACAAAAAAATCTAACGACAAAGATCAATGTACAGGATGTGAAATGTTCCCAACATGTTCAAAATATAGTATCAGTGATATTCTACAATATTCTACTACACATAGTTACATAACTGATGCCTACTTCAAAACAGTAAATCATTTTCATTTTTTCTCCTAACCAAACTAGAAAAGTTTAACCAAATGAGGAAAAAATTATATTTACAGCCTAAAATGCGCATTAACCTTACAATTGCAAATTATGAGACTGTGGGTTTGGCCATTGCACAAGTTTCCAGTCGTAAGTCAACAATATTTCCTGTTTTCTTTATTTTTACAAGTTCCTTTTTCCCTTAGCAATTTCGATTCCATATGGGAATGCTGCTTATAAGATGGTCATAAAACTTAATTTTCCCAAGAAATGTGAAATAGTTCGAGTGAGTATTTAATTTCATCGACAATTCACACAATTTATTTTGCATTTCTCACAGCCACAAAATTACACACCACATTTTTAAAAAAATGAGCGTCCCTTTTTAGCTGTCAAAATTGTGAAATACTCAGTAATATAAATTTGATAATCATTCTTGAAACGATTGCATTCTATTTTAAGGTGTTAATAGATCCATCATCAGTCGTTTATCATGTATACAAGCCATTCATACAACAAATAAAACGTGGCAAACATACAGTTGGGATTAGAGTGCAAGAAGTAAGGATTAAATTGATAATTATTCACACAGAAAAAAGAATTATTTTCTAGCCATAAATCAAAAGTATTTCTTGGATCTATCAGCCTTATTTAAGTACAATTGCTAATTATTTACTGATATGTATAAGGGCCATCCGTAATTTACATAATGTTGGTTTTTGGTTGACTAGAATTAACATCAACATGTAACCTCAAATTTCTGTTACAAGGTCGTAACAAATTCCCTCCCTTCCTCCAGAGAAAATAAGATAATAAAAAAGACCTCCTTCAGGTGCTATGTTATTTAAGGAAGGCCCCATAATAATACAGGAATTTGAAACATTTACTTTAGAATCATTATATCAACACTAAGAAAAATCCATGCGATAATAATTTACACGATTGCTTACGCCCATGCCTCGTCAAACGAATGAAATGCAAGTAAGTTTTTTAATTCGACTCAATAACAGAATTCAATGAAAGAATATTTATTTCTGTGCATAAATCACAAATCAAAAAATTTCAAAAATATTTTTTTATCTGACTGCTATTAATAAAAATTTGAAGTTAACTTAAATATAGGTTGTCACATTAGATATCCATTTTATGAAGCGAGAAATCTACCGGAATGCAATGACAAAGACACTTTGATTCAGTTCAGACTAATAGATAACTTTATCGGCTCAAATGGTTTAGAATCACAGTGTAGGTGTGCTCATTTATGTGATGAGACAAGTTTCAGCCAAACATTCGAAAGAACACCTGATGATGGATATAAAATAGAGATTTATGTTGTCAATACTTTCGTTCGAACATTAGTCGAACACTTTTCTTATGACATCATCAATTTGCTATGCGACATTGGAGGAAACATCGGCCTCTACTTCGGAATGTCTTGCTTGACACTAGTCGAAATATTCATTCACTTATGCAAAATGTGCATCACCAAACCAATAACACCAAATTACAAGTTGACAGATAAAATTGAAATGACGCTTGAAAAGATGCAGAATCGCCGAAAACCAACTTTTGTTAAAAAGTTGATCAAAATCACAACTTCACTTTTCCTTGGCTCGATGTCAGTCTACTACATTTACCATTTGATTGATTCTTATTTTCAATTTCCACTCTTGAAAACTGTTAAACTCATTAGAGATGAAAAAATTAATTTTCCACTAATTATTGCATGTGCAGACAGTGCAAACATATTACATGCTAAAAAAGAATTAGCCAAAAAACTCAACACAATTGATTGTGATCATTTCCAACTGTTGGATTTACTCCATCCACTATCTGAATTCGCAAATCAACCACTGCAATTGTGGAATGCCTCCTCTCTTCTTGATGTCTACGACAGAGACCGGAGAAACGCTCTCGAGGTAAAAAAAAATTAGAATATTAAATTCAAATATTAAATTCAAACGCGTAGAAATTTAACAAACTTGTAGAGAGGGGCAACAGCAGAAGAAAGTGAATTACATTTTGCTAAATTATCATTAAAACCAACAGTGTATGGAATGTGTACTGTGTTTAATGAAGGTAAAAAAACAAGTCACTTTTAATTCTCACTAAATTATTTTTACACAGTTGACCGGCCGTTTTCTCGAAAGCAAAACTTTATATGGATTTACGAACAGCTCAGAAGTGACTGTTTTAAACGAGAAGTGAGATAGCAGCTCATCCTTGACACTGTTAATTGCAGCAGTTACAAATTTCGCTTTCTGTATTCCAGCACTTCATTTTGCCAACAAATCAATTTTTTCATCCGAAATTTCGTTTAGATGTATCCAACAATTTAAGTTATTTTGTCAACTTCGTCCCTCAAACAGTAAATTCAAAAAATGATAAATCCACTATACTCTGGCTCACTATAAGGTTGCCCTTTCTCCCATTGGCCGAGTCTCACTACTTCTAACTGTAGACTGTGTTCTACTACTAGACCTGTGCGCCGAGCCCAATTTGTCGGCGGCGGCTTGTTGCGGCTGATCGCCACGAGATGGCGGCGGCTCGGATCGGCTTCGTTCGTAGGAGCCGGCGGCTGGCGGCTCAGCCGATGACGTATGGTATCGGCGGCGGCCAGCCAGCTGATCGGCTAAGCCGAAATTTTTCGATAAAAAATAATGAAAATAACAAAACGAATACGAAATAAACCTGTAAAACCTCCAAACCAAAAAAAGAAAAGAAAAAAAAATGAAAACAGAAGTGAAATTAAAAAAAAAGAAAGAAAATCCAAAAATATGTTGTTTTTTTTGTTAAGCCTGGTTCACACTTGCGGATATGCTGCGAAATTGTTGCATCCGCGGTTTGCTACAATGAGCTGTGATTGGCTGCGAAAAAAAAATTGCGCGGAAAACTAGAAAATATTTCCGCAGCCAATCACAGCCCATTTGCAGCAAACCACGGATGCAACGTATCCGTGGCGTATCCGCAAGTGTGAACCAGGCTTTACAAAAAATTTCAGCCGTTCGACGCCGGAAGATCAGCGGCGGCGGCGGCTTGTAAATTGTCGCCAGGACTCGCCACACGGCGGCGGCGGCTGGGGTCCAGCCGACCAGCCGCCGAGCCGAGTCGGCTAAGCCGACTCGGCGCACAGGTCTATCTACTACCAGGAAAAGTAGTTTTTATTTTTGTGATTATTATAAAATAAAGATTAAAATGATAGAATTTAAATTTTATCTTATAGTAAAATGTTTTTTCCATTTAAAAAATACAGTTTTAAGCTGTGTCTATTTCTACAAACATGTCTGTTCAGTTTATTGGTTGCTTTGTCTGAAAAGCACACTGTCTGTACATCGATTGCAATTCTGGTGTTTTGGTCTATTTTTCGTATCACTACATAAGTGAAATGGGTCGGCCAATGGGAGAAAGGCCAACCGTAATAGTAAGCCAGAGTATAGCGCATTCGAAAAGCCGTTGCAACAGTTTAAATAGCGTGATTAGACTTCAAAAATGGCACCAAATTTAATCTGCATCGGGTGTCATTTAAATGTCTCGATTAAAAAAGTATAAATAAAAAAAAAAATGTTTAACGAGTGCTTTTGAATGCGCCGACCGTTATTTGACAAGTTTATCACTGCTTAACCAAACCAACTAACAAATTTGAAAACTTGTCGTCACTATTGAGAAATTATCGACAGTTTTGAAAAAATCAAACTTTTCTTTGGTTTGGGACCCCAATTTGTTCAAGGGCTCACACTGCAACTTATGTGGGTGTGGCCAAATTGCCATTTAGTTGATTAATCTTTCCAGCTTGTTCGATTAAATACCCCGAGAAGTCCTTGCAGACCAAATGATGAAGTTTTAAGATGTGAAGAAAACTGCTATGAAAAGATACTCGAGCAACAAACTTTCAATTGCAGGTAACTTGTAATTCATCCACTAATTACTCTGAATCCCATATTGCACTTTACAAATCATACATTGTTTGAGTATATTCCTAACAATCAAATGGAGCAAATTTATTGGTAACAGCATGTGTATCCAGGTTTCCATTTATAAACAGCAAAAACAGCCAAAAGGTGTAGAGCACCATTTATTTAGTTTAAAAATTAAACAGTTTAATCGTCTGAAGAAAAACTGTTTCAGAATGTTTAATTAAAAAAAAAAAGACTTGCCACAGCTTTGAAGATGAATGATAATATTATTTATTTTTAAAACTTTCAAAGATAGAAATTAAAATGATTGAAAAAAATGCTCATGAGCATTTGTCATTGTTGCCAATAAATTTAATTTGCCACATTTGATCTACCTTGCTAAGTTGCTACCTTAGCACACTCAAACAGTTCAAGTGTTTACCCAATTTTTAATAAGTGGAAAAAATCATGTGTCATGGCACACTGTGTATTTCCAGTATATTGTTATATTACTAGACTTCCATCCATGGATAAGAGTAAATTTCCCCTTTGCCTAACTCAAGAGACGGCTAAAACAACTTACGAGACATATTTGAAAACTCAGATGAAGACAAACCCCCGGGAAGACTGTTTCTGCAAACCATCCTGTAACGAAACCATCTTCAATCCTTCAATTATCAGCAGCATAGAGCGCAAATCACAACCGTTTGTTTGGTATGTGATTGAAAATAACATGAGAGAAATAATTGAAGAACAGCAAGAGGTTACCATTGTAAAGTTATTGTGTCAGATTGGATCTATTATTGGTATTCTCACCGGTTTCTCCTTATTTTCTCTTCTTCAATTTTGATTGCCTTTAATTCCACGAGTTTAAAATAATAAAATGTTGCTTAACTTATAACTGGATGCATTCAATTTGTACTGTAAATGCACTAATAGAATGTGACGTGTGCTTTACAACGCAGGTCTAAATCAAACTAAATTGAAAAAAACGACTAGAATAAATGTCTAAATTGATCAAAAACACTAAAAAAAATCGTGGGGGAAATTTAAGTTCTAACAACAAAACGCCTGCATTTATTTAAAGAATCTAGAGTTAGTGGTTAAGCCACTTGTGCAGTGTCTTACAGTGAAGTTTTACTCCCTTTATTGCACACTTG
Organism: Strigamia acuminata; assembly: GCA_949358305.1. Classification (NCBI taxonomy): domain Eukaryota; kingdom Metazoa; phylum Arthropoda; class Chilopoda; order Geophilomorpha; family Linotaeniidae; genus Strigamia; species Strigamia acuminata. The sequence continues at coordinate 4,729,238 of OX442314.1, forward strand.
CAGATCCTCTTTTATTATCATCCTTCTTACTGTGTCTGACCTCCTGAAAATTACGTAAACCAATCTTCAGGGTGCTCACGTTGTTTCTCCCTATGCACTTCTCCAAACAACAATTAATCAAGCTCAGTGTTTGTTTTATACGAGAATTTACCAATTAAAAGTCAATAATACCATCATGTTGAATTTAATTTGAATGCAACATGTTTGAAACACTCATTAGTTATGAGTGTTTCAAACATGAGTCATAACAGATGGCAGCACCAGCAAAATAAAACCTATCTCTTATCATACGCGGTTTGTTACATGCTTTTGGATTGGTCATTGGAGAGCTAAACGATGACTGTTTTGCAGTCTCCACATTGGTTGTTAGTTTATGACATAGGTAGTTTACTTCATTTATTGTTGAACATAGAAATACTATATCTTGTAAGCACAATTAAAATCTCACAGAACTTGGAACTTCATTCCCAACTTATTATGTACTCTGTATTAATTTATTAAGATAAATGTCAGTTACCATGTTGTGACGATTTTACCTTTTCTACCTTTTGCTAAAGATGAGATAAACCTAACCTACCAAAATAAGCTAAACTACAGTGTGCGCGCTAAGTGAAAATACAACGTGAATAACTTACAAAGAATATCGATAAATAGTATTGTTTATTAACAAGGAGTCCGGGTTCTAAATACACGTGAAATAATGGGGGGCAACATCTGGTTGGATGTGCTGGGCGGGCCGAGAGAAAGGGCTGGCTTCGCGGCATTGTCACAACGTATCGGAGCTAGGCCTAGTTTTAGGCCTACGCAACAATAACGCACGTGGATGCGGAGATTTCTCCGCATCGCTTTTAAACCTATATTTCATCGATTAGATCAATCGATTAGATGAGAATTGAACAATTCTCATATGCTACTCTCTATTAATTTATTAAGACAAATGTCAGTTATCATGTACAATTTTGATTTCGATTAATTAATGTAACGTTGTAGACAGAAGGTGAACTCACAGTGTCATTTAAACTTATTTCCTGTATATTTTTTAAACCAGTCTAAACGTAAAATTTTGCTCGTTAAATGTGTAGTGTTTTAATTCATTAAAGCAATTAAATTTGAGTCAAACATGTGCGAGTAATTGATTTTAATTTAAACTCTATTTTCAATTCAGCAATATTAATATTCATCTAGAAAAACAGATCAATCCCATATTTTACGCCATTATACGCCATTCATGTCCCCTTGTCTTTCTATCAACTTAGATAAACGGATAAAACCACAGTTGGCTTGTCAGTAGATTTAATCGATACCAAAATGCCAAAATATCTGACACTTAACAAGATGGCCACCTCAAGACCGGTCGCTTTTCACTGTCGTCCCTAAGATAGATCGAGAACTTATTTTTAAAAATATCTGATCAGTTGACAAGATGGCCACCGAGACCGGTCGCTTTTCACTGTCGTCACTAGATCGAGAACTTATTTTTAAAAATGTTGATAATATGGTCGTTATATTCAACGAAATAGCTAGTGTCAAACCTCCCGGTCGTGCTGCTATCAACAAATTCGAATCCAGTGTGAAGAAAATCTATCAAATACTGAATAATGCGCCCATCTCCGAAGCTGACCACGCGGACCATGATTCTGGATCTCGTAGGCGACGAAAAAGACAAAAACCAGGTACAGATAGCACAGTAATTAAACCTACTTTGCAACAATCCGCTGATCTCAACCGTGACAATGACTGGCAAACTGATTATTCCAACTTTACCAACCACGCGCCTAACCCTAATTCGACAAAACCGCCGGCAAATCAATTGTCTTTCACGCACACCACCATTGCTGATGTCCCCAACTTCATCTCTAAGGACACTGAGTACCAATATCGTCAATCCTTCCAATATTGCTGAAAATAATGCTGAAAATAATTTCGTAACGCCCGCATCAACCGCTGCTCGGGCCGACGCCAATGAAGCGGACACAGATGTGGCCCGTGCCGCCGCTGCTGCCGCCATTTCCGCGGGTGCCCCAACCACGCTCGTCGTCGGTCTGCTGCATCTTTCCTTCCACTTCACCCAGAGAAGAGAGGACCCAATGTATAAAATAATCCAACAATTGACTCTTTTCGTTACCGAAAGTCACACCGAAATTGTCTCTCTACAATAATCGTTCACCAGTCGCCAGATTTCAACTCCGCCAGTCAGCAACCAACTCCGGACCCAGCGCCCCAACCATTGTGCCCAGTCGACCCTGCTGACGTTCGCACAGGCGGCAGCCCAGCCTCGCCCGGTGATTGAATACAGCGAATCTCCTCCTGTCGACCCAGTGATGGACTCACGTGCAAACAACACCGCTCAAACTACACGTACCCGCTCCAACATTGGCACTGTTGATGACTGCACTATCCACGCTGCCACCCCCCTCGATGACCGCCCGACGTCACGCATTCTCCTAAGCAATTTACAGAACTCCACCACGAACAAAAAAGTCCAGTCATATGCCGAGTCCAGTGCGCCAGGTGGACGTGTGACCGTTTTGCCACTGTGGGTCGCCCACGGTGACTCACGTCACTCCACACACTGCTCTCTGACCCCTGGTCACCCCCTCTAGCGAGTAGGGCTGACCCAGTGGGGAAGGAGGGAGCTGAGTGGTGTGACTGCTATGGTCTCGCCAGTGTAGTCAGGGGACTGATAACACTGGGTAGGGACGCATACTTCATGTAAATAACGGGGAATCCCACAATATTGGTTGGTTGGCCTTTATTGTCTTGTCTAGGGGTATGGGGAATCCCGTTACCCGTTGCAAGGGTGCCACGAAGGCACGCCGCACCGGCAACCGACCCGTCACACACTGGGCGCGAGCCCAATGGGTGACGTGGTCGGTTCAACGTTACATTCATGCTGTACTTACCTACAGCCCGCAGTGACCACTCATGGAGGCTGTATTGGGTGGAAAACCCAGATACTGAGCATCGCTGTGGTGAATGGGAAGGAGTGCAGAGTCCTCTCAGCCGGGACACGCCTTGTCCCCTCATCAACTACAACACCCTGGAACTCTGTCAACACACGACCTGCCTGGTCGGTGTCCGCACTCTCTCTCTCTGCAACTCCTCCCCACACCACTTAGCTCCCTCCTTCCCCCGGGCTAGATCACCTTGCCCAATCAGGGGGTGATCTTGGGGCCGTATGGTGGTGTGTGGCAGTGACGTAGGTCACCCCAGGTGGCCCGACGGTCACAGTGGTGTGGGAGGAGGAGCATTGAGTCGAGAGAGAGAGTTTGGACAGCACAGAGTGAGGACGTGTGCTAGAGAGTTCCCTTAGCCAGCCTGGGCAGTGCAGTGCCCCAGTTGACTCTGCTTTTCTCCCATTCACCACTGTGACGCTCAGTGATAGGGAGATGACCCTATTGCAGCCTCCATGAGCAGCTACATGGGCTGAGGTAAGTAATACCGCAGGAGAATGAGTTACGCCAACCGACCACGTCATTCATAGCCAAATCGCCCTGTGGATGACGGGCCGGTTGAAGGTGTGGTAGGCCTAATGGCCCCGACACGGGTGAGGTGTACTCCGACCCCTAGCCAACGGCTTAAAGGCCAAAAACCAACAATCCGGAGTCCCTGTATCCATTATTTACGTGAGAGTCGATCCCACCCGCGGTAATCAATCCCCAGATTGTCGTGAGAGCGATGACCCGTCACAGACGAAGGAAGATAAAACTATTAGAAAGTCCTTTTTCTTGCTCATCGCCACAGACAATATCACCCCGCTTCTATCCACGGCCCTCTGGCTTTGTAGCATCGGCGTCCGCCCCTTTCGTGGTAGAAACCCCCCACTTCTTTCATCAACTCAAATTAATGTTTAATTACGCTTAATTTGTTTAATTTGTTTTTACCTTGTAATTTACTCCATGGGAGTGCTTAGAATAAAACAAACAAACTATCAATTACGTCAACTCTGCCATGACCTAAGCGCCATCTGTCGGCTCAAATACAAAATTAAATAACACTGACCATCCGATTCGATCAGCTTTTCGGTTTTGGTCATCTAAATCCGATCCGAATTTTTCCAATGTATTTGCTCATTTGTCATTTCAATAAAACAAATGAAATGAAGTCATTTCAAACCGAATTTTTCAGCATTCCGATTACATTCTGATTACATTTTGATCACGTTACGGCCATATTTTGCCGATTCACGGATGTAGATTCTTCTGCCCACCAATTCAATTCTTATTATTGTTTCCAACAACATGAAAAGGCAAAAATGCACTTACTGTTTACGGGTGAACGTGGTAGCAACAGAATTCCCAGTGCGCCGATGCGTTCGTGCGCGCCACTGTCCTTCGAACCTCGTTTTCGTCCAGCAAATACTCCAACATAAATGGCAACTTGATGCAGTTTTCACTTGCTTTTTTTTATTTTTCTGAAAATATTACCAAAAATGATTTAACAATTGTGTTTTCACAACAAAAGAATCACATTAGGACTCGCTTTGGTTCCGGTGGTGAGTCGTGGAACCTGGAAACCGAGTCGTTCGATTCGTTAACTCGCCGCTAGATGTCACACAAGTAAGAAACAATTTCCTACATACGAAATTGGAAATAGTTTGATTTCATTTAAAAATCATTTTTTTAAGGCCAAATGTGACATATCAATAGACCACTTATTGCAATTGAATTATCATTTTAGTGAATTATTCATTGTTGGAAAGTAACTTAGATTACCCCATTAAATGTTTTGTATTTAGATTAAACTCAAACACAAAACTGCAACTTCATCAAGTTGAGTTTCTTTGAAATTAGAAATTATACAGTATGTTTGGTGAATTATTCGTTCTTGGAACATTGAATTACAAATGAAATACTAGTATTTTGTATTTAGATTAAACTCATTCAACAAATGTTAGTGGTAGACAGACATCACATGGCATGAGTGATGCTGCACTGATCTCACTTAGAAGAAAACAACAACTAGAAACTATATTTGTATTGGCCTTTATTCACATGGTTGTCTAAGGCTTAGTTCCCAGAAATGTTTCCCTTGTCTGGTTTTCATTGCTACAATCCAACCCAATATCAACCCTTGACCGTGTTGTTAAGAGACCATGTGGCCAGCGAGATATGATTTCTGCTGTGTCTCTGCACAGGCTTGCTGAGAGCTTCAGGTCAGTACCTTCTCAGGTCACACGAGTGCGGTCATGCATCCGTTCATGGTAGTCTAAGAATGTCTCATTCATGAGACCTTGCCAGTCCTTTCTTTCCATTGGTTGCCAGACTACTTCCGGGACCGGCAGCACCACCTGACAGGGGGCGGTGCCCAGGATAAAAACTAGTAATAAGTGTCAGTAACCGACGGTCACACAAACTCCGGCTTCATACGATTTTCTTTGAAGTTAAAAATTATATGGTATATCTTGTAAATTATTCATTTTTGGAACGTGACAGACTGACAAATGAAATGTTTTGCATTTAGATTAAACTCATTCAACAAACTTCAACGTTATAGATTAGATTTTCTTTGAAATTAGAAATTGTACTTACATCTGGTGAATTATTCATTCTTGGAAAGTAGCATGAATAACAAATGTAGAATTTTACATTTAGATTAAACTCACGGAAGAAACTTCAACGTCTAAAATTCATTTTCTTTGAAATTAGAAATTATACAGTACATCTGGTGAATTATTCACTGCTGAAGAGTAACATGAATAACAGATGAAAAATTTTGCATTTAGATTAAACTCATTCAACAAACTCCAACGTCATAGATTAGATTTTCTTTGAAATTAGAAATTATATGTTACATCTGGTGAATGATTCTTTCCTGGAAAGTAACATGAATAAGAGATGTAGAATTTTGCATTTGGATTAAACTCACGCAAGAAACGTCAACGTCTAAAATTCATTTTCTTTGTAATTAGAAATTATACAGTACATCTGGTGAATTATTCATTCCTGGAAAGTAACATGAATAACAGATGAAAAATTTTGCATTTAGATTGAACTCATGCGGTATCCGATCACTTCAGTGACCATCGTGAAGTCGTGAAGTCATGAACTGGAGAAAACGGTAAGTCAAATTTTGAATTGAAGATACAGTGTACTCATTTGGAAAGATGTGTGATCCAAACAGGTTTGCTGGACCCAACGTATAGCCAGTAATGTTATATTCCCTCTCCTAGCCTGTTAGTCTGGATAACTTTCTTAGATCGTCCTATGTCCAAGCTTCACAGAGTTTACTGTAGATATGAGAATGTAACAGGTTAATTCTTTAAATAGTTTTTCTGTGATTCAGCGGATGGAAAGCAGGTGTAGTAGTTTTGTGAGTTTGGTAGGTAGTCGAGCTGCTCGGTTCCTCAGTGTGTTCTCTTGGTCAAAATGCAATCAGTTTGCAACAATTTGCAACAGTTGTGATTGCATTCCCAATGCATAAAGAATTTTATATTGTTATGTACACCATGGGGTATGATATATATTGTCAGGTGCTTGGTTTTAATTTTAATCTCTTCCATCCTAAATTTTCTTATTTTTCAATTCATTTATTTTTATTTATTTTGCCGACTCACCTTTTGTAATGAATGCACATAAAAGATCTTTGTGCATTTTATGACTCTTAAACTTTTTAGTTTGCCCCATCCCTGATCATAATTGATATGACTTGTCAATCAAGTGATCAGACCTGACTTATGAGCTACATTACCTACAAAAATCACTTCTTGCTTAATTGTCAACAGAGTTCTATACGTGAGATCGTCATTATAAATAGTGTTGTTATTCCAAAGAACTGGGATTTCTAACCGTCCAACTCAAATAATTGATGCAGCTTTGTAACTTCCTGTCTGCACATGAAGTAAAAACACGGTTCTTGATGCGTTTTTTCGCGGACTCAATGATATATACCATAAATTAGAAATATGTAATGTTACCAGAGAATTTATAGATTTAAAGAAAGCTGCCAAACTCGCCAATGTTACATGTAACAGTCATTAGTATAATTAAACACCACTTATTGTGAGATAAAGCAACTAATGAGTTTATTTCAGGCTGAATAATTTTAATGAAAGGTTGGGCAAAGTACAAGTGCAAAGTACAAGAATTCGTTTTATGTTATTTGAACAAAGGGGGAATATTAATCGATATTGCTTGCCATATTATTCTGTGACTGTTTGGCCACCCTAGTGGCCTACGTCACTCCAAACACCACCTGGCGGCCCCAAGCCGACCTCCTCTTGGAGGAGTGGACCGGCCTAGTAGGGGAGGTAAGAGCAGAGTGGTGTGGTGAGCGAGAGACTTGCTGAGGGAGCTGAGGGTGAAGACGTGTCAGGTGCAGCTGCCGCGCTCCTAACCATAAGTAGAGACAACTACTGCTCAGTTCCGCTCACCATTCACCACTGTGACGCTCAGTGGCAGTCTCATTACTATGAGTGGCTACATGGGCTGTAGGTAAGTACAGCAGAATGTTTGTCCGAGGCATCCGACCACGTCGTACACGGGCGTAAAGCCCTGTGTGCGACGAGCCGGTTGCCGGTGTAGCGTGCCTAAGAGCACTCTACACAGTGAGGCGAGAGGCCCCAACCCCTAGACAACGATTAAAGGCCAAAAGCCACCAATCTGGAGTCTCTGTCTCGCCTTTACGTGATGTAAGCGTCCCTCTCGTGTAGTAACTTCCCACACTATACGGGTCTGACCATAGCCAGTCACAATTCGATAATGCATTTAAACTACACAAGTGATGTAAAACAATATAAAGATATTATTGTTTAATTTCCACAATTAAACATTTTACATTTTCATTTTTAACAAATTTTGCTAACTTGCTCCTGGCGTTTGGTCAACTGTATTGAAGATTTGTTTCCGAAAGAAACAAAAGCAAAAGCTTAGCATACACCTAACTAATAAGGCCGTTTGAATCTAAATTGAAGAGTTAGAAAGATGAAGAAATTATCAAACTAAAAGCGTTTGTTCGTGTTTGTTCCCATTCAATTAGTCATATTTCTTTCAAAATATGATTGATGTTTGCTGTGTAATAAAAAACAGAATCATTTTCATGTCGTAAAAATTCTCAAGTATTGATTTCAAAAACACTGGAAATACAGGGTGGACAAAAAGTATGGTTCACAGTAAATAATTCCCAAACTGTTTTAGTTGTTGATTTAGCAAAATGATTGTAAGGGTAATTTTTTGGGGGAAATCCAATTATGACATCGAACTTGATCTCAGAGGTCATATTCAAGGTCATTCATCTTGTAACTCGAGAACCGTGACAGATAGAGCAAAAAGGTGAATCAGAAAGTTGTAGAGCATCATCCAATTAATCAAGAACCGTTCTGAAAAAAATTATTTCTTACTGAAAAGTTTTGAGAAAAAAGGTCTGAAACATTAGTCTACTCAGCATTGTAACTCAGCTTTGTAACCTAAAACTATTGAGGCAACCAAGCTAATCCTCAATTAGGACACTTTATTCGGTCATACTTGTAAGTGGAAGAGAGGAAACACAAACAAAAAGAAATAAATTATTTTGGAAATACATTCCAACATGATAGTTTTAGGTTACAATGCTGAGTAGACTAATTTTTCAGACCTTTTTTCTCAAAACTTTTCAGTAAGCAATAATTTTTTTCAGAACGGTTCTAGACTAATTGGATGATGCTCTACAACTTTCTAATTCACCTTTTTGCTCTATCTGTCACGGTTCTCGAGTTACAATATGAATGACCTTGAGGATGACCTCAGAGGTCAAATTGGATATCATAATTGAATTTCCCCCGACATTCTACCCTTACAATAATTTTGCTGAATCAACATCTAGAACAGTTTGGGAATTATTTACTGTGAACCATACTTTTTGTCCACCCTGTATAATTCATAGCTTTTTTTAACGACGCACAATCTTCATCATAAAATGAATGATTTACTACCTTGTTTTTCTGTCTGCATTTGGAAGCAAGCAGTTGCTGATACTGAGTCAGCCGGGGCCAAGTTGTTCTAATATATCTAACACAACAGCTGTACGGTGTTAGAAACAAACAACGATAGATTTTACTCGTCGGCTGTCTCATTCTAAGCTTGAGCCATCATTTGCAAACCTAAGTTCAGGTAAGCCTTCTAAAGATGAGTAAAACATCTTAAAGTTAAGAAATTTTGATTTTGACCAACAACCAAAAATGAAACCACCAAAATAAACACCAAATTAAATCATTCTTTTCATTCTTTTTAAGAAAATTTTGTTTCAGCCATAAAAATTCATTCTAATAAGTTATTCTATGTCCAAAACAAAAATTTATGTATGAGTGGGAAGAAAAATCAAACAGAATTTTGGCCAGTTAGTGTTAAAATTTCATTTCATTGTTAATTGACGTACTGTATAGACTTAAAGTTTCGTACATTTTCTTAAGAATATGGAAATGAAAAACATTCAGATATTTGTGTTTTCCATTCAGACTAGCTCTTGTTTCCACCCAAAAATGTACAGTGATCAATTTTTAGCATTCTGCCCAGGTAGTGATATCGATGCGTTGTAACAAATACCATATGACTGTTATGGTTTTGCCCATGATAACCTGGGGACTGGATACCATTGGGTGGGACGCATACTCACGTAAATAACAGACAAAGACTCCAAAGTGTTGAGTTGTTAGCCTTTCATCCTTTTATCTAGGGATTGGAGTCTCCCATCTACACCCGTGTTGGCAGTGCCACACCAGCAACCAACCCGTCACACACAAGGAAGGGTCCCCATGGGTGATGTGGCCGGTTAGACATAACTATTCTGGCGTATTCACCCATGCGGCCCATGAAACCGCTCATGGAGGTTGTGGTGGATCCGACATCTCACCACTGCGCATCGCAGTAATGAATAGCTAGAGAGCAGAGTCAGCACAAAGCACGACTGCTCTTGCTAGCTTCAGGACTTCACTTCTACTGTCTCGCTTGAGATTCAGCACTTTCCTCTCTCCACACACCACTCAGCTCCCCCTTCCCCACCCTGTGTCATACCACTCCACAAGGATGGACCTTGGGGCCATTGGGAAGTGTGTGGAGTGGGGCAGGTCACCTTTGGGTGGCCAAGCAGTCACAACTGATCTTGTGCATGTCTCCTAATGAGCCCGTTTATGTATACCAATTTGGTCTAACACTGCGCATAGGTTGTGGTATAACGAATATATTGTCAGAATTCGTTCGTTTTTTTTTTTACCTTAAAATAGGATTAAGTTTTTCTTTTCGACTTTGTGTCTTACCTTGATACTGGTTAGGTGTGATGCATTCTTTAACATTGTCGCAGATATTAATTTGATCAATGTCGCCATATCGTTTTGTTTGGGCGTTGTGGTGGTTTCGTTGATCGTTTTGTTACCGTTGTCTATGAATAATTTCGTTTTGTTGTCGGTCAGCAAGATTACCTATATAGGTTCGTTTTTGCGTTCGTTTTTGCGTTCACTTGTAAAAGTGAACTAGTTGGCGATCTTAGTTCGCAAACTAACGAACTTTGTTCCCGAACGCGAACTGATAGTTCGCGTTCGACACAACACTCGCGCCGTGAGTCGACAATGAAGAGTTGGTAAACTTTTACCAAACTAGACTCTTTAATTTAAAATTTTAAATAGTTTAACGAAGTGGCTACGTTCACGTCCGACACTGAACGTATTGTTTTCAAGGCGCGCTTTGATTGGTTGAGAGATGCATTGACGAAAAACCCCGTTCTGTCTACATTGCCAAAAATAGATAAGGTTAGGTCTGCTAGGAAAAAAGAAGCGAACACCTCGAAATACATCGATGTGAGAATACTTACATTGACTAAACGAAGTGCCATCGTTAGCTCCTAACCAATCACAGCGCGCCTTGAAAATAATACGTTCACGTCGGACGTGAACGTAGCCACTGCCATAGGTTAAATATACAAAGTTGTGACCGATTGCCAGTCACTTCGATACAATGCCCACAAAGAATAGTCCAACCCAACCCCGCCCCGCCTAGTTCAGTTGATGGTTAAAGGTCAAGTGCACTGAGTGGGTTTTATTTTTTTTCTGATAGAGCATAATGAATAATAATTTTTCATATCAAAAAAAAATAAAATTTGGGCCTTTATCACTGTTTAATAACAATTGAAAAAGTTGACTTTTTCAATATGATGCATCATGGTTGTTGGCTGGATGACCTACGTCATCAGTTCTGTGGTGGTTGGTGGTGGTGTTGTTGCGCATGCGCATCAGACTGCACATGCGCAAAAGACAGTTTTAAACTCGGCAATCAAGGTCATCCATTATGAATCCACCCTAGGCTCGGAACTAGTTCCAGGTCAACTGAACTAGAGAACTGACAACGTCATACTCCCATGATTCTTTGCCTCGTCAACACCCGATATTGCGATTGTTATTAAACAATGATAAAGGCCCAAATTTTATTTTTTTTTGACATGAAAAATTATTATTCATTAGGCCCTATCAGAAAAAAAATAAAACCCACTCAGTGCACTTGATCTTTAATGTAATCACATGACATTATATTGGGTGATGTCATAATAAAATACGAGATCACGTGGTAGCATCCTGCAACCAGCAACTCCTCCTGGCATGGTGACATTGTATTAGTAAGTTAGGCCATATGGGTGTTTGTTGGTCTGGTTGACTTTTTTAAATGAATAAAATGTTACAACACACGAAAGCAATTTGCATAATATGTCAGCTGACAATCAATTAAAGTAATCAATATTAATCTCAACAGCTTCGTGCCACATCGATAACTGCACTTACAAGTTAGAAGAAATAATGGAGAGAGAGGATTCAAATCGACCAACAGGCCGAATTCAACAAATGAGAAGACGAAAACTGCTTCAACTTGTTCGCGTTACTATGTCGAAGCAACAGAGGACTCCGGATTTCATCAAAAGTTTGACAAAAATATTGGAGAAGAAAAGAAATATCAAGATTTTACTTTGTGTGTTACTAATTATCAATTTGGCAGCTTGTGTTTATCAAACAGTAGATCGGGTATTGTATTTCATGGACGAACCCACAGCAGTTGATGCACACATGATTGAAACAACGCATGGTTCCTTCCCCTATGTTTATTTATATCCGTTTACTACGCAAGAATTTAACAATTTCATTTTCAACAAAACAAAAAAATCTGACGACAAAGATCAATGTGCAGAAGATGAAATATACCCAGAATTTTCAAAATTTAAAATCAGTGATATTCTACAATATTATACTACACTTAGTTACATAACTGATGCCTACTTCAAAACAGTAAATCATTTTCATTTTTTCTCCTGACCAAACTAAAAAAGTTTAATCAAATGAGGAAAAAATTATATTTGCAGCCTAGAATGCGCATTAACCTTACAATTGCAAATTATGAGACTGTGGGTTATGCCACTGCACAGGTTTCCAGTCGTAAGTCAACAATATTTCCTGTTTCCTTTATTTTTACAAGTTCCTTTTTCCCTTAGCAATTTCGTTTCCATATGGGAATCCTGCTTATAAGATGGTCATAAAAATTAATTTTCCCAAGCAATGTTCACATGTTCGAGTGAGTATTTAATTTCATCGACAATTCTCACAATTTATTTTGCATTTCTCACAGCCACAAAGTTGCACAACACATTTTTTAAACACTAAGCGTCCCTTTGTAGCTGTCAAAATTGCGAAATACTCAGTAATAAAATTTGATAATCATTCTTGAAACCATTGCATTCAATTTCAAGGTGTTAATAGATCCATCAGCAGTCGTGTATCATTTACACAAGCTATCCATCCAAGGCCTACAAATAAAACATGACAAACATACAGTTGGGATTAGAGTGCAAGAAGTAAGGATTAAATTAATAATTATTCACCCAGAAAAGAGAATTATTTTCTAGCCATTACTAAAAAGTATTTCTTGGATCTATCAGCTTTATTTAAGCACAATTGCTAATTATTTACTAATATGTAATAAGGGTCATCCGTAATTTACATAATGTTGGGTTTTTGTTGACTAGAATTAACATCAAATTTCTGTTACAAGGTCGTAACAAATTCCCTCCCTCCCTCCCTAGAAAATGAGATAATAAAAAAGACCGCCTTAAGATGCTGTGTTATTTAAGGAAGGCCCCTATAATCATACAGGAATTTGAAAAATTTATTTTAGTATCATTATATCAACACTAAGAAAAATCCATGCGATAATAATTTACACGATTGCTTACGCCCATGTCTCGTCAAAAGAATGAAATGCAAGTAAGTTTTTTAATTCGACTCAATAACAGAATTCGATAAAAGAATATTTATTTCTGTGCATAAATCACAAATCAAAACATTTCACAAAATATTTTTTTATCTGACTGCTGTTAATAAAAATTAGAAGTTAACTTAAATAAAGGTTGTCACATTAGATATCCATTTTATGAAGCGAGAAATCTGCCGGAATGCAATGACAAAGACACTTTGATTCAGTTCAAACAAATAGAAAACTTTATCTTCATAAATGGTACAGAATCACAGTGTAGATGTGGCAATTTATGTGATGAGACAAGTTTCAGCCAAACATTCGAAAGAACACCTGGTGATGGAGATAAAATTGACATTTATGTTGGCAATACTTTTGTTCGAACATTAATCGAACACTTTTCTTACGACATCATCAATTTGCTATGCGACATTGGAGGAAACATCGGCCTCTACTTCGGCATGTCTTGCTTGACACTGGTCGAAATATTCATTCACTTTTGCAAAATATGTGTCACCAAACCAACAACAAATTCCAAGTTAACAGATAAAATTGAAATGACGCTTGAAAATATGCAGAATCGCCGAAAACCAACTTTCGTTAAAAAGTTGATCAAAATCACAACATCACTTTTCCTTGGCTCGATATCAGTCTACTACATTTATCATTTGATTGATTCTTATTTTCAATTTCCACTCTTGAAAACTGTTAAACTCATTAGAGATGAAAAAATTCATTTTCCATTCATTATTGCTTGTGCAGACAGTGCAAACATATTACATGCTAAAAGCCAATTAGCCCAAAAACTCAACTCAACTGATTGTGATCATTTCCAACTGTTGGATTTACTCCATCCACTATCTGAATTCGCAAATCAACCACTGCAACTGTGGAATGCCTCCTCTCTTTTTGATTTCTACGACAAACAACGGATATTATTACTCAAGGTAAAAAAATCAGAATATTAAATCATCAATTCAAACGTGTATAAATTTAACAAACTTGTAGACCGGGAAAACAGCAAAGGAAATTGAATTATATCTTCCCAAATTATCATTAATACCGACAGTGTATGGAATGTGTACTGCGTTTAATCAAGGTAAAAAAACAAGTCACTTATAATTCTCACTAAAATATTTTTACACAGCTGACAAGCCGTTTTCACGAAAGCAAAACTCTGTACTGATTTTCAATTGGCACAGTGGTCACTGTAGTTTTAAACGAGAAGTGAGATAGAAGTTTATCCTTCATACTGTTAATTGCAGCAGTTACTAATTTGACTTTTGTATTCCAGCACTTCATTTTGCCAACAAATCAATTTTTTCATCCGAAATATCGTTTAGATGTATCCAACAACTTAGGTGTTTATGTCAACTTCGCCCCTCAAACGGTGAATTCAAAAAATGATTAATCCACTGACTATAAGGTTGCCCTTTCTCCCATTGGCCGAGTCTCACTACTTATAACCGTAGACTGTGTACTACCACAAAGAAAAGTAGTTTTTATTTTTGTGATTATTATAAAATAAAGATTAAAATGATACAATTTTAATTTTATTTTATAGTAAAATGTTTTTTTCCGTTTATAAAATACAGTTTTATATATTATATGCTGTGTTTATTTCAACAAACATGTGTCACGGGCAGGCTACCCACCCTTCCTTTTTAATTCATTTTCCACTTGGTTTAACTCATCCTAAGTTTTTCTTATTTTTTTCCAATCTCTCTTATCATCTAAGATAGATGATTCATCTTTTTAAATATATGCGCAGCTTCAGCTCGAGCATGTTATTATTTTTAACAATAGGAATTATTTTACACCTTTCACCCCCTCACCCACTTTCATAGATCTGACCAGGTGACTCAAGTCTTCTTAGTCATCATTTTTCCTATCTAAACCACTTCTCACACCTCTGTCAACCGAGGATTAAATTTACGAACAACTTTAGACAAAGGAAAAGTGGCAATATCGCCTTTACAAAATAAACCTTGAACAATCAAATCCTTGCTGGTAATATAATAATAAATACTAGTTGGTTTATTTGTCACATAATTCTATTGAATTATGTGCAAACTTTACACCTGGTGAAGTCACCCTTCATCACCCACTGTGAGTTGGACTCCTTTGGATTATAGTCAAAAGGACTTAATCCAAAATGTGTCCTGCGTATCCAGTTCCTGTAGTGGACCTAGTAGAAGACTATGTCCTGAGTATCCACTTCCTATGTTCTAGGATTGGATGAATTAGGCTGCCCAGTGATCCCATTGGATCACTGAACAGCTATTCTCCTCACCGAGTATATATTCCCTTGCAAAACGGATATAGCTCGCTCTTGTTCTTGTTTTGTTTGATACCGATATTTACTTGAGCACATACTATACTTCTCTGCGTTCCGACAATCCATTGTAGAAATACTTTGTATTTAGTGTAAGTATCTAGAGTGGGTAGAAGACTCACAGACACACTTCCCGCCTCTTCATGCCAACATTCCGTTGTAGAAATGTAGTAACTAGAGTGGAGAGATTCACAGACACATTTAAGTGTAGTATCTAGAGTGGGGTACAACCCACAGACGCACTCCCTCCAGCTTCATGCCAACATTCCGTTGTAGAATGCAGAATCTAGAGTGGAGTAAAATTCACAGACGCATTGGTAATGTAGAATCTAGAGTGGAGTATTTATATTTCACAGACGCATTATCAGAGTAATCGACGCGGAGTAATTTCCCGGTTACTCTCCCGCCAGCCAGAACCGAGTGGAGTAATTTCCCGGCAATGGATAACCTTTCCTGCGAAATACCTTGATTCATTTCGTTGTTGGTTTGATGGAACATTTAAGTCTGACTTAAATGTTGATTGCACTCGGGGCAAAAATAGCTCGGCGCTATTTTAATTATTTCTTTATTTTTATAGTTATTTATCCAGCTTTGAGAACACAATATCATGTTTAATTCAATGGAATTTACGTGAATATTTATTCCAATTGTTTCATCATTCTTATGATCGCGCTGTGTAATTATTAACAATATAATAATTACACGTGTGATGATTGTGCCAAAGTCAACCGCACCTCTCGGATATAACACACCCAAGCCTAACCATTACACATCATTTTAGAACCAATCCAGGACCATTTGAAAGCCAGAACCATATTCAGACGACATCTTTTACGTCACCGTAATAAGAAAGATACACATTCTTATTACGAGACTGAAAACCGCAAGTGATATTATTTCAGGGCTTTTGCCAACCCATTGTATATTTAACATGAAGTTATTTAGCCAGTTGTAGGCATAGGTTTTATATAAGTCTTCCATTCGTAATAAACTGTTATATGATTTGAGAAATCACAAGCCTCCGTACGTTTACACTTTCACACGAGTTCTCGCTCTAATTGTTAAGCAATTTGTATCTCGCCAAGTCAATCGTCACAAGTTTTCACTTGCTTTTTTTTATTTTTCTGAAAATATTACCAAAAATGATTTAACAATTGTGTTTCCACAACAAAAGAATCACATTAGGACTCGCTTTGGTTCCGGTGGTGAGTCGTGGAACCTGGAAACTGAGTCGTTCAATTTGTAAACTCGCCGCTAGATGTCAGACAAGTAAGAAACAATTTCCAACATAGAAAAATTGGAAATAGTTTGATTTCATTTAAAAATCAATTTTTTAAGGCCAGGTGTGACATATCAATAGGCCACTTATTGCAATTGAATTATCATTTTAGTGAATTATTCATTATTGGAAAGTAACTTAGAATACCACATTAAATGTTTTGCATTTAGATTAAACTCAAACACGAAACTGCAACTTCATCAAGTTGAGTTTCTTTGAAATTAGAAATTATACAGTATGTTTGGTGAATTATTCGTTCTTGGAACATTGAATCACAAATGAAATATTTTGTATTTAGATTAAACTCATTCAACAAATGTAAGTGGTAGACAGACATCACATGGCATGAGTGATGCTGGACTGATTTCACTTAGAAAAAAACAACAACTAGAAACCTTATTTGTATTGGCCTTTATTCACATGGTTGTCTAAGGCTTAGTTCCCAGAAGTGTTTCCCTGGTCTGGTTTGCATTGCTACAATCCAACCCAATATCAACCCTTGACCGTGTGGTTAAGAGACCATGTGGCCAGCGAGATATGATTTCTGCAGTGTCTCTGCACAGGCTTGCTGAGAGCTTCAGGTCGGTACCTTCTCAGGTGACATGAGTGCGGTCATGCATCCGTTCATGTTGCTGTTCCAGAAAGAACTGGTCTAAGAATGTCTCATTCATGAGATCTTGCCAGTCCTTTCTTTCCATTGGTTGCCAGACTACTTCCGAGACCGGCAGCACCACCTGACAGGGGGCGCTGCCCAGGATAACAACTAGTAATAAGTGTCAGTAACCGACGGTCACACAAACTCCGGCTTCATACTATTTTCTTTGAAGTTAAAAATTATATGGTATATCTGGTAAATTATTCATTTTTTGAACGTGACATAGAATGACAAATGAAATCTTTTGCATTTAGATCAAACTCATCCAAGCAACTCCAACTTCATAAAATTGATTTTCTTTGAAATTAGAAATTATATGTTTTACATCTGGTGAATTATTCTTTCCTGGAAAGTAACATGAATAACAGATGTAGAATTTTGCATTTAGATGAAACTCACGCAAGAAACTTCAACGTCTAAAATTCATTTTCTTTGAAATTAGAAATTATATAGTATGTCTAGTGAATTATTCCATCTTGGAACATGACATAGAATGACAAATGAAATGTTTTGCATTTAGATTAAACTCATTCAACAAACTCCAACGTCATAGATTAGATTTTCTTTGAAATTAGAAATTATATAGTATGTCTAGTGAATTATTCCATCTTGGAACATGACATAGAATGACAAATGAAATGTTTTGCATTTAGATCAAACTCATTCAAGCAACTCCAACCTCTTAAAGTTGATTTTCTTTGAAATTAGAAATTGTACGTTACATCTGGTGAATTATTCACTGTTGAAGAGTAACATGAATAACAGATGAAAAATTTTGCATTTAGATTAAACTCATGCGGTATCCGATCACTTCAGTGACCATCGTGAAGTCGCGAACTGGAGAAAACGGTAAGTCAAATTTTGAATTGAAGATACTGTGTACTCTGTACAGATCGGACAGTGTTCACCCGGAAAGATTTGTGATCCAAACAGGTTTGCTGGACCCAACTTATAGCCAGTAATGTTACATTACCCTCTCCTAGCCTGTTAGTCTGGATAACGTTCTTAGACCGGTCCTATGTCCAAGCTTCACAGAGTAAACTGTAGATATGAGAACGTAACAGGTTAATTCTTTAAATAGTTTTTCTGTGAATCAGCGGATGGAAAGTACGTGTAGTAGTTTTGTGGGTTGGGTAGGTAGTCAAGCTGCCCGGTACCTCAGTGTGTTCTCTTGGTCAAAATGCAATCAGTTTGCAACGATTTGCAACAGTTGTGATTGCATTCCCAATGCATAAAGAATTTTAAGTTGTTACGTATACCATGGGTATGATATATATTGTCAGGTGCTTGGTTTTACCCTCCATTTTATCTTTAAACTCTTCAGGTGACTTATGGGCTACACTCCCTACTAAAATCACTTCTTGCTTAATTGTCAACAAAGACATCGGGTCAGATCGTTTAGTCGAGTGTCGTCTAGTCGACGACAGCGATTTAACGTTCATTTTGTCGACAAAACGTTTAGTCGACAAACGTTTTGTCTACGGACTTCATTTGGCCGTTTAGTCGACCGAGTACAAGGGTTCGTTTAGTCGACGTACCACCTAGTCGACAAACGTCTAGTCGACGTTACCTCTCAGACGTACCTCTCATAGTTCTATAAGTGAGATCGTCATTATAAATAGTGTTGTTATTCCAAAGAGCTGGGATTTCTAACCGCCCAACTCAAATAATTGACGCAGCTTTGTAACTTCCTGTCTGCACATGAAGTAAAAACATGGTTTCCAATGCGTTTTTTCGCGGACTCAATGATACATACCGTATATTAGAAAATATGTAATGTTACCAAAGAATTTATAGATTTAAAGAAAGCTGCCAAACTCGCCAATACTTACATTTAACAGTCATTACTTGTAAACGAAGCGCCATTGTTAGCTCCGAACCAATCACAGCGCGCCTAGAAAATAATACGTTTACGTCGGAAGTGAACGTAGCCATTGCCATAGTTTAAATATACAAAGTTGTGACCGATTGCCAGTCACTTCAACACAATGCCCACAAGGAATAGTCCAACCCCGCCCCGCCTGGTTTAGTTGATGGTTAATGTAATCACATGACATTATATTGGGTGATGTCATAATATGACACGAGATCACATGGTAGCATCCTGCAACCAGCAACTCCTCCTGGCATGGTGACATTGTATTAGTAAGTTAGGCCATATGGGTGTTTGTTGGTCTCGTTGACTTTTTTAAATGAAGAAAATGTTACTACACACGAAAGCAATTTGCATAATATGTCAGCTGACAATCAATTAAAGTAATCAATATTAATCTCAACAGCTTCGTGCCACATCGATAACTGCACTTACAAGTTAGAAGAAATAATGGAGAGAGAGGATTCAAATCGACCAGTAGGCCGAATTCAGCAAATGAGAAGACGAAAACTGCTTCAACTTGTTCGCGTTACTATGTCGAAGCAACAGAGAACTCCGGCATTCAACAAATGTTTGACAAATATCTTGCAGAAGAAAAGAAATATCAAGATTTTACTTTGCGTGTTACTAATTATCAATTTGGCAGCTTGTGTTTATCAAACAGTAGATCGGGTTTTGCATTTCATGGACGAACCCACAGCAGTTGATGCACACATGATTGAAACAACGCATGGTCCCTTTCCCTATGTTTATTTATATCCACCTACTACGCAAGAATTTAACGATTTCATTTTCAACAAGACAAAAAAATCTAAAGACAAAGATCAATGTACAGAAATATACCTACCATTTTCAAAATTTAATATCAGTGATATTCTACAATATACTACTACACTTAGTTACATAACTGATGCCTACTTCAAAACAGTAAATCATTTTCATTTTTTCTCCTAACCAAACTAGAAAAGTTTAATCAAATGAGGAAAAAATTATATTTCCAGCCTGAAATGCGCATTAACCTTACAATTGCAAATTATGAGACTGTGAGTTCGGCCACTGCACAAGTTTCCAGTCGTAAGTCAACAATAATTCCCGTTTTCTTTATTTTTAAAAGTTCCTTTTTCCCTTAGCAATTTCGTTTCCATATGGGAATCCTGCTTATAAGATGGTGATTAAACTTAATTTTCCCAAGCAATGTAAAATTGTTCGAGTGAGTATTTAATTTCATCGACAATTCTCACAATTTATTTTGCATTTCTCACAGCCACAAAGTTGCACAACACATTTTTTAAACACTAAGCGTCCCTTTGTAGCTGTCAAAATTGTGAAATCCTCAGTAATAAAATTTGATAATCATTCTTGAAACCATTCCATTCAATTTCAAGGTGTTAATAGATCCATCATCAGTCGTTTATAATTTAAACAGTATATTCATGCAAGAGATACAAATAAAACATGGCAAACATACAGTTGGAAATAGAGTGCAAGAAGTAAGGATTAAATTAATAATTATTCACACAGAAAAGAGAATTATTTTCTAGCCATTAATAAAAAGTATTTCTTGGATCTATCAGCTTTATTTAAGCACAATTGCTAATTATTTACTAATATGTAATAAGGGCCATCCGTAATTTACATAATGTTGGGTTTTGGTTGACTACAGTTAACATAAACATGTAAACATCAAATTTGTGTTACAAGGTTTAACAAATTCCCTCTCTTCCTCCCTAGAAAATAAAATAATAAAAAAGAACGGCTTAAGATGCTATGTTATTTAAGGAAGGCCCCATAATAATACAGGAATTTGAAACATTTATTTTAGTATCACTACATCAGCACTAAGAAAAATCCATGCGATAATAATTTACACGATTGTTTGCGCCCATGTCTCGTCAAACGAATGAAATGCAGGTAAGTTTTTTTGATTCGACTCAATAACAGAATTCAATAAAAGAATATTTATTTCTGGGTATAAATCACACATCAAAACATTTAAAAAATATTTTTTATCTAACTGTTATTATTATTAATAAAAATTAGAAGTTAACTTAAATAAAGGTTGTCACATTAGATATCCATTTTATGAAGCGAGAAATCTACCGAAATGCAATGACAAAGACACTTTGATTCAGGTCGGACAAATAGAAAACCTTATCATCTTAGATGGTATAGAATCACAGTGTAGATGTGGTAATTTATGTGATGAGACAAGTTTCAGCCAAACATTCGAAAGAACACCTGATGATGGAGATAAAATAGACATTTATGTTGTCAATACTTTCGTTCGAACATTAGTCGAACACTTTTCTTATGACATCATCAATTTGCTATGCGACATTGGAGGAAACATCGGCCTCTATTTCGGAATGTCTTGCTTGACACTGGTCGAAATATTCATTCACATATGCAAAATATGCGTCAGCAAACCAACAACAGCAAATTCCAAGTTGACAGATAAAATTGAAATGACACTTGAAAAGATGCAGAATCGCCGAAAACCAACTTTCGATAAAAAGTTGATCAAAATCACAACATCACTATTCTTTGGTTTGATATCAGTCTACTACATTTACCATTTGATTGATTCTTATTTTCAATTTCCACTCTTGAAAACTGTTAAACTCATTAGAGATGAAAAAATTCATTTTCCACTCATTATTGCATGTGCAGATAGTGCAAACATATCAGATGCTAAAAAGGAATTAGCCCAAAGACTCAACACAACTGATTGTGACGATTTACAACTGTTGGATTTACTCCATCCACTATCTGAATTCGCAAAGCAACCACTGCAATTGTGGAATGCCTCGTCTCTTCTTGATTTATACGACGAAGAACGGATAAAGCATCTCAAGGTAAAAAAAATCAGAATATTAAATCATCAATTCAAACGTGTATAAAATTAAGAAACTTGTAGAACGGGATAGCAGCAGATACAATTGAATTATATATTCCCAATTTATCATTAAAACCAACAGTGTATGGAATGTGTACTGCGTTTAATAGAAGTAAAAAAACAAGTCACTTTTAAATTTTAATTCTCACTAAAATATTTTTACCCAGCTGACCGGCCGTTTTCTAGAAAGCAAAACTTTGTAATGATTACCGATCTGCCCAGTGTTCACTGTAGTTTTAAACGAGAAGTGAGATAGAAGTTTATCCTTCGTACTGTCAATTGCAGCAGTTACTAATTTCACTTTCTGTATTCCAGCACTTCATTTTGCCAACAAATCAATTTTTTCATCCGCAATATCGTTTAGATGTATCCAACAACTTAGGTGTTTATGTCAACTTCGCCCCTCAAACGGTGAATTCAAAAAATGATTAATCCACTATACTCTGGCTCACCATAAGGTTGCCCTTCCTCCCATTGGGCGAGTCTCACTACTTCCAACTGCAGACTGTACTACCACCAGGAAAAGTAGTTTTTATTTTTGTGATTAATTGATTATTATAAAATAAAGATTAAAATGATAGAAATTTTATTTTATTTTATAGTAAAATGTTTTTTCCATTTATAAAACATGTTTGTTCAGTTTATTGGTTGCTTTATCTGAAAAGCACAATGTCTGTACATCGATTGCAATTCTGATGTTTTGTATCACTCGGGAGAAAGACCACCCTAATAGTAAGCCAAAGTATAGCGCATTCGAAAAGCCATTGCAACAGTTTAAATAGCGTAATTAGACTTCAAAAATGGCACCCAATTTAATCTGCATCAGTCACTATTGAGAAATTGTAGCCATTTTGGAGAAATTATCAACAGTTTTGAAAAACTCAAATTTTTCTTTGGTTTGGGGCCCCAATTTGTTCAAGGGCTCACACTGCAACTTATGTGGGTGTGGCCAAATTGCCATTTAGTTGATTAATCTTTCCAGCTTGTTCGATTAAATACCCCGAGAAGTCCTTGCAGACCAAATGATGAAGTTTTAAGATGTGAAGAAAACTGCTATGAAAAGATACTCGAGCAACAAACTTTCAATTGCAGGTAACTTGTAATTCATCCACTAATTACTCTGAATCCCATATTGCACTTTACAAATCATACATTGTTTGAGTATATTCCTAACAATCAAATGGAGCAAATTTATTGGTAACAGCATGTGTATCCAGGTTTCCATTTATAAACAGCAAAAACAGCCAAAAGGTGTAGAGCACCATTTATTTAGTTTAAAAATTAAACAGTTTAATCGTCTGAAGAAAAACTGTTTCAGAATGTTTAATTAAAAAAAAAAAGACTTGCCACAGCTTTGAAGATGAATGATAATATTATTTATTTTTAAAACTTTCAAAGATAGAAATTAAAATGATTGAAAAAAATGCTCATGAGCATTTGTCATTGTTGCCAATAAATTTAATTTGCCACATTTGATCTACCTTGCTAAGTTGCTACCTTAGCACACTCAAACAGTTCAAGTGTTTACCCAATTTTTAATAAGTGGAAAAAATCATGTGTCATGGCACACTGTGTATTTCCAGTATATTGTTATATTACTAGACTTCCATCCATGGATAAGAGTAAATTTCCCCTTTGCCTAACTCAAGAGACGGCTAAAACAACTTACGAGACATATTTGAAAACTCAGATGAAGACAAACCCCCGGGAAGACTGTTTCTGCAAACCATCCTGTAACGAAACCATCTTCAATCCTTCAATTATCAGCAGCATAGAGCGCAAATCACAACCGTTTGTTTGGTATGTGATTGAAAATAACATGAGAGAAATAATTGAAGAACAGCAAGAGGTTACCATTGTAAAGTTATTGTGTCAGATTGGATCTATTATTGGTATTCTCACCGGTTTCTCCTTATTTTCTCTTCTTCAATTTTGATTGCCTTTAATTCCACGAGTTTAAAATAATAAAATGTTGCTTAACTTATAACTGGATGCATTCAATTTGTACTGTAAATGCACTAATAGAATGTGACGTGTGCTTTACAACGCAGGTCTAAATCAAACTAAATTGAAAAAAACGACTAGAATAAATGTCTAAATTGATCAAAAACACTAAAAAAAATCGTGGGGGAAATTTAAGTTCTAACAACAAAACGCCTGCATTTATTTAAAGAATCTAGAGTTAGTGGTTAAGCCACTTGTGCAGTGTCTTACAGTGAAGTTTTACTCCCTTTATTGCACACTTGCAGATCCTCTTTTATTATCATCCTTCTTACTGTGTCTGACCTCCTGAAAATTACGTAAACCAATCTTCAGGGTGCTCACGTTGTTTCTCCCTATGCACTTCTCCAAACAACAATTAATCAAGCTCAGTGTTTGTTTTATACGAGAATTTACCAATTAAAAGTCAATAATACCATCATGTTGAATTTAATTTGAATGCAACATGTTTGAAACACTCATTAGTTATGAGTGTTTCAAACATGAGTCATAACAGATGGCAGCACCAGCAAAATAAAACCTATCTCTTATCATACGCGGTTTGTTACATGCTTTTGGATTGGTCATTGGAGAGCTAAACGATGACTGTTTTGCAGTCTCCACATTGGTTGTTAGTTTATGACATAGGTAGTTTACTTCATTTATTGTTGAACATAGAAATACTATATCTTGTAAGCACAATTAAAATCTCACAGAACTTGGAACTTCATTCCCAACTTATTATGTACTCTGTATTAATTTATTAAGATAAATGTCAGTTACCATGTTGTGACGATTTTACCTTTTCTACCTTTTGCTAAAGATGAGATAAACCTAACCTACCAAAATAAGCTAAACTACAGTGTGCGCGCTAAGTGAAAATACAACGTGAATAACTTACAAAGAATATCGATAAATAGTATTGTTTATTAACAAGGAGTCCGGGTTCTAAATACACGTGAAATAATGGGGGGCAACATCTGGTTGGATGTGCTGGGCGGGCCGAGAGAAAGGGCTGGCTTCGCGGCATTGTCACAACGTATCGGAGCTAGGCCTAGTTTTAGGCCTACGCAACAATAACGCACGTGGATGCGGAGATTTCTCCGCATCGCTTTTAAACCTATATTTCATCGATTAGATCAATCGATTAGATGAGAATTGAACAATTCTCATATGCTACTCTCTATTAATTTATTAAGACAAATGTCAGTTATCATGTACAATTTTGATTTCGATTAATTAATGTAACGTTGTAGACAGAAGGTGAACTCACAGTGTCATTTAAACTTATTTCCTGTATATTTTTTAAACCAGTCTAAACGTAAAATTTTGCTCGTTAAATGTGTAGTGTTTTAATTCATTAAAGCAATTAAATTTGAGTCAAACATGTGCGAGTAATTGATTTTAATTTAAACTCTATTTTCAATTCAGCAATATTAATATTCATCTAGAAAAACAGATCAATCCCATATTTTACGCCATTATACGCCATTCATGTCCCCTTGTCTTTCTATCAACTTAGATAAACGGATAAAACCACAGTTGGCTTGTCAGTAGATTTAATCGATACCAAAATGCCAAAATATCTGACACTTAACAAGATGGCCACCTCAAGACCGGTCGCTTTTCACTGTCGTCCCTAAGATAGATCGAGAACTTATTTTTAAAAATATCTGATCAGTTGACAAGATGGCCACCGAGACCGGTCGCTTTTCACTGTCGTCACTAGATCGAGAACTTATTTTTAAAAATGTTGATAATATGGTCGTTATATTCAACGAAATAGCTAGTGTCAAACCTCCCGGTCGTGCTGCTATCAACAAATTCGAATCCAGTGTGAAGAAAATCTATCAAATACTGAATAATGCGCCCATCTCCGAAGCTGACCACGCGGACCATGATTCTGGATCTCGTAGGCGACGAAAAAGACAAAAACCAGGTACAGATAGCACAGTAATTAAACCTACTTTGCAACAATCCGCTGATCTCAACCGTGACAATGACTGGCAAACTGATTATTCCAACTTTACCAACCACGCGCCTAACCCTAATTCGACAAAACCGCCGGCAAATCAATTGTCTTTCACGCACACCACCATTGCTGATGTCCCCAACTTCATCTCTAAGGACACTGAGTACCAATATCGTCAATCCTTCCAATATTGCTGAAAATAATGCTGAAAATAATTTCGTAACGCCCGCATCAACCGCTGCTCGGGCCGACGCCAATGAAGCGGACACAGATGTGGCCCGTGCCGCCGCTGCTGCCGCCATTTCCGCGGGTGCCCCAACCACGCTCGTCGTCGGTCTGCTGCATCTTTCCTTCCACTTCACCCAGAGAAGAGAGGACCCAATGTATAAAATAATCCAACAATTGACTCTTTTCGTTACCGAAAGTCACACCGAAATTGTCTCTCTACAATAATCGTTCACCAGTCGCCAGATTTCAACTCCGCCAGTCAGCAACCAACTCCGGACCCAGCGCCCCAACCATTGTGCCCAGTCGACCCTGCTGACGTTCGCACAGGCGGCAGCCCAGCCTCGCCCGGTGATTGAATACAGCGAATCTCCTCCTGTCGACCCAGTGATGGACTCACGTGCAAACAACACCGCTCAAACTACACGTACCCGCTCCAACATTGGCACTGTTGATGACTGCACTATCCACGCTGCCACCCCCCTCGATGACCGCCCGACGTCACGCATTCTCCTAAGCAATTTACAGAACTCCACCACGAACAAAAAAGTCCAGTCATATGCCGAGTCCAGTGCGCCAGGTGGACGTGTGACCGTTTTGCCACTGTGGGTCGCCCACGGTGACTCACGTCACTCCACACACTGCTCTCTGACCCCTGGTCACCCCCTCTAGCGAGTAGGGCTGACCCAGTGGGGAAGGAGGGAGCTGAGTGGTGTGACTGCTATGGTCTCGCCAGTGTAGTCAGGGGACTGATAACACTGGGTAGGGACGCATACTTCATGTAAATAACGGGGAATCCCACAATATTGGTTGGTTGGCCTTTATTGTCTTGTCTAGGGGTATGGGGAATCCCGTTACCCGTTGCAAGGGTGCCACGAAGGCACGCCGCACCGGCAACCGACCCGTCACACACTGGGCGCGAGCCCAATGGGTGACGTGGTCGGTTCAACGTTACATTCATGCTGTACTTACCTACAGCCCGCAGTGACCACTCATGGAGGCTGTATTGGGTGGAAAACCCAGATACTGAGCATCGCTGTGGTGAATGGGAAGGAGTGCAGAGTCCTCTCAGCCGGGACACGCCTTGTCCCCTCATCAACTACAACACCCTGGAACTCTGTCAACACACGACCTGCCTGGTCGGTGTCCGCACTCTCTCTCTCTGCAACTCCTCCCCACACCACTTAGCTCCCTCCTTCCCCCGGGCTAGATCACCTTGCCCAATCAGGGGGTGATCTTGGGGCCGTATGGTGGTGTGTGGCAGTGACGTAGGTCACCCCAGGTGGCCCGACGGTCACAGTGGTGTGGGAGGAGGAGCATTGAGTCGAGAGAGAGAGTTTGGACAGCACAGAGTGAGGACGTGTGCTAGAGAGTTCCCTTAGCCAGCCTGGGCAGTGCAGTGCCCCAGTTGACTCTGCTTTTCTCCCATTCACCACTGTGACGCTCAGTGATAGGGAGATGACCCTATTGCAGCCTCCATGAGCAGCTACATGGGCTGAGGTAAGTAATACCGCAGGAGAATGAGTTACGCCAACCGACCACGTCATTCATAGCCAAATCGCCCTGTGGATGACGGGCCGGTTGAAGGTGTGGTAGGCCTAATGGCCCCGACACGGGTGAGGTGTACTCCGACCCCTAGCCAACGGCTTAAAGGCCAAAAACCAACAATCCGGAGTCCCTGTATCCATTATTTACGTGAGAGTCGATCCCACCCGCGGTAATCAATCCCCAGATTGTCGTGAGAGCGATGACCCGTCACAGACGAAGGAAGATAAAACTATTAGAAAGTCCTTTTTCTTGCTCATCGCCACAGACAATATCACCCCGCTTCTATCCACGGCCCTCTGGCTTTGTAGCATCGGCGTCCGCCCCTTTCGTGGTAGAAACCCCCCACTTCTTTCATCAACTCAAATTAATGTTTAATTACGCTTAATTTGTTTAATTTGTTTTTACCTTGTAATTTACTCCATGGGAGTGCTTAGAATAAAACAAACAAACTATCAATTACGTCAACTCTGCCATGACCTAAGCGCCATCTGTCGGCTCAAATACAAAATTAAATAACACTGACCATCCGATTCGATCAGCTTTTCGGTTTTGGTCATCTAAATCCGATCCGAATTTTTCCAATGTATTTGCTCATTTGTCATTTCAATAAAACAAATGAAATGAAGTCATTTCAAACCGAATTTTTCAGCATTCCGATTACATTCTGATTACATTTTGATCACGTTACGGCCATATTTTGCCGATTCACGGATGTAGATTCTTCTGCCCACCAATTCAATTCTTATTATTGTTTCCAACAACATGAAAAGGCAAAAATGCACTTACTGTTTACGGGTGAACGTGGTAGCAACAGAATTCCCAGTGCGCCGATGCGTTCGTGCGCGCCACTGTCCTTCGAACCTCGTTTTCGTCCAGCAAATACTCCAACATAAATGGCAACTTGATGCAGTTTTCACTTGCTTTTTTTTATTTTTCTGAAAATATTACCAAAAATGATTTAACAATTGTGTTTTCACAACAAAAGAATCACATTAGGACTCGCTTTGGTTCCGGTGGTGAGTCGTGGAACCTGGAAACCGAGTCGTTCGATTCGTTAACTCGCCGCTAGATGTCACACAAGTAAGAAACAATTTCCTACATACGAAATTGGAAATAGTTTGATTTCATTTAAAAATCATTTTTTTAAGGCCAAATGTGACATATCAATAGACCACTTATTGCAATTGAATTATCATTTTAGTGAATTATTCATTGTTGGAAAGTAACTTAGATTACCCCATTAAATGTTTTGTATTTAGATTAAACTCAAACACAAAACTGCAACTTCATCAAGTTGAGTTTCTTTGAAATTAGAAATTATACAGTATGTTTGGTGAATTATTCGTTCTTGGAACATTGAATTACAAATGAAATACTAGTATTTTGTATTTAGATTAAACTCATTCAACAAATGTTAGTGGTAGACAGACATCACATGGCATGAGTGATGCTGCACTGATCTCACTTAGAAGAAAACAACAACTAGAAACTATATTTGTATTGGCCTTTATTCACATGGTTGTCTAAGGCTTAGTTCCCAGAAATGTTTCCCTTGTCTGGTTTTCATTGCTACAATCCAACCCAATATCAACCCTTGACCGTGTTGTTAAGAGACCATGTGGCCAGCGAGATATGATTTCTGCTGTGTCTCTGCACAGGCTTGCTGAGAGCTTCAGGTCAGTACCTTCTCAGGTCACACGAGTGCGGTCATGCATCCGTTCATGGTAGTCTAAGAATGTCTCATTCATGAGACCTTGCCAGTCCTTTCTTTCCATTGGTTGCCAGACTACTTCCGGGACCGGCAGCACCACCTGACAGGGGGCGGTGCCCAGGATAAAAACTAGTAATAAGTGTCAGTAACCGACGGTCACACAAACTCCGGCTTCATACGATTTTCTTTGAAGTTAAAAATTATATGGTATATCTTGTAAATTATTCATTTTTGGAACGTGACAGACTGACAAATGAAATGTTTTGCATTTAGATTAAACTCATTCAACAAACTTCAACGTTATAGATTAGATTTTCTTTGAAATTAGAAATTGTACTTACATCTGGTGAATTATTCATTCTTGGAAAGTAGCATGAATAACAAATGTAGAATTTTACATTTAGATTAAACTCACGGAAGAAACTTCAACGTCTAAAATTCATTTTCTTTGAAATTAGAAATTATACAGTACATCTGGTGAATTATTCACTGCTGAAGAGTAACATGAATAACAGATGAAAAATTTTGCATTTAGATTAAACTCATTCAACAAACTCCAACGTCATAGATTAGATTTTCTTTGAAATTAGAAATTATATGTTACATCTGGTGAATGATTCTTTCCTGGAAAGTAACATGAATAAGAGATGTAGAATTTTGCATTTGGATTAAACTCACGCAAGAAACGTCAACGTCTAAAATTCATTTTCTTTGTAATTAGAAATTATACAGTACATCTGGTGAATTATTCATTCCTGGAAAGTAACATGAATAACAGATGAAAAATTTTGCATTTAGATTGAACTCATGCGGTATCCGATCACTTCAGTGACCATCGTGAAGTCGTGAAGTCATGAACTGGAGAAAACGGTAAGTCAAATTTTGAATTGAAGATACAGTGTACTCATTTGGAAAGATGTGTGATCCAAACAGGTTTGCTGGACCCAACGTATAGCCAGTAATGTTATATTCCCTCTCCTAGCCTGTTAGTCTGGATAACTTTCTTAGATCGTCCTATGTCCAAGCTTCACAGAGTTTACTGTAGATATGAGAATGTAACAGGTTAATTCTTTAAATAGTTTTTCTGTGATTCAGCGGATGGAAAGCAGGTGTAGTAGTTTTGTGAGTTTGGTAGGTAGTCGAGCTGCTCGGTTCCTCAGTGTGTTCTCTTGGTCAAAATGCAATCAGTTTGCAACAATTTGCAACAGTTGTGATTGCATTCCCAATGCATAAAGAATTTTATATTGTTATGTACACCATGGGGTATGATATATATTGTCAGGTGCTTGGTTTTAATTTTAATCTCTTCCATCCTAAATTTTCTTATTTTTCAATTCATTTATTTTTATTTATTTTGCCGACTCACCCTTTGTAATGAATGCACATAAAAGATCTTTGTGCATTTTATGACTCTTAAACTTTTTAGTTTGCCCCATCCCTGATCATAATTGATATGACTTGTCAATCAAGTGATCAGACCTGACTTATGAGCTACATTACCTACAAAAATCACTTCTTGCTTAATTGTCAACAGAGTTCTATACGTGAGATCGTCATTATAAATAGTGTTGTTATTCCAAAGAACTGGGATTTCTAACCGTCCAACTCAAATAATTGATGCAGCTTTGTAACTTCCTGTCTGCACATGAAGTAAAAACACGGTTCTTGATGCGTTTTTTCGCGGACTCAATGATATATACCATAAATTAGAAATATGTAATGTTACCAGAGAATTTATAGATTTAAAGAAAGCTGCCAAACTCGCCAATGTTACATGTAACAGTCATTAGTATAATTAAACACCACTTATTGTGAGATAAAGCAACTAATGAGTTTATTTCAGGCTGAATAATTTTAATGAAAGGTTGGGCAAAGTACAAGTGCAAAGTACAAGAATTCGTTTTATGTTATTTGAACAAAGGGGGAATATTAATCGATATTGCTTGCCATATTATTCTGTGACTGTTTGGCCACCCTAGTGGCCTACGTCACTCCAAACACCACCTGGCGGCCCCAAGCCGACCTCCTCTTGGAGGAGTGGACCGGCCTAGTAGG
The DNA here is from genome assembly GCA_949358305.1 of Strigamia acuminata. Taxonomy (NCBI): domain Eukaryota; kingdom Metazoa; phylum Arthropoda; class Chilopoda; order Geophilomorpha; family Linotaeniidae; genus Strigamia; species Strigamia acuminata. The sequence continues at coordinate 4,760,966 of OX442314.1, forward strand.
GGAGGTAAGAGCAGAGTGGTGTGGTGAGCGAGAGACTTGCTGAGGGAGCTGAGGGTGAAGACGTGTCAGGTGCAGCTGCCGCGCTCCTAACCATAAGTAGAGACAACTACTGCTCAGTTCCGCTCACCATTCACCACTGTGACGCTCAGTGGCAGTCTCATTACTATGAGTGGCTACATGGGCTGTAGGTAAGTACAGCAGAATGTTTGTCCGAGGCATCCGACCACGTCGTACACGGGCGTAAAGCCCTGTGTGCGACGAGCCGGTTGCCGGTGTAGCGTGCCTAAGAGCACTCTACACAGTGAGGCGAGAGACCCCAACCCCTAGACAACGATTAAAGGCCAAAAGCCACCAATCTGGAGTCTCTGTCTCGCCTTTACGTGATGTAAGCGTCCCTCTCGTGTAGTAACTTCCCACACTATACGGGTCTGACCATAGCCAGTCACAATTCGATAATGCATTTAAACTACACAAGTGATGTAAAACAATATAAAGATATTATTGTTTAATTTCCACAATTAAACATTTTACATTTTCATTTTTAACAAATTTTGCTAACTTGCTCCTGGCGTTTGGTCAACTGTATTGAAGATTTGTTTCCGAAAGAAACAAAAGCAAAAGCTTAGCATACACCTAACTAATAAGGCCGTTTGAATCTAAATTGAAGAGTTAGAAAGATGAAGAAATTATCAAACTAAAAGCGTTTGTTCGTGTTTGTTCCCATTCAATTAGTCATATTTCTTTCAAAATATGATTGATGTTTGCTGTGTAATAAAAAACAGAATCATTTTCATGTCGTAAAAATTCTCAAGTATTGATTTCAAAAACACTGGAAATACAGGGTGGACAAAAAGTATGGTTCACAGTAAATAATTCCCAAACTGTTTTAGTTGTTGATTTAGCAAAATGATTGTAAGGGTAATTTTTTGGGGGAAATCCAATTATGACATCGAACTTGATCTCAGAGGTCATATTCAAGGTCATTCATCTTGTAACTCGAGAACCGTGACAGATAGAGCAAAAAGGTGAATCAGAAAGTTGTAGAGCATCATCCAATTAGTCAAGAACCGTTCTGAAAAAAATTATTTCTTACTGAAAAGTTTTGAGAAAAAAGGTCTGAAACATTAGTCTACTCAGCATTGTAACTCAGCTTTGTAACCTAAAACTATTGAGGCAACCAAGCTAATCCTCAATTAGGACACTTTATTCGGTCATACTTGTAAGTGGAAGAGAGGAAACACAAACAAAAAGAAATAAATTATTTTGGAAATACATTCCAACATGATAGTTTTAGGTTACAATGCTGAGTAGACTAATTTTTCAGACCTTTTTTCTCAAAACTTTTCAGTAAGCAATAATTTTTTTCAGAACGGTTCTAGACTAATTGGATGATGCTCTACAACTTTCTAATTCACCTTTTCGCTCTATCTGTCACGGTTCTCGAGTTACAATATGAATGACCTTGAGGATGACCTCAGAGGTCAAATTGGATATCATAATTGGATTTCCCCCGACATTCTACCCTTACAATAATTTTGCTGAATCAACATCTAGAACAGTTTGGGAATTATTTACTGTGAACCATACTTTTTGTCCACCCTGTATAATTCATAGCTTTTTTTTAACGACGCACAATCTTCATCATAAAATGAATGATTTACTACCTTGTTTTTCTGTCTGCATTTGGAAGCAAGCAGTTGCTGATACTGAGTCAGCCGGGGCCAAGTTGTTCTAATATATCTAACACAACAGCTGTACGGTGTTAGAAACAAACAACGATAGATTTTACTCGTCGGCTGTCTCATTCTAAGCTTGAGCCATCATTTGCAAACCTAAGTTCAGGTAAGCCTTCTAAAGATGAGTAAAACATCTTAAAGTTAAGAAATTTTGATTTTGACCAACAACCAAAAATGAAACCACCAAAATAAACACCAAATTAAATCATTCTTTTCATTCTTTTTAAGAAAATTTTGTTTCAGCCATAAAAATTCATTCTAATAAGTTATTCTATGTCCAAAACAAAAATTTATGTATGAGTGGGAAGAAAAATCAAACAGAATTTTGGCCAGTTAGTGTTAAAATTTCATTTCATTGTTAATTGACGTACTGTATAGACTTAAAGTTTCGTACATTTTCTTAAGAATATGGAAATGAAAAACAATCAGATATTTGTGTTTTCCATTCAGACTAGCTCTTGTTTCCACCCAAAAATGTACAGTGATCAATTTTTAGCATTCTGCCCAGGTAGTGATATCGATGCGTTGTAACAAATACCATATGACTGTTATGGTTTTGCCCATGATAACCTGGGGACTGGATACCATTGGGTGGGACGCATACTCACGTAAATAACAGACAAAGACTCCAAAGTGTTGAGTTGTTAGCCTTTCATCCTTTTATCTAGGGATTGGAGTCTCCCATCTACACCCGTGTTGGCAGTGCCACACCAGCAACCAACCCGTCACACACAAGGAAGGGTCCCCATGGGTGATGTGGCCGGTTAGACATAACTATTCTGGCGTATTCACCCATGCGGCCCATGAAACCGCTCATGGAGGTTGTGGTGGATCCGACATCTCACCACTGCGCATCGCAGTAATGAATAGCTAGAGAGCAGAGTCAGCACAAAGCACGACAGCTCTTGCTAGTTTCAGGACTTCACTTCTACTGTCTCGCTTGAGATTCAGCACTTTCCTCTCTCCACACACCACTCAGCTCCCCCTTCCCCACCCTGTGTCATACCACTCCACAAGGATGGATGACCTTGGGGCCATTGGGAAGTGTGTGGAGTGGGGCAGGTCACCTTTGGGTGGCCAAGCAGTCACAACTGATCTTGTGCATGTCTCCTAATGAGCCCGTTTATGTATACCAATTTGGTCTAACACTGCGCATAGGTTGTGGTATAACGAATATATTGTCAGAATTCGTTCGTTTTTTTTTTTACCTTAAAATAGGATTAAGTTTTTCTTTTCGACTTTGTGTCTTACCTTGATACTGGTTAGGTGTGATGCATTCTTTAACATTGTCGCAGATATTAATTTGATCAATGTCGCCATATCGTTTTGTTTGGGCGTTGTGGTGGTTTCGTTGATCGTTTTGTTACCGTTGTCTATGAATAATTTCGTTTTGTTGTCGGTCAGCAAGATTACCTATATAGGTTCGTTTTTGCGTTCGTTTTTGCGTTCACTTGTAAAAGTGAACTAGTTGGCGATCTTAGTTCGCAAACTAACGAACTTTGTTCCCGAACGCGAACTGATAGTTCGCGTTCGACACAACACTCGCGCCGTGAGTCGACAATGAAGAGTTGGTAAACTTTTACCAAACTAGACTCTTTAATTTAAAATTTTAAATAGTTTAACGAAGTGGCTACGTTCACGTCCGACACTGAACGTATTGTTTTCAAGGCGCGCTTTGATTGGTTGAGAGATGCATTGACGAAAAACCCCGTTCTGTCTACATTGCCAAAAATAGATAAGGTTAGGTCTGCTAGGAAAAAAGAAGCGAACACCTCGAAATACATCGATGTGAGAATACTTACATTGACTAAACGAAGTGCCATCGTTAGCTCCTAACCAATCACAGCGCGCCTTGAAAATAATACGTTCACGTCGGACGTGAACGTAGCCACTGCCATAGGTTAAATATACAAAGTTGTGACCGATTGCCAGTCACTTCGATACAATGCCCACAAAGAATAGTCCAACCCAACCCCGCCCCGCCTAGTTCAGTTGATGGTTAAAGGTCAAGTGCACTGAGTGGGTTTTATTTTTTTTCTGATAGAGCATAATGAATAATAATTTTTCATATCAAAAAAAAATAAAATTTGGGCCTTTATCACTGTTTAATAACAATTGAAAAAGTTGACTTTTTCAATATGATGCATCATGGTTGTTGGCTGGATGACCTACGTCATCAGTTCTGTGGTGGTTGGTGGTGGTGTTGTTGCGCATGCGCATCAGACTGCACATGCGCAAAAGACAGTTTTAAACTCGGCAATCAAGGTCATCCATTATGAATCCACCCTAGGCTCGGAACTAGTTCCAGGTCAACTGAACTAGAGAACTGACAACGTCATACTCCCATGATTCTTTGCCTCGTCAACACCCGATATTGCGATTGTTATTAAACAATGATAAAGGCCCAAATTTTATTTTTTTTTGACATGAAAAATTATTATTCATTAGGCCCTATCAGAAAAAAAATAAAACCCACTCAGTGCACTTGATCTTTAATGTAATCACATGACATTATATTGGGTGATGTCATAATAAAATACGAGATCACGTGGTAGCATCCTGCAACCAGCAACTCCTCCTGGCATGGTGACATTGTATTAGTAAGTTAGGCCATATGGGTGTTTGTTGGTCTGGTTGACTTTTTTAAATGAATAAAATGTTACAACACACGAAAGCAATTTGCATAATATGTCAGCTGACAATCAATTAAAGTAATCAATATTAATCTCAACAGCTTCGTGCCACATCGATAACTGCACTTACAAGTTAGAAGAAATAATGGAGAGAGAGGATTCAAATCGACCAACAGGCCGAATTCAACAAATGAGAAGACGAAAACTGCTTCAACTTGTTCGCGTTACTATGTCGAAGCAACAGAGGACTCCGGATTTCATCAAAAGTTTGACAAAAATATTGGAGAAGAAAAGAAATATCAAGATTTTACTTTGTGTGTTACTAATTATCAATTTGGCAGCTTGTGTTTATCAAACAGTAGATCGGGTATTGTATTTCATGGACGAACCCACAGCAGTTGATGCACACATGATTGAAACAACGCATGGTTCCTTCCCCTATGTTTATTTATATCCGTTTACTACGCAAGAATTTAACAATTTCATTTTCAACAAAACAAAAAAATCTGACGACAAAGATCAATGTGCAGAAGATGAAATATACCCAGAATTTTCAAAATTTAAAATCAGTGATATTCTACAATATTATACTACACTTAGTTACATAACTGATGCCTACTTCAAAACAGTAAATCATTTTCATTTTTTCTCCTGACCAAACTAAAAAAGTTTAATCAAATGAGGAAAAAATTATATTTGCAGCCTAGAATGCGCATTAACCTTACAATTGCAAATTATGAGACTGTGGGTTATGCCACTGCACAGGTTTCCAGTCGTAAGTCAACAATATTTCCTGTTTCCTTTATTTTTACAAGTTCCTTTTTCCCTTAGCAATTTCGTTTCCATATGGGAATCCTGCTTATAAGATGGTCATAAAAATTAATTTTCCCAAGCAATGTTCACATGTTCGAGTGAGTATTTAATTTCATCGACAATTCTCACAATTTATTTTGCATTTCTCACAGCCACAAAGTTGCACAACACATTTTTTAAACACTAAGCGTCCCTTTGTAGCTGTCAAAATTGCGAAATACTCAGTAATAAAATTTGATAATCATTCTTGAAACCATTGCATTCAATTTCAAGGTGTTAATAGATCCATCAGCAGTCGTGTATCATTTACACAAGCTATCCATCCAAGGCCTACAAATAAAACATGACAAACATACAGTTGGGATTAGAGTGCAAGAAGTAAGGATTAAATTAATAATTATTCACCCAGAAAAGAGAATTATTTTCTAGCCATTACTAAAAAGTATTTCTTGGATCTATCAGCTTTATTTAAGCACAATTGCTAATTATTTACTAATATGTAATAAGGGTCATCCGTAATTTACATAATGTTGGGTTTTTGTTGACTAGAATTAACATCAAATTTCTGTTACAAGGTCGTAACAAATTCCCTCCCTCCCTCCCTAGAAAATGAGATAATAAAAAAGACCGCCTTAAGATGCTGTGTTATTTAAGGAAGGCCCCTATAATCATACAGGAATTTGAAAAATTTATTTTAGTATCATTATATCAACACTAAGAAAAATCCATGCGATAATAATTTACACGATTGCTTACGCCCATGTCTCGTCAAAAGAATGAAATGCAAGTAAGTTTTTTAATTCGACTCAATAACAGAATTCGATAAAAGAATATTTATTTCTGTGCATAAATCACAAATCAAAACATTTCACAAAATATTTTTTTATCTGACTGCTGTTAATAAAAATTAGAAGTTAACTTAAATAAAGGTTGTCACATTAGATATCCATTTTATGAAGCGAGAAATCTGCCGGAATGCAATGACAAAGACACTTTGATTCAGTTCAAACAAATAGAAAACTTTATCTTCATAAATGGTACAGAATCACAGTGTAGATGTGGCAATTTATGTGATGAGACAAGTTTCAGCCAAACATTCGAAAGAACACCTGGTGATGGAGATAAAATTGACATTTATGTTGGCAATACTTTTGTTCGAACATTAATCGAACACTTTTCTTACGACATCATCAATTTGCTATGCGACATTGGAGGAAACATCGGCCTCTACTTCGGCATGTCTTGCTTGACACTGGTCGAAATATTCATTCACTTTTGCAAAATATGTGTCACCAAACCAACAACAAATTCCAAGTTAACAGATAAAATTGAAATGACGCTTGAAAATATGCAGAATCGCCGAAAACCAACTTTCGTTAAAAAGTTGATCAAAATCACAACATCACTTTTCCTTGGCTCGATATCAGTCTACTACATTTATCATTTGATTGATTCTTATTTTCAATTTCCACTCTTGAAAACTGTTAAACTCATTAGAGATGAAAAAATTCATTTTCCATTCATTATTGCTTGTGCAGACAGTGCAAACATATTACATGCTAAAAGCCAATTAGCCCAAAAACTCAACTCAACTGATTGTGATCATTTCCAACTGTTGGATTTACTCCATCCACTATCTGAATTCGCAAATCAACCACTGCAACTGTGGAATGCCTCCTCTCTTTTTGATTTCTACGACAAACAACGGATATTATTACTCAAGGTAAAAAAATCAGAATATTAAATCATCAATTCAAACGTGTATAAATTTAACAAACTTGTAGACCGGGAAAACAGCAAAGGAAATTGAATTATATCTTCCCAAATTATCATTAATACCGACAGTGTATGGAATGTGTACTGCGTTTAATCAAGGTAAAAAAACAAGTCACTTATAATTCTCACTAAAATATTTTTACACAGCTGACAAGCCGTTTTCACGAAAGCAAAACTCTGTACTGATTTTCAATTGGCACAGTGGTCACTGTAGTTTTAAACGAGAAGTGAGATAGAAGTTTATCCTTCATACTGTTAATTGCAGCAGTTACTAATTTGACTTTTGTATTCCAGCACTTCATTTTGCCAACAAATCAATTTTTTCATCCGAAATATCGTTTAGATGTATCCAACAACTTAGGTGTTTATGTCAACTTCGCCCCTCAAACGGTGAATTCAAAAAATGATTAATCCACTGACTATAAGGTTGCCCTTTCTCCCATTGGCCGAGTCTCACTACTTATAACCGTAGACTGTGTACTACCACAAAGAAAAGTAGTTTTTATTTTTGTGATTATTATAAAATAAAGATTAAAATGATACAATTTTAATTTTATTTTATAGTAAAATGTTTTTTTCCGTTTATAAAATACAGTTTTATATATTATATGCTGTGTTTATTTCAACAAACATGTGTCACGGGCAGGCTACCCACCCTTCCTTTTTAATTCATTTTCCACTTGGTTTAACTCATCCTAAGTTTTTCTTATTTTTTTCCAATCTCTCTTATCATCTAAGATAGATGATTCATCTTTTTAAATATATGCGCAGCTTCAGCTCGAGCATGTTATTATTTTTAACAATAGGAATTATTTTACACCTTTCACCCCCTCACCCACTTTCATAGATCTGACCAGGTGACTCAAGTCTTCTTAGTCATCATTTTTCCTATCTAAACCACTTCTCACACCTCTGTCAACCGAGGATTAAATTTACGAACAACTTTAGACAAAGGAAAAGTGGCAATATCGCCTTTACAAAATAAACCTTGAACAATCAAATCCTTGCTGGTAATATAATAATAAATACTAGTTGGTTTATTTGTCACATAATTCTATTGAATTATGTGCAAACTTTACACCTGGTGAAGTCACCCTTCATCACCCACTGTGAGTTGGACTCCTTTGGATTATAGTCAAAAGGACTTAATCCAAAATGTGTCCTGCGTATCCAGTTCCTGTAGTGGACCTAGTAGAAGACTATGTCCTGAGTATCCACTTCCTATGTTCTAGGATTGGATGAATTAGGCTGCCCAGTGATCCCATTGGATCACTGAACAGCTATTCTCCTCACCGAGTATATATTCCCTTGCAAAACGGATATAGCTCGCTCTTGTTCTTGTTTTGTTTGATACCGATATTTACTTGAGCACATACTATACTTCTCTGCGTTCCGACAATCCATTGTAGAAATACTTTGTATTTAGTGTAAGTATCTAGAGTGGGTAGAAGACTCACAGACACACTTCCCGCCTCTTCATGCCAACATTCCGTTGTAGAAATGTAGTAACTAGAGTGGAGAGATTCACAGACACATTTAAGTGTAGTATCTAGAGTGGGGTACAACCCACAGACGCACTCCCTCCAGCTTCATGCCAACATTCCGTTGTAGAATGCAGAATCTAGAGTGGAGTAAAATTCACAGACGCATTGGTAATGTAGAATCTAGAGTGGAGTATTTATATTTCACAGACGCATTATCAGAGTAATCGACGCGGAGTAATTTCCCGGTTACTCTCCCGCCAGCCAGAACCGAGTGGAGTAATTTCCCGGCAATGGATAACCTTTCCTGCGAAATACCTTGATTCATTTCGTTGTTGGTTTGATGGAACATTTAAGTCTGACTTAAATGTTGATTGCACTCGGGGCAAAAATAGCTCGGCGCTATTTTAATTATTTCTTTATTTTTATAGTTATTTATCCAGCTTTGAGAACACAATATCATGTTTAATTCAATGGAATTTACGTGAATATTTATTCCAATTGTTTCATCATTCTTATGATCGCGCTGTGTAATTATTAACAATATAATAATTACACGTGTGATGATTGTGCCAAAGTCAACCGCACCTCTCGGATATAACACACCCAAGCCTAACCATTACACATCATTTTAGAACCAATCCAGGACCATTTGAAAGCCAGAACCATATTCAGACGACATCTTTTACGTCACCGTAATAAGAAAGATACACATTCTTATTACGAGACTGAAAACCGCAAGTGATATTATTTCAGGGCTTTTGCCAACCCATTGTATATTTAACATGAAGTTATTTAGCCAGTTGTAGGCATAGGTTTTATATAAGTCTTCCATTCGTAATAAACTGTTATATGATTTGAGAAATCACAAGCCTCCGTACGTTTACACTTTCACACGAGTTCTCGCTCTAATTGTTAAGCAATTTGTATCTCGCCAAGTCAATCGTCACAAGTTTTCACTTGCTTTTTTTTATTTTTCTGAAAATATTACCAAAAATGATTTAACAATTGTGTTTCCACAACAAAAGAATCACATTAGGACTCGCTTTGGTTCCGGTGGTGAGTCGTGGAACCTGGAAACTGAGTCGTTCAATTTGTAAACTCGCCGCTAGATGTCAGACAAGTAAGAAACAATTTCCAACATAGAAAAATTGGAAATAGTTTGATTTCATTTAAAAATCAATTTTTTAAGGCCAGGTGTGACATATCAATAGGCCACTTATTGCAATTGAATTATCATTTTAGTGAATTATTCATTATTGGAAAGTAACTTAGAATACCACATTAAATGTTTTGCATTTAGATTAAACTCAAACACGAAACTGCAACTTCATCAAGTTGAGTTTCTTTGAAATTAGAAATTATACAGTATGTTTGGTGAATTATTCGTTCTTGGAACATTGAATCACAAATGAAATATTTTGTATTTAGATTAAACTCATTCAACAAATGTAAGTGGTAGACAGACATCACATGGCATGAGTGATGCTGGACTGATTTCACTTAGAAAAAAACAACAACTAGAAACCTTATTTGTATTGGCCTTTATTCACATGGTTGTCTAAGGCTTAGTTCCCAGAAGTGTTTCCCTGGTCTGGTTTGCATTGCTACAATCCAACCCAATATCAACCCTTGACCGTGTGGTTAAGAGACCATGTGGCCAGCGAGATATGATTTCTGCAGTGTCTCTGCACAGGCTTGCTGAGAGCTTCAGGTCGGTACCTTCTCAGGTGACATGAGTGCGGTCATGCATCCGTTCATGTTGCTGTTCCAGAAAGAACTGGTCTAAGAATGTCTCATTCATGAGATCTTGCCAGTCCTTTCTTTCCATTGGTTGCCAGACTACTTCCGAGACCGGCAGCACCACCTGACAGGGGGCGCTGCCCAGGATAACAACTAGTAATAAGTGTCAGTAACCGACGGTCACACAAACTCCGGCTTCATACTATTTTCTTTGAAGTTAAAAATTATATGGTATATCTGGTAAATTATTCATTTTTTGAACGTGACATAGAATGACAAATGAAATCTTTTGCATTTAGATCAAACTCATCCAAGCAACTCCAACTTCATAAAATTGATTTTCTTTGAAATTAGAAATTATATGTTTTACATCTGGTGAATTATTCTTTCCTGGAAAGTAACATGAATAACAGATGTAGAATTTTGCATTTAGATGAAACTCACGCAAGAAACTTCAACGTCTAAAATTCATTTTCTTTGAAATTAGAAATTATATAGTATGTCTAGTGAATTATTCCATCTTGGAACATGACATAGAATGACAAATGAAATGTTTTGCATTTAGATTAAACTCATTCAACAAACTCCAACGTCATAGATTAGATTTTCTTTGAAATTAGAAATTATATAGTATGTCTAGTGAATTATTCCATCTTGGAACATGACATAGAATGACAAATGAAATGTTTTGCATTTAGATCAAACTCATTCAAGCAACTCCAACCTCTTAAAGTTGATTTTCTTTGAAATTAGAAATTGTACGTTACATCTGGTGAATTATTCACTGTTGAAGAGTAACATGAATAACAGATGAAAAATTTTGCATTTAGATTAAACTCATGCGGTATCCGATCACTTCAGTGACCATCGTGAAGTCGCGAACTGGAGAAAACGGTAAGTCAAATTTTGAATTGAAGATACTGTGTACTCTGTACAGATCGGACAGTGTTCACCCGGAAAGATTTGTGATCCAAACAGGTTTGCTGGACCCAACTTATAGCCAGTAATGTTACATTACCCTCTCCTAGCCTGTTAGTCTGGATAACGTTCTTAGACCGGTCCTATGTCCAAGCTTCACAGAGTAAACTGTAGATATGAGAACGTAACAGGTTAATTCTTTAAATAGTTTTTCTGTGAATCAGCGGATGGAAAGTACGTGTAGTAGTTTTGTGGGTTGGGTAGGTAGTCAAGCTGCCCGGTACCTCAGTGTGTTCTCTTGGTCAAAATGCAATCAGTTTGCAACGATTTGCAACAGTTGTGATTGCATTCCCAATGCATAAAGAATTTTAAGTTGTTACGTATACCATGGGTATGATATATATTGTCAGGTGCTTGGTTTTACCCTCCATTTTATCTTTAAACTCTTCAGGTGACTTATGGGCTACACTCCCTACTAAAATCACTTCTTGCTTAATTGTCAACAAAGACATCGGGTCAGATCGTTTAGTCGAGTGTCGTCTAGTCGACGACAGCGATTTAACGTTCATTTTGTCGACAAAACGTTTAGTCGACAAACGTTTTGTCTACGGACTTCATTTGGCCGTTTAGTCGACCGAGTACAAGGGTTCGTTTAGTCGACGTACCACCTAGTCGACAAACGTCTAGTCGACGTTACCTCTCAGACGTACCTCTCATAGTTCTATAAGTGAGATCGTCATTATAAATAGTGTTGTTATTCCAAAGAGCTGGGATTTCTAACCGCCCAACTCAAATAATTGACGCAGCTTTGTAACTTCCTGTCTGCACATGAAGTAAAAACATGGTTTCCAATGCGTTTTTTCGCGGACTCAATGATACATACCGTATATTAGAAAATATGTAATGTTACCAAAGAATTTATAGATTTAAAGAAAGCTGCCAAACTCGCCAATACTTACATTTAACAGTCATTACTTGTAAACGAAGCGCCATTGTTAGCTCCGAACCAATCACAGCGCGCCTAGAAAATAATACGTTTACGTCGGAAGTGAACGTAGCCATTGCCATAGTTTAAATATACAAAGTTGTGACCGATTGCCAGTCACTTCAACACAATGCCCACAAGGAATAGTCCAACCCCGCCCCGCCTGGTTTAGTTGATGGTTAATGTAATCACATGACATTATATTGGGTGATGTCATAATATGACACGAGATCACATGGTAGCATCCTGCAACCAGCAACTCCTCCTGGCATGGTGACATTGTATTAGTAAGTTAGGCCATATGGGTGTTTGTTGGTCTCGTTGACTTTTTTAAATGAAGAAAATGTTACTACACACGAAAGCAATTTGCATAATATGTCAGCTGACAATCAATTAAAGTAATCAATATTAATCTCAACAGCTTCGTGCCACATCGATAACTGCACTTACAAGTTAGAAGAAATAATGGAGAGAGAGGATTCAAATCGACCAGTAGGCCGAATTCAGCAAATGAGAAGACGAAAACTGCTTCAACTTGTTCGCGTTACTATGTCGAAGCAACAGAGAACTCCGGCATTCAACAAATGTTTGACAAATATCTTGCAGAAGAAAAGAAATATCAAGATTTTACTTTGCGTGTTACTAATTATCAATTTGGCAGCTTGTGTTTATCAAACAGTAGATCGGGTTTTGCATTTCATGGACGAACCCACAGCAGTTGATGCACACATGATTGAAACAACGCATGGTCCCTTTCCCTATGTTTATTTATATCCACCTACTACGCAAGAATTTAACGATTTCATTTTCAACAAGACAAAAAAATCTAAAGACAAAGATCAATGTACAGAAATATACCTACCATTTTCAAAATTTAATATCAGTGATATTCTACAATATACTACTACACTTAGTTACATAACTGATGCCTACTTCAAAACAGTAAATCATTTTCATTTTTTCTCCTAACCAAACTAGAAAAGTTTAATCAAATGAGGAAAAAATTATATTTCCAGCCTGAAATGCGCATTAACCTTACAATTGCAAATTATGAGACTGTGAGTTCGGCCACTGCACAAGTTTCCAGTCGTAAGTCAACAATAATTCCCGTTTTCTTTATTTTTAAAAGTTCCTTTTTCCCTTAGCAATTTCGTTTCCATATGGGAATCCTGCTTATAAGATGGTGATTAAACTTAATTTTCCCAAGCAATGTAAAATTGTTCGAGTGAGTATTTAATTTCATCGACAATTCTCACAATTTATTTTGCATTTCTCACAGCCACAAAGTTGCACAACACATTTTTTAAACACTAAGCGTCCCTTTGTAGCTGTCAAAATTGTGAAATCCTCAGTAATAAAATTTGATAATCATTCTTGAAACCATTCCATTCAATTTCAAGGTGTTAATAGATCCATCATCAGTCGTTTATAATTTAAACAGTATATTCATGCAAGAGATACAAATAAAACATGGCAAACATACAGTTGGAAATAGAGTGCAAGAAGTAAGGATTAAATTAATAATTATTCACACAGAAAAGAGAATTATTTTCTAGCCATTAATAAAAAGTATTTCTTGGATCTATCAGCTTTATTTAAGCACAATTGCTAATTATTTACTAATATGTAATAAGGGCCATCCGTAATTTACATAATGTTGGGTTTTGGTTGACTACAGTTAACATAAACATGTAAACATCAAATTTGTGTTACAAGGTTTAACAAATTCCCTCTCTTCCTCCCTAGAAAATAAAATAATAAAAAAGAACGGCTTAAGATGCTATGTTATTTAAGGAAGGCCCCATAATAATACAGGAATTTGAAACATTTATTTTAGTATCACTACATCAGCACTAAGAAAAATCCATGCGATAATAATTTACACGATTGTTTGCGCCCATGTCTCGTCAAACGAATGAAATGCAGGTAAGTTTTTTTGATTCGACTCAATAACAGAATTCAATAAAAGAATATTTATTTCTGGGTATAAATCACACATCAAAACATTTAAAAAATATTTTTTATCTAACTGTTATTATTATTAATAAAAATTAGAAGTTAACTTAAATAAAGGTTGTCACATTAGATATCCATTTTATGAAGCGAGAAATCTACCGAAATGCAATGACAAAGACACTTTGATTCAGGTCGGACAAATAGAAAACCTTATCATCTTAGATGGTATAGAATCACAGTGTAGATGTGGTAATTTATGTGATGAGACAAGTTTCAGCCAAACATTCGAAAGAACACCTGATGATGGAGATAAAATAGACATTTATGTTGTCAATACTTTCGTTCGAACATTAGTCGAACACTTTTCTTATGACATCATCAATTTGCTATGCGACATTGGAGGAAACATCGGCCTCTATTTCGGAATGTCTTGCTTGACACTGGTCGAAATATTCATTCACATATGCAAAATATGCGTCAGCAAACCAACAACAGCAAATTCCAAGTTGACAGATAAAATTGAAATGACACTTGAAAAGATGCAGAATCGCCGAAAACCAACTTTCGATAAAAAGTTGATCAAAATCACAACATCACTATTCTTTGGTTTGATATCAGTCTACTACATTTACCATTTGATTGATTCTTATTTTCAATTTCCACTCTTGAAAACTGTTAAACTCATTAGAGATGAAAAAATTCATTTTCCACTCATTATTGCATGTGCAGATAGTGCAAACATATCACATGCTAAAAAGGAATTAGCCCAAAGACTCAACTCAACTGATTGTGACGATTTACAACTGTTGGATTTACTCCATCCACTATCTGAATTCGCAAAGCAACCACTGCAATTGTGGAATGCCTCGTCTCTTCTTGATTTATACGACGAAGAACGGATAAAGCATCTCAAGGTAAAAAAAATCAGAATATTAAATCATCAATTCAAACGTGTATAAAATTAAGAAACTTGTAGAACGGGATAGCAGCAGATACAATTGAATTATATATTCCCAATTTATCATTAAAACCAACAGTGTATGGAATGTGTACTGCGTTTAATAGAAGTAAAAAAACAAGTCACTTTTAAATTTTAATTCTCACTAAAATATTTTTACCCAGCTGACCGGCCGTTTTCTAGAAAGCAAAACTTTGTAATGATTACCGATCTGCCCAGTGTTCACTGTAGTTTTAAACGAGAAGTGAGATAGAAGTTTATCCTTCGTACTGTCAATTGCAGCAGTTACTAATTTCACTTTCTGTATTCCAGCACTTCATTTTGCCAACAAATCAATTTTTTCATCCGAAATATCGTTTAGATGTATCCAACAACTTAGGTGTTTATGTCAACTTCGCCCCTCAAACGGTGAATTCAAAAAATGATTAATCCACTATACTCTGGCTCACCATAAGGTTGCCCTTCCTCCCATTGGGCGAGTCTCACTACTTCCAACTGCAGACTGTACTACCACCAGGAAAAGTAGTTTTTATTTTTGTGATTAATTGATTATTATAAAATAAAGATTAAAATGATAGAAATTTTATTTTATTTTATAGTAAAATGTTTTTTCCATTTATAAAACATGTTTGTTCAGTTTATTGGTTGCTTTATCTGAAAAGCACAATGTCTGTACATCGATTGCAATTCTGATGTTTTGTATCACTCGGGAGAAAGACCACCCTAATAGTAAGCCAAAGTATAGCGCATTCGAAAAGCCATTGCAACAGTTTAAATAGCGTAATTAGACTTCAAAAATGGCACCCAATTTAATCTGCATCAGTCACTATTGAGAAATTGTAGCCATTTTGGAGAAATTATCAACAGTTTTGAAAAACTCAAATTTTTCTTTGGTTTGGGGCCCCAATTTGTTCAAGGGCTCACACTGTAGCTTATGTGGTTGTGGCCAAATTGCCATTTAGTTGATTAATCTTTCCAGCTTGTTCGATTAAATACCCCGAGAAGTCCTTGCAGACCAAATGATGAAGTTTTAAAATGTGAAGAAAACTGCTACGAAAAGATACTCGAGCAACAAACTTTCAATTGCAGGTAACTTGTAATTCATCCACTAATTACTCTGAATCCCATGTTGCAATTTACAAATCATACATTGTTTGAGTATATTCCTAACAATCAAAAGGAGCAAATTAATTGGTAACAGCAGATGTATTCAGGTTTCCGTTTCTTGCAACAACTTTGAAAATGAATGATAATATTATTTATGTTTAAAACTTTCAAACATAGAAACTAAAATCATTGAAAAAAATGATTATAGGCAATTGTCATTGTTACCAATAAATTTAATTTGCCAAATTTGATCTACCTTGCTAAGTTGCTATCCTAGCACACTCAAACAGTTCAAGTGTATGCCCAATTTTTAATAACTGGAAAAAATCATGCGTCATGGCACACTATATTTCCAGTAAATGTTGTTGTATTACTAGACTTCCATCCATGGATAAGAGTAAATTTCCTTTTTGCCTATCTCAAGAGACGGCTAAAACAACTTACGAAACATATTTGAAAACTCTGTTGAAGACAAACCCCCAAAAAGACTGTTCCTGCAAAGCATCTTGTCAAGAAACCATCTACAATCCTTCAATTGTCAACAGCTTTGATGTCGAGGATACCTTTGTTTGGTATATGTTTGAAAATAACATCAGAGAAATAATTGAAGAACAGCAAGAGGTTACTATTGTAAAGTTATTGTGTCAGATTGGATCTATTATTGGTATTCTCACTGGTTTCTCCTTATTTTCTCTTCTTCAATTTTGATTGCCTTTAATTTTACGGGTTTAAAATAATGAAATGTTGCTTAACTTATAACTGGATGCATTCAATTTGTACTGTAAATGCACTAATACAATGTGACGTGTCCTTTACAATGCAGGTGTAAATCAAACTAAATTAAACAAAACGGCTACAATAAATGTCTAAATTGATCAAAAACCCTAAAAAATGTGGTGATCTCAAAATATTCATTAACTTAGAAGATAAATTAATTATGTCTTCTAATTAATTTGACTGTGGCACACGCCAAGTCATATCGTGTGACCAAGGGGAGAAATCCTCTCTAGGCACATATCACCTCAGGTTGTCTGAGGTGAAAACGGTTATTAACCGTTATGGTGCAATATGGTGTAATAATCCCTTGTTGCACCAGTTTCAGCTAATTGCGCAGGTTATCTGCGCAATATTGAAGCGTGCCGGGCTCGCGCCCTAGCTTCAATCGGGACTCTAATTCAAACATCACAACCCTCAACATCACTGCTATTTCAACCAGACAAGTATTGACGGAGGACCGTGATTTGAACTTAGTTTCACCTTGCTATCTTTGTGCACCAAAGCACAAAGCCAGCTATTTGCGTGGATCAACCACTGTTGATTCCCGCAACGTAAGAAGAAGTTCCCGCGATCGTCGTGAACCATCGCCGAGACGAGTGCGCGAACACCCGCCGAAGCCATCGTACGCTGACCGGACGCCTGTAACCGTGAACCACCGCCGCCGAGCCGTCGTACGAGTTACGAAAGGACCCACGAGAACCATCGTCGTCAGGACCATCGTTCGTGAGTCGTTTAACGAAGGAAACCTCCTTCGTAACAGCATTCGTGTTGTAAAGCGCCATTTCTGACGCTTTTGGCTTGCAACTGTCGGTCTTTTTATTCTCTCTCTCATAAATTAACCCTAGATAATTTTAAGGCCGCGATATAAGTCTTTTTAAGTATTCAACTGCGGTTTCTACTTATTTTACTAGAATTTAAGTAGATAAAAACCCGGATCGCAGCAAAAATTATGGGGGAAATTTAAGTGATCACAACAAAACGCCTGCATTTAATTTACAGTCAAGTTTACTCCCTTTATTGCACTCTTGCAGATCCTCTTTTATTATCATCCTTCTTACTGTGTGGGATCTCCTGAAAATTACATAAACCAATCAGGGTGCTCACGTTGTTTCTCCCTACGCTTTTTTCGCATCCAAAAACTTTTTGGTTATTTCGATTATTTTTTTTTCTCAACAAAACCGACCACCCCCCCCCCCCCCCAAATTTTGATATCAACAAATTCAGTAATTTTCAATTTCAATTTTCAAATTTACAATTTACAATACAAAATAATAATGAATTGAAGCAATGTTACGACAAACACCGGGCACCAGGTCGCCATGGCACTTAAAAATTCTTGTCTGGCATATAGATTTTAAAAAATTCAAAATCAAATGGATGCTTTAGGCACCTGAAAACAAATAAATATAAAAAACTACATTTTTGGAAAAAGGCTTTTATTTTAGAACTTCAAAATATTGTCAACCCCTGGAGCTAAACATTGGAAGATCACCATCCTCTGACAATTAGGATCACAAGGGAAGGGGCAACAAGCAGCTGACCATGGTGCTTAAATGTGTTAGAAGGGTCCTGGTAATACCTCGCTTTAAGCGGCATGCCAGTACAGCACAAGTCCAACCAGACTGGAGGTAAATCGTGTTATATCGGCAGGTTGTTATAAATGAGTACAAAATTTGTTTCAACGTAAAATGAACCAAAAAGCATTTTTAGATGTTCAAAATATAAGAAATTGGTCTAAATTTCTATGAATTTACAGAAATTTTAAAAATAACATTAAGATTATCTAGAAAACTCAAATTTCTGGCCCAAATTCCAACATAATTATTCATCCAGACGTTTTTTAATTATTTTTTTTTCTAAAAAAAAGCTTTTTCACTTATACTTAAGTCAAGGATTTGTAAAAAAAAAAATGTTTTAATAATGTACCACATTTTCCTAATTCTTAACACAACAATAAAATAAAATTTACAAACGTGATTGTTCATTTTCAAAACCCCGATAACAAACAAAAGAAAACCCGCAAAAAAATGCCATGTTGGGAAAAATTGAGATATTATTTAGGGTACCCAAATTAAAACAAGCGTATTTACTTACGCCATGGCGAAAATTCAAAAAATGCACTTTTCGCCAACACTTCTGCGGTTGGTACGTCGTGGAAAAGATCTCCGACGAGTCGTATCGTGTTCTAAGTCGGTGCTTCATTCATCAATACATTCGTCGAAAAAACAAACGGCAAAAATAAACAACGCATTATTTTCCAGGTAAACATGGTCTAGTCTGCTGGTTAAATTCGTCCTAGAGTCTACATCGATGCTGTGATTGGTCGACGGGTGCTCCATTGCATTTTGGGAGCTCCATACACAAAAATTTACAAAAAATTCAACTTTAGGCCAAAAAAATTCATTTTAGCCAAAATAATTAATCTTTTATCGAATAAAACAAAAAATGTTTAAAAAAAGCTGGTATAAATCGAGTTACCAACACTATAGAAGAGGTATGAATTTCTCATGTTTCTAGGAATTTAGCGATAAAAGATGACATCATTCCGTTTTTCCCGCGCTGATTCCCGATTGGTCGGTATACAGCCCAGCACGGTGAAAATTGCGCGCAAACTTTAACCAACAACTACCAGACAAGGCGGGTGTCCAGATCCGCTCATTTCACCCAAAGAAAACCAAACTAATGGACACTTTAACTTATTTCGAGAACAGGAAGATCGGTTGCCTCGATTCCGGCCTATGGAGGCGCAAATCGGCGAACAACGGTAAAAACAACACCACAAAACGCAAAATTCCCACGAAAACTCAACCCGATCTCCATTACAGGTTACGGCAAACTCAACGTCAACTTTTTACTCTCAAAATTGCGATGCAATTGGGAGGACGATCATCTAACGATAGGAATTCGCAGCGCACTCACCACCGACGACCAACTGGAGGACTACGAGTACCCGGTGCCCGCATTCGCCGCCAAATTTTGTCAAAGTACACACAAATTTCATTCAATTTCAAGTTTTCAACCGAAAATAATTCAATAATTATTTTATTTCACCTTCTAGTTGCCGGCAACGAACATTTTCTAGCAGTTTGTACCGAAGAAGGCACCGTGAACATCCTAAACACGAATTTCCACGGCGACTCCACTTACATTTCGAGTATAAATCGAAAAGAAATTCAAAAATTGATGATTTTAATCGATTTTTTCGGTTTATTCTTTAATCTAGGTGTGCAGGCGCATCAGAATGCAATTTTCGACGTTTGTTGGGTGCCGGGAGAGTCGAATATCTTGACCGTGAGCGGGGATTTGACCGCGGCCATTTGGGACGTCGAGCAGGAAAAGAGGATAGCGACGTTTTCTGGTCATAATGGGAGCATCAAATGGGCAGATTTTAGACCGATGGATAAAAGTGGGTGTTGGATTTAATTTTTGATTAGTTAAATGTGGAAATTTAATTTTTTTTAAATGTTTTTTAAGGTGTTTTTGCGACGGCGGCGAGAGATGGGTCCGTTATTGTTTGGGACGTGCGGAGACAGGCGGCTGATAATGTGATTAAGAATTGTCACGCGATTTCTAAGGTTTGTTCGAGGAGGAATAAGTCGCCCGAGATGCCGGCGAGGGACGGGAAGCAGAGCGTCACGGCGGTTTTGTTTCAAGACGAGCATACGCTGGTGTCGGCGGGATCGTCCGACGGGTGCGTAGAGTTTGAATTTTGTCAAATTTATTTGAATTTTCTACAAATTCACTAAGAAAAAATTAAATTTGTTTGGATTCCGTCGAAATTCACAAAAAAAAAATTAAATTTGTTTAATTTCCGTCAAAATTCACTAAAAAAAAATAAATTTGTTTGAATTCCGTCGAAATTCACTAAAAATAAATTAAATTTGTTTGAATTCCATAGAAATTTACTAAAGAAAATTAAATTTGTTTGAATTCTGTCGAAATTCACCAAATAAATTAAATTTGCTTGAATTCCGTCGAAATTCACTAAAAAAAAAAATTAAATTTGTTTGAATTCCGTCGAAATTCACTAAAAAAAAATTAAATTTGTTTGAATTCCGTCGAAATTCACTAAAAAAAATTAAATTTGTTTGAATTCCGTCGAAATACACGAAGCAATTTGTCGAATTTCTTTGAATTTCGTCCAAAATCCCAATTTTTATAATTTTATAATTAATTTTCCTTTTTTTTCTACAGTAAAATCAAAGTATGGGACATAAGAAAACACTACAGTAATCACACGCAGTTGCCTCTCGCCAAGCACACGATTTCCAAAAAGAATTCGAAAACAGGTAAATTTAAATATTTCAACACTGCGAATAATACAAAATTTAATTCAATTTAATTTTTACTGTTTAGTTGGATATTCGAGCTTGGTATTCGATTCGAGACGTCGCCATTTGTTTGCCAGCGGCTGCGACAACGTGATATACGAGTACAACTGTTGGACGTATTCGTCGGTGCCCGTGAGCACGTTCACGGGTCATCAGAACCGGACATTTTTTGTGAAAAGTGCCATTAGCCCCGACGATCAGTATTTATTGAGCGGCTCCAGCGATAATTTTGCGTACATTTGGGCGGTAAATTGTTTTTAAAAAGCTTTTTATATTTATTTAATTATTAAATAAATTTTTCTTTGAAAATTAGATCTCGCAGCCAGGAGAACCGATATTTAAGTTGGAGGGCCACGAAGCCGAAGTGACGGCTGTAGCGTGGTCCATGGACCCAGTTCCGAGGGTAAAATATTGAATATTTTAGTGGTGCCATTATTTATTCAAATATTGGATATTCTTGCGTAAATTTTATCGAAATTAACCGAAAAGTTGTCAAATTTGTTTAAATTTTGTCGAAATTGACTAAAATTTGTTTAAATTTACGCGAAATTGACTAAAATTTGTTTGAATTTAGTCGAAATTGACTAAAATTTGTTTAAATTTAGGCGAAATTGACTAAAATATGAGTAAATTTTTCGATATTCACCGGAAAATTGTCGATTTTGTCGAAACTTACCAAAAATTTGACTAATTTTGTCGAAATTTGAGCAAATTTTGTTGAATTTACTAAAAATTTGACAAATATGAGTAAATTTTGTCGTAATTCAGCGGATAATTGTCGATTTTGTCGAAACTTACCAAAAATTTAACTAATTTTGTCGAAATTTATCACAAATTTACGCAAATACATGGAAATTTATCGTTTTCATTTTCCAGATTGCAACATGCGCCGACGACATGCGCATGAAACTCTGGAATTCGTGGCCCGACGGCGTCACCATATCAACCGAGCGCCCATCGATGGGCCGCGTCATGAAAACCCCAAAATCCGAATCAGTGACTCACATGCAGACCCCTTGCAGACCCCTCAAACCTCGCCGCCTCAACCTCGACTCCCCAGCCAACACAACAGCCAACACAACGCCCAACAAACGAGCCAAACGACGAATCCACCAGGAAAACGAACACGCGAGCCCGAGGAAAAAGAAGTGTTCGCCGTCCAAAGCGATTCTGTCGCCGCGCAAAATGGCCGCGTCCAACGAAGAAAACGTGCTCAGCAAATTAACTTTCGACGGCCGCAAATTGACATTCGACGACTGCCTAAGTCCGGCCAAGTGCGGAATGCGATGGGGCTCGCCCACGTACAACTTGCCCAATTCGATCGAGAGCCCCATCCCCATCTCGCCCATCGTCAGGCCTAAAACGCCCAAATGCAATTGGTTGACGCAAATGGCGCAGGAAAAAGTGCAACTAACACCCAAACCAAACACGAGCGCAAAGAAAAAGACGAATATCAGGAGGAAATTGAACCGTTCGTCGCCCAGAAATGGCAAAGTAAAATAAATTAATTTATTAATTGTTTATTATTTTTTTAAATTGATTTATTTTATTTTTTCTTAGTCACAAAGTTCTGCTGGTAATTCGCAATCCATTCTCCATTATTTCACTTGTCCGCCGTTGACGTCGAATTCGACGAATTGATTCGATTTTTCGAACTTTTACTTTGTTGTTTTTTTTACATTCATCTTTTTCTGAATAATATTTAAATAATAATAATAAACAAAATGATAAATTGTAAGAATGTACTTTTGTATTTGTATTTTTAAATAAAAGTAAATTGTTGGTTTATGAGCTCAGCACGCTTCTACTGCACAACTCTGCACTCAAGTATTAACAGGTGTGTTCAATTTTGGACACCCGGAATGACTTAGCAGTTCAAAATGTTCATTTTCATCATGAGGGCAAACATTTTATGTCACTTTTCGGGTGCATAAGGAAGAAAAGGGATGATAAACAGATTTAGAAAGGTTTAAAATTCTATTTTTTGTTTGTTTATTGTCCCGTCAAAGACAGGACTGCAAAAATTAGTCTATAGACTCATTGAATGCTCCTCGCCACGGAAATCTTTAGTAAAAGGCGAAAGATTTTCTCATGAATTGACGAGAAGCCAGAGATTGACAAGTTACGTAATATTAACCAAAACAACCAATTTTCGGAAATGCGTACAATTACGTTGGTGCGTCAAGTTACCCGGTCAATAGTTAATTTAATTTCTGCAAAATTACGCGATACAAATCGAATATTTCAGTTAAAAACAAGGAAATAGATTAATTCATTCGCAAATAATTTTAAACTATCAATTTTAAAACAGGAAAATTAACGAAATAAACTTTAAATGTATTTCCTCCGCCATAATCCTATATCCGAGATTAGTTGTGATTGGCTGATGGAAAGAACGAGATAGGAGTCGTCGTGTACTGTAGTCTAAAAGGTGCCAACAACATGACAAGAGAAATAACAAAATTTTTAAAATTTCAATCTAACTTTTTTTTTCTGCTACGCTTAATAAACACAGTGAAGCATTCCAAAAACAGAAAAATGCTAAAAATTACTTTCATAAAATATTTTTCTCTTTCTAATGTTTTTAAATCTTTAAACACTACAGCTTTGACACCTCTAAACCTCCGTACAGACACGAAAAAAGTTTGAAAAACTAACTACAGAGGGCCAATGACGTCATTAGGAGAGGATCTAGTTCGAGGATCTTGATCCTGTTCTCGTTTCCCTTTATGGCGGTGTGCACTCCCCGTGTTCCAAGCAAATAACGATCGACGAATCCTCCATCATCCGCGCAGTTGTCGATTCTAAATACCCAAAAACTATTTGAGAATCTAGTTGAATAATCGAGCTACAAGATGACCGCTGGTAAGACGAATAAAGGGCCCATGGCTGGCTACCAGGACAAAGATAAACCGGCTCAGATTAGGAACAGTAACATCACCGCCGCAAAAGGTAACGCGCATGAAAATGAAGAAAATCGAGAATTGTAATGGAAAAATGAATTATTTCAGCCGTTGCGGATGCTATTCGAACGAGTTTGGGACCCAGAGGAATGGACAAAATGGTACTCGCAAAAGTTCTTTGTTTAAATTGCTTAGTGATTGAATTTGTTTCAGATTCAAGCCGCGAATGGCGATGTGACCATTACCAATGATGGGGCGACAATTCTGAAGCAAATGCAAGTGATTCATCCCGCTGCTAAAATGGTATAAGTTGAAAGAAAAATATAAGGAGTCGAAGAATTGGATTTTTTGGTTTGAAAGAGGAAAAATCGAATTTTGTTGGTGCTAAAAGTGGAATAGATGGTTTTAAATATGAAAAATAAAGGATTTTTTGATTAAATAATTAAGAAATTAGAGAAAAATGAATTTTTTGATGAGAAAAATTGAAAAAACTGAAAAATTTGATCAAAATAATCAAGAAATTTAGGAAAACTTTAAAATTTTGTTTAAGAAATCAAAAAAGATACCGAAATTGTTATTTATAAATCAGGAAAACTAAAATTTTGTCTACAAAATGGGGGGAAAAGTTGAATTTTCGATTAAAATCAAGAAAACAAAGTTTTGACTAAAAATTGAATTTTTAATTCAAATAGTCAAGGAGATTGTGAAAACCTGAAAATTTTGTTTAAAAACTAAAATTTATGATTTTAAAAACGGGAAAAAAAAGAATTTTGATTAAAAAAATTAGGAAAACTTGAATTTCTCTAAAAAAAAATACTAAAAAATTGAATTTTTCGATTAAAGCAAAAAAAAACTGAAAGTTAGTTCACAAAATTGATTTCTTGATTTAAAAATCAAAAAACTGAATTTTTTTATTTAAAAATCCAAAGGAATTGAAATTCTTGATTTAAAATTCCAAAAAACTGAATTTTTTGATTTAAAAAACCAGAAAAATTGAATTTCTTGATTTAAAAATACAAAAGAACTGAATTTCTTGATTTAAAAATCCAAAAAACTGAAATTCTTCACTTTTTAACTGCAATTGACACCAATCTCTTTCTCCAATTCCAGTTAGTTGAATTATCGAAAGCTCAGGACGTCGAGGCCGGCGACGGAACCACGACCGTAGTAGTCATCGCTGGAAGTCTGCTCGACTCCACCCAGAAATTACTCGCCAGAGGAATCCACCCGACGACCATTTCCGACGCATTCCAACGCGCTGCGACGAAATCTGCAGAAATCCTCTCCAATTTGGCGACCCCGGTCGACCTGGCTGACCGAGAAGCGCTTTTAAAAAGCGCCTCGACCGCCCTCAACTCAAAGGTGAAAGAAAAACGACGAAAAATCGTATTTTTTCGAATTTTTTTCATATTTTTCTTATTTAATTCGACAGGTGGTTTCTCAACATTCGACTCAACTTGCGCCGATCGCCGTTGAAGCCGTTTTGAGAGTCATCGACCCATTAAAGGACACTAATGTCGATTTGAGGGACATCAAAGTGATTAGGAAATTGGGGTATGGCGAGAAAAAATGATGAAAAAGTGGATAGAATTGTTTGAATATATTTATTTATATTTTTGTTTGCAGTGGGACTGTGGATGACACGGAATTAATCGAAGGATTAGTGTTTACGCAGCGAACTGGGGGCTCGGGAGGCCCCACGCGCATGGAGAAGGCGAAAATAGGACTGATTCAGTTTTGTTTGTCTCCGCCGAAAACTGATGTAATTATTTGTTTTTAACGAAATTAATTCCATTTTGTTAAAAAAAAAATTGTTTTTGTGATTTTTCAAACGAAAAGCGAATTTTTTTCATGTTTTTGTTGATTTTTCAAACGAAAAGTAAATTTTTTTCACGTTTTTGTTGATTTTTCAAACGAAAAGTGAATTTTTTCACGTTTTTGTTGATTTCTCAAACGAAAAGTGAATTTTTTTTACGTTTTCGTTGATTTTTCCAACGAAAAACGAATTTTCTTCACGTTTTTGTTGATTTTTCAAACGAAAAGCGAATTTTCTTCACGTTTTTGTTAATTTTTCAAACGAAAAGCGAATTTTTTTCACGTTTTTGTTGATTTTTCGAATACAAAGCGAATTTTTCTCACGTTTTTGTTGATTTTTCGAACGAAAAGTTGAATTTTTTTCACGTTTTTGTTGATTTTTCAAACAAAAAGTGAATTTTTTTCACGTTTTTGTTGATTTTTCGAACGAAAAGCGAATTTTTCTCACGTTTCAATACACAAATAATGAATTTCCTCGAATTTTTTTGACCGATAACTTCTAATTCCATCCATTTCTAACCATTTTTCAGATGGAAAACAACGTGATAGTGTCGGATTACTCGCAAATGGATCGCGTTTTACGCGAAGAACGTGTTTACATTCTAAACCTCGTCAAACAGATCAAAAAAGCCGGCTGCAACGTTCTCCTCATCCAAAAATCGATTCTCAGGTACTTAAACTAAACTAAACAAACCAAAACAAATAAAATTAAAACAAATTCAACTCTGTAGAGACGCAGTCAACGATTTGGCGCTTCACTTTCTGGCCAAAATGAAGATCATGATAATCAAAGACATCGAGCGAGAAGATATCGAATTCATCAGCAAAAGCTTGGGGTGTCGTCCTGTGGCTAGCATCGACCACTTCACGCCCGAGACGTTGGGCTCGGCCGACCTGATCGAGGAGATCGGCGGAAATGGCAGCAAGATGGTCAAGGTGAGTGAATCGTTTGAAATTTGAACGATTGTGATGAGAAGTGATCAGTTATGAAATATTCTTTTGATTTCATTTTGTTTTCTCCACTTCATCTGATTTTGTTTGGTTTTTTTTCTGGCTTTTGGTTGAGGTTTGGGTTTTGGGTGATTTTGTTTGATTGTTTTTGTTTGGTTTTGTTTTAGGTTACTGGAGTGCAGAATGCGGGCAAGACTGTTACGATTCTTATTCGTGGATCGAATAAGTTGGTTTTGGAGGAGGCCGAGAGGTCGCTGCATGACGCTTTGTGTGTTATTCGTTGTTTGGTTAAGAAGAGGTTTGTTGAGCTTTTTTTTGTTTTGAAAATTTTGGGAGTTTTGTTGGAAATTTGAAAAATTGTTGGGGAGTTTTGTAGTTTTGCGAATTTTTACTGAAAATTTTTGTGAAATTTTACCATTTATTAATTCATTTTTCTGAAATTTTACCGTTTTCAATTGATTTTGGCGAAATTTTACCATTTTTCAATTGATTTCGGTGAAATTTTACCATTTTTCAGTTTTTTTCGGTGAAATTTCATCATTTTTCAATTGATTTTGGTGAAATTTTACCATTTTTTAATTGATTTTGGTGAAATTTTACCATTTTTCAGTTGATTTCGGTGAAATTTTACCATTTTTTAATTGATTTTGGTGAAATTTTACCATTTTTCAATTGATTTCGGTGAAATTTTACCATTTTTCAATTGATTTTGGTGGAATTTTACTATTTTTCAATTGTTGAAATTTTACTATTTTTTATTGAAATTTTGGACAATTTCACAATTTTTCGTTAAAATTTTGTCGCAATTTTACAATTTTTCGTTAAAATTTTGGACAATTTCACAAATTTTCGTTAAAATTTTGGACAATTTCACAGATTTTCGTTAATTTTGGACCATTTCACAATTTCTCGTTCAGATTTTCTCGAACTTCTCCTTGCAATCTAAACATTTGAATAAATCTTTTGCAGGGCTTTAATCGCCGGAGGTGGAGCGCCCGAAATCGAACTCTCCCTTCGCCTGACGGAATTCTCGCAGACGTTGACCGGAATGGAAGCCTACTGCTTCCGATCGTTCGCCGACGCCCTCGAAGTGATCCCTTCGACCCTGGCCGAAAACGCCGGCCTCAACCCCATCGCCACCGTCACCGAGCTGCGCAACCGCCACGCGCACGGCGAATTCACGGCCGGCATCAACGTGCGCAAGGGCGCCATCACCAACATCCTCGAGGAGAACGTGGTGCAGCCGCTGCTCGTCTCACTCAGCGCCGTCCAGCTCGCCACCGAGACCGTGCGCTGCATCTTGAAAATCGACGACATCGTCAACGCACTTCGCTGAAAATTCATTTCCTTTCTATTTCTGTTAATTGTTCGCCTTTTCTTACTTGAATATTAAATAAAACGACTGTAGTGGCGCTTGCTAATAAAGATAATCAATAAACAGTGTTCTCTGTATTTTATTTATCGTATTTGTTCACTCAAAGCTGGATTTTTTGGCCAAATATTGAGTGGTTTGTTTAAAATTTACGTTTTTGCCACATCAACTAGTGGCGCCGTATGGCGGTATTCCCTTTTAGACTCTTATCTCGTTCTTTCCATCAGCCAATCACAACTAACCTCGGATTAGGATTATGGCGGAGGAAATATACATTTAAAGTTTATTTCGTTAATCTTCTGGTTTTAAAATTGATAGTTTACAATTATTTGCGAATAAAGTAGTCTATTTCCTTGTTTTTAACTCAAATGTTTGATTTGAATCGCGTAATTTTGCAGAAATTGAATTAACTATTGAACGGGTGACTTGAAGCACCACCGTAATTGTACGCATTTTCGAAAATTGGTTGTTTTTGTAAATAATACATTACTTGTCAATCTCTGGCTTCTCGTCAATTTAGGAGAAAATCTTTCGCCTTTTACTAAAGATTTCCGTGGCGAGGAGCATTCAATGAGTCTGTAGACGAATTTTTGCAGTCCTGTCTTTGACGGGACAATAAACGAATAAAAAATAGAATTTTAAACCTTTCTTTTCTTCTTTTTGGATCCGGAAACACAAATATTTAAATATTTTAAATCTTTCATTTTTCATATTTTTGTTTTTATGGTCGAATTCAAATTTTCCATTAAATTTGCCTGTGGTCGTCGGCTTCGATCGCCCGAAACGGAATCTTTCCTTGATCAAATTTAAAAGTAAAACATACAGGCTTGTGTGGAATGCAATTTCCAATCGAATGAGCCTGGTTCCAGAATTTTTCGACTTCTTTATAATGCCGAAATCATGAATAAACGTATCGGGCCGAACATTTTGGCATCCATTAAAGGACACAGGTTCGGCCAGGTGGCGCACCGGTGTGATGACATTTCGCAGTAAATCGCCTTTTCTTACTTGAATATTAATAAAAAACGACTGAGGTGGCACGTGCTAATAAAGATAATCAATAAACAGTGTTCTCTGCATTTTATTTATCGTATTTGTTCACTTAATTTGATTTTTTTTTCACTCAAAACTAGATTTTTGGCCGAAGATTGAATGATTAGGCCTAAAGTTTATTTTTTTTGCCACATCGACTAGTGGCGCCGTATGGCGGTATTCCCATATACACAGTTCTATTTATCAAGTGCACAGAATAATCAAACAAAATAAATTTATTTCCGTTAATCAAAACCATTTCGTGGAAGATAAAAATTTCAATTTGACCGCTATAAAATTTACACTAGATATTACAATATTTGTATGCATCATGGGTCCATCTTTTATTAAACACTCGTACTAAAACCTGGTTGCTATGAGTAAACAAACCGTCGCCGCATAAACGAAATATAAAAAAATCAATAATGCGAGGACCGGCAAGAGTACTCGCAGTTAATCGTTTAATCGTTCCGAGATAGTGATAAGGTTTGTTACAAGTCGCCATGAGTTAAAACGCCTCTATTCGGTGTCTTCTGTCAAATTAACGTTCAATTCGAACCAACATGGCCGACGATCTCTGTACGCTAAGTATCTCAATATCTAGTCAAAATATATTTCAAAATTTAATTCATTTCCGCTTGAAATCGATAACTCAAAAAGCAACCTCGTTTTTAATCCAACACACTTATTTACCATAAAATTCATTACTAAAATTTAATTCTTTTTATACATTTATTAAATTTCCGTTTTTACCTCCAATCAATCCATACCTAACCCAAACCGTATTTCATCTTCTCAACCTCGAACTTCGCGACACCTCGCGACAAAACCAATAACGAATCTAACCAAAGACCAAACCTCGTGATGTACCGCTCTCCGTCTAGTTAAAAATCCAAAATGGCACCAATCGAGCAAATATGTTATCAAATTCCCATCTAATTTCCCCAATTTTTCTCCTTTTTAACCCAAATTTCAGCTAACGAAGTAATAGTTCCGCTTCTCGGTATGTCCGCCGAAGCCCAGGTAACCGGTAACGTGGCCAGCAATCGCTTAACGGGTCGGAAAAAGCGCTACAACGTCAACAGGAACTTGCAGGTGATGCGATAAATGGAGAAAAACGTGAAAAATTGAATGAAATTTACCGAAATTTAAATATTTGTAGGACGTGGAGCCGAACGGAGACTTGGATGCCGAGGTTACGAGTAATAACGTGCGAAACGAGACGAATTCGGGCCCGGAATGGGCGGCGGAAGAGGAGGAGGAGCTGAAATACGGAGCGAAACATGTCATCAAGCTGTTCGTTCCGGTCACGTTGTGCATGTTGGTGGTCGTGGCCACGATCAGTTCGGTCACGTTTTATACTCAGAGGGGCAGTTACTTGTAATTAACGTGTTGGAGTGTCTGGGTGAGCACCGAAAATCCGAAAAATGGAGAAAATAAAATCGAAAACATCGAAAAATAACAGAAATAATACAAAATAATGAATTTACGTCGTTTATTCGACCGTTCGAAGGTTAAAAATCGCGTTATTTCTGATTTTTAATGGAAATTAATCGGTTTTTCGCCCAAAATCGAAAAAAAAATAATTTTAAAATTCTAAAAATTAAATTTAAAAAATTCTAAAATAATAGAAATAACAAAAATAACGAATAAATGCAAATTCACGTTGATCTTTTACAGTTTGAACGTTAAAAATCGCGTTATTTCTGCATTTAAAATGGAAATTCATCGATTTTTCGCCCGAAATCGGACAAAATCGACGGATATTTGTACAAAATTCGATTACCCGGATAGACGGTGTTGAAACCCTGCGATCTGGTTATTTTAGAGTTTGAGAATTTCGAGATTTTAATTTTTATCGTTTTATTATTTGTAGAGTTTACACACCGTTCCATGAAAACAGTCCAGATCCGGGCACCAAAGCGTGGCAGTCGATCGCCAATGCTTTTATATTGATGGGGGTCATCGTTGTAATGACCATCTTTCTTATATTGTTGTATAAATATAAGTGTTACAAGGTTTTTGTGCTTTTTTTGGTCATTTTTTTGTGGTTTTTGTTGATTTTTTTGTTTTTTTTTAGGTGATTCATGGCTGGCTGATATTGTCGTCGCTTATGCTGTTGTTTCTGTTTGCGTATATTTACTTAGGGTGAGGAATTTCAGTGGAATTTGATCGATTTTGAATTTATTTTATTTTGTTTTCATTTTGTATCAATTTTTTTCACTTTTTTAATTTAATTTTTAATTTTTTTCTGTTTTTTTCCAATTTTTTCTGGTTTTTCCAGTTAATTTTCAATTAATTCTCCACTTTTTTTTATCTTTATTTTGATTATTTTGATTATTTTCAATTTTATTTTCTTTTTCTCACTTTTTCTGTTTTTACCAATTGATTTTCAATTAATTTTCCACTTTTTTCCATTTTTTCTGGTTTTTTTAATTGATTTTCAATTAATTTTCCACTTTTTCATCTTTATTTTGATTATTTTCAATTTTATTTATTTATTTTTTCACTTTTTTTCAGTTTTCTCTTAATATTTTTCTATTTCTTTTATTTTTTTTTTATTTTTATTTAATTTTTGTTTTCAATTTTTGCTCATTTTTAATTTTTTTTCGGTTTGTTGCAGGGAAGTGCTTCGTGCCTACAACGTTCCAATGGATTACATCACCCTGGTGTTCATAATGTGGAATTTTGGAGTGGTGGGAATGATTTGCATCCATTGGAAAGGCCCGCTCCTCCTCCAACAAGCCTATTTAATCGTCGTTGCCGCCTTGATGGCTTTAGTATTTATCAAATATTTACCCGATTGGACCACGTGGGTCGTCCTAGGTGTCATTTCCATTTGGGGTAAATTTTTAACAACAACAATTTAACATTATAAATTTTAATTCAAAAAATTGAATTTTTTTAATTTTATTTCAAAAAATTTTCAATTTTTTAAATTTTATTTCAAAAAATAAAAAATTTTCGGATTTAATTAAAAAAAATTAATTTTTTCGATTTTAATTCAAAAAATTGATTTTGTTCGATTTTAATTCAAAAAATTCAATTCTTTTCGATTTTAATTCAAAAAATTGATTTTGTTCGATTTTAATTCAAAAAATTGAATTTTTTCAATTTTATTTCAAAAAATTCAATTTATTTTTTTTAATTTTTTCGATTTTATTTCAAAAAATTGAATTTTTTTTCAATTCTTTGCAGATTTAATTGCTGTGTTGTGTCCAAAAGGTCCTTTGAGGATACTGGTGGAAACAGCTCAGGAACGCAACGAACCAATTTTCCCAGCTTTAATTTACAGTTGTACGTTGGAAATATATACATACCTACACAATGTCAAAAAAAAGATTTTATTTAAAAAATTAATTTTTGCTTTTTTGTTGTTTCTAGCCACTGTGGTGTACAGTATGATGGCGGACAGAGAAACAGGAGTCGAAGAACGATCCAATACAGCAAATCATACCGGTCAAGGTATTTGGTCTAAAACAAACATATTTTCCGTATTCGCATTTGGGATTTAAAATTGCAATTTTACACTTCACATGCAATTTCACATATGAAAACGCAATTTTACACGCACATATTTATCCTTGAAAGACAATTTTACAAATAAATAATGCATTTTTTCTATCCTAAAATGCATTTTTTCATCCTAAAATGCATTTTTTTAAATCTTAAAATGCATTTTTTCGTCCTAAAATGCATTTTTTTAAATCTTAAAATGCATTTTTTCGTCCTAAAATGCATTTTTTTAAATCTTAAAATGCATTTTTTCGTCCTAAAATGCATTTTTTCATCCCTAAATGCATTTTTTTTTATCCTAAAATGCATATTTTCCATCCTAAAATGCATTTTTTCATCCAAAAATTCATTTTTTTTCATCCTAAAATGCATTTTTTCATCCTAAAATGCATTTTTTCATCCTAAAATGCATTTTTTTAAATCTTAAAATGCATTTTTTCGTCCTAAAATGCATTTTTTTAAATCTTAAAATGCATTTTTTCGTCCTAAAATGCATTTTTTTAAATCTTAAAATGCATTTTTTCGTCCTAAAATGCATTTTTTCATCCCTAAATGCATTTTTTTTTATCCTAAAATGCATATTTTCCATCCTAAAATGCATTTTTTCATCCAAAAATTCATTTTTTTTCATCCTAAAATGCATTTTTTTTTATCCTAAAATGCATTTTTTCATCCTAAAATGCATTTTTTCATCCTAAAATGCATTTTTTTCCATCTTAAAATGCACTTTTTCCGTCTAAAAATTGACTTTTTCCGTCTAAAAATGCACTTTTTCATGTTACAATGTACATTTCTGCAGGTAAAGAACATTTTTAGCTCAGAAAATGCAGTTTTTAGTCACAAGAACCATTTTATTCACCATCTTAAAAGTTATTTTTTCCTCTTAAAAACGCACTTTATGGCAATTATTATTACACAAAAATTGCACTTTTTGATCTCAAAATCCATTCTTCACCATTTTCACAGCAGGAAACGCAACTCCCGAAGATCAAGAAGCAGGCTTCTCACGCGAATGGCTCGTGCGTCGAGGTACCGGAGCCAATCAAACAAGAATCGACGAGAACGGTCGAAGATCTCAACGCCGCTCGATGCCGAACGGCGATCCGGTCACTAATCAGGACGAAGAGGAAGAACGTAAATTTCTCCATTGGAGTGCAAATAAATAAATAAATAAATAAATAAATAAATAATGTTGGTGGTGGCGCCCTCTTGCGGCGTTACTCATTTTTTTTTTTTTTTCAAATTTTGTCACTAGGTGGAGTGAAGTTAGGTCTTGGGGATTTCATTTTCTACAGCGTATTGGTTGGAAAAGCGTCATCTTACGGTGATTGGAACACGACTCTAGCTTGCTTCGTCGCCATTTTGATAGTAAATTATAAAAAATTTTATTTTAAATAATGTTAAATTAATTTAAAAATAATTTTTTTTAGGGTTTATGTTTAACTCTGCTTTTGTTAGCCATTTTTCAAAAGGCTTTGCCGGCTCTGCCCATATCGATAACATTCGGGCTTATATTCTATTTCCTCACTAAGGAAATAGTTCAGCCGTTTGCCGACAGTCTCGCGAGCGAACAAGTTTACATTTGAAAAATCATTGAGTTTTTTTTTCATTTTTCTTCATTTGATTTTATTTTAAAATCCTCATAATATGTTTTATTGTACGTGAATAAATGTGTTTCTAATTTAAATAATAAAACTGTAACAACATCAAGTGAATAAAACGATAAAATCGCTCTTTTTTGATACGAAAAACGTCCATTTTGGTTAAACCGCGACACCCGGTGATGAATTATCGCAATTTCAAAAAACGACAAAAATTAAAAATAACCAAAATAAATTTCGAATAACTCATTAAAAATCGTTTATTTGTGTTTGAAATAATTGCAAACACCGTAAAACCGTT
Organism: Strigamia acuminata; assembly: GCA_949358305.1. Lineage (NCBI taxonomy): Eukaryota > Metazoa > Arthropoda > Chilopoda > Geophilomorpha > Linotaeniidae > Strigamia > Strigamia acuminata. Next base: position 4,795,671 of record OX442314.1, read on the forward strand.
TTTTGAATATAAATTTTCCATTCGAGACGGAAGCGCCGTAAAATGCGAGTGATTTAAAACCCGTTGCCGGCTGAATCGGGTAATTAAACGAATCATCCGAGATCCTAATTCGCACATTATCTGTTAATGTGATTGCTAATTGCACAATTAAGATTCTCCTAACAAGACAGGAGGTGTGCAGTGCAGTCTTAATTTAATTAACTTGTTTCTCGATCAACAAAACTTGATAACGCGCCGCGAAAAAACGAAAGAAAAATTCCCATTCAATAAATGACGTCATTCCAATACTCTCAACCCCATCCCCTGAGAGCAAACACAAACAAAACAACAACACTAAACAGCTAATTTTACATCGATTACATGAAATTTCTAAATAAATTTTAATAATTAATAATAATAATAAATTTAATTATAAAAAAAAAAATTTCTAGCCTCGTTTCCACACTCGATGCACTCGTCAACGAAGAAATTAAAATGGCGTGCGCCACCGATCTAAATAATTCAAATCGTAATAGTCACGATATGATGCAACTATGATGTCATAATTAATAAACCAAGGGTGCCCGAACCATCTAAATTTATTCCATCTAAATTAAAGTAATTATCTCGACCCACTTTGTCCCAGAAATAGAAAAAAGGAACCCCCTTTACACGAGATTACGTCATAAGGCGCTTACGGTACGAGAGTGAGTGCGCATGGGCACACACAGAGCTCGCGTCAATCGGATTGCGCACCATAGACAATAGAAATGGGGAGAGATTCTCTTCACCCCTAGTGGAGATGTTTGGAAACAAATTCATTTCGAGAAAGGGTTAACCGAAAATTGATTCAAATCCTTTCGAGGGGTGGAATTAATGGCGGAAGGGGGGTTAAACGCCATGTTTGACTGTGTTTCGGGGCTCGTGGGACCTGTCAGGGGTCACGTGCGTCGAGGGCCATAACGTAAACGTATGGCGCGCCACTTGCTTCCATTACGCGCTAATTACATCAGTAGGCCGTGTTAGACAATGGCGGTGCGCATGCGCGCTGTTGCAGCAGGTAGGATGTAAATCAGATGGATGGAAATGGGTTGGCTTTGTGTAGAGATGTCCCATCGCGCTAATTTGCGAATTAAATACTAGCGGGAGAACGGAACCCACTTGGGATCGGGTAGTGATGGATGAGGGGTTTGTGGGTCGTTTTGAAACACTTTGTTTGGAGTGAGGTGGAATGATGATTTATGGTTTATCGTGTGGAGGGGAATTCGATTAAGGGGAATTAGGAATTGAGTGGTAATCGGCGAGTTTGGTTTGCAAATTGATTGAATTTTTATTCGATTTTCGGTTTTTTTTTTTTTTTTTAAATCGATTTTTTTTTCTTGGCGATTGTTTTATTCGGTTTGGTGTGTTTTGGTGTGTTTTGTGGTTGAAAAAATCGATTATTTTATTCGATTTGGGGTGTTATGAGGTTTTTTTTATTTTTAAATCGATTAATTTAATCGATTTCGTGATTTCTGAAGACATGTTTTTGGGAAAATCGATTATTTTAGTCGATTTTGTGTCTAAAAAATGTATTTTTTGAAAAAATATTGATGATTTTAGTCGATTTTGAGTCACAAACCACATGTTTTTGAAAAAATCGAATACTTTAGTCGATTTAGTGTCACAAACCACATTTTGTTGAAAAAAATCGAATACTTTTACAAATCGAATACGTTAGTCGATTTCGTGTCACAAAAACACATTTTATGTTAAAGAAAATCGATTTTTTTTTTCTTCCATTTCGTCTCACGATAAGCAGTATTTAATAAAATCGAATATTTTCTTCGATATTATCTCCAATTCAAATGGTTTATTAAATATCGACTGATTTCACAGATAAAAAGCCCAAAAAAATCGATTTTACCTTTTCAGTTAGAAATTTTGAAAAACATTGATATTTTAATTCGATTTTATCAAAACAAACAAAAAAAATTCAAACACATCGAATTCATTTAATCGATTTAAAATAAAAGACCCAAAATAGGCCTATGTTCGGTTGCACGAAAACAAAAAACCCCTACCGTCGATTTTCGCCAAATTAAACACAAGCAAGTTCCGCCTCGCAATAATTCCTCATTTTCCTATTACCCGATGAAATTAAGAAAAATCGCATCATCGCAACCCCCATAAATCCGCACACCCGACTGAAGTTAAGGTCCCCGTGTCAAGCGCTTTGAGTTAGCGGATAAAACGCGTCAATTATGCACGTCCAAATTAAATCTAAATCTCCACCAAATGAGATTACATCATCCCCGTTTCCCCCCGCACTCCACGACCCCCACCCTTCCCTTCCCCCTAAAACATCCCAAACATTTTATTCCTCCGTTATTCGCCGAAAACACCATCACATTTTCCAATTTGCCAAACAAACTTCGCTTTATTTCGCCACAATTATCCGCAAAAAGCCGTTCCACGTTTTAATTACGTCATTTTTGGGCCCGGTCTTTAGTTTCGCAATCGGTCGTGGCATTAATGCGCCCATTTGCGAGTCTTTGATGACCCGAGTAACTTCCTTCTTTATGTTCCGAATTATCGACCCCGAACCGGAGTTGATTTTCTTATAAAGAAGAAAACAAACTCGTTAAGAGACCCCTCCACATCCGCACTCTCGAAACCGAAACCCCGGCCATTGTTCCCGTGGTAATTCGCTCGTGAATAGAGAAACCGAGGCGGGAGGGAGGGGTGGAGGGAAAAGACGGGATGAAAAACGGAAAGTAAAAAAATAGAAAATCATTTCCTTATTAACTCGCTATGAAAACTTTATGATTCCTCATTGGAATTGCAAACGCACAGCTCGTGTTAGCGAGGAGAAACGCAACTGGGTTAAGTCGAGGGATAATAAATTAGAAATTATTAGATTTGGTTTGCGCCAAGCCACTCGCAACGGCCATAAATCGCGCGCCAATTTGATAAAGCTGTCACCAGGCTACGCCACACTGAACTCATCGCGCATGCGTGAATACGCTTTTACGTTTATTAATCGTTTGTTCGATTCAATTAAAAGATTTTATTCGTTCTGCCAACGGATTAAGAGGAAATGCTAAGCGGAAATTGTTATTTATTTCGTAAATGAATCAAATATTAAAAATAAAATCTGTTTGCGCGGCTGCGCGGTTGCGTGCGCAATCGTTAAAAATCTAAAGATGGCCGCGCAAAACGAATCGCATCGCACCAAAAATACCGTAAAGTTCGGTTAAATACGAGTAAATATCGACAAAAACACACGTAATAAACACTGAAATTTTATTTTATTTGGTTTTAAGGTTTCGTCGAACAACAGCACTGGTCTCGCATTACGAAGTCCGAAATCCGATGAATTCGAGCCAAATAAGGTATAGAAGAACGAAAAAACCGTTACGATGGAATTTTATTTTTAAAAATGGGATATTAATTACGGAAATAATTTTTAAAAAATTAAAAAAAAATTTCATCGTTCCAAAACAATTCCCACATGTCGTGTATTTTCTAAAAGCAATTTCTGGCAATCCGCTCAAACCAAAACCAAAAACATCCTTAACTTTCGATTGTATAAATGCATCAGTAGCCCAAATTGAAAAGAAATGCAGAAATTGGAAATAAATTCAGAAATGTATGCAGGAATGAAGAAATTGGAAATACTGTATATCTAGAAATTCAGAGGTTGAAAAAAATCAAAAAAAAATCCAAATTTTTAATTTTAGACTGGAAAAAATCCAAATCTTCAATTTTAGACTAAAAAAATCAAAATTTTCTATTTTATACTGAAAGAAAAATCCAAAATTTGAATTTTAGACCAAAGAAAATCTCAATTTTCAATTTTACGCCAAAAAAATCCAAATTTTGAATCTTATTCTGAAAAAAATCCAAATTTTGAATTTCACACTGAATAAATTAAAATTTTGAATTTTAGACTGAAAAAAAATTCAAATCTTCAATTTTAGACTGAAAAAAATTCAAAATTTTAATTTTAGACTGAAAAAACTTCAAATTTTTAATTTTAGACCCAAAAAAATCCACATTTTCAATTTTGGACTGAAAGAAACATCCAAATTTTGTATTTCAGACCGAAAAAAAATCAAAATTTTGAATTTTAGACAGAAAAATGTCCAAAATGTTAATTTTAGACTGAAAAAGTTTTTTAAATTTTGATTTTAGACCCATAAAACCTAAATTTTCAATTTTAGACTGAAAAAAAGCCCAAATTTTCAATTTTAGACTGAAAAAAAAGCCCAAATTTTCAATTTTAGACCGAAAATTTCATTTAGAAAAATACCAATTTTGAATAAAAAAAAAAAAACCCTCAACTGCACACCCCCACCACACCCACATCCAACCCCATTGTTTGTGTCAAACCCCCCAAAACAAACTCCAACACAAATCCACCAATTTAACACTACACAACTCAGAATTTCACTTTTATTTATTAAATATTTAATCATCTCTCACACACCTCCATTAAAACAAAAAAAAAATATTTACAAAACAATAAAAAAAAAAAAAAAAAATTCAATTTCACACACAAAACAAACAATGCGACACGTGTTATATACAAAAAAATGAAAAACCCGACGAGCGAGGTCAGAAAATGGCCGAAGATGTGTCGGAAGAACTCTCGGATCGCTCGGCCGACGCGTCCAAAATGTAATGCGCATCGGTCGCATAGTCCACGTGATCCGGGCTGGCACTGGCGAGAAGTCGCCTCTCCTTGCCCCGCACTTCGCTCATCATTTTGGCGCTGTGTTCCTGCGCCTTGGCCCGCAGGGTGGCGATCGAGTGCGAGCGGATCTCCTCCTTGTCGGCCGCCGCGGCCGGCGCTGCATTCGCGCCCATGCCGGCGCCCATGCCGGCGCCGGCGCCGACGCCGATGCCGATGTCGCTGCCGATGTCGGCGGGTTCGTGTTGGCTGTCGGGCTCGTCGCACTCTTTGAGCTGTTGAGCAGCTTCGATCGACTTCCGGTGCATACCTGCAGTGCAAATCACGGGGGAAAGACAAGTAAATATAAAAAAAAACTACGGTTTGAGGGGGGATTTTTTTTTTTGTGGTTTGAGTTGGGGACAGAGCAACGCCGGGGGTTGAGATTTAGAAATGTGTGAGTGGTCGGTGGGCCGCGGTGAGGTTGGGGCGCCATTTTGGAAAATGAGTTTGACGAGAATTTGTTGTTTTGTTGTAGATTTTGGTAAAATTTGGCATTTTTTGGAATGAATTTGGGTAAAATTTGCCATTTTTTCAGTGAATTTGACTAGAATTTGCCATTTTTTATTGATTTTGGTTAAAATTTGCCATTTTTTAATGAGTTTGGTTAAAATTCGCCATTTTTTTTAACGATTTGGATGAATTTGTCATTTTTTTTAGTGAATTTGGGCAAGATTTGCCATTTTTTCAATGAATTTGACTAAAATTTGCCATTTTAGATTGATTTTGGTTAAAATTTGCCATTTTTTAATGGGTTTGGTTAAAATTAGCCTTTTTTTTTAACGATTTGGATGAATTTGCCATTTTTTTTAGTGAATTTGGGCAGAATTTGCCATTTATTCAATGAATTTGATTAAAATTTGCCATTTTTTATTTACTTTGATTAAAATTTGCCATTATTCATTGATTTTTTATTAAAATTTGGCATTTTTTAATGAGTTTGGTTAGAATTTCTCATTTTTCAATGAATTTGACCATAATCGGCATTTTAAATAAATTTAAATAAAATTTGCCATATTTTCAATAAATTTAAATAAAATATACCAGTTTTTAAACAGTGGCTAAAATTTGACATTTTTCAATGAATTTGACTAAAATTTGCCATTTTTCAATGAATTTGACTAAAATTTGACATTTTTCCAATTGAATTTGAGTAAAAATTGCCATCATTAAAATTTGCCATTTTTCCAATAAATTTGACTAATATTTGACATTTTTCCAATGAATTTAACTAAAATTTGCCATTTTTTAATGAATTTGACTAAAATTTGCCATTTTTCCAATTGAATTTGGATAAAAATTGCCATCTTTAAAATTTGTCATTTTTCCCAATAAATTTGACTAAAATTTGCCATTTTTCCAATGAATTTGACTAAAATGCCATTTTTCTAATGAATTTGACTAAAATTTGTCATTTTTCCCAATTAATTTGACTAAATTTTGCCATTTTTAATGCGTAATGAAAATCTAAATTAACCCTTTGGCCCCTCCACCCAACATTTCCTTACCGCGGCCCTCACCGATCACATTAACTTAAATCAAACCACCTTAAAAGGTCACGTAACATCGCGCAATTCCATCACAGAAACCCGGTCCACCAATTAATTATCGCAACGCGGGTGAGACGCTCAGATTTTCTTTCCCCCCACCCCCCCCCCCATCTCGTCTTTTCTCCTTTTTTCTTTCTTTCTCCCATCGAATCGAACGCAAGGCCCGATGGTCTCTAAGGAACGCTGTTGGGCCCACCCCCGCACCCCCCGACGAGGCAATTTCATTCTATTGGCTTGGAAAAAAAATATTGGATTACGCGCACCGGAGCGTGGCTTTGCGCATGCGCGCTCTGTCAGTGGTCGTGGGGGTTTAAAAACCCCGACAAACAAAAAGTGGGGCTAAAACTAATCAAATTCTCCGCCTTTAAGTAGGGCTTCACTGCTGCAGTTCAGTAGACGTAAAAAATAAAATAAAATAAAATAAAATGCAAATTTTTTTTTTGCGCATGCGCAGTTGAAAAAAAATTTTTTGTGACGTTCACCAATGAATTATTGGATTTTTTTTTCAATACTTACATTGGGGGCCGCCAACTGAAAGAAATTGGAAAAAAAGCTAAGCTGTAGCGAGACAAAGGTGTATATCAACAAGACGCCATTGTTTTTTTTTATTATTATTATTATTATTTTTTTGAGAATTTTTAAATTTTTTTTTTATTAAAGAAAATTTAATTTAAGCAAGATTACATTAGACACTTTGGCGGCGGTTTGCAGTCTGAGTGAGCGGGATTTGGTGCTTGACGCGCCGCTATTGGGTAATCAGAGACGTCGTGAAGCAATTGGTGGTTGGACCATTCAGGCTACCGTATTGTGATTGCGCGGTGTGATGTTTAACCAATGGGTTATAAGGTTAGAAGGGTGGAGGAGGTTTGGGGCCCCTTGTGGTTGAGGGGACTATGGTTTTTCAAAAAAAAAATTATTTGGGGCCCTTTTGTTCAAGATAAAAAATTTGGGCCTTTATTTGGGGCCCTTGATTTTAAATATAGATTTGGGCCTCTAATTGGGGCCCTTAGTTCAAAACTTTGTCTGGGGCCCTTTTGTTGAAGATAAAACATTTAATTTGGGCCTCTAATTGGGGCCCTTAATTTTAAATGTAGATTTGGGCCTCTAATTGGGGCCCCTAATTCAAAACTTTGTCTGGGGCCCTTTTGTTGCAGATAAAAAAATTAATTTGGGCCTCGATTTGGGGCCCTTGATTTTATAAACCCAAAATATAATTTGGGGCCCTTTTGTTGAAGATAAGAAATTTAATTTGGGCTTCCATTTGGGGCCCTTAATTTTAAAAACATAAAATATTGATTTGGGCCTCTAATTGGGGCCCCTAATTCAAAAATTTATCTGGGCTCCTTTTGTTAAAGATAAAAAAATTATTTGGGCCTCCATTTGGGGCCCTTGATTATATAAACACAAAATATAATTTGGGCCTCCAATTGGGGCCCCTAATCCAAAATGAAGTAAGTTGATCCAGGGTTTTAATTGGGGCCTACATTTGTTCAAGACAAAAAATCTATTGTGGGGCCCGATGTGGGCCCCTAATTTAAATAACAAAAATCTGGAACTCTAATTTGGGCCCTTAATTTCCAAAACAAAAAATTTTAATTGGTGGCCCATATTGTCCAAAAAAAAAAAATCAGGGTCTCCAATTGGGGCCCCTAATTTAAAAAAAAATTAAATCTGGCACTTCTATTGGGCCTTTAATTACAAAAAATGTGATCTAGGGCCCCAATTGAAACCTCTAAATTAAGAAATAATAAAAAAAAAAATCAAATCTGGACCTCCAATTGGGGCCCCAAATGTCCAAAACAAAAAAAAAACACAGCCGGGCCCCAATTATCAAAATACCATCCTTTCTTTTCCGGGGCCCCAATTGAAACCTATAATTTAAAAAATCAAAAAAAATTAAATCTGGACCTCCAATTTGGGCCCCAAATGTCCAAAACAAAAAAAAACACAGCCGGGCCCCAATTATGAAAATACCATCCAATCCTTTCCGGGGCCCAGACCACAGCACGCATCTCCAAGGCCCCAAATTGAAAGCACGCATAATATCCATCTCCAGGGCCCCAAATTAAAATAACATCTCCAATAACCAAGTGGGGGCCCCAACCAGGACCCCAACCAACCTCACTTTAAATCCCACAAACAAAAACTACGGTAATCTCCACCAACCAATCCAATATTCAAATCCCAAAGAAAAAAAAAAAATGACGTCATTTTATTAACCAATCAATCAAATGCAAACCGCCATTTAAAAAAAAAAAATCTAACCAAAAAAAAAAAAAAAAAAAAAAAAATTATATCTTACCAAGAAGCCACGGGGCGCACGACTCAACGCCCTCCTTCGCCCCCTTGAGAATCGTCTCCGGAAGTGGCAGCGAATGGCGCACCATGGCGCCGTACAATCCATACTCCGCCATGATGGTGCTGCGCCCCCAACACTTCTCCGTCTTCCGCCATTTCGCCCGTCGGTTCTGGAACCACACCTGCGCAGAACGAAGCAAAATCAAACCAAACTCTCTCTCCGTGATTGAAAACCCAACACGCCCCCCCTCGCCCCCCCAACACCCCCAAATCGTGCTCTCACCCACCGGCGCCCCCGCAGTGTCGAACTAATGATGTCAGGTGACACGAGTTGTTCTTTGGAGGCGCCAATTATGGGGCGTGATGACGTCATGGTCGCCACACCCACTGTAAAGCATCCGGAAGTGGGGTGGGGGGTGTTGGGGGGGGATATGGTGGGCGTCTCAGTGCTAATCGGGTGTTGGGTGCTATTGTTGTGTGTCCATTAATGAAAGAAATTCTTAATTAAATAATTCCTTGCAGCGCGGCGCACGCGCAGTCGGGGACACTTTTGGAGGGAATTAATTGCAGTTGCACGCGCGCCGCGCCGCCAATTAGCCGGCGCGCGGGCGTCTCTTTTCTCTTAATGAGCGTCATTGCATAATTGAAATGATAATGAGCGCCACACACTAAATAAGCCCCAAAACAACGCCACGTACGCGTCTTTACACACGTTGTTGTTGCAGTTGGGGAATGGGCGCTGGTGCGTGCGAAGTTGGGAAATTGGGAAAAGAGAGTTTTTGGGTTTTGGGTTTTTGGGTTTTTTGTGTTTTTGGGTTTTTTGGGGGGATTGGATGGGTGGAAATGGGGATTGGGGTTTTTGGAGGTTGTGTTGTGGGGTTTTGGTTGGTTTTTGGGTGGTTTGGAGGTTTTTTGGGGGGTTTTGGTAGGATTTTGTCGGGGTTTGGGAGTTTTTGGTTGAGTTTTGTCGACATTTTGTAGTTTTTGGTTAGGTTTTTTCGGAATTTGAGATTTTTTTTTTCTGGAATTTTGTTGAAAAATTGAGATTTTTTGAATTGGTTTTGTCAAAATTCGAAATTTTGTCGAAAATTCAGATTTTTTGAATTGATTTTGTCAAAATTTCAGATTTTTTTGAATCAATTTTGTCAAGATTTGGAAATTTTGTCGAAAATTCCAATTTTTTGAATCACTTTTATCAAAATTTCGAAATTTTGTCTAAAATTCCGATTTTTTTAGTCTATTTTGTCAAGATATGGAAATTTTGTCGAAAATTCGGATTTATTGACTCACTTTTGTCAAGATTTCGAAATTTTGTTGAAAATTCGGATTTTTTGAATCAATTTTGTCAATATTTCGAAATTTGGTCGAAAATTCGGATTTTTGAGTCGATTTCAGATTTTTTTTAATCAATTTATTCAAAATGTCGAAATTTTTCATACAATTTTGTCAAAATTTCGAAATTTTTCTTACAAATTGGTCAAAAATTCGAAATTTTTCGTCAAAATTCGTCAAAATTCAACATTTTTCATTAAAATTCATCAAAATTCAACATTTTCCATAAAAATTCGTCAAAAATTCAACATTTTCCATAAAAATTCGTCAAAAATTCAACATTTTCCATAAAAATTCGTCAAAAATCAACATTTCCCATAAAAATTCGTAAAAAAATTTTTGTAGTATTGCTACGATACTCCGCATTGTTAACGACACACTTATACATTTCTGACGGCTATTTACTCGCAACAAGTAGCCTTCCGCAACTTCACATCACACAGAAACTGCTCTTTAAGACACCAGGATAAGCCTAAAACCCGCTCTCGCAGGACGAAGGAAATAAAATATTCGCCGCGAATGAATGGCGTTGATTGAACTAAGACACAGGGATAAAAAGCCGCTTTCCATCCCTCATTTTCAGATTCCTCGAATACTTTAGGGAGCCGAAACGAGATAATTTGTAATTGCATGCATGGGATCCCCGAAGATACCCTCCCTCTTGCAACACTCCGACTTCATTAGCACTGAGCGCATGCGCGCCAGAAAGGACTTAGTTTGACGGAGGATGAAAAGAGGAGGGAAAAAAAATCGATGTGGGTACGTGCGAATGCCTCGCCGCGCTTCATTAGCACCACCGTGGTGGGACCGCGCACGGCGCATGCGCAACCACGCACTTGGCTGGCAATTAGAAAGAGGCCTTCCGGCACCGACTACTGGTCACTTTAATGGGACGGTGCTCGGAATTGGATAAAGGGTCAATTCTGCTCCGGGTGCTTGCCAGGAGAAGCGAAAAACCCAATTGGGATTGTTGCAAACACTCAATTTGGACACTTTGTGGCAGTTATTGGCAGCGGGGATTACTCGAAACTGTCGAAAGACATTCGCAGTGCTGATTCGGCAAATTGAAATTTTTTCTTCTTATAAAAATAAAATAATTTAGACGTCGGTGGTTTTTCTTGTTTACTTGCGTAATAATGCAAATTTGAATACATTCATTGAAGAAATTCAGTACTTTTGCAGTAGGGATTTAATTTTTGCCGCAACGGCTGGCTTTATTTCAGCTGATTTGTTTTTAATTTTAAAACGAAAACATTTAACTTAAGATGACCAAGATAAGTTGGATAGTACTAATTTGATGGCGCTCTACAACTTTGTAATTGGAAATTTTGCTCTATCACGACCAGTTAACGGATTAGCGAATGAAAAGTGCATTGTTGCATGTCTGGCATAAAATTTGATTACACCATTGGATTCGTCATCCCTACTTTGCTATAGGATAGTCTGCTTGGTTTTATGAAAAAGCTGATACTTATTCTGGAAATTGACCGTAACGTCTTAAACGAAACACTCTGTTAGGGATACCGGGCGTGAACTGCCGCAGAACAAAATGCCGGGTTTGTATTTCGTCAGATGCCGGCCCTGCCTTCAATTACTATATAGACGTTTACACGAACCCAGTTTTCCGCAAAAACTGCCACAACCGGCAATTAGAAAGTAATTACCGCAATACTTGTGCATGGTGTATCATCAGCCTGGGTGTGTCGGAATGACGCAAACTACCATATTGTTCTTTTCGACAAATAAATAAAGTGTAGTCAGTTTCCAGACAACGTGAAGAATAGACCTTTGGAAAAATATGGTCGGGTGATACGTGAAGTGTTCGGCACTCCATTTTCTTTCATTGTTAATTTGTAACGCTCCCCTTGCGCAGCGCCACCTATGTATTTCGACTATGAATAAACACTTATGCTAATTCTACACTGCCGACTGCTCACGTCCAAACTACATCCAACGACATCCACTGCTATAAAATGGACACTAAAATGTGCGGTCGGTAATTACCGCCAAACTTACAAACAACGGATCTCGACTACTATAAATAAGGATTTAATCTGATTGTTACACAGTCCTAACCGACCTCCAATTGATTATCCCTCTGGCTCTCTCCCTCACTTCCTCATGTTTTATTTCAACCCCCGTGCTCAACTCAGGTGCAAATCCTCTTTGTGGCCGCCACCGCCGTCCATAATTGATGCATCACCAGCACAAACAAGGCGTTTGGCCGGTGGCGAGCACGTGTGCCCCCAACATGGCGTCACTGCACGTGCGTGACTGGGCGTCGCGATTCGTCACGGAAACAACGCCGCACCGAGCTAATTCCCAATTAGGCCTAATTGAAAAATGGCCGCCGCTGCCACGACGCTTCGTCTTCCTCTTCCCCTTCCCTTTCTCCGAGACCCATATTTCCAGCCAACGAATATTGGATTCCGGCGACCCCCCCCCCCCCCCTGCACCCCCCCACTCGAGCTTTATGGCAGAAACGGGGCGAAGCACTCGACAAATAAGCGCTGGTGTCTCTGACCCCCGTTGCAGCGACACCGGCGGGTGAAATTTGCACTAAGACGACACGGCCGTGTTAATCGGAGACGGAACGGGCGTGGGTTTTAATTGCGTGTTAATTTGAGGGTCTGTGGGGGGTCTGGGTGGCGCCCGCGACAGGATGTATGGTTGCGTTGGTGTTGGTGTTACGGGGGTTGTTTGGTCGTTATTCGAGGATCCCTTGCTCTGCAAATGGAGATTAAAGATTATGGCGGAGGAGATGATGGGGGCGCCCATATTGCAAGTTCCATATAGGCCTATTTTTTATATTAGGGACGCGGCGGACGAGGCATTTATTTGTTAACCATTTTTGGTTTTGGGGAATATTTTTATGGAGAAACCGCGAGATGATTCCGGCCACTAATTTTCTCCGGTTGTTGGTGGGGAATGAGATGTGGATCTGTTTAAAGATGAGTTGGTTTGTTTTGTTTTTGTTTGTTTTCAATTGTGGTGGTGAATATTGTTTATTAATTTAGAAGTATGTGTGAGGGTTGAATCAGTCGTGTTGTGGTTTTTTTTGTTTATTTTTGAGGTTAAGGTCCAGTTGTGATGGGGTTTGTGGATGTTGTAATTTTTTTGTTGTGTTTTTGAAGATAGTGTGTGTGGGTTTGTGGGATTAAAATTGAGTTTTTAGATGTAGGAAAAAGCATGTGGCTGAGAATAGCTTTTTCTTTTCAAAAAGGTAACTGTTTTGTATGGAAATTAAGAAAATAGTTTTTAAAAATTGATTTTTAACATAATAAAATTTAATTTTTTGGTCGAAAATGTTTATTTTTATTGTGAAAAATGCATTTATTTGTCTAAAAATGCATTTATTTTGCCTAAAAATGCATTTATTTTGTCTAAAAACGCATTTATTTGTCTAAAAATGCATTAATTTGTCTAAAAATGCAATTTATTTGTCTAAAAATGCATTTATTTGTCTAAAAATGCATTTTATTTGTCTAAAAATGTATTTTCTTTGTCTAAAAATGCATTTTCTTTATCAAAAAATGCATTTTCTTTGTCTAAAAATGAATTTAAGCTGTCTAAAAAATATTATTTTTACTCTAAAAATTCATCTTCTTATATAAATGCATTTGTTTGTCTAAAAATGAATATTTGTGTGTAAAATTAAACTTTTTTGCTTAAAAATATATTTTATGCCTAAAATTGCTCGATTTTTGCATAAAAACGTTTGATTTTTTAGCTTAAAAATGCATTTATTTATCCATATAAAATCCCCTTTCACAGTCTGTCCAACACAAAAACATCTCATTTACCCAACCCCAACACAATCCAAAAACAAAAACAAAAAAAAAACCAACAAACCAAAAAACCCATCAACCGATCAACCAAAATATAAATCTCAACCCAACCGATCCCAATCAAAAAAAGAAAAAAAAAAAAAAAACCCATCCTTCCCACCACCCATCACTCACATCACTCTATTGTGACAAACCGATGCCTTTAACCCTCCTAATGGCCAACAATCAACTTAAAACGCAATCGGACGCCAAAACCGATGTCTAACCCTGACAGGTGGCGCATGGGGACAACCAGAAGCGCCAGAACCACTCCACCATTTGTGGTCGCAAAAAAAAATGTCGAACCAACTGGACACGACGCGACACAATGTCACATCCACACCCGAAATATCGATCCGCGCATGCGCCCGACCCCTCACCCCCTCAAAATCCATCTGTGTTTCAAAGTTGGCGTGAACTAGCGGTTACAACCGTAACGAATTAAGCCGGAAATCGCCGGAAAACGGTTCCGGCGTAAAATCGTTGCAGCTTAGTACTCATAAGCAGTTTCCTACGTAGGAAACCAGTCTGCCGACTGAAATTTTGCCCGCAGAAAAAATTGGTACTCACAAACTTCATTCCAGGCTTGGAATGTCTGCGAGATACGTTCTGCGATCTAAAATATTAACTTTCTGGCATGTCGATGCGACGGAAAGCCGATCTTTGTTTCCAGGCACAGAAACTTCTGCGGCACAGAAAGTAAGCGAACGGTCTTGACAATTTGTGACCGGTCGTAATTTTTTTTTTAATTGGTCTCAAATATGGCGGCAATCAGTTCTGCCGACAAACGCAATGAATATATTCTATTTTATAAAAATAGATTATTAGTTTATAAATAAAATTACAAATTAAAAACAAACTAGAAAAAATTGATGAATAGACCAATTTTAGGCCAAAAAATTCAATTTTGAACCAAAAAATTCAATTTTGAGCCAAAAAATTCAATTTTAGACCATAAAATTCTATTTTAGACCAAAAAATTCTATTTTAGACCAAAAAATTCAATTTTAGACCAGAAAATTCAATTTTAGACCATAAAATTCAATTTTAGACCAAAAAATTCTATTTTAGACCAAAAAATTCAATTTTAGACCATAAAATTCAATTTTAGACTATACAATTCAATTTTGAGCCAAAAAATTCAATTTTGAGCCAAAAAATTCAATTTTGAGCCAAAAAATTCAATTTTGAGCCAAAAAATTCAATTTTGAGCCAAAAAATTCAATTTTGAGCCAAAAAATTCAGTTTTGGACAAAAAAATTCAATTTTGGACAAAACAAATTTAATTTTAGACCAAATAATTCAATTTTAGACCAAATAATTCAATTTTAGACCATAAAATTCTATTTTAGACCAAAAAATTCTATTTTAGACCAAAAAATTCAATTTTAGACCCTAAAAATTCGATTTTATACAAAATAAATTCATTTTTAGGCCAAAATTCATCCTATTCATCCCAACTCCAAAAATTAAAAAATTTTATCGGCATCCATCTTGTTTCTTTTTCACGGCCGTTCACCATTCCTTTTCCGTCGCACAGAGCTGCGAGTACCGCAAAAAGTCTGGCGCGACAGACCGGCACATGTTCCGCTACCAGACGACTCCGACAGGCTTTTCCATCGAGTCTACGCACACAGAAAAGTCTGCGCGCATACACTTCCGTTAGCAGATGATCTTACAAGTACCAAGCCTTAATTACAACACCCGCGTTCTATTAGAAGATTCATCGTTCCGGCAACACATTTCTTTCTATACTTCCACCCCAGAGTTCCAATCTCCCATAATTAAAAAAAAAACCACCGGAGCCACCTGGTGACAAACCCCGGCTGACAATTGCTGTGCCAGAGCACCAAAGGGCGCCATTGACGCGTAAAGTGTTGTTGGGTTGTCTGGCACATCCTCCTCCTTTGAAGACTCGAGAGGGGGAGGGTCCGTGAACTCGTCCCTCGCAGCTGAGGTGTCGTTTTGATGATTGGGGGGCGCGCAGGGGGGCGCTAATTGCACGCTGTCTCTTTATCGCTGAAAGACGATGTGATTCGCGCCGCCCCGCGTCCGCCATCGCTTTTTGCGCTCGTCATGACGCAGCGTTTTCCTTTTCTGGCGCGTAATTGCCGGTCGGAGACGGGGGGTTGGGCAGTTGTCATCGGAGCAGCGCTCGGGGTGACACGTGAGGCGTGAGGCGTGAGTGTGGGACCACACGGACGCGGGGGCAAACAGGTAGGGAATTGGAGAGGTGGACAAGTCGTTAATACGAGCTGGGGGGGGGGGGGTGGGGGGTGGTTTTACCTGGATTCGGTCTTCGGGGAGGTCCGTTTTGAGGGAGAGCATTTCCCGCGCGTAGACGTCGGGGTAGTGGGCCTCTTTGAATGCTTTTTCGAGTTCCTCCAGCTGGTAGCTCGTGAAGATTGTCCTGAGTCAAATATTTAGAAAATAAAATATTTATATATAAGGTTTTATTTTGGAATTTTTTTTTTTTTTTTTTTTTTGGGGGGGGGGGGGAGGGGTTGGTTTTTGGTTTGTCAGAGTGGTTTGTCGGTGAGGTTGGTTTTGTCGATTTTGGGGGTCGGAAATGGGTTTTGGTAGGTTGGGGGATTTTGGTGAGGTTGTTGGGAAATCGTGTGGAGCATCATGCTGTGTTTAGCTTTAGAGTTTTAGGGATGGATTGTGGCTTAGAGAAATGTGTAGGGCCCGCTTTTTTTATATAATTTTAGGTCAAAAAGTATGGTTTTTGGTGAAATAAGTCCATTTATATGCCAAAAAATCTAAGTTTAGGCCAGAAAATTGATTTATAGACCAATTTTAGGCCAAAAAATCCAAGTTAAAGCCAAAAAATCCATTTTTGAGCCAAAAAAATCCATTTTTGAGCCAAAAAAATCCATTTTTGAGCCAAAAAAATACATTTTTGAGCCAAAAAAATCCATTTTTGAGCCAAAAAAATACATTTTTGAGCCAAAAAAATCCATTTTTGAGCCAAAAAAATACATTTTTGAGCCAAAAAAATACATTTTTGAGCCAAAAAAATACATTTTTGAGCCAAAAAAATACATTTTTGAGCCAAAAAAATACATTTTTGAGCCAAAAAAATACATTTTTGAGCCAAAAAAATACATTTTTGAGCCAAAAAAAATACATTTTTGAGCCAAAAAAAATACATTTTTGAGCCAAAAAAATACATTTTTGAGGCAAGAAATCCAATTATGAGCCAGAAAATTGATTTATAGACCATAAAATTCTATTTGAGGCCAAAACAAATCATTTTTTTGTCTAAAAATTTAATTTTAGACGATCAAAAAATTCAATTGTAGACCCAAGAAATAATTTTGGACCAAAAAATTCAATTTTGGACAAAAAAAATCAAATTTGGACAAAAAAAATTCAAATTTGGACAAAAAAATTAAATTTTAGACCAAAAAATTTAATTTTACATTAAAAAATTTAATTTTAGATCTAAAAATTCAATTTCAGACCCTAAAAGTTCAATTTTAGACCCTAAAAATTTAATTTTATACCAAATAAATTCAATTTTAGGCCAAAAAATAATTCTTGCTAGAGAGGGCCTGCAGAGGGCTCTCAAAAAACTTAATAATCCACCCTTATGGCATTGTATTCGAATACAACGCAAGGGCTGTTACATTCGAATACAACACCATTGTGTTCAATTACTTTTAATGAAGCTTCTGGAATCAAAAAGAAAATGGACATACGGTACTTATAAAAATATTTTAAAAAATATAAACCAAATTTAAATTACAACGATAAAATTATTTTTAATTTAATTATAAATATTTTTCTATAATAGTTGTCCATCTTCTGATTCTGATGAACAAACCAACGGCTTATTTTTCCTTGGAAAGAGTGAAATCTAAAGTGGCCAATAGAATCGCGTGGCATCTTTGCAACTAGGCTGCTGATTGGCTGCTGCAAAAACTCGCTATAGCGAATTTCCTTAAAACAAAAAAGGATATCCCAAACACTTAGGGCCCCGCAGGAGTCCCGAATTTCAAAATAATAATAATGGGACCCAAAAAAATCTGCGAGAAGGGCCCCTGGGGCCCCCAAGTTGGCTGGAGGTTTTGCGGGGCCCAAAATATTTAGAAAAAAAAATAATTTTTCTCAAGTTTTCTTATAAATGTTCAAGTGTGGGGCCCTTTTGTGCGCGGGGCCCCAGTCTGGGTAATTGCAAAAAACTAAGTTTTATTAATTTTTCTTAGAAAATTAAAACTGCGGGGCCCGTCCAGACTCGGGGCCCCACTCTGGGCCCCCATTTCGCACAAACATGCCACTATTTGTGATTGGTGGAACCGACATCACGTGACAAATCCGAAAACGCAAAATTGCTAAAACCCCCCCCAAAAAAAAAAAAAAAAAAAAAAATGGCCGCCCGAGAACGGATTTTTAATTCTTAAAACGCCAATCGAGAATCAATACCTGTGTCTCCGCTTCTTCTTCTTCTTCTTATTTAAGCCTAATCCCTGTATGCCGAAACAATTCTTCTCCAGCATGGACTCGTTCTCCGACCCTGCAAAAGCAACACATTTTTACCGTCGATAATTTATTTCTCGCGAGCGAGCGAGATGGCAATATTGAGCACGTGCACATTTGACTCGCCGCATCAATCATTCGCCATACAATATCCTTCGTTTCGATTCCTTGTCATCGCGCAATGCCCATGACCCGCATTCCAGTCCGCCTGGATTCCCGCCCTCGCCTACCCGCAAAAATTCCCCTATTTTTTCAGCAATTTGACGCGCCCTCGCCCGCCCGCCCGCTCGCGTCGTCTCCGTGCCCGTCGCGGGACACTTTCCGCTCCGTTTGGCCCCGGTCGCCGGCGCCGATAATCACTCGATTAATAGGCAAATTAAAACGATTAATCTTCGAGACGGAACCCCGCAACACGCCACCTGTGCAATTAACTGGCGAATCTGAATAAAGTGAGTGGCGACACTGGCAAGACGGGGTTAAAACGAGTTTTAACGGTTGTAAAACGGGTTTTTGGGAAAATGCGATGAGAAATGTGTTGGGAGCGTTTTAATTAAGGTGTTCGTGTTGGCGAGTTGGGGTTTTTAACACGAGACGATTAAAACGGTTAAAACGACACTGGGTTTTGGAGAATACGATC
The DNA here is from genome assembly GCA_949358305.1 of Strigamia acuminata. Classification (NCBI taxonomy): domain Eukaryota; kingdom Metazoa; phylum Arthropoda; class Chilopoda; order Geophilomorpha; family Linotaeniidae; genus Strigamia; species Strigamia acuminata. Next base: position 4,814,490 of record OX442314.1, read on the forward strand.
TGAAAGATGTTTTGTGAACGTTTTGGTTATGTTGTGGTAAAGTGTTTGTGTTGGCGAATTGGGATTTTTAAAACGAGACGATTAAAACGGTTAAAACGACACGGAAAACTGATTTGGGAATGTTTTGAGAAAGAATCGTTTTTAGTCGTGTTGTGTGTTAAATCTTCAATTTGTAGCGGGTTAACACGATGTTTAAATAAATGAATCATGTTTTGGTTTTTCGTTTTGTTATGTCGTTTCCGTTTAAGGCCGTTAAACATTCCAAAAATGTTCCTGTTGGGTTGTGCTAACACGACTGAAACGCTTAAAACGACTTTAAGGCGGGTCGTTTTAGTATCGAGTACCAAAACAACCTCAAAACAATTTTTTTCCTATTTCCAAATAAGCCTAAAACGATGGCAAAACAAAACAGACAGGAATAGTCTAACACGACATTTCGTTTCCGTTTTAAGCCTCAAAACGTGCCATAAACGCAAAAAATTTAAACGGAACGTTTCGACAGCAAAACAGAAAACGTCTAAAACGGAAACGTCTAAAACGACATCTCGTTTCCGTTTTAGGCCTCAAAACGTGCCATAAACACAAAAACTTTACGTGGAACATTTTGACAGCAAAACAGAAAACGTCTAAAACTGAAACGTCTAAAATGGAAACGTTTAAAATGGAAACGTCTAAAACGAAAACGTCTGAAACGGAAACGTCTAAAACGGAAACGTCTAAAACGACATGTCGTTTCCGTTTTATGGCCTCAAAACACAATTAAAACTGAACATTTGAATAAAAACATAAAAAAAACAAAATAGTGCAATTTAAAAGACGAAAAAAAAAGTGTAAAACCGTAAATAAAAATTAGGCGCAAGACCGTAAAAAAAAGGGACAATTTTAGTCTTATTTTCTTCGCCGTGGCGAAAGGTGCGTCGTAACTCAGGGGATTTCTTGACACTTTAATTCAATTGGCCTCTAATCCAATCAGAGAAGCTGTCGTCCGGAATTTTCTTTTTCCATCCCAATCTTTTCTGCCTCTTGACGACACGACACCATTTTTTTTTTCTCTTTCTTTCTTTTTTAAAAATCTTCGATTCGTCGAAACGAGACGACGGAGGAAATACAATTTGAAGAGACGAAGAAAGAAAAAAAAAAATTTAATTCCGCTCGCAATTATTCGCCGTTTCGTGCTCGCGCCCTCTCTCGTCTTAATTGGCATTGCGTTTTGTTGCGAAATTTAATTTGTTGCATTTCCAGCGACGCCGCCACTCAAATAAAACGAGTTTTGACTCAAAAAAAAAAAAAATTTTTTTTTTTTAATTTTTTTTAAAAAATTTTTCAAAAATTTTTTCAAAAAAAAAAAAAATGGCGGATGAAAGATTGATGGGCGGAAGTTGCGCAAATTGAATGATATTTGGGATTTCTGAGGGGATAAAACGAGACAAAAGAGGACACGACGTTGACACGTCTTTTGAAATGCAAAACAATCGCACTCAATGAGGTTTCAAAGGGTTAAATGGAGTGTTGCGTGACCCGTCGCTCGTGCTCCCGTCCCCCTTTGGGTGTTGGAAACGTTTGATTCGCCACTCGGGATGTTCTCTTGTTTCCTAATTATTCGCCTTTTTGACTCCAAATAAGCGAGTTAGGTTTAGTTGGTTGATGGAAACGGCGTCGTCTGGTGTCAACAACATTGCGATTCGTTGCCTCAGTAACGGCACAATTGCACTTCTCGAGCCTCCAAGCTTTGTGGCTTGCTGGCTTGCTGGCTTGCTGGCTTGATTCGTACGGCGAATTCGCTATAATGAGGTTTTGCATTTGGGATGATAAGTCATTGTTGCAGATTTTGGAATAATGTAAGGTAAATAATAATGGTGACTGAAAAGGCATGTGTGTTTAAAAAGAAATGTTTGTAACAATGTTTTGAAAAATTGCATTTTTAACAGAAATTTGCAACAATGGTTTTAAATTGATGCAATTTTGCAACAATGTTTTGAAAAAATTTTATTTTTAACACAAATTTGCAACAAAGTTTTGAGAAATTGCATTTTTAACACAAATTTGCAACAATGATTTGAGAAATTGCATTTTTAACACAAATTTGCAACAATGTTTTGAGAAATTGCATTTTGAACACAAATTTGCAACAATGTTTTTAAATTAATGCAATTTGGCAACAATGTTTTGAAAAATTTTATTTTTATCACAAATTTGCAACAATGTTTTGAGAAATTGCATTTTTAACACAAATTTGCAACAATGTTTTGAGAAATTGCATTTTTAACACAAATTTGCAACAATGTTTTGAGAAATTGCATTTTTAACACAAATTTGAAACAATGTTTTGAAAAATTGCATTTTTAACACAAATTTGCAACAATATGTTTAAAAAAAATTGTTACGAACACAAATTTCAACAATATGTTTAATACAGAAACCTCAATGTCACAAATTTGCAACAATATCTAAAAAAAAAAACACCTCAAAAGCAGAAGTTTGCAACAATATCTAAAAAAAAATCTCAAAATCGCAAATTTGCAACAATATCTCAATAAACATCTCAAAATCGCATATTTGCGACAACATCTCAAAAACAAACCACAATATTCGCACATTTGCAACAATATCTCAAAATTAATCTCAAAATCGCAATTTTGCAACAATATCTCAATAAACACTTCAAAATCGCAAATTTGCAACAATAACTCAAAAACAAACCTCAATAATGCAATTTATCAAAAACAAAAACAAAAAAACCTCTCAACATTACAAATTTGCAACAATATCACAAAAACAAACCTCATCATTGCAACTTATCAAAAACAAAAAAAACCCTCAACATTTCAAATTTTCAACAATACCCCCACAAACTCCCCACCCAACCCCGCGCACATTTGCAACAAAATTCATTCCTCTTTAAAACTTCCTTCCATCGTTGCAACTTCGCTACATCCAACATCCACTTCCTCTTTAAAAACCCTCCAAAAAATATAACAAAAAAAAGCACAGAAGAGCGCCTCCCAACGAACAACAGTTATGCGCAAGCGCACTCATTTCCCCTTTATGAAGTGGGTCTGATGAAGAGGCGCCCCCTGGAATGCAGGCAATGGCCATTTAAGCTACGGGCAATGATTAATTTTCGAGATGCCTCATCTCCCACCTAATATGGTCGACAACCCTTCATCCCCCCTCCCACCACCGCACCATGCGCGCCACCTGAATTAATTACGAGCGAAAACAGCGTCCCCAACCGTCGACAAATCTAATGACAAATCCTATCAATAGTCCACTTTTCCCCTCCCCAATACAAAACTACAGCACAATAAATATATCGTCGTCGTAAACGTACGTCGCAACTTATATCGCATGTCCCGACGTATTTCTGAAGTTCTCAAGGGCAAACGGAGGTCACACACGACGTCGTAACCCGCGAAAGTGCCGCGGCAATTTTTCCGTCGTACCTTTTTTGTTTTTTGAAATTTTTAAAAACCGTTTAGTTTTTCTGAGGTTAGGTCAGGTTAGGTTTAGGTTTAGGTTTAGATTAGGTTAGGTTTAGGTTAGGTTAGGTTTAGGTTAGGTTAAGTTAGGTTAGGTTTAGGTTTAGGTTAGGTTAGGTTTAGGTTAGGTTAGGTTTAGGTTAGGTTAGGTTTAGGTTATGTTTAAGTTTAGGTTAAGGTTAGGTTTAGGTTAGGTTAGGTTTAGGTTAGGTTAGGTTTAGGAGCTATTTTTGTTAAAAATAAAAATATTTTCTTTCTGACGTCTTAGGTATTAGGCCTAGATCTTGTCTTTGTGATTTTGTATTTGGAAACAAAGATACAAAAGACGTGTTCCGTTGCGTTCCGTCCTGCCTCGGCTCTTAATTTGCGCGTGTAAATTGAGATCGCAGGAGCAGCGCGACGCGGCAGGCCAGGGGTTGCTTTTGTTGCGTGCGGGCACCCAATCGGAGGGCGCGGTCGGAGCAGCCAATCAGACGCGCATGAGACGCGGAGGTCAGGCGAACGGCGTGGTCGGGAGAAGGACTTTAATTAAATCGGCAAAATGAGTTTCCGTCTTGAGAAATGGCACCTCGAGGTCTCGAAAGAAAAGAAACCAAACAACCTCGCTCGGTTTACCCACTCACCTCACCCCCGCGAGACGCCATCTGGTGGAACGCGTTGCGGGGGAGGAGGGGGACAGGACAGGACAGGGGCCAGGCAATTAAGTTGCACGACAGACAACGCGAATTCCGCACAATCCGAGGGGATTTGCCTCCATTATGAGATAAAACGTCGAGAAATTCTCATTCTCCTTGCACGCGGTGACGTGACATCCAGCTCTGGGTCTGCGCCGTTTCCGCAATGGCCACGTGTTAATCAATCTCTATGTCTCTAGCAAGGCTGGAGTGCTATTGATCCAGTTTTAATATTAATTTGAAGGAATCAAAACAATGAGGGCGCCATTTAGGTTTTTGTGGCAGGGCGAAGTTTTGTGAGGGTTGTGTTATGAGTTTGTCGTTTTGGAATCTCGTGTTGTCTTGGAGCATGAGTGAGGTTTCAAGGAATGGTGTAGGAACGTTTGGTAAGACGAGAATTAGGTGTACCTGTTGACATGGAAGTTGTAATACAAGATGGCTGATGGTTGAGTTTATTTTATGGTTTTATGACGATTTTGCGAAGGTTGTACGATATTTTTGTCGTGCCATGGGGTCAAAATGAGATTTTGTACAACTGTTTTGTATAACTATCTGTCAATTGTTTTACAGCCAACTTAAAACGACTGACTTAAAACGAGACGGGGCTAAGACCAACTTGAAACGACATGGGACTAAGACCAACTTAAAACGAGACGGGGCTAAGACCAACTTGAAACGACATGGGACTAAGACTAACTTAAAACGAGACGGGATTAGGGTCAACTTAAATCGACACAGTTTTATGATAAACTTAAAACGATATTTTTTTATGATAAACTTAAAACGATATTTTTTTATGATAAACTTAAAACGATATTTTTTTATGATAAACTTAAAACAATATTTTTTTAAAATCAATTTAAAACGATATTTTTGAAACCAACTTAAAACGATATTTTTGAAACCAACTTAAAACGACATTTTTGAAATCAACTTAAAACCACATTTTTAAAACCAACTTAAAATTACATTTTTAAAACCAACTTAAAACCACATTTTTAACATCAACTTAAAACGACATTTTTAAAACCAACTTAAAACGACATTCTTAAAACAACATTTTTAAAACCAACTTAAAACGACATTTTTGAAATCAACTTAAAACGACATTTTTAAAACCAACTTAAAACGACATTTTGAAATCAAGTTAAAACCACATTTTTAAAACCAACTTAAAACCACATTTTTAAAACCAACTTGAAACCACGTTTTTAAAACCAACTTGAAACGACATTTTTAAAACCAACTTAAAACGACATTCTTAAAACCACATTTTTAAAACCAACTTAATACGACATTTTTAAAACCAACTTAAAACAACATTTTTAAAACCAACTTGAAACGACATTTTCCAAACCAAGCTAAAACGAGACGCGCCTAAGAGTGCTCGTACAAAGCCAGCAAGCAATGTGATTTACGAGCGAATCCAGAGAAATCAATAGGAAGCAGATAACGCTCACGAATTTATCAAATTAGTGCCCTATCCTTTTAATTACGAGCTAATGATATCAATGTTTGATGTGGGTGTAGCGGGATATTATGTCGATTTATCCCCGGTGGGAGATGACGACGTATCACTATGTTAATTAGATTATTACATTAAATTAAATGACACTTACGTGATGCGAGGCGCCACCTATTAAAAGATAACGACCCGACACGCACGCATGCGCACTCACTCGAATCCGATTGTTAGACACGTGTTTTTAATACAATTAATTCGTGACATTTCCCTCCTGAATTTTTCATCGACCCCCGCCTGCCCCCCTGCCCCCCCAAACACAACCAAACCATCACGTCACGTCCTATCTCTCACTTTAATTAATTAACGTCAAATTAGCCGCCTTTTTGTTAAAACGAAACGAAAACGCGTAAAACGAAACGAGGTTTTAAAACGAGGGGGCCCCACAATTCAAAACAACGCAGGGGCCTCTTAATACTTCGTGTCGTTTTACATATTTTGATTTGTTTTTAATCAAAACGAAATTTAAAACGAAAACAAAACGATGCCATAAATTAAGTGAGGGGCCCACGACTTGAAACAGAGCAGGGGGCCCCTCGTTTAAATACTTGGTGTCGTTTTACGTGTGTTTTGTATTGGTTTTGCCACGTAAAACGACACGAACTATTAAAAACAACGCAAAGGGCCTCTCGTCTTAACATTTCGTGTCGTTTTTAATTTTTAATTTAACCAAAACGAAACAAAAAACAAAAAGACACGAAAAATATTAAGACGAGAGGGGCCCACGAATTAAAACAGCGCAGGGGGTCCCCTCGTTTTAATACTTCGTGTCGTTTCACGTGTTTCGTTTGGTTTTGCCACGTAAAACGACCCGAACTATTAAACACAACACAAAGGGCCTCTCGTCTTAACATTTCGTGTCGTTTTTAATTTAATCAAAACGAAACAAAAAACAAAACGACACGAACTATTAAGACGAGAGGCTCTTTTCGTGTCGTTTTTATTTTTAATTTAACCAAAACGACAAAAAAAACAAAACGACACGAAACATTAAGACGAGAATCTCCCTCGTCTCAACACTGTCGTTTTCTCGACGCATTAAAACGAGGGGCGAGGCCCACGAATCGAAATAACGCGTCGGGGTGTAAACGCTGTCCACTAATGACCGGAATGTGAGCACGGAGCGCGTTTTGTTGTCTGGCGGCCATTTTTGCCGCCCCGCATCCGTGCTTAATGACGCATGCGTCCATCGCGACAAAAATGTCGGGGGCGGGGGGACCCGGTGAAAGTCAATTAAACGACACGCCTCGTTAGAACGAAGCGGCTGCAGCGCGCCAAAGGGGTGACCGCTTCGTTGTAACGGGGGCGTTGATGGCGATTGTTCTGCCGCGCGAGATGCACGCGGATAATGAATCGCACCTGGGCTGGCGAGCGCTTTGTTCGCGCTATAAATACCTGGCTCGCACGTGCGCTCGAATGTGGCCGTGACGAATTCGAGGGGTTATAAGACGAAATGGCGTTCATTTCGCTTTTTATTTTTTTTATTTGTTTTTTGTGGCTCACGCCCTCTGTTGTGGCGATGAAGAAAAAGTGCGAATTGATAATCGTTATTTTTGTGGGCATTGTTGCATGAGAGAATATTGTTGTGGGGAATTGGATTTTGTGTTGGTGGGGGTTGGCGTTTTTTGGTGGGTTGGTGTGGGGGGGGGCCCGTTTGGTGGGAGTTTCAAGGGGCCCATTTTTGGTAGGGGCCCCATTTTGGTTGGTCAGTGGTAAGAATGAGATTTGTGTTTGGTGGAGTTTGGTTTGATTTTATTGGTGTTAGTTTCAAGGGGCTTCGTGGCCCGAGATCCTTGAAGTGGTACTGGTGGGGATGGTTATGTTTGATAAAATGTTTGTTGTTGTACTGGGGAAATTGGAAGTTGATATTGGGAAATGTTGTAAGAGGAAGAAGATTTTTTTTTAAATTTAGCGACTGGAAAAATTGTAACTTTATACTGGGTGGTCGGAAATGTTGTAACTGGTTACTGGAAAAATTGTTGCTAGGTACTGGAAAAATTGTTGCTAGTTACTGGAAAAATTATTGCTATTAACTGGAAAAACTGTTGCTAGTTACTGGAAAAATTGTTGCTAGTTACTGGAAAAATTGTTGCTAGTTACTGGAAGAATTGTTGCTAGTTACTGGAAAAATTGTTGCTAGTTACTAGAAGTGTGACTAATTACTGGAAAAGTTGTAATGCTTTACTGGAAAAATTGTAATGCTTTTGTTACTGAAAAATTGTAATGCTTTTGTTACTGAAAAATTGTAATGCTAGTTACTGGAAAATTTGTTGCTAGTTACTGGAAATATTGTTGCTAGTTACTGGAAATATTGTTGCTAGTTACTGGAAGTGTGACTAATTACTGGAAATATTGTTGCTAGTTACTGGAAGTGTGACTAATTACTGGAAAAATTGTAATGTTTTTATTACTGGAAAAGTTGTAATGCTTTTGTTACTGGAAAATTGTAATGCTAGTTACTGGGAAAATTGTTGCTAGTTACTAGAAGTGTGACTAGTTACTGGAAAACCTGTATGCACACCGAAACCTGTTGACTCAGATTTTTCTAACTACAATTACTGTATTAATTTAAAATTAAATTATACTCAGCTACTGGAAAAAACACTTTTTACTGTTAAAACTAACTGGACATTTCTCATAACCATTGTACACTCAGTAACTAAAACCCTTACAACTAAAAATCATTCCAATTACCACTAACACATTCTCACAAAAAAATGCAACAATATTCCAAAAATTCCACCAAAAAAATTATCAAAAAAAAATTATCAAAAAAAAAATTACCAAAAAGAATAAAATTACCAAAATAATAAAATTACAAAAAAAAATAAAATTTCCAAAAAAAATAAAATTACAAAAAAATAAAAAAAAGTTACCAAAAAAAATTACCAAAAACAAAAATTACCAAAAAAATTAAAATTACCAAAAAAAATAAAATTACCAAAAAAAATTACCAAAAACAAAAATTACCAAAAAAATTAAAATTACCAAAAAAAAATAAAATTACTAAAAAATAAAAAAGTACCAAAAAAAAAACCAAAAACAAAAATTACCGAAAAAAAAAATTACCAAAAAAAAAATTACCAAAAAAAAAAAATTACCAAAAAAAAAATTATCACAACCACCACAACCACCACCACTCAAACCAATCCAAAACCACTTCCCCAACCAACCCAACAAACACTTGTAGCACCAAAACAAACCAAACCAACCCAAACTCCCCCCCAAACAACCCGTCGCGCTTCACCGCCCAACACCGCATAAGAATTAGAACAATGCAATATTTATCACCAACATCCCCAACGCATTTCATCATTTTTCACTCCACGTTTTGATGCGCGCGCAATTAAGTAATTGCACCTCGTAACAAACCAAAAAAAAAAAAAAAAAAAAAAAAAAATGAAACGACACGAGACGAAGCGCGTTGACGCCATGAATAATGCCCCCTTTGCGTCGAGCGACGATGAATTATTCGCGGCCCGTTCACCCGCGGGTGCCTCGTCTCTGACCCGTGGGACGCCATCCATCAAGCGAAGCAGCGGGCCGCGCTCCAGCCCGTCCCGCGCATGCGCGGCGAATAAAATAACCCCTTTATTGACGGTGCGGTCGCGCAATGGCGACCGACGCTTCTCCCACGCGATTATTTGTCTCTGTCGATTGGCATTTTGCCTCCGTCGCGAGTAATAATGGAAATAAAAATGGAAAAGATGAAAAAAGAGCGAAATTGGGCAGTCGCGTGACGTCTTCGCTTTTCTATTGCCCGAATTGGATCGGCGGAGCGCGTGAAATCACCACCAGGCGGCACAATGGCGAGTGATTGGCGCCACGTTTGGTGGGCAGCGCGCATGCGTACTGCTGAACGTTGTGGGTTTTATTTTATTTTGTTCGGTCGGAGGGGTTTATTTGTTTGTTCGTTTTGGAGCGAAGGTGGTTGGAATTGGGGAGATTTTTGGGTTGTTTGGGGCATTTGGATGTGTTGTTTTGAATGAAGTGTGGATTTTTTTTCATTGGAATTTCCATTTTTGTGCACGAATTTGTCCTTTTTTGTGCATGAAATGTCAATTTTTGTGCTTGAAATGTCCATTTTTGTGCATGGAATGCGATAAAATGTCAATTTTTGTGTAAAATGCGATAAATATCAATTTTTATGCACAAAATGAGATAAAATGTCCATTTTTGTGCATGAAATGTCCATTTTCGTGCATGGAATGTTCATTTTCGTGCATGAAATGCGATAAATATCAATTTTTATGCACAAAATGAGATAAAATGTCAATTTTTGTGCATAAAATGTCTATTTCTGTGGTTAAAATGTTCAATTTTGCAACAAACAGTTCAATTTTTCAAAAAAAGTCCGATTTTACACATCCGCACTTAAAATTACATTTTGCATCTAAAATTAAATTTGTGCATCTAAAATTACATTTTTGCGTCTAAAATTACATGTTTGGGTTTAAAATTACATTTACGCGGTCTAGATTAACATTTTCCTGTCTAAAATTACATTTACGCGGTCTAGATTAACATTTTCCTGTCTAAAAGTATACATTTTCCGGTCTAAAAGTACATTTTCCCGTCTTAAAGTACATTTTCCCGTCTAAAATTACATTTTCTCGTCCTAAAATTACATTTTCCCGTCTAAAAGTACAGTTTTCCGTCTAAAATTAAATTTTTGCATTCAAAACAAATTTTTACGTTTAAAATTAAATTTTTGCGTCTAAAATAAAATTTTTGCGTCTAAAATTAAATTTTTGCGTTTAAAATTAAATTTTTGCATCTAAAATTAAATTTTTGCGTCTAAAATTAAATTTTTGCGTCTAAAATTAAATTTTTGCGTCTAAATTTAAATTTTTGCGTCTAAAATTAAATTTTTGCGTCTAAAATTAAATTTTTGCGTCTAAAATTAAATTTTTGCGTCTAAAATTAAATTTTTGCGTCTAAAATTAAATTTTTGCGTCTAAAATTAAATTTCCGCGTCTAAAATCAAATTTCCGGTCTAAAATCGAATTTTTGCGTCTAAAATGGCATTCGCGCAAGCAATAAGCCTAATTTTTAATTGCTCCAATCGCTCCAAAAGCACGTTCACCGTGACTCGGCACAAACGTTCTTCCTCCATCATCATTTTCATGCTACTTAACGCGAAACGTAAAAATAAGAATGATAAACATTTGCCCGAATTCGCCAATTGTTTGCTATGAAAACAAAAACAAGGAAAAAATGCCGGATTCAGGTGTGAAGTGATTGGCCAAAGTGTTTGTCCAGGTGAGCGCGATAAACGCTCACGTGACTCGCCAAAATGGTGGCAACACGGCCGCGACGAGTGATTTTGAGTGTTGGTGACATTAATTCACTCGATTGGCGATAACTGATAAGACAAACCTCACCAATTGCAATTAGTGTCGCCAGGGGACGCATTTTCTCATTGTGCTGATGTGCTTGGTCACTTCCGGGAGTGATTACATGCGCAAACTAATGGGAACATTTCTATTCGCACAAAAACAATGACAGAATAATTGCTCTGGCTATTAGCGGGGCCCCTACGACCCCAAGGGGCCCAAGGGGCCCCGATTTAATACATTTGAAAAAAATGATTTTAACTCGGATGCAGTACAGATTTCCATTTGGGGCCCCAAATGCAAAAGCATCGATTTTATAGCTAAAAACATCGATTTTATGGCTAAAACATCGATTTTATGGCTAAAACATCGATTTTATGGCTAAAACATCGATTTAATGGCTAAAACATCGATTTTATAACAAAAACATCGATTTTGTGGGTAAAAACATCGATTTTATGGATAAAAACATCGATTTTATGGATAAAAACATCGATTTTATGGTTCTATGGCTAAAACATCGATCTTGTAACAAAAACATCGATTTTATGACTAAAAACATCGATTTTATGAGTAAAAACATCGATTTTATGGGTAAAAACATCGATGTTATGGGCAAAAACATCGATTTTATGGGTAAAAACATCGATGTTATGGGTAAAAACATCGATTTTATGGGTAAAAACATCGATTTTATGGCTAAAAACATAGATTTTATGGCAAAAAACATGTAGGGTATATGGGGCCCCAAAGTTATTTGGTTCACCTTAATGGCATTTATTGGGAAGTTATTTGGTGTCCTAGAGTCTCATCGAAGCCATTTTGGGCCTCATAATTGCATGTAATTTATTTGGGGGCCCAGAATCACATTTTTTGTGAGTTTGGGCCCCAATTTTTTTTAAAACATCTTCACCTGAGGGGCTTATAAAATTCAATTTTTGATGTAAATAAAAGATGGTGAATGATAGGGGGGGCCATTCTTGGGGGCCCCAGAATCGCATTTCAGTGAGTTTGGACCACAAATTGTTTTTTAAAAATGTTTCCAACAGAAAGGCCCCACGAAATTAAATTTTTATGGAAATAAATGATGATGAATGAATATAGGGCCCATTTTTGGGGCCCCCAGAATCACATTGTAGTGAGTTCGGAGTTTGGACCCAAAATTAAAAATGTCTCTAACTGATGGACACTGAAATTCAATTTTTTCTATGATAAATGAATAGGGGCCCCATTTTTTGGGGCCCCAAAGCCTTGTTTTTGCAACTCTTCTCGATTCGCTATAACGAGGTCGGCGCGAAAAACGCGATTAATCGGCACAAACAATTCCATCACTTATTTCCCCTCCCAGTTCCGTGCTGCAAAACGACGAATAAAAATAAAACGGGCACGAGACGCCGAAGACGGGACCATTTCTCTTCCGTCAATCGGAATCTCGTTTATTTTTCCAATCCGATTGAAATGGATGATGCGAGGAGGGCGCGCGCCCGTCGCCGCGGCAGCCGCGCCACTTCCGGACCGATCAATGCTTCGCGAGGGGTCGCGCTATGGAAACCGCATTTACGCCGCTGTGAGCGCGCAAACATTTTTCGCCCTTTTTCGATCATTCTGATGGGAAGAGCAACCGCCCTAATTTGTTTCCACGCCATTTACTTCGCCTCTCCTTCCCCCCCCCTCGCCCCCCCTTCCCCCATCCACATAAACGCAATAGCGCCGTGAAATATCAACCGACACATCACATAAACACTCGGAAAACGCAATTCAATACAGGAATAAAAATGTGTGCAAAAAATTGGTGGAGGAGGTAAAAAAATTCATACACTTTGGGCGACCGGGCGCGATGAGGGTGGAAGGCTCTCGGCGTTCCTTTCGAGCGTCTTAATCCCGTTTCCGGCATGTTTCGTGTCCCCCCTTATCTAAATATTTGTCTGACCGACCACTTCGCAGTCACCAAGACTTAAGATCGTGACTTTGACTTGTTAGAAACACATTCACTGCGCATGCGCGTTTAGCGGTGTAGAATCGACGGCTAATAAACGACATTTTGTGATTTTGTTTTCATTTTAAAAGGAAAACATTTAACTTAAGATGACTAAAATAAGTTGGATAGTACTAATTTGATGGTGCTCTACAACTTTGTAATTGGAAATTTTGCTCTATCTCGACCAGTTAACGGGTTAGCGAATGAAAAGTGCATTGTTGCATGTCTGGCATAAAATTTGATTACACTATTGGATTCGTCGTCCCTACTTTGCTATAGGATAGTCTACTTGGTTTTTTGAAAAAGCAGATACTTATTCGGGAAATTGACTGTAACGTCTTAAACGAAACACCCTGTATAAATATAATACCGTATTTTACCGATTAAGAGTCGCCCTCAAATAGTAGCCGCGGCTGAGACACCAAGAATACCGTATTTTAGGAACGATGAAGGTACGCTTCGTTCGTGACGTTCAGACTTCGTTTGTTACATTAAACAAATGTGAACGTATGTCAAAACTTACATTCTATGTCCCGACGTATTTCTGAAGTTCTCAAGGGCAAAAGAAGGTCACACACGACATTATAAGTCCCGCGGCAGTTTTTCTGTCGTATCTTTTTTGTTTTTTGAAAATTTTTTTTCCGTATTTAACGACGAACGTTGTGAACATTGTTATACATCGTGACCGTCTACACGTCACGTTGTGACGCACGAGTCTACGCGTCTAATCTAATAATTAATATTCTTTGATTTATTTAAGTTTAATGTGTTATTTTTAAGATTAATATTATAAAGTGTGATATTGGAACCGTCAAATTGCGTTTCCAACGACGCTAAGCGGAGAGAAAGACGGTTGTTGCAGATTTGAGCCACAAGTGAGCGATTTCTCGCCGTTTCTATCCACCTCTATCGAGCATTGGAAACCTATGGCAATGTCGTTTGTGCCGGTTGAATCGGGTCCCGGAATGGCCACTTTTTGTGAATGAAAATTGGTCGTGATCCGTTAAAAAAAATTCAATTTCCTCGTGCACCAAAGACCAAGCTCATCCCACTTCCTACTTGAACCAATCCAAACACTAGCTCGCGTGACTCAAACCGGAAGTAGCTCTCTAGAAACCAAATCCCATCGCTAATAAGCCTGCAATCAATCCTTTTACTGCATATATCTCGCATTTCACTCGTGTAAACAACTTACCCCTTTTATCCGACTGGGAAATCGCACATGCGCACGAGGAAGTAGTAAAACAAAACTACAACTAACCAAAATCACGCATCGATTACTGACAGCTGCACAACATCGCTTTAAATACCTTGCACTACTCCTGCGTGGATTCTGTATGGAAAAGAAAATCCTCTTCCAGGCACCAGCAAGCAATAAGCTTCGACTCATCTATACGGCTAAAACACATGTTTAACTGCAATTTTGGACAACTAAATGTGTTTAACTGCAATTTTGAACAACTAAATGTGTTTAACTGAAATTTTGAACAACTAAATGTGTTTAACTGCAATTCTGAACAACTAAATGTGTTTATTTGCAATTTTAAACAGCAAAACATGTTTAGAGCAATTTTAAACAGCAAAACATGTTTAAGAGCAATTTTGAACAACTAAACTTTTTTAAAGGCAATTTTAAACAGAAAAACATGTTTAACTGCAATTTTGAACAACTAAATGTGTTTAACTGCAATTTTGAACATCTAAACTTCTTTGACAGCAATTTTGCACAACAAAATGTGTTTAAATCCAATTTTAAACAACAAAATGTGTTCAACTAGAATTTTAAACAACAAAATGTGTTTAACTCTAATTTTAAACAACAAAATGGGTTTAAATCTAATTTTAAACAACAAAATGTGTTTAACTGCAATTTTGAACATCTAAACTTCTTTGACAGCAATTTTGCACAACAAAATGTGTTTAAATCCAATTTTAAACAACAAAATGTGTTCAACTAGAATTTTAAACAACAAAATGTGTTTAACTCTAATTTTAAACAACAAAATGGGTTTAAATCTAATTTTAAACAACAAAATGTGTTTAACTGCAATTTTGGACTACAAAATATGAAAAATTGCAGTTTTAAACACAAAAAAAACATGCTTAGCTGCAATTTTGAACAAAAAAAAACATGCTTATAGTTGCAATTTTGAACAACCTAACTTGTTTAATGGCAATTTTAAACAACAAAACACGTTTAAGGCGATTTTAAACACGCATTTTGATTGAAGCGACTGTCCGGTTGGTCTCTCGTGATTTGCACAACCGGTCAGTCTTCTGAATTAACTTAAAGCGAAAAATGACATCACTTTTGCCTGTTCAACTTGCCGCTTTAAGGAAAAAACGAGTGAAAATGAAAGCGAACACACCTACGCTACATTTCAACGAAGAATTAATGATTAATTCTTCTCGATGATTACCCTGTAGTTGTCGGGTCAACATGTCACGCATGCTCGCAGGATGAGTAAAATCCCAATTACAATCGTGAATAATTCACCGTAATTTAATCTTATCGCTCGATTAACAAACAAACACAATTAGATATCTAATTTAGCATACAGGAACTCCAAGCACAGGCTAGATGAAACTTAGAGTTAGCCTAGCTCAATATAAAGTAGCCTAGCTTAGGTTTTTGAGCCGGACCGTTCGCACTAGCACTGTTTTTGAGGCTATTCCAGACACTACTTAGCAATAAATCCAGGAATAGTTATGCAAAAAAAATGGCGGACAAACAAGTCACAATGTTGTTGTTTACACATTTTCAAAAACAGTGCATTGTTGGGACGTGATTAATTTCAAATCAGACTAGATTGTTACAACTACTATAATCTGGTTGTCTACCGACGTGGTAGCCATGTTGTTTCGACTAGCAATGACAATGCATGCCATCATAAGCTAGTGGTGCTTATCAAGTTCCCGAACTAGATAATTTTATCCTGGTCACGGCACCAGAAAACGATGTATCAGATACATTTATACATTTTATACATTTTATACATTTATACATTTTATACATTTACACGACCAATTACACTGGCCGTTTAGTGCAAATGACTTTTCGAATTCACCTAGTGTGGCGTCCTAGCCTAACTAGAATATATACATACGGTACTTTTTCTGCCGATTGGCATATTTTGGACCAGGCCACTCTTTTCTATCGATCGGCAGTTTGAGCCGGAATATATACTGGTTGTTTATTATTAATGGGATTGTGTAAGAAACCACACAATCCTGTAGAATGGGATCGGAAAGACACAATTAGAAATAAAGTCAATCATCTGAGTGTCAATTATTTCTGTAAGGATTTTTTTAACACGGACCGAAGAACGTTAGTCGCGGATACAGATATCTCCTGAGTGGAAAAATTAACGGTAAGGCTTACATTAGAGTTTGCGTTATAAAATGTCAAGTTATAACCTTACAACTGTAGTATAAATTCATAAGAAAAATTATAAATTTCTGCGTTTGCGGGTATTTTAGCGCTATAAACTTATATTATAAAAATGTTAGCCCCAGCATGATGCCGTGTCGGACATTTTAATTTTAATATCGGCGCAGGTATCGGTATCTTCATATATTCGGTTGCCGATTATCGGTATCGGCGATACTGCAAAATATCGATATCGGTCAAAGTCTACTTTTTCCCTCCTCTACGGATCAACCCTGGCCCTAGACATTACAAGAACAATCCTGCCCCGATTCCCCATCAATCGAATTTTTCTCCCGAAGACGAAGAATCGCGAACTCCTTCGGCGGGACAATCGTATTGTATGTCGGCGCACCGCGGGGTGTCCGGACGACCAGAGGGTCCACGAGCAAAGGGTTGACGTCAATGGAGATGGAGGCGACTTGTTTTGGTGGTCGAGAAAATTGTCTTAAATGGAGCTGTCATTGGGGTGTTTGAGGAGTTGACAATAAATTCTTTTACCAAATGAATGGAACGAATGGAAGGACCCTAACTGTGCACGGGGCCAAACACAGGCATTGTGGGACATTGTGGAACACGAGGATTGAGACAAATAGGCCTAAAACGAGTGTGGGAGCGCAGAGATGTGGAATGGGGACTTCGAATGTCCGATTTTAGGCTTAATTGGGTGTGGGGGGGGGAAAGGGTTGGATGCGTTATTAGTGTGGGAGTGTGTTGAGTAACTCGATCTGTTGGCGATGAGTCGTTATCTTGAAACGTGTCATCTGGCAAGGAAACAGTTTAGTGTGTGCTAAGGGGAGGGGGTCACGAGGGGGGTAACGACAACATCAACACGTCCCTTCGGGTTTTCACGCCTGTGGAAGGGTTGGAAACGGTTGTAACACGAAAATAATCGTGTTACGGAGGGTTGTGAGTGGGAAGATGGGAAATTTGTGTTTTGGTTTGGGTTTTTGTCTCGTTTTGGGGTTAAGACGAGGGTTTGAGACGAGAAATAATCGTTTTGTGGGGTTGTTTTGATGAATGTTGAAATTGAAATTGGGTTTTGGTTTTATTTTTTTTTTGTTTTGGACGATTAAAACGAGGGTTTTTATCTTTTTTTGTGTTGAAACGATCGTTTAATACGAGAAATAATCGTTTTGTGGAGTTGTTTTGGTGAATGGTGAAATTGTGTTTTAGTTTTATTTTTTTTTTGTTTTGGACGATTAAAACGAGGGTTTTTATCTTTTTTTGTGTCGGAAACGATCGTTTGGGATGGAAAATGATCGTTTTATAACGTGTTGTGATACTTGTGAATGGAAAAAAATTTAAAATTGGCTTAAAGTTTGTTATTAACTCGTTTGTTTCTGTTTTGAGAATTAAAACTGGGATTTTTATCTTTGTTTTGTGGAGAAGACGATCATTTAACACGGAAAATAATTGTTTTACAGCGTGTTACGATTGGAAAAATGTTAAAATTGGCCTAAAATCGTGTTTTAACTCGATTTTTCCCGTTTTGCACGATTAAAACCGCGATTTTTATCCCCTTTTAACTCAAAAACGACCGTTTAACACGGAAAATAATCGTCTTAAAGCGTGTTACAAATAAAAAAAAATTGAAAATCGTCCTAAAATCGTGTTCCAACTCGATTTTTTCTGTTTTGGACTCTTAAAACGAGCACTTTTATCCCGTCTTAACAAAAAAACAACCGTTTTACACCTCACCACAACAAAAACAACAAAAAAAAACCAAATTTATCCCAAAAAAAACACCAAAACGACTCCCCAAACCGTTACAAATCACGTGTCAAACAAAGGAAGCCATTTTTGATTCAAACACGAAAACGACACGAAAACGACTCTTTGTTTAAACCAAACAAAAAACCCCAAAAACAAAAAACAAAACATAAACAAACTCTACCTGTCAACGAGTCCTGATGTTTGCTCGGATCGAAATTGAGCATGGCGGCGGCAGCAGCGGCGGCCGCGGCCGCATTCCCCATCGAGTTGCCGCCCATGGCCGACGGCAGGAAGGCCGCGGCCGCAGCCGCCGCGGCCGCGCTGTTGAAGTACATGCGGCCGGGATCGGCGAAGCACTGCTGTTGATGCGGCGGCAGGAATCCGCGCGCCGAGTACGCGATGGACAGCGGCGGCGGCGGCGGCAGCTGCGTGCGCTGCGGCGGCGGCAGCGGCGGGTCGGCGTTCAAGCCGAGCAGTTCTTGGATAGCGAACGGGGAGCGCTGCAACATGGTCGGGGCGGCGTGTCCGCTGAGCACGGAGCTCGGCGCCGCCACGTGGATCGTTCGTTGGCCGCCTACGCCGTCGACGTGCACCGCGCCGCCGTTCATGGGTGCGGCGCACGCTCGGTGAGGGTTGAGCTCCTGGTCGAGCACGCTGCTGCGGCCGTGCACTGTACGGTGAGTGCGCGACGGCGATGCGGGGCTCGGGGTGCGGGCTCGAGTGGATGGGATGGGGCATGGGGTGTGGGCAACTTGGCGCTCGTGATTAGTCATTGTGTAAGCGGGCGAATTTACACCGCCCATTAGGAGGAGCCCCATCGCCCAATAACGAAAGGCCGACAGCCAATGATTGACGTACATGTGACTGCAGCGAATGGCTGGGGCGAGTCGGGGGCGCATGCGCGCGGGGTTTCCGGTTGGAGTCGAGGGTTGTGTGGACTCGTTCGTGAGGTTTGCTCTTGAGATTTTGAGGGGATTTGGGACGGGGGAGCGGCGGGAGAGGAGGCGTGGGTGGCGGCGTGGGTGGTTGGGGGTTCCGGCGGAGGGGTTGCGGACATCTTTTTTTTTTTTTTTTTTTTTTTTTTTTTTTGGTTTTTTTTTGGGGTTTTTTTTTGGGGGTTGGGAATGGTTTTTGTTTTGGTCGATGTTTTGGTCATTTGTTGGTTGGGGGATTGTTGGTCAGCGGGATGTTTGGGTTGCTATGGCGATTGGATGCTGCGGATCAAATTTCCGACACTTAGCGCCGACTAGTGAGGGTTTTTTTAAGATATTTAAATTTGGAAATAAGTGTTTTTGTTGTAATTTTTTTTAAATTAAATTTTAGACTGGACTGGAAAAATGTTGGAAGAAATTTTAATTCGTCTGAAAAAAGTGTTGAAAACTATTATAGACCGGTCTAAAAAAAATCTACAATATTTTTTTTTTCTTTCGCTTTTGTTTTCTAGAAATTTTTTTTTTCTTTTTGGATTTCTTTAATTTAAAGGTCTGAAATTTTAGACTTCTGAGGATTTTTTTTTCGTAATTTTTATTTTATGC
Source organism: Strigamia acuminata (assembly GCA_949358305.1). Lineage (NCBI taxonomy): Eukaryota > Metazoa > Arthropoda > Chilopoda > Geophilomorpha > Linotaeniidae > Strigamia > Strigamia acuminata. The sequence continues at coordinate 4,834,157 of OX442314.1, forward strand.
AAAAAAAAATAGAAAATTAAATTTTTTTTTTTTTTTTAAAAGAAAACCTAAAATTTTTTTTTTTTTAGACCCTGTCTAAATAACTTAGCAAAAATTTTAGACTGGTCTGAAAAGAATTGCAAATTTTTTTCATTTTTCACATTTCCTCAATTTTATATTTTACCAAAAAAATAAATAAATAAATAAAAATAAAATTTTCGATCTAAAAATTTTAGACCTGTCTAAAAAAAAATAACAACACCCAAACCAAAGAAAAATTTCTAATTTCCTTTTCCACAAAAAAAATATCAAAATACATTTTCCAAAAATCAAAACTTTGGGTCTAAAATTTTTAGACCTGTCTAAAAAAAAACAACAACACCCAAACCAAAAAAAAATTCCAAATTTCCTTTCCACAAAAAAAAAAACATCAAAAAAAATTTCCAAAAACCAAAATTTTGGGTCTAAAAATTCTAGACCGCCTAAAAAAACCCAAAAAATCCCATCGACTCCAAGATGGCTTCCTCGGAGATGAGATAGGCACGTGTCTAGTGTCACAACCAATCAGTATATTGCGCGTGTGTCTCACCAGGCGGCACCCGCCCCTCTAACAAAAGCAATCAGCGCCCTCCTCCGGTGACGGGTCTCGTCTGGAGCGCGACTTTAATCCGAACCCTGCGCGCACTAATCATTCAAGCGGCGCGACCCCGCTACAGCGAATCGCAACGAAATTAACCTGCGCAACTGTCTCTGTCGGGTGAATGACATCTCGGCTCGTTTGTGCCTATTTCGTTATTAAGGCGCGAATTTCGGGACAAGTTGAAATCGCGGGGCGGCGAGAGTGCGCCGAGACGTCCGTCAGTCGCGTGACGTGCTGTCAGCCGCAGGTTATTTCCTCGCGCGCCGTTTCGTGAGTAGAGACGCTTTTATATCAATAATAAGACAGGGGAAAAAAGAGGAAAAAAAAGGGAGAGTCAGCGTCTAATTGCAACTGTGTCTGTCTCTGTCTCTGTCTCTGGCGCGTCGCTCGCTCTTTCTCTTTCGGCTCTGCGCGCTACGTGTTTCCGTCAGACGTCAAGGCGAGGAAGGCGAGTGCGTGCGTGGTTGTCTTTGGTCGCGCTGCGCTACTCTGCTGTTTGCTTCGTCATTTTCTGTTTGTTTGTGTTCACTTTGCTCGGCTCGAAACACTTTGACTTTGAGTTTTTGGATTTTGGTTTTTTTTTTCTTTTTTGGTTTTTTGGTTTTTTTGGATTTTGGTTTTATTTTATTTTTTTGGTTTTTTGGTTTTTTGGGATTTTGTTTTTATTTTTTTTTTTGGTTTTTTGGTTTTTTGGGATTTTGGTTTTTTTTTTGGATTTTTTGGATTTTGGTTTTTTGGATTTTAGTTTTTTTTTTTTTTTGGATATTTTGGATTTTGGTTTTTTTTACTCGGATTTTTTTGATTTTGGTTTTATTTTTAGATGGGTCTAAAATTAGTAAAATGTTGGGGGGATTGGTTGTTTTTTTTTATTTTTGTTGGATTTTTGGTCTAAAATGTTTGGAAAACTTTTTTCCAAACATTTTAAACTTAAAATCTGAAAGAAAAAACGTTTTTTCTTCACATTTTAGGTCTAAAATGTGTCTAAAAACGTTTTTTCTTTCGGATTTTAAGTTTAAAATGTTTGGAAAACGTTTTTCTTCATATTTTAGATCTAAAACGTTGGGGAAAACGTTCTTCTTCACATTTTAGGTCTAAAATGTGTCCAAAAACGTTTTTTCTTCACATTTTAGGTCTAAAATGTGTCTAAAAACGTTTTTTCTTTCGGATTTTAAGTTTAAAATGTTTGGAAAACGTTTTTCTTCATATTTTAGATCTAAAACGTTGGGGAAAACGTTCTTCTTCACATTTTAGGTCTAAAATGTGTCCAAAAACGTTTTTTCTTTCTGATTTTAAGTATAAAATGTGTCTAAAAACATTTTTTTTTCAAATTTTAAGTCTAAAATATTTAGAAAACGTTTTTCTTCATATTTTTCACATTTTAGGTCTAAAATATATCTAAAAACGTTTTTTCTTTCAGATTTTAACTCTAAAATGTTTTCTTCTTTTGCTACTAGGTTTAAATTGAGGAATAAATGTCAAACTAAAAATAATTTTACAAATTTTAGGCTTAAAAAAATTTCCCACTTATAATTTCAGGCTTGAAGTCTAAAATTTTATCTAAACAAGTAAACTTTCTGTTTTTTTTCCGCATTTTCAATCTCCATTCACAAAACACCATCAAACAGAAACCACAATATTTTTATTACTATTTCTCCCACCAGACCCAAAATGGCCGCCACAAAAACACAAAAAAATCACACAAAACAAACTCCAAATTACCCTTGAAACCCCCAAAAATCCCACCAAAAAACGACCAAAATAAAAAAAAACACAAACACATTTTCAATTAAAACAATTTTTTAATTTTTTTAAATTTAAAAAAAATTGCATCGATTCGAAAAAATGGCCGCAGCCCATAAATCCGTTAATGAAATTTTCAGCGTGCACAGCCAGTCAGTTGAGTCGGTATTTAAATTCTGCACCGTCGTTGCTGGCGATGCAATCTGCATTGATTTACACGCATTTCAATTGGGAGGCATTTGTTTATTTGAGCGTCGGTTTAATTCGCTCGATTTGATTAGAAGAGGGCGCTGACAAATGAATTCGAACGAGTAATGGCGGATTTATTAAAACTCGCATCTCGGGAGACGACGAGTTATGGAAACATAAATCCCCATCCACGCACCCACACACACTCGACGAACCCTCATAACGAACCAACGTTCCATTCACGTCTCCACAGATGTCGCTCAACTCGCATCAACTTCCTAATTGAACGAAACGACCAAGATCCCGCCCGGGTGTCAACAAAACGCGTTTTGCAACCTTTAAAACTCGTTTTACATTGTACCACTCACGCAAAAAAATTATTTTATGTTGTTATATATATTTTTTTTATTTGTCACATTTGTAATAATGAGGTAGAGTTGGATTAATTATCAACATTTCGCTGCTTATGTGAGCATGAAAACGCGCGTGCGCCGTGTGGTCGAGGCAGCTGGTGGAAAAGGCGAATAAATCATGGTAATTTTAATATGTTTGAAATGCTCTGCGGATTGACGAGATGTGCGAAATTATTCTTTCAAACATGAAAGAACATCAACATTTTAAACTATAGAACCATAAAAAATGTTTTAAAAAATATGAAAAAATGACATTTGTCCGTCGTCCTAACCTAACCTAAACCTAACCTAACCTAACCTAACCTAACCTAACTTTAACTTAACCTAACCTAACCTAACCTAACCTAACTTAACCTAACCGACCGGTCGAAAAACTGTTTTAAGATCTTTGTATGTAGACCTCGGATATTTATGTAAAATAAAATTCGTTTTATGCACATAAAATATGCACTAAAAAGTCTATTTTATGCAGAATAGAAATAAAAATATGCGGAATAAAAAAATTTATTCGAGTGAAATCGGGTGTTAAATAACAACTTGATGCCATTTCAAAGTGTTCGTGATGTAAATGAATTATAATTAGTCATTACCAGTACGATTAATTTTTTTCTATTTTTTTTATTTTTTTATTTCTTAAAAATTTTTCCAGACACTAATTTAGGGACTTCCCCTGGTGTCTGTTTTTGGCGAAGTCCTCAGTTTTCCGATGGAGTCAGAACACTCCGATAACGGTTTCATTAAAATACAATTCTATAATCTTGTGATTTTGTATTAATCACGAAACCAATCATTTTTGATGCCTTCGAATTCAATAAAGGGATTTTGCATTTGTTTGCAATGCATGCAGGGAGTGTCGTCTAGCGCGACACTATCTACCGCGACATGAATATAACGCGACATGAGAAACTACGACTACGTGTATTTTGGGTTTTTCTTTTTCTAATCTCTAAGAAAATTAAATTTTATTTTATTTATTCATTTATTTTATTTAATTCTGGAATCTGCAATTTAAAAAATCAAATAAAAATTGTGCATTTTCACTTAAATTCAGAAGCAAAATTATTTACAGAGTATTTATTTATTATTCTCCATGTGGTTGACATGGTAGCCACGATGGTTTGCCCTGCAATGAGAATGCATTCTGGGTAGCATGACATTACAAGAGCTTAACTCTTTATAAACTAGTTGTTTAAATGTAGTGCGAACGGAGTATAACAGGGGTTTTTATAAGGGAAAAGTACCTGCCGCAAACTGTGTAGTGTAACCCACAGAGGGTTACCGGTATTCTTATTCCAAAATGTTACAAGGGTATAGCCTGGATTTTAAAAATCTTTGGTCTAAACAGGTTTTGACTCGAAGTGTTGTTGATTTCTTGTTTCTACCATATAAGATGTTTTATCGTCTAATTTAATTATATGTAAACATACGCTGCCTAACCTAACCTAACCTACCTCTTATCCGTCCTTACCTGACACAGCATTTTCTCCTGTCAATCGACACTTCCTTTTAGAAGAAAGTCTAAATTAAAAGGAGGATATGCAGAGTATTGTGATTATGCAAGTTTCCTTTTGTGATTGGCTATTTTGCTTCTGCCTGTCTCATTGATGCACCCTATAAAGAAGTATCTTTCCATTGAATGACTTGTGAAATGACTTGCAAATGATGCTCATGTGTTTAGAGTTCATAAGAGATCCCAATTGTGACTTATATTTACTGCTGATGTTTATATTTTATATTTTAGATGAGTACTTTTAAAAGTGATGATGACTTAATTTTTCCTACATGAGTGAGCTGCAATCCTTTACATTTAACGTAAGATGACTATACGGTAAGATAAGTTAACGACGGTGCTCTACAACTTTGTAATTGGAAATTTTGCCGCATCTTCGACCGTTTAAAAAGTATGAAATGGTTGACCTTCAAGATGACCTTCCTATTCGACCGCATTATTAGAATGAATATAAACCAACCTAACCTAACCTAAATCTAAACCTAACCTAAACCTAACCTAACCTAACCTAAACCTAACCTAAACCTAACCTAACCTAACCTAACCTAACAAGGTGTTTCCAGAGTTTATATTAATTGATTGTTATGCTATTGTAGTGTTGCTATGATAACGTGTATTGTTAACAATATGCTTCTGTGTATTTCTGATGACCGGCCTATTAAATTCTAATGTGTTCAGTATTTGATGATTTGGTACTAACTTTACCTAATGTAAATGTGTCTTTAACAAGTCTAAGTCATCTGTTATTAACAAGAGAATTGAGAATTATTTAGATTTATACTGAGAAATTGCAGACTAAATGCTTTTGATTGTGTGATTAAGATCGTCATGGTAACAGGCAGCATGTTTGCTGTGTTTGTCGCGTGCTGCCAGTTCCCGCGGTGCACAATCCTCTGCAACTGACGGCTACCGTGCCAAATATTTGCATTGCAAGCGCCAGCACCAACACACACTCGCCCCCTTTCTCTTTCGACTCTTTTCTAACCCGTTGCGCATGCGCATCCAATTTTAACACGTGAAAAAAAAATTCCCTTCTTCATCTCTGCTTACACCCGGATGGATGGAAATTTTAATATGAAGCGAAGTGTCCAAAGCGCGTGAAACCCGAGCGTGCGAATCACGAAAACCAGAAACGAAAAATGTATATAAAATAATTCAAATTGGAGCACGTGCTGTCCACACAGGGGCGCCCATATTTCTAGCCCAAAAGGATATCAGCAAGCAAATGCACCCATTTGAAATGAGTACATAAAATAAACAACTTAATCTCATTACAATTTTAATTTTTACGTTATCGAACATTACACACTTTTATTTAGTGATTTAAATCAGTTTTCGACTTTGTAACAAGTGTAATGATGGATTGCATGTGACATAACTATGTTAGGACATACACCTAACCTTAACCTAACCTTAACCTAACCTAAACCTAACCTTAACCTAACCTAAACCTAACCTAAACCTAACCTTAACCTAACCTAATTTAGACCTAATCTTAACCTAACCTAACCTAAACCTAACTTAAACCTAACCTTAACCAAATAGTTTAGTGTTAGGTTAGGTTAAGGTTAGATTTAGATTAGGTTAGGTTTAGGTTAAGGTTAGGTTTAGGTTAAGGTTAGGTTTAGGTTAAGGTTAGGTTTAGGTTAAGGTTAGGTTTAGGTTAAGGTTAGGTTTAGGTTAAGGTTAGGTTTAGGTTAAGGTTTGGTTTAGGTTAAGGTTAGGTTTAGGTTAAGGTTAGGTTTAGGTAAAGTTAGGTTTAGGTTAAGATTAGGTTTAGTTTAGGTTATGTTTAGGTTATGTTTAGGTTATGTTTAGGTTAGGTTAGGTTTAGTTTAGGTTTAGGTTAGTTTTAGGTTAGATTTAGGTTAGGTTTAGGTTAGGTTTAGGTTAGGTTTAGGTTAGGTTGGTTTATGCAGCGCCAATACAGGATTTTCATACATCGAGAAATCGCATAATTGGTGCAATTAACACTGTAATACCTGCAATGTTACATGATACCCGGCAAGAATTGAAATATGCTGATTGGATATTTTAATAGCAACTCAATGGCGCCCATGTTGGAAAATTCATATATAAAATATTATACTTCGTACTTTTCATTCAAAAATTAAAATTTCCATAAAATTAAATTCTATAGATGAAAATTAAGACTTATCGAGTCTCTATTCAAGATAAAAATATCTAGACGCAGCCAGCACTAACCGTTTATTTTATATACTCACTTCAAATGGGGTTTAGCAGACCCATGACATAAGATGATGTCATTATGTGAACTCGTTAGACCACCCGGGCCGCGGGTTAATGATTGACGTGACCCTCACCAGGTAACGGAACGCCTCCACACGGTCGGGGGTTGGAGTATCTCGTACTCCATTTTTGTTTATGATAATTTATGACGCTGCCGATTGCAGCGCCACCTACGTGGTCACTCGATTAAAAACACACTTATGCAAACAAGCCCACTCAACATGGTCGTCTTCTAGTCCGTGCTTTCCAATCCAACACCATCACAAAACAATCCAGCTGAATCCATTACAAGAACACATAAAATGGCGACGAGGATGCGATCACAATCCATCGCACTACACTGAAACCACCTCCATGCAAGTTTTTCCGAGCCTTTTGGAACCCTTCACCGATTTTCACACCACCACGTGTTAGGCCTGCGATCATTGTCTTCGTGTCGATCGTTTTTCACCGTTTTTCGCTTCAACATGGCTACAACCGCAGTTTTCCACGAATTCAATCCAGCAGGCGATTGGGAGCTCTACATTGAACGGATGGAGGCGTTTTTCGGATACCATGACATCGTGGACGACAAAAAAAAGGTTAATTTGCTAATTTCGTGCGTTGGAGACGACAACTATAAATGCATGTCCGACCTTGCAAATCCAAAGAAACCAAGCGCCATGACTTTCGCTGAGCTGAACGCATTGATGACCAAACATGCACGGCCCAAACCCATGATGTTGGCCGAACGAAATCGTTTTCAGCGGCGAAATCAAGGACCGACCGAGTCAATTGCCGACTTTGCTTTGGCTCTCCAGGCGCTTGCGAAGTCGTGTGATTACGCAGATAACCTATCCAACACTCTCCGGGATCGTTTCGTGTGCGGTTTGCGTCATGAACGTATAATATCAACGCTTGTCCATCTGGCAGATATTTCCTTCGATAATGTCTACAAACACGCCATCTCCATGGAGCAGACGTTGACAGAGGTTCCGAATTTCCACCCAGGAACCAAAACTGAAGTGCACAAAGTCGGCAACACCGAGAAGTCGCACGGCAACGGCAATCGTGCCTACACCAAATCCCGTAATTCGACAAACGCAGAAGCGACGCACCAGCCATCGGGCAACACCCAAGCGTCTGGCAGCGGCCCACAATGCGCTTCGTGCGGAGGAACGGACCACCGACGTGATGACTGCACGCATCGATACGCAACCTGTTACGGCTGCGGAAAAAAAGGCCACATCAAGTCCGCTTGCATGTCCGCCGGCAGACCCGCTACTGCTACTCCACAACCAGTCCACTACCAATCCACCGAGCCTCCTTTGGAGCTCGCATTTTATTAATTCCACTCCGGAAACACTCCAAATCATCGGAGTGGGGGGAGAATCTCCACGATTTTCCCTTCCCCCCATTTCAAACTTTCATGTGCGTTCCCGCTTCCACGCCGCGCATTCCGGCTATCGTTCCACACGTTCCTGCTACTGTTCTACACGTTTCGGCCATCGTTCCATACGTTCCGGCTTCCATTTCCGCATCCAGCATCCGCTCAACCGCATCAGCATCCGCAAATGTTATAATTTAGTAAATCCTTTTTTTATGTAAAAATTCCTTCCACTTTTATTTGTTTTTATTACATGTTTAATCTTCCATCTTTTTAAATTGTTTATTGTTAATATATTACATTCCATGTCTTATTTCAACTTTCAATGTTTTAATTGTTTACCCTTGTTTCACAATTGGGGGAATGATGGAGTATCTCGTACTCCATTTTTGTTTATGATAATTTATGACGCTGCCGATTGCAGCGCCACCTACGTGGTCACTCGATTAAAAACACACTTATGCAAACAAGCCCACTCAACATGGTCGTCTTCTAGTCCGTGCTTTCCAATCCAACACCATCACAAAACAATCCAGCTGAATCCATTACAAGAACACATAAGGGGTCAACTTCCGTTTCTTTTTCATTTATAATTAATTTTTATTTTATTTTATTTTTTTTTTTTTTGGTATATTATGGTTTGTTCGTGTTCATTAGCGCCGTTTCACTTTGTCTTGTGTGACCGCAGAGTACGGTGCGCGTGCTAACTAAACTAATTCTGGCGTGAGCGATGACACGCGTGCGTGCGCGCGCACTCGGATGCGCTGCGCACACCGCAACGTGCCTCGAATAATTGGGTAGAAAGAAGAAGAGCAAATGTCGTAATGGGCGTACGACATTTGCTTAATTCAGATGATTGGGACGATCGGTGATGGAGACACGAAATCTCGTTAGGCTCCCAATCATCGGGGTTGTGGACGAGTAAACTCGTGTTTATCACGTTCCGTCTCGTTTTGTGCAATATCTTGTTGTTTTTTTGCGTTTTTTTGATGGATATAATGTGTGGGGAATTGATTTGGGTTGGTTTTTATTGGTAAATGACGTTTTGGGGGTAGAAATGTCGGTTAGAAAGGGGATTTTTGGGTTTTGGAGGTTTTTTGGGTTTGGACGGAGATTCGTCGATTTCTTGGCGGGACAATGTCGAGCTTCGCCCGCATGGAGGTGCGATCACCGTAGATCTTTAAAGAGAATTTTTTTTCAATTAAAAAAAAAATATATTATTATAAAATTTTTGGATTAATATTACTAAAACGGAATTTTAACTGGAAAAATGTGGAAAGAAGTGTTTAAAAGATCTAAAAAATAGAATAAAAGTAATAGAAATTGCATTTTAGACCCCAAAATCGCTTCGAAATACCAAAATATTGAAATTTAAAGCGAAAAAAAATATTTCCAATGTCTAAATCAATTCAATTTAGACAAATTTGAGTCTAAAATTGAAAAAACCCTTTAAAAAATAATCTAAAACGAACAAAATTTGTATTTTAGACCCCACACCGCTTTAAAAAAATCAAAATATTGAACTTCAAACTCAAAAAAATTATCCCAAATAAATTTAGACATTCCAAAGTCTAAAAATGAATAAAAAAAACCTCTTAAAAGTCTAAAAGCAGTCTAAAACTAGCAAAAATTTCATTTTAGACCTCAAAACCGCTTTAAAATATCAAAATATTAAACCTTCAAACCCAAAAAAATTATCCCAAAGCCTAAATAAACTAAATTTAGACATTCCAAAGTCTAAAAATGAATAAAAAACCTCTTAAAACTCTAAAAATACTCTAAAACTACCAAAAATTTCATTTTAGACCCCAAAACCGCTTTAAAATATCAAAAAATTGAAAAACAAAGCAAAAAAAAAATCCCAAAGCCTAAAATCAACCAAATTTAGACATTTACAAGTCTAAAACCCAATTAAAAATATTGTTTACGGTTTGGGTGTTCGTGGGACACGTATAAATCGGGTCATTGTGAAGAGAGAGAAGAGAAGAGAAGAGAAGCGAGGAGAGGAGAGCGAGTCGTCTTGTCCTATTCATCTATTCATCGCTTTGTGTCTTTTCAGTTCAGGTACGAACTCGGGGTCAGCAGATTGCGGGTTTTGCGTTTAAAATGGGAGGGAGTCGTCAAGCCCACACTCAATTTAGTGTTTACCGTGTGCCATTTTTCATTATCATTTAATATTTATGTTATTTGAGGTGTTGCGAGTGCGTTTTTATTTCTATTTTGGCTGTATTGAACGGCGCGAACGAACAAATGACTCATTTGCACGTCGCGCGGTGTGCTCGGCGCGAGCGAGGAAATAATTTCCGTTTTTCGAATCGCGTTAATTACACTTCGATTGCACGTCATTACACTTGGCACGTCTCGTGTTTTAGCAAAATCAATTGTTTGCAGCGTTGGGGAGACATTTTGTGAAACAATAGGACGGATTTGAGAAATTGATGTATGGAAATGAGGCCGAAATGTTGAAATTCAAACGGGAGAAAATTTAGGCCTAATTTGTTAAATTTGGTTTCTGTGAATTTAATAAGCCAAATTAAAATGCAGTTTTTTGTGGTAATATTCGGTGATTTCGGTGTTGTTAAATGGTAAATTAATTTTTCTGTTTTGTTTCGACTGTTGAATGATTTAAAAATACACAGTTTTAGGCCTTAAAATCGCATTAAAATGTTGAAATGTTGGAATTGAAAAGGGGAAATACATTTTTAATGCACAAAGTTGGTAAAACGGTGTTTTAACACGAAAAGGGTCTAAAAAAAAGAAGAAAGTAATCCATACCGTAAAACAAAAAAAAGAGCATTTTTAGCCACAAAATCGCTTTAGAATGTTCGAAAAGTTAAAATTTAAAGCAAAATGCAAAATGCACAAAATTACTAAAATATCGTTTTAACATGAAAAAGGTCTAAAACTAAAAAAAAATGCATTTTAGACCACAAAACCGCTTTAAAATGTCGAAAAGTTAAAATTTAAAACAAAACAAAAAAATATTTTTAATGCACAAAATTACTAAAACCTCGTTTTAACACGAAAAAGGTCTAAAACTGAAAAAAAAAATGCATTTCAGATCACAAAATCGCTTTAAATTTTCAAAAAGTTAAAATTTAAAACAAAAAAAAATATTTTTAATGCACAAAATTACTAAAACGTTGTTTTAAAACAAAAAAGGTCGAAAACTGAAAAAAAAAAATGCATTTTAGACCACAAAATCGCTTTAAATTTTCAAAAACTTAAAATTTAAAACAAAAAAAAAATATTTTTAATGCACAAAATTACTAAAACGTCGTTTTAACACGGAAAAGGTCTAAAACCGAAAAAAAATGCATTTTAGACCACAAAATCGCTTTAGAATGTCGAAAAGTTAAAACTTAAAGCAAAATCCAAAATACAAAACACACAAAACAACTAAAACGTCGTTTTAAACACGTTTCCACTTCGATATATACATTTTCCACCACAACAAATAACAATTTCCAACCAAAACAAATCCCCACCACCCAATTAAAATTTAATCAAACCTAATTAAAAAAAAAAAAAAAAAAATTAAATTTTAAAATTAATCCCACGCGCCATATCACCTAACGCCATTTTTAATTACACAAACCAACATCCCCAGCTAATTGCACCTCTCCCTGCTAATTACCTCCCTCATTTACACCAATTAGACGCCATTTTATGCAAATTTCCAAAAAAAAATTAATAAAAATTTCTAAAAATTTTTTTTTTTTTGTGTTAGAATAGAAATCGTAATTTTCTCGTTTTGCGCGTCTTGTGATCAAGTGGCGTTGAATTGGGATCCCGTCTGCCGTTTTATCGCGCAAATGGGAAAAAAGATGGAATAGTTGAATTGGCACGCCATGCAACGCCAGGCCAGGCCAGGCGTTGCTGAGCTAATCACCAATGAGATGGCGCCACGCTCGGTCGCCGCCCAATGGCGCCTAATTGGTGGCCGGGGTCTAATGGGCCCGAGCCGGGCGTCCAATGAGGGCGCGGGCGGGGTGCGTCAGCTGGGGCGCGCGCGCAACTCATCAGCGCGGCTCCCTCCACTCCTCGTCCCCTCCACCAAATTACTAATCCGGGACAATGAAGGCGGTCGTCCAATCAGCGCCAATTACCCGTCGCTGGCTCGTCTTCACGCACCCCTGCACACAAACGAGGATTGAACTCAACTGAACTGACCGGCGACCGAATCAAATGTGATTAGACGAAGGCGCAGACGCAACTTCAATCATTCCGGAAAACGAGAATGATCGATGGACAAAAAAATTAAATGAAAAGAAATGATAAAAAATTTGATAAAAAAACATTTTTTTTTTTAAGACGGGAATTTTGTGTTTTGGTCGTTTTGTGTTAATAAGACGAGGAAAAAAAGTTTGTTTGGTTATTTTTTTGTTTTTAATTTTTTTTAAGATGGAAATTTTGTGTTTTAGGCGTTTTGTGGTCGTTTCGTGTTAATAAGACGAGGAAAAAAAGTTTGTTTGGTTGTTTTTTTTATTTTTTTTATTTTTTTAGGATGGAAATTTTGTGTTTTAGGCGTTTTGTGGTCGTTTCATGTTAATAAGACGAGGATGTTAGGAAAAAATAAAAAAGTTTGTTTGGTTATTTTTTTATTTTTTTTTTATTTTTTTTAAGACGGAAATTTTGTGTTTTAGGCGATTTGTGGTCGTTTCGTGTTAATAAGACGAGGATGTTAGGAAAAAATAAAAAGGTTTGTTTAGTTATTATTTTTATTTTATTTTTTTTTTTAGCTTTTTAAGATGGAAATTTTGTGTTTTAGGCGTTTTGAGGTCGTTTCGTGTTAGTAAGACGAGGATGTTAGGAAAAAATAAAAAAGTTTGTTTAGTTATTTTTTTATTTTTTTTATTTTTTTTTCAAGACGGAAATTTTGTGTTTTAGGCGGTTTGTGGTCGTTTCGTGTTAATAAGACGATTTTGCGTGCACAAAATTGCGTTCTGCTGTTTATAACACACTTTACAACGCGTTTTAACATATATTCTAAGTATACCTGTGCACTTAACTGATGTATAGAAGGTAAGCTTTATAGTATACAATCTCTAATAAATAATGATAATGAATAATTTGCGGTGTTGATCATCTAAATAATTTCTGACTAATTAATTTCGAAAATATTTATTTTTATGTTTTATGTTTTAAACTAAATGAGATTGTTTTGGAAGTCATCGATTTCCCCGTTTTTATCTAAGAATGAAATGACTTCTGGGTAATGCGCGGGTGTCGATTAGACCGCAAGTATTTAATAAAGCGCGGGTGTGTTTGGTTTGCCGATAGTGCGCGGGTGCACTATGAGAGGATATCTGTCTGGATTTTACAAAATGGAGACGGGAACGGAAACCACATTCTAGAGAAACGGAAACGGAAGCCGAGACGTAACTCTAATTATTTAGATTTGAAGAAAAAACGGAAACAGAAAGTAGTTTTGAGGAGAAAAAAGTGAAACGGAGACGGAAGCTAGAGTCTGATAAAAAGGGAAACAACAACAACAAAAAAATACACGGAAACGGAAACTAGTTTTTGAAAAAAACCGAAACGGAAGCAACTTTTTCATATAAAAAGAACGGAAACGAAACAAAACTTATAATAACAACAAAAAAATACACGGAAACGGAAGCTAGTTTATAAAAAAAAAACCAAAACGGAATTAAGTTTTTTATATAAAAAAAAACGGAAATGAAATCAAGATTTCTTATATAAAAAAAAGGAAAACGGAAGCTAGTTTAAAAAAAAACGGAAACGAAAGCAACTTTTTTATATAAAACAAAAACGGAAAAGGAAACTAAATTTAAAACAACAACAAAAAAAATTCACGGAAACGAAAGCTATTTTTAAAAATAAAACGGAAACGGAAGCAAGTTTTAAAAAAAACGGAAACGGAAACTAAACTAACAACAACAACAACAAAATACACGGAAACGGAAGCTAGTTCTTAAAAAAAAAACCGAAACAAAAGCAACTTTTTTATATACAAATAAAAAAAAAACGGAAACGGAAACGAACCCAACATTTCTTACACAAAAAATAAACGAAAACGAAATCTAGTTCTTAAAAAAAAACGAAAACGAAATTTAGATCCCAAACAAATCAATGGCAGCAGCTCGATTTAAAAAAACCTCCCAAACGTAAACCAAACAAACAACACAAATCCAAAATCCGTCTCCCAAAAACCCCAACAACCTCCCACCAACCAACCAAACTTCCCACTCCATCTCCACACACCAGACACCAACAAAACCTCCCACACTAACCCAAAAAACCCGAATAATTCAGCTCCAAGTGCTCGCAGCTCCAACACTCGTCACCTGGCATTTAAAGTGTCCAACGTCCACTTACCTGGCTCGCTCGGGTCCCATCGAGTGCGCGTGTGGTCCTCCAAGTTTGACGTTGCGGAATTCAGCGTCCGCGCCTAGTTGGAGGCGCCAATCCGAGGGGCGTCGAGACCCAGGTGGGGCAGGGGTGCGTCCCGCGACCTCACGGGTCAAGCTCACCACCAAAGTCGAGTCTGAGCTGTCACTCATGGCGCCAACACCTACGCAATTCACCGCAAACAAAACGGGCGCTCCCCCCGCTCCTCCAATCTCCACCCACTCGCTTCTATTCGACCCCGGGGTCCTCGACGGGGCCAGCGTCCCGCAACTCGACGCCAACAAGTTTGTTCTGTTCGGTTGGCGCACAAAAAGTGGGTTTTTTGCGTTTGATTGACGGCTGTGAGCGGGATGTCAATCATTTGAGTGAAGCGGGGTGAAATTCGGGTCCAATTTGGCCAATTGGTCTTTTTAATTTTTAAATAATTTATTTTTTGGTGGATTTGATTGGTTTGGTAATTTTTTTTAATTTTTTTTAAAATTTTTTAGATGGTTAGATTGGATTTACTCAATTGGCTCCATCTGGTGGTGGAAAAAGAAATTTTTTTTATTTTACGAATTTTTATTTATTTTGTTTCTGTTGCACATCGTGACGCTAGGAGTTGTTGTCGTTTGTTGGAGCGTGTGACGATTCTACCTTTTGGATAATATTTAATTAAATTACCGATTGCAGTGTTTGTTTAGTTATGATTAGTTAGATTATTGTCACTAGTTGGCACTAGTGGTCTGTCTTGTTGTAATTGGATGATGAGATATAGAGTGTGATTGAAATGGCGACCAAGTGAAATAAACCATAGCAGTTAGCGTGTATCAACGTTAAATGCAGTTGTTATTGACATAATATCAAAGGATATTCAACACCGTTACGTTAGAGATAAAGACATTGTTGCTGAACACTAACCTTATACCTGAGACAAGCAAAGTCCGTATGCGCTAAGTGAACTGTTACAGAATAAGATAGACTTACAAATTACATAGCTACATTTATTAGTTAAGCAACTAGGTTTCCATGTCTATTCTTGTGTAAATCGGGTCGCATCTACTGGTTGAATGTCCGGGCGGGCCGAGGAATAGGACTGACCTCGCGGCATCGTTACAACCATCATGGCGAAAGGTTATTTAGGCCTTCATCCGCCTCAGAGCCGTAACGGCAGGGTTGTACGCGTTACTGGAATTTGGTAACTAGTTACCGTTACCGTTACTTGGCAAAAAAAGTAACTAGTTATTACCAACCGAAACAGCGAAAGATCAGAATGTCAGCTATTGGGCTTAATGTGTTTCAAGATCAAAGATACAAAAAAAAACAAACAAAAAGCAAAATTCTGGTGAAAATCCAAACCTTAAGCTTGGTTCACACTTGCGGATACGCGCCTAAAAATGACGGTTGTGATGTCATATCCTGCTGAAAATGCAGATTCGCGGCGGATTTTTTTTTAACTAGGATTTGTTTCTATTTTTCTGCGCGATTTTTTTCCGCAGCCAATCACAAGGCATTTGATGACGTCACTTCTCAAACATGGCGCCTCGTTTCAACAACACCGTTGATTTTATTGAGGAAGTTAGAAGTTTTCCATTTCTATTCGAAAAGCAGGATCCAAAATACAAGGATGCCCTTCTAAAAGAGAATCGCTGGGCAGTTATTGCCAACAAATTTGAAATTACAGGTTAGTATTGTTCATGTCTTTTGGGGCGTGACATTATCTAGCGCGACTCGGGAAACTGTGATTTATTACGTGTATTTTTGGTTTGTATTCAGGTCAATTTTATTCATTTTGATTAAAACTCACACGTGTTCGTTATATGTATTGTAGGTGAACCCACTAACATCTATTTTGCGGATACGCAGTCCGCACGCTCAAATCCGCGCAGAATATCCGCAAGTGTGAACCAAGCTTTTATATATGTATATTTGGAGAACAATAGGGATTAGTGGCAGCCAATTGGACACCAGAATCCATGGATTCGCAAATCACTTTAGGGATTAGCTGGTCCGGACCTTGCAGAAGCCTAGGTAAGTATTTTTCTAGGTTTACATTGTTTTAATATTGACTCTATTGAATCAATATCTCAATTAATAGTCGTGTTATTCATGTAATAAATATCATATATTTATTTATCGCATTTAAAACATACAATTGGAAAAATTCGAATCTCGCGCAATTTTAGTAAATCAGCGCCATCTGGTGCCGATCTATAAACTAATATGGTTTCATGTGTTTGCTATCACTCTACCAGTATTGGAAAGACGGCATTTACAGTGAAAGCTGTGTAGTTCGGACATAGGACGGGTCCCACAAACTTGTCCGGTCTAGGAAATGTCTATTTTGTAGAGCGTATACACCTCTGGTCCGGACAAATGCCACATGTCTGCACTAAAGAGCTAAAGAAAATCAATTTCCGCTACATTAAAACAATTTAAAAAAATGTAATTTTCTAATGAAAGAAGCAATAAAAAGAATTTAAAACACTACAAATTAAATTAAAAATTAAAAATTAGTTTATTGCCAGGTTCATAAAAGTTTAAAACCGAAATTTGCGCTAAGGGGTAGTGCTAACGCCAAGTGCCGCTAAAAATACGTACCGGTAATGTCTACGTTCGTGAAGACGTGCACATGGCGTAACGGTACCTTTAACACAAATTTCCTTTTGCAACCCTTGTGAACCTGCAATAAATTAATGTTTTATTTAAATTTTAGTGTTTTTAATTCTTTTTGAAATTTGTTTCATTAGAAAATCGACATTTTTGGTTTTTTCCATCACTTCTTCGAATTTTATTTGTTTGAATCTTCAGAGGTTTCGTTCATTTCTTCGACAGTATTTACTTCGAAAAGTAATTCTAATCTCCCTTTGCTGCAGTGCCATTTCTCCCACGATCAGTTCTTCGAAAGAGTCATTTCTTCAAAACTCATTTCTCGAATCGGTCATTTCTTCGAATCCACGCATTTACGTCGCATTAATGTAACGCCTTGCAGGCACTATATTGTATAAGTATTAACATCCTTGTGGGTGCTAATCACGTTGGGATCTTCAGGATGCTGGGTGGCGCTGCGTCAAGAACAGGGAGACACTGAAGCCGCGGTCGAAGGCATCAATACAGGGGTTTCTAACCCCCCGAAGAAACGTAAGGCAAGAATACTCCATTTGATGACTGAAAGGCGCACAATGTCTTCATTAGCCTTCATTCGTGGTATTGCCCACAACTTTGCTTTGCGGGTTACCTCTCATACAATAACTTCTCGAATGGGTTGTTTCTTCGAAAAAGATTTGTCTGCGAAACGATCTATTCGAGAAACGTGGTCTTCGAAATGACTGCCTGAGAAGTGAAATTCGAAGAAGTGACCCAGACTCGAGCAAACCTGTCCGGACGGTGCTATGTCCGGACTACACAGCTTACACTCCATTTTAATAGAAAAAAATTCAAAATACACTTTCCGGGGTCCAAATTGACCCTAGGTTGGGGTGGAAAGGGTTAATAGGCAATAAACAGTTTTAAAAAAAGTTTTCTTGCGTTTTCTCTCGCCGTACAATCACTTTTCCAGCTAAAAATTCTTTATCCATAAAAAAATGAATTTTTTTTGCAGAATTTTCATTTTTTTTAGAATCATTTTTACACTAATGAATCACTCCATAACAATTTTTTTTTTATCAGTTAGAAAACGTTAAAATTCCACTTTTTCCAACTTGTCTTGGCGCCCCCCATTGAGTGTTTATTACGCCACTTCGAAATATCAATATATCACCGGTGTGTTGCATTTTCGCCCACCAAAACAATTCACACGCGGAACGCCGAGGAGTAATAAGTCAAGCTCGAGTTTCGGCGAAAACTGTCGAGGTTGTTCAGAATAAATTCCCTAAAATATAAAAATTAAAATTAATTTTTTTTTTTTTTAAATTCTATTTTTCGTTTGCCTCGTTTTTTCGGCCATTTCGTCGGGCGACCAGCGAGAGTTGTAGGGATAGTCCTCGTATTTCGTGAAACACGGTTGGCCGTTGTTGCGGGACAACGTGTAGATGGACTGTAACATTATTGTGGGTTTGTCTTCGGGGAAATATTGCGGAAGGTTAACTGGAAGATTGAAATGATTTTGAATTTTTTTGGGTTTTTTTTGGGTATTTTGGGTTTTTTTTACTGTGAACTATGAAGAAAAATTCGTCCTTTTCGAATAAAAAGGAGATTTTGGTGAATAATTCCATGTCGAATTCGAGTAGTGAGCTTTTGGAAAGGAAAAATATGGATTTTATTGAAAAGGTTTGGATGTAATTCGTGGTTTGTTTAAGTTGGGTGAAATAATGGCGTAGTAATTGTACTATTGTGTGGGTGTGTGTATCAGAATTAATTGGATTTGGCCAAATGTGCTGTCGGGGTTTATGGAAATTTTCAAATTTTCTCAAAGTTTGGTTGAATTTTTGTTTTTTTTGTATATTTTTTTTGAAATTTAGTGCAAATTTTCTGAAACTTAAAGAATTTGATAAAATTCAATCAAATTTGATGAAATTCAATTCAAATTGTTGAAATTCAATTCAAATTTGATAAAATTTGAATTTAATTTGTTAAAATTCAGTCAAAATTGATGAAATTTGTTAAAATTCAATCAAAATTGATGAAATTTGCATGAAATTTGAATGAAATTTGATAAAATTTGATAAAATGTGAATGAAATTTGATGAAATTTGTTGAAATTTGTTGAAATTCAATTCAAATTTGATGAAATTTGATGAAATTTGTTGAAATTCAATTCAAATTTGATGAAATTTGATGAAATTTGTTGAAATTCAATTCAAATTTGATGAAATTTGATGAAATTTGTTGAAATTCAATTCAAATTTGATGAAATTTGAATTAAATTTGTTAAAATTCAGTCAAATTTGATAAATTTTGATGAAATTTGAATGATTTTTGATGAAATTTAAATGAAATTTGATAAAATTTGAATGGAATTTGATGAAATTTGAATGAAATTTGATGAAATGCAATTCAAATTTGATGAAATTTGAATTTAATTTGTTAAAATTCAATCAAAATTGATGAAAATTGCATGAAATTTGTTAAAATTCAATTCAATTGGTTAAAATTCAATTCAATTGGTTAAAATTCAATTCAATTGGTTAAAATTCAATTCAATTGGTTAAAATTCAATTCAATTGGTTAAAATTCAATTCAATTGGTTAAAATTCAATCAAAATTGATGAAATTTGTTAAAATTCAATCAAATTTGATGAAATTTGAATGAAATTTGAATGAAATTCAATGAAATCCAACACAAATTTGTCAAATTTGTTGAAAACCACTTCAGAACAATCCAAAACTCCCCAAACTCATAAACCAATCGACACGCCATCAAATCAAAACATACGATCCAAAATGCGACAGAAAAGCCGACGTGTACTCCTTCCTTCGTTCGTACCCCAACTCAACTTGCGCAATCTAAAACAAACAAACAAACAAATAAACAAATAAAATCAGTTCTCAAACGCAGACTTCAAAAAATGTACAACTTTATTTTGAATTAATTCTTGCACGTTTGGCACATATTCCATCAGACAACTCCCAGCTGGATAGTTCGGAATCCGCAAATTCGTGGAACCACCGAAAGCGCTGAAAAACAAACTAAATAAATAAATTAAATTTAAATTAAATTCAACCATCCGTGAATTACTTCTCTACGCGCGGCGACAGAAATATCTGCGGCGAAATCTTGTTCATATCTCGCAAATTAAACACGATTAACAGAACGATGGAATCTTCGCCCGGATTTCCCTTGAAAAGGTAAAAATGTGTGAGTGGACGCCTGGACGGGAGAAAGTTTGAAGTTTTTCAGTTACGTTTAAGTAGACCGGAGGGATTTTCGACAAATCGACTGGAAGACGAACCAGGAAATTAACAGTTCCTGATTTTGACTGAAAATGTTCAATTATATTCAATTAAAAATCGATTTTCATCATTTAAAATCGATTTTCATCGTTTAAAATCGATTTTCATCGTTTAAAATCGATTTTCATCGTTTAAAATCGATTTTCATCGTTTAAAATCGATTTTCATCGTTTAAAATCGATTTTCATCGTTTAAAATCGATTTTCATCGTTTAAAATCGATTTTCATCGTTTAAAATCGATTTTCATCGTTTAAAATCGATTTTCATCGTTTAAAATCGATTTTCATCGTTTAAAATCGATTTTCATCGTTTAAAATCGATTTTCATCGTTTAAAATCGATTTTCATCGTTTAAAATCGATTTTCATCGTTTAAAATCGATTTTCATCAATTAAATTATTAAAAATCGATTTTCATCATTTAAAATCGATTTTCATCATTTAAAATCGATTTTCATCATTTAAAATCGATTTTCATCAATTAAAATCGATTTTTATCAATTAAAATCAATTTTCATCATTTAAAATCGATTTTCATCATTTAAAATCAATTTTAATCAATTAAAATCGATTTTCATAATTTAAAATCGATTTTTATCATTTAAAATCGATTAAAAACCAATTTTTAATTATTTAAAATCGATTTTCTTCATCAAAATTGAATAAAAACCGAATTTCAATCATTTAAAATCGATTTTCATCATCAAAATTGAAGAAGAACCAATTTTCATCATTTAAAATCAATTTCAATCGATAACAATCAAGTTTAATTGTTGAAAACCGATTTAAATCGACTATTTATCGTTAAAAATCAATTTAAATCGACTATTTATCATTGAAAACCGATTTGAATCGACTATTTAAAGTTAAAAACCGATTTGAATCGACTATTTATCGTTAAAAACCAATTTAAATCGACCATTTATTGTTGAAAATCGATTTTAATTGCACGAAACCAATTTAAATCGACCATTTATCGTTGAAAATCAATTTTAATTGCACGAAACCAACTTTTCTCAATTGCACAACTTCGATGTCGTCTTTCGTGAAATTTGTGTTGTTGAGCAACGAATCGTATTCAAATTTCAGCCTCTCGTGTTTGTCTAATAAATCAACTTGATGTTCTCGATAAGCGTCCACTAATTGTTCAACAAGTTGAACCAACATGTCGGGATTGTCTTTGCTCCAATTCATCAACGCCTGCAAAAATTCATATGTTTATATCCTGAAAATCATTCGCAGTCAGAGGCGGGATGCAGCACAAACACGAACTTTCATTAAATCAAACGACCGACAAATGCATTTTAAAAGCAAAAAATAGGCCTTTTCACACAAAATTTCGTCATAAAAAATGTATCTTTTGATCTAAAATACGAATTTTGATTTAAAAATGTATTTTTTGGGTCTAAAAGGGTCTATTTTTGGTATAAAATTGCATTTTTAGGTTTAAATAGTTCGTTTTATACATAAAAAAATATTTTTTGATCAAAATAATCGATTTTCGCTTTGGAAATGCATTTTTTGGTCTAAAATGTGTCTGAAATGGTCTATTTTTGCTTTAAAATTGCATTTTTGGTTTAAATAGTTCGTTTTATATACATAAAAAATTAATTTATGGTTTGTAAATGTCTGTTTTTGTGTCTAATAAGTTATTTAACACAAAAGTTTGGTCTAAAAATGTCTGCTTCGGCTTCTAATAAGTGATTAGACACGAAAACAGACATTTTTAGATAAAAAAAATTATTTTTTTTGGGTATAAAACGAACTATTTAGACCTAAAAATGTATTTTTAAAGCAAAAATAGACTTTTATAGACCAAAAAAATGCATTTTTAAAGCAAAAAAAAACCTTATAGATCAAAAAAGCATTTTTTTGTGTTGAAATATACTTAAAAAACGCAAAAACGGACCTTTTCAGACCAAAAAATTATTATTTAGACCCAAAAATGCCCCAAAAAATCTAAAAAATGCCGGTTTTAAGCTAAAAAAACAAAATAATTCGTCTGTGCTTTGCCCGCCTCTATTTCCATCATCCAAAACACACTCCAAGTTTCATCGGATCGGGAACGAACTGTTTGTCGTCGAATATGAAATCTGGCGGATGGTTTGGACTGTTTCCAAGAAATATAACATCCCCTAAAACAAAAATTTTATTATCACAAAAAAATATTTATTTATTTATTTTATTTTATTTATTTATTTTTACATTCCAGAGAAATTCCTGCGTACGGCAACGTCAATTTAAATCGGTCGCCGTTCGGTTTCTTCGAATTGGACGCACAACTGAAACGAACAAACGAATTTTATTATTTTTAATTATTTGTTTTTATTTTTGTTATTCGAACCCGGTGCGAATGTCCGATATTCGAACACTTCCCGAGCAAATACCGATCCACGCTTTTTTGATCAACGAAGAAACGAAAGGGTAAATTGCGGGTGTTATTTCATCGCGTAAACCCATTTTCCAAATTATTTGATGCTGAAATTTATTTTTTATCGGAGAAAAATGTTGTTTTACGCGAGAGTTTTCCAGACACAGGAAGCGGCCATATTGTGTACTCTCGTAACAAAAAAGCAGTTGAGACGATATTTAGATTGTTTGAATGTATTTTATTTATTTTGTTTTTTCTAGAAAAGAGTGGAATTTATTATTTAAAAAAATTAATGTTTTGTTTTCCAAAAGACGATTTTTTACTTAAAATATGACGTCATAAAAAAACTAAATAAATGAATTCGAATACAAGTGATGACGATGTTAGTGCAGTTCTGAGGTTTTACTAAAACCCGGTTAACCAAAGAGGCGGTTATTTTATATCTTCGGCGATTTTGAAATCATTTTATTTTACATCGACATGGCAACTCAGAAAAAGTACAAACGAGTGAAGAAAATTATGAAAGAAAGCCCGAATCCGTTGTTTGAGAAATGGGTGCAGGAGTGGTACGACGAAGCGGCCACCAAAGGATGGAAAAGTCAATACAACTACAAAAAGGCGCTGCAAACGTTGAAAAAGTACCCGCTGCCTTTAAATTCCGGCAAAGAAGCTCAAGTATTGGAGAATTTCGGTACGAAATTGCCAATTCCACCTCCACAATTCCAAAATTTCGTCTGAAATTTAAAAAAAAATGAATTTTTTCGTTTTTAGGCGTCAAAATCTGCCAAATGCTCGACGACAAACTCAAAGAATTCGTGAAAAACGGAGGTAAATCATTGAGTTTTATAGTTTAAATCGTTTTTGTAATTTTATTTTACATTTTAGGTGATTTGCCGACCGAATTAAACGGAGATAGATCGAAGAGTTCGGCGATAAATGGGGATTCGTCGAGTGATGAAACGTGCGAATCGCAAGGACAGACGAGGAAAACCGCTCGCAAACGGGAATATGTGCCGGTGGTTCGATCAGGACCGTACGCTTTACTCGTTTCATTGTATAAAAATCATGAGGTAGAGGAAAGAATTCAGATTGAATGCATATTTTTCACTGAACGGTGAATTTATATACCCAAAAATTGCAATTTTATCGCTGAAAATGCAATTTTATTGGTGAAAATGCAATTTTATTGGTGAAAATGCAATTTTATTGGTGAAAATGCAATTTTATTGGTGAAAATGCAAGTTTGTCGGTGAAAATGCAATTTTATCGGTGAAAATGCATTGAAATGTGCAATTTTATCGCTGAAAATGCAATTTTATCACTGAAAATGCATTGAAATGTGCAATTTTATCGCTGAAAATGCATTGATATGCTTAGAATGTGCAATTTTATCGCTGAAAATGCAATTTTATCGCTGAAAATGCAATTTTATTGCTGAAAATGCAATTTTATCGCTGTAAATGCAATTTTATCGCTAAAAATGCAATTTTATCACTGAAAATGCAATTTTATCGCTAAAAATTCAATTTTATTGCTGAAAATGCAATTTTATCGCTGTAAATGCAATTTTATCGCTGAAAATGCAATTTTATCGCTGAAAATGCAATTTTATCGCTGAAAATGCATTGATATGCTTAAAATGTGCAATTTTAACGCCGAAAATACATTCACAAGCTTAAAAACTGCATTTTTGTTGCTAAAAATGCATTTCCACGCATTAAATCTGCATTATTATTATTATTTTCAGTTAAACGGTGCAAACGCTTGCATGAAAAAAGGCGATCTAATGGATGCGGCGCAACCGTTATCGGACAAATCGTTTCGCGTGGTTAACACAATAAACCAAAACATTTTTGCCGTTCACGCATTTAATTTTTCGTTAAATTTCAGCCCGAACCCGGCTGCTACTACACCGCTTGGTCGTCGATGGGAGTGTTGATCAAAAAGTGTCTCATCGTCAAAGAAAGCAGCCCCGCCAAGTATTAAATCAAATCTAAGATACAAAACAATTCTTTCACGTAATAATTTCCTTTTACCAGATATTCGCTCACGGAGTCCGGCAAACACCTAGCGGCGAAAATTCTAAACGCCGAAAACCGAAAAACGAGCGAAATAAACGAGAATTCGCGTGAAATGAACGTAAATTCGCGAGAAATAAACGTGAATTCGCGAGAAATGAACGTAAATTCGCAGTCATCGTCGAGTTCAAGTCGTTTAATTTCAACTCAATCATCGACATCATCGAAAAATAGTGAAAATCGGTCGAATCGATTAAATATTTGGTTGGAAATCGATTTTTTTTAAATTATTTGTTCGATTTTTAGGTTTACTTACTGTTACGTGACGGATGGCGGCGAGGAAGTTCGGGAAAAGGACAAAGCTGCGATTTCCGTCGATGGTGAGTCGAATGGGTTGTTGGTGTTGGTTTTTATTGATTATGTTTTGGTTTTTTAGCTGATATGATTGGATTTTTGGTAAAATGTGGGAAGGAAACTTTGCTCTCGTCCGGACGTTGTTTTAAGATGGATAAATCGCGGCCAGCGGCGGATGATTTCGTTTATGCCTTTTTACACAATAATTATGCGGATGAAATTATTGATGAAGAGGATTTTTTGAACAAAAGTATAATTTTTATTTATAGATTTGATGGATTTTATGCATTTTGGGGACTGAGGACACTTTTTCAGAACCAAAAATGCATTTTTAGATGTTGAATTATAAACCCATGTTAATATAAACCCATGACAAACAAAATGTTTTTTTTTTCATGCAGAAATACAGAAAACTGAATTTTAATTTAAAAAAAGTTATGCATTTTTACGAGAAGACGAAAAAGTGCAAAAAGCTGAATTCATACACAAAAAATGCAAAAAAATGAATTTATACATAAAAAAATGCAAAAAGCTGAATTCATACACAAAAAATGCAAAAAAATGAATTTATACATAAAAAAATGCAAAAAATGAATTTTTTCATGCAAAAATGCAAAAAACTAAATTTTTCCATGCAAAAATGCAAAAAACTGAATTTTTCCATGCAAAAAACTGAAATTTTCGATGCAAAAATGCACAAAACTGAATTTTTCCATGCAAAAATGCAAATAAAAGAATTTTTCCATGCAAAAATGCAAATAAAAGAATTTTTCCATGCAAAAATGCAAAAAACTAAATTTTTCCATGTAAAAATGCAAGAAACTGAATTTTTCCATGCAAAAATGCAAAAAACTGAATTTTTCCATGCAAAAATGCAAAAATGTGAATTAATACACAAAAAAAAAATCATTTTTTCATGCAAAAATGCAAAAATTTGAATTAATACACAAAAAAAACATTATTTTTCCATGCAAAAATGGAAAAATTTGAATTAATACACAAAAAAAAAATCATTTTTCCATGCAAAAATGCAAAAATTTGAATTAATACACAAAAAAAAATCATTTTTCCATGCAAAAATGCAAAAATTTGAATTAATACACAAAAAAAACATTATTTTTCCATGCAAAAATGGAAAAATTTGAATTAATACACAAAAAAAAAATCATTTTTCCATGCAAAAATGCAAAAATTTGAATTAATACACAAAAAAAACATTATTTTTCCATGCAAAAATGGAAAAATTTGAATTAATACACAAAAAAAAAATCATTTTTCCATGCAAAAATGCAATAATTTGAATTAATACATAAAAAAAAACATTTTTCCATGCAAAAATGCAAAAATTTGAATTAATACACCCAAAAAATGCATTTTTTTTTATGCAAAATGCGTTTTTTGATGCAAAATGGATTTCTTTCCTCATGCTTAAAATACATTTAATATATTGTTTCAGTATCGAATAGTCAATCATCGGATTTTTCATTGTCGAACCAGTTTTGTTTACGTCCCGATCAATACGACATCGTCTTGTGCGTCGACAATTGTGAAACGGCGAGCGGGTGCGTTGGAATTGACGTTTGACGTTAATAACACCGCTAAACTAACATTTCGTTTTTCTAGGGAACCCAACAGTCGTCGATTGATGGTCCAAAACGATCTGCGCAAAAATGGCGTCACGTTTGACATTCGCAAACTACACGTGGGCGATTACGCGTGGATCGCGCGAGAAAAAGTGGCTTTGGTGCCCGGGCAGTTGCGGTTGCCGCGAGGGCGGGAGTTGGTGTTGGATTACGTCGTCGAGCGCAAACGAATGGACGATTTGGCCGGGAGTATTAAAGATGGCCGTTTTCACGAACAGAAAGTAGTTTGTTTGGGTTGGTTGTGGTTTGTTGGGGGTTGATTTTTGGTTTTGTTTTTTTAGTTTCGGTTGAAAGAGTGCGGATTGCGTCATCCGATTTATTTGGTGGAGGATTTTGGAGCGACTTCGTTGCCGGAATCCACTTTGATTCAAGCTGTCAGCAATACGCAGGTAAGTGGGGAAATTGGTTACTTGGAAAATGAATTTTTTTTAATTTTTTGATCGGGAAAATGAATTTTTGATCGGAAAAATGAATTTTTGATCGGAAAAATGAATTTCTGACATCGGAAAATCAATTTTTGATTGGAAAAATGATTTTTTTTATCGGAAAAATGAATTTTTTGATTGGAAAAATGAATTTTTTTATCGGAAAAATGAATTTTTTGATTGGAAAAATGAATTTTTTGATTGGAAAAATGAATTTTTTGATTGGAAAAATGAATTTTTTGATTGGAAAAATGAATTTTTTGATTGGAAAAATGAATTTTTTGATTGGAAAAATGAATTTTTTGATTGGAAAAATGAATTTTTTGATTGGAAAAATGAATTTTTTGATTGGAAAAATGAATTTTTTGATTGGAAAAATGAATTTTTTGATTGGAAAAATGAATTTTTTGATTGGAAAAATGAATTTTTTGATTGGAAAAATGAATTTTTTGATTGGAAAAATGAATTTTTTGATTGGAAAAATGAATTTTTTGATTGGAAAAATGAATTTTTTGATTGGAAAAATGAATTTTTTGATTGGAAAAATGAATTTTTTGATTGGAAAAATGAATTTTTTGATTGGAAAAATGAATTTTTTGATTGGAAAAATGAATTTTTTGATTGGAAAAATGAATTTTTTGATTGGAAAAATGAATTTTTTGATTGGAAAAATGAATTTTTTGATTGGAAAAATGAATTTTTTGATTGGAAAAATGAATTTTTTGATTGGAAAAATGAATTTTTTGATTGGAAAAATGAATTTTTTGATTGGAAAAATGAATTTTTTGATTGGAAAAATGAATTTTTTGATTGGAAAAATGAATTTTTTGATTGGAAAAATGAATTTTTTGATTGGAAAAATGAATTTTTTGATTGGAAAAATGAATTTTTTGATTGGAAAAATGAATTTTTTGATTGGAAAAATGAATTTTTTGATTGGAAAAATGAATTTTTTGATTGGAAAAATGAATTTTTTGATTGGAAAAATGAATTTTTTGATTGGAAAAATGAATTTTTTGATTGGAAAAATGAATTTTTTGATTGGAAAAATGAATTTTTTGATTGGAAAAATGAATTTTTTGATTGGAAAAATGAATTTTTTGATTGGAAAAATGAATTTTTTGATTGGAAAAATGAATTTTTTGATTGGAAAAATGAATTTTTTGATTGGAAAAATGAATTTTTTGATTGGAAAAATGAATTTTTTGATTGGAAAAATGAATTTTTTGATTGGAAAAATGAATTTTTTGATTGGAAAAATGAATTTTTTGATTGGAAAAATGAATTTTTTGATTGGAAAAATGAATTTTTTGATTGGAAAAATGAATTTTTTGATTGGAAAAATGAATTTTTTGATTGGAAAAATGAATTTTTTGATTGGAAAAATGAATTTTTTGATTGGAAAAATGAATTTTTTGATTGGAAAAATGAATTTTTTGATTGGAAAAATGAATTTTTTGATTGGAAAAATGAATTTTTTGATTGGAAAAATGAATTTTTTGATTGGAAAAATGAATTTTTTGATTGGAAAAATGAATTTTTTGATTGGAAAAATGAATTTTTTGATTGGAAAAATGAATTTTTTGATTGGAAAAATGAATTTTTTGATTGGAAAAATGAATTTTTTGATCGGAAAAATGAATTTTTTGATCGAAAAAATATTTTTTTTTTTCGGGAAATGAATTTCTGACATCGGATAAATTAATTTCTGATCGAAAAAATGAATTGTTAATCGGAAAAATGAATTTTTGATCGGAAAAATCATTTTTTTGATCGGAAAATGAATTTTTGATTGGAAAATAATCGGAAAATTAATTTTTTATCAGAAAATGAATTTTTGATTGAAAAATAAATTTTTGTTTGGAAAATTGATTTTTTTGATTGGAAAAATCAATTTTTTGATTGGAAAAATGAATTTTTTGATTGGAAAAATGAATTTTTTGATTGGAAAAATGAATTTTTTGATTGGAAAAATGAATTTTTTGATTGGAAAAATGAATTTTTTGATTGGAAAAATGAATTTTTTGATTGGAAAAATGAATTTTTTGATTGGAAAAATGAATTTTTTGATTGGAAAAATGAATTTTTTGATTGGAAAAATGAATTTTTTGATTGGAAAAATGAATTTTTTGATTGGAAAAATGAATTTTTTGATTGGAAAAATGAATTTTTTGATTGGAAAAATGAATTTTTTGATCGAAAAAATATTTTTTTTGATCGAAAAAATATTTTTTTTGATCGAAAAAATATTTTTTTTTTTCGGGAAATGAATTTCTGACATCGGATAAATTAATTTCTGATCGAAAAAATGATTTTCTGATCGGAAAAATGAATATTTGATCGGAAAAATGATTTTTTGATCGGAAAATGTATTTCTGACATCGGAAAAATGATTTTTTGATCGGAAAAATTGATTATTTTTCTCAAAATATTATATTCTTTTTAAATTAAATTAATTTTTTTGACAGGTTATTGACGGTTTCCTAATCAAACAAACGAAAAACGTATCTGAATCGGTCACTTTCCTCACAATCATGACCCGCTACCTCCAAAGTTTATACTCCGTAAGAAATGCACAATTTAACTCACCATCCAAAAAATAACAAAAAATAACAAAATCCATTCAGACTAAAACTCTGAAAAGTTGTTCCAAGGAAATGGCAGCAACCAAACCCATCACATCAAACTTATTCATGACCTTCGAAGAATTCAACACTTCATCCATGAAAAATAAGGTGAAAATTAAAAATTATTAACAAAATGAACGATTTTAATTTCCATTGGTTTACACAGGACCTGACCGTTCGTGACGTATTCGTCAAACAACTTTTACAGTTACAGGGCCTTTCTATTGACAAAGCCGTAGCAATCATCGAGAAATATTCTACTCCATCCAGGTGTTTTATTTTTACAAATAATTGTACAATCCTCACAAATTCGACTGTAAATTAATCATTAGTTGTGGGCAGTGTTGTTTAATTAACGTTTCTGGTGCAGTTTTTACTGGTTTTTCATTTGGCATTTTATAGCGAAAACATCGATTTTATGGCTAAAAACATCGATTTTATGGCAAAAACATCGATTTTATAGCAAAAACATTGATTTTATAGCCAAAAACATCGATTTTATAGCTAAAACATTGATCTTATATCCAAAACATTGATTTTATAGCTAAAAACATCTATTTTATAGCTGAAAACATCTATTTTATAGCTAAAAACATCTATTTTATAGCTAAAAACATCTATTTTATAGCCAAAACATCGATTTTATAGCTATACACATTGATCTTATAGCAAAAACATCGATTTTATAACTAAAAACATCGATTTTATAGCGTTTTTGATGATCAGAAACAATTCAGAAAAATTCTAACTCATTTTGTAATTTTTTTTTAGTTTAATCGAAGCTTACAAGCAATGCGAGTCTGAAAAGGAAAAAGAAAATCTGCTTTCAAATTTAAAATTCGGACTAAACAAAAGGTATCGGGAAAAATAAAATGCGTAATTTTAGATTTTAATATTTAAAAAAATAAATCGAATATTCAAACAATTCCAAATTGCTTGCAGAAACGTCGGGCCTCTCATAAGCAAAACTTTTTATCGTTTTTACACACAATCATCATTGGTTTGAAGATATCGTAGGAAACAAACTATTTTTAAAATAATTAATTGATGTAAATATTTTTAGAATTAAAATAATTAAACACAAACAAACCGAAAAACAAAATCTTACAAAATGGCCACAGGAGGTGGCGCCATCTTGATTTCGTCATGTGAACTAATTTTGGGCAAATTCAAAAACGACCTAATTTCGAAAACATCAAATATCTCGAAAATCAGAAACTTCAGACAACAAAAAAATCATTTTTTGTTCCTTTTCACCGGCAGATACACGAAAAGAAAAGCGAACGAACATTTGACGGGACTCGCCTCGCATCTCGGCCGAGCTTGATGCGCCACGCGCGGCTGATGCTAACACTGATTACCGTACATCGAGATCCGCCGCGCTAACTCTCGTTTATATCAAATTAATTAACTGGCTTTAATTGAATTAATCTTGATGGCTATTTTCCCAAGATTAGATGTTAAACCAGCAATTAAATTATCTTGTCACGTCGTGTTTGCATTTTAGATCGATTACACATCGGATTTTTAACCAAACACGAGAAAGTCGATGAACCAAAATGACCTTATTTTTATTTTTATTTTTAATAATAACAAATAAAAACTCTTATGACATTTTGGACCATAGAACGACTCATGGACTAAATATATACAGCTTTTCGTAGCCAAAAATCGTGGGGAGACATCTTGCAGAAAATGCATTTTTAGGACTAAAAATGGATTTTAGACTAATGAAGTGGGTTATTTAAGGGCAAAAGTAAATTATAGACGGAATAATAATCAATATTTTAGATGAAATAATAAATCTTTTAATAATAATAAAATGTATTTATGTGTAAAAATGTATTTTTAAAGCGCAAAAATGTATTTTTTAAGCGCAAAAATGTGTTTTTTAAACGAAAAAATGGATTTTTTGTCGAAACTTTACTTTTTTAATCTAATATTCCTTTTTTTTGGTCTAAATTTTTTTTTTTTTGTATAAAATTCTTTTTTTGGTCTAAAATTCTTTTTTTTTGGTCTAAAATTCTTTTTTTTTACTAATTTTTTTTTTTTGGTCTAATATTTATTTTTTAACCTCAAAAATTCATTTTTGGACCTCAAAAATTCATTTTTGAACCTCAAAAATGAATTATTGCCCCTAAAAATTGATTTTTGCGCCAAAAATTGAATTTTTGCACCAAAAATTGAATTTTTTAAACGAAAAAAATAAATTTTAGACAAAAATTGAATTCTTAAACGCAGAAATAGTTTAAAATCCACTTTTCACTCATTTTATCTAAAAAAATAAATTCTAATTTCTTCAGAGTCCCTCCGTTACAAGCGCAGGGCCCGTGCCCCGCGCCCCGTGCCCCTTATAGCCTCAACCCGGCCCCATCCCAACTGCTCAAACCGAAATCGCGTGACTGTCGTGTCGAAAAGTATTTGAACTTGTTCGCCAAGAATGTAGCAAACCCGACTTCCGCTTGACGTATGAATAATAAGCCAACGATAATGGAATTGATATTGATTATAACCGCAAATGCAGATTAGTCGTTAAGATTCCCAGCATTTAATAGCGCGTTAATTAGCACGACACTTGAGAACAAAGGAGCCTCGTTCTCGCGCAGCCCCCGCCCGCGCCGCGCCGCGCCATTCCATTCAGCCTCGTTTTGACATTGAATTTATGGCGACTTTTATTTGAATGTCGTTCAAGCTTCGTCCCGTCGAATCTGTTAATGAGTCTGAAATTTTATTATCTCCAATCGATTTTTTCTACTCTTTCCTTATCTCTCCCACCATTTCTTTTTAATGTCTTATTTGCACTCGCTGCGCCATGACCAATTTGACAGTTTATTTCATCTTTTTGTTGCTCGTCTTATCTCCCATGATTTGTTGCCAAGTTGTGCACTTGACTGATATGCAAATTAGCCCACATCACACAGTGCAGATAAAACAAGGGCTTTTATCACGTTAGTTAATCGTGCTTTATCGTGTTGGCCCAATTGTGCGTTTACTTCTTCGGGGCTGGACTGGGAACAAATTTAGTACCGGGAAATCTGGACATGTCGGGCCGCGGGAACAATGGGAAATCTGGATAGGTTAGGCCATAACAAAGGGAAAAACCCGTCGGGCCAGTCTGGCACAGCCGATGTTTTGATCTATGGGCCAGGATAGGTCCAGAATTATCACTTGGGCTCCATTAAGCGGTCCCTACAGGGTCATTTTAAGACCTTCGTAAAGCACTTTGATTTGTAGGGGTTTGTAGGGATTTGAGTGGCCACTGCGGGTCGTAAGTGAGTACGACATGAATGTAAGGTTAAACCGACCACGTGACCCATTGGGCTCACGCCCAGTGTGTGACGGGTCGGTTGCCGGTGCGGTGTGCATTCGTGGCACCCCTGCAACGGGTAACGGGATTCCCCATACCCCTAGACAACATAATAAAGGCAAACCAACCAATATTAGGGAGTCTCCGTTATTTTACGTGAGTATGCGTCCCACACCAGAGTAATTAGTCCCCTAATTGCCCTGGCGAAGACCATAGCAGTCACAACGTGTGCCAGTCTGTCACACCAGATCAGTTTTACGTTGCGTCAACATGCCAGAAAGTTAATTTTTTATGTCACAGAATATATCTCGCAGACATTCCAAGACTGGAAAGAAATTTGTGAGGACCAGTTTTTTCTGTAGGCAAAATTTCTGTGGGCAGACTGGTTTCCTACGTAGGAAACTGCTTATGAGTACTAAGCTTTAGTGGGGAACTGTGCTCCCAGAAGTAGCTAGTTCATCAATGGGGCAAAGGGTTGCCACGTGTCTGCAGTTAAGTCTTTACAGAAAGCTTCAAGGCAACCATGTCTAAGGATGCATTTAAGCTGGAACTCTCCGGAATGCGATCTTAGTAAAACATTTGGAAATTGTTTAATACTGCGAGTGGATGCAGGGGATGCCTAAATAGCGACAGATGCACAACACTGGTTTATTGATTACTGTATTAGACCTTTATTCAGTTGTCTAGGGGTCAGATTCTTATGTCTTTTTTCATTGTTTATGATACAGCAATGTAGCATGTCTGTGACCAATAGGCTGACCGTGCAGTTAAGGTTAACTGGTCGCTTTGCCCTTGTTCATCAGAATTGGGTCCCTAATTCATTTGTTCCTCACGGTCCTGGAAATGGCATATCGACACATTCCCTAAGTATCAGCATGGTGAACAAGAGTGGAGGAAAAGCAGAAGTTGGTTCTGCCAACACCAAAGACCTGAGCCGTCAGGTGGGCCGACCGCAGTGCATGGCAGTGACAGAAGACAAGAACCAAACTGGCCCTCTGGTTGCTTTGCTGCAACTCATTTAGTTAGGGAGCAGTGACCCCTAGACAAACAATAAATGCCACAAACCTCTTCCATCGAGGTGTGCGTCCATCACTTCCGAAGTGTATTACCGCAAAGCCTGCAAGAGCTAGGTGTCTGTGCTTTTATAAGATGTTAGCGGAAAAGCCGCTACTCTAATAACAATTTCAATCGACTGCGCCAACACGACAAAAAACCACAATGCCCTAGGTGGATCCTCCATCTATCGAGCACTCTGGTGGTGAAACATTGCACGAGGCTGATGCAACTCCGGAAAAGGTGAGTCAGCAGTAAACTCCCAAAATTAATTATTGATTTGATTGCAATTATCATGAGATCATTTAATGCTCTCATGGCTGATAGATGAATGTGCACAAGTGTTTTTAAGTGGCAAATTTCCAATTGAAAATGTATTGGATTTTCATTGATCTGCATAATTTAAAGTGAAAATCAATTGATGAGGGCCCAGAGTGCATCTCAGCACATTGCAGCCTCCAAGAGCAAAACTTTTGCATCAGGTTGTAAATTCTCATTTTGCTCTTGATGAAATGTTTGCAATTTATCACGCAAATTTCTCATCTAATGCATTTTCTCTGCCCATTATTCCTATCCACTAAATGGCACTTTATTATCTTTCTTTATCTTGCCTGTGCAGGAGACCCCTATTTGCATACTTTTTCTGCCAATATGCTAAGAACCTTTGTTGGGGAAAATAATCTGTATAAATAATGTGCAGATTTTGACACCAGAAGAAACTTGAGCAATTCTTTATTCTGCACTTTTGGTTTGCGGAATACAAAACATCAGTTTTGACTTTTGGTCAAATTTTGGTTGATTGGCTCCACGTATTGTGTTGTTGAACGCGTGATATATGACATGACCTTGATCGGTCAGTGGGTTTAGTGCGTTAAAAAGAAAGACCAAAGAGCATTGTTTGTGTTATATAAGTTGTAATTAGTTGTTACGTCGCTTTGGGTTGCTTAGCGACGTCCTGTTGTTGTGCAATGGCGGCATGTATGAGCTGTGTGAATACAATGGACGATGGTAGCAGAGGATGGTTTCGATCCATCGGCCTAGTGGGAAGGTTGTTGGAAATCGTCGGATTGACGCAAACAATAATCAGCAAGGGTTAAGAGGTTAGGGGTTGTCCATAAATTACGTAACACAAATTTTTGAATTTTTAGACCCCGTCCCCCTCTGTAATAAGGTCGTAACAAAACGTCCTCTCTATTAATTATTCTATTATTAAATTAATGTTAATGTTATTTGAAGAAACTCTTATAATTTGAGTTGAGTGAAGAGTTTTCCGTGATACATTTACATCGCTCGGTCGGGGTGTAAGTCAAATCCCCCCGTCGTAACAACTCGTGACAAAGTTTTGGGATAGTGAGTGTAGAAAAATGGTTTTGCATCTTTAATGTTGAGCAATTAAATTGGATCAGTTGTCAGCTCAGTTGACATTAACAAGGTGGAATTACAAGGCTGGTTTTGGGTTGGTTTTTGGTTATTCATATTTCTGTTTGCAAATGGATCAAAGTTAATTGATTAGAATTGTGTGCTGCTAATGTGAGGGGAATGGACACAAATTCTCCAATATAATTTTTTTTTTAATATTTATATTTCAAGTTCAGTGGTATTTATGCACCAATTGTTTTGTGTAATTGCAGAACTTGATGATTGTTTTTTTTGGTATGTCTGGTAAATTGTTTGCAAAAATTGACCTCTGGGCTGAAAAATAATGCAGTTTAATGCTCAAATAATGAAAGTTTTAGGCTGACAAATGGAATTCTATTCCAAAAGAAGCATTGCTGTGGCTAAAAGTGCAATTTAGGAGCATAAAATCAAAATTTTAGGCTAAAAATAAAAGTTTTAGGCTACAAATCAAAGGTTTAGGCTTAAAAATCAAAGTTTTAGGCTTAAAAATCAAAGTTTTAGGCAAAAAAGTATAAATTCTAGGCTGAAAAATGCAATTCT
The DNA here is from genome assembly GCA_949358305.1 of Strigamia acuminata. Classification (NCBI taxonomy): domain Eukaryota; kingdom Metazoa; phylum Arthropoda; class Chilopoda; order Geophilomorpha; family Linotaeniidae; genus Strigamia; species Strigamia acuminata. The sequence continues at coordinate 4,870,225 of OX442314.1, forward strand.
AGTCTAAAAAAACATTTGTGGCAAAAAGTGCAATTTAGGAGCATAAAAATGCAAGTTTTATGCAGAAAAATCAAACTTTTAGGCTGAAAATCAAAGTTTTAGGCCAAAAAATACAAATTCAAGGCTGAAAATCAAAGTTTTAGGCCAAAAAATACAAATTTAAGGCTGAAAATCAAAGTTTTAGGCCAAAAAATACAAATTCTAGGCTGAAAAATACAATTCTAATCCAAAAAAGTATTTCTGTGGCCAAAAATGCAATTTATAAGCAAAAAATGGAGTTTCATACCCATTAGGCAAAAAAATCCATTTATAACTTAAAATTTTTATTTTTATTTTAATTAAATAAATATTTCCTCTTGCATCAAAGGAAATGCACAAAATTTTACTTAAACACATTAAATGGTCCAATTTTTTTCCCAAACAATGTTGTTTACAATTTTTGTAAAACAAAATCAATGGCATTTCTATAAATTTTCTATGAGCACAGTTCATTATTACTATTATTATTATTATTTTCCTTTTTTGTAAAAGAGGTGATAAATTATAATTTACAGTTCCATATATTAATTTTTATTATAGTTCGGACCTAATTACAGGATACGCTCGTTCTGGATTTGTTTGAGAAACAACCTTAATAGTTGAATGGCCTTTTGAATCAATAAAAACCGTTTCCATAATTGACAAGTATCCAACTCCAGCCAATGTATTTAATGACACGTTAGCATACACTCTCTTCGAGTTCCTATTAAACCAAATACCATTAAAATTACAATTGATTTTGTTGTTATGTTCCTAAAAGAAGGAATGTTACATGCAAGGAACGACTTTGATTAAGAATTGATTTTATTGAACAAACAGAGGTGTTTATATACCCAAAAATTTTCCTAATTTTCCTAAATTTTTCTAATTTATCTTAAATTTTTTAATATTTTCTAAATTTTTCAACTTTTTTCTAAATTTTTCAACTTTTTTCTAAATTTTTCAACTTTTTCCTAAATTTTCCTACTTTTTCCTGGTTTTTCTTAACTTTTTCTAAATTTTCCTAAATTTTCCTAAATTTTTCTGAATTTACCTAAATTTTCCTGAATTTTTCTGAATTTTCCTGAATTTTTCTAAATTTTTCTGAATTTCTAAATAATACATTTTTCCTAATTTTTTCTAAATTTTCCTAAATTTTCCTAAATTTTCCTAAATTTTCCTAAATTTTCCTAAATTTTCCTAAATTTTCCTAAATTTTCCTAAATTTTCCTAAATTTTCCTAATTATTCCTAATTATTCTAATTTTTCTTAAATTTTTCTAATAATTCCTAAATTTTTCAAGTTTTTCCTAATTTTTCCTACTTTTTTCTACTTTTTCTTAGTTTTCCTAATTTTCCTGAATTTTCCTGAATTTTCCCATATTTTCCTGAATTTTCCCGAATTTTCCCATATTTTCCTGAATTTTCCCAAATTTTCCCAAATTTTCTTAAATTTTCCTAAATATTTCTAATAATTTTTTCTTAAATTTTTAGAAAATATTTCTAAACAATTCATTTTTCCTAACAATTTTTTCTTAAATTTTTAAAAAAATATTCCTAAATAATTCATTTTTCCTAATTATTTTTTTAAAAATTTAGAAAATATTTCTAAAAAATTCATTTTACCAAAAACCTTCCAAAAAAAAACCCTTCCCTTAAAAACATCCAATTTCTTATTTACATTTTAGACATCTCCAGACCACTTCAGTCGACTCCCCACCTGACAACTCCAAATAAAAGAAGAAAAACACTGAAACTTACACCATGAACACTACTGGGTATTGTGAAATACACTTGCATAGCTTGACACTCAGCTTGAAAAATCACCTTTTTTATATATTTTATTCCAGATCCACCAGAAAATCCCCATGAATGGAATCTTGTTGGAATATAAATGAGAAGCATCAAGCAAATTACTCCACCAAAAATGCGAATATTAAAATTGTACCTGCATCTCTCTTGATCGATACTATGTTAACTTAAGGCTGAATTCACAAATATTTACTCCATTCCACTTAAAAAACAAAAAAAACAACAAAAAAATCCTGTTTACATCCCATGATGCATTTTTTCTTTTCTTTTTTCCATGTTCCAACGACTCCGATAGACTGCGCGAAGCCGACCGGGGATTTTTCTACAAGTGTCGCAAATTACCCACTCACAACAAATCAATGTGCTTCTCCTTTCTCTCTAATTAAACCACACATGGAAACTTAACGCAGTCATAAATTTGGCAACCACAATACCGTACTGCCTCGATTTAACGCCGGGGCGTTTATTTACTTTTCCAAGTCGACCCCTCCGGCGATTATTCAAAGCCCGGCGATTATTCGCGCCGGGCGTCTAACGAAAAAAAAAGGTTTTTTTACTGCCGCCACCCAATCATTTACGTTAAATTACCGTATATTCGTCTAAAAAACGTTTAAAACCGGCGTTTAAACAAACCCGGCGTTTATTTAAGGCCGGCGTTTATTGCCTTTTCGTTCTGAGTTTGCCCGGCGTTTAATCAGGAGCCGGCGTTTAGATACGACCGGCGTTAAATCAAGGCAGTACGGTATCATAATGGACCTCGTTTAAATCGATGATTATTCGAAAGCACAAACGGGCTTTGTCGCCGTGCCGGAGGGCCGGATTCCTGGAACGTCGCATTTGTCGAGAATGTTTTCATTAATCAAGAACAGAAATTAAATCCTACACATATTTCATTACAAATTTAATTTCACAAATTTTAACACCAGATGGACACACCGGTTGTCATTGTTGGTGGCAGCAGGGAAACCATTTTATGATTTTATTTAAATTTTGGATTTGTCTACCAAAAACACGTATAAAAACGTAAAATCAAGCGAAAGATAGTTTCCCCGAATTCCCGTAGCGATTTCGAGGCTTGTCGAACTCAAAACAAAATGGCGGCTAAGCTCGATCTAAGTGGCCGTCACGAATAATTCGTATTTAAGAAATTGTTTTTGTCTAAGGGGTTTTTATTGTTTGGTTTAGTTTCACTTAGTTTTATTTTTTCTACCGGTTCGTGCAATTCGATGTTGCAAGTTGCAATAATTTGATTTGAGATGAATTTTGATGATGAGGTGGCGGCGTGGTGGCAGTGCGCACTTTCTTTTTCTCTTCATCCACATATCGAATTTGTGGTACTTTGCAAGCGCCTTCTCTTGAATACTGACTACAAATGCCTCGCCAATATGAGATGAATAAATATTTCCCACTGCGAACTCCAACCGATCATATTTGCATTGAAAAACTGCCAAAAAAACACACCCAAAACCCCCAAATAAAACCCAAAAACAAAAACAAAGCACATCTGCATACCTAATTATGCTAAACGCGAATCTCACGCGACAATTTCTGACGTCATTAAACGGATCGATGCGAACCTCGCCCAGAGTGCAGAGTAGCGACACCCGTGGCGAAGCGCGCAAGCCGACGTAACAAGTCGCGGCTCGCTGCAGCACATCGACGGCAGCTTCCGATGATTCCGGACGATTTGCGACGAGTGCGTCCAAATGTGATGATCCGAGACGCGGTTTGATGAAACGAACCGAACCCCGAGTAGGTAAGTACGTGACATTTGCTTAATCCATCAGCGCTTTGCTCCTCGCCCACTAAACCCAACCACACGGCGCTCGCGCACGAAATCGAGGCCGATAGCGACCACGAGCACCAGCCGAAGCCGGCCAAGGCCGCGCGGCTCCCGCGATTAGGCTTAACGCCTTAAACCTCGTGTTATTCACGTTTTGTTTGTTTAATTCGCGCTTCGAAAAAAATCGGGCGGCCAAACCAGGTGAAAACACGCGCGGGGGAACTCGTGGGAGCGTCGTAGGTCGTTAGGCTTATTTGCGTTAGCCTCATTTGCGTGTTTTTAATGTTGGCAGTTAAATAGTGAAACGGCCTCTGCCGACATTAGGACGCATATTTGTGCCGACTGCGTGTAGTGTTGTCGGCGCGGCATATTTCGCCCTGTCTGTCGTGTTGTGTCGCCGGATTTATTGATCAATCATTGTAATGTGGGCAATGTATAATGAAGCGTCGTTTTAATTGACGAATTATTCAAACACGGGGCGCCCGACTCGCTCAATTATTTATTTATTCGGCCGCCATTTTGCGATTGTTGCGAACACAAAACAATAACAACAATAACAAAGATGGCGGGGTTGGAATGTCGTTTGGTCGATTTTTGGCGGATAAGACGAGATTAATCGCGATAGATTACACGGATCAATGGGCCAAGTGAGTCAGTGAGCTGAATTTCAATTGTTTTGTCAACAGTATTCGAGTCACGTGACCCGATTCAACATGTGTGATTGGCTGCATTGGGGGTCGGGTGGGGTGGGGTGGTTATTTCAATTTGTGACCACCATTTTGGTTTATTTGGAAATCTAGCGCTTCAAAACATGAGTTTTTGTGTTGGGGCCCCATTTGGGGCCCCTCTGGTGGCCACTATAAAAAGATCACTTGAATTGATGAAGTTTAGTGGCATTGTGTTGGGACCCATACAGGTGATTTGGGGCCCATACAGGTGATTTGGGGCCCATACACGTGATTCGGGGCCCTTACAGGTGATTTGGGGCCCATATAGGTGATTTGGGGCCCATACAGGTGATTTGGGGCCCATACAGGTGGTTTGGGGCCCATACAGGTGATTTGGGACCCATAGAGGTGATTTGGGGCCCATAGAGGTGATTTGGGGCCCATAGAGGTTTTTTGGGGCCCATAGAGATGATTTGGGGGGCCTCTGGTACCCACTTTGAAAAGATCTCTTTAACTGATGTAGTTTAAAAGTGTGGAATTGTGTTGGGGGCCCCATACAGGCCTTTTGGGGGCCTCTGATACCCATTATGAAAGACCTCTTTGGCGAGTAATTTTAATTGATGGATTGATGCAGTTAAAAAGTGTGGAATTGTGATTGGGTTTAGTGAAAATCCATTGTTTTAGGATGTTTACAAATTAAACACAAGCTGAATATGCAAATAGGGTGGTGTGCAACATACTTGTTGTTGTGCCTCAGCAGAATCTGATTAAGTGGGCAAAAGGCGGATGAACGGTGAGTTTCGGCAAGGGTTTCGATAGTGGTCTGGTTTGTCGAACTGCACTTGCACTTACCGTGGAGATGGTCAAGCTTGTTGCACACAAAGGAAATAAAGCGGCGATATTTCGGTACCGTGTTGTAAATTACTTTTGTTAGTGAGTTTGGTTATTGTTTACTTGCTTGATTTTAACGTTATTTTTGGTGCATATTATATGCGCATATAACGAAATTTATTTTGCATATATATCTGGGGTCTAGTTATTAGGCTTAATGTCGGGCTTAGGTCTAGCTGCGTTCGAAAATAAAAATAACAATTTTAGTTTAAGTGTATTTTAAGTTTTAACGCGGGTTTGAACAGGAAATGATGTCATTTTTGGTTTAAAATTGAAGTAAAACACAAAATATTTTAGTTAAGTAACGACGATAGTTGGGAAATGATGCGCAGTATGAATTTGGCATCAAGATACCAAATAGGAACTGTCGGTGTTGCTTTCGCAGGAAATCCGCCGATATGGAAACTAGGCTTTACTCTAAAATCTACGGACCACTGCGCAGGGGTCGACAAACACCGGTCGCCATGGCGCCTGACAATTTATACCTGGCGCCTGAATTTCTTAGCTCGCATTTACAAAATAGATACGCCGGCTCCTGAGAAAAAAGGACCAGCTCCTGAATTGTTTTTAGTTTTGTCGATCTTCGCTATAACAGTAAAATTGGTTCTTCTTCTATGGCCAATCCCTCCCTTGTCCAGACACTAATTTAGTGACTTCCCCTGGTGTCAGTTTTTGGCGAAGTCCTCAGTTTTCCGAACGCAAGCATCCGTACAAGATAAGTGTCTTAGAAAAAATGCAAAACTTTATACGTATCGTTAAAAAAAAGACACAATTTTTAATTTTTTCCCGGAAAATTGGCGATTTATGCATTTATTTCTGATTTTTGGAAATTATGCATTTATAGCCAATTTCGGCTTTTTATTGAATAAAAATAATTCCTAGCATAAAATTGGTTCTTTCGGGGATGCCCGGTTGGCCGTATGGTCAATCCCTCCCTTTTCCGGCCCGTATTTACACTTTACGCTCAAATTAAATTGTCATTATGTTGAATAAGATTTATTTGTGCATCCTGAGCCAGACTGTTTGTATATGAAGGTGTGTGGGCAAAGTTGATTCAGGACTACAGCAGCTGTCATTACTGGCGTGGCAAGATAATAGGAAGAGGGAAAGGTTAACTAGATGCTGTAGCTGCTCATGTTAGTCAATACAGCCATCAAGAGTGTTGGCCAATGCACCTTTAATAAATAGTAAGCTCTGGTGGGCAGTGCTGACAGGGCTGAATCATTACTCAATGCTGATGCCTCAGTGTTGATTTAAAAAAAATTGTTTCTCTGCTTTGATTGGTCCTTGGGCTTTTCCTGTCATTAGTTCAATTGAATCCCAACAATTCAGGACTAACTTACTGCAACACAAAACCTCATCATCTTGAAATTGATCTTGATACTCTTTGACTTCTATTTGTGGGACCGAGAGGAAAATTCGTTGAAATAACACATCGAAAGCCGAAAGCTGTGACGGCAGCCACCTGCCCAAAAGATGGGTGATTAGCCTTTTATTTGGGCACCTTTAGTCGTAGGTACATTTGAAATTCGTTTAGGCTAAGCATTTGATGATTTTATTATGAGTTTCTATGATGACATTTATGTATGAGCACCACTTGGCGCACTGTGTTAATGCTGTAATTTTACGGAACCACTTCCGGTTTTACGCTAACGCGTCCCTTTTCTTCAAATTCACTTAAATTTTTCGATATTCATTAGATTTGATCGAAGAAGGACCGGATTAAAATTTGGGGTGTTTTAATCGTTCGGTATCGATGACTAAGCCTGCTATTTTTGCGGAATTAAAACAGTGAAATTGTGGGTGGAAAGCGGCATTAAAAAACGGCATTTTGCGGACTTATGGCGGACCTATTGCGGGCTCATCCGGAAAATTTTTGACCAAAATTTCAAGGTTTTAAAGGAAATTTGAAGTTTTTACAGGAAATTTGAAGTTTTTAAAGGAAATTTGAAGTTTTTAAAGGAAATTTGAAGTTTTTAAAGGAAATTTGAAGTTTTTAAAGGAAATTTGAAGTTTTTAAAGGAAATTTGAAGTTTTTAAAGGAAATTTGAAGTTTTTAAAGGAAATTTGAAGTTTTTAAAGGAAATTTGAAGTTTTTAAAGGAAATTTGAAGTTTTTAAAGGAAATTTGAAGTTTTTAAAGGAAATTTGAAGTTTTTAAAGGAAATTTGAAGTTTTTAAAGGAAATTTGAAGTTTTTAAATAACTTATTATGTGATACGGTATCATGCAATACGCACGTTCACTCGATTTTTGTAACAAACCCCCCAAAATTGGCAAATTGCGGATTTTCCGCAAATTGCGGCATTACGGTCCGATTGCGGCAATTGCGGACTAAAAAATACCTCTAATTTCAAAAATTTTGTTGTCAAAATGCTCTATTTGCATTATCCACACTTATGACACCATTTAGGAGAAGTTTTATTTTTCGCAAAAATAGCAGCTTTATCGATGTCGATAGTTTCCGGACAATGGATCTGTTTAAAATTGAAGTAAAACTCAAAATATTTTAGTTTTTGAATGCAGCTACTGATTTCAATATACAACCTAATGCACAAAAGTTGGCAATACGGTGTACGGTGCTTCCATTAATCGTGTTTTATGTTATAAATATTAAATTATCGGAAAAGCCGCAGAAGACGGGAGAAAAAGACGAGCAAAATCCTTGAATAACGGAAAAAGTTGTTTTAGAAATTGTTTGCGAAAGATTACTTTTGCCGTAGGTCATAAAAAGGGAATTGTTGAATGCATATACATTTCAGGATTTGATATATGTGCACAATATGGGTATGTTGTGTCGTAAAATTAGAAAAGAAAAGTTAAAAAAATTGTGCTCCGGCATTGGTGAATTTGGCGACGAGTTGAATTTGCAATGACACGGCTGATTCAATAGCTGTCATTCACAGATCGCGGCGCTGCTAGTTGTGAGCGCCTGCATGTGAATGTTGGAAAAGAAATCTCCAACTTTCATTGGCTTTTGCGTTTTCTTCGGTCGATGCTATTTCAAATGCGTTTGCAGGTATCGCTTTCTTTCGCCGGTCTTCTTTCCGGTCACCGCTATCGGAGCGATAAGATAACAATTGTCCAATTTTACTCGATCACGCGCGAGTCTCGTTTGAAAATCCATAGAAATAAAGTCGCCAGAGGATTAAGGAGTCGCTCAAAACATTTGTGGGCAGCGACAATTTGATTGGCTCAAATGGTCATGCGATTGACCTAGGTCAATCGGATTGCTCAAAGACAAATTTTGTCGATAGTTGTGTAGCAGCCACTTGATTGGACCTAACTATATAAGGACTTCGTCGACGGATGTCATTTAGTGTCGACAAGTTGTGTTTACACCATTTGGGGCTTCTGGGCGTAGTGAGACTTCGGGGACCTAATTCTACAGTTTAGTATAAAAGCTAAATACCTTAATAAATATGTAAGGTTTTTAATTTATAGATGAAGTAATAATCGTAAACAGAGGGTTAATTTTTGTATTTTTGCAAAGTAGAAACAACATTCATACATATTTTTATAAATTTGAGGCTATTAAAAATCGGAGACCAAATACAATTGTGCCAAGTAGCGCGTATTCAAATGGACATAACTTCTGGCCCATTTAAGTTAAAAAATTTTTTTTTAAATAAAGCCCAATGTTTGTTCTTTAAGCTACATTTATTTGGTTTGATTAGAAGCATTTTTTAGGGTTTGAATTTCACCATTTTATTTTTTGCAACATTAAAAAATACATGCTGCCCAATACACATGGGTGCGGGTAGTCTCGTATAAATATGTTGCTTTTCTGGAGAAAAGTTCTTTGTGAACTGTATTCAGTGTTGTTAAGTTTTATGGCGAATGAGAAAAGGTTTGTTCGATAACTTGAAATCAGTAGAGCAAAATCTCTATGAAGATACTGGATGGATAGAACCTTGAGGGGTGCAGAGCTGCAGACTTGCAGGGCCCAAAATATTTCTATGGGTTTTTAATAAAAAGCTTAATTTTCCATCGCCTAATATTTTTTTTATTATTAAAAAAATTTGACAGAGCTTATCGACATTTGTTGCCGGAAATAAGGATGTTTGGTAAATGCAAGGAATGGGTATTAGTGTCAACTGTCATTCCATTATGAAGTCAAGCAGAATACTTGTACAGGTTAAATGTCACAGTATTACATTCTGATCAAGTTTGAATGGTTTGAATATGCAACAAAAGAAATGAAAATGAAAATGAAAGAAAAAGTTAAATCTGAGGTTCTTCGACTGAAGGAAATTTCTAGACTTCAGTTGGAAGTTTTTGACAGCTGCATAACCTAAACCTGCACCATTCTTTCAGGGTGCAGTTAGGATAGGTTAAGTGAGGTTAGGAGCGGTACCTTTCTGAATAATCGCTTTCCACATTTTGTCACTGCGCATGCGCAGTTGTTTTGCACCACCTGTTGGCGATATATCTTACACTTAATACTTCAAAAAACGAGCACAAACCAGTGCTGGATTGTGAAATTTTTTTTCATTTTCTATGACTCGACCTATCCAGATTTGTCGGTACTAAATTTGGGATCTCCATCATTTTAGCGACGCTCATTTTAGCGAAAAAGTCCCATTTTAGCGAACATGTCATTTTAGCGACACAAAAACCTAGGTTTAATTCCTAAGAAGGGCTAACAAGGGGGGGCTGCGCCCCCCCTTGACCCCCCGCGAACCTAACCTTACTGGTTTTTTTATGAAAACCACTTTTTTATCGTGTAGCGTCGCTAAAATCTTGGTTTTTGTGTCGCTAAAATGACAGTTCGCTAAAATGGGAGTTTTTGGCTAAAATGAGCGTCGCTAAAATGACGCTAACCGCTAAATTTGTTCCTCAAGCTTCGGCTTTTGGAGGTGTCAGAGACGGCAAAAACCCTATAGCCGGTTTCTTAGTGAACTTTTCGATGTCCTACGGAGCTCAATTTTCGCTTACAGCGGAAACTCGGTTTCATCTCTTTTCTATCTTTTGGCGATTTTCTGCAATGGCAATAGGGTGATACCTTGCAGAGATGAACATTGGCGAAAAAACTCTACCCGTTACGCGCCCGTTACCCGTCGCCCATTAAATTTTCTTACCCTACCCTACCTTACCCGTGCCCGTACAGACCCTACCCTATCGTACCCTACCTAACCCGATCGCAATTACGTCACGTGTTTGTGCTTTTGCGAATGAAGCATCGATCGCAAAAACATTAGATCATCCAACTTGGATGGGTCCAGCTGGTTTCGCTTCTTGGTCAGAATATTGCCGGCGTCAGAAAAATTGCATTCCGACTTTGCGCTGGACGCTGGAATGCACAAAATTGATCGCACGGCTCTGGAGAGGATGGGAAAGAAGGTCTGTTGCGTCTTCCACCAGTATAACAGACCGTGTTCTTTGATCACGATCCTATCATTGTCCTTGCAAACGTTTACGAAATAATGGTTCAGTTCAGATTGAACCCGCTCTGCATCGATTGCGACTGCGGAATGGTTCTCCGGCTGTTCGTTGATTCCATCGCTGACGTCGTCATCGTCGCTGAACTCCGCTAACGGGCGGCGACATGGCACGTGCTGTGTCTTTGCCTTCTTGGGAGTAGGACGGATGTCTTGTGGGGTCAGCTCCGCCGGATGGGGTAAATGATCCATCATTAATGCCCGTAATTGTTCCTTGGCGTCGTCGATCTGGTCATCTGTCAGGCCAAATTTGGCCAAACGGCGCTTGCTTCGCGTACGTTTTTTTAGTCGTGTAACACGACTAAAAAAACGTACCAGAACTTCTGGTGCAAACAAGGTATTACCTTTTTTGCACCAGAAGTTTTGGCCTGATATTGGCTTAAAAAGTTCAGACTAGAGCGTTCGCACCAAAGAGCAAAAATCCACATATCTAAGCTAGCATGCAGCCAATAGACAATCAACTGACCATGTTACGCACAGAATTGACCTTGGCAGTTATCTAGTTCTTTGGCAATTATCTAGTTCACACAACTGGATTAGAATTATCTAATTTAAAAATTTTTAAACTAGATAATTTTGGGCTAGATGCGTTAGCACCAAGAACAAAACTCTGGGCAAGCCCAAACTTTCTGGTGCGAACAAGGTATTAGGCCCAAAACAAGCAACATACGTTGAACGAGCCATGAATTTCACCAACTTAAAATTTGCTGCCTTGTAGATGTAGCGTGGGATCCTCCGTAGTCTTTGTTATAAAGTTGGCACAGCCTGTTATTGATGTATTAATTATACTAAGTGCTGTAAGTTGACAGGTCAAGTGATATGAGCTTGAGTTGAGTATGTTCTTTTTCACCCTTGGTGTAGAGAGAAAGATGTTTTTTTTCCTTCTATGTGGAAAGGAAAAATCCCAAGGCAAAGTAAAGCCTTCGGTCCCCCGGGTTGGTTTTGCATATGCTGCGTTACACGGTGCTCGACAAAGACATGTTCTCTTCTCCTGAGAAAAAAAATTCCCCATGTGGTGACAAAAGGTCTTTCATTCTTTTTTTCCTTTCATCTTAAAGTCTGCACTGTCTGTATCCACCCAATTTATGCAGGCAATTAACCTATGCTGAAATCACCTAATAATACGGAAGCGAACCGCGGCAGCCAGAAGATGGACTTTTTTTATGACTCAAGTAAAATGGGTCTAAATTCTTACTTGCCTGTTATTGGCTACTCTGGTTGATAGAAATCCAGGAAGTAAGTGGGCAAGTGTGTATACAAAAGTGCAATCAAGTCAATGAAGTTTACTTCGTTGGTTTCGGCGAAATCCGAAAACAAGCCGGGAGAGTATGCAGTCATATATTATTTGTACTGTATTGTTCTATTAGTAATTAGCAGACCTAAGATAGGGAGGATTCATCTTACTGATCACTTATTGCCATTAGAGCACAGCAGTTAAGCAGCACTGGGACTGGTCAGTACATTGATGGATAACCAATGGGGAATCTCGGTTGTCTTTGTTGTGATGGATTTAAGGGAATGTGTCTATGGGAAGAATGTCTACACATTTTCTCACGTTTCAATGGCTAAACAAGTAAATATCTGTAATTCATGGAAGCATTACATCTTAGACTTCTAAACCCCTTCTACACTTTTATGTATAGAAATACATCTGTCCGTCTGTCCCTAAATAAAATACCAAAATAAAAGAAAATAATGTGGAGTTTTCGGGTTCGAGAAATGCACAGACGGGCGACAACAGAGGGCGTTCGGACGTAACACGTGCATTTTGATAAGTCCGATAAAGGTTTTGTGGTTACAGCCAATCGGAGATGACCATTGATGTAATATAATAAGTCATTTCCTGTATCAGTCTGTAATAGACGGCTAAAAGTCTAGTAAAACCAGTTTATTAATTAAACCGGAGGTCGGAAAAACACGAAAAGACCTTAGGAACCTAATACAGGTGCTAGTATGCTGAGTTCATTGCCGTTGCCCGTTTGGCTCTACCTGCTATAGTTTTTGAGATATGGATGCGGACGGACGGACGGACATGACCGTTTTAATAGACTTTCTAAACATCAGGTTTAGAAGTCTAAAATGGCTATTTTCAACGAAAAACGACCTTTTTCGACGAAAAACAACCTTTTTCGACGAAAAACAACCTTTTTCGACGAAAAACAACCTTTTTCGACGAAAAACGACCTTTTTCGACGAAAAACGACCATTTTTAGCCATTTTTCATTGCCTGATTTTTTTTTAGCTCCGGGAATACCGATTTTCCGGGAGTGCCGGTTATTTTGGTACCGGGAACCGGGAATTAAAAAAAGGTGGAAAAAAAAGAGAAACCCTAGTTGTACTGTATCTCTCTGGCAATTTGTCTCGATTGCTATTGCGGACTCTTCGGCAGACAATAATAGAAAGTAGAAACCAATGTCTGATGCTATGGAGACTGTTTATTTTGAACTCCTAAAGATCCAAAAAGCTAACGGTGGGATTGTCAGAAAAGGGCTTCTGAAAATGTCACGGCTGCTGCCGCTAAACAAAGAAAATGGCCGAACCCGGGGAGCTCACCTAACACGTCTTTACTAAATGGTCAATTGGAGATACAAGCGAAGAAAATAAAAAGAAACAAGTGGATTTAATGATCTGTGTTGGGATTACAAAGGCTCTAGTTTAATAAAAAAAAAGAAAACAGGATGCATTCTGGGCATTTGACCTAATTAATTGTTTGTTTCTTGAAGAATGGATGTGTGTGCATTTTCGATTTCGCTCGTTTCCCAGCAACACATTTGCCTCCAGAGTGGGCGAGTAAATAAGTTGAATCGCGGTTTTGTGTCAAGTAGGGGGTTTTTAAAATGAATATTTAATATTTTCTTCCACTCTTTATGGTGTTGTGTGGGATGATTATTGCCTTCCTTTTGCTCGCCCAATGACATTTACTGGCAGATTACGCCAACTGGTGGCAGTAAAAAGAGAAAATTTCATTTTTTTTAAGCGCCGAAGAGAAATGCTCTCATCTGTAACCTCGTTTAAACAAATGTGTTTTTGTTTATTCTATTTTTTTTTTTTTTTTGGGGGGGGGGATTTTTTTGAATTCCGCCATTTTTCTTTCTTGAAAGTGACAGAAGAAGTTGATTACATTTTCGTGTTTCCAATGCAACATGATTCTTAACTTTAAAAGTGGGGGTGGGGTGGGGAGGGGTTTTTCTGACTCCAAGGGTGTGCAGTTTGTTGATGAGTTCACCTGGTGGTGGGAAATTGAATTTGGATCATGTTTTTGCCATTTTGTAATGCTGTGTATTGGCAAGTTGTGAAGAGATGCAAAAGATTGTCAGGTTTGCATGCAGTCATCATTTATTTTGATGGTTTTTAGGCCTAATTGTGATAATAATGAGGGTAGATGGGTCTGGTGGGGGGTTAAGTAAGGAAATGTGATTAAAGTGAGTGGAATCATCATCATTGGATTTTTTTTTATTTTTTTTTTTATTTGGGGAAAGGAAGTGTGGAATGGGTGTGTTAAAGGGGATTGTTTAGTGAATGGGTAAACTTGACAATTTATTTAAAATATTGAATAAATATGAAGTTTTGTTTTTCTTCGGGGTGCAATATTTTTATTTTTTTTTAAAGATTGATTTTTCTTGTTTGTATGTATCTTTTTCTTTTTGTTGTATTTTTAAACATGGGAGTGTGGGAAAAAACATTTTTTTGTAACAGATGTTGATGGAATTACCACCTTGAAATTTGTCAATGGACAAAAATGTTGGGGAAAGAGGAAAAAATTCAACATATGTTTTGCTTTCATCTTTTTTTTTTGTTATTTTATTTTTTATTGTTTGCATTCTTGGAAGTACCTGCTTAGGGCTTAGTTTTTGTCTTTTCCGTAAAGCCGAATAATTTTTTTAAAAATAATTTTGGTTTATTGTTGTTTTCTGAAAAATATTTCTGTGACTGTGGAAATTCAACCTTAATTCCATTTATATTGCTTGTATAGTTTTAATGCATTATATCGAGTAATATTGCTCTTAATATCGATTAATATAGACTCGTATTATTTTAATTTTTTAATTGATGTTGCGTCTGGTCAATCAGATGGTTTCAATGGAACCTGGAATTGGATCTAGTTCTAGAACTGGTTCCGTAATTCGAAAATGGCGGCCTGTTTGCATGTGGCAAAGTCTCGCCAACCAGACGTGAATCGACGAGAGTTAAAGTCGATCGTGATTGGTTGGCCGCAAGACCTTTCCTTGCGTCGCGTCGCTTACTTCAACTTGGAGATGAAGCAGGAATTAGCGTCAACGTCAAGAATTTTTGGAAATAGGCCCAAGTTACACATGGACAGAGTGTAGTTACAAGTTGAAAAACAATGTTGCAACAATGGTACATTAGCAAAACTGGTCGCATTGGATTTGGCATATCCCATTTCCTAGCAATCCATCATGACATAAAAAATATCTGATTAACCGCCAACATGTTAAACGACTAAAGCGATAATCGACGGAACGGTATTTATCGCTAACTAACTATCCTCATTGGTCCATTTTGGAAAGATGCTGGTGTGATTGCTTACATGACAGATCAAATATGACCAGTTTTAATGACCAATTTCAGAGTGCATTGCTCTTTTAATGGAAACACAATATGCAATTAGTAATCTTGCAACATTCCTTGCACTCAACGTGCAGTTCCATGGCAGTCGCATGAATTTAAACTCTCCTATTTTAATTTGCACAATTACACTTCATTGCACTGAGTGAAGGATGAGACAGAAGCAATTTATCTACTGGTCTGTGCATAATACAGCAAGCTGATTCTGCTGATGCCATCATTTTATTGAGTTTGAGTCCAACTGGCAAAATCAAATCATATTCATTGAATTTCAAACCGACTCTGATGTACAGCGCTTTAATGCGATTTCAATATGTTATCGGCAATTTCAAACCGCCTGTTGGAAATGTGGTATTAGGAATCACAGCTTTGATGTTTTTTCTCTTCTGTAATTTGTTTACAAGTGTAGAAACAAATAAAAGAGAAAAAAGGAGGCTTGGGAGGAGATGATGGGAAAATATGGAGAAGATTAGTTCAATGTGTGCCTGTAGCCACAAGTAAGACCGAACAAGTGCCAGAAAGGAAAGATTGTCATCACTGCTGGAATTTTGCCCATCCAGGGAGACCTTTTGTTTCCATCCAAGATTCTTTGTTATTGCAGACTTCTAGTATTAGTAAAGGGGCACTAAAGTTTTTTTTATTGACTGTATAAGTCTTGCCACTCTGGAATCAAAATTGTTCGGTGGTAAAATCATCCGAAGAATGTTCTTTTGTTGCTGAAAGGAACGGAAGAGATTTATCAACAATTAGCGCCACCATCACACTTCATCAATAAATCAGTCAAATTTTAATATTTAATTAAATTAAATTGAATTAATATTGAACTACCGGCGTTTAATAATAATAATTTTTTCAGTTTTCTGATATCTCAAGTATTTTGGAAATTATTTGGTGGTGTTCTATTCGAATACAACGCCGTGGTCTTGTTTTCGGGTGTAGACGGTAGCCAATGAGAATATTTGTTTAGATAAAGGGTGTAATGTGTGCAGTACACATTTAAAAAGCGTAATGTCCGGAAAGTGTAAAACCCGGTTTTGGTGGAGGAAACAGGATGAAGAAAGGGGAGAAGATAAATGAGACCTCCATTGAAATTGAGAGAAAGACGTACTTTGTTGTCTAATGACAGTGCAGGTTCAATGCTGATACCACTCTTGTTTACAACAAACAACGCCTGTGCTGAATTCCAGATAGCCGAAAGTTTTATCCAACCTCAGATAACATACGTCAATTTCGCTTGTTCTGCCACTAGCGATGACTAGGCTCAAACTACTATTAAAACTTTACAATGTTCACACTTTACTGATTTTTTTAAAGATACATTGTTGGAGATTTTGAATTATGTCTATCCCACATTGCAATCTATTTTGAAGCGAATTGGGTTTCACGGGAATGCATTTTGTAATACATTTTTGCGTGCTGTTTGTTTGCGGTGATAATGCCGGATTACTTAACTTTAGCGATGCTGTTTTTAAGGTGCTTAGATGCAGTTAGGTTAGGTTAGTTTACGTTAGGTTAGGTTAGGTCAGGTTAGGTTAAATTAGGTTGAAAAACAACGTCGCAAAAAGACGAACCCATATTGGAATCTTGATTAATAGAGATGGTGCTATTGCCCCGCTGCAGGTGAAGTTCTTCGACTGTCAAAGCATTTGACGCGAATGTTTTCATTAATCAGGAGCATCTTGAAAGTCAAGAGGACAAAGAGGCTTCATGTAGCAGGCTCAGATCTTTTCCATGTTCAAGTTGGCAGCTTCTTTTTGTTATTCAACAATTCAACAATGTCATTTTGATGGTTTTAACACCAGATGTGCTCATCACAATGTATTATTCTACGCCATTGTTCTTCCTTACAAGACATGTGCTGTTTAACTATGCATAGCAGTCACTTTCTTGTATAGGCAGTGTGTAGCAACAATATGATTTAATAAGTTTATCTTGTTGAACATTTGAATTTTTCTCCTGATGCAATTTTTTCTGTCACAAAATGCCAGTCCTCTGTCAGGTGAACCTGGCTTCTATTATGGATAAACTAATAGCACTGACTTTGTATTATTCATGGTTGCATTGTCAATTTTGATCTAATAGTGGTAAAAAGCACTATTAATAAATGGGCTATCTATTGAAGAGAAGAGAGAGAGCTGGATATGCTTTTTGGGTTATGATTCACTTTAAGTGCCTTCAGGCCATTTGGAATGACTACAGACTTTGACAAAGGAGATTGGGAAAGAGGAGGATTCTGCTCATCTGCTTTCAATATCAAATTTAATGTGTTCAAATAATTTATCACTGAAGTAACTTTGGACTTTAAGAGTTTTTTTTTTGGCTAATTCAGTTTGGTGATCTGCTCGAGCGAGATGGAAGTTTTTCGGAGGGGAAATGAAGGGTCTGGAAGAAACTTGTCAACTTCTGCTATCTAACCACATATTGCCTAGATTTGTGCAAGAAGAGGAGAACTCCGAGTAAAGTCATCTTGAAACATAATAACAAGGTCGTTGACGTACAAAGCAAGTAGTTTTTCACCAAAGGCTTTTCGATCTTGCGATCATCTTCAGTAGTGTGAATTTTATTTGATAGACAATTATAATGGGAAGTGTCCTTGGCAGTTATCTAGTTCACACAACTGGATTAGAGTTGTCTAGTTTTAAAAAATGTAAACTTTATTCTGATTTGACTCAAGAGGGTGCCCTTCTTCCATTGGCCGAGCCACATTACTCCTACCTCAAGTTTGTATTACTACCACTAGGAGAAGTAGTTTTTATTTTTCTTATGTTTTGTGATTTCTATTACCATTTAAGTTGATATAAGTTTGATTATTTTTATAAAAAAATGTTATTTCCATTTAGGAAATAAAGTTTTATGCACATATAAATGTAAAACTCATGTTTGTTATGTTTATTGGTTACTATGTCTGGATAGTAAACAATTTTGAATTTTTGGCAGTTGCCTAGGCAATCGATTACAATGTCTGTACATTGTAATGCATTTCTGGTGTTTGGGTCTACATTTTTGGATCACTACACCAGTGATACGGCTCGGCCAATGAGAGAAGGGCACCCTCTTGAGTCGAACCAGAGTATAGTGCGTTATTGGAGGTTCGTGCGCTAATTGCAAATTTTATTTTGCTCTTCGCGCACAATTGGAGGGGCGGGAAGAATTGGAGGCTTGTGGGCAATTGGAGGATATACGGTAGATATCCAGAATTGAGAGTTTTCGGAAGGGTACTTGTGCGTTATAAAGGGTCAAGGTATAACCTCAAACTCTTATAACGGGGTATAATTTTAACGAAGGGCTGAGTTATAACTTTATTTGATGGAGTAAGGGAGCCAATCCGGTTCAGGTATGCTTATGATTTTGCCATTATGGCACCTGACTCATTTTTCTTCTCTAAATTTAATTAAATGAATGTCTCATCAATCTCAAGCTTAATCTAAACATCATCTAGCTTAGAATGTTCCTTAAGTTTATTTGCTTAAGCAAACTGATGCAATCAAAAACCAGAAACAAATTTGACACAATCCATTGTTAAATTGATGGAATATTTTGCTTACAGCATCACGACCGATCAACATTTACGGTTGACCTGCTGATTGATCTGCATATGGGCTCATGCTGCAGCTAACAATTTTATAATATAACTTCATAACTCAAAAGTGCTAACTCGCAAACAAACAAATTTATAAGTTTTCAAAAGTTGCTTAATCCTTCCAACCTTAGAATGGGTCTTTTTTGTGACACCATTTTTAAAAAATCATTATTTTTATGTGAAATAATTTTTTTATCTGATTTATGCTGACTATTCCTTTGAAACATCACTAGACACTACACCGCAATTGAAATTTTTTTAATTTTTTAATTTTGTCTGTAATTTGAAACCAAAGATTAACTGGGTAAAAAAAGACCCACCTAGGACATAAACCCAACGTTGTGTGTTAGTGAAATATATATAAAATTTATCGAAACGTACTAGTCAAATCCATATATCCTCATACTGCTGTGAAAGTGATAGAAGTAAAATATTTGGATTGACCTCAAATTAAATCTAGTTGTAATTAAACCTTGAAATTTTAAGCAGTTAAATAGGTAGATCTAAAGAAAGTATGAACAAAATTTCATGGCAATCTGGCTTGAAATAAAAAAAATGGAAGCATATTTCAAAATAACATTTTATTCATATATCCTCATACCAGCTTGCACATGATACTAAAATCTTCATACTCTATATTTTAATGTAAGAATATTTACATTCACAAAATAGCTTTATGTAAATATGATCTTGCGAGTAAGAATAGCATAAAACCTTTTAATTATAGATAATTTGTCAGTAAAATATCTCCAGGAAAGGCTGTTGTGAGCGCTGAAACCTGACTCTATTGAACAAGTTGCACATTGACCAGGATATTTTCCTTTTAAAACTTATAGTATTCCCTTTAAGAACAGCAGTATGTTCTTGATTTCATCTTTTATCATACTGCTACTGGTTAGCGAGTTCATATGACCACCGAAAAAACCTGATATCTGGTTTATCAAGGCCTGAAAATTCCACTCACATGTGCCACAGAACCGCCACTCAATTTTTCACCTGTTTGCACATCATCATCAACTTCCAGTCATGCCAATTGCTTCTCCTACATCTAAATTGAGTTATTTTCATGCAAAAATGAGACAAAGTACATTAACACATCTAGAACATTGTTTTTCATATGATGATCAAATGGTGAATTCTCTGCTCGTGGTGCTCTGATTGCTGTGTAATTGTAAGACACATAAAAATAGTACAAGATGTGCCTGAAAGCTCTATTGTATCTGACATTTTACCTGCTACTAGCCTAGCACATGTTACCAGGGCACAAATGCCATTTAGTTCTGATCAATGTGCAACTTTGCTATTCCACTCATATTTTAGTGCTGTAATCTCTTTTTCCTGGTGCCATTTTACTGACAAATGATCTATAATTGAAATATTTTATGCTATTCCTACTAGCAAAATCATATTTATACAAAACTATTTTGTGAATGTAAATATTCTTACCTTAAAATACAGAGTATGAAGATTTTTGTACCATGTGCAAGCTGGTATGAGGATTTATGAATCAAATGTTACTTTGAAATATGCTTCTAGTTTTATTAATTCAAGTCCGATTGACATGAGATTTTGCTTATACTTTCTTCAGATGTATCTATATAACTGCTTAAAATTTCAAGGTTTAATTCAAACTAGATTTAATTTGAGGTCAATCCAAATATTTTATTTCTATCACTTTCACAGGAGTATGAGGATATATGGATTTGACTAGTATATAAATTTGATCTAAATATTTATAAAATTTATCTAAATGTATATAAAATTAATTGAAATGGGACAATTACATGCGTTCACGTGCTGCGTCAGCCATCTTTGTTGTTGGAATACAGCAGAACGCGGATGTTGCGCATGCGCAGAATCTCGGTCAATTCATGCCCATCTCAGGGAGAGAGAGGAAAGGAAGAGTTAAAGCGGTCTAATACGTTAGTTTGAGAAGCGCTGATCTACAGTACTGAAATCTTCAGTTTATTCCTCTATTGATGCTCAATGTCATTCTTCATCCTTTTGTTGTTTTTGCTTGGCCTTTCCTTTTTTTGCTAAAGCATCATTAATGTCATTAAATCCAAAAGCTTATTGTGCAGCCCTGAGCTCACTTGCTAAAAGCATAGACCTAAGGCTTGACAGAATTCTTGAGCGATCATTCAATTTTATCTTCCGTAGTTTATTCTTTGGTAATCAGCCATTCAGAGTTCTTACTGTCACAAAATGCATTTTTTGGTGAACTGGAACCATCAAAAGCAGGATTGGGAATATATTTGCAATTGTACATGCATGAAAATCTTTACATTTACAGCAACAGTTTATTATCTTAATGTCATAAAATTGTGTTTGCACTGGAAATCCATTTTGAAAATGGAGCAATAAACTCCCAAATCAATGTGGTTTACCAGCCTCACCTGCTGGAATTTTTAAAATGGATGTGAGACACAACTACTATAAGTTTTGGCACTGGGAGTGAATGGAGGCAGAAATGAAGCACAAGTGGGGATTTTTGGTGTTTGGATGACTCAAGTTAGTGGCAAACTGCCAAATAATGAATAAAATGATCCAAAAAGAAGCAATCCTTTTATAAATTCTGCAGTATATATCCTACTTAAACCTCTTTCATTCTTCCAAAGATGGTCTTTTCTTTGAGACTCAAACATCAAATCCTTAAAAATAAAAAACTCCTGGTGAATAAATAACAATCTATATATATATTTCTTTCATTCTTTTCTGTT
This sequence comes from Strigamia acuminata, assembly GCA_949358305.1. Classification (NCBI taxonomy): domain Eukaryota; kingdom Metazoa; phylum Arthropoda; class Chilopoda; order Geophilomorpha; family Linotaeniidae; genus Strigamia; species Strigamia acuminata. The sequence goes on from OX442314.1 coordinate 4,891,722, forward strand.
ATTGGAGGAAACGCATGACTAGACTTGTTTATCCACATAATAGCATTAAATTCCTTGGAGATCAGTGTGCTGAAAAGGTTGTTAATTGATTCTTAGCAGATTAGCATTTAACTCTTAGATTTCTTTTGTTTTCGCCATCGTTGAAGATCAACCAATCAATAGAATTGAGTCTTTCAGAGACTGCAGTGCTTGTGGTTCTATTTTTTTTATGTGTTGGCAATGGCAGTCCAGTATATTTTTTGGCTGCTGCAAAAAATTGCCAGTGATTGTTTTGAAAAAGTTGACATTTTTCAACTTAGAAAAAGGTGAACGGAAATTTTGCAAACCACGGTGTCGTTGCTGAATGTCGGAACCTTGGCGAAGATTCATCGGAGAATAACAGTAAAAATCACTCTGCAGGAAGAATAATACTGCTTGAATATAAAGAATTCTGTGTGTTGTAACTGTTTGTAACAATGTGAGAAAGAGGTGCATTTAAATAAAGTATTGACTGTTTTGTTTAGATAATAACAATACTTTATTTTTTTTAAATTAAACAATTTTGGATTACACACTCCTGCAGTCTCCTTGTAAGACAGCATTGTTGTACATGCTTGTGGTTAGAAAATAAGTTTCTGCGTGATTTGTGAATGTGACTTGCAAAGAGAAAAATTGCCCGTACTTTTAACTGTGACTGATGATAGCGAGAAACAGGTATGATTTGGTTGGAAGGGGGAGCCCTTTTAAGTGTACACCCTTGTTTGGAAGCTTTCAGCCAGATGAGTTCAGCCATCGAGATTTCGACGGTCTTAGACATTGGCAGCAATGATATTACTGATAAATGAAAATCAATCCCATTATGGTGGAAAGCTAATAAATAATCCTTTGTTATCAAACTACACAACAATGATATTTTTATATATATTTTACCAATATATAAAATTTAACGATTGAATAATGACATCAATTAATTGACGACATCTTTTAAACCTACCCGTCGACAAGTCACGGTAGCGGTTGGTAACTAGTTACTTTTTTGGTCAAGTAACGGTAACGGTAACAAGTAACCAAATTCCAGTAACGCATACAACACTGGATGTCGGCAATCACGTGTCATTCGCTGCATGCCAACTAAGCATGTTTGTTACCTGCTGTCATCCCAGAATGCAGTGTGGCTTTGTATTATGTGGCGCCATCGGTGGCAAAATGCACTGAACATGTTTATGGTGCTAGACATGCGAACCAACTTGTAGTCTGAAGTTTGTATCTCTGAAAGTTCGTATGTAGAAGCCTCACTGTAAAATGTATTTTGTTTGGTCTAATAAATTACATCGCCGATGATCGTAGCAAGATTAAAAGGCTTTCGGTAGAAAAACTACTCCGTATTTGTTTTGTATTTTGTTGGATAATTAGTGTCATTAATGTCACTATCCAATCTTTAAAGATAGCTTAAGCTTCTTGTGTCCAAACCAACAGCAGCTTTCCCTGCATTGCGTCAAAAACTTCAACTTAAGTTCAAATTAACGTCAACTTGATGCAATTTTGATGTTGCAGAGATGCAACCAGCTTGCGTTGAGCGGTGTCTCTTAGCGTTGTGTCTGGCGAGATTACAAGCGTGGACCTACCGTTGTTGCTGTTAAGAGTTCGGTCGGAGTTGTCGCGGCTCGATGTGACGTTGTAGTCCTAATTTCAGCAGATTGAGCTGAAACAGTGTGAAACCTGATAAGTCTTTAAGCATGCAAACAATGCAAAATAAAGATGAAGTGATCATGTTGAACAATCGGCTGATTACAGAGTGGTGAGACAAGCTCTTGTTGCATTGTGAACATCTGTAATTAGTGTTTCTGGAGCCGCAGCAAAAAGCCGGTTTTAATTATAAAGTCTGTTCCCAGCTTTGAAGGAGTCAGATGTGACCAATTCCCCAAAGCTTTCCAACTTCTCAAATTACTGAAGCTTACTTGTGCTAACATAGTACTGGTAATATCCTGTGCACACTGCGTGGGCAAGATATTATTGAGCTAAGCTTAACCCAACCTGCATCTAGTCTAATCTAAGAAGAATGATAAAAGACAACAATGAATGGAATGATTTGTGGGTGAAATGGTAACAATTTGGCTTTGCCGAAAGGCATGTGACAGACGGCCTTGGGGAGAATGTGGGGCCTGTTGGAAATGTATCATGCGGGCGCTGGAGGGCCGGGGTATTTGTCGCTTTGGGATTTTGGGTCTCCATTGTTACAAACTGGGGCCAAAAAAGTGCTGTCTCCAGGCCAAAACAGGAGAAAAAAATGTGTTGACAGTTTTTGTGGAGACGACGGAGGCCCAAGGACACATTTGTTGCTCTGGGCTTTTGGGTTCTCTATTGTTGCAAAGTAAGAAGGAAAAAAGTTGCTTTTAGGCCAAAAATAGAAAAAGGATGTTGGAAGCTTTGGAGTGGCCTAGTGGCAGTTTTAGGGCTAGGCGAGCCGGGCAGATCTACTTTTTTGGGGCCCTGAAGCTTAAAGTGTTATAGCGGCCTCTTCGTCATCGACAACTGACAATGATAGCGTGCATCGAACATTTTCAAGAGGAAGTCTTCTTTTTTTGTGCTTCTGGGGCCCCTCTGGGATTAGGGGCCCTTTTGGGATTAGGGATAGGGGCCCTTCTGGAATTAGGGGCCCCATCTGGGATTAGGGATAGAGGTTCCATCTGGGATTAGGGGCCCCTTTAGGATTAGGGGCCCTTTTGGGATTAGGGGCCCCTTTGGGATAAGGGGCCCCTTTGGGATAAGGGATAGGGACCCCTTCTGGGATTAGGGGCCCTCTCGGATTAGGGGCTCCTCTAGGATTAGGGGCCCTCTTGGATTAGGGGTCCCTTTAGGATTAGGGGCCCCTCTGGGATTAGGGGCCCCTTTGGGATTGGGATAGGGACCTCTTCTGGGATTAAGGGCCATCTTGGATTAGGGGCCATCTTGGATTAGGGGCCCCTCTAGGATTAGGGACCCCTCTGGGATTAGGGGCTTTTTTGAGATTGTGGGCCCTGAAGCTTAAGCTCCATCAGTTTCAATGTAGATCCACTTGACCTCATGCTTTAAGGAGTCACTTGCAGACATGAGGCTTTCGTAAGACGTTTCGCTAACGTTCTTTGACGTTGATGTCGCTTACTTTTGCTTTTATTTGTTAGGGGCATTGCACTTGGAGAGGCCCCAGAATTTGGGATATGGAGGGCACCGAAATCCAAACAGGTTCTTTTCAATTTAATTTACGATTTAATGTGGCTTACTTTCTCAGCAAGAATTTAATGGTGTAATTTACGGCGTGGCCCCTTTGTCAGTGTTCCAGGAACCTCTCATATTCCTTACTAAAATGGGCTGACATAATAATTTGGAGGAGAAAAATATTTTTAGTCGAAATCGAACACGCGGCGGAGACAACGACACCTTGAAATTCCACCGGTTTTTATTCGGTATTGAACCCGCATCCCTGGAGGCCGGGAGGCAGAGCGTGCTAACCACTCAAGCACCGCAAGAAGAAAAAAAGGGAAAAAAAGAAGCGCCATTGTGAAAACTTAAAAGCCATCTATGGGATCACTTTGTAAGGCTTGTCACGAGGAAATCGCTAGAGATTGCTGACAAACAAAATGGCTGCACATTATTCGACGCGAGCAACTAAGTTTGAAATTCCTAACACGCTACTGGATGTTTCTGATGAACAAAATGGCCGCACACTTCTTGATGCAGGGAGAACGACATTTGGTTGAATCTCTGGCACATGCAGCTAAATCCTTATCTAAATCTTTGCGAATCCCGCTTGAATTTTTTCAAATCCGGCTTGTATCTTTCTGAATCCTGCATAAATCTTTCTGAATCTTGCTCAAATCATTCTGAGTCTTGCCCAAATTATTCTGAATCTTGCCCAAATCATTCTGAATCTTGCTCAAATTATTCTGAATTGTGTCCAAATCTTTGAATCTTGAATCTGTGATGATGATGAAAAAAAATAAAAATGAAAGAATAAATGGAGAAAATCTATATTAATGAATCTCATCTAAATCTTCCTCAATGCCATCTGAATCTGTCTGAATTTCATCTAAATGTTCCTGAATCTAATCTGAATCAGTTTGAATTTTATCTGAATCTGTTTGAATTTTATCTGAATCTGTTTGAATTTTATCTGAATCTGTTTGAATTTTATCTGAATCTGTTTGAATTTTATCTGAATCTCTGTGAATCCAATATGAATCTCTGTGAATCCAATATGAATCTCTGTGAATCCAATATGAATCTCTCAGAATTCTATAAATTCTTTGAATCTTTTTGAATCTGCGTGAATCATTAAATCTTAAACCGAATTTCTTTGAATTCCTTCCAAATCTTCCTGAATCCCACCCGAATCTTCTTGAATCTTTCCTGAATCCCATTTGAATCTTTTTGAATCTCACCCGAATTTCTCTGAATCTCATCCCACAGCCTATGAATTTGAATACCGTCTGAAGCGCCTCGAATTTTACAAATCCTTATGAATCATTCTGAATCCATGTGAATCACTCAATCCAAATAAAATCCCAAAAAACTTCAATCTCTGCCGCACATTTTGATTGTCTGACCCCTCAACACGTGCAAAGACGTTTGAGATTTCAAACAGGCCACTAGAGGTCGCTGAACACAATAGTCGCTTAGTGTTGATGCGAGAGGCGCTGCCAGTGAAAATTTGCCGGAATGTTATTGTTGCATTCCGAGCGAGCGCCATAAAAATAGGGATTAAAACAATCATTTTTTGCTAATTGTTTATCGATAAAAGATTAAAGAGGTAAACGTTTGTTGTGTTTGTGTATTGGTTGCTACGTGTTGCTCTCGTAAAATTTAAATGGAATTTTAATTAGGTGCGAAACGGGTTTAATTGCCAATGCAGCTACAAGGGCGTGTTGATTTAATTTCGCAATTTTTCTGTGAGTTGGGGATTTGCTTTGAGGTTTTTATTTATTTTTCATTATTTCTTTTGTGTCTGTGTGAAAATTGCGATGACAGCGTGGGGATTTGCAGGAGCGCCATTTTTTTTTTTCTTTTTTTTTTTTTTTTTTTTTTGCTGTGTGTAAAATAAAAAATTGTTTTATGGAGGGCTCAGGTGTGGGGGATGTGGTTGGATAGGTGTTTGTTTTGAGGTTTTGCAGGTTGGAAATAGAGTTATGGATGATTAAATGGAGGCTTGATGCAGTTCAACTCCGTTATAGCGTAAAATATTTTTATATTGGAGTTTTTGAACAAAAAAAATAACTTTTAGCACTAAAAACTGATTTTTTGCGTTAAAAAATGACTTTTTGCACTGAAAAATGACTTTTTGCACTAAAAAATGACTTTTTGCACGAAAAAATGAATTTTAGGGCTAAAATTGACTTTTGGGACTAAACAATAACTTTTGCACTAAAAAATGACTTTTTGCACTAAAAGATGACTTTTTGGCCTAAAAAATGACTTTTTGCACTAAAAAATGACTTTTTGCACTAAAAAAATGATTTTTTGCACTAAAAAATGACTTTTTGCTTTAAAAATGACGTTCTTGCACTAAAAAATGACATTTTGTAAACTAAAAAATGAGTTTTTGCACTAAAAAAATGAGTTTTTGCACTAAAAAAATGAGTTTTTGCACAAAAATCACTTTTTGCACTAAAAATTGACTTTTTGCACTAAAAATGGACTTTATGCACAAAGAAATGACAAAAGTGCTTTTTTCACACAAAATAAAGTCACTTATTCTACTGTAAAGTGGCTTTTTCTACACAAAAGTGGCTTTTTCTACACAAAAGTGGCTTTTTCTACACAAAAGTGGCTTTTTCTACACAAAAGTGGCTTTTTCTACACTAAAGTGACTTTTTCCACACAAAAATGGCTTTTTCTACGCAAAAATGGCTTTTTCTACATAAAAGTAGCTTTTTCTACACAAATGGCTTTTTCTACAAAAAGTGGCTACGTTCATGTCCGACGTGAACGTATTATTTTCATGACGCGCTGTGATTGGTTGAGAGATGCATTCAAATACATTGATGAAAATCCTCATTTTGTCAATTGTGCTAAACACGGATAAGGTTAGGTCTGGGGGGGTCAAGCGGGGGCTACGCCCCCCTTTGTAAGAAAAAAAGAAGCTAAAACATCGAAAACATTGAATTTGAGAAAAATTACGTTGAGGAAACGAACCGACATGAATAGATCTCAGCCAATCACAGCGCGTCATGAAAATAATACGTTCATGTCGGACATGAACGTAGCCACTGCCTTTTATAAAAGTTAAAATTAATATTTGCCCTCGTGCAGCCCACTGCTGATATTTAAACTGCATATCGGGCCTGATGGTATAAAGTGTGCCCTAGAAGTTGTTGTATCGGAATGGAATGATCTTAAGAAGAAAAGTGACGCTGGGTTAGGATCAAAGGTGTAACATAAGGTCGATGTGATGATAGCATGTGCTAGGCTAAAGATCACGTGCTGGGTAGAGTAAAGTACGCTTCATGTATGGATTTAGTTGGTTAAATTCCGAATCTTGGCGTTAAACAAATTTTATTGCATTTACTTGGGCGTCGGCTTGAATTTTACATTATTTTCTTTGTTTTTACAATTTTGATAAAATTTTACAATCTTGATAAAATTTTACATTATTTTACATTTTTGCAAAAATTTGCATAAAATTTATCATAATTTTAACACATAAACAAACGTAAAAAACGTAAATGAAACGTAAAAAACGTAAAATAGACGTAAAAAACGTAAAACAAACGTAAAAACGTAAAACAAACGTAAAACAAACGTCAGTAACGTATAATAAACGTAAAACAAACGTAAAATAAACTTAAAAACAAAACAAACCTAAAAACGTAAAATAAACTTAAAAACAAAACAAACCTAAAAACGTAAAACAAACGTAACAAACGTAAAACGAACGTAACAAACGTAAAACAAACGTAGAAATGTGTTAAAACACGTAAAAACCAACGTTAAAACTGTAAAAAAAAACCACAAATTTAAAAAACCGTTTAAAGGCGTAAAAAGCGTTTAAAAGCGTAAACAAACGGAAAAAATATTCAAAATAGTAAAACAACGTATCGATAACAACATAAAAATCGTAAAACAAACGTTAAAAACACTTAAAACCAACGTAAAACGAAACCAAGTCACCGCTCTCGTCTACACTTTTACAATTAACAGTCCTTCTTGAATTCCTGCAATTTGAAACAAAACCCGCGGTCCGTCATCCCACGAACAACACTAGATCCAATTTCCAACCAAAAATTAGAAAAGAAAAAAGACATTAGTCAATTCCTACAAAAATCCCCCCTAATCCTCTATGAAACTTCTCAAAATTTCCATCAACTTTGCAAATCAAAAAATCCTCAAAGGGTGGAACTGTCAAAAACCCAACAACCAATCGAAATTAACCATTACACTTTTGATTTATGACACGCAGCGGCGCACCCACCCTCCTCCTACCAATTCTGGCGGCCATTAAGAGGGAGGCGCTGCACAACACAATTTGACATGCAATCAAAACTCCCTTCCTACATCCACAACAAATGTGCACAAATATAAAAATGGCCGAAAAAAAAATTTTGTCACCAGGTGGCGATTTTTTTGTTGTTGCATGACTTTCTTATCTGCATAAATATAAAAATGGCCGGAAAAAAAATTTGTCACCAGGTGGCGATTTTTATTTATTTTTTTTGCTTGACTTACTTATGTACACAAATATAAAAATGGCCGAAAAAAAAAATTTTGTCACCAGGTGGCGATTTTTATTTTTTATTTTGCTTGACTTTCTTATGTACACGAATATAAAAATGGCCGAAAAAAATAAATTTTGTCACCAGGTGGCGATTTTTATTTTTTATTTTGCTTGACTTTCTTACGTGCAGAAATATAAAAATGGCCGAAGAAAATAAATTTTGTCACCAGGTGGCCTTTTTTTGTGCATGACTTTCTTATGGGAAGTTTATTTTGCACCTTAATGGGGCCTGACCCGTTGCGGGGGAGAAAGGCGTGGTCTCACGGGGACTAATTAGTGAGTTTGCTCATCTCGTATTCTCTCTCTCTAGGCGGCGGCAAAACGAGAGAGGAAGGAGAAAGGGAAAAAAGAATGGCGTGATGGATGAAGTGCGACGACTGGTGAGGAAGGGAAGTTTATGAGTTTGCCAAGTGTTTAGTCACACTGTCGGTTTGATGGCGGATATTTTTCGGCGAAATGTTTTTGGAATTGTTGGAGGGATTTTTCGTGGTTTTGTTACGTTTTTGGTGGTTTTGTTACGTTTTTTGGTGGTATTGTTACGTTTTTTAATTTTTATTGGTGGTTTTGTTAAGTTTTTTGGTGGTTTTGTTACGTATTTTGGTGTTTTGTTACGTTTTTAAATTTTTTTTGGTGGTTTTGTTACGTTTTTTGGTGGTATTGTTAAGTTTTTTGCGTAATTTGTTTGGGTGTTCTGTTATTTTCTGATTTGCGGTTGTATTTTTTGTTGGTTTAGGGTGGGAAATTGGGTGTTGCTGTTCCGTTGGTTTTGAATTGCATTGTTTCCGAATTTAGTTATTGCTAAAATTGATTAATTCCGTTATTTCTTGACCTGTTTATTCCGTTATTTTTGAATTTCGTTATTTTGTTGGTTCTACATTTTCTCGAAAGAACTGCGTTATTCCTACAACTTTATCATGTTTCTTTTTCTACATTACGTTATTGCGTTATTTCTAATCTCATTAATTTATGAATTTCGTTATTTTGTTGCTTCTAAAACACGTTATTTTGAAATTCCGTCATTGCTAAATTAAATTAATTCCGTTATTGCAAAATTTAATTTATTTAGTTATTGCTAAATTTAATTAATTCCGTTATTTCTGTTATTTACGAATTCCGTTATTTTGTTGTTTATACTTTACGATTTTTTCTATAACGTTATTACAATATATTTATATTTTGTCATTGCGGTATTTCTATATTACGGTTTTGCGTTATTTCTGCATTACGTTATTGCGGTATTTCTACATATTACGTTATTGCGACATTTTTACATATTACGTTATTGCGGTATATTTGCGTAGTACGTTATTTCCAAATCCCAAGATTTCCCTTATTTTCAAATTCCGTTATTCCGCCATCTTCAAACCCCGTCAATTCATCATTTTCAAATTCCGTTATTCCATTATTTTCAAATTCCGTTATTCCGCCATTTTCAAATTCCGTTATTCCGCCATCTTCGAATTCCGTTATTCCATTATTTTAAATTTCCGTTATTCCATCATTTTAAATTTCCGTTATTCCATCATTTTCAAATTCCGTTATTCCGTCATTTTAAAATTTTGTTATTCCATCATTTTAAATTTCCGTTATTCCGTCATTTTCAAATTCCGTTATTCCGCCATCTTCGAATTCCGTTATACCATTATTTTCAAATTCCGTTATTCCATTATTTTCAAATTCCGTTATTCCATCATTTTCAGTTCCGTTATTCCGCCATTTTCAAATTCCGTTATTCCGCCATCTTCTCATTCCGTTATTCCGTCATTCCTAAACATTCCCTCCCATCCCATTTCCCTCGCGACACACGAAACGACCTCCGACTAAACACCAAACAAGCCCGCAGTTATTTACCCAATCAAATCACTCCGATATCCACACACAAGTTTTAAAAAACATAACAACATTCAACTCACGTCTCCATACAACTACTTCCCACCCAACCTCCCCCGTCAAACCTCGCTCGCTACAATGCACACAGTGTCATTCCCTTCGAGATTCCATTTTCTGATGTTTGCTACTTTACTACTCCGCCAAGAAAAACGAAATGAAAAAAAAATAAATAACCAATAAATAAAGAAATATATATACAACGTCAAACCAAACCCACCGGCCCGCATCGCACAATCATGCCGCGCCACACGCGCCTCGCCCCGGCACAACGCTCCAACGAAACCGTACTCCCCGCCAACCCCGCGAATCTCCACCAACCTCCGCCGCGCAATGCGTGCCTCGCGCCGCCTGGCATTCCTCGCATCCCCGCGCTCCCACAATCAAATTAACCACTTCTCCTTGACGCATCACCTCATATTTTTTCTATCAAAAGATAAACACACATCTGTATTTACGACCGGTTTATTTCCACTAAAGGATCCAGTTCCGGTCCATTCATTCTGCTTGTAGCGCGCCCTGGTGACGCTTTTTATTGCCACATTGATCAACAAACTGCGCAAATATGGCGCCCCCTAACCGTTATCTATCCCTTTTTTCGCGACAATTTCGTCGCCAGGTGGCCGGCCGAAGCACGAGTGAAATGTTTTAATTAATTTCGAGTTTTTGACCTCGATAACACGACTATCAATCGCTTAATAGGCCTAATCTGTGTGTGCGCAGCCGCTGCACGCCTTTTTCGCCCTGGAATTAATTAATTTTAATTTTTGTTTTTTTTTTGTTTTCTGGTGACGGTTTGTGGAACTACGATAATGGGGATTGAAGGATTTTAATTTGTTTTTTTTTTTTAATTTTTTTTTGGGGGGGGGGGGGGGGGAGTGGGTTTGGGGGGGGGGCTTTTGGAAGGATCAGTCACTTTAGTGGCCGTAAATCGAGTGGAGGTGGGGAAATGGAGGGCGATTCGGAGGTGAGGGCGGTTGTGTTTTGCATCGTTGTTTAATGGAGTCGACACCAGGGGGCCGAGGTTTTTTTTCTTCCTTTATTTGGAAGTGATGGAGTGCTGGTTTATGCGTTTTGGAGTTCGATTTATGGTGATGTTGGAAAAAAGGAAAGTTTTGGTTTTTTTATGGAAAACATCAAGATGGAGGTGGTTTTTTTTTTTGGAAAAGTTGTGGTTTTTAATTTTTTTAAAGGTGAATAATTATTTTTTGTAAAAAAAATTGAATTTTGGAGAAAAAAGGAAATTTTTTTTTGGGAAGAAATCAAAATGGTGGTTTCTTTTTTGTTTTTTTTTTATATTTTTTTTTTTGGTTTTTTTGGGTAGGAAAAAATTAAGATGGTGGTGATTGATTCAGAATTTGTAGGAAAGAAATTGTAATTGTAATTATTTGTAGTAAAAAAAAATTAAATTTTGGAAGATTTTTTTTGGATAAAATCAAAATGGCGGTGTTGTTGAATGAGGTTTGGATTTTTTTGGATAAAATCGAGATGGCGTTTTTGATACGGTCTGTAAAGTGATGTCCAAAATCTAGTTATCGCAAACAACGGATTTAAAATTTTCCAACTTAAAAAAAACAAGATGGCGGTCGAATTCAAAAATGTAAAAATGTAAAAATTCTATTACAAAAAAAAATAAAAAGATGGCGGTGGTCCATATAAATTTCCTTCATAAAAAAAACAACCAAAAAAAAGGAGAAAAACAAAAAAACAAAATGGTGGTCGAATTAACAAATCTAAAAGTTTTCCATGAAAACCTAAAACCAAGAATACAAAATGGTGGTCCTAATAAATTACCATCAACAAAACAACTACATAAAAAAAAATATATATATATAAATGGCGGTTTACTTCAACAATTTATAATATTCCCACGATAAACTGAAACTGAAAAAAAATCAAGATGGCAGTTTTGATAGAACTTCACCAAAAAAAAAAGATAGCGGTCCTCATAGATTTTCCCAAAAAAACAAGATGGCGGTCCTGATAGATTTTCCCAAAAAAACAAGATGTCGATCCTGACTCCTGATAGATCTTCAACAAAAAACAAGATGGCGGTCTTGATAGATTTTCCCCAAAAAACAAGATGGCGGTCCTGATAGATCTTTACCAACCAAACATAAAAAATAAAAAAATTAAAAAACTAAACAAACAATCAACAACAACAAAAAAAAACAGCCAAAAAAACCACAATGTCTTCCACGTTTCCATTTCCTTTTTTATCGACAGCTCAGGTGCGGGTCAGACTTTGTTCGTTTGAGCGGTCGTAAAAGCGCGGCAACCAAACCCAGACCCAATGCAGACCAAGAAAGCGCTCGCCCGCCTCTCACACCTCACCCTTTCCTTTATCGTCCTCCTTCCAACATGGCCGCCCCTCGGCCTCGTTTTCATGTTTGCTCATCGTCTTAGCGCTTATCTGCGCCGCCCGACGACAGAGTGCAACTCAAAAAGCGAAACTAAATCCGAAACTAATCCGGCTTTGATCTTTGTCCTGACAGATGCTGTTTATCTCAAATTTTTCTTAAAGCGATGAACAAGCAAACTTGTCTGCACTCTCTAAAGCTCTAAGCAGCTGGAATAAACAGTGTTGTGATAGGGAGCTAAGACGCCCTTTTTTTTATTGTCAACTCAGACAGGAAATTAAGTTGCAGGTATTTCTACGGAGGTAGGTGCTTCCATAAAAGACACATCTATTTGTTAAAGGAGCTTGTGCAAATAGTCATTTCCTACGGCTGATGGGGTATAAAAATGTTGCATACGGGGGCTTCGGGGTTCGGGTTTAGCACGCTTTAATTTTTCTTTGTGTTTTGCACGAGATACGCTAGGGGGGAGTATGGCGCGGTGTTGACGGAACGTCAATTCTTTTGAGTTTCGGCTTTGCAACCATAATTTCTAAGGGATTGGATTTGGTTGCCGGGAAGCTGTCCGTCGAGTCGTCGGAGGGACTCCGGTGTTACTCACATGATACACAAAATGTACAAGGGAGTGGCCATTTTGGTTCAATTTTTTGGATAGAAAATTGGAAGTTTTTGGTCGAAAAAGTGGATTTTTGGTCCAAAAAGTGGATTTTTTGTCCAAAAAGTAGATTTTTGGTCCAAAAAGTGGATTTTTGGTCCAAAAAGTGGATTTTTGGTCCAAAAAGTGGATTTTTGGTCCAAAAAGTAGATTTTTGGTCCAAAAAGTGGATTTTTGGTCCAAAGAGTGGATTTTTGGTCCAAGAAATGGATTTTTGGTCCAAGAAATGAATTTTTGGTCCAAAAAATGGATTTTTGGTCCAAAAAATGGATTTTTGGTCAAAAAAATGGATTTTTGGTCAAAAAAATGGATTTTTGGTCAAAAAAATGGATTTTTGGTCAAAAAAGTGGATTTTTGGTTAAAAAAATGGATTTTTGGTCCACGAAATGGATTTTTGGTCCGAGATATGGATTTTTGGTCCAAAAAATTGATTTATTGGTCAAAAAAATTGAATTTTTTGGTCTAAAAAATGGATTATTGGTCCAAAAACTGAATTTATGGTCCAAAAAATGGTTTTATGTTCCAAAAAATGAATTTGATCCAAAAAGTGTGCAGAAAGTGTTCAGAAAATAAAATCCAGTTGAATCTTCATTCCAGTTGTATCCCAACTCCAACAAATTGAATTTGTCGTTCGACCGACTTATTAGCATTTTTTGCTTTGAATTTTTCACCACTGCAGCTGAGCTTAGCATCATATGGATAAGTCTTTGTTTTCACTGGTAGTTAAGGGACAATATTGGCAGGAAGTGGTGTGACTCTACAAACACTTTTTCACAGAAATCAATTGACAATTGCTATAGGTTTAAGACCTCTCTTTAACTACATCGAAGGATTCACCGAAAAGCCGAAAACTACTAAAACAACAACACAGGAATAGACAGAGACTACAAACAATTTATTTCTTCCTGCAATTCCAATTAACTTTTTGGAATTTCATCAAATATCCACATTTTATATAAATTTGAAAATTTAATTACAAATTAAACTTTGAGGCTATGCAAATTGATTTTTGGCTCCACTTTCATCTCCAACTCTCAGCTGAATTGGTGATCCAATGAAAACAAACTTTAACTTCATTTTATTTATTTTTTCACTCATCTCTGACTCACTCCTGAGTATTCTAATCTACAAAACTGCCTCCAGGTTGCCTGAGAACTACTCCATCATGCACACTGGGCATTTGTGAATATTTAACCATTGAGCCTGGCCCATTGTCTGCAAAACCCATTTGCTTGCTTATTTTATGGCTTGTCTGGATACAAGCACCTTTCTCAATATAACTTAAGTTCCAGGAAATGACCAGCAGATGAAATGAGATAAAAAGCCATTGGCAATTGACAGGGAGATAGAAAAAGTGCAGAGAGAAAAATAAAAAGAAAAAAGGTTGCAAGAGGGTGAATTTCCTGTTTCACACTTCATCTTGAAATGGCTTCTCTTTATGGCACCACACACCATAGTCCTTGATGATCTCTTATTTGATTTTTTAAAGCTCTTAATCAATAAAGGAATTAGCACCTTTTTATTCCACTGGAATCAACTTGTGTTCCCCAATTGTTGAATGCACTCTGCATTATTCATGCTTGCTTTTTGGGTATTTTAATGAGCTGCACCAATATTATCTTGTTAAAAGTTTGGATTTAGTTAAACAGAAGAAGCAGAATGCAACTTAGCATTAATGCATTTGAACTTTAATCCAATTAAAACTTTAATTATAAGGAATGAGAAGGTTCTGGCTTATACAATATTAAAATGTAGATAAGCAATGCATTTTTCCCCCTCTTCTTCACACTCCACATAATATTTGCATGCTATTTTAAGTTATTGTTATTATGGAAGAGCCTGGTTTGGTATATATTAAATTTTGAAATTAATTTGGATTCTTCGTCTTGCCGCGGCATCAGTATGGCCTTTTGGTTTTGGGCTTTTGATTGGGTTGCTTACTATGCAGATGGAGGAGGATGTGAATCTCTGGTCCATTGTGCAGATAAGGGATTTTTTGATGGGATCATATCAATTTTTCTGGAAATTTTGTCTATCAGAGGATCGGAGACTTTGTGAATGGATTTTGCTAGGATAGGAACAGCTTACCATGCTGATCATTTGTTGCCATTGGAAATCAAGTTAGTCAGCACTTGAAGCTTCCGAAGAAGTTTATTAATCCTATCTATGAATCCTTTTTACACTCCAGCCCAACAAGTGGTAGCAGAGGATGGTTTTAATTCTTCTGGGGAAAGATCCATCCCGGGGCCTAAATGTACTCTATTCACATTTCTTGTCATGTGTTTAATTTCATTCAACCAATTTTAGGTGTATTGTTGCATGTAGTCACTACACCAAATTCTTTGCTGTGTTGTAACAATTAATTTTTAGTTTTTGAGTAAAAAGGTCAATTTTATCAATTCACTGGGTGAATAGGCTGCTGTTCTAGAACTAATTCTAAGGCACAGTTACTATATTGTTTTTTAACCGGAAATGTGAGACGATAAATTTTCATATACCATATATAAATAAAGCCATCCTACCCAATGCACCTTTCATAAGGTCAATTTTTCCATACATTCTAACCATCACATCAATTTTCTCAAGCATTTTGACTATCGGAAGAACGGAGTCTTCGTTAACGGCTTTTTTTTGAAGTGCCTAGACAAGCCGGTTGCTTTGGAAGGAACAGTTGTTGCTTGCATCATTAAACTTTATCTAACAAAGAAGAAAAAAGTTCAAATACCTGATCCTAAAAGTTAATGCCAAGTCCTAATAGTGTGGACATTTGTTAACAAAAGCGCCGTTACAACATCTCTGGTAATCCCCGGCAGGTGCCGCTGATGACCTCGGAAGAGATACCAAACTTACGCTTGAGCTGGAGATGCCAAGGGACTCTACATTAAAGGTTTTAGCAGAGAAATTGAAACCAAGACAAATTTGTGCATTAGCTTAAAAAAATCAACTTCGAGACTTGATAGCGAAGAAGTTTGATTAATTGTTTGGAGGATAAAAGGATCTCAAACTACAATGGAAATATTGTTTTTGCTATGTGATTTAGTGGGAGAAAAAGAGCTACAAGAATGGATGATTGTTAGTCTTGAAAAATTCCTGGGGGATTGTTTATGGATTCATAAATCACTTGTTAAAAATGAAACCAAACTGCTCGTGCTGGTAATGTTTCATTTTATTATTGCCTCTAAGTGACAATATCCTGTTCTTATGAGCATGAGTAATTCAATTGAAAACAACATTTATTCTTTTTATTCCAGCTTGTGTTCTGTCATGTGTGTGTGGATAATATTTCAGGAGACTGCCATAACACACAGTTTTATCTATTTTTAAAAGACCATCCAATTCATACTAAGTGATCCGGAGTAATGAGATTCTGCGGAACACCGGTGAACAACTAATACCATAAGGGTTTATAACCTTTATTAGATTAATCAATAAAACAATTTATTATTCTGTAATCCATTGTGCTTTTCATCTCTTTCGCCGACCAAAAAGTGGAAATCGAAGCCGAAGGAATTGATTATTTCTTTTACTTGTTGCAACTGTTTTTCTTTAACCATTTATTCCACCTGCCTTTCTCTCATCTTCATTCATCTCCATCAACTTTAGGGGCCACCATTTTGTCAACCTGCCACCACCCAAGATGACTCCGAGAGCAACCGTAAAATTCAACACTCTAAGAGTTACTTTTTTAAGACACTTTCTATCTTTAATCGCCTACCACCAGGTTTGGTGCAACTCTTTTATCCTCCAAAACATCAAAAAGTCATGTCTGGACTAGTCCAGGACCTTGCTTTGGATGTATCTATCATTGAGGGGTTTTATTAATAGAGGCCGTTCTGTAATCTTGCAATTTTAACTTTATTTGGCAACGATGGGATTTTGGCTTAGAACCATCAACCGAGGACATACAGGGTGTTTCGTTTAAGATGCCCAGTCAATTTCCAGAATAAGTATATGCTTTTCTAAAAAACCAAGCAGACTATCTTATAGCAAAGTAGGGATGACGAATCCAATGGTGTAATCAAATTTTATGACAGACATGCAACAATGCACTTTTCATTTGCTAACTCATTTACTGGTTGAGATAGAGCAAAATTTCCAATTACAAAGTTGTAGAGAACCATCAAATTAGTACTATCCAACTTATCTTAGTCACCTAAGTTTACTGCTTTCTTAAAAAAAAATCAGCAAAATGAAAATTTTTATTCTTAGAAAATAAAATAATTTAGGCATTAAAAAAATACAGTGGTTTTTTTTGTTTGCTTGCATAATAATGCAAATTTGAATACATTTATTGAAGAAATTCAGTACTTTTGCAGTAGAAATTTAATTATTGCCACAATGGCTGGCTTTATTTCAGCTGATTTGTTTTCATTTTAAAATGAAAAGATTTAACTTAAGATGACTAAGATTAGTTTGGTAATACTAATTTGATGGTGCTCTACAACTTTGTAATTGGAAATTTTGCTCTATCTCCACCAGTTAACGAGTTAGCAAATGAAAAGTGCATTGTTGCATGTCTGGCATGAAATTTGATTACACCATTGGATTCGTCATCCCTACTTTGCTAGAGGATAGTCTGCTTGGTTTTTTAAAAAAGCATACACTTATTCAGGAAATTGACTGGGCATCTTAAACGAAACACCCTGTATATCCGTGTGTTATTTCCTATTGATTTGTTGTTCTTGTAGATGTGTTTTTACCACAAAGTAATTATAGTTTGAGTTTACTAATTGATGTATTATTGTCGTGAACGATTGCACAAGAATGTAATGCAACCGGTGTTGTCATAACAGTGTGTTGTGGTTCGTTACGATGGAATTAAAAGCAGACATGTTCATCTTGTTTACATTTTACCAACTCTGAGTTTATTTAAACCAACAGTTCTGTGGGCTGATTGGATGATAGCAATCACGTGTCACGCATTGCATGCCAACTAAACATGTTTGTTACCTGTTGTCTTCCCAGAATGCAATGCGGCTATGTATAATGTAGTGCCATCTTTGGTTCATGGTAGAACTATGTCTAATACAACAATCGGTCCAACGGAAGTGGAAATCAGTGCCATCTCTTAATGGGAATTTGCAATGCAACAGTCGCATCGTCTCTCGGTGAGAATATAGAAAACAACAAACAATCCTCTCCTACTTAGTTCTATGTTGCGGCTCTTTTACTATTGTTCGCTTTTGAACTTTTATTGTTAATTGTTACCATCACAGATATTGTGACAATGGCAATTGTTGCATTGGTATTTTCCAAAAATGTTTTCAACAATTGCAAATGAAAGTTACTATGGCAATTCAATATTGTTGTCTTTCTAACCTCCTGGATTTTCTACTGGCCTAGCTGAATGCCCAATTCACAGATAGTGGGTATTTCGCTTTTATTGAGTTGTTCAGGGGTAGCGTTTGGATTTCTATTCGATATCCAATCCCTCTGACCGCCATACAACCGACACCATGGTTATTGTGGTTGGTTTAATAGGTAGTGTTTTCTTTTCAACCCCTGAAGTGGTGACAGTCTTTAAGGCAAAGTTCACATCCATGTCCAATCTGAGCTTACAGCAGTTATGTGATGCAACTTAAGCTGATAGGATTGTTGCAGCATCAAAACCCACTCCCAGTGAAGTCTAGTATAACTTAATTTTCCCAATACCGGTGTGGAATAAAACCGGCCCTTGTGGATCCAATTTGATGCTTTGGCTTAACATGCCGCTGAATTTGCTTACCAATTGGCTATGTTTAAACCTAATATTTAGCTATGTCTTAGATTTCTCCAAGCCTACCGGTAGTGACATGAACAATGTTTTTAGATCATGCTTACTACCGGTATAAGTATTCTCTTTGTTCAATCTAACTATTGTCTAGATTCTTTGTCTAGATTCTTTGTCTAGATTCTTTGTCTAGATTCTTTGTCTAGATTCTTTGTCTAGATTCTTTGTCTAGATTCTTTGTCTAGATTCTTTGTCTAGATTCTTTGTCTAGATTCTTTGTCTAGATTCTTTGTCTAGATTCTTTGTCTAGATTCTTTGTCTTCAGTATCTACAGAAGACAGCCAAAAATAGTTGCAAGTTCTTGCAAATGTCTTGTGACTGGCTTATCAGGATCTCAGCAGTTGTAGTTGACCCTCAGTCCTGTCAGATATATACTATACACCAAACCAACACAACGTTGTCCAAACTCCTATTGGTTGAGCCGGATTGCGCCTAACTGTGGACTGTGATCTACTACGCGGAAAAGTAGTTCTGTTTATTTTCAACGAATTTCAGTGTAAAAAGTGATTAGAATGATGGATTTTATTTATTTGATAATAAAATGTTTATTTTATTTGCTGAATTACGGGTACGGGTTCCCAATGTTCATCTCTGAGCCACAATAATGCCTGCACTGTTCTGCAGACTCAATTTTCATCGGCTTAACACAGTGCTGGAGTGGGCATATGCCATTATATCTTCAGTGTACCTTTAGTTCTTCTTAAGACTACAGCACTACTGAAGGTGTTTAATCCCTTTGTTTCCTTTCATCATGATCTTTATGAACACTCCACACTGCATTTTCTGCAAACTTGACCCGCTGTTAAAACGGATAATAAGTCGTAACTGTCCTTTAAACGTTCTGTTTAACAACTTTTTCATTTATTTAATAAATGACTCCATTGTAGCCCGGTCTTAAATGTCCACTAGAGTCCCGCCCAATCATTAGCCTAATGCGCATAACGTTTTTGCTCCTCTATTTAATGCATGGATTATGAATAAATTGCATTACACGACTAATCGTCCAAAACAGAGGACTGGTGGACGATTGTGGAATTAAAAGCAAATCACTCAACGCCGTAATTTGTCTACGCCACAAATAACACATAATCCCCGATGACGTCGAACGAACCAGTCGAATGCTTTCAGGATAATTACGATTCGGTCGATTAGCAGCGTGTTGATGACGTCACAGCAGCCATCTTGAGTTAAGACGTGGCTTAATTACGTTCATTACGTTTGGCCTCGTTGTCGCGGAGACTCATAAACTCACTTTGGGACACTTGACAGGTTAATGGAGTCGTGGGCGGAACCGCGACACGAGCGGAAGTGAGTGGTGCGTCATTATAACAGCGGCCTCTAGTGGTAAAATATATATTTTTTCTTTCGTTGTGAGTTGGATCTGCAAGTAGTGACCGTCGCTGACAAGTTGGTTTGAGCGGAAGTGAGTGGTGCTCCATTATTACCGCGCCCTCTGGTGACAAAATATTTTTTTTCCTTCTAATGTGGGTTTGGATCTGGAAGCAGTGACCATTGTTGGCCAGTTGGTCAGTTGGTTTGAGCGGAAGTGAGTGGTGCCCCATTATTACCGCGCCCTCTGGTGACAAAATATTTTTTTTTTTTTAATGTGGGTTTGGATTTGGAAGCAGTGACCACTGACCAATGGGTTGGTCAGTTTCTTTTCCCTCGATTGGTTTGAGTGGGAGGAGAGGTTATTAACGGAATTGATGGCGCGGAACAAAAAGAAAATGGCCACAAGTCACGTGAGTTTATTCTTTTTTTCCCTTTGTTTGATCTGGTGTGTTTGCTCAGTTCGGTTGAAGAGAGAAAAGAAGAAATGTATTAAAAAACAATTTTTGTTGTATAGACAAAAAGCGAGATCGGTAAGGTTTGGTTGAGCGTTGTTTTTTCTCGTTTGGGGGCGCAGCTGGTGACTTCCATTTTGTGTCATGTGGGGGCGCAACTAATTAACATTTTGAGAGGTAACTGATGGATGAGGGACGATGGAGAAACGTCGGTGGAAATTGGGGAAATAAAATGTAAACTGCATTGGAAATAATTGGGGTTAAGGTGGTGGGAGGAGTTTAATGGCAGGTTTTTCCATGTTAATGTATGGGAATTAGGCTTCATTATGGGGCTGGGTGGTTGAGCGGATTTGGAGGATCGATGTTTATCGATATTTATTGATTTTTGGATTTTGTTTGATTTTATTTTGTGGAGTTTTTTTTTAAGATTGTTGGATGGTAATTAGGCTTGGAAGATTTTATTAAAATAGCGATTTTTGTAATCGATATTTATGGAAAAAAAATTGATTTCTATTATGTGAAATTTGTTTTATTTTGTTTGGGGTTGTTGGATGGTGATTGGCTTGGAAGAATTTATTAAAATATCGATTTTTGAAATCGATTTTTTTTCATAAAAATCTTTTTTTTTTTGTATGTTTGTTTTTGTGAATTTTCTAATTGTGATGAATTTGGAAGACTTTGGAGAAAATATCGATTATAAAATCGATTTTTTTTTTCTAAAACCCTGGTTTTATATTTCTGTGAATTTTCATTAATTTTCATTTTCTGATGATGTATGGAAATTAGGCTCAATTATCATTTAAGAGGTTTCAAAACACGTACAAAAAGATATTAATTAAATCCAATTCATTTCTATTGGATGTTTGCAAAGTCCTCCTATTACAGAAAAAGAAAATTTTTTTTTGTCGAAAATAAAACTTCAAAACTGCAACCTAATGATTCAGGCAAAATGTAAAAGTTCAATTTTTACATAGTTTAACATGGAAAACGAAGCGAGTTTCAAGTAAAATCCCAAAAGTGTTTGAAAAATATCGAACGAATTTACCGGCATTTGCAAGTCCATTTGTGATGTCAAAATATATTAACAATATTGAATGGAATAACACAATACAACAATATTTCATAACAATACAGCTTTAATGTTACCAATCAAACATTAATCTAACATAACTTCAATGTATTGTTAAATTTATAACAATACCAAACCCAACCATGCCAAACCCAACAATGCCAAACCCAACAATGCCAAACACAACAATGCCAAACCCAACAATGCCAAACCCAACAATGCCAAACCCAACAATGCCAAACCCAACAATGCCAAACCCAACAATGCAGAATCCAACAATGTCAAATCCAAAAATGCTCAATCCAAGAATATTTAATGTCACAATGCCAAAAGTAGCATGTTTTGCAACAATCAAATGAAACAATCAATTTATCAACTTGTTGTCAAGTTTGAATCAGTGTCATGGTTTGTTCCTTGCGACTAACGCTATAAGCATGACACTCGCGGAGTGGCGGAATGTCGCCGCTCCAAATATCCACGTTAATCGGGTTTGGATTTGAAAAAAACTTTTTTCGACGATTTCTTTGAAGTTCAAAATTGAGTTTTATGTATAGAATAAAAGATGAGAGATTTGTTGTCTCCTCTCCCCTTCCCCCCCACTCCCTCTCCTCAGACTGAAGGGATTTAATTGAAAGATTTGTCCGCCTGAGACCACTATCGATTAAATTCACTTTTGTGTCGATTGGATGAGGGGCTCGGGATGAAGACTTGAGTCGACAACCTTCCTTTCTTCTCTTCACACGTGTCTAAAGTCGACTGCATTCCATTGTGCGCGTTGTTGGCAACTCCAGCGCTCCGCCGTTCCTGACGGCTCACAATGATGCAAAATAGCGGATGATTGATTGCGTTTATTAATTCCTTTAATTTTTTTTCCCTTCATTGTTGTAGTTTCCAAGTTTGATAGATACAGTGATCCTCGAAGAGACTTAATTAAGGACGCTTGTCACGCTGGCGTCCGAATCAAGCCACGCGCCACTTGCTCATTAAAACGACACACATTACCTGCAATTCGTCGATTAAAGGTCATAAATTAAGTGAGGATTCTGCTTGTCATAAATTTAATCCGGCTTTTTCGAAATTGATTTTTCACTCTTTCTTTTGAAAAAAGTAATGGGTTTTTTTTTTTGCTTTTTTTATAGTGTGCCTGTGTGGAAGTTTAGAATTGCTAGCCATGCTATAATTCTTGAAGTTTCAGAGAATTGGCAGCAAAATAACAATGAAGTTTTAATTGTTACACATTATACGAGAAAATAGCATAGTTTATTTTGGCAGCAATATTCCACAAAATGGAAGTGAATTGTTTTACCTGTTTTCAACTATTGTTGCAATATTGTGAGTAATGTGAACAAATTGAGGATATTGCGACGTCTACTGGTGTTTATCGATTGTTTCATTTTGATAGTTTTATTTTGATTGTTTCATTTTGATTGTTTTATTTTGATTGTTTCATTTTGATTGTTTCATTTTGATTGTTTCATTTTGATTGATTTAATGTTAATTGTTTCATTTTGATTGATTTAATGTTGATTGTTTCATTTTGATTGTTTCATTTTGATTGTTTCATTTCTATTGTTTCATTTTGATTGTTTCATTTTGATTGTTTTATTTTGATTGTTTCATTTTGATTGTTTCATTTTGATTGTTTCATTTTGATTGTTTCATTTTGATTGTTTCATTTCCATTGTTTCATTTTGATTGTTTCATTTTGATTGTTTCATTTTGATTGTTTCATTTTGATTGTTTCATTTTGATTGTTTCATTTTGATTGTTTCATTTTGATTGTTTCATTTCCATTGTTTCATTTTGATTGTTTCATTTTGATTGTTTCATTTTGATTGTTTCATTTTGATTGTTTCATTTTGATTGTTTCATTTTGATTGTTTCATTTTGATTGTTTTATTTTGATTGTTTCTTATTGATTGTTTCATTTTTAAACAATGAAACACTACCAAATGTTTAACTGCATTGTTGACTGATCAGTCAAGTCCTGAATTTTGCATTGATGGAATTGCATTGTTAGAAACGTACAGTTGAAAAAGAATTTTTTTCCTCGACGCTTCGATCGGTCCTCGCAGTCGGGCAATAGGCAAAACCATTAAAAATTACGGAAATTTATTATGATTTTGGGGAAAATGTTTTGTTAGTTTAAATTAGGTCGCTCTCGTTCGTTCTAATTGTTCGTTCTAATTATCACGAATTATCGTGGGAATTGTCTTTAATTTTTAAACGTCTCGCAGATGCATCTCACAAAAAAATATTTTTTTTAAAGTCGCCATTTCTTTTTTTTTTAATGACGCATTTATTTGATTCTCTTTAATTCGTTTCGCGCCATTTCCGAGTCGCCTCCTTTGTTTGTACTGTGTAACCGGAAATTGGAGAAAAGGCAAAACGCCGGCATGAAAGGGTTTTTGGTCACGAACCGTGCACCGCCAAAACGAAACAATGGCCAAACATGTGTAATTAAAATTGCATTTCCAAATAAAAATTCTTTTCGCCAAAACAACTCCCAATCATCGATCCAACAATCTAATCAATCAAAAAAAAATGGCCGCCAAAAAAATGGCCGCCATTTTTTTTTCTCGTTTTTTTTTTTTAAATAAGGGGAAAATAAAGTGCAAACTTTTCTCATTTGAAATTTTTTTTTTATTTTTTTTTATTTCATTTCCTGAGTTGGTGCTTTTGGTGAATTTTTTACGCGTTGCACAGTCGAAATTGGTTAATTTGGTGGGTTGGAAAAAAAGAACGCCGTGTTTAAAGTTGATCTTCGGACCGGGAATTGCACTTTAGGGGTTGGCGAAAAAGCCAATTAAGACCTGATTCACCGATTGCACCCTCGCCATCTCATATTGAAAACGCTCTGGCTTAATTGACAACAATGCGACTTGGGCCTCATATTAAAAGATGGCGGCGATCGAGTAAATAAATAATAATAGGACAAGTGGGCCGAAGCGAAGCAGGGGGACATTAATATCGCTTGGCTGAACCTCTCTCTTGCGATTTACGCTTAATAATGCATCACGTGGAGGCCTAGCCGAACAGAACGCCAGCGCGAGCGCCAACGCATATTCGCGGCTCGACTCAATACAAGCGTAATGAACGGTTCCTGCAAATATTACTGAAAAGTTTGGATTTTACAAATTTATTGCAAATTTATTACAAATCCTCCTTAAAGTTGTAGGAATGCTGTACTGCAATTATTCTAACTGGCACAAATTGAAACTATTGAAACTGGCACAAATTGAAAGTATAGCGACTGGCACAAATTGAAAGTATAGGGACTGGCACAAATTGAAAGGATAGGGACTGGCATAAATTGAAACCATTAAAACTGGCACAAATTGAAACCATTAAAACTGGCACAAATTGAAACCATTAAAACTGGCACAAATTGAAACCATTAAAACTGGCACAAATTGAAACCATTAAAACTGGCACAAATTGAAACCATTAAAACTGGCACAAATTGAAACCATTAAAACTGGCACAAATTGAAACTAGCACAAAATAAATTAATGGAAAGTATTAAAACTATACTACAAAATGAAACAATAGAAAGTATTGAAACTATACAAAATGAAACAATGGAAAGTATTGAAACTATACAAAATGAAACAATGGAAAGTATTGAAACTATAAAAAATGGAACAATGGAAAGTATTGAAACACTACAAGTTGAAATTCTTAAAACAGAGACAAATTCAAAACTGTTGAAATTGATGACAATTGAAACAATTGATGACACATAAATTAAAGCTTTCTGAAGTAGGTGCTCATTGATATATCACCATCTTCTACTTGTCTCTCAATAGACCAAAATACAGTAATCCTCTCATCTTCCTAACCACATTGTATTTTTAATTTTTACTCAATGGACCATTTAAAATTTATAATATTTCCACTGTCACTCTATTCTAAAAAAAAACTTTACTTCTTTCTGCACCTTGTCACTACCAGTTCTGAGTTAGAAACTTAATGCTAGGATTCTCTCAAAACATTGAGAAGAAAACGCTCTGTCCCCTTTATTTCCATGACATACATGACTGCGAAGAAAAGCGTTGCTCGAAATGTCGTCAGCAGGTGGTGCACAGCATTTGTTACTATAAACTCTATTCAATAAAAGTTTATAATAACTTGCAATGGGTGCATTGAAAAGCAGCAAAGGCCAAAATTTATTGCCAACTGCCAATCAAAGCACGCACCAGAGGTGAATTTTTATTGGTGAGAAGAGAAACGACAAAAATCATCGTTCGTCCCTCTGCAGCGCCAATGTGGTAGAAATTGAAATCAAATTTCATTGGTTTCAAATATTGATCAACCGAGGTCACTGAAAGCGAGTGATGAGGTCACAATTTGACATTCCAATAAAAGCAAGTTTCCAAATAGCGCACGGGTGCACAATTAGAAGATATATACGCTGTACTGTGATGTATCCGTAAACTGGCGTGTTACCGAATTTTGACACTAGAGGGCAGTCATAATCCTTCCTGGACAAAAGTTGCTCCAAACCACCCAGAGGCAGAACATCTTAGCGTAGGAAGTTTTACGGTTGATCATTCTCCCACGCCTCGTATTAAATCGCGTTCAATGACAAACACGTGTCGATACCGGCTCTCAATGGGAATGTCGATGGTTGGATGCCATCTTCTTTCATTATTACAGTCGTTCGGCGGGTTATTTGCAGATAACGAGCGGAATTTGTCTTCGCCTCATTTCATCCCAAGAGGCATCCATCTTGAAAATGTGCACGGCACGCAAATAGCGACAATCCCGCAGAGCAGAATATTTTTGCAAATTTAGCACTCAGAATTGCCCGCTGTAATCTGTTTCGACAGAACTGTTGTGGTGACCCGGTAGTCACCAGGGTAAAACTAAAAATAAGAATATTTATTGGAAATACATATTTTATTTTATCAGAATTAGTTCTGTTTATTATTCTTTGCTCAGTCAAAACTGAATTGAGCTGAGACCACAGCGTAGCCTTGAGCTTGTCAAGCGCCGGGGAAGTAGAAGCCAAACGTCGACATCATCGTGCCGCCCAAGTCGAGAAAGGTCCCGAATTGCCTGAAGTTGCCATGTTGTCAGTTCAGCATAAGGAATTCTTCCAACCGCAGTCAAAGAATTGCCCGAACTGTTTGTTGTCGTGCAGTTTGTGAGTAGAAGTAGAGATGAGATTTCGGAATATTTTCTGTTATTTTTTAAGTGAAGAAAATCGAATTATTTCGGGCCAAAGTTGATCGATTATCGACAAGCGCCGACGTCGACAAGCCATTGCTGTCGTTATTTTACATATCATTTTATTAATATAAGTTAATTTAAATAGTCAATTTATAATTTCAGTAGCAAAGAATTTATCTAAATATTTCATGTAAAGTGTGTTAAATTATTCTAGTTTCAGAATAAATTATTTAAGTGTTTGTTTTGAGAGAATATTAATCTCTTATTAATATTTTCTACCTAGTTTTGATAAGGTGTGGCAACCGCTTGTACCTTAGTTTAATTAGTTAAGAATAATTAAGTTAAAACAGGTTACAACACTATGTCTGACAGGTCAATCCTCACACCAGTACCAGCAACGGAAATGGAAACCAGCGCCATCTCTTGACAGGAATTAACAACTTCACAACAATGATAACAATAAAAAACACAACAAATAGAAATCGAGGAGAATCCG
Organism: Strigamia acuminata; assembly: GCA_949358305.1. Taxonomy (NCBI): domain Eukaryota; kingdom Metazoa; phylum Arthropoda; class Chilopoda; order Geophilomorpha; family Linotaeniidae; genus Strigamia; species Strigamia acuminata. The sequence continues at coordinate 4,918,641 of OX442314.1, forward strand.
TAAGATTCAAACAATCGCATACAAAAGTCGTCTGTTGTCACCCTGAAACAATCGCATAGAAACACCGTCTGTTGTCGACACTAAACAATGCAAATAATCAGACAATCCTCCAGACCGCGTTCTACGTTGTGGCACAGTAAAGGTTGCGTCCGACCGTAATTTAAAAAAAAAAATATTTCAGGGGGGCATGTGCCCCTTAGCACCCCCTGTTTTACACCTCTGACAGTCTCGTGTTTCTAACTTTCGAGTAGCGCCACAAATTCTCTCGCTGATGAAAGCGCACCTCAGGTCACTCTTGGAGCAAGATGACCAATGGCCGGCATCGGTCAAGCGCCGACACACAAAATGGATCCCGTCGATGATTGATGTCGAGTAACACCGACACTTGTCAGCCATTGTTTTAATCCTCGCGCACGAGCGCCGTCAGTGCGACTAGGATAATTACCTGCCACCTGGTGATAAATGAGCAAACTAATCAGCATGCTCGCCCGCTCCGAGGTGTGAGTTTGGGTGCCACCTGGAACCACGACGGGGGGAGGCGTTTTTTGACGAGGAGGCGCGTGTAATTACATCGTAATTGCACGCGGCAGGGACGGCACGGAGCGGGGCGGAGCGGAGCGAGCGGCTCGTAACACGCGGCGCGCAACAAGGCGCGGGGGATTACGGGATTGGTTAAGGGAGTGAGTGGAAGTGGGTATCAAATCACGTGACCGACTAATCACTCGAAAATTTTACCCGAGTTGGCTTTTATGAGGGTTTTTTTTTCTTTTTTTTGTCTTAACGCGCTTGCGAGCGTCGATAGGTGTCACCAAAGGGTTTGTTGCCGTGTTAACGACCCGGTGTTAATAAAGATAAACCAAAATGGTTTGCTGCGTGTTTTAATGAGGTTGGGTTGGTTAGTTGAGGCTCTCGGCTAACTACTTTTGGGAAAATGTTGAGATTATTTTTTATTCGTGGACGTGTTAGACACAAATGTGGTTATAATAGACCAACTGTGGTGGTTGCAACAATAATAACAATGGTTGTGCACACTTTGATTGACGATCGATTAAACCTGGGGTTTCGCTCCTGGGAAACCGGCCGAAAATTTTTGGTATTGAAAATGCGTATTTTAATCTATTTTTCATAATTTTAGACATCTTTTGATGGTTTTATCATAATTTTAGACTTTTTTTGATGGATTTTTCAACATTTTAGACATTTGTTGGTGGATTTTGCATTGTTTTAGACGTTTGTTGGTGGATTTTGCATTGTTTTAGACGTTTGTTGGTGGATTTTGCATTGTTTTAGACGTTTGTTGGTGGATTTTGCATTGTTTTAGACGTTTGTTGGTGGATTTTGCATTGTTTTAGACGTTTGTTGGTGGATTTTGCATTGTTTTAGACGCTTGTTGGTGGATTTTGCATTGTTTTAGACGTTTGTTGGTGGATTTTGCATTGTTTTAAACGTTTGTTGGTGGTTTTTGCATTGTTTTAGATTTAAAACGATAAAAAAGTGTAAAATGATGAAAAATCAATCAATAAAGTCTAAACTGGTAAAAAAAACCAATCAGAAATGCCTAAAATCTTGGAAAATCAATCAAAAACAAAAAATAATTACGGTATTGAGAGTATCGATTTCCCGGCAGTACTGGACTTTTTGATATCGAAAAACCAGGAAATCCAAAACCTTAATCAAACGGAAAAATACTTTTTTTGCAGCAAAAAATTGTAAAATTAAAATGGCTGCCACACAAGTTGGATCGAGGGTCAAATTTTCACCCGACGTTTTTCTGACAGTCGGAAATAAAACGTCACTTTCTCCACCCGGCGTCAAACTTGTCATTTTCGAATTAAACGTTAAAAGAAACCCAAAAAAATTTTTTTTTTTATTATTATTATTTATTTTTTTTTCTGGATTCTCTCACGCATTTGGCGTCTCCCTGTATGTTTTTTTATTTCGTTTTTTTCACTTTTATTTTTTTTTTATCTGTGAAAACGCGATTCAATTCGGCGAAATTCCCGTCTTCGAGTAGAAAAGTTGAAAAGCCGGCCGACAGACGGCGTAATAGGAGTACGATGCAGTGAAGCCTACCTAAAATGCGCGAGGGGGACTGCGCCTGGCAGGTTTTCATCCCCACTTCTCCTCACCACATCTTTCTTCTTTTCTTTTTTTTATTTCCTCCACAATTCCTTTAGCTTCGACCAAAGGCGATCGAAGTAAAAATCTCCGTTTGACTAACGAACCAGTTGCCGCCACTTGTAGTCTCTGATTACCGCCCTTCTGCCACGCACTTTCACCGCTTCCGATTACCTCAATTTGGACTTAAACAACTGATAAAAATAAAACACAAGCGAGAAACACACAAAAATCAATCGAGTTGGCTTTGCTGCGCGTCATGCAACCGGCTTTGCATGATCTGGGGTTTTTAAACCGGACAATTTTGGGCCAATACAGTCGAATCTCGTTATAACGAATTTTTGTAACAACGAATTTTTTGAAAATGACCTGATTGGTTAGCCACAGAATACCATGTTAAAAAATTCGTTATAACGAATTTCGCTATAACGTATCTCACAATAGCAAATTTTGCTAAAACGAATTTTACGAATCTGGGGTTTAAGCGTTTTTAAACCGGACAATTTTGGCCAATACAGTCGAATCTCGTTATAACGAATTTTTATTACAACGAATTTTTAAAAAATGACCTGATTGGTCACAGAACACCATTTTAAAAAATTCGTTATAACAAATTTTGCTATAACGGATTTTCCAAGAGCGAATTTCGCTATAACGAATTTCACGATAGCAAATTTTGCTATAACGAATTTCACGAATCTGAGTTTAAGCGTTTTTAAACCGGACAATTTTGGCCAATTTAATCGAATCTCGTTATAACGAATTTTTGTTACAACAAATTTTTAAAAATGACATTATTGGTTAGCCACAGTACACCATGTTAAAAATTCGTTATAACGAATTTCGCTATAACGGATTACACAACAGCGAATTTCGCTATAACAAATTTCACAATAGCAAATTTTGATATAACGAACAATTCGTTATAACGAGGTTCGACTGTGATATAAACCCGCACTAGAATGCGCCTGAGCTGACGACACATTAAACGCATCATCGGTCAAGTCTCCCACTTAAACACCGTGCGCTATTTGCAATAAAAATCCCCGTGCACAATTGGAGGCCCGCGCGGTAATAGATTTCCTAGGGAATACAGATGGGGAATTCGGCACCCCTCCTGTGTGTCTAATTGCGCACCCGTGCGGCATATTCTTGTCGGGGACGATTTCGCCGAAGATTATGGGAAAATCCCGGCGGCGTGGAAAATGTCGCTGACAAGATGAAGAAAATGAAGTTGACTGCTAAAGAGATTCCACAAGTCGAAATTTCATTTTTTTTTCTCTCCTTATTTCATTGGGAATGTCAACACTTGTATTAGTAGCTATGGCTACAATCGCTTTGTTTAATCCTTCGGCGTGTGCGTGTTGCGAGGCGATATGCGGTGAAAGGCATTTTTCAATTTTAAGGGAGAGATAAAAATGAAAAAGAAAAAAGTGGCCGACAGTCACCAATCGAAGGTTGATCTTTTGATCCGACACCAGGAGGCCAACTCACCTCACAGTGGCAATTGGAAATTGGTTGGAATAGCATTTTCGAGTCATAACAACTTGTGCTCGAGTTATGTTCACTTGGATGTTGGCAATTTTAAATATGGGAAGTGCAATTTATTTCTTTACCAGCAAATGCATGTGTTTACGCAGTCTGTAGTATAACTTAGACCTCAAGCTGCAAGTGTTCACTTTCAAGTGCACAGCTTTAAATACAGAGATTCAAGTAAAGAGATTCAAGTGTACAGCTTTAACTATAGAGATTCAAGTAAAGAGATTCAAGTGTACAGGTTTAAATATACAGATTCAAGTAAAGAGATTCAAGTGTACAGCTTTAACTATAGAGATTCAAGTAAAGAGATTCAAGTGTACAGCTTTAAATATAGAGATTCAAGTAAAGAGATTCAAGTGTACAGCTTTAAATATAGAGATTCAAGTATGCAGCTTTTTATGTACAGATTCAAGTATGCAGCTTTTTATGTACAGATTCAAGTATGCAGCTTTTTATGTACAGATTCAAGTGTACAGATTCAATTGTACAGATTTAATTTTGCAGATTCTAGTGTACAGATTCAAGTGGACAGATTCAAGTGTACAGATTCAAGTGGACAGATTCATGTGTACAGATTCATGTGGACAGATTCAAGTGTACAGACAAGTGTACAGATTCAAGTGTACAGGCAAGTGTACAGATTCAAGTGTACAGGCAAGTGTACAGATTCAAGTGTACAGGCAAGTGTACAGATTCAAGTGTACAGGCAAGTGTACAGATTCAAGTGTACAGGCAAGTGTACAGACAAGTGTACAGATTCAAGTGGACAGATTCAAGTGTACAGACAAGTGTACAGATTCAAGTGTACAGGCAAGTGTACAGATTCAAGTGTACAGGCAAGTGTACAGACAAGTGTACAGATTCAAGTACAGTATACAGATTCAAGTGCACTTGAATCTTTTCTATTAAATAGATTAAATCTCTTGAATCTGTACAGTTGAATCTGTACAGTTGAATCTGTACACTTGAATCTGTACACTTGAATCTGTACACTTGAATCGGTACACTTGAATCTGTGCACTTGAATCTGTACACTTGAATCTGTGCAGTGAATCTGTGCACTTGAATCTGTACACTTGAATCTGTACACTTGAATCTGTACACTTGAATCTGTACACTTGAATCTGTAAACTTGAATCTGTAAACTTGAATCTGTGCACTTGAATCTGTACACTTGAATCTATACACTTGAATCTGAACACTTGAATCTGACATGAATCTGTACACTTGAATCTGTGCACTTGAATCTGACAGTGAATCTGTACACTTGAATCTGTGCACTTGATCTGTGTACTTGAATCTGTCCACTTGAATCTCTTGAATCTGTACCTCTAAAAACTTGAATCTCTTGAATCTGTACCTCTAAAAACTTGAATCTCTTGAATCTGTACCTCTAAAAACTTGAATCTCTTGAATCTGTACCTCTAAAAACTTGAATCTCTTGAATCTGTACCTCTAAAAACTTGAATCTCTTGAATCTGTACCTCTAAAAACTTGAATCTCTTGAATCCATTCTCTTGAAGATCCATCCTCTTGAATCTGTTCTCTTGAATGTTGTGTACACTTGTCTGAGTGTAAATCCCCTAAATATATCAGGATTTAAAACATTTAAAAACATATAGACACGTCTAAATGACTTTTCTGCACGCAAACTTGCAAAAGTGAACAATTTACACTCAAATGTTCACATTTGCAGTGCAGCTTTAATTTCCCTTGCACTTTCTATCTCATTGCTACTTCAACTGGCATAAGTTATTCCACACTGGCATCTACCCCAAGTTGCTTATGCATATTAAAGCATGATCCACAAGAAAAACAAGAGATAAGCAAAAGCCGTACATCTTACTGCATAATCAAATACATTTCATGTGGAGCATTTTAAATTTTGTTCAGTCTATGAGAAATGTTGACCGAAAAATCCGCTTAGACAAGGATTCACACCTAGGAAAACAATTTTTAAGAAAATAAAATTGATCCGCTGCCAAGCATGTTGCTCAAATAATCATAAGCATGTGCCAACAGAATGTGCTTTATTGAAAACCGGTCGTTGCAGACTTTCGCACTTGTTCGGATTCTTTGTTTTTTATTAAGTGATTGGTAATTGGAATTTGGAATGTGCAGAATGGGAAAGGCAATGTTTTGCTATTGGAGGATTTTTTTTTTCATTTTATTGGTGGGAGAAAAAAAATTGGGGGGGTTGGGGCAAATGTGTGCACAGATGTTTCATAAAGCGAGTTTTTCTCCGATGTAAAATTCAGATAAAAATTTATGAAATTCCATTTTTCATTTTGTAAGCAGATTTTTAAAATCGATATTTTCTATTTTGCCGATACAAAAATTGACTTTTTTTTCTTTTTTTTTTTGGAAAATCGATTTTTTTTTGGAACAGGAAAAAAAATCGATTTTTTTGGACACAAATATCGATACAGAAATCGATTTTTAGCATTATTTTTTTAATTTTTTCTAGAAGGAAACATCAATTTTTTGCTTCGTAAAATCGATTTTTACTTAATTCATAATATCGATATAAAAAAATCGATTTTGTTAGCAAATAAATTTTTTTTTCAAATAAAACAAATTATTTTTTATAAAAAAAAATCGATTTGGACAAAATATAAAATATCGATATAAAAATCGATTTTTTTTTTATTTAGTAGAATGTTTCAGAAATATTTTCTATAGAGTTGTCAGGGCGAAACCAGCTGACAACTCCCAGCTCTGGTTGTGGTTTTCATTCGATTAAGGTAAACGAACCGAGTCAATAATTGAGACGTTGTGCCTCATTATTAATTCATCGACAATAAATACGTCGTAGCCGCGATACTGACTCGGAACGTTGATAACCAAACAATAAAAGACGCTGCCGCATATTTTTATTTTTATTTCTTTAAGTTTCTCGTGTTGATTAACAGAAAACACCCGGAAATTCTTTTGCTTAATTATTTAAGACGACGTGGTTGTTTGAGACTCATCCGACGTTGTCATTCCTCGAGGTTCGCAGTCGTACGATACGGTGGGAATTGGTTGCCTTGGCGACGGTTTGGTTTTTTATCCATTTATTATTTAGCGGAGACTGGCAGTGTCACTTAAACTTAATCCCGTCTTTCTTCCTTTTTTTCACTCCGCTTTTTTTTGTTAACTTATTTTTAATCCGATTAACTTTAAATTATTGGCCGCCATATTGAATTTACTAAATTGTTTCCCCTTTAATATTTGGTAATTTTATTGCAGTGTAAAATGTTAACTCGTTTAATGAAATAATGATGAAAATATCATTTTAAACCACAAAATGACGGAAAAACAACAGTGAAATGATTGCGTTAAAAATAAACAATCAAACTATTGTTTCCGAATGAAAAATCAGGCATTGTTGTGGATTTTAAAAAAATTAGGTATTGTTGCGGATTTAAAAAAATCAGGCATTGTTGTGGATTTAAAAAAATCAGGCATTGTTGTGGATTTAAAAAAAAATTAGGCATTGTTGTGGATTAAAAATTCAAACATTGTTGTGGATGAAAAAATCAGGCATTGTTGTGGATTTTAAAAATTCAGACATTGTTGTCGATGAAAAAAATCAGGCATTGTTGTGATTTTAAAAAATCAGGCATTGTTGTGGATTAAAAATTCAGGCATTGTTTTGCAACAAAAAAAATCAGACATTGTCATGCGAGAAAAAAAAATCGGCAATGTTCCTGACGAACCAATCAAGAGAGAAACAATTAAAAACACCACACACTTTTAGCAAAAAAAAATTATTACCAAAGCGAAACAATGGTTAAATAAAATGCCACAAACAGAAATAAATTTCAAAACTTAAGTAAAACGACCGCAATTTTTTATCGTCACTCGCGGACCATTTTAATTAAGCGCGATTTATCGTCCATTAAACACCGAAATTTTGCTCCCAAATTTAAACGCAAATTCCTGCGTGTGCGACGGCCAATAAATTCCGTTTAATTCTCACAACACGCGAATAAATCATTTTTTAAAAATCCCACACGAGGAAACTGAGAGCCGAAAGGAGGAGGTTCCGGGGGTTTATCCATTAAACAAACGCACGTCCTAATTCGGACGTTTGCGTGTCGGTCAATACTAACTGCCGCACGCTCAAAAGCGCCTCAGTTTTAATTCTGTTTTTGTAATAACAGTCGATCGAAACGGAAACAGTCGCCAGATGGCGTCAATGACATTTTAACCTCGCGTTGAATAAAGTGTGCTAACTCGAAAAGCGCAACACTTGTGATTCATGCACTTTCCCTTCTTTTTTTCCATTCTCGAGGACATGGGCGAGCGGCCATATTTTTATTTTATGTACACGAAAGCGGTGATGAGGTGGGAGCTGCAATGTGTTAGGTTTTTACCGACAACTTGAACATAAATACATATAGAGCGAAAGAAAATTCGTTATTCGTTCGGTTACATTTTCGCGTGAAAGTCTGCGGCGATCCGGACATTTATATCTAAATTAACAACAAATATTTCCAATCTTTTGTTAAAAAAATTTTTAATTGTTAAATTTCACAGACACCTTTTTTTTCATTTATTGTTGATGTTTTAAATAAATAAGGTGCCTCCAATAAGGATAGGTCCACCCCTCCATTGTTACATAAAATAACTTCTGTGACTGTTACAGAAATGACAATTTATTTCTGACATTATTACAATAAAATAAACTTATTCCTAAATTTTTAATGCATTTAAACAATAAATAAATAAATAAATCTAAAAAAGCACATTTTTGCTGTCCAGAAATTATTTAATCAGTCTGATGAAGAGAAGGGCTCTAGGGGCCTCAGTGCTGGTCTTAAAGGGCCCCATCCTAGGCCCATATTTTATTATATATTCAATTTTTTACAGAAATGGATCACTATGAGCCCCTATTTAACATAGGGGCCCATTAGGGCCTTTTGGGCCCTGGGCCCATGTTGGATGTGCCCAGGGCCCCAAAGGGGGAGGGTCCAAAATAAAAAAAAGGAAAAAATAAAAATTGGATATTTTTTTCATTAGGGCTCTAAAAAGGGTTGGGTGAAGAGGCCCTCCACGCCTCTGCGGAAAATTAGGAAGAAGGGAATTGTGCCGGTGTTTGGGCTATGAGGCTTAATTGGAAGTATGGAGCTGGGTTTAGCCTGTGGAAGATTTTAGCACTACATTATTAAAATGCCTCAAGTGGGTGTTTTGGAACTCATCTACATTTTGCACTTGGTGTCTTGATGGCTGGTGCTAACATCAAACTGTGCATTCCATTCTGCACACTTGATTTCATTTCACTATGCAATCTCAATTGAGCAGGACTAACACTCTTTAAACTTATTAAAGTAAACAATAATTAAAGTGCTAAAAAAATTAATTTACTGTACAACAACACGTTGGCTGACACCGATGTTTTTGTCAAATTATTATTATTATTATTGCTATTATTATTATTGTTATTATTATTATTGTTATTATTATTATTATTGTTATTATTATTATTATTATATTATACAATTATATAATAATAATAATTATTATTATATTATATATAACAATAATAATAATAATAATAATAATAATATAATAAATAATGCAAAGTTTGCGCGATTATTAAATTGTTTAGTCAATAAAGCTTTCAGATTTGCGAATGTTTTGAGAAACTCATTAACGACATGTTGTAAACTTTGCATGACTTCGGCTGTGTTTGGTAAATTGTAAATTAGAAATATTGGTGTTGGCAATACTGAATTTTAAATTAAAGGATGATTAGTCAATAGAAGTGAAGGATGGTTGGCTAATGGATTGCTTTAGTGGGGGGTATGTGCAGGTGTAGGCTGTATGGTTTTGGCTTTATGCCAGTATATATTATATGCATCTTCGATTTTATCAGTTTCTGGTTTTGTTTTTCATGAGATTTGTCTAATTTTATGAATTCCAGAACAGTTTGGCAAAATTACATGAAATTTTTATCAGATTCGATTGAAATTCCATGAAAGTTTATTAGATTTATTGGAATCACATGATTATTTTACTAGATTTGATTGAAATTCCAAGAAATTTTACTAGATTTGAATGAAATTCTATAAAATTTGACTAGATTTGATTGAAATTCCATGAAATTTGACTAGATTTGATTGAAATTCCTTAAAATTTGACTAGATTTGATTGAAATTCCATTAAATTTGACTAGATTTGATTGAAATTCTATTAAATTTGTCGCGCTCAACTCGGTCTGTCGCTGATACGTGGTATGAGTCACTCTCTGATCTCGCAATACCGCTTTACTCAAGCGGTTACCCAAATAATGTAACACGGCAAGACAATGTAAAAGGTAAATATAATAAATGTATTTATTATACGGGAATATACAGTTAAAAGGGAATAAAATATGTAAGGGAATAAAAAGGTAAAAGGAAAGGGGTGTGAAGTTGGCGGGAAACTGGTCGAGGTCGTCCTTTGTCGCTGTGGATCCAAGATGGCGTCCGCGTGGCAACGTGGTGTCGTCTTGGGCCGGCGTGGCAATGAATGGCGTCCTCGTCTCACGTTTCTCGTTCGGTCCTTCGGGCTCACGCTGGTCGGGCGCGAGTGAATGCCTGAAAGGTCTTACTTCTGGTCTGTTGTCTAGGTTTAGGGTTTTTTGTAGGTGTCCGGCGATCACACAGCGGCGGACGCTTGGTGGTTCCCGGCGATACACACAGCGGCGGGAACGCTCGTCGTGGTTACTGCAATTTAGGCTTGTGCGACCGTTTGTCTGCACAACTCGCTAAATTGGAGTAGGTTTACTATTTCTAGCTGGCTTGCTAAAATAGTGTGGTAATCTTGTTTCGCAGGTTACTCTGCGGAGGTTAACACAAATCAATCGTACTCACGTTGAAAGTCCCTTGTCCTAGGTCACTCCTGAAGTCTTTGTACTTAGGCTTGATCGTTTTAGGACGTTTGGCTTTTACGTGTATCTTGGTTGATTTTTGTGTTGGTTCTCCCCGCTCAGTGCAAGGCGAATTCCTTTGCACAAAGCGGGGGGTGACAGGTGACTAAAGCCACCCAATAGTGGAGAAGACGAATCTCCCCCACTCCCCCAGGGCAGACGCCCGTCCATTGACTGGATGTCAATGCTCTGAGGGAAGGGAGGCGCGCGTGCGACTCCCCTTCTTTACCCGTATGTAGGCCACGAGAGAAACTCTTCGTGCCCCACCCCAGTCGGGTCACCACACGTCCCCCTCCCAGCTCTGACCGCCGGTGTTCGGAGCGATCAATCCTTCTTGCTGGGACCCGACGCTGGATCCATCGCCTGGGCGAAACTCACTCCAGGGACGGGCGGCTCAGCGCCGGGCGGCACAGCGCCGGGCGGCAAAACCAGATCTCCAACCAAGGCTGAAGACTGGTCGCGGGGGTCCTCGTGCTCGGAAATAAAGCACAAATCGTGGCCGCCGGCTGGCTCGTACGGGGCACGCCTCCTCTCATGCAGCCAAACCCGCGGAATGAACGCCGAAAACCCGGAATTGGTGTGCCGGATTGCGTTCGCCTCCGCGGCCGTTCGAGGCGCACGGTGGGCCCTCAGCAAACGCTGATGGAGGATCAAATCGGTGGTCTGGCGCACCTGGTTGTGTAGCCAAACGAATACCGATTTCCCCTTGTCTCTCTGCGCGAGGATGAATTTGCGCGTCGCCGTCGTCATCGACAGCTGAGAGAACTCGTCACACAACTTCTCATAATAGTTCGTCTGAAGCTTCGCCGCTTTCGCTGGCTTGGCGCTCTTCGGAACTACCGCTTGTTGGACAGTCTCTTCCCGCGCTTGTTGGGCTGCGGGAGGCGTCAGGCTCTGGCGAGCGGCGGACATCGTTGGCGGCGTCCGGCATAGCAGGCGTCTAGGCTTACCCGCCGCATTTGATAGGACGGGTGTCTGTGGCGTCGCCGCTGGTGGCATCGGTGGCGGCGGCGGAGGTGGAGTTGGGGCTCCACGTGAAGCAGTCGAAGAGGCGGCGTCGCTCTCCATCGGCTCTTCACTCGTGACCATCATTGCGTGTGACTGCGCTGACGGTGTTGGCTCCCACGTGGTAACGGCGTGGCGGAAGGCCATGCTCCGCAACTTATACCCCTCCCATTCGGGGTTCACCACGTCCCGGGTCAGCTCGAAGCGAGTCATCGCCGGGTTGGGGAGAATGGCGCTCCATTCTCCAACGAGTGCGCGAGGTATCTGCACACCCTCTCTGTCTACTACGGACCAACAGGCCATCGCCTGTCGTCCGACCCCAAAGAGCGAGGGGGTCAATAACTGGACCATGATTTTCGTCAAAGCCAGCTGTAGACTGCGCCGATTTACAGGGTTGCTGCGATCAGGATCTGCAGCGAACGCGCGCGAGTGGTGCCGCATCATCGAAATCCCCCACTCGATGAAATGGCGCTGAGTGACGTCGGCGCCCTGCAGAGCAGCGGCGGCGGCCCTCGGGTCCTCCATCACAAATGCGAAGGCCAAGAGCTCTTCGATCGATGGATTGGCTGCTTCTCGAGCCAGCCGTGCGTTTTCGTCACGCTGTTCATACCACATCGCGGTGCGGTCGTGTCTTGCCTTGCTCGGGTAATATTCTCCGAATCGGGCGTTATGGCATTCCCGCGCAATGCTCTGGTGAACGGGCAACATCACCGAGTCGTCGACGGCCAAGTTCGGCGTAGTGCTCGAACCCGGCATCGGCGGCGGCGGCGGCGGGGGCTGCGTCGGCGGCGGCAGCGGCTGTGTCGGCGGCGGCAGCGTCAGGGACTGCTGTGCTGGCAACGGTTGCGACGTTGATGACTGCGTCGGCAACAGCAACGTCAAAGACTGTTGTGTTGGCGGTGGCAGCGTCGCTTGCACTCCAGTCGGCGTGACTTGGAGTGCCGGGAGCTGGCTTACAGTACTCGTCGGTGGAACGACGGCCGTAGGCGCGTTTTCTACACGCGGTCGCGAATTGACATATTCGCTTAACCACCGTGCCACTTCGTGTGGAATCACGGTACCATGCTCGACGACGCCCATCTTGCGAGCGAACTGCATCGCGGGGTCGAAACGAGACAATTTCTTGCGTTTCATCTGGGTGATGATCTCGCGAAGGTCCCGCGTGTCTGGCGCTAGGACGCGACGCTCCCCGGAAGATCGGCCACTCGACTTCGATCGTGCCTCTCTCGCTTCCTTCGCTTCGATTGCTTTGAGAGCGTGTTCGGGAAGGGGAATTCCTCGCGCCTCGCAGCGAGCGAAATACCGCTCTTTGCGGTCTCGTTTCCGCTGCTCACGATGAGTTAGCGGATGTCTGCCGACACGGGGACGAGAGACTCGCTCTTCGTCACCCGAAATCCAGACTTCTCGAGTCTCTTTACCGTCTTTCATCTGACGGTTGACGAACACCCTTGGTCTGGTGTAATTCGCGGGGTCGCGCGGTGGCTGCGCTGACGTTCCCGCTCCATCGTTGACGGTCGAGTGCTGTTCGACGCACTGTTTCTTCGACCGTCCCGGGGAGCGCGATTCGCTGCCCCCGGTTCCCTTGGAGCGCTTGCGCTTCCTTGGGAAATTATATTTGGGGCCGAGAATTCCCAAATAGTGGAGTTGCCACATTTCAGCTTGTGACGTGAGAATCCCCATTCTCGGTCGCCACTGTGGCGTAACTTCTCCCTGCCGAATCTGCTCGCACCACAGATGTATATCGGCGGTGCTCATTCCGTCGTCTTGCAAAATCCGCTCTGCAACCGCCGGCGCAGTGTCGATTAGCTGCTGGCGGTAGTGTTGATACACTTCTTCGCGGGCCTCCTCGGTCTCGGCCGCTTGCCACGCGAACAACACATGCTCCTCCGCCGGCCTGCCGGAGTATTGGCTCGACAGGGCCGGGTGGAAGATTGGTGACTTCGGGTCATCGATGCGAGCGAGCTCTGCAGCGACGACGTTTCGCACCGACTCCGGGAACGCGTCCAGGAGTGTACAATCGTTAACCCAACGCTTGGCGAGGGCGCGCGAAAATAATACGCGCAGGCGGTATGGCTTCGCATCTTCGCCAAAGCAGCGGCGCAGAAAATCGGGCAGTACGCCTCGATATATGCCCGCTCGCACTATGCATGCGGGGCTGAGCGCTCCCCATGTGTCTCGGAGCTCCATCTGCAATGATGGAAACAAAATAATTAATGAAATCGCCAATAACACGGAGATAAATAGGGGGTGGGCTCGAGGAACGTCGCTGAAACGTGCGACCGCTCGTCGAGTCCTATTCCTGTTCATTGATTCGTCCTTGTCAGGAAGAAAAGAGTCTTCTTGGCACATCTGGTTCACGTCCAATGATAACCACGAGACGGAATCGAGCGTATTAATCCGGAAATTTTTCTTCGGATTGCTTAATTTAAAATTAAACTGTAAATTTGTATTTAAACCAATAAATTCGCGAAATCGTTCGTGAAAATCTCCAATAACAATTTTAGAACATGTAAACAAATGTTCTTGTCGTGAATTAACTTGTAAAGAAATAAATTTGTCTAATAATAACTCCAAAAATTCGGAGTTAAAGTCGAGTTAAAAAACGAATCTATAATAAATTAGTGTCATCGGGAAAAAATTCGCAAATAAAATAGCAAATAAAAATAGAAACAACGTTCTATAAATTCTTTCAAAATCCATCCAATAAATTATTCCCATTTCTGGAATATAAAAAGAAAGCTCGTTTCCTTTGTCTCGTTCGTGTCAATTGTCGTGAGTCATCTTCAAGGAGCGAGGCGACAGTTTGTCTGCTATCGCGTCCTTGAAGACAAATAATAGGAGAAAATACAATCGCTCTCGCGATCGTGGATATTAGTATAATAATTATACACGATTTCGAACGCAGAGCGTTCATGTCAAGTATTAGTCAAGTGTATCTTTAATTCGACCGCACGGAGCTAAATCTCGTGCGGCGATGCCGACTACTACCTGATCGGGTGGAACTACGTTTATGTCCGGGTCCCAATTCTCGTCATGATGCTGTATTTCAAGCATTTCCTCGTCCCCTCCTTCCTCATCCATCGTGAGGATTGCGCGTTCAGTCAGACCACGATTAAAAAACTTGAAAACTTCTCGTAAAATGGATCAAAAACTTGGTTAAAAATGCACTCGCTGTGTATCACGTGCGGACGACGATCAGCTGATTTTAGCGGAAGTCCGGGTGAAAACGAGGCAATCGTGGTGGGTTCTGGGTAATTTTACTCCAGAACCAGGTGCTTATGACTGTGCGCAACAGCCCGTGCGCATGTTACGCTACGGGGCTCCTTTGTTTCTACGCCCGTGCGCGATCGCTGCTACGGGGTCTTTTGCACGCGGTATCCGACCCGTGCCGATAATTTTGCTACGGGTCCCGCGTTTCCACGCCATCTCGTGACGCGAATTCGACCGATATCCGCTTTGTTGGACTTAGCGAAATTTTCAGAGTCTCAGATTTTGATGGCTAGCGCTGTCGATCGGTCAATTTTTTTGTTTTTCAGCGTCGCCATCGACTCGTAACGTTTTCTACTCCTTTCCTACGACCTTTCCGTCTTTTATAAACGGATTACTTCCACGGGGCCGCAGGTGATGAGTCGAGACAGGTACGATATTTTTTGTTGTTTTTTGTGTCTGTACCTCCTCATTATTGTTTTCTTTTTTATCCGTGTTTTTTGTGTTTGTTTCAGGAGTTTCTCCTGTTTCCCCCCCGACCAAAATTGGATCCGGAACGGATTCAACTATCTCGTTTACCGGTGGTGAAGGGGCGTCGAAATACTCCTCGTTGTCACTTGGCGGTGCTTTTTCCGACTCGCCAGCGAACATATCGACGATTTGGCCGTCAGTTTTTGACTTGACTTGGCCCTTGGCCCACATTTCTTGCGGGAATTCCGGAATGTACGGAGTTAACTCTCGTACCTGGATCGATTTGTGCTCGGTATTGTCCTCGAGCTTACGTAATTTATACGCGTTACCGCCATGCTTGCCGATGATCACATACGGACCGTCTCTTTTGTCGGCCAAGCTGGCGGTGATTCCTCTCGCTGCATTTGAGAGGATGTGTGTGTCCTTCCACACTAAATCATTAATCTCGAAATTCACGAATTTTCCACCGCTTTTATCTTGTAAAATGCGGTCGCGCATGTTAAAAATGTGCGCCATCATGTGCTTGTACGTGTTGGAGATGGTTTGCTCCAATTTATACACGTACTCATGTGGTTTCTCGGGGTCCACCACATTTACTGACTCTGCCACTCGTGGGTCCCAAGGCACTCGTAGCTCCCGGGCGAAGTTGAGGTAGGCCGGAGAAAAATCTCTCGTCCTCGAGACTGTTGTTCGTATGCTGAACGCGATCTCCCTCAAGTATTCATCCCACCTATTGTGGATGTCAGTGAATATACTTAGTGCATATTTAATGTCCCTGTTGAGTCGCTCAACGGGATTTGTTCTGGGATTGTAGGTCGAAGTATGTGACGCCACAATCCCGAATTTCTCACAAAACTTACCCCAAATTTTCGAGATAAATTGGGGTCCGTTGTCGGATATCATTTTACGTGGAAATCCGTAACGTAACGCTACGTCGTAGATACATTCAACGATTTTTTCTGCTGAAGGTCTAGCGACGGCGTACAACTCGGGCCAACGAGTCGCCACGTCCATTATAACGATAATGTACGCATTTTTATTTCCCGTAACGGGTTTTGGGCCCATCACATCGACACTTAAACAATCAAAAGGCGCGTAAGGCCCTAAGAAAATAGTTTCGAATGGTGATTTACTCCTCGGCTTGCACGCTTGACATCGCTGACATTGGTGGACAAAAAGAGCAATATCTTTTTTCATCCCTGTCCAGTGAAAAAGCTGTGTAGCACGATAGAGTGTTCTGCTTACTCCCGCATGGCTCGCAAGCGGGTGCCCGTGTAACAACCACAGCACGCGACCGATTAAGGAAGCAGGTATTACTACCTTTACTGCGGTGTCCGATTCACTCAAGTCATCTTGGTGATTTGGGTGATGTTTCACCAAAAGGCCGTCATCCAATAGGTAATCTATGGATTCGTGTGCATAACGACGCTTCTGCCTTCTGGTTAAGTTGGGCGGATATTTTCCTGTCAGTACGAATCTAGCTCTATCCTGACATTTCTTGTCTAATTTTTGTTGCACAATTATTTCCTCCCTTGTCGGGGGATTGCTTCGCATTTGCTTGCCGACATGAGTGTGGAAGGCGCTTAGAAGCGGGTCATTTATTCTCCGCTCTAGCTTAAATTCCTTCTTTGCATTTGGGTAATTGTCAGCAGCTGGTTGGTATAACCGCGTCCAGAATCCACAGAATTTTACATCTGCTGGAGACGCGGTGGGAATTTCATTTATTTTCCTTAAATCCCAACGGTGACAACTCGTCGGGCAGTAAATGATGCGGGAATCATCCTCGCCATCATCGTCAGCGTCGATAGGATCTGACACTGGTGCCCTTGATAGAGCGTCAGCCACGACGTTATATTTGCCGGGCTTGTATTGAATGGTCAAGTCGCATGCCATCAGTTCTAACTGCCATCTGGCTAGTCGACCGGCTGGCTCCTTTAATTTCATCAGCCATTGTAACGCTTGATGATCTGTGTGGACTACAAATTTGGTATATTCGAGATAATCTCTGAATTTCCTTATAGCCCACACAACTGCCAAACACTCCAACTCTGTGGCGTTGTAATTTTTTTCAGCGCCTTGGAGTTTGCGACTTATAAACATGCACGGCAGGTCTTGTTCGACTCCGTCGCGCACGTGTGTTTGGAGCAACGCCGCTCCTAACCCAACTCTGCTGGCGTCCGTATGTAATATGAACGGCCGGTTTAAGTCGGGTAGAGGCATTACGCCGACTTCCGTCAGCATCCTCTTTATCGCATTAAATGCGATGTTGCACTCATTTGACCATACAAATTCGTTTTCATTCTTCAGGAGGTCGGTAACTGGGGCTGCCACTTCAGCTAGACCCGGTAGCAACCTGCCGAAGAAGTTTATCATTCCCATAAACCGTTGGACACCTTTAACGTCCTCGGGTGGTGGGAAACGATTAATCGCATCGATTTTTTCGGGGCCAATAGCTAAACCGTTGACTCCAATGCGATAACCCAGGAAGGCAAGCTCCTTTCGGCAGAACTTGCTCTTGCCCGGATGAACGTGTAACCCAGCTTTCGCCAGCCGGGTGAGCACTTGGTCGATGTGCTCAATGTGCTCTTCGAATGTTTTAGAGGCAATAACTATGTCATCTAGGTATGCCCACACGAACTGATGCAGGATATCACCCAATACGCTTTCGATTAGTCTCTGAAAGGTACTGGGAGCATTCACTAAACCAAACGGCATGACGTTGAACATCAACCGTCCAATTGGCGAGTAAAATGCTGTTTTTAGCTTATCCTCTGGCCTCATCTCAACTTGCCAGTATCCCTTCGACAGATCCATCGTCGTAACCCAAGAAAAGGGGCTAAGCTCTCTCAAAATGGATTCGATAGACGGCATCTGTATGGGATCTATCTCTGTCACCGCGTTTAATGGGCGGTAATCAATGCATAGGCGTGGGTCCGAGCCCGGGCGCATCACGAGCACAACTCGCGTCGCGTATTCTCCCTGGGCCTCGGAGACAATGCCACTGTCTAGCATTTCTTGGCACATTTTTTGTACTATTTCACGTTTTTGCGGGTTCATTCCCTTATACGCAACTCGTATAGGTTTATTATCCGTCAATTTAATTTCGTGAATAGCCCTATTCGTTCGGCCCGGTTTTTTCGACAGGATCCCCTCATATTTAAGTAGGACCCTTCGTAGGGCTGCCGCTTCGTTTAATTCTAAAGCGGCGTCGGCGACAAGCGTTTCCACTACATTGTCCCGTTGCAATTCTGTTACGAATGCTTTAAAATCGTAGTCTTGAACGAATTTCTTTAGGCCTTTCTCCCACTGTGTCTTGTCGGCCGCTTCTTTGATAAGAGCTGGTGGCACGACAATTGCGGGTCTTTCTCTATCATTTCTGATATAATTCCAAGATTTCGTTATTGGATTTGGTTGTATTTCCATTGACGCCATGAGGTCTAAGCCCAACAGAAAAATTCTGTCGCACGTGGGCAGGACCAGGAAAGGGTGCTGTTCTACCCCTCCGAGCCACTCCATGGTCAATAATATAACTCCTTTTGGACGCGCCATTCCGTTGGCGGTTTTTAGACGTACATTTTTATTAACGCCTTTTATCTTATCGGTGAGACCCAATGATGCTACTATGTCTTCGGAAACGAACGAGCGATCTGCTCCCGAGTCTAGCAGTCCCATAATTTTTTCGCGTTCTATTGTCATGGGCAGCATACATAGGCGGCTGGTATATTCGACCGCCACGTTGCACATGAAAACACGAAATTCTTCTGTGTCTTCGACTACTTGAGGTAATTCTTCAAGCAGTAGGTTTGGTTCTTCCGCCTCAGCCTCAGCGTTTGCGGTAATTACCTGCAAAGCGTTGTTGGCCCTGTCTTGGATCTGGGCGTTAGCTATGTCACTACCCATTTCTTTGACTGGTGGCGGTTTATCGAACCCTTTGTTAAACCCCTTCTTCTTCATGAATGGCGCAGACGGTCGAGAAGTTATTTCTTCGCCGCCTGCGCTGACTCGTTTTTTGACTCGTTTTTTGCCATGGCGAGTTTAATCTCTGCCATCTGCTTCATTATCGCGTCAAACTTAGCGTCTTCTTTCGCTGTTCTTGGGCACTCATTGGAATAGTGACCCGGTTGGTTACACTTAAAACAACGAATATTTGATTTGTCTCTTGGGGCTTCAATCGATTTCTTTTTTTCAGGGTCTACTTTCGACGGTGGCGTGTAATTTTTTCGAAAATACTTCGGAATTCGGCCGGCATTTGGTTTTAACCTGGCGCGAAATTCTTCTACCGCTCTATCTCGATGGATGAGATGTACTAGCGGTCCTTCCTCATCGCAACCCGTTGATAAGGTATCGCGATAGCTTCGTATTTCTTCGTCCGTCGAATAATCGTCTTTTTCTTCTTTTTCGTCTGATTTTCCGACATTTTGTTCGGCTTCCTCCCCCTCCTTGACCTCCTCCAGTGTCGCTTGCATGGCTGACGCTGTCGGTGCCTTTTTAGGGGCGGCCAATGGGTTGGAAGGCAGCGTGGATGTCAGTTTATTTTTTATTTGTAAACCAACGCTAGCTTCTGCCAGCTCCATTATACCGCTAAGATATTCAGTAGGGCGCATGATTTTGTCTGTCGCCCCATATCTTTCCGCACTCAACTTGAGACGTTTAGCGGTTGCTGCTTTCTCCGCTTCTGGTAAAGCGGAATAATATCTCTTCTCGATATCTATCGTGTTCTCGAACAGGAAGGCGCTCATTTCTTCGTAGCTGCCTCCTGTCGGTGCCCTTTCTTCAAGTAGCACCCGTTGCGAGTATTCCGACAAACCGCCGAGAAAGAAAAGGTTGAATCCCGTGGCATGAAATTCCATCGGGGCCTTTTCGAACAACAATCTGGCGCGAATGTCGTAATCCATTATGGTTTCACCAGGCATCTGGCGAAGACCTCGCATCTTTCGGCTCACCTCTTCGGGTGTCTCGCCGTAGCGCAGGTCGAATCTCATTAAAAAGTCGTCCCAATTGACGCCTTTCAATCCTTGGTACCACTCACGTGCCGAGCCTGTCATTAGCTCGACAATACCGTGGGTGAGCATGTCTCCTACGGTGGCTTTAGTGGCAGTCTTAATCCGAATTACTTCGTCAAGGAAGCGATCTCCCGCTTTCCATGACCCGTCGAAACGGTTCTGAATATAAAATTGCCACCTAATATTCCCGGTAACACTCATGGTGTCACGTCGGGAGACAGCGTATTTTTTCTTTACGCGGTCACCAGTGTTACGATTACGATCATTTCGTTTGCTCAGATCGATTCCTTCGGCTTTTAACGAGCCAAGCAGGGCTCTTCCAAGCTCTCCCATCGTATACTGCCGACCCGTCGAATCGGTAAACGCGCTTTGTCGGGGAAGGTCCTGAAACTCCTCCCGTCGGTGGTCGCTATTTTCCGATCGACGTCGTTTCTCTCTATCGCGCGGAGAGTTGGATCTCTTCCGGCGATTACTTGACTTATCATTTCGTCTGTCGTCGTTGGACGAGGGGTCGGAGCTGGGGTCGGGAGACGGTGAGCGGCGTGGCGGGTTGCGCCGTGAAGAGTTTGACTCTTTCCGGCCCCTACGACGGTCGTCACGTTCCCTTTCCCTGCGTTCATCGCGTTCTCTTTCCCTTCGTCTTTCTCCGGAACCTCTCTCCGAATCGTGATGACTGGGTGCATTCGACTCCAGTTCATCCGACGACGAATCACTGTTTCCGTAGTGATACTGTTGCTGTCCTCTTTCGCGTTGACGTTCCTCTCGTGACGATGTGCGGTCTTCGGAAGGTTTTCTCGAAGGTCCGTCGTCTTTGAGGATGGGTACCGGCTGTTGCCAGTCGTTACCCCGCGGGTCGTCGCGTTGTCGGCTCGTGTGAGTCTGTTCTTCGTTACGACGCGCGTTGTTCGCATTTATTAATCGGTTGATAGCGTTGTTAGTGTTATCGTCTAACGCCATCATGCGAGGTCGAACGCGTTGTTCGGTCGAGACTTCCCGTTTGCGTGGAGTGACTGGCACTTCCTTTTTTCGCTCGGGTTTGGGGCTGACCTTCGGCGTGCGCTTCGGGTCGCCTTCTACGCTCTCGTCGGACAATTCGGACGAGCTAACTTCTGGCTTGCGAACGGATTTTGGTTTGTCTCGTTGCAGCCTAGTCATGAAAGCTTGTTCAGCTTCTTGTTGAGAACGGAATGCATAACGATGTGCATGTAAGGCTCGATCAACTATTTCGACTTCTTCTGGAGTAGTCGGAACGCGCTGGGATTTGCCGTACTCGAGAGCTCGCGCTTCTCTTTCCGCCAGCTTCCGCTTTCTCTCGCGGATGGCTTGTCGGGCCTCATTCTCGGCATCCGCTTCGAATTGAGCGGAGTCTACCATTTGTTGAGCGTATGCGTCTTCAACAACGGTGATTTCTGGGGATAACCTGTGCGCTCTTAAAGCTGCACGTACGATTTGTAATGTTTCGTACACAGTTATTTTTCCCGTTGGCAGAGTGTATCGTACACCTTCTGCCTGTGCCAACTGCATCGTGTCAACCAATGTGGCCGAGACGCTGTAAGGCTGGCTCGGAACACGCTCAGTTTTTGACGCATTGGACTTGTGTCCTTCGGACCTGACCGAAGCTGGGCGGCTTTGCGTAATTGGCGTGTTTAGTGCCGAATTAGCTGTCGTGTTTGAGGCCGTCTTTTGTATCGGAGACGCCGCTTTCGGACTGCCCACCTCGGTGTCGTGCGTTAGACGAGGCGATGGGTTACGGGATAAAACCTCGTTTCCGCTCGTCTCGCCGTCACGGTTAGAACGCGGCAGTTTGGAGTGAGATTGCTCTTCACCCCGCTCTGTCTCGTCCAATCGCTGCCTCGTCTCGTAACGAGACGGGTGCGATGCCTCTGATGCGCTTCTGCGATCGGGTTTAGGCTTGCGCCGTTTTTGCCTCGCTTCGTGCGCTGAGGCTTTGGGTAAGGGACCTCCAGATCGCAAGTGATAGTCGGCGCCTTTACGACTGCCGGCTCTCTTGTTCGCGTCGGAGTCGGAATCCGTTACTCGGATATTGTCTGCCATTTTTGGGTATGAAAATGATCTCAAGTTCTATTCGAGTCGTTTAAATCGATCCCGGACAGGCCCCCACGTGTCGCGCTCAACTCGGTCTGTCGCTGATACGTGGTATGAGTCACTCTCTGATCTCGCAATACCGCTTTACTCAAGCGGTTACCCAAATAATGTAACACGGCAAGACAATGTAAAAGGTAAATATAATAAATGTATTTATTATACGGGAATATACAGTTAAAAGGGAATAAAATATGTAAGGGAATAAAAAGGTAAAAGGAAAGGGGTGTGAAGTTGGCGGGAAACTGGTCGAGGTCGTCCTTTGTCGCTGTGGATCCAAGATGGCGTCCGCGTGGCAACGTGGTGTCGTCTTGGGCCGGCGTGGCAATGAATGGCGTCCTCGTCTCACGTTTCTCGTTCGGTCCTTCGGGCTCACGCTGGTCGGGCGCGAGTGAATGCCTGAAAGGTCTTACTTCTGGTCTGTTGTCTAGGTTTAGGGTTTTTTGTAGGTGTCCGGCGATCACACAGCGGCGGACGCTTGGTGGTTCCCGGCGATACACACAGCGGCGGGAACGCTCGTCGTGGTTACTGCAATTTAGGCTTGTGCGACCGTTTGTCTGCACAACTCGCTAAATTGGAGTAGGTTTACTATTTCTAGCTGGCTTGCTAAAATAGTGTGGTAATCTTGTTTCGCAGGTTACTCTGCGGAGGTTAACACAAATCAATCGTACTCACGTTGAAAGTCCCTTGTCCTAGGTCACTCCTGAAGTCTTTGTACTTAGGCTTGATCGTTTTAGGACGTTTGGCTTTTACGTGTATCTTGGTTGATTTTTGTGTTGGTTCTCCCCGCTCAGTGCAAGGCGAATTCCTTTGCACAAAGCGGGGGGTGACAGGTGACTAAAGCCACCCAATAGTGGAGAAGACGAATCTCCCCCACTCCCCCAGGGCAGACGCCCGTCCATTGACTGGATGTCAATGCTCTGAGGGAAGGGAGGCGCGCGTGCGACTCCCCTTCTTTACCCGTATGTAGGCCACGAGAGAAACTCTTCGTGCCCCACCCCAGTCGGGTCACCACAAATTTGACTAGATTTGATTGAAATTCCATGAAATTTGACTAGATTTGATTGAAATTCCATGTAATTTGACTAGATTTGATTGAAATTCCATGAAATTTGACTAGATTTGATTGAAATTCCATGTAATTTGACTAGATTTGATTGAAATTCCATGAAATTTGACTAGATTTGATTGAAATTCCATGAAATTCAATGAAATTTTATCAGATTTTATTGAAATTTCACGGGATTTTATTAGATTTTATTAAAATTCGACGAGATTTTATTAAATTTGATTGAAATTCCGCCAGATTTTATTCCATTTGATTGAAATTCCACGAAATTTTATTTTATTTTATTGAAATTCTCTGAAATTTTATCCCACTTCCACATAAATGCCTAATAGCTTTGAAAACTCTTGATTTCAATTTATCTTACATTTCAAATCCAGAAATACACAGAATGGAATGCGCAGTTTGAATTTAACATCAAGATCCCATACGGTGCGTTAAACCATAGTCACACTGGCCCGATCCCCAAACCAAATTCAAATTGAAAAACCCGGACTTCCAATTTGAATCCGAGAAATCGGAACCATCATTCATCACCGCTGAATGCCCCAACAAGTGATGAAATAGAGATTTACTGTCCCAACTGATGGCAACAATCTCGCACCTTGGATTGTTGTAAATTCTATTATTCATACATTTTGTAATTACAAAAACTGCTTTAGTTTTCGTACCTTAGACCTGAAGATCAGTTTATTCATTGAAAATTTGCATGGAAAGAGACTTATGCAGCAGAGGCGTGCACAAGGCCACCTGTAGCCTCTTTTTCAAATTCCCAGGTGGATTGCATCGAATTGCCTGAAGAGTGGTGTGTTGACCTGGGTTGGATAGTGGGGGGGTGGTGTCGAGAGATAGAAAAAGTAGTGAACGGCTCAGTTCCAGTGAATAATTTGAGATTGCGATGTCATCTTGTCAAAGCTAAAGTAGCTATGGCGGAGTTTTATCAGCGAGTCTGTTGGCTTGCCTGCAGTGCAAGAAAGAAAGATTTCAGCAAGTTCCGTATAAAAAAATGTTGCAATAGTCAACCGACATTCGACACATTTGTTCGGATTTGAACAATTGCAGATTTAAACAAAATGGATGCCACTGAAAGCAACAAGGCTTGCTTGCTCTTGTTTGCTTGCTTGATTATGTGCTTAGCCTTGAAGCCTTGGAGTGCTTATAGATTAGAAAGTGCTTATGGTTTAGCTCCAAACTTCTTTTGCTCAGTCCATAGTGCCTAATGGACCTCAAGTACTTATTGGCCCCAAAGTGCTTGGGCCCTTAATACCAGTGCTTAGAAGCCTCAAAGTTCCTGTGCTAATAGGCCTAGAAAGATCCATGCTTAAGGGCCCCAAAGTTCTTGTGCTGGTGAGCCTGAGTTCCTGGGCTTGGGGGCTCAAAAGTTCCTGGTCTGATGGGTCCTAAATGCTTAAACTTATGGGTTTTAAGTGCTTAAGCTTATGGGCCCTAAGTGCTTAAGTTTATGGGCCCTAAGTGCATAAACCTATGGGCCCTAAAGTTTCTGATCTTACGGGCCCTAAGGTTCCTGATCTTACGGGCCCTAAGTGCTTAAACTTATGGGCCCCAAGTGCTTAAACTTATGGACCCAAAGTGCATAAACTTAGGGCCCTAAAGTTCCTAATCTTACGGGCCCTAAGTGTCTAAACTTATGAGCCCCTAAGTGCTTAAACTCATGGGCCTTTAAGTGCTTATAATTATGGGTCCCCAAGTGCTTAAACTTATCGGCCCCAAGTGCTTAAACTTATGGGCCCCAAGTGTTTAAGCTTATGGGCCCCAAGTGCTTAAACTTATGGGCCCCAAGTGCTTAAACTTATGAACCCCAAGTGATTAAACTTATGGGCCCCAAGTGCTTAAACTTAAGGGCCCCAAAGCTTCTGGTCTTACGGGCTCCAAAGTTCCTGGTATAATGGGCTCTAATTTGTAAGTGCTTATGGGCCCTAAAATTCTTGTGCTTAGGAGAAATATTATTACACAAACAATAATACCTTGCTCTAATATTCATACATACAATGCAAACAAAATAAACAAATCTTGTGTCTTTGTTTTAATTGTTAATGAACATCTTTCTCTTTTCTTTTATTGTTTCACCACATGCTAAGCATTGTGCCTCCTGTTGCCTGCATCACAGAACAATTGTTTACTCATCTCATCTTGAAAAATCTTTACCTTGAAAAAAAATCTTTTGCTTTCAAAAAATTATCTCGAATAAGGTGACGTAGTCTATCTTGGCTCGCTTATGACGTCACAAATCAATTAGGTAATTCCTTGGCAAGAGTTGTCCTTTTTTACCGACCCCTAGAGGTAACTAGATCCACGACTTTAGTCACGTGGTCGTTCATTTCACCTGTGAGTAATTCGATTGCCTGCGTATACGAGACGCTGTCCCATTTTTTTTCTTTTTCTTATTCCTCGGGGTCCTCCGAGAGGATTAAGTGGCGCAGCCATGTGGCGGGAGTGAGGATTAGTCGGCGGCTTATCAACGCCAACAACTTGTCTCTTTTGGGCCTTAATTTGGACAATTCTTATAGCGGCCAAAACCTGCTCAGAATTAGGACAAAGTTTCTCAACTTTTTATTTTCGCTTTGTTTTCCAATAATTGAAATTTGAATATTTCATCGCTCCAGCAGCGCGAGATTCCAAGCAATTTGCAATATGTAATTGATGGATTTCTCTGGCTTTTGTTGTTTCTTCGACGCCGGATTTACCAATTGTTTAAAGAAGCTGCACCATAAGGTTCTGAGACATTGGGGACGACCAATGCTTTGTGGGGCCCTTTACACAGCCTTTGTGGGGTCTTATTTGAAGAAAAGAATTCAAAAGAATAATTTTATTTTTATATTTAATTTGACTGACGTCGGGTCCCTCGCAACCGCATAGGACTTTTCTTTTGCCGGAACTGCGAGAACCTATAAATCCGCTTTTGATAGTTGATAGAAACAATGTATTTGTTTGGTTACCATGTATCAGTTTTAGGATCATGTGACTATGGTGGTTCTAAAGTTGACCCTAGAACAGATCCTAAAACAGACCATAGAACAGATCCAAGAACAGACCATAGAACAGATCCTAGAACAGACCATAGAACAGATCCTAGAATAGATCCTAGAACAGATCATAGAACAGATCCTAGTACAGACCATAGAACAGATCCTAGAACAGACCATAGAACAGACCATAGAATAACCCTAGATCAGCCCTGCACACAAGGTGGTCCTATGGATCTTTGGGGTTCTCCTTCAAGCCTTTTTGGGGGGCCCTATTTGAAAAAGATTTTAAAATAAATTTTTGGGGGGATTCTGCCCCTCTGCAGCATGGGGCCCTTCTCACGCAAGAACTGCGAGAAGTAAAATATTCACTCCTGTTGTAAGGGCCCCACTTCTGTTGTAGCTCAGGGGCCCGTGATACCTCAATCCGTAATCGTTGTTATTATTGTATCGATTGTTAGGTTTAAAAACACATGCACTGGCTGCTGTGCTAAATTTATCGCAACAATCAACACCAGATGGTGTTCCATTTCTTATTCTGTTGCGCACTCCGTAATTATTGGCCGACGTCATTGTTGATATTTTTTCTTGATTCGTTTCAGATGCCGCCAGGCGGCTTAGCAGGTGAGAGGAGTGGCACCCGCATGGCGACGACATCATAGCCACGCGACCATGCGCTGCGCCTGGGGCAAAGTGATCCTTGTGCTCGTGGTGGTAGTCGGTGTCCTTCAGGTAAGCAAATATTTGTAATTGCTTTGTTGGTTGGGTGCACGGACGAGACATTGTTTCGTTTTGTTGGTTTTGTTTTATTGTTGCCGGTGTTTTCATTATTTAAGAGATAAAATTCGAATAAACAAAACGAGAGCTTTGTTGGGATGCGTGTTTCTTGTCTGTTATTAAAGAGGCATTAGCATGGAATTTTAATATTTTAAGGAAATGGAATAAGAGAGTGTGGTTTTGTACGGATTTTTTTGAAAATTCCATTTGGTTCTCATTAAAATGCAATTTCGCACGCTGGATTTGAAAGTTTGTGTTTTACGCTTTGCCGAAATGCGGGCAGCAAACAACCGAATGTTTTAGCTTTATTCATCCAGAAGTGCTTTGGCTAAATAATTGTTAACGCATATGCAGTAATTATCACAGATTGGGATTTAGTTTTTAAAAAAAAAAAACTTTTTGAGCCTAAAAATAATTTTTTGTGTTAAAAATTAATCTTTTGTGATTAAAAATAAATTTTTTGTGTTAAAAATGAATTTTGTGTGCTTAAAAATGAATTTTTTGTGTTAAAAATGAATTTTTTGTGTTAAAAATGAATTTTTTGTGCTTAAAAATAAATTTTTTGGTTTAAAAATGAATTTTTTAGTCTAAAAATAAATTTTTTAGTCTAAAAATGAATTTTTTAGTCTAAAAATAAATTTTTTAGTCTAAAAATGAATTTTTTAGTCTAAAAATGAATTTTTATGCCTAGAAATGAATTTTTTTTGGTTTAAAAATGAATTTTTTGGTTTAAAAATGAATTTTTTGGTTTAGAAATGAATTTTTTGGTTTAAAAATGAATTTTTTGGTTTAAAAATGAATTTTTTGGTTTAAAAATGAATTTTTTGGTTTAAAAATGAATTTTTTGGTTTAGAAATGAATTTTTTGGTTTAAAAATGAATTTTTTGGTTTAAAAATGAATTTTTTGGTTTAAAAATGAATTTTTTGGTTTAAAAATGAATTTTTTGGTCTAAAAATGAATTTTTTTAAATAAAAAGGAATTTTGGTGCTAATAATAATTTTTTTTGCTACATAAAAAAGAATTTTTGGTCTAAATGATGAAATTTTATCATTGCACTAGATACTATGACACTTTTACTCATAAAAATGGATCTTCTTATACCTAAAAAATTCATTTTTAAGCAACAAATTTGGCCTTGTAAACTCTAGAATTCATTTTGTTAAATTTGCCCTTTGTAGGGATTGTTGAGTTGTTTTAGAGTGTCTTTGTTAAAACAAAGAAAACTCTTAACAATTGAGACATTTTTTAAACACAATTTGTTTTTGAATCAATTGCATGCTCCTCCCTATTGTCGAGTTTATCAACAGTTATTTAAATTGCCAAGTGTACTTGTGCATTGTATCCAAATTATAACTATTTCCCCCTGGTGTTAGAAACAATACCAAAGACGACATCACGTGTTTAGTTATTAAAATAATCAGTTGCAACGACGATTTGTCGTTCTGTATTTAAAGCAGCGCCAAAAATGATTCAACGATAAGTTTTAATACTTTTTGTTCCATTGGTTAAATCAAATTTGCTCGGCAACCAAAACAGATCGACAGCCATTTTGTTTTTCCAAATTTTACTTTTCCGGGAAACTGCGTGCATAACTGTCCGCCATTTTTTCTAAACAATGTCGTCCTGTTCAAACGTGATGCAGGCGTCCTCTGTTGTTGCAACACTATAACTTTCTGCGAACAAACGGCGTTAATCCACATTGTAGAGATTTCTGTTACATTTGAACAATCCGCCATTTGTCCGCAGAATGACTTTATATTGTTGCATTTTGGCTCCACCTGTCGCCACAATAATCATTTTTTGAACAATTAACCGCCAACTGAAACAATGTTTTCTCGCTTTCCAACAAAGGTGATCCACATGTTGCTGTTGAGTCGCCTGGAACTGCGACAAAGCGGGCTGAGACGCGTCGACGAGGATGGCGTCACCGCCCCGGGAGGTGCGTCCCTATCATCCGCATCGCTGCACGAATCGTGGGTCCGCGACTTGGAGGCCATGGACGCCGCCGTCGGAGCGTCCAGCGTGCTCGATCCGAGCGGGGAGTTCAAAGTGGTCAACTTTTTAGCGCACGCCGACGCCCGTGCCTCGCGCCAGGACGTGACGCTGGTCAGCCAGTGCTCGCACGACCGTCTTTGGCAGGTGGCGCTCCTGGTGCGCCGTTGGCGGGGCCCCCTGGCCGTCGCGGTCTTCGCCACCGGGGACCAGTTGTGGACAGCGGTCAAGACAGTGGCCACGTTGAGACAGTGCGTTCCAGGAGTGCGTTTCAACGTGTCCTTCCATCTCGTGCACCCCGTGGGACAGGCGGGCCTCAAGGGGGCCGCGGTCACCGTCAGGGACGCTGTGGGGTCTGACAAATGCGACTGCGCGTCCCTGGCCGACGAGCAGCAGAGGACTCGCACGAATTACGCGTGGGGGGACAAGGTTGTGTACCCCAACAACCTGCTGCGCAATGTGGGACGCCGCAACGCTGCCACCGAGTTTGTGTTTGTGGTGGACGTGGACATGGTGCCCAACGTGGAGTTGCATGACGAGTTTTTGCAGTTTGCGCGCGCGCAGCGTCTGTTTGACGTGAACCGACGCGACGACAAGACCATTTACGTTGTGCCGGCGTTCGAGGCCCGCGAGGGAACGCCTGTGCCGCGAGATAAGACGGACCTGCTCCAACTGCTCGCTCGAGTGCACGTTCGACCGTTCTATTTCAAACTGTGCTGGAAATGCCAGGGCCACACGGACTACGTGGCGTGGCAGCGCGAGCCGCAAGCGCCGCAGCTCGCCGTTTTGTTTGAAGTGCTGTGGAAGGATCCGTGGGAGCCGTTTTACATCGCTCGCAACAATGTACCTTTATACGACGAGCGATTCAAGCAATATGGATTCAACAGGATCAGTCAGGTAAATATTGATAGATGAAAGAATACAATGTGTTTGGGGTTTTAGCGTTTGTCTTGCGTTTTTGTGTTTTTTTTTACTTTTTTTTGCGTTTTTGCATTTTTGGCGTTTTTTGTGTTTTTGCGTTTTTTTGCGTTTTTGTTACGTTTTTTTTCGTTTTTGTTACTTTTTTTTGCGTTTTTGTTACGTTTTTTTGCGTTTTTGTTACATTTTTGCGTTTTTGTTACGTTTTTTGCGTTTTTGTTATGTTTTTTTTTGCGTTTTTACGTTTTTTTAACATTTATTTGCGTTTTTATGTTCTTTTGCTTTTTTTGCTTTTTGTATTTTTTGCGTTAACTTGCACTTAATTTGCGTTTTTACAGTTTCTTGCATTTATTTTGCGTTTATTTGCGTTTATTTTGCGTTTCTTTGTATTTATGTTGGGTTTTAGAAATTTTTAGTGGTTTTGTGTTTTCTTTGCATTTCTTTTGCGTTTGTTTGTTGCACCAATGCGGCATTCAACTTTAAACTTCATTTAGCTGAAATTGGCTTGGGACATTGACTTGTCTGCAGTCATGTAATCATTTTAATGTTCGGATAATCAATTTTACAAAACAACGTTGATCTCGACTGCGCTTTTTGCGCAACTAGTGTCAGTTATGTGCTGTTGCGTGTCAACTTGACACGAGTAAACAAGAAAATACCAAACTTGATGCAATTTATTGCGTGTTTTTAGCATTCAATAATAACTCTGAGGTTATTTTTAAAACAAAAAAAAATATTTTTATATGTCTCTTCAGACCATTGTTCCTCATTAAGTCGGGGTCTAATTAAGGGGGGACTAATTACCCAGGTTAGGCCTTCTGATTCTAAAGGGTCCCCTGGTACACATTACAAAATGTTTTTGTATAAAAATGCATGTCTGTGTTAATAAATGCATTTTTGCACAAGAAAATGCTTTTTTTTACATGAAATGTCTTTTTTTTACATGGAATGAATTTTTCCACAAGAAATGCATTATTTCACTAGAAAT
Organism: Strigamia acuminata; assembly: GCA_949358305.1. Taxonomy (NCBI): domain Eukaryota; kingdom Metazoa; phylum Arthropoda; class Chilopoda; order Geophilomorpha; family Linotaeniidae; genus Strigamia; species Strigamia acuminata. Next base: position 4,949,711 of record OX442314.1, read on the forward strand.
GCATTATTTCACCAGAAATGCATTATTTCACCAGAAATGCATTATTTCACCAGAAAAGCATTATTTCATCGGAAATACATTATTTCACTGGAAATGCATTATTCCACCGGAAATGCATTATTTCACCAGAAAAGCATTATTTCATCGGAAATACATTATTTCATCGGAATATTCGGAAATGCATGTTTTCCTCGGAAAATGCTTTTTTTCATCGGAAAATGCATTTTTTCCATCGGAATATGCATTTTGCTAAGAGAAATCCATTTATTTCTACATAAAATGCATTTTTCTACATAAAATACATTTTTCTACATGAAATGCATTTTTCTACATGAAATCCATTTTTCTACATGAAATCCATTTTTCTACATGAAATCCATTTTTTTTACATGAAATGCATATTTCTACCTGAAATGCATTTTTTTATACTAAAGACATTATTTCACTGAAAAATGCATTGTTTAGCGTGAAAATGCAATTTTATCAGCTCAAAATGAATTTATACCTTATAACAATGCAATTTTCCACATGCAAACACTGAAGACGTCATTTCTAAATATTCTGGTCTGGGGTCCCTTCCCACAGCCCTTTTTAGGGGCCCTAATTGAAAAAAAAATTTATAAAACTTTTTCTCGAGCAAAAATATTTTCGAGGACTGCGAGAGCCTTTACCCGCCCCTGCATACAGTGCATCTTTAATTCAAACGCCAAAATTAAACAAACAAAACAAAACATCGACGTGCACTTACCAAAACACATTTTTCTTTTTTCCATAATTTATTTTACCCCTTTTCCCCCTCAATTTCCCTTCCCATTCACCATAATTGTTATTTCTTGATTGATTGCACTCTTACGCTGCGCGCGTTTTGTTTAACTCGGCTTTTTAAGATGGATGGGGCTTCGAACCGGCAACGCACATGGCCAACGCTGTGTTACAAGTTGCCTCCGATTTCCGAATTGCATTACAAACTGACACGAAACAAAACGAATCGATTACGGAAGCCCATATTTCTCAACAATATTGATGACATTTTTTAAACCCCTCCTTGAAAAACAAATGTAATTAATAAATAAATAGAAACGCGCATGCGCGGTTTATTCAAATTAATTGTCCACCAAAAGTTATTGTTATGATTTTTTTTGAAAAATTGTCACCAGAGGGCGATATTTTAATTAATTCCACTGCGACCGCTGTGTATTTCTAATTTAACTTGACTGCATCTCTTCTCACTAATTAACTGAAATCTCAAGATGGCCATTGGGTGTTTGGTGACCACTCTAGGAGCCACTGACCACCAATCTAGGATCTTTGAGGGGTGCTAGGAAACATAACAATAATACAAACTTTAATAATAACATAATAATATGCAAAAAGAATTATTTTGTTAACACCTAGACCAAGCGTCTAAAATTATTTTCCAGTCTAGTTCTGAAAGCATAACCGTACTGGAATCGGTAAAGCTATCAAAATGGCTGACTAGATGCCAAGCGAGGGGGTAGCGAATGCTGGAAATCTTGTACAGGCAAAGATTTTGGATTTCAAAATCCTTGAAATCTCATGAAATCCTGGAAATCTTTGGAATCTCATGAAATTCTGGAAATCCTAGAAATCTTATAAATTGATGCAAATTCTAGCAAAATATTGAAAGCAATCCTTGTGAAATCCTTAGAAATCCTTGTTAAATCCTTAGAAATCTTTGTGAAATCTTTAGAAATCCTTGTGAAATCCTTAGAAATCCTTGTAAAATCCTTAGAAATCCTTGTAAAATCTTGAAATCCTGAAATCCTTAGCAAATCCTTGAAATCCTTAGCAAATCCCTGAAATCTTTCAAATTTCATAAAATCCTAGAAATCCTGGGAATACTGGAAATCCTGAAAATCTTGGAAATCTTATAAATTGTCTTGCAAATTGTTGCCAATTCTAGCAAAATCGGGGTAGCCAATGCTGGAAATCTCGCACGGGCAAAGATTTTGGATTTCAAAATCCTTGAAATCTCATAAAATCTTCAAGAATTTTAAGGATTTCCAAATCTCGTACGCTATTTTTGCGATTGGCTACCCCCTCGATGCCAAGTGTGGCGATTTAAAAAAGGAACAAGATTTAGTTCATAATAATATTTTTTATTTGGTTTTTATTTAATATTTTTTAATCTTCAACGCAATCGCACGAACCACGTTTGCAATAACCGCTAAGGCCTCGACCAAAACCGTCACAATAAATAGCGCATTCATCGGCATCACATTCCGCATTAGTTGTCATTGCTAAGGTTTAAACAACGTCAATGGTCAATATAAATGAATGAATTATTTTTGGGCAAAATATAACTTACCCAAGCAGGACAGAATAACAAAGAAGACGATAATTTGATATTTCATTTTCAACTGATGCTCTTGCAGATTTAATCTAGATTTAATTAGCAAGTGTGAATGGTGTTTAATTAATTCCATTCAATTCATTCATGAGTCAGTAAATTTTAATATTTTAATTAATTAAAATGAATTTATTGTTGAATAAATATTTATCAGCGGTATTGACACACTGTTTAAAATAGAAAAATATATACATTTTTAAATTAAATATTTTAATCATTAGTTTTGGGCAGTTTTGTTTAATTAACGTTTCTTGTGTAGTTTTTTCCACTCTTTCTTGCGTTGCGTTGGTTTTTAAACTAGATAATTTTGGGCTAGATGCGTCGAGAGGGTAGCCACTCGGTGTCGCAAAAATCGTGTACAGCATTTTGAAATCCTTGAAGATTTCATGAGATTTCAAAGGTTTTGAAATCCAAAATCTTTGCCTGTGCGACATTTCCAGCTTGATTTTGCTAGAATTTGCGACAATTTGCAAGAAAATTTATAAGATTTCCAGGATTTCTAGGATTTCCAGGAGTTCATGGATTTCATGAGATTTTTTGTATTTTATGAGATTTCAAAGATTTCCAGGATTTCCAGGAGTTCATGGATTTCATGAGATTTTATGGATTTTATGAGATTTCAAAGATTTCCAGGATATCCAGGAGTTCATGGATTTCATGAGATTTTATGGATTTTATGAGATTTCAAAGATTTCCAGGATTTCATGAGATTTCAAAGATTTCCAGGATTTCATGAGATTTCCAGGATTTCATGAGGTTTTCAGGATTTTGAAGACTTGGGAGATTTACTAAGGATTTAAGGATTTCACAAGGATTTCTCAGAATTTCATGTGGGTTTCTTAAAATATTTTGCTAGAATTTGCGACAATTTGCAAGAAAATTTATAAGATTTCCAGGATTTCTAGGATTTCCAGGAGTTCATGGATTTCATGAGATTTTTTGTATTTCATGAGATTTTTTGTATTTCATGAGATTTCAAAGATTTCCAGGATTTCCAGGAGTTCATGGATTTCATGAGATTTTATGGATTTTATGAGATTTCAAAGATTTCCAGGATTTCATGAGATTTCCAGGATTTCATGAGGTTTTCAGGATTTTATGAGATTTCCAGGATTTCATGAGATTTCAAGGATTTTGAAATCCAAAATCTTTGCCTGTACGAGATTTCCAGCATTGGCGTTCGCACCAAGAACCAGAACTAGATTTAAACTTTGGGCTAGCCCAAACAAGGTATAAGGAATCATTGCGGATCGGCGCGACGCCCACCAAAGTGCTTAAAATTAATGAAACCCAAGCGAACTTTGTTGTACGTCTTTGTGACTTGTCACGTTTCCAAATTAAAGTCACACAGTAAGTTAGTTGGTTCATTAAATTATAGCACTCGACTCGGTGTCCCAAAATGGCGTCTGCCGCAGTCCATCTGCTCGTGATTGAGTGGCGGTGCGTCTTAGCGTTTGTGACGTTATCTAGGAGACATTTATCTGACATTGGTCATTCCCTGGTGACACGAGACGATGCAGGGCGTCCGTAATTAACTGTTTGCTTGACCACACCCCTTGTTATCGGCCGTCTATTACACTTGTCAATCTGGTGTTGCGAGAGGGGAAAAAGAAACAAATCAGTGATCGATGCCCTTAGTTGCTGAGTTTTGCACTGGGAGGCGTGTTGATTACTTGGCCTCCGCCACTTCCGGTGTACGTGTCGTCGACCTTTGAAGGAGTGGTTAGGAAGAGGGGGGAAAGGCCAAAAGTGGACAAACGCACTTGTGCGTCCTGTTGTATGGGCGGTATCGATTGGACATAAAGTAGGTTAAAGAAATGGATTTTTTTTTTATCTTTTTTTTCTGTTTTGCTTCTTTTGTGGATTGAAGATTAATTGTTTTGTGTTATTGGGGGATGGAATTGGGATTTTAAAGGTTGGATTTAGTTGATTTTGGGTGGAAAATGTGTGTGGAAAATGATAATTTTACTCGATTTTGTAAATCAAACGGATGAATATGTCATTTTTAGTTGATTTTAGGTGATAAAAAGGGCATTTACTCGATTTTACATGTAAAATGACCATTTTACATAATTTTAGGTGTTAAAATGACCCATTTTACATAATTTTATGTGTCAAAATAACCATTTTACATGATTTTACTTGTAAAATGACCATTTTACATGATTTTACTTGTACAAAACAGCATTTGACATAATTTTACTTGTAAAATGACCATCTTACATGATTTTACTTATACAAAACAACATTTTACATAATTTTACTTGTACAAAACAGCATTTTACATGATTTTACTTGTACAAAACAGCATTTTACATAATTGTACTTGTAAAATGACCATTTTACATGATTTTACTTGTCCAAAACAGCATTTTACATCATTTTACTTGTACAAAACAGTCTTTAACATCATTTTACTTGTACAAAACAGCATTTTACATAATTTTACTTACACTAAACAGCATTTTACATGATTTTACTTGTACAAAACAGCATTTTACATGATTTTACTTGTACAAAACAGCATTTTACATGATTTTACTTGTACAAAACAGCATTTTACATGATTTTACTTGTACAAAACAGCATTTTACATAATTGTACTTGTAAAATGACCATCTTACATGATTTTACTTATACAAAACAACATTTTACATAATTTTACTTGTACAAAACAGCATTTTACATGATTTTACTTGTACAAAACAGCATTTTACATAATTGTACTTGTAAAATGACCATTTTACATGATTTTACTTGTCCAAAACAGCATTTTACATCATTTTACTTGTACAAAACAGTCTTTAACATCATTTTACTTGTACAAAACAGCATTTTACATAATTTTACTTACACTAAACAGCATTTTACATCATTTTACTTGTACAAAACAGCATTTTACATGATTTTACTTGTACAAAACAGCATTTTATACGATTTTAAAACAAAACAAAATCCCAATTTCTTTCTCATTTAACCCATCTGCCTTCCAAGGTGCAAACTAGGACGTCCTAGGTGCAAAAGCATTCCTATTTGGGTGCAACTGTCTTCTTGAATGGGAAAACTTTAGTTTGGTTTCCTATGTTTTGCCGAAATTTTCTGAATTTGTGCGAACAATCATAAATTTTGTTCCCTAAAAAATTTGCAGTGTTTTGTGCATTATTCATTCATTTATTCAACATTGAAATTTCTACCCCTTAGAAATCCCAGCATAACTTTAAGTTGGCTTCTCCCAATTTAACCAAACCGCTTCTACTTAGCACTTTCCTAAGTGATTCCAGGTTTGACCAGCAGACGGCGTGTTGCATATATGGTCACACGTGATTCATCAAACGTTACCACAACACCAGCGCCACGTGTAACAATTTAAAAAAAAAGATACACTAAAGCGCTTTTGCGTCGGTCCTTCTGGATTTAATTTTTGTGCATAAACAAACATTGCCCCCCCCCCCCCCCCCCCGAGGGTCCATTTTATTTATTTTTTGATATAAATGTAATTTAAAATTTAAAAATCCCCAAATAAAATGTACTGAGACTTCAATTAAACCCTCCAGTACACAGCCACACTGCATTCTGGGATGACAACAAGTAACAAACATGCTTACAAGGAGACCGCAGGAGTATTGTTATTATCTAAACAGTCAATACTTTCTTAATTTAAATGCACCTCTCGCTCACATTGTTACAAACAGTTACAACACACAGATTTTTTTACTGCGTGTTGCAGTGTTGTATCGAACGCGACCGCGTACGAGATTTTGAAATCCTTGAAGATTTCATGAGATTTCAAGGATTTTGAAAATCAAAATCTTTGCCTGTGCGAGATTTCCAGCTCGATTTTGCTAGAATTTACACCAATTTGCAAGACAATTTATAAGATTTCCAGGATTTCATGAGATTTGAAAGATTTCGGAGATTTCAGGGATTTGCTAAGGATTTCAGGATTTCACAAGATTTCACAAGGGTTTCTCAGAATTTCATGTGGGTTTCTTAAAATATTTTGCGACAATTTGCAAGAAAATTTCAAAGATTTCCAGGATTTCATGAGATTTCAGAGATTTTCCAGGATTTCATGAGATTTCAAGCATTTTAAAATCCAAAATCTTTGCCTGTACGAGATTTCCAGCATTGGCTACCCCCTCGGTTAAAGCACACAATAAAAAATTCTGTGTTGTAACTGTTTGCAACAATGTGACAGAGGTGTAATTTAAATAAAGAAAGTATTGACTGTTCAGATAATAACAATACTTCATTTTTTAATAAAAAATTAAACAATCGTGGATTACACACTCCCGCGGTCTCCTCGTTAGTCGACAAGCAACGCACGACACGTGATCTCTATCATCCAATCAGCGCACGGAACAATGAATCAAAATAATACACCCACACGTGTCCATCTTATCCAAAACAAGTTCCAAAAACCACCACAACCCTAAAACGGCGCTTTCTCCCACCACCTCCCCCAGGGACGCCGAGTGGGTGTCGCGAGAGCAAACTCGTTAATTGGCGCGTGCAATTAGCTCCGCCATGCGCCCACCTGCTCATTACGCGACACCCGCGTAACGGCCTTAAGAAATTGTATCGATAATTAACGCGCATGCGCATTGTTTTCACGCCGCCTTTAATAAAATTTCCCAAAAAAAAAAAAAAAAACGTTTTATGTCTCAAAACTTTATAAACGCAAAAGAAGTCGATGCAAATGAGCGGGGGGGGGGCGACCGGGGGGGTGTGGAATTCAATTAAGAGGGCGTCGCTGCACAGGTGGCGCCACCTAAGACGAACACGAGATGGGGCGGGTGGCGGGGGGGCGAGTTTGCAAAGCACGGCGTTCATCTCGTTGATTAGTTTACGCGGAATTGTTGGCGCGCCATTTTGGTGACGTCATTGTTGATTTAAACGATTGTTTGTGTGCGCAGGTATGCGAGCTGCACATCGCCGGCTACAAATTCTCCGTTTTGAACAACGCGTTTTTGGTGCATTGTGGGCTGAAGACGAGCGATTCGTTTCACGCACGGAAGGACGAGGACCAGGAACGGAATCGACTGCTCTTCCGTCAGTTTAAGACTGAACTTAAGGACAAGTACCCGGATTCGTCCAGAAGATGTTACTGATGACGTGATGAGTTTGTATTTTGGTTTTTTTGTTTTTTTTGTTTTGTTTTTGTTTTGTTTTTTTTTTTGTGTTTTTGTGTGTATGGAGATGATTTGTTTGTTTTTTGGTTTTGATTGCGATTAAAATGGATTTAGATAATTGGTGTTTGTTTTTTGGGGGATGTTTGGGTGGGAAGTGGGTGGAAGTTGGACGATTTTTGGGAGAATTTGTGTGAGGATCGGGAAAGTTTATGGAAATTCGGCAAAATTCGAAAAAATTGATTAAAATTTGAGAAATTGATCAAAATTCGACAAAATTTATCAAAATTCGACAAAATTAATCAAAATTCGACAAAATTGATCAAAATTCGACAAAATTTATCAAAATTCGACAATATTGTTCAAAATTCGACAAAACTTATTACAATTTGACAATATTGATCAAAATTCGACGAAATTTATCAAATTCGGTAAACATTTTGTGATACTTTTGTCAAAAGTTCGACAAAATTGATGAAAATTCGTCTGTTTGACGAAATTGATGAAAAATCGATAACGTTTATCAAAATTGATCAAAATTCATCACAATTCTTGAAATTTTGATTAAAAGTCATGAAAAGTTCATGACATTTATCAAAATTCGACACAATTTATCAATTTTTATCTAAATTCGGTCAAAATCATGAAAAAATCGATAAATTTTATCAAATTTCGACTAATTGCATCGAATTTAATCAAACTCGACCAAGTTAAAGAAAATTAATTTAAAAGTAAGCAAACGTCATCTAAAACTGACCGAATTCATCAAAAATTGATTTCTGAACGGCTTCCACAAATTCAACAAGAAAATCCATCAAAACTGAACCCGTAAACCATATAAACACACTGGTGGGAATACGGATAAGGAAACAGATTTTGTTGCTATTTTATAACATTGTGCAACACATGGGAAAGTAAAAAAGAAATCACTATGTCATAAACGGACGATCCCAAACTGAGTTTTTCTGCAATTTACTCGCAACTTTTAGCGTAATTAAAACAATGCACTTCCACTTTCTGCAAATCAATAAAAAAAACTGTAAAACTAATTGATGCAAACATTACGAAACATTACGTAACGTCATTTTTACGGGAAAATTACGCAATCAATTACGCAACGTAATTCTAACGTAAAAATTACGCAACATTACTTAACCTTCCCATAGCCATGGTAGGTCAAAAAAATTACAGAAGTGCAAAAATCACTGTAATTCTTTTTTTCCTGAAAATTAATTAATGAGGTTAACTTTTATTCCTCAAAAACATTTTTTTCTTATTTTATAATGTCTAAATACAAATAGTTTTTCAATAATTAATAAGATAATTTAATATTTATAATATAAAACACCCTTAATGGGAGCGCCGTACACCACTTTGCCATCTGTTTGCACTAGGTGGCGTATTAAAATTAGTCCTAAAACATGTGCTTTTACCAGGAAAAATGCGATTGCACCAGGAAAAATGTGATTGTGCACATGTGCAGAAGGATTTTTAAAAGAAGGCAGAAATGACCGACCTTAGCTAGCAATGGTGGAAACTAGGCTTGGCTATGGGAAGGTTAAACGTACAAATTATGCAACATTAGTTCGACGTACAAATTATGCAACATTAGTTCGACGTACAAATTATGCAACATTAGTTCGACGTACAAATTATGCAACGTAATTTTTACGTACAAATTACGTAACGTAATTTTAACGTACAAATTACGTAACGTAATTTTAACGTACAAATTACGCAACATTACTTAAACGTACAAATTATGCAACATTAGTTCGACGTACAAATTATGCAACATTAGTTCGACGTACAAATTATACAACGTAATTTTTACGTACAAATTACGTAACGTAATTTTAACGTACAAATTACGTAACGTAATTTTAACGTAAAAATAACGTAACGTTACTTTAACGTAGAAATTATGCAACGTAATTTTAACGTACAAATTACGCGACGTAATTTTAACGTAAAAAACAATATTTTTATTCAAACAAAGAAAGAATATTGTTTCAAAGTAAAAAAAAAGAATATTAAGCGCATAAAAAGGACGTGCACGGCGCATCAATGGCGTCGCTTATCGCTCTTCAAGCGGCGCTTTTTTCTCTAATCGGCATCTTGCTGCCGCGCCGTTGTGCCGGTCACGTGCGTCCTGGCTTAAATCAACACAACGATGACATTTCCTGCAACGATGTCCACGAGCGGACTTCCAGCGACGGTCGGACGGACGAGAACGGACGATTGATGAGGATGACGTCATCATTCAATTTGCAGCATGGGAATTTGCAGCTCGCGATCGTTCGGGATTTCCATCGGCGTCGTAAAGGAATTTAATTGCTCGCCCGGGAAATGGGTGACTATAATTCTTTAGTCGAGACGCTGAGTTTGCGTTTTTAGTCGTTGCGTTTATTGCGCGCGCGCCAATCCCGGCCCACTCTCCCGCTTTCTTCGATAATACCAAATTCGCCGATAAAATTTGATAAAAACAATAGGGAAGTTGAATGTTTCTATTGAAATAAGCAGAGAGTGGGAAAAAGTTGGTTTTTGGTTCAGTTGATTTGCATAGAGGTAATTGACTAATTGGATGGCGAAGCGCGTTGAGGGTTGTCCTGGAAATTCTGCCGTTGAAGTATCGATGTTTTCTGATGGGTATTGATGTTTTATTAAAGAGTGTGAGTGTTTGCTGATAAATGTCGGGTGTTTTTTATGAATGTTGATAATTTTTATTGAATATCGATGTTTTTACGGAAGAATTTCGATATTTTTTTTATGAATATCGATGCTTTATGTGGGATATTGATAATTCTCGATTAGTATTGACATTTCTTGTGTTCAATATCGATATTTCTTGTTGTTTTGAATACTGATATTTTCTGTTGTTTTGAATATCGATATTTCCTGTTGTTTTGAATATCGATATTTCCTGTTGTTTTGAATATCGATATTTCCTGTTGTTTTGAATATCGATATTTCCTGTTGTTTTGAATATCGATATTTCCAGTTGTTTTGAATATCGATATTTTCTGTTGTTTTGGCTATCGATATTTCCTGTTGTTTTGAATATCGATGTTTTAGATGAATATCGATATCTTTTCACAGACGAATATCGATATCTTTTCACAGACGAATATCGATATCTTTTCACAGACGAATATCGATATCTTTTCACAGACGAATATCGATATCTTTTTACAGACGAATATCGATATTTTTCAGATATATATCGATATATTTCAAATGAATATTGATATTTTCACAGATAAATATCGATATTTTCACAGATAAATATCGATATTTTTATAGATGAATATGAATATCGATATTTTTACAGATGAACATGAATATCGATATTTTTACAGATGAATATGAATGAAGATATTTTCACTAATAAAAATCGATATTTTTTTTAACACCGAAAAAAATCGATTTTTTTTTTTTAGAATATCAAAAACATCAACATTTTTTATTGAGTATCCATATTTTCACCGATAATCATTAGACAAATATCGATTTTTCGACCGATAAATATCGATATTTCTCCCAAAATGTCCACATTTTCTAAACAAAATATCGACAAAAGTCAAATATTCCCAACTCCACCATCCCATCCATCTATCCCACATCGATTCATCTCTCCTTCCATCCCCTTTTCCAACAAACGACAACTTTCGCCGCTCCATCGAAAATAATCTCCGCAAGTCTCTTCCTCCACACATCTAATCAAATCCATTCCACTTCCGATGAATGCTCCAAAGGAAGTGTGGCGGCGGACCCCTTCGGCCATCTCAAGCCGCCCACGCGCCACACTAATGACACCACTCACCTTTAACCATCCCGATAGGGACGCCATTATCGACCGCTCGCGCATGCGCCCCTCCGATAACACCGCGCCGCGGGAGACAGAAAACCTCGCACAAACCCCGTCGTAAAATCGCGCCTGCGCACATCCTCCGCCACCTGTGAATAAATGCATGAAGCAGCGGGGGACACCGACCAATGGTCAGCGATGGTCACTCGATGACCCCCCACATTACTGAACAGAGGGGGACGTTTGTTGACCCCCCCCCCCGCATTGCTGATCAATAATCAGTGAGACGGAGATGCTCGATGACCCCCCCCCGCGTTGCTGACCAATGGTCAAGGGAGATGTGGGTGGCTAAGAATATTCGGGAACATTCGTTGACCAATGGTCAGCGATGGGAAGACGCTCGATGACCCCCGCGTTGCTGACCAATGGTCAAGGGGGATGTGGGGGGGCTAAGAATATTCGATTATTGTAGAAAGTCACCTGCCGTGGAGTGTCCGGTGACCCGCGTTCGGGGGGTCGTTGGAAGACGTTTTGGTGGACGCAGGAGTGGATAATTGGTTATTGCAGCGGGGAATTGAGTTTGGTAGAATTTTAGTGATTTGTTGGTGTCGGACGGGGGATTCGGGCGGAGGATTCGGGCGGGGAAGCGGCAAGTGGAGTCGGGGGACGTTGGATGTGGGTTAACGATGCGGAGTTTAGAATGCAGTGTCATTGATGATGATGGAGGAGTTGAGGGAGTTGTTTGGGATGGGGATGGGGATGGGTTTGGGCCATTGTTGGGTTGCTGGATGGGAAATCGAGTTAGATTGGATGGGATATCGAATGATTGATGGATTTTTTTTAGTTTTTAGGTTGTTTTTTTTTTTAATTTATAAAAAAGAATAATTGGTTTATTGAGTGGATCTGGAATTTGCTGGATTTGATGCCGATTTGGCTGTTTTTCAGCTGTTTTGCTGTATTTATAGCTGATTTACAAGATTTTGTGGATTATCAAGCTGATTTTTTTTTAGATTTCTTAGATTTATAAACTGATGTTCCTGATTTTTTGAATTTCCAAGTTGATTTTCCAAATTTCTTGATTTTACAAGCAAATTTTCGAGATTATCTAGTTTTTAACTGATTTTCAAGATTTCCAAGCTGAGTTTTAAGATTTCCAAGCTGAGTTTTAAGATTTCCAAGCTGATTTCTAAGATTTCTTGTGTTTCCTAGCTGATTTCTAAGATTTTCTAGCTGATTTTCAAGATTTCCAAGTTGAGTTTCAAAATTTCCAAGCTGATTTCTAAGATTTCTTGGATTTCCAAGATAATTTCTAAGATTTCCTAGCTGATTTCTACGATTTCTTCAAATTCCAAGCTGATTTCTAAGATTTCCTAGCTGATTTCTAAGATTTCTTCGATTTCCAAGCTGAGTTCTAAGATTTCTTGGATTTCCAACCTGATTTCTAAGATTTCTTGGATTTCCAACCTGATTTCTAAGATTTCTTGGATTTCCAAGCTGTTTTTCAAGATTTCCTGAATTCCAAAGCTGACTTTCAAGAATTTCTGATTTCCAAGATTTTCTCGATTTCCAAACCGGATTCGCTGAATTTTCTGGATTTTCAGTCAATTTACAAAATCTCTTAAATAACCAAGCTGATTTTCCACACAACTCCATGCTCAGATGCACAGATCCACAGACACCTCAACAGAGCCGAACTGAATTCAAGTGGATGAAAACTGAACTAATTTGCCAACAACCAGCCCAAAATAAAACTCCCATCATCAAAATTTCCAAATTTTATTCCTCCTTAAATTCCACATCCACGCTGCCTAAACACCTTTACGAACCCCAAATATAAATATCCAGTCGAGTATCGCGCCATTTTGTTGTCTAACGACCGCCATTTTGTGGCGTAATGTGTGCTGCGGCTGCCGGGTTACATTTTTTCGCGTGCCGACCGCGTATTTTATGGCTAAATCAAAGGGTTTTGTGTTATATAACCCCATCCTTATTCCTCGCCATCGCCGACCCACTTCATCTTGCGCAACGAGCGTTTCTTTTCTTTATTTTTATTTTTATTGCGCCGCGCATTAATACAAAGATGAGCGGCGCGAGCTTTTGTTTGGAGTCGAGAGAGGGCGCATTTCGAGTTGCATTTCGGGATTTGATGATTGCGATGAGAAATGAGTGAAATGCGCTTGTGGGATGTTTGTGTGGAAATAAGCCGCGGACGTTTTTATTTTTATTTTTATCGCGCTGCATCTCGGTTATTAGACATCGTTTCTCTTTTTCGGCTCGGAGAGATGGAGAGAGAAAGAGAGAGATAAACCCACTTTGGGGTTTGCGAATGAAATTTAAAAACGAGAGGGGAAATAGAATTAAAAATTAAATTGAAAAATTAAATTAAAAATTAGATTATTCGAGAAGTTGGTGGGAGAATCGATTACGGAATATCGATTTTTTTTTAGGCGGGGTGTTTTATTGTTTTTAATCGATTTTTTTCGATTTTTGTTATCGTTTTTGAATTGTGGGGATTTTTAATCGATTTTAATCGATTTTTGTTATTGTTTTTGAATTGTGGTTTTTTTTATCGTGTTTTCGTTGTTTTTAATCGATTTTTGTCGATTTTTGTTATTGTTTTTTAATTGTGGGTTTTTTTAGTCATGTTATTTGTTATTTTAAATCGATTTTATTTAATTTTTGTCATTGTTCTTGAATTATTGGATTTTTTAACTCGATTTTTGTCATAGTTGTCGAATTGTGCGATTTTTTAATCGATTTTTGTGGTCGTTTTTGAATTTGAGTATTTTTTAATCGATTTAGAATTTTGATTTTTTAAAAACTTGTAAATGTTGGTGTTTCTATCGATTTTAATGGCGATATTTCAATTTATTTTAAATACAAATCGATTATTCAATTCTATTTAAATTTGAGAAATTTAATTCACATTAAATATCGATATTAAAACCCTTTTAATAATAATAATAATGTTTAAATATCGATTTTTTTAAAATAATGTTTAAACATTATTTTTAAAAAAATCGGTATTTAAACCTAAAAAAATCGATATTTAAACATCATTTTAAAAAAATCGAAGTTCAAAAATTTCCAAACTTACAAATATTTCCAAAATTTTTAAAATTTCCAAAATTTCCAAAATTTCCAAATTCCCAAAATTTCCAAATTTCCAAAATTTCCAAAATTTCCAAAATTTCCAAAATTTAAAAAATTTCAAACATTTCAAAAATTTCAAAAATTTCAAAAATTTTCAAAAAATCAAAATTTATTAAATTCCCAAAAAATCGATCATTTAGTCAATTCAAAATATCGATATAACCAAACACGTAGCACATTTCAATCCCACCGACCCGATCACCCGACCCGACCGAGACTCGTGACTCCTACTCGCAACAATAAAAAAATCCAAAAGTAAATTTCACTCCATTCCCTTCCCTTCCCTTCCATTCCTCTCCATTTCATCTCATCTCATTCCATTTCATTATTTGCTCTTCCCTCTTATCAGCCGACATTTTTCTTTCTTTTTATTATTACACGAACTAAGAAACAAGTTATTACTCCAATTGATGATTTCTTGATCTCCTGATCCGTGAATCTCTCTTTTTTTTCCCTTTCCCTTTTTCAATTTCGCTCCCCCCTGTGGGAAACTCCAACAACTCCAGCGCGCCAGATGTGCATTGGTCGCCATCTTGCCGCGCCGTTAACCCGAAATTAATTACGAATCATTTCATATCTTTTTCATTTCATTTCATCTCAAAATTTAATATCAAAAGGAAAAAAAAAAAACGAATAAAGAAAAATTCTTTTATTTTCAAATTTGCATCTTTAGTACACAAAGAGTTATGAAAATGGCGGCCATTTTTCACGGCGTCGGCCAAATGCACTTTTCATTGAGCATTTGGCTAAATGGAGCGTTAAGAAGAAGAGAGATAGCGGGCGAGACGAAAAAATGTCGGGGAAATTGAAAAAGCAAATTGCCATTTCTCCATTTCCAACCTCATTTCGCCGCATCAAACATGGCGGCGAAAATAGCCGACGGTGCGCCACCGAGCGTTGATATCGCCAACCCTACACGCATGATTTAACACTGAGATGACGTCACGATTCATCGACTCGCCAAAGCGACGGTGCATGAAGTTATTCGCTCGTGTTCATTAGTGTTAATGTCGAATTGAATCACGGGTCGCCGAATTGCGAGATAAAATAAATAAAAAAAAATAAAAGAAGAAAAAACGTTAATTTGTTTTAAAAAGATGTCAAAAGTTTTAATCGAAGTTCGGTGGAGCAGTTTATTGAATGTCAACTCGAATGGTTGAATCCGTTCCTAAAATAATCGATGAATAAAACGAAATCCTAGTGGTAAGATTCAAACTAAAGTGTTACATCTACTATCATGCTTCGGAGCATGCGCAGAATGCATCTAAACGCCTTTATTACATTCTACGCATGCCCAGAATGTATTTGAACACGATCTACTCGAACTACATCGTCTTTCGTTGTGCACATGCGCAGAACGTGAACACGTAAGAAAATGGCGGAGTCGCGATCACGGTTGGCCGATTCGCGGCATAAATCCTCGCGATTTACGAGGATAATTTGATTTGCGAGACGATTTATGCAGCGGGGAATTAATTTGATCGTGCGCCGAGTCGACGTGGACCAATTTATAATGGCGACGAGCAGTTAAAATTAAGGTAAGCTCGATTTTCTTTCCTCCATTTTTTTTTTACTCACTAGAGAGTGGTATGTCGCGGGATTAATGTAATCCCTACACTACATCAATTATCCCGTGATTCATTGCGACTCGTGTTTAATTTTTGAAAAGTGATTGGTAATTTCGTCACTGCGGGTCGCCGCGGTGAAATGAGTGGCTGTGATTGGTTGATTTTTTTTTTAGAGTTTTGGGTGTTTTATTTAGATTGAGTGGTCAGTGAGTTTGTGTATGCACATGCGCAATGAGGTTTGGTAGAAGGTGGGAGTTTTGGCGCCGGTCGGATGCGCATGCGTGGTGTGTGCAGAGCCCATTGTATTTGGTCGTAAAGTGCAAATGTCTCGTTTTATCATGGCTTAGCCAGCGTCCTCTGCTTCGTGTTTAAGGGTCTGGTAAATTTCCTTATTTAAAGCTCTGTTTTTCCTCTTTTATGGCGCTCAAAATGGCTGCCATTTATTTCGCCGTTATTCAACTAGCTCAACCTGAATGAATGGAAAATGAAAAAAGAAAAATGGAAAAAACAACAACAAAAAAAAAACAATATGGCTGCGTTGATGAATATGAACCGGAAGTAGAATTCTGAGGGGTTTTTTTTGCTTTTTAAAACCGGAAGTGGAAATCTGAGGGGTTTTTTTGTTTTTTAAAACCGGAAGTTGAGATTTATTTTTGAAATTGAAACCGGAAATGAATTTATTTTTCGATTTCTGAATAGACACAGCGGAAGTGAACGTCCATTTTGAATTTTAATTTATGAATTTTGAATTTTAATTGAAAACCGGAAATAAACGTCCATTTTGCATTTAAATCTCGAACCGGACATTGAGCTCAATCCACCTCTTAAAAACCGGAAATGGACCCAAATTTTTCAATTTAAACCGAAAAACCGGATGTGGAGCTAAATTTTTCAATTTTAATTGAAAAACCGGAAATAAACCTCCATTTTGAAAAAAAATCATTTTGACAAAACCGGAAATCGATTCCGAATCCAAAACCGGAAACGACACCTCGAACCAAACCCTAATCGAAAACCGGAAGTAAAAAAAATCAATATTTTGACGCAACCAAAACCGCCATTTAAAAAAAAAAATTATTTTAATTCAAAACAAAAATAAAGTGACGAGCGAAAGAACGAAACAGTAAACAAACGCTGGCGCACGATAACGAGGCTGGTCCCTAATTAGGAGCAGCGAGTCGCGCTTAAAACCAACTTGATCTCGGTTTGTTGACACCAGGTGAGATGAAGTGCCGCGCCTCGACCTCATTCCGTTTGCCGCGCTCAGCAAATCCCTCGGCCGCCTCGCGCCGCCTCGCGCCGCCACTTGTTTACTCGACCGGTTTTAAACCCGAAGAGGCTATCTCTTAATCCCTCGCATTTTAATGGGGTTAAACGGCCCGATCCCAACCAAATCTCCTTCCGCTCCGTTGCCATGGCAACGCAGCCACCCAAAAAATACCGAAAAATAAACTTCTCTTTTTTTTCCAACTTGGATTAATAAACTTGTCGGTCACGTGAGCTCTTCCATCCAATCAGATCTGTTTAGAGATTGACAGCCGACACAACAAAATAAGGTTCTAATCACCCATCCACGAGCCTCATTGACTCCATCCAGGGGCCCCAATCAACTATGTATGTGCCTTAATCATCTATCCATGAGCCCCAATCATCCATTCACACATGAGCCCGATCTATCCATCCATCCATGGGCCCCAATCATTCATCCATCCATGGGCCCCAATCATTCATCCATCCATGGGCCCCATCCATCCATCCATCCATGGGCCCCAATCATCTTTCCACCTATGGGCCCCATCCATCCATGGGCCCCAATTATCTTTCCACCTATGGGCCCCATCCATCCATGGGCCTCAATCATTCATCCATCCATACATCCATGGACCCAAATCATTTTTCCACCTATGGGCCCCATCCATCCTTTGGCCCCAATCATATATTTATCCAAGGGCCCCAGTCATCCATTCTTCCACGGAGTCCAAAGGTCCATCCGTGGGCCCCATCCATCCATCCATGGGCCCCAATCAATCATTCATCCATGGGCCCCAATCAATCATTCATCCGTGGGCCCTATTTATCCATACATTTATGGGCCTCAATAATCTTCTCACCTATGGGCCCCATCCATCTGTGGGCCTCAATCATATATCCATCCAAGTGTCCCAATCATCCATCTATCCATGGGCCCCAATCATATATCCATCCAAGTATCCCAATCATCTTCTCACCTAAGGGCCCCATCCATCCATGGGCCCCAATCATACTGTATATCCATCCAAATGCCCCAATCATATATCCATCCAAGTGCCCCAATCATCCATCTATCCATGGGCCCCAATCATATATTTATTCTTGGGCCCCAATCATATATCCATCCAAGTGCCGACCGGACGGACCAGGCGGTCGCAGGAATTGTTGAAACACGGAGCGATAAGTCAAACGCTCCCCTTTATTGTGCAGCGCAGCCATGGCAACGCGGCAGCTGCGAATTACACGCCGAGCAAGTGACGAGGAGGACCCGGATTAGGAACGGCAACAAAACACGTGTTTAAAGCCGCGCCGGGTTTTAATTTGAGCCGATGGCCGCGCGCGCCAATATCCTGGTCCAGCCCACTCGGGTGACCCCTCGGCCATCTCTGGGGCTCGTAAATGGCGTCTAACGACGGAATTTGCCTCGAATTAAGCCGTTAAGGCGCGAGGCTCTTGGGGGGGACGGGGGGCTGCCGATGGGTCCTGGACCGCCGATCGAAGTGGAGGCCGACAGAATTCCATCGGCGTCTTCTTTTTATTCGTCTTGGAGATTGTGGTCTCCGAGCCCATTTGGATCCGCATCAGTTGGGAGGGCTGCGCGTCGATCTTCGGTCGAGCTTCACTGCATTTCACCGATGTGATGTGGGGATGCGGTGAGTACAAATCGCGTGCTTTTTTAATATTGTTTTTTTTTTTTTTTTTTTTTTTTTTTTTGGTTTGTTTTTTGTTTGTTTCGGGGTCGGATTGAGGGGGCGAGGGGGCAAAGGCCCCCTGGTTCTAAGGGATACACGTGCGAAATGTGATTTTTCAGATAAAAATGAATGAAAATGATAAAAATGGATGAACGGTTTTGTCTAGAGATCTGCACTTTTTTTCTAATAATCTGAACTTTTCTGTCTAAAAATGAACTTTTTTGTCTAAACATGCACTTTTTTTTGTCGAAAATGCACTTTTTTGTCGAAAATGCACTTTATTGTTTAAAAATACACTTTTTTTGTCGAAAAATGCACTTTTTTTGTCTAAAAATGCACTTTATTGTTTAAAAATGCACTTTTTGTCTAAAAATGCACTTTTTGTCTAAAAATGCACTTTTTTGACTATAAATGCACACTTTTGACTAGAAATGCACTTTTACACTAGAACATGAATTGCTTACACGTTTGCTCTTTTTTCACATGAAAATTGCATTATTCGCACATCTGTCTGTTTGCTTGCTTTCGCGTCAGGTTGAGTTAGCCGTGAATCTGATTACATTTTTATAGTGGGAGGAAGGTGTAAGTTGAAACAAGAGGTGATTTGTTGCATCTGTGCAGTGTGCTTGTAATTTAGTGTTTGGTCTATATTCTTGTGCAAGGTCATCTATTTGCACTTGACGTTTTGCTTAAAAATGTGCTTTTTGTTTGTCAAAAATGACGATTTTGGTTTAAAAATGACAATATTTGGTCTAAAATTGACGATTATTGGTCTAAAATTGACGATTTTTGGTTTATAAATGACAATTTTTGGTCTAAAATGACGATTTTTGGTCTAAAATGACTATTTTGGTCTAAAATGACTATTTTGGTTTAAAAATGACAATATTTGGTCTTAAAATGATTTTTGGTTTAAAATTAACGATTTTTGGTCTAAAATTAACGATTTTTGGTCTAAAAATGACAATTTTTGGTTTAAAAACGACAATTTTTGGTCTAAAAACGACGATTTTTGGTCTAAAAACGACGATTTTTGGTCTAAAAACGACGATTTTTGGTCTAAAAACGACGATTTTTGGTCTAAAAACGACGATTTTTGGTCTAAAAACGACGATTTTTGGTCTAAAAACGACGATTTTTGGTCTAAAAACGAAGATTTTTGAAATTTTTGAAAAGACTAGTTTTCGTCTAAATTATTTGGGGGTAGCCAGTTTTGCAGTGACCCCCGTCCAGACGTGTCCCCGCTGTGGCAAAATCGAAGGCACGTGCTTGTAATTTGAGAAATTTTATTTCACTCGGCCGTGCATCAGCAAATTGAAATTGAGCCGTATCAAAGTGAACCGGCAGTGTACATCCGGGCATTCGCCGCCACGACAAGTCCCCATTGCCAATTTGTAATTGGTTTGCATCTACGAGGAAGGAGCCGCAGTCGCCCGCGCTGCCAAAAGATTGGAATTCTGTCCAGAGGTAGACGGACGGCGGAACTTTAAAATGGTCGAAATTGTGTAAAATGTGCGTGTTATTCTGAAGGGTTAAGCCAGTGATTAGTTTTGTAATGGATGTTGCGCTGTCAAGTTCACGGAGGAAAATTCTGGATCTCATCAGATGTTTAGAATGATTGCACGCTCCGGCTTGGAAAGCCGTAACTAACCTGGTGCAGGCCGTAAACAAATCACCACAAACAACAACTAATGGGCTTCAAACTATATTTCAACATTATTTCCACGTTATTTCAACGTTACAGTAGAGCAGGGGTTCTCAAACTTTTTAGCATTGCGCAATCTTCCAAAATGAACTACCGTATATCTTCGAATTGTCAACGGGCCTCTAATAGCGCGCGGACCTCCAATTGCGCGCGGGGCATTTTTTTTTTGCTTATACGAAGTGGGACGAAGTGGTTTAACACTGTTGCGCCCCACCAAAAATCAGCTTGCGGCCCACCAGTGAGGGCCGCCGCATAGTTTGAGAAACACTGCAGTAGAGCATGGGTTATCACCGAACAGTGGTGATCGATTTTTAACGATTTTTTAATTGATTTCTAATGGATTCGTATCAGATCGATTATTATCGACTTTTAAATCGTTTTTTATTGACTTTTAATCGAGTTTTATTGATTTTTAATCGATTTGTATTGACTTTTAATCGATTTGTATTGACTTTTTATTGATTTGTATTGACTTTTAATCGATTTTAATCGACTTTTAATCGATTTTAATCGACTTTTAATTGATTTTAATCGATTTTAATCGATTTTAATCGACTTTTAATCGATTTTTATTAACTTTTAATCGATTTTTATTAACTTTTAATCGATTTTAATCGGCTTTTAATCAGTTTTTTTATTTACTTTAAATCGATTTTTATTGACTTTTTAATGGACGTTTTGATCGATTTTTATCAATTTTTTAATCGATTTTTATCGATTTTTTAATCGATTTTTATCGATTTTTATCGATTTTTAAATCAATTTTTTAATCGATTTTTTAATCGATTTTTATCGATTTTTTAATCGATTTTTAACAGATTTGTATCGATTTTTAATTTTCATATCCAACTCCATGCTAAAAAGAATGGAATATTGGTCAATGTCATAAGTGTAACCTAGGACGATTTACCACAGGACTTCACAACTGTCACAATTCCATTGTTAGACTGTAATGCGATTCTGTCTTGTGACTGTCTTTGATCGTGACGCCATCCACAGCCAAAAATACACAAAATGACGTCATTTTGCGGGCAAATGGCGGCGGCATTGTTAGTTGATGACTGTAGATAAAAAACATCTGACGCCTACGGTGTTACGGATTTTGTGTTGCCCACGATATTACGGATTTTAAATACTTTTTTAAGTATTAAAAACAAAAATAACATCGATTTGAATTTTAGGTATAAAACATGTCTTATATGTGGAAATTATTTTTTTAAAACTTATTCATTTTATAGAGTCAAAATGGTTAATCATCACTGCTCATACAAAAACTGTAATAGTGATTCAAGATATAAAGATAAGAAACATATGAAAGGTGTACTCTTTCTTCATTGTCAGCAAAAATAGCTGCTTCTAAATTGTATAAAAATGTAATGTATTTTCATTTTTCAAATTGCGTCACTGTTTACCTTCCAAATCCTTTGCATCGCCGCCAGAGCCCGTCTGTGTAGCCGCCGCCATTTGCCTGCAAAAAGTTTGAGCATTGTTGGGACAGATGGCGTTTACTTCGTTTTTGTGCGGGACAGTTTAAACTTCAAAAAAATGGCGGATGTGAAGTCCTATAGCTAATCGTCCTAGGTGTAACAAAATAAATAAATAACCCAGGGTTTTAGAACACGATTCTACCATTATTTAGCTTCAATTTACTTAAAACAGAATTGAAAAATATTGATTCAATCTTGAGAAATCCGGATTTAAGAAAAGCTTAAAAAATGCAATAATCAATTGTGCATGCCCAAAACAATAGATCAATGAGGTTAAAGTGATATAAAAAAGATTGGTGGTTGATTGTTTTTTATTTGCAAGCCTTTATCGATTACAAAAAAAATCGATAAAAAATACATCAGAATCGATTACAAAAAAATCGATAAAAAATACATCAGAATCGATTACAAAAAAATCGATAAAAATACATCAGAATCGATTACAAAAAAATCGATAAAAATACATCAGAATCGATTACAAAAAAATCGATAAAAATATACATTAGAATCGATTACAAAAAAATCGATAAAAATACATCAGAATCGATTACAAAAAAATCAATAAATTACATCAGAATCGATTACAAAAAAATCGATAAATTACATCAGAATCGATTACAAAAAAATCGATAAAATTACAACAGAATCGATGACAAAAAAAGACAATATAAAAAAATCGATAAACTAATCGATTTTCACTTGACACCCATGAAAGCGAAACCCAGCCGGAATTCGCAAACTCCTCGCCCGCCTCTCCCTCCCCTTTAACCCGAACAAAAGCACTCCTCGCCCCGTCCGACTGCAACAACAGCCGCCACCTTAACAACTCGCCTTTATTCTCCTCTTTTGCTCGTTAAAAGCCCACTGCATCCGAGCCAACGCCGCCATAAACGTTGACTCGTGTTTGGCGCCACTAAAAAGCACTCGCAATTGTCGTTTGTTTCCTTTGCTTTTGCTTTTGTGTTTGCGTCCATCGGGAGATTGCGTGTCCCAAATTAATCCAGCATTCTCCCCGAGGATTCCCTCCGCACCGACACCGCTCCTAATGGCGACGGTGGGTGCCCCTAAGTGGCCATTACGTGCACTTGCAGCCGACCAATGACTCGTAGTTTGCCCCTGACTGTCGCGCCATCCGAATCCATTTGCGGCCGCGCGCGCAAGGCTAAAATAAAGGGAAATTATTTGGGCGAATTATTGATGGGCGGCGAAGGGACATCTGGTGGCGATTGGACGCGTTTGGCTTTGTTGGTGGAGCTGTCGCGAGTGAGTCACGCGGGCACTCGCTTCCGTTCCATTAGGGTTGGAAATTAACTGGACCGTGTCGAGTGGGACTGGTGGGTCCTCGAACGGAATGACTTGCTTCCAGATGGCAAATGGATGGGCTTTTTGGGTTTTTTTTGTTTGAAGTTGTGGAAATATTGAAAATGTATGGAATCTGTGGAGTCTAAACCTATGAAATCTTCTGAAATCTTCTAAAATCCTGGAAAATCTTGGAAATCCATAAAATGTCAGATATAGGCGCGTTCTATCTTAAATGGATTTTACTGATTTTGTTGATTTTGTTGATTTTGTTGATTTTTTTGATTTTCTTGCTTTTCTTGATTTTTCTTGATTTTCTTGATTTTCTTGATTTTTTTGATTTTCTTGATTCTTTTAATTCTCTTGATTTTCTTGATTTTCATGATTTTCTTGACTTTCTTGATTATCTTGATTTTTCTTGATTTTTCTTGATTTTTCTTGATTATCTTGAATCTCTTGATTTTCTTGATTTTCTTGATTTCGGGAGACTGGAATTGAAAATGAAATCAGATTTCAGAAAATCTAATTTTGGAAAATCCACATGTAGGATTGCTTTGCTTGATTTCCTTGATTTCCAAGTTGATTTTCAGCCATCTTGAATTGCACATAGAGCGATCAGAGCAGTTATTTTTGTTTCCAATTGGGAAAATTGTGATATTTCGGCCGCGTTTGAGCTCTCGAACGCCACCGACTGTGTTTAAATGTCCCCCATTTCAAACAGGAGGTTGATCCAAAGATTCACATTTCGCACGTGCGCAGCAGTTAGATTTTTGGAAAATTTAAGGTTAATCAAAGTTGAAATCCGATTTCCTTGATTTCTGAAAATCAAGAAAATCACGATTTCGGAAATCCATTTAAGATTGAACGCAAATTGTAGCAAAATTGAGCAAAACCTTAAAATAAATCTGACTGAAATTTCCTGAAATCACAGCAAATCTTTAATAAATCCTTGGAATCGGTATAGGCCGATATTCGGTTGCCGATTATCGGTATCGGCGATACTGCAAAATATCGATATCAGTCAAAGTCTAGTATAAATGATTAATCGCATTTTGTGTCATTCTAATTCCTTGAATTGTCCTTGAATCGTCCTTGAACGTCGCCAAGATCCCTGCTTGTCATTCCCTTTTGTCGTGCACACCTCAACTCCACCAGACGGCGCTCCAACTCCAACCGAGCCAACCATAGCTAATTAAGCAGTAAACAAGACTTTGTTTAGTTTGATTACTGCGCGGGCACCAAACTGCGCTCTGGAGAAACTTTACAGCTATGTACACATGTATGTTGACTAAATTGCCGTTTAGTGCGCATGCGCGTCATTTACACGAGACAAGTTTTTGAAAATTTATCTTAGCGTTCCGAAGATAAATTTACTCGCGTTTCTCTTTCTCTTGGCACGTGATGAAGGAGGAGGAGGAGGAGGAGGAGAGGAGAAGAAGAAAAAAACAAAGGGAAGTTTGCTTAGATGTTGGAGAAACCAAAGGCAAATGAGGAACGCGGATGAGGGGGATGACTGATTCAATTAAACAAAGGCGAACACCTGAGACGCGACAAAGAACGCAATTTTTTTTTTTTTTTTTTTTTTTTTTGACACTAGACGGAGAAATGTTAAAGATGAAGTTTGGATTATGTTGGGGGTTGTTTTGGAGTGTTTGATTTGGGGTCTTAAAGCATTAGTTGGTTTTGGGTGGTGAAATAGATAGATGTTTTTAAAAGGTTTTGAAAATTTGGGCTTTTTGAGGAAAATTTGGGTTTTTTTTAAAGGAAAACTGGGTTTTTTGAGGAAAATTTGTGCATTTAGAGGAAAATTTGGGTTTTTTGAGGAAAATTTGGGTTTTTTTTTAGGAAAATTTGTGTATTTTGAGAAAAATTTGTGTATTTTGAGAAAAATTTGTGTATTTTGAGAAAAATTTGTGTATTTTGAGAAAAATTTGTGTATTTTGAGAAAAATTTGTGTATTTTGAGAAAAATTTGTGTATTTTGAGAAAAATTTGTGTATTTTGAGAAAAATTTGGGTTTTTTGAGGCAAATTGTGTTTTTGTAAAGCAAGTTTGTTTTTTTTTAAGAAAATTTGTATTTTTTAAGGAAGATTTTTTTTTATGGAAAATTTGTATTTTTATGGAAAATGTGTATTTTTATGGAAAATGTGTATTTTTAAGAAAAATGTGTATTTTTATGGAAAATTTGTATTTTTATGGAAAATTTGTATTTTTATATAAAATTTGTATTTTTATATAAAATTTGTATTTTTATATAAAATTTGTATTTTTATGGAAAATTTGTATTTTTTATGGAAAATTTGTATTTTTATGGAAAATTTGTATTTTTATGGAAAATGTGTATTTTTATGGAAAATGTGTATTTTTAAGAAAAATGTGTATTTTTATGGAAAATTTGTATTTTTATGGAAAATTTGTATTTTTATATAAAATTTGTATTTTTATGGAAAATTTGTATTTTTTATGGAAAATTTGTATTTTTATGGAAAATTTGTATTTTTATGGAAAATTTGTATTTTTTATGGAAAATTTGTATTTTTATGGAAAATTTGTATTTTTATGGAAAATTTGTATTTTTATGGAAAATTTGTATTTTTATGGAAAATTTGTAATTTTATGAAAAATTTGTAATTTTATGGAAAATTTGTATTTTTATGGAAAATTTGTATTTTTTAAGAATTATTTGTTTTTAGAAAAATTTATGTTTTTGAGTATTTAGGATTTCTAAGGAACATTAAAAGTTTTTCTTCACTTTGGTTATTTATGGAAATTTATATTTTTCTTGAGAAATTTTCAGCTTTCTCCTAAGAAAATTCCAGTTTCTGACTTTTTCTTAAGGAAATTTATATTCCCCTAAAGAAATTCACGTTTATTCAGTAAAATCTCGCCTTTCCTAACGAAAAATTTGCTATTTCTTACTGAAAATTTCATCCTTTTTTTAACCAAATTTGAACATATTTTCTATCCAAACAAAGAAAAACAAAATAAACAAATGAACAAATTAAAAAAAAAGCCGCATTTTGTGATACATTTCGTTTCGAATTTCCGTTTGCAAAACTTCCTTGAGCCAAACTAGTTATCATGTGGAACGCGTCTCGCTCGGGTGTGCCCATACATCATGCGACTGTCAGAACGTGCGCGGGTGACGCGGTCAAAGGTCACAACGAGCATCTTGCTTTGTCTACGTCTAATCGCCAAACTCCCTCTGGTGTTAGACATTTCAATTTGCTACCAACAACTTTGAAATCGAAATTGCGACCGAAACAAAACTTTTCTTTCTTTTTCTTTTCTTCTATTTATTTCTTTTTGGTAAATAAAACGAATTGCAGTGTCAACGTTTGGTCGTTGTGCGGACGTTTTAAGTGCGTTTCCGTTTCTTACTTTAAGAGGAATTCGATTTTTTTTTTTTTTTTGGGGGGGGGTGGGGGGGCATTTGATCAATTTTTATAAAATTTATATCATCTCGTGGGTAACTGACCATCTTGCAATGGCCACTCGTGGAAAAATTGATTTTTGGTGTTTATAAATTGGGCGGGTTTTGTCGATATGTCGATATCCAAAATGGAGTTTTTTTTTTGGTTTTGTTTGTTTAATTCAGAAAAAAATCCAAAATGGAGAATTTGGAAATTTGAATTAATTTTAGTTAAAAATGGCGGTTTTTTTTTTGGGGGAGGGGGGGGTGGGACAATCAAAATTAGGGTTATTTAAATTGGAATTTAAAAAATTAAAAAATAAAATCTAAAATGGCGATTTGTTGGGAAATTTTTAAATTGAAACTAATTCTAATCCAAAATGGCAGAAAGTTGAATGAAAAAAAATCGAATTTAAAATAGCTAAAATGGAGAAATTTAATAAAAACCAAAATGGTTGAACGAATTTGAAATAAAATTCAAAATGCAGAATTTGAAATAAAAAAAATTGACAACAAATTTGAAATAAAAAAATGGACAACAAATTTGAAACAAAAATTCACAAATTCTCATTTTTCACCATCCAAAACCCAAAATGGCCGATCTTTAAAAAACCCAAAAAAAAATCCAGTTGAGCGCAATCTTTGTCGCCGTCTGAAACGCCGTGACAGCTCCTCTCGCACTTTCTCCGCGAAAAGACGAATGGCCGGCCTCTGCCCCCCCACACACAACCCGCTTCAAACGTTCCATTTTTTCCTCCACGTGCGTTTCGATCGCGCTTCCCTTAAAGACGAGACGACCCGCCGTCCCAGACAGCCATAGATTGACCGATCGACGCATGCGCAACACCCCCACACCCCCACACACACTCGCGTGACTCGCATTCATGCAAAATAAAATAAATGATATTTATCGTTTGTGAGGGAGAGAACGGGGGCGGCCATTTGTATCCGATTAACGCGTACAAAGTGTTCATTTTGTCGAGCGATAAATTAGGAAACAACGCTCTCATTAACAGGTATAAAACTGCTGGTATTCAAAGGGGCGATGATTTACGACTCGTTATGTTTCGATTGACGCTTTTCAACTGCCGAGTACGCTCCACTAAATCAACGTCGCACTCGAAATGCGACAATTTATCCCCGCCATTTTGACTTTTTTATTTTTATTTTCATTTCCCACAAAATTTATTATTCAATTGTTGTTGTTGTTTTCTTCTCTTTTTTCTTAGGACGCGTTTTTCGACATTCTTTGCGGGATTTGAGACGAGACTACCCTGACAATCGTTTTGCTAAACCAACATCTAAAACTGTTTGGAAATTATTTACTGTGAACCAGACTTTTTGATCACCCTGTACGTCGCTGCGTGTTAACCAGTCCCCAAGCTGCCGTGAATAAGACCATAACCGTCACGAAGTATTGGAAGAATGTTACTCGCCGACGCAATTGGGGGTGATGGATTCCACGGCATTCTGATATGACGTTTGTGTTATTGATGGTATAGTACACTGCACTATTTACCATTGTTGGCTGTCAAGGAATTCTATTTTCAAACTGGTTATGCCATTTGTTTCCTAATAGAGGAAGAACCGGCTCGCACATTTGACATGTCGATACCAACACAATGGGGAATTTGTGCAACAAGCCGATAATGAAAACCGATATGCCGTTGCTATTTTTCCCAGCGGTGCTCAACTAATCACTCGGGAAGGCCAGTTATGGCCTCGCGGTGAGAAATGCGCAATGGAAAAATAGTCTAAAAGATTCATCCAACCACCACTAGAGGACAAGCATTTAAGGCCCCGCGCTGTAGCGTGACCCCAGGGCCCCAAGAGGCGGATTTATAGCCTGGGAGCTCCTTTTGGGGCCGGAAATCCGCCTCTGGGGCTTCCTGGGGGGGCCCCGAAGGCGGATTTACCATCTGGTGCCCCGAAGGCGGATTTACCATCTGGGGCCCCGAAGGCGGATGGGCCCCGAAGGCGGATTTACCTTCTGGGGCCCCTGGACACCAAAGATCCCAAATTCTCCTTCAATAAAAATCAGTCATCGTGTTTTGTCGACGTCTGGTTCAACGGAAACATGCGACCGGCCTGCGTTGGACGTTGGACGGCGGATCGAACAAACGAGGTCTTCGGGTTTTATATATAAAAATAAAAAGTCTAGCAAAGAGGATAAAGTAAAGCTGGAAATGTTATCCGCTCGCAGACATCGTTATTAAATATCGAAGACGACGCATATCCGTTAAATAAACAATAAGCCGCACGCCGGAGTCGGACTCCCCAGAGATGAGTGTTTGCGGGCGAATTTGTCATCAGGCGGAGGTTCGTGTTACGAGACGGGAAAATCCATCGAGACAGAGGCATTCTTGGCTTTCCTGCTGCCGGGACATCGGAGCTATCCGAACGACAGATTTGGAGATAATGACGTAATCACTGGTTAACCAATGAGACAAAGACATGTCATGCGATGTTCACTTCATCTATTTTTTTCATGAAACCTGAAATATTCTATACTTATGTCACTCCCATTTTTTAGTAAAATCATAGCCAAATTTATTTTTCTAGAAAAATTGTAAAACTGTTTATTTTAAACGCATTCCAATGACAAAATACTTTTATTAAAAAATTGGTTTGATTCCAGATGAAGTGTAAAAAAAATATTAAAAAAATCTGATTACCGGTATTCTATACTTACGGCACAAAACTATGAACTTTTTGAAATTTTTGAAGTTTTATACATATTCCAACATGCCGGGGTGCCTTGCACCCCTCGTACTTCTGCTTAACTCTCCTGCAACTATTTGTCAACGTCTGTATACACTACACAGGGTGTTTATTTCAACTGATTTGTTTTCATTTTGAAACGGAAACATTTAACTTAAGATGACTAAGATAAGTTGGTTAGTACTAATTTGATGGTGCTCTACAACTTTGTAATTGGAAATTTTGCTCTATCTCGACCAGTTAACGGGTCAGCGAATGAAAAGTGCATTGTTGCATGTCTAGCATAAAAATTGATTACACTATTGGATTGGTCATCCCTACTTTGCTGCAGGCTAGTCTACTTGGTTTTTTGAAAAAGCAGATACTTATTCTGGAAATTGACTGTAACGTCTTAAACGAGAAAGTATCAGCGCCCGATGCAAGGACGCTCCTTCGTTGGGATGCCGGCAACTGGATAAATCATTTCTGTCGACTCCAACTTCCTGCTAGGCCAGCACTTAACCGGAAGCGGTTGAGATTGCGTTAGAGGGTTGGCGGGGGGGTGGGGGTGGGGCAGTTGGGGGTGTTAATTGCTGAATGACTCCGACTTGGATTTCTCCCAGCAATTCAATTACAAGTTTGGCCGTCAGGGATTACATTGTAACTCGAGCTAACGAGGGTGAGTTGAGGAGGGAGGGAAAAAAATCTCCGGGGATAGAATATTGACGATTCATTAACGCGGGTATCAAGGTCCTAATAAGGGATGGGCCTCCTCTGGCACTCGGAACACGCGAGTCTTTGTTTCCATTTAGATTGAAAAGCTGTGAATTAAGTGGAATTAAACATGAGGATTGTCACCTTCCATTTTTTCAAGTAGGGCCCCACAGAAAACGATTAGTAGGAGAAGGGCCCTTGTTATACTTGTGCGACAGTGGTACGTAATAAAGTTGACGTGTTTTATGCGGATTAAAGTGTGCTCTACAAGTTTGTAATTGGAAATTTTGCCTTGACTTTGAGGGTGTCTGAGATAGTAATGAAATAACGTTGAAAAAATATTTCGAGGTTATCAAAGGCCCATTGAAAAGAAAACACTTGACTTGCTGTTACAGTCGAAACTCTTTATAACGAATCGGGATATAACGAATTATCGATATAACGAATATCTAAAAATGGATGGTTTGGTCGGCTGGCCATAGATCACCATGTTGATAATTTTTCGATAAAACGAATTCTCGTTCTAACGAATTGATTTTTTGGGTTTCTTGCAATTCGTTATAAAGAATTTCGACTAGGGTTTCTCTACTGGTATAAACTCGTATCAAAAACCGGTATTTTTTAAGAAAATACCAAATACTGTTTTTTGTTTGGTATTGGTACCGGTCTCTGCAATAATGACATTTATAACGACGTTGAATGGCATTTTTTTAAACATAAAAATGCGAAGTTATCGATTTTTTAACTTAAAAATGTGAATTTTTTTATATTTATAAGTAAAAATTACAACTTTATCGAATTTTTTCTACATAAAAATGAGAATATATCGATTTTGTAACTAAAAAATGAGAATTTATCGAATTTCTTAACTTAAAATCTTATAAACTCTCAATTTACCATTTTAAAAAAAAATTCAATTTCAACTAATAAAACCAACACCTGATAACATAACAACCCCACATTCATCAAACTGCTACAACCCATTCAAAATAATATTTAAAAATAAATAAACAAAAACTACAATTAAAACATTACGATTAAAATAAAAATATTTAACATTGTAGCTATTTTATTATACTTAATTACCGAAAAATACCAGTTTACCGGTTTTTTGAATATTGAATACCGAACTACCTGTTTTACCAAAAGTCCCGATTTGGAGAAACCCTACTTTCGACTGTCCATCAAAATCTCCGAACTTTCCCGCCCAGTCCTATCCAAATTATTTTGAATCAACTAGTATACAGTATATCGCTAAAAAGACCCATCAACCCAACTTGCACACCGTCCCACCAACTTCTTGCTACACCACCGCACGGCGGCAGCACAAGCCCGCCCCAAAGTGGCCAAAGCCGAAAGCCGGAGTTATTGTCCGTAAAAAGGCGAGGCACGATGCAACTGCTTAAAAGGCATCCATGCAGTGCAGTCAGTGTTAAGTTTTCAAATTTACGAGGGTCAAATGATAATAATTAAGCCGGCAACAATTGTCAGAAACGCATTTAGTGTCCATCCATCCACGAAACGAAATTAATAATCGTTAACTGCAACTGATGCGTGCGAGTGCAGCGGCGCATTGGCCTTTGGCCTCGGCTTGCATTGCATGAATGATATCCCAACTAACAACTGCAGCGGCTCCGCTCGCGCACTTCGCTCACGTTGCTTGTTAGCTCCGACTTAACACCAAATTACGCCGCCAGAGACCCTGACACGCTGCTAATGAAAGCGCTTTACACGACGGCGGCGCGCACTCGTAACCTCGTTTGCTGCAACTTTCGTGTCATTTATCAATTGCGGAACGAAAGATCAGGCCGGACGGACGTGTTATTGATCCGTGAGTGATTGAATTCCATGAGCCGTACTGATTTGATGGCTAAAATGGCGAACTCTTCGTGAATGAACAAAAAAGCGTTGGGCGAGGCCTCCTGTGGGGAATTTTAAGTACCAGGACGTGCGGGTTTATTCTAAGCCGTGGCCCGGTGGGTTTGATGAATTAAAAATTGGGACGAATGGGAGTTGGCTTTTGATTTTGGTTTTTTTTTTTTTTTTTTTTTTTTTTAGGTTTGGGGAAGGGAAAAAATGGAGGGATCGGTGCGGGGAGGCGGAACGGTAATGGGGAGCAGTGGCGGAATTTTGAATTGGCTGAAAAAGCATTTCGAAGTGAAAAAATGCATTTGCGGGCAGCAGAGTACATTTTGAAGTGAAAAAAAAATACATTTTGAGGTGAAGAAATGATTTTTGAAGTATAAAAATAAAATTTGAAGTAAAAAAATTGCATTTTCAAGTGAAGGAATGCATTTTTAAAATGGAAAAAGGTCTTTTTTTCTTTCCAAAAACGGTCATTTTTAAAGGCTTTAATTTAACTTAACTTGAATGTTTGTTTGTATGTTTGTTTCATCTTCCGGTGCAAAGTAGCGCCACCACTGGATGCCAGATTGTCAGGTTCAACTCTGAATCTGTTTCGTTTTTAATAGATTCAATAAATTCTGAAACCAAGTTAGTCCTGGTTAAAATAAAAATTCCTATCTGCCCATTGCAAAAAAGGTCCTTTTTTCATTACAAAAACTATCCTATTTTCCTTCCTAAAACGGTCATATTTTCCTTCCTAAGACGGCCAAATATTCCTTCCTAAGACGGTTGTGACGGTTACACTGTCATACACTTTGCTAGTTTAGGACGATTATTCTGTCAATAGATGGCGCTGATACGTTTTAGCGGTAATTTTGAATTTCGATTATTTTTGAGTGAATAAAATATAAATTATCATTTACGGAGTATATTTTATTCTCCTTCAAGTTTAAACAATTATTAAACACTTTTGGATGTTCTAATATTAGTTGATTTGTTTGTCACATAATTCTATTGAATTATGTGCAAACTTCACACCTGGTGTAGTCACCCTTCACCACCCACTGTGAGTTGGACTCCTTTCGGATTATAGTCAAAAGGACTTAATCCAAAGTGTGTCCTGCTTATCCAGTTCCTGTAGTGGACCTAGTAGAAGACTATGTCCTAGGTATCCCCTGCCAAAGAGCTAGGATTGGATGAATTAGGTTGCCCAGTGATCCCATTGGATCAGTGAACAGCCCATTCTCCTCCCAGAGTACATACTCCCGTGCAAACCGGATGCTCTTGCTCTTGTTCTTGGTTTTGTTCTGATTCTGATACTGATATTTACTTGAGCACATATTATACTTCACTTCGTTCCGACAATCCGTTGTAGAAATACTTGATATTTAGTGTAAGAATCTAGAGTGGGTAGAAGACTCACAGACACACTGCCCGCCTCTTCATGCCAACATCCCGTTGTAGAAATAGTAAGTTTACTTGCATTTAAGTGTAGATTCTAGAGTGGGGTACAACCCACAGACACACTCCCTCCCGCTTCATGCCAACATCCCGTTGTAGAATGTAGAATCTAGAGTGGAGTAATTCACAGACGCATTATAATGTAGTATCTAGAGTGGAGTAAAACTTCACAGACGCATTATTGGGGTAACCGAGCGGAGTAATTTCCCGGTTACTCTCCCGCCAGCCAGAACCGAGCGGAGTAATTTCCCAGCAATGGATAACCTTTCCTGCGAGAAACTTCTGATTTAATTTGTTGTTGGTTTGATGGAACATTTGAGCAAGGCTTAAATGTTGATTGCACTTGGGGCAAAAATAGCTTGGCGCTATTTTAATTTATCCTTTATTTTTACAGTTATTTCTTCAGCCTCGTGAATTTATATGAATATTTATTCACCTTGTTTTCACATTGTTACATCTCGCGGTAATTATTAAGTTCAATAATTACCAGCGATGCGATGTGATGTGTGATGTGTGTGACGATATGGAAAAGTCAACAGTACCTCTCGGATATAATCCACACAAGCCTAACCATTACACACCTTTCAGAACCAACCCAGGATCAGTTAGATGTTAGAACCATGCAAACCCATTTAAGACAACATCTTTTACGTCCCGATAATAAGACCGTTACATATTCTTATTATCCGACTGAAAACCGCAAGTGATATTATTTTAGGGCTTTTGTCCACCAATTGTATATTTTAAAGTGAAGTTATTTTAGCCATTTGTAGACCTAGTATTTATATAAGTTCCAACTTGTAATAAATTGTTATATGTTTTGAGAAAACATGCAAGCCTCGTTTTTACACTTATAATTCACATGCAGTTCACACTTTAATTGTTATGCAATTGATATCTTGAAAAGGTAATTGTCACACGGCCGTATTTTCCTTCCCAAGACGGCCGTATTTTCCTTCCCAAGACGGCCGTATTTTCCTTTCCAAGACGGCCGTATTTTCCTTTCCAAGACGGCCGTATTTTCCTTCCTAAGACGGCCGTATTTTCCTTCCTAACACGGCCGTATTATCCTTCCTAAGACGGCCGTATTTTCCTTCCTAAGACGGCCATACTTTCCTTTCTAAGACGGCCGTATTTTTCTTCCTAACACGGCCATATTTTCCTTTCTAAAACGGTCCTTTTTTCCAACAAAACACGGTCCTTTTTTCTCCTTCAAAATACGGTCCTTTTTTCCAATCAAATATGATCCTTTTTTGCAACAAAAAATTCACATTTTTGAAACAAAAAATGCACATTTTGAAAATAAAATCGTTGTACTATAGTATAATCCTAAAATTCAGTTTCAGGACATAATAAATAATTTTTGCAATTCATTTAATGTGGATTCTCGATCGCTTATCTTTCTGATTGGAGGCGATAGTTCAAATTCCATTTACTGATTTTTTTTCTTTGGTTTTGCACATAAAATTTATTACATAGAAAACTTTACAAATAAATAAATGGACATTTCGCACTTATCGCGAGCATTAAAAGTGCTGCGTCAAAATACCAGTGACCAAATCCAATATGGAAGCGATTTTCATTATCCGGCATTCGACCGAAGACATTTTGGCCGCGTGTGTCGTGCATGAGAATACATTTTCAAATTTGCTGAATTTAGAAAATCGAAAATAATTATAAAATTAAAAAAAAAATTATTATTTGTTACTTTGAGTTTATGTTGCATGGATCGGTGGTTGATAGTTGCGATAAAAGCGTCTCGGCCGCCATGATTTGATCGTTGAGTGCTCGTAAGTGAAATGGACTGAAATGAATTGTAAAATATTTTTTAGAAAACTTAAAAATTTAATTTTAATTTAAAAAAAAAATCAATTACTTTTTCAATGTGATTGATTTTACGTTTGATTGGAAATCAATTGCTTTTCGCGAGAAATTTCTGTACGAGAAAATTAAATCCTGGATTAAATTTTTGTTTGCGGTTGCCATTTTTTGACTCTGTTTGACGGTTTCGTTGAAAACCGAAGCGTAGTCGCTCATGTCGAATGGCAGAACCACAGAATTGGTTAGAAGTGATGCAAGTTCGATAACCAAATGGATTTCATTGATTAAAAACTAGAAAAAAAATATTATAAATTTAATTTTTCGAATTTTTGTTAGATGCTTTTTAGAATTTTTTAATTTTTAAAAATTTATTTTTAGATTTGTTTTTAGATTTTTTTTTTTTTACATTTTTTAGAATTTTTTAGAATTTTTTAGAATTTTTTAGAATTTATTTAGAATTTTTTACTTGGTGATTTTTCTTCAATTCCGAATCGGTTATTTTCGAACGAATATCAACGACCGGTACGCCGATACTTAGAAAACGTTTCGAACCTTCTGAAAAACTGATCAAAATATTGTACAAAGAAAAAATAGTTACAAATTTATCAAGACATTCACTTTGACGTTTGATAACTCTCGGTATCGTTCTGGTGGTAGTCGGTTAATGCGTGCGCGTGTTTAAAATCAAAACGTGAAACCTAAAAAATCAAAAAATAACTTATTAATTAATTAATTAAATAATTAGTTTATTTATTTATTCTACTTTTTCTGCGGATTTGTTAAAGAATTTGAGGAGACTCGGAACCGTCCATGTTTGGATCGACGAATCCCCAGCAATGATTGCATCTACGTTGATGTACGCTACCATATTTTCCCGTCGCCACTCTGAATTTTTCTGAAAAAAACGTGTAATTCATTGATTAATCAGGGCGGGACAAAGCTGTGGAAACTGTAAATAACAAAATAACTATTTTTGTGTCTAAACATACATTTCTGCACACAAAAAGTTCATTCCTGCATACAAAAATGCATTTTTGCATGAAAAATGTATTTTTGCACACAAAAAATGCAATTTTGCACTAATAAATGCATTTTTGCACTAAAAAAGGCATTTTTTGCACTAAAGAAATGCATTTTTGCACTAAAAAATGCATTTTTTTTCATAATAGTTCATTTTTGCAGGTGATTAAGTAGATTTTGCACGTAAAAAAATGCACTTTTGCATTAAAAATTACACTATGCACAAAAAATGTGCATTTTGCACGTCAATAAAATGTGCATTTTGCATCTACTACTGCAAAAAGTGCATCTTTGCTCATAGAAATGCATTTAATTTAATAAAATTGTATACTTGGAGCCATTTGGTGATTCCCAACGGGTAGCCGTGAACCGAATCCCAGACACAGAAGAGCATCGTTCGGCGCGCTTGCAATTTATGGCTGCGATGCAAACTGCCGAATACTCGCGCCAACTCCAGCAGCAAAGCCGAGCTGAGGGATGACGAGCCTTCTGCGTGGCCCCTCTCGCTTCCGATCAGCACGAACCGATCTAGAGAGATCAATCCAAAGAAAATCAATTTAATTGTTTCATATTTCGAGTTGCAAATTCAAACCTGGTTCGACTTCTCCTTTAATCACTCCGACGACGTTTCTCGTCTTGTGGTACTTTTTTTGATTGTGTACGGAAATGGATAAATATTCCCTACGAGCGTTTGAATAAGAAATTATTATTTTTTTTAAATTGATTTTATAGGAAATAATTCAATTTTGAGCGAAATAACTCGATTTTTGATCGAAATAACTCGATTTTTGATCGAAATATCTTGATTTTGAGCGAAATATCTCGATTTTGAGCGAAATAACTCGATTTTTGATCGAAATATCTCGATTTTTGATCGAAATATCTCGATTTTTGATCGAAATATCTCGATTTTTGATCGAAATATCTCAATTTTGAGCAAAATATCTCGATTTTGAGCGAAATATCTCGATTTTGAGCGAAATATCTCGATTTTGAGTGGAATATCTTAATTTTGAAAGAAATATCTCGATTTTGAGCGAAATAATTCCATTTTGAGCTAAATAATTCTATTTTGAGCGAAATAATTCCATTTTGAGCGAAATAATTCGTTTTTGAGCGAAATCATTCAATTTTGAGCGAAATGACTCTATTTTTGATCGAAATAACTCGATTTTTGATCGAAATATCTCGATTTTGAGTGAAATAATTCGATTTTACTCGTTTAAACTCGAATCCATTTTGATTTTAACGTCTTTTGTGAATTGCCAATCGTCCGGCGCATCCTTTCCTTTCATTTTACTGCAAAAATAAAAAGAAACAATTTTAAAAAAATATTTTAACTTAAAAAAAATAACTTTTTTCACTTTAATAGCACTTTCGCGTCGTCCAACCCGATGAATTGGATGGGAATATTCGCTGGAAACAAATCGAGCGGATCTTCACATCAAAAAAGAAGAAAACCAAAAACAAATACGTTAAAAAATGAGCAATTTTTTAAATTTTTCTCTTTTTACCATCGAAATCCAAATCGTACGAACTTTGCAGGGAAAATAAGACCAAACCCAGCGCCCCCTGGATGGTGGCGACGTGCACAACTCGCCACAGAGGAACCGAACTCGTTCGGACGACAAATATTTTGTTTCTGAGCTCAATAGAACGTGATATCAGATGCTCGTAGTCTTGTGGACGGCCCAAATTGGCAAAAATAAATTCGGCCTGTGGAATAAATGCATAAATGTCTGTTTTTTCGAAAATTTGCATTTTTATTTACGTCGCCGATTTCTTTGGTGGTGTCGATCGACAGATTACAAAACCTCAAATGGTTCGTGCAGTTTGCTTGGAATGATTTGTCTTCTTTACTCCTTAATATCACCCAATTAGACAACTTCTCATCAGGTTCGATCAAACCCACAACATCTTGACCAACTATCACATTATCAAGTCCCATATCCTCCATATTGCGCCCTATGACGTCACCAGTCGCATTAATCCTTAAAAAAATAAACAAACTCGATAAAAAATTACCAAAAACCAAGAAAACACACAAATCTCACTTGAAAAACTCATTTAACTGTTCAAAATCAACATTTTGCATCAATTTCGCCACAACTTTGTTGTTTTCCTGCTCATTCACGAACGGACAACCCGCGACGGCGGGATAGAAAAAGAGGAAGAGTAAATAGGCGAGAACGAATCCTACGCAGAGTGCGATGGCGCTGAAAAATAGTGCGGACTGGACACACTGTTGTCTCGAGATGGCTTGTGGCCAGAGCCTCATTTGCATGAGGACACTCTCGAGGGGGTCCCTGGAGAACTCTTCCACCTCCTGGTCCGACCAGTCGTAGTCCGGTTCGAGCGCGGCATTCGTGTGGTGGTTGCGCCGTTCGTGGAGGTTCATCAAAGGCACGGAGGACATTCGGTCCGCATGACTAGTACTCATGTTGGGTGGTGTGTTGCGGGTTGTTATCGGGGCGCATTAGGAGTGGATGTGGTGGTCGCGTGGATATGGGGAGTGTGGCAGTCGGCTGCCATTTGTGATTGCTCGGTGGCGGTGTCTGGTGATGGGTTGGTGAAGCTGAAGGCGCGGAATTTGATTTTGGAAGTGTGTGGTGGATTTGTACTGGTTTTAATAGATTTGTAATGGATTTCTAGTGAATTTCTATAGCATTTGATGGATTTCTTGTTTATTACTTTGTCTTTCAAATGTACAATGTTAGCATTTGATTGTGAATAGAGGGAAATAAGGAAAAGGTGGAACTTCTTTGGGCCAATAAAGGAGGTGGAACAGACCAAGAAATTGGCATTGTGCAAGAATACATTGAGATTAGAATTGTATGGGAATTTAAGTTATATCCGACTGTAACTACAAAAATTAATTTTAAAAAAATTGGTAGGTATTTGAAAATTTAAGTACCGTAACACACAAGTAATACAGTAATAATAGTAATAGTATATAGCTAATAGCTAATAGCTAATAGATCTAGTGATAGACTTAAAGTATTGACATTTATTTGTGAATCGAAGAAAGGGAGCAAAATGGCTCAAGCTAATAAATTATTATTGTGTTTTATCCAGGAATAAATTGCTCGTGATTTTTTTTTTTAGAATAGCATGAATTAGGTTGCATCACTCTATTTGATTTTGAGTCAAATTTCAGTAATTCCTATCAAATATTTATGTGCAAATGGACAATATTTAGAAAATTTAGGTAAATTTGTGAGGTAATTCTTTGTTTTTTTTTTGGATGTTGAAACCTAAACGAATGATATCATTTTTGGTGATATTGAAAAATTAGTTTTTCCATTTTTCTTGCCACACTCAATATTGACAAACCTAGCGATAAACTTAAAATATTTCCGATGTCGCATATGAACGAGATAATGTCATATTCAAGTCGGTCAATAAAAATTTAAATTTTGTTTGTTTCAAAAAAATGTCTTATCATAATGGTCCAACGATTAATCTGACGTGTTGGTTGTGCCAAGCTAGAGTACTTAGATTCTTTGCAGGGAATGTGACAATGACATTCATCTTTAACATTTGTGTCAAGAAAAGTCTTTTTGTAGATAGAATCAGTCTTTTTAGTCGATTGAGAAGTGTTGTAAATGGGATATTGCAGTTGGTCTATGTACGGTAATCTGGGGAAACAAAAATTTTGTTAGCAAGGGATCGATTTTTAAGAGATCCTCAATCCCCAACAAGTCGCACCCATCAATTACCAAACTTGTGAGTTTCTGGACTGGACTGGCAAATCTGAATAGTAAAGCCCGCAACAAACGAGAAAAAAGATTCAGAGCTACACGGGCCACTGACGAATTACTGGATTCCCGCGGGGCCATCCACTTGGCCAATTTGTGCGCAATTTTGTTACTAAAGCTGGAGCAACGGATCAGACCGAGTTCCTCCAAGTTGGGGCACATGGCCAACACCTCAAACAAATAACCAAAGGTGACCCATCGATCGTTGGGATCGCACAGGATAAATTCTTCCAATTTATCAAACTGCAAACCGCGCAAACTAACTCGATCAAACCTATCATTTTTTTCCGCTATTTTCAAGATCGAGTCATGACGCATGTCAACAGTCAAAATCTCCAACAGCTTGAATTTCGTCAACTCTGCAGTATTTTAAGGGTGAAAATATTTGGAGTGATGTGGATTACGCTAACTTTCGGACAAGTGAGCGCGCCTATTTCCAGCAGATCACTCTTTATTAGCGACGCCCATTTTAGCGAATTTTAATTTTTAAGCCCATTTGAGCAATCTCATTTTAGCGAAAATGAGATTACAGCACCGCAGCGTAGGACACATTTTAGCGAAGCCCGGTTTAGCGAATGATACATTTTAGCGAAAATGACGAGCCATCGGGGTCGGGAGTCCCACGTTGGCTGACCACTCTGATCCGGTTGCTTACGGCCGTCACCTTCTCCTCAATTTGTTTGATTGTTGATTGTTGTTTCGTTGTTCACGATCCGACGTTTCGCTCGTGAGATGTTTGCGTATTTCATCAAAGACTACCAATTCTTGTGGTACCATCCGGCATTACTTGGGATGGTGACGTTCATGTTTACGAGATTTTGCGAGATTATGCTAGATTTTGCTAGATTGTGCGAGATTTTGCTAGATTGTGCGAGATTTTGCTAGATATTTTGTGATTTTGCTAGATATTTTGTGATTTTGCTAGATATTTTGTGATTTTGCAAGAATTTCCTAGATTTTGCGAGATTGTGCATGATTTTGCTAGATATTGCGGAAATTTGTAAGATTTGCTTGTCTCATTTTAGCTCCGCCTCATTTTAGCGATCACGCCATTTTAGCGAATTTTTGGTCGCTAAAATGAGGCATTCGCTAAAATGAATCGTCGCTAAAATAAATTCGCTAAAGTGAAATCGCTAAAACAAGGTGCATTCATTTCCAGCTCTTCGTCAATGTTGTCATGAGGGTATATCAACCTCAGCATTAGCAAATTATATTGCTGCGGTGGCGAGCCGATCAGCAGCAATGCTTTGAGCTATCTAGAATGACGTTTAGTGTTCAAGGTTCTCATCAATTTCATCCTGTTCAATATCAAGCGTTAGCAGTCCAATGAATATTCATTGCTCAACTCAAAATATTTTAGCGTTTTGCTCAGGGTGGAGTCTTGTGCGCATGTTTTGTTTACATTCAAACAATCCCCAAACAATCCCCAAACGACTTCCAAACAACTCCCAAACGACCCCCAAACAACCCCCAAACGAACTTCAAACAACTCCCAAATGACCTTCAAACAACCCCCAAATGATCTTCAAGCGACCCCCAAACAATCCCAAACAACCTTTAAACAACCTTCAAACGACTCTAGAATGATCTCCAAGCAATTCCCCAATGACCTTCAAACAACCTCCAAACGACCCCTAAACAACCTTCAAACAACCTCCAAACAACCTTCAAACGACTTTCAAACGACCCTCAAACAACCTTCAAACGACTCCCAAACAACCTCCAACAACCTTCAAACAATCTTCAAATGACTTCCAAATGACCTTCAAACGACCCCCAAACAACCTTTAAACGACCATCAAACAATCTCTAAACGACCTTCAAACAACCCCCAAATGACCTTTAAACAACCTTCAAATGACCCCCAAATTATCTTTAAGCGACCCCAAAACAATCTTAAAAGAACCCCCAAACGACCTCTAAATGACCTCCAAATGACCCCTACTACCTTCAAACGACCCCCAAATGACCTTCAAATGACCTTCAAACATTCCCAAATGACCTCTAAACGACCTTTAAACTACCCCTAAACAACCCTTAAACAACCTTCAAACGACCCCCAAATGACCTTCAAATGACCTTCAAATCATCCTTAAACGACCTCCAAACGATCCTTAAATGACTTTCAAACGACTCCC
This sequence comes from Strigamia acuminata, assembly GCA_949358305.1. Classification (NCBI taxonomy): domain Eukaryota; kingdom Metazoa; phylum Arthropoda; class Chilopoda; order Geophilomorpha; family Linotaeniidae; genus Strigamia; species Strigamia acuminata. Next base: position 4,992,041 of record OX442314.1, read on the forward strand.
AAATGACCTTCAAACGACCTTTAAACGACCCCCAAATTATCTCCAAGCGACCCCCAAATAACACAAACAACCTTCAAATGACCTTCAAACAACCCTTAAATGATCTCTAAGTAACAAATGACCTTCAAACGACCCCTAAATGATCTCTCAGTAACAAATGACTCCCAAATGACCCTCAAACAACCTCCAAACGATCCCCAAACGACCTTCAAACGATCCCTAAACGATCCCCAAACGATCCCTAAATGATCCCCAAACGATTTCCAAATGGCTCCCAAATAACCCTCAAATGACCCCTAAACTATCTTCAAACGCATTCGGAGAGCATTCGGGAAGCTTTCGGGGAGCATTCAGGGAGCATTCGGGGAGCATTTGGGGAGCATTCGGGGAGCATTCAGAGAGCATTCGAGGAGCTTTCAAGGAGCTTTCGGAGGCATTCGGGGAGCATTCGGGGTTTGGAGTTTCTCCATGCGCACGGTGTAGAAGGTCAATTTCCTCGGAGCGGACGCGGGCGTGCGGTGCGCGGACGTCGACGATTTGGACGAGCGGCAAACGGGCTTGATATGACCCTCGATGCCACAGCCGTGACATTTGGCTGTGCGAAAACGGCCATCGTCCTGACGAGTGCCGGATTGGCCACAATGCTTGCACGTCTTTTGATCGTGTTGTGAATTCGGACGATCGGACTGCTGTTGGGAAGACTGAGTGGTGCCCCTCTAGGAGTGTTTGCCACTTTTATGCGAGTTCCCGTTGAAACGTGACGAGTTTGCTCCTTTCTGCAGCTGGTGAACCGATTGTTGCGCATCGACGAAGCTGGACACGTCCGCTCCGGCGATCTCGGCAGAGGTTGCTGCCTCGAGAGCCAATGCAAAAGTGAGATCTTTTTGCATGTAGAGCGTCTCCTGGACTTGGCGCATGTTGAGACCAATCACAAACTGATTTCGCATCTCTTCGTCTTGCACGTCGCCAAAATCGCAATATTTGGTCAGCGAATGCAAGGCAGATGCAAAATCACTCACAGATTCGCCCTTATTGCGTTTACGATACGAGCACAAAAGCACACAATTTCGCCCTGTTAAACTGGCTTTGGTTTTTGATTTTTAACCATTAAGTCGGTGAGTTGTTTGAAAGTCAATTCCGTCGGTTTCTTCGGACGAGCGAGATCCATGAATTTGGCGAATGTAGCCATACCCACGCAGGCCAAAAGTGTATTCCCTTTGTCTGCGTCCGCGACGATTTTGTTGCACGAGAAAACACATTCCATTTTGCAGGATATATGTCTCCCAATCATCTTGCGGGTTATATTTTTCGGGAGCTGCAACCAAAGGCATTTTTGAACGGTAAAATTGATGAATTCACAGAAAAACTCACGGGCGAAAATTCGGGCCTAACGGTCAACGCGTGGTCACGAGCGTACGGTCAACAGCGAAAATCTCATCAAAACTTGACAAAAAGACACAAAAGTTCATAAAAGTTGATGGATTCAATTTGTACTCATCTCTCGTCGCCAATAATGTGTAATAAGCTGGATGCAAGCGATAAAGTTGGGTTTAGGTGAAGATCGATTAAAAAGCAGCCATGTCTTATTGGAAAATTAACATAAGTGAATTTATTTACAAAATACATCATCTTCAAGTACATCATCTTCAAATACATCATCTTCAAATACATCATCTTCAAATACATCATCGTGCAGGTCTAGAAATTCTAATTCCAGCTTCACTCCGTGTTCTTCAGCCATTAGCTGCATAGCACCAACGTCAAAATATTGCCGTTTCATCTCATCAATTTGTAAAATCACTTCCAACTCCTCCAAAGAATCGATTTTTAACAAATCTTCGTCGAACGCTCTTCTTCGCCATCACGTCGGCCAACTCACGCGCAATTTTATTACTGAAACCGGAGCAACGGTACAGACTGAGTCTCGTCAGGTTGGGACACATGTCCAACACCTCGCTCAAATAACCCGAGCTAACCCAACAATCGTTGGGATCGAATAGGGTAAAGTCCGTCAAGTTCTCAAAGCGCAAACCGCGCAAACAAACCCGATCGAACGTATCGTTTTCCTGCGCTATTTTCAAGTCCGAGTCATTACGCAAGTCGACAGTCAACATGCTCAACTGCTTGAATTCCGTCAAACTTTGCAGCATTTTAAGGCTGAAAATACTCGGAGTGATGTGCATTATGCTAACTTTAGGACACGTGAGCGCGGCTATTTCCAGTTCGTCCTCAATGTCGTCGTGAGGGTGCGCCAAACTCAGCAGTATCAAATTGTATTGCTGCGGTGGCGCGCCGATCGGCTGCAGCGCTTTGAGCCACTTGGAATGAGGGTAAGTCGTCAAAAGTGTCATCATTTTCATCGTGTTTAATAACAAGTGGTAGCAGTCCATTGAAAGTTAGTTGCTAAACGCGACCATTTCCAAGGTTTTGCAGAGTGTGGAATCTTGTGAGCAAAGTTTCCGAACGAAATCCTCCGTTGCTCTAAAGGCCCTAAGATCGGTTAGTGGCAGCCGAGCGATGTAGGTCGCCGCGTCCTCTTCAACGATGGTGTTGAAAAGATCGAGTACCTGGAGATGTGGCAAAGTCTGGCATATTTGTTTGGAGGTGTTGGTTGTCAGTGTATATTCGTGGGGTAGTTCTAACGCCGTCAGATTCTGCGCGAATGGATAGAATATAGTAGAATTAAAACAAATTCTTTGTAATGCTATGTTCACACTTAAACCACTTTTCTAGTCTAAGTTCTACAAATCTGAAATCAATTGTTCACACTTAAGGATAGTTTTGTACAAGTGTCAGATTGTTAGGGGTTTGCATTGTTGCTTGTAGCTAATGATCTTTTAAAGATAGAAACTTCTACTTTTTTTTAAAAGAAAGAGGGATGCCAGTTTAGTAAACCGACATATTTTTTAAATTTTTTTTCCACATTAAAAGTTGACAATTTTGGGGTCGAAACGAAAGTGCGCGATCTATTTCCACTTTATCGAAACGAACAAAACACATTTCCGTTCGTATTTCACGAACCATTAGGGCTAGAAATACGTTCTTTTTTTTAAAAGAAAGGTCGTTTTATTCTCCATCTTTTGATGTATTGTATTAATTTTTTGATGCATTTGAAAGTAATAATTTCTTGTCTTTTCTGACTATTCCTTCCCTCTTAACAATCATTTCAAATCCCATAACTGTGTGCGGACACTTTTCTTTGCCTACTCACCTTCAACTTGTGGCCACAAACCCTAAACAAAAAATCCAAATCCAAATTTGGACTCATTAACCTCAACTTCAGTTCTTTCTGCTCTTCGTGCACAAACAGAGCGACGTCCCACGCCTCTGGCTCGCAAACACTGACGTCCCAAAACTCCAACTCATTCAACTTCGTCAGCATATCTGCACGAACATCGCGCGCTAAATCAAACAATTTCTCATTAATAATCCCAAAAAAAATGCACTAATCCGTGACACTCACGTTGTATATCCATGGCTGAACTGGGTGCATATTTGGTACTCGTCCATCCGAATAGGTTAGGAGGCCAAAGTAAATGAAAAAAAGAATTCACAACGCCACGAATCACCGGGGATTTCTCGGCATCTCGCCGGGCCTGTCCAGCACCGACTTTATCGAAGTAATCCATTAATTTCACCGTGGTACTCGCTCGATCGTCCTCCATTTCTTCAACAGGCCGTTGAATAAGACTCCCGAAAATAATTTTAATGGACATATCCTTTAATGATTGCATTTTCGATATTCAAACGTCAGATTTTGAGATTTTGGTCTTGGTCGGGCAGTTCTGAATTTCAAACAATGGTTACTGCAGCAACAGGTAAGCAAACAACTGTTGATCAACAATCAACAAAATCCAGTAAAAATCAACAACGTAAACTGAAAACAACAATTGTTACTGCAATAAAAACAGTACTGAACTGATTGATATGGCATATTAACTTTTTATTTCTGAATACAAATAAAATGGATTTAATGCAGATTCAGCCTCTGACAACTCCTTTGGTCAGTTTTATTGAAATGACCGGTCGAAATAGCATGAATGGTACATGGAAACAACGTTTTGGCGTAAAATTGAGTTGTTTTAAATTTCGAAACACGCGAAACAAGCGAAAAAAATAGTAAAGCGAAAATTGATAGATTTTATAAAACCTGAGAAAATTAAAACGGGAATTTTGATTTCAGACACGTCCAATTGTGGATAGATCTGTTTCCCCGATATAGATAATTAAACTATATCTAGTCATTCATAAAATACATATATACAGTATATTATTTTGCACCATTGGTGGCAAAACACTCTGAACATGTTATTTTTAGTTCATGACTGTACTCTGTAGCCTGGACATAGGTCAGGTCCCAGGAAGTTGTCTGGATGGAAAAGGGAATGTACAGTACATGTAACATTGCTTGTCAGGACTCTAAGCTAAATCTGTTTCTTTTCTTCAACATTTTCACTTTTTTTCCTATTTTTTTAAATCTTTTTTTGTTGTTTCTTTTAACAAATTTCATACCGTACACATAAAATGTAAGTAATGTAACACCTTGGGGAAGACGGTAGGGGAAATAATCAAATGGTGATGGTAAATATTTCTTGTAAACTAAATTTCTTTCTTATTACAGTAGAAACTCTTTATAACGAATCGCAAGGGACCGGAAAATTGATTCGTTATAACGAGAGTTCGTTAAAACGAATTAGGTAAAAAAAATTAAATTTTATTATAAACAATATGTGGTGACCCTGCGGGTGGCCGTCCCTCCAGTGGACGCCATCCGCATGAGTCACTAGGAAAGGTCAGTTCCCTCGCGTTGGCTCCGCCTTCCCCCCCTGGGAAGCGCGTGCCCCGAGGGGGTGAGGTGATGCGTGGACAGCCCCCATTGGCCGAGCCAGGCCCCTCACCCTGGCCTATATCAGGTAGAGTTTCGCGCCCTAGAAGCAGAACTTACACAAACGACACCAAGAACACAGCAACTACCTCACCGTCAGGCCAACTTCAAATACAAGTTAGGATTGATCGAGGACCGCTGATTCCAGTGCAACTGTAACTCTCACGAATTTACACTGCGCGTTTATTTCCCGCGAAAGCAGGAAAATAACCCTTGTGAATTCACACTAAATAATCGACCCACGATTATTTCCATTGCGAAGTGTCCGAGCGCCCTGTAAGAAACTCCACGTTTCTGGACGGAGCCTTGCGACGCTAAAACCAACCCCTAGACAACAGGCACGGATAGAAGACTCGAAAGAGCATTCCACCGCGTCCGTGAACGACGAATCCGTGACGAATTTACGACAACTCGAGACGCCGCCTTTGTTCCGCCGACCACGCGGAACCGACGACGCCATCTTGAGAAATCCTTTGTTCGACTCTGACCAAGTCGACTCTAGTCTTATACTGAGTGTATTTTAAGGCTTACGCCTATTGAATAAACCTATTTGTTCATTTACAGATACTTAGTATTCATTTGGGTAATTTACATATTTAGTAAGATCACAGGTAAAGTATTACACGTTAGTTCTTTAAACCTATCACCAGGTAGGACGCGACAAATATTATTTATTCATAGACATGCAAGTTTCATGTCAATTTTACCCCAATTCTTTAAAATTGTTAAAAATTGTTGAACGGGGCAAATTAAACTCATCTACTACAATTAGTGGCTTCTTGCCATTGTCAATGGCATTAAAAATGTTCACTTGCTCTCAATAAAAATTGCCTTTTGTTTGGCAGCCATTTTAAAACAGGAAAATTTTGATTTTCCTGTGCTTATGGGCATCGCATGTTGTGAGTGATGTGATCAGTTTTGAAAATTTGTTATAACGAGAGCTTATGGGTATTACAGTGTACCTGAAAACCTGTTTGTTATAACGAATAATTCGTTATATCGAAATTCGTTATAACGAAAATATTTAACATGGTGTTCTATGGCTGGCCAACCAAGTCACTTACCATGTTTACATGTACTCACTTATCTAGATAAGTGAAAATGCGAATTTTACTTTTCTAGAAAACTGATCATGTAAACAAATCAGTTTTCCAGAAAAGTCAAACTTATCTGGAAAACTAAAATCCACTTGTTTGAGGTAGATTTTGGGTGTTTTGCACATTGCCATTTGCAATGTAAACACCCACTCATTGTTTATCTAGATAAGCTGACGTCCAACAACGCTGTAATGCAACTGTTTAAAAACATGGCGGCAAAATGGAGCGAGCACAGTGCTTGCAATGTTAGAATGAATATTGTTAGATGGGATACACCAACAAAACAAAACAATATTTTCCGAGGTTGGCGGGAAGACATATTGTTTGTGCACAGTGCATTGTGGATGATTAATGCGCAAGTTTAACAGAGAGTTAAATACGTCATACGACGTCACATTTTTAGAAAAACTGATTCTTTGTAAACGCATGCAGTTTTCTAGATAAGTAAAAGTTCGCATTTTTACTTATCTAGATAACTGGTAACATGTAAACATGGTAATTGTCAACAATTCGTTATAGCGATAATTCGTTATATCGCGATTCGTTATAAAGAGTTTCGACTGTACTTCATTTGAATTCCCAGGGACTGCTAAATCAGATCTACTTGGAATAGGGCTTGACACCTATAATTTTAATACATTTTAATGTTTGAAATCTGCTTTTGTCATTATAGTCAATATATTTACGAAAAGTATGCCTGGGGGACAGAATTGTGGTCGATTGAACCACATTTTCAATTTGCCGTATAAATTTCGACCCGTAATATTTTCTATAAAACACCAAATGACTCCTAGGAGGAGTTTATTGCAGTTAATAGTCGATCATAACTTACCAACCGTTATCACAGTGCAGGTTCCCTGAATGGACAATTCATTCCTTATTCTGATATTTGGTTTGTCCATTGATTTCTGTAAGAAGTCTGCTGTTTTATATCTTAGTTGCCAAAATAAATTGGGTTTTCCTTACCGAAATAAATTCAGTTTTGTTTAACACAGGTTGATCAATATCCCATAATGCAGCCAAGTTGACATTTTCATTACCAATTAACTTGAATAGATTGTTCGCACAATCGAGTGATTCTATTGGTGTTGAGTGTAAAATATTTTTCCACGCATTTCGTACTTATTCGTTTTCAGTCGTGCATACTTTGATAGCTGGAAATGACATCTTTTAATTAATTAATCAAATTAATTTTCAATTTGTTGTCGTTTTCGAGATAACGATTTTTCCGAGCAAAACTGGTTGAAAGTTGTTATTTCATAATTATCTGAAAACATGTGACCGCTTGGCCAATGGCCACCCACGGTGACCTATGTCACTGCCACACACCGCCCAGTGGCCCTAAGGTCATTCCCCTTGCGGGTGGACTGACCCTGTGTAGGGAAGGATGGAACTGAGTGGTGGTGGATGGAGCAGAGTGTCACTGACCGTGACAGAGGAGAGAGCTGACCACCGTAGAGAGAAGACGTGTGAAGAGGGTCCTGCGCCAGCAAGGGGAACCGAGTCTGGTGCTGACTGTGCTCTCCTCACCATTCACCACTGCGACACTCAGTAGTATGGCGATGGGCCTGCTACAGCCTCCATGAGCGGTTGCGAGGGTCATACTGAGAGTAAGTACGACACGAATGTTATGTTTAACCGACCTCGCCATACATGGGGTTCACATCCTGTGTGCGATGGGTCGGTTGCCAGTGCGTGGTGACAGGATTTTCCAATCCCTAGACAACGTATATTAAAGGCCACCAACCAACAATATGGAGCCTCTTGAACTCTGACCAGCAACCCCTGCACACTGATCACTTTTCCTGCAGCGCAATGCACTTGGCGCAGTTCTCGCATCTCGCGGGCAACCAGGTGGAGCTGCGGGCCCTTGATTGACCTTTGCTCAGGTCCCGGTGGTTGAGAACCCCACCGGTGCTTGTTTTTCTTAAAAAATAAGTAGTAATTTATTTCCCAAAATTTCCTACATTGGCAATAGTTTGTAAAGCTTCTAGAATTAATTATAAACTTCAACTCAAGAGGTAATCCCGACTCGAATCGGATCTTGTCTTTGGAATGAAATGCATTTTTAAAACAAATAAAAACAAACAAAAATGATTCTACGATTCAAATTGAAAAGAAAAATGTCAACTTTCTAAACCTTGCGTGATAAATTGATAATATAACATTACACTCTGTTCGTTAAAATCTTGTAAACGGTAAAAATATTTACATATTCACATCATTAATAGAAATGTACATTTAAACACAAAAATGGCAGCTTTGATTAAGACTAGTCACTATTTTACATTTAAAAAAAGAAAGGGAAAACAGGAAAATCTTTGGCAATAAAAACGAAGAAAAGGTTTAAAATCCCCGATAAATGTCTCATAGCCGGTTGAGGGAGAACTTCCAGCGCTGTGTGAGTGACGTGGTGACGCATTTCTCGACCGTCAAACCCTTCGTCTTTTCGTCCTTGCTGTCGATGCACAAATCGTGGTCGCGATATCGAAGCATTCGGTCGCCCTCCACGCGCATCCATTTCTGAAAAATCCAGATTTTGCTCGATTAGTTTGATGAATCAATTGATTTTAGTTGATTAATTTGATAGATTAATTTTTTAGTCCATAACTTAGTGGATTAATTGATTTTAGTTGATTAATTTGATGAATTAATTGGTTTTAGTCCATTAATTTGATAGATTAATTGATTTTAGTCGATTAATTTGATGAATTAATTGATTTTAGTCGATTAATTTGATAGATTAGTTGATTTTAGTTGATTAATTTGATGAATTAATTGATTTTAGTCGATTAATTTGATAGATTAGTTGATTTTAGTTGATTAATTTGATGAATTAATTGATTTTAGTCCATTAATTTGATAGATTAATTGATTTTAGTTGATTAATTTGATGGATTAATTGATTTTAGTCCATTAATTTGATAGATTAATTGATTTTAGTCGATTAATTTGATGGATTAATTGGTTTTAGTCCATTAATTTGATAGATTAATTGATTTTAGTCGATTAATTTGATGAATTAATTGATTTTAGTCGATTAATTTGATAGATTAGTTGATTTTAGTTGATTAATTTGATGAATTAATTGATTTTAGTCGATTAATTTGATAGATTAGTTGATTTTAGTTGATTAATTTGATGAATTAATTGATTTTAGTCCATTAATTTGATAGATTAATTGATTTTAGTTGATTAATTTGATGGATTAATTGATTTTAGTCCATTAATTTGATAGATTAATTGATTTTAGTCGATTAATTTGATGGATTAATTGATTTTAGTCGATTAATCAGATGGATTAATTAATTTTAGTCGATTAACATGATGGATTAATTGATTATAATCGATTAATTTGATGAATTAATTGGTTTTAGTCCATTAATTTGATGGATTAGTTGATTTTAGTAGATTAATTTGATGGATTAATTGATTTTAGTCGATTAACTTGATGGATTAATTGATTTTAGTCAATTAATCTGATGTGTTAATTGATGTTAATCGATTAATTGTAAATGATTGATTTGAGTCACTTGACTAGTGATGTTTTGACACAGGTGCAGTCGAACCGAAGTGCCCGCTTCGGGTTGTGATAGTGTGAGACACAGGTCGAAGTGTTTGATGAAACCGTCTTTGGTGAACGCCCATTCCTAGCAACGAAAACAACATTTACTTAAAATTATCCCAAAAGATTTATCCACTTTTGTTTCTTGCCTGATTTCCACCCGTGTTGTGACATGAATAAAGACCGACCGAGCCGTCGACAAAGTGACCTAATGTGTCCACGCAGTTTGCGCCTTGTTGCACCGAACCGAATGCTAAATCTTGTTCGTCGGGAATCCTATTTGCACACCAAAATCACACTTTAAATCGCATTTTAAATGCAAAATCTCACGTTAAATCACATTTTAAATGCAAAATCTCACGTTAAATCACATTTTAAACGCAAAATCACACGTATAATCACATTTCAAACGCAAAATCACATGTTAAATCGCATTTTAAACGCAAAATCACTCGTTAATTCGCATTTTAAATGCTAAATCGCATTTCAAATGCAACATCACACATTAAATCGCATTTTAAATGCAAAATCTCACGTTAAATCACATTTTAAACGCAAAATCACACGTATAATCACATTTCAAACGCAAAATCACATGTTAAATCGCATTTTAAACGCAAAATCACTCGTTAATTCGCATTTTAAATGCTAAATCGCATTTCAAATGCAACATCACACATTAAATCGCATTTTAAATGCAAAATCTCACGTTAAATCGCATTTTAAATGCTAAATCGCATTTTAAATGCAAAATCACACATTAAATCGCATTTTAAACGCAAAATCTCACGTATAATCGCATTTTAAATGCAAAATCGCATTTTAAATGCTAAATCGTATTTTAAATGCAAAATCACACATTAAATCACATTTTAAATGCAAAATCACACATTAAATCACATTTTAAATGCAATATCTCACGTTAAATCGCATTTTAAATGCAAAATCTTACGTTAAATCGCATTTTAAATGCAAAATTTTTAAACACCAAACTCATGTACTCACCTCAACTGTGGATACACGTTTTCCAAATACCACTTGAAAGGTTTGCAATTCAATTGTTTACGTAACTCCAAACGACTTTGAATACTGCAAAACAAAACATCGAATAAACGAATCGACTTTTGCCCTTCATTTCCTCACTTTCCGTAGGGAATATTCTTCGCCAAAGGCACAGCCGCGTAATAATATTGTTTGAATTCGTCCATCCAAACCTCAGCAGCGCGACGAGTATTTCTACAATTAATCAATCCAAGTTAATCATGTTAACGGAATTAATTTTATTGCACGTACTGAGCAAACACGTTGCCACTTCCGCCCGGGAAACTGTACGGGTGCTGTTTGCGAAACACGTGACCCACGCGGCTGCACGGAATGATCTCCAAGCTGCCGCCGCATTGCCACACGCGGAACGAGATTTCTGCCAATTAAATTTCAAATTTATTCTTTTATTCTTTTATTTTTGTTTCGGTGCTTGTACCTAAGTTTTCACCGCCCCACACGTTCATCATGACGTCGTATTTGCCTAATTTCGTAAACATTTGTTTGTCGATGACGAATAAACCGCCGGCAATGATTGGTGTTCTTGGAAAGAGAATAATGCAAGTTTGGTTAATCGAAAATTGAAGGAAATTCTGTCTGAATGTGTCCAATTTACAACAAACGGGCCTAACAACGAAGGTATTCGTGGTTAGGCCTATTTTTGCAGCCGAGTTAATACGGTAATACAAAAACTCAACGTGTGAAATGTGTTTGTACGCACTTGATGGGAGATGTGGGATCTTTGGCGCGTCTATTTTTCTCTTCGGTACTTAAATACTCCCATTTAAACACCAGGCTCCAATCAAAACCACCTCTCAGATCGGCCGAAGCGCCCACGTACTGGAAATTGTCCATGCTGATCACATCGATGATCGGACACACCACCCGCGTCTTATCCTAACACGCAAACAACAACAACATTGAAAAATTAAAAAATAATAATAAAGTTATTCACTTGTTCGACAGCCGTTTTTCCAAAGCGAAAATACCAACGTCACAAAAATGTCTTGCCGACATTACGAAAATCAACGGTTTAAACCGAAAAATCGACTCTTTTGGCACGAAAATGAACGTTTTTAGCAAAAAATCGATGTTTTTAACCGAGAAATCAATGTTTTTCGCTGAAAAATCAACGTCTTAGCCCAATGATAGGCATTTTAGACCAATATAATGATTATTGGCCGATTAAAAGTCTATTTTCGGGCTAAAACTTTAGTTTTCCGATTAAAAACATCGATTTTCATATTATAAACACCGATTTACGTGTTATAAACACCGATTTTCGTGTTATAAACATCGATTTTCGTGTTATAAACATCGATTTTCGTGTTATAAACATCGATTTTTGAGCTAAAAACGTCATTTTCATGCAAAAACAGCTGATTTTCTAAACGTGGCGAACAAATAAAGGTCGAAAAAGCGATTCGACTTCAACAATGCCAATTACTCACTTGAGCCACCCTTTCCAACAGCGGCTCCAACCACTTCTCATTGCACTCGCAATGGCTGTCCAAAAACGTCAAAACTTCGGCGGTCGCTGCGTCGGCGCCCTTCACACGCGACCGAATCAAACCTGGCGACAAAAAAAGAAATTTAAAAATTCGAAAAAATAGAAAGAAAAAAAAAAATTTCCAAGTTTTTGAATTTATTTTTAAATTTTTGAATTTTTTAAATTGGATGATATTGAATGCAGACACGTCTAGATTTACAATCACGAGGTCAAGGTTTGGCAGAAGAGATTAAAAATGAGACCTTCTCTCTTTAGATTTCGAATGACGATCACTTTCTGTATTTTCGCCAGCTCGTCGCCGTCCGAAGCTGGAAAAGAAAAATTGGTGAGAAAAATTGAATTGAATTGCAATTGTTTGAGGGGATGCGATGCAATGCTTACGGTCGTCGCTGAAATCGTCCACTAGAATGATCTCTTTGATCAAATTCTCCGGACTTCGGTTCAAAACGCTGCAAAACCAATCGAAAAACACGAAAATAATTACAAATGGACGGAAATATCGACATAAAATGAAAAAAACAGAAAGAAATCAAAGAAAAACGTACAAAACGACGAAAAATAATCGAAAAATTAAAGAAAACGATCAAAAAATCAACAAATTTGAAAAACAATGCAGAAAAAACACAAAAAAAACAGAAAAAACACCAAAAAACAAAAATAAACACCAAAAAAAAATAATAAACACCAAAAAACGAAAATAAACACCAAAAAACCAAAATAAACACCAAAAAACGAAAATAAACACAAAAAAACGAAAATAAACACAAAAAAACGAAAATAAACACCGAAAAACGAAAATAAACCTCAAAAAACGAAAATAAACACCAAAAAACGAAAATAAACACCAAAAAAGACCAAAAACACACCCAAAATAAACCCCAAAACCCGAAATACCAAAACCCCCATTTTACCTGACAATAGTCCTCAATAACGTGGACCTAGCTTCATTATGAAAAGTAATTATCACCGTCGTCGACGGCAACTTATCCGTCTCCCACGTCTTCCCCTTACACCTAAAAAAATATCAAAAAATCAAAAAACAAACGAAACAAATGAAACAAACCCAAATACTTGTAATGACTCGTGTCAGGTACGTTGCGATTGCTGGCTTCTCGATCACTCGCCGCCTGGTTGAACTTATTCCGCGAATACGGATCTTCACCCGACTCCAACCTCTTCCTCAAAATGTACTTTGCTTCGTCGAAATACTGCCACGTTAAGCGATCGTCTTTTAAATCCGGGTTCTCCAGCTTGTTTCTTTGGATTATGTCTTCCTTTAGTCGCAGCGCCCGATTCTCGATCTAGAAATTATTATTAAAAAAAAATTAAGAAATTAAATGAAATATTAAATAAAATTGATTTTTCGAACTCGCTTTGTCTAATTCGTTGGATTTGTAGAGATAATAAAACACGCCGAACATCCACATGCAGCCAAAAATGGCGAGGTATTTCGTTTTTCGTCTCATCCTTTGTAAAATCTTGTCCTAGCGACACCCAGACACCCCGTCTGCTCCCTTGTCTTTAAACCGCCCTCACCGGAAACGGAATGACCCAACTCCGGAAGTCGTGCCGATATTATCGCCGAACCAGGCGCGGTCGTCCGAAAATAAAGACTAAAATGTAAAAAATATCGGTGTTAACCGAATAAATTGACACGAATAAATGAAAATATCATTTTTAAATAATTTTATGTTAAATTTTAAAGTAATTAATCGTAATTTTGTTTTAAATTTCAATATAAGCCATTAGTTTATTATCGAGCGGTGGGTCTGGCACCTCAATGGTTTCTTTGACGTGAGTTTTATTCGCGCGGTTTGTGCGGTGTTTAAAATACGATTTTTCCCGTTTCAGAGCGCAAATAATCGGCAAATCTGGATGTGAGTAAGGAAATGATTGCAGCAGGCGACCTTCAGGATTTCGCACCGTTCGGCCGCGAGTATTTTCGCCAGCACCCGAAAGATATTTCAGCGCCGGTCCAACTCGAGCGGACTACGGTGGCCCAGAGGACCCGGAACGTCGTCGGGCATGGGCGGTCAGATTTGGGGATTCAACTCGTTACGGCGCTCAAAGGGGTTTCTCTGAAGGATAAACAAGAAGTAGAGAGTTGGATTTGACGTTTTTTAAGTTTATTTTGTTTGTTTTAATTTTATTTTGTGTGTTTTTTGTTTGGTTTGTAGGTGGGGAAGGAGAAATGGCGGATTCGCGGTGATCCGGGTTCCGATGAGATAAATTATGAAGAGGAGTTGTATTTTTATGATCGGACGGTCGTGTGGAGTAAAGGGAATGTTTGCAAGAATCGTGTGGTGTATAAGACGTTCACGGTTAATTATCCGGTGCAACAGGTAATTGTGGGTTTTGGTGCTGTTTGGTTGTGATTTTTGGTGCGATTTGTTTTGATTTTAATGAAATTTGTTGAAAATAGTTGAAAGGAATTTAATTTTGAAGAAAATTCTGTGAAATTTTTAGAAAATTGTTGAAATTTGGTGAAAAATTGTTGAAAAATCGACGGATTTGATCAAAAATTGTTGAAAAATCGACAGATTTGGTCAAAAATTGTTGAAAAATCGACAGATTTGATCGAAAATTGTTGAAAAATCGACAGATTTGGTCAGAAATTGTTGAAAAATCGACATATTTGATCAAAAATTGTTGAAAAATCGACGGATTTGATCAAAAATTGTTGAAAAATCGACAGATTTGATCGAAAATTGTTGAAAAATCGACGGATTTGATCGAAAATTGTTGAAAAATCGATAGATTTGTATAAATCTATTGATTTTTCACAATTTTGAAGAAATATTGACAGATTTAATGAAAAATCAACAGATTTGATCAAAAATTGTTGAAAAATCGACAGATTTGATCAAAAATTGTTGAAAAATCGACAGATTTGATCAAAAATTGTTGAAAAATCGACAGATTTGATCAAAATTATTGAAAAATCGACAGATTTGATCAAAAATTGTTGAAAAATTGACAGATTTGGTCAAAAATTGTTGAAAAATCGACAGATTTGATCAAAAATTGTTGAAAAATCGACAGTTTTGGTCAAAAATTGTTGCAAAATCGACAGATTTGATGAAATATCGACAGATTTGATGAAATATTGACAGATTTGATGAAATATCGACAGATTTGATGAAATATCGACAGATTTGATAAAATATCGACAGATTTGATCAAAAATTATTGAAAAATCGATAGATTTGATGAAATATCGACAGATTTGATGAAAAATTGACAGATTTGGTCAAAAATTGTTGAAAAATCGACAGATTTGATGAAATATCGACAGATTTGATGAAAAATCGACAGTTTTGGTCAAAAATTGTTGAAAAATCGACAGATTTGATGAAATATCGACAGATTTGATGAAATGTCGACAGATTTGATAAAATATCGACAGATTTGATCAAAAATTATTGAAAAATCGATAGATTTGATGAAATATCGACAGATTTGATCAAAAATCAACAGATTTGATGTAAAACATGCTAAAAAATCGACAGATTTGATGAAAAACTACAAAAATTTCATGAAAAACCCTCAAAAAACCTCAAAGTTAACCTTTCCTAATTTCTCCAAAGGCCCTTTGGTGCGACATCTACACCGCCACCAACAAACCGCAAATCGACACCGACTACACCGACGAAACCACAGGTTAAAAACACCAAAAAATCGCACAAAAATCACTCTTCACGAACCATTCTCGCATCTCTCTCCAACAGAAGGAAAACGCGAACCGGCAGTTTGCATCATGGACACGTCAAACCTCAATTATTTCACCACAAACGGCCAGGAATACATCACAGCTTTACCCTTCCAAGTAAATCAAATTATAAACGTCCCCGGCGTTTAATTAGAAACAAACGATTGTTTGCAGGTCGTCCAAGCGTGGCCGATGAAATACGGCGTGCTCTTGGAACGAGCGGTCACAGTATCGGAGACGAAAAATACGAAAAAGTACGAAAAGAAAATTACATTTTATTGATTTAATTTTAAATAGAAGAAAATTACGTGAAATTTGTCGAAAATTGTTGAAATTTGTCGAAATTTGTTGAAATTTATCGAAAATTGTTGAAATTTATCGAAAATTGTTGAAATTTATCGAAAATTGTTGAAATTTATCGAAAATTGTTGAAATTTATCGAAAATTGTTGAAATTTATCGAAAATTGTTGAAATTTATCGAAAATTGTTGAAATTTCGTGAAAAATTGTTGAAATTTCGTGAAAAATTGTTGAAATTTAACGAAAAATATTGAAATTTATCGAAAAATGTTGAAATTTCGTGAAAAATTATTGAAATTTATCGAAAATTGTTGAAATTTCGTGAAAAATTATTGAAATTTATCGAAAATTGTTGAAATTTCGTGAAAAATTGTTGAAAAATCGACAGATTTGATAAAAAATTGTTGAAAAATCGACAGATTTGATGATAAATCAACAGATTTGATGAAAAATCAACAGATTTGATGTAAAAAAAATGCTGAAAAATCGACAGATTTGATGAAAAACAATTGAAATTTCACGAAAAAACCTCGAAAACGTCAAAATTAATTTATGGTATTTTATCTATTTAATTTACTTTTTTATTTCAGTGATAAATCAGATCGGGATCGCGACCGGGTGAAACTGCCCACCATATTTAGTTTGCTTCATCCGTTGGACGAAATTACGCCGGTGGTTAAAAGTCAGGGTGCGAAATTGTTTAATTTTCATTTTTAATTTTAATTTTTTCAACCTTACAGCAGAATTGTTGAATGTTTTTGCAATTTGTTATTCGCAGGTAGTCCGAAGTCGTCGTTTCTGTCCGACCCGGACATGCAGATAGTGTTCACGAGCACAAATCCTTCGTTCGTGATGTTTTATAACCGCAAAACGGGAATCCATTCCGTTCACAGCATTCGTCGCATCAAGGCCGACGTAAACTCCATTTGACATTTTGCAAGAAACAAAAAGCATCAAAATCAACTATTTTAGCTTTTTTATCGGCTCAATATCCTACAAAACCCCGTTAAAACGAACAATTTTAGCGATTTTCGGCTAAATTTACTACGAAATCCCGTTAAAACGAACAATTTTAGCGATTTTCGGCTAAATTTACTACGAAATCCCGTTAAAACGAATAATTTTAGCGATTTTCGGCTAAATTTACTACGAAATCCCGTTAAAACGAACAATTTTAGCGATTTTCGGTAAATTTGCTGTGAAATAACGTTATAGCGAACAATTTTTAACGATTTCTCGCTAAATTTGTTTTAAAACACTTTTATAACGAATTTTGTGAGCATCTTAAGGCTTAATTTACTACAAAACCCGTTATAACGGAATATTTTATTGGTTTTAGGCTAAATGTGCTATAAAATATCGTTATAACGAACTATTTTAACGATTTTCAGCTAAATGTGCTATAAAATATCGTTATAACGGAATATTTTAACGATTTTCAGCTAAATTTGCTATAAAATATCGTTATAATGAACAATTTTAACGATTTTCAGCCAAATTTGCTGTAAAACCCGTTATAACGAATTCCATTAGCAATTTAAGGCTAAAATCGCTATAAAATACCACGATAACGAACCCTTTTACTTTTTGTAACGCTAAATTTACCCCAACATCCCGTTACAACGAATTTCCCTTCAACAGGAACTGAACTACGGGACGCATTTCAACGAAAACATAACCGGTCAGGGCGTGTCGCTGCTCTCGACGACCGGGTCCGCATCGCGGCTGTCGTCCAACACAATTTCCTACTCGTCCGCGATGAGGAGTTTCACGCATCTCTCGCCGCTGCACTCGCACTCGCAGAGCTTCTCGGGCCTCGCGCAAATGGCGGCGCTCAGGTAAGATTCATTCGCCGATGAAGCCGCCATTTTGTTTGATGGGGATTGAATTTGGGTGGTTTGTTTCAGCCGTTCGCAATCTCCGTCCGCTTGCGAAGGACAGCCGTACCATCGCTATCCGTACACGCTTTCGTCGAGGAGTACGACCGAGTGTACGATGATGGAGACTAACGGCGATCAAGCGAAGCCGCTTCCGCCCGATATTATTCTCGATCTGCTTTGGATAGACACGCCGAATGTGTTCAGGTGGTGAGATAGATTCGTGTGGTGTGATGTTTATTAACGATTTATTGCGATTTTGTGTGTAATTAAGACGTTTTATCACGATTTATTGCGATTTTGTGTGAAATTAAGACGTTTTATCACAATTTACTGCGATTTTGTGTGAAATTACGATTTTTTTAACGATTTATTGCGATTTTTTAACGATTTATTGCGATTTTGTGTGTAATTAAGACGTTTTATCACGATTTATTGCGATTTTGTGTGAAATTAAGACGTTTTATCACAATTTACTGCGATTTTGTGTGAAATTACGATTTTTTTAACGATTTATTGCGATTTTTTAACGATTTATTGCGATTTTGTGTGAAATTACAACATTTTATCACAATTTACTGCGATTTTGTGTGAAATTACGATTTGTTAACGATATTTTTAAACGATTTATTGCAATTATTTGCCAAATTACGGTATTGTCTAACGATAAATATTATGATTTTGACAAATTACGGTATTTTCTAACGATAAATATTGTGATTTTGACAAACTACGGTATTTTGAAACGATAAATATTGTGATTTGACAAATTACGGTATTTTGTAACGATTTTGTGTGAAATTACAACATTTTATCACAATATACTGCGATTTTGTGAGAAATTACGATATTTTCTAACGATATATCGTGATTTTGTGTGAAATTACGATATTTCCTAACGATTTGTTGCGATTTTTAGAGAAATTACGTTATTATCTACCGATATATCGTAATTTCACACACAATTACCATATTTTTGACAATAAATCCTGATTTTAACAAATTACGTTATTCTTAACAATAATGTATCCTGATTTTAACAAATTACGGTATTTACAAACGATTTATCGCAATTGTTTGCCAAATTACGGTATTTTGTAACGATAAATATTGTGATTTTGACAAACTACGGTATTTTCTAACGATAAATATTGTGATTTTGACAAATTACGGTATTTTGTAACTATAAGTATTGTGATTTTGTACAAATTCCGATAATTTCTAACGATTTATTGCAATTTTATGATAAATTCCGGTATTTTCTAACGATTCATCTCGGATTTTTTCACAAATCATGACAATTCTAAACGATTTATCACGATTGGCAGGCAACCGGAAGAAGTAACCACGACCAACGCGTTTCTAACGAGCAATTTTGTCGACGAGCGCTTTTTCTGCTTCGTCGTTTCCAACCACAACCAACTCAAGATGATTAAATTTGTGGAAAGCGACGCAAACACAGTCACGTTCGGCACCGTCACCACCACCATCAACGCTCGCGACGCCGTCCCATTAGAAGTGAATTAAATCGGATTAAATTGGTTTAATTAATTGAAATAATTTGATTTTGTTGCAGAATTGTAAAATGATGTTAGTTTTGGAAGTGGGCTACACCTTTTTTTTGTATTCCGGGAGCAGCAAAGTGTGTAAAGTGTACATTCCGAGCGCGCCGTCGCCATTTTCGAATATTGAAACGCCGCATCGGTATCCGATCGTCAGCTCGCGACGAACGAGCCTCGCAGCGGCCAACCAGTCGCTTCTTGCGATGGACGACGATGTAAATTGGCGAGGAAGACGTTGAGATTGGTGTTTTACGTTGGAAAATTTGTTGAAAATCAAATTTTGGATTGGAAAATTGTTATAAATCAAATTTAGGATTGGAAAATTATTAAAAATTGAATTTTCTTGTAAACAAACGTTAAAATTTGAATTTTAGATTATAAAAAGTTTAAAATCCAAATTTACAATTCCAAAAAACGTTAAAATCCGAATTTACAATTTAAAAAATGTTAAAATCTGATTTTTCAATTGCAAAAACGTTAAAATCCGAATTTTAGTTGCAAAACGTTAAAATCCGAATTTTAGTTGCAAAACGTTAAAATCCGAATTTACAATTCAAAAAATGTTAAAATCCGAATTTATAATTCAAAAAATGTTAAAATCCGAATTTATAATTCAAAAAATGTTAAAATCCGATTTTTTCAATTGCAAAAACGTTAAAATCCGATTTTTTCAATTGCAAAAACGTTAAAATCCGATTTTTTAATTGCAAAAACGCTAAATTCCGAATTTACAATTCAAAAAACATTAAATTCCGAATTTACAATTCAAAAAGCGTTGTAATTTGATTTTTAGTTGCAAAAACGTTAAAATCCGAATTTATAATTCAAAAAACGTTAAAATCCGAATTTATAATTCAAAAAACGTTAAAATCCGAATTTTCAATTGCAAAACGTTAAAATCCGAATTTATAATTCAAAAAACGTTAAAATCCGAATTTATAATTAAAAAAACGTTAAAATCCGAATTTATAATTAAAAAAACGTTAAAATCCGAATTTTCAATTGCAAAAACGTTAAAACCCGAATTTACAATTCAAAAAACGTTAAAATTCGACTTTCCAATAGAAAAAAAACCCAGAAAATTCCAAATTTTCAAACGAAATAAATAACCCTTAAAAGCCAAATTTTTCGAACGATAAACCCTAAAAATTGCAAAACCCCAACTAAAAAATTTCCATTTTCCAGGGCCAATTTCTATCACCCGTCGTCGCCGACTTGAACGACAAATCGCACCACGAAACATCCTACTACGACGAACCCTGTTGTTCAACCAGCATCATCAAGCTGCACGATCCCGTCCACAACCGCGTCACCGTCGTACGTTATTCCCCAACAAATCCAAACACCCAAACTAACCCTAATCTCCCACAGGAAACCAGCAACAACGTTTTCCAACGAGTCACCATCCCCAAGCTCGTCGAATCATCACTCGGTAATTCCAACACGCTAAAACATCAAATTATCGATAATTAATCGATCTTTTTTCGATTGTTCGATTTTTTTTCGATTTTTTAAAATCTTTTTTTGTTTCCGATTTTTTTCGATTCTTTTTCGATTTTTTTCGATTCTTTTTCGATTTTTTTCGATTCTTTTTCGATTTTTTTCGATTCTTTTTCGATTTTTTTCGATTCTTTTTCGATTTTTTTCGATTCTTTTTCGATTTTTTTTTCGGTTTTTTTTCGATTTTTTTTCGGTTTTTTTTCGATTTTTTTCGATTTTTTTTTATTTTTTTCGATTTTTTCAGTCGATTCTTGTCTGCAAGCTGCGCGGAGTATTCTGCCTCAAGATTTATCTGTGCAGTTGTACATCAAGTGGTACTCGACGGTCAACACGCTCGGGAACAGCCGGGACAACCGGTGCCACGAATGGTCGGTGTTTGTGGCGTGTTTGCTCGGACTGATGGGATACAATTTGGAACAGTTGGCCGTTGCCAAGCAACTGGAAATTAACCTGTCCTTCTCGCCCAGCGAAGTTGCCAAGAAGTTTAAAGGCGGCGATGGAGGATCGGAAGAGGTACGATGGGCCCCTGAGCCCCCAGGCCCCAAGATCTTTTCTTTGATTTTTATAAACTGCAAACTTATTTTATTTCCATACATTCCATGGCTTGGGCCCCACTTTTGTCTTGGGCCCTGGGCCCCCACATTTTATTTTGGGCCCCGGGCCCCCAAACAAGTCTTATTTTATTTTCATAACCAAAGCTTTATGCTAATAATTTTATTCCATACGTTTTTCTAGTTTGGGCCCCACTTTTGTCATGGGCCCCGGGCCCCATCTTTGTCTTGGGGCCCGGGCCCCCACTTTTGTTTTGGGCCCCGGGCCCCAAAATATATTTTATTAAAGTAATTTTATTCCATACATTTTTCTAGCTTGTCGCCCCAGTTTTGAAATGGGCCCCGGGCCCCCAAAGATATTTTCTTTTTATTTTTCATTCCCACATTTATTTTATTCGCTAATTTTCTAAACATACATTTTTTTTAGGCACGGGGCCCCCACTTTTTTATTAGGGCCCGGGCCCCGGGCCCCTAAACATATTTTCTTTTTATTGCTAACACAACAATCTTATTATTTGTTTACTAATTTATTTCCCACACATTTTTCTGGTTTGGGGCCCCACTTTTATCGCGGGCCTCGGGCCCCCAATGGGCCTCCAATGGGCCCCGGGCCCCCAATGGGCTCCGGGCCCCCAAATATGTTTTTTTTATTAATTTTTCACACCCCAAACCTACAACATTTTCCAGGACTGGAATTATCTGCTGAACTCGCACCACAACGAGCAAAACAGTTGCATGATGTCGGATCTATTCGGCCTGCCGCCAAGCAGCGAGCATTCCTCCAAGATGGCGACCAGCGGGAACATCAACTCGCGCGCGCTGCTCTTTCCGCACATTCCCGCGCTTCTCTACGTCCTGCATTTGGTCTACGAGGAACTCAAACTCAAAGTGAACGCCTGGAACGACCTCGAAAGCATGGCGCCCCTGCTCATGCAACTGGCCAGGGATTTGCGAGCGCGGTCGTTTCTCGATTCCTATTGGCGCGATTTCCCGCGCTTGTACGTCGCGGACGAGCAGACGCAGATCCACGAGAACGTTCTGACGGAGATGTCGTACCCGGAATACTTGACTTTGGAGCCGCCGAGCGTGTTTGCGTGGATCCATCGGTGTTTGGGTCGGACCGATGTGGATCCGTTCCCGTACGTCGCCAATTTGAACCCGAAGACGGAAGTTGTCGTCACTGTAAGACGTTTGAAGTGGAGAGGAAGAGAGGACATTTTGTTTAGGTTTTTTGTTTGTTTTTGTAGTTGTTTGCGGCGATGATGCACGGAAACAAATTCAACGAGGTTTCGTCGGAGGTTTATCTACGGAAAATTGGAGATTCAGGTTTGATATGCGTTGTGGTGTTGGTGCTTGGGGGGGGGGGGGGGGGGTGGGAGTTGGGGCATTAATGAATGAACGAAAAGGCAATTTTACATTATTTTTTTTCGTGTAAAAAGGGCATTGTTGGTTGAATTTTGTGTGGAAATGGCATTTTTATTTGTTTTTTCATGCAAAAACGGCATCTTTGCTTGTTTTTTGTGTAAAAATGGCATTTTTTAATTGTTTTTCTGTGCAAAAACGGCATCTTTGCTTGTTTTTTGTGTAAATTGGACGTTTTTGCTTGTTTTTAGGCGTAAATAGGTGTAAATTAGGCGTTTTAGCTTGTTTTTAGGCGTAAATAGATGTAAATTGGGCGTTTTAGCTCGTTTTTATGCGTAAATTATGCGTTTTTGCTGGTTTTTAAGTGTAAATTGGACGTTTTTGCTTGTTTTTTGTGTAAAAAGGGCATTATTGCTTGTATTTGGTGTAAAAATGGCATTATTGCTTGTATTTGGTGTAAAAATGGCATTATTGCTTTGTATTTGGTGTAAAAATAGCATTTTTATTTTTTTCTGTAAAAATGGTTTTTTTACAAGCTTATTGATGTAAAGAGAGCTATTATTTGCATGTTATGCGTGTAAAATGGGCATTTTTGCATTTAAAAAGTGCTATTTTTCTCCAAAAGCCCTTTTTTACACACAAAAAATGCATTTTGTATCTAAACGTGCAGAAAATGGATTCTTGTCCTTAATAATTTGTTTTTGTTAACATTTTCAGGATGTCATTTTTCGTCTACAAGTTTCACCGAAACAGATTTGCGGATTTCTTCGAGCGAACAATACAATGTCCACGAAATGTTGGTCATGTTGATGACCAAAATTGGTATAAAAAAAATATATATTAATAAAATTGTTGTTATTTTCGAAGTAATGTAATTTTTTAAAATTATTTGTAGGATTTACGTTGAAGGATTTGGAAAATCTGCCGATTGGCGTCGCCCTGCCGCTGCGCAACGCGATATTCCAGTGTCGCCGCAATCCGCCGTCGTCGTGGTCGGAAGAGACGTACAATCTGATCGGCCGCGAAGATTTGCTCGTGCAGATCAAGAGCAACAAGAAGTCGCTCTACGAGAAACAGAACCGACCGACAACTAAAATGCCCAGCAAAAAGATGGCGCTGATCAAAGACGAAGATGACGGGATGGAAAATTTGGACTACGAAGTTTGTTGCAAAAGCTTTCTGTGGGGCCCAGAAATAACGAAATTTGTTGAAAAAAGTTGTATGGGGCCCATTTGTGTGGGGCCCGGGACCCAAAAATCACAAAATTTGAAGAAATTGATGAAAAAAATTGAGTGGGGCCCCGGGGACCCAGAAATTACAAAATTTGTTGAAAAAAGTTGTGTGGGACCCATTTGTGTGGGGTCCCGGGGCCCCAGAAATTGCAAAATTTGAAAAAATTGATGAAAAATATTGAGTGGGGCCCCGGGGCTCAGAAATTACAAAATTTGTAGAAAAAAGTTGTGTGGGGCCCATTGCGTGGGACCCCGGGACCCAAAAATCACAAAATTTTAAAAAATTGATGAAAAAAATTGAGTGGGGCCCCGGAAATTGGAAATTTTAAAAATGTGGGGCTCATTGTGTGGGGCCCTGGGGGCCCAGAAATTACAAAATTTGTTGAAAAAAGTTGTGTGGGGCCCATTGTGTGGGGCCTACCCATTGTGTGGGGCCTACCCATTGTGTGGGGCCTACCCATTGTGTGGGGCCCAAAAATCACAACATTTGATGACAAAATTCGTGTGGGGCCCATTGTGTGGGGCCCATTGTGTGGGGCCCAAAAATCACAACATTTGATGACGAAATTCGTGTGGGGCCCAAAGTGTGGGGTCCAGGGGTCCAAAAAATCACCAAATTTGATGACAAAATTTGTGTGGGGCCTATTCTGTGGGGCCCAAGGGGCCCAAATGTCACAAAATTGAAGAAAATTGAGTGGAGCCTGGAGGCCCAGAAATTACAAATTTTTTTGAATAAAGCTGTATGGGGCCCATTGTGTGGGGCCCTGGGGGCCCAGATTTTGCAAAGTTTGTTTTAAAAAAGCTGTGTGGGGCCCTTTGTGTGGGGCCCATTGTTTGGGGCCCAGGGGCCAAAAAATCATAAATTTTATTTCACAACAAGAAAAATTTTTTTTTTATTGCAGGGGCCCGGGGCTCCACTTGCTTCGTTTATATTAATGATATTTTCTCAATTTGTTTGTAGATATTGAAAATGCGGTTTTCAAACGACCAGAGGGTCCACGAAGTGCGGCGTTTGCTTCAGTCGTCGAAACCCGTTCGGGTTTACATTTGCCAACGACAGGAAGTGAGCGATCACGACTTTGTGGAGGAGCAGGAACGGTTTTTGTACGGAATGTGTATGCGCACAATGGCGCTCTGTGTCGGGCGGTAAATTCAAATTTTGGAAAAAAAAATTTGAAAAAAAAATTTTAATTAAGTTTTTTTTTTACGTTTATTTAACAGAGGAATGTTTACGTTGCATACTTCGCGCCCGGTCGTGACCGAGACGTTGCCCATTCCGAAATTGTGTCTGACCGGTCGTGCGCCTCCGAAAAACACGACTGTCGATCTGTCGCACATTGATCCGCCGCCAAACATGAACACGTGGCCGCTTTTTCATAACGGTGTAGCGGCCGGACTGCGGATTTCGCCCTACGCTTCACAGGTTTGCCTTCCGCAAAGTGCATCTAATACGCGCCTTTTTTTTATTTTTAGCCGGTGAATTATTTGCATGAAAAGTCGATTTTTGACTAAAACTGCATTTTCCTACCCAAAAACTGCATTTTTCAACCCAAAAACTGCATTTCTTACCCAAAAACTGCATTTTACTTCCCAAAAACTGCATTTTTCTACCCAAAAACTGCATTTTATTACCCAAAAACTGCATTTTTCTACCCAAAAACTGCATTTTTCTACCCAAAAACTGCATTTTTCTACCCAAAAACTGCATTTTTCTACCCAAAAACTGCATTTTTCTACCCAAAAACTGCATTTTAGAACCAAAAATGACATTTTAGTATAAAAACTGCATTTTCTGTTTAAAATTACATTTTAATGCTCATTGCATTTTAGTGCCTAAAAACTGCATTTTACTGCCCACAACCTGCACTTTACTAGATTTGCTGCATTTCACAGCATTTTTCTTACAGCATTTTTCTGCCTAAAAATGCATTTTATGCTTAAAAACTGCATCTTATGCTTAAAAACTACATTTTATGCCTAAAAACTGCATTTCATGCTTAAAAACTACATTTTACTGCCCAAAAACTGCATTTTATGCTTAAAAACTACATTTTACTGCCCATAAACTGCATTTTATGCTTTAAAAATTGCATTTTTTGCTTAAAAACTGCATTTTATGCTTAAAAACTGCATTTTATGCTTAAAAACTGCATTTTATGCTTAAAAACTGCATTTTAAGCTTGAAAAACTGCATTTTACTGTCTAAAAACCTAAAAAAAAATGCAAATTCCTCCCATTAATCCCCCAAATTTCCCCAAACCCGAACGAACCATTCACGGCGCCCTCCTCTCTCTCTCCCCTCAGATCGACTCCACCTGGATCGTGTACAACAAACCCAAAGGCACCAACGAAATGCCCATGGAACACGCCGGCTTCCTCATGTCGCTCGGCCTCAACGGACACCTCAACAACCTCGCCATCATGAACATCCACGACTACCTCTGCAAGGGACACGAAATGACCAGCGTCGGACTCATCCTCGGCATAGCCGCCGCAAAGTACCCAAATCCCGACCAAAAAACCGCAAAATCCCGGCTAAAATAAAACCAAAACCTTTCGCAGACGCGGCACGATGGACATGGCCATCACCAAGCTGCTGAGCATTCACGTGGAGGCGCTGCTGCCGGCCACGTCCACCGAGCTGGACGTGCCGCATTTGGTGCAGGTGGCCGCCATTTTGGGCATCGGGTTGGTGTATCAGGGCACGAACCACAGGCACATGTCGGAGGTGCTTTTGACGGAGATCGGACGTCCGCCGGGGCCCGAGATGGAGAATAGTAACGATAGGGAGTCGTATTCGTTGGCGGCGGGGCTCGCGTTGGGGCTCGTGACGTTTGGGGTGGGTTTGTTTGGTTTTTGGGGGTTTTTTGAGGGTTTTTTTGATGTTTTTGTTTTTTTTTTAGTCTGGGAATGATACGGCGGGGAGGATTAATCTGAGCATGTCGGATCAGCTTTATCATTATATGGTCGGAGGTCATAAACGGTCTTTGGTGAGTAAGTGGGTTTGTTGATTTTTTTGGATTTGGTTTGTTGATTTTTTAATGTTTTGTTAAATTTTTTTTAGTTTATTTTAAATTTTGATATTTTTTTGATATTTTTTTTATGTTATCTATCGATTTTTTTATATCTTTCGATTTTTTGATGTTTTTAGTCGATTTTTTATATCTTTCGATTTTTTTATGATATCTTTCGATCTTTTTATGATATCTTTCGATTTTTTGATGTTTTTAGTCGATTTTTTTTATATCTTTCTATTTTTATTGATATCTTTTGAATTTTTAAGATATCTATCGATTTTTTTATATCTTTCGATGTTTTAAGATAGCTTTCAATTTTTTTTGATGTTTTTAGTCGATTTTTTGACGTTTTTGGTCGATTTTTTGACGTTTTTGGTCGATTTTTTGATGTTTTTGTCGTTTTCTTTGCTCTTATGTCGAGTTTTTGATTTTTAAGTCGACTTTTTGAGTTTTTTGGTCGCCTTTTTGATTTTTTAGTCTACGTTTTGACTTTTTAGTTGCCTTTTTGATTTTTTAGTCGATTTTTTAAAAATGTTTTTGTATAATATTTCATTTTTTAGTCGATTTTTTTAACTTTTGCAGGATTTTTAATGTTTTTAGTCGATTTTTTTCATATCTATCAATTTTTTTATGCTTTTAGTCGATTTTTTAAAAATATTTTTGCAAGATATTTTATTTTTTTCTCGATCTTTTTAACTTTTGCAGGATTTTTAACATTCTAGTCGATTCTTTTGCTCGTTTTCCGAGTAGACTTTTCCATTTTTCATTTTTTCCCTCAATCAATTCCTTACTTCTTCAGCTTGGAATCCACAAGGAGAAATACAAGTCGCCGAGTTACCAAATCAAAGAAGGCGAATCTGTAAACATCGACGTCACCAGCCCCGGCGCCACCCTCGCCTTAGCCATGATGTACTTCAAGACCAACAACAAGTAAACCAACAACCCACAACAACACAAAAAACACCTCCAAAACATTCCTTTTCGTTGCAGCGCCGTCGCCAGCTGGATGGCCGTGCCCGAAACACAATTCCTCCTCGATTTCGTCCGACCGGATTTCCTACTTTTACGCGTAAATCGAAAAAATAAAAATTAAAAAATTAAAAAATTAAAAAATTAAAAAATTAAAAAATTAAAAATAAAAAATAAAAAAATAATAAAATTAAAAAATTAAAAATTAAAAATAAATAATATTAAAAAATTAATTTGGCTAAATTTCTGCAGACGTTCAGCAAGAGTTTGATATTGTGGGACGACGTGGTGCCGTCAAGCAAGTGGGTCGAGAGTCACATCCCCAAACTCGTGTCGTCGACGGCGTTCAAGAAAAACAAGGACGACGAAACCATCGATTACGAAACGATGAAGTAATTGACGAGATTAAAGAAAAATTAGATTTTTTTATTTTTTTTTTATTTTATTTTTATTTTTTTTAGTCAAGCTTATTGTAACATCGTTGCCGGCGCTTGTTTGGGTTTGGGGTTTCGGTTTGCAGGGTCGGCGAATGAAGAAGCGTACAACACACTGGTAAAATTGTTTTTGTTTGTTTTTGTTTTTGTTTTTGTTTTTTATTGTTGTTTGTTTTTTGTTTATTTTTAGACGAAGTACGTGAAAATGTTTATTAGCGTGACGTGTAAGCACACTGGAGAGCCGGCCGGACGTAGCACTTTGGAAAATTGTCTTAATGTTACCGTTCTTTCGCTAGCGATGGTAATGATAATATATAACAGATAAATGACATTCATGAAATTTATGAACTTTTTGAAATTTTGAAATTTAGGAAATTTAGGAAATAATTGATCTGCCACTAGTGGGACTTAGTAAATTAACTAAACCTGATTTAATTGTAAAATTTTATCAAATTTCATCAAATTTCTTCGAATTTCTTCAAATTTCATCAAATTTCTTCAAATTTCATCAAAATTTTTGTCAAATTTCATCAAAATTTTATCAAATTTTATCAAAATTTTATCAAATTTCATCAAAATTTTATCAAATTTTATCAAAATTTTATCAAATTTCATCAAAATTTTATCAAATTTCATCAAAATTTTATCAAATTTCATCAAAATTTTATCAAATTTCATCAAAATTTTATCAAATTTCATCAAAATTTTATCAAATTTCATCAAAATTTTATCAAATTTCATCAAAATTTTATCAAATTTCATCAAAATTTTATCAAATTTCATCAAAATTTTATCAAATTTCATCAAAATTTTATCAAATTTCATCAAAATTTTATCAAATTTCATCAAAATTTTATCAAATTTCATCAAATTTCTTCGAATTTCTTCAAATTTCATCAAAATTTTATCAAATTTCATCAAAATTTTATCAAATTTCATCAAAATTTTATCAAATTTTATCAAAATTTTATCAAATTTCATCAAAATTTTATCAAATTTCATCAAAATTTTATCAAATTTCATCAAAATTTTATCAAATTTCATCAAAATTTTATCAAATTTCATCAAAATTTTATCAAATTTCATCAAAATTTTATCAAATTTCATCAAAATTTTATCAAATTTCATCAAATTTCTTCGAATTTCTTCAAATTTCATCAAATTTCTTCAAATTTCATCAAAATTTTTGTCAAATTTCATCAAAATTTTATCAAATTTTATCAAAATTTTATCAAATTTCATCAAAATTTTATCAAATTTCATCAAAATTTTATCAAATTTCATCAAAATTTTATCAAATTTCATCAAAATTTTATCAAATTTCATCAAAATTTTATCAAATTTCATCAAAATTTTATCAAATTTCATCAAAATTTTATCAAATTTCATCAAAATTTTATCAAATTTCATCAAAATTTTATCAAATTTCATCAAAATTTTATCAAATTTCATCAAATTTCTTCGAATTTCTTCAAATTTCATCAAAATTTTATCAAATTTCATCAAAATTTTATCAAATTTCATCAAAATTTTATCAAATTTTATCAAAATTTTATCAAATTTCATCAAAATTTTATCAAATTTCATCAAAATTTTATCAAATTTCATCAAAATTTTATCAAATTTCATCAAAATTTTATCAAATTTCATCAAAATTTTATCAAATTTCATCAAAATTTTATCAAATTTCATCAAAATTTTATCAAATTTCATCAAAATTTTATCAAATTTCATCAAAATTTTATCAAATTTCATCAAAATTTCATCTAAATTTATCAAATTTCATCTAAATTCTTTCAAAATTAACTCAAATTTTGTTCAAAATTAACTCAAATTTTGTTCAAAATTAACTCAAATTTTGTTCAAAATTAACTCAAATTTTGTTCAAAATTAACTCAAATTTTGTTCAAAATTAACTCAAATTTGTTTCAAAATTAACTCAAAATTGTTTCAAAATTAACTCAAAATAAACTCAAATTTGGTTCAAAATTCACCAAAATTAACAACACGCCATTTTTATTTCACCAGGTGATGGCGGGCACCGGCGACTTAGAGGTGCTTCGAATCTGCCGCTTCATGCACTTCCGTCTCGGCCAAAGCAACAACTTCATTCTCTACGGCTCTCACCTAGCCACCCACATGGCTCTCGGACTCCTATTCCTCGGCGGCGGAGCGTAAATTAAACCCCAAAAACAAAACAAAAACCAAAAATAATCCAAAATCTCCAGATACACACTCAGCACCAATCCATTCGCAGTCGCCGCCATGATCTGCGCCTTCTTCCCCAAATTTCCCATCCACAGCAGCGACAACAGGTGCAACAACCAACCCAAAATCCAAAACCAATCGAATAAACCCAAAAAATCGTTTCCAGGTACCACTTGCAAGCGTTTCGCCATTTATACGTGCTCGCCGTCGAACCACGACTCGTCATACCACGTGACATCGTCACCAATAGCGTTTGCTACACAGAATTGAACATAAAATTCAAAGTAAAGCAAAAATTAATTATTATTATTATTATTTTTAAATTATTTTTTGATTTTAGGACACAAAATGGTACAAGAACGTGAATTATAAGGTGAAGGCGCCATGTTTTTTGCCCGAGTTGGATTTATTGGAGGAGGTATGGTTGTTTGTTGTCATGGTGATGGGAATTTAATTTGAGTGGCTTTTGGTGGAATTTAATAGGCGGGAAATGGGTTTCCGGGGGGATGATTTGATTGGTTTGTTTGTTTTGTTTAGGTATCGGTTGACGACCCGCGGTATTGGCCGATTAGGTTTTGTTGCGATGAGAATTGGAATTCGTTGAAGTCGTTGCTGCATAATCGAGGAATGATGTTTGTCAAGCAGAAAGCTGGTTATTTGTCTTATGTCGAGGATCCACGGGTTGAGTGAATTTTGTTTATGGGTTTGCGAGTTTGGTGGAAATTTAGCGGAAAGTTGGGGGATTTTGGTGGGATTTTGTTGAAATTTGTCGAAAAATTTAGAAATTTTGTTGAAATTTGTCGAAAATTTCGATATTTTGTTGAAATTTGTCGAAAATTTCGATATTTTGTTGAAATTTGTCGAAAATTTCGATATTTTGTTGAAATTTCTCGTAAATTTTCGATATTTTGTTGAAATTTCTCGAAAATTTTCGATATTTTGTTGAAATTAATTTTGTTGAAATTTCTCGAAAAATTTATAAATTTTGCTGAAATTTCTCGAAAAATTAGGAAATTCCGTTCAAATTTATCGAAAAATCGTGTAGTTTTATTGAAATTTTGTTTGAATGTTTTGAAAAATTGTGTAAATTCATCTAAATTTTGTTTTAATTTATAGAAATTTGTCTAATTTTGATGAAATTTATCCAAAGATTGTTCAATTTCGTTTAAATTTATCCAAAAAATGTAAAATTTCGTTGAAATTTCTCGAAAAATTTGGAAATTTTGTTGCAATTTATCGAAAAATTGTGAAAATTTAATGAAATTTTGTTTTAATCTATAGAAAGTTTTCTCATTTTGATGTTAATTTATTGAAAAAATGTCTAATTTTGATGAAATTTATTGAAAAAATGTTGCATTTCTATGAAATTTATCAAAAATTGTGAAATTCTGTTTAAATTTATCCAAAAATTGTCCAATTTCGTTTAAATTTATCCAAAAATTGTCCAATTTTGTTTAAATTTATCCAAAAATTGTCCAATTTCGTTTAAATTTATCCAAAAAATATGAAATTTCGTTTAAATTTATCAAAAAAAATATGAAATTTCGTTTAAATTTATCAAAAAAAATATAAAATTTCGTTTAAATTTATCTCAAAATTGTCCAATTTCATTCCAAATAGGGATTCCGCAGCGTTCTAACCCAAAGCCTAACCAAAGACAACGTAGGAAACTGGAACATCAAAGTACATCAAATTAATAAATAAAAACTTCATTCTTAAACATCTTCTTAACATTCTTAGCCGGATGCAATCGAAGCGTTTACAAAGGATCCCAAAGTCCTAAACTTCACGAAATTTTTTCTCCAAGACCAAACCGATGTCGAGGTAACGACAAAAAAATTTTCTTAAACTTTAATTGAAATTTAATATTAATAACATTAAATTACATTCCAGGACACGCACCTCAAACAAACCTTGTGTAACGTTTTGTTCGAGTGCGTAACTCAAGAAAAATTAGAATTCTTTTCAACATACGTTTCGCTACTGCAGGTGATATTTCGATTAATTTGTATTTATTTATTTATTTATTTATTTGTATTTACTTATTTGTATTTATTCATTTTATTATTATTTTTTTATTTATTCATTTATTTATTTTTCTTTTTTTTTATTTATTTCTTTTTATTTATTTATTTATTTATTTTTATTTATCTATTTATTTATTTATTTTTATTTATTTATTTATTTATTTATTTATTTAGACGCTTCAGGAGGTGGAGCCTTCGAATAATTTGTGGCAAATTAAATTGGCTGTAACGTTTAGCAAGGCACTGGTTAAAGAAAATAATTTTGCTGTTGCGACATGCAACAATTTGCTCAACCCCGAGTTTGCATTTGCTATTCAAAGTCGATTGGAGACGCGACTTTGTGTGTGGAGACGAGGTAAATGGTTCAAAAAGTGTAACAATCCAAATTTGGGATGTAAAAATGCAATTTTTGGATTTAATAAGGCACTTTTCTGTGTTAAAATAGACTTGTGTAAAAATATTCTTTGTGTATTTTTGTGTGAAAATGCACTTTTTGTGAGTAAAAATGCACTTTTTGTGAGTAAAAATGCACTTTTTGTGAGTAAAAATGCACTTTTTGTGAGTAAAAATGCACTTTTTGTGAGTAAAAATGCACTTTTTGTGAGTAAAAATGCACTTTTTGTGAGTAAAAATGCACTTTTTGTGAGTAAAAATGCACTTTTTGTGAGTAAAAATGCACTTTTTGTGAGTAAAAATGCACTTTTTGTGAGTAACAATGCACTTTTTGTGAGTAAAAATGCACTTTTTGTGAGTAAAAATGCACTTTTTGTGAGTAAAAATGCACTTTTTGTGAGTAAAAATGCACTTTTTGTGAGTAAAAATGCACTTTTTGTGAGTAAAAATGCACTTTTTGTGAGTAAAAATGCACTTTTTGTGAGTAAAAATGCACTTTTTGTGAGTAAAAATGCACTTTTTGTGAGTAAAAATGCACTTTGTTTACAAAATTGCACGAAATGCTCTTTTGTGTGTAAACATGAACTTTAAGTTTACAAAATTGCACAAAATGCACTTTATGAATGTAAAAATACACATTTATGTGCCCTTTATGTGCCCTTTATCGTTTGGTACTAACATAATTTTACTTTTAAACATAGCAGACAAACTAACGGCTATTTCCAATTACATAAGCCACCATGTGATGCCAACCGACTTAAACCTAGTTCAATTCCTCGTATATTACGACATTCTATTTTCACATAAATCTCAACTTGAAAGTAAGTCGTAACATTGTTTATTCTTTTCGATTTCTGTTAATTTTGTTAATTTTTTGCAGCTTCCGGGTCTAATTTAGCCGTGCGGAGTCTTCAATTGAAAAATTTAAACCTGTCCGTAACAACGCTGATGAGTGTTAGTCAAAGCTGATATTAAAAAAGAAATTTAAAAAATTTTACAATATAATATTTAAATTGTTTAAATTTAATTTTTTTTTAACTTTTTCAGTGATGTTGTAAATAAAAGATGATGAGCATTAACAAAAATGTTTCCATCTTTTTTTTGGGGAGGATTTTTAATGTTTTGGCTATTTTTTGGTTACTTATTGTAAAACATTTTAGATAGTTTTTGATAAATTTTGAATGTTTTATTTTGGTAAAATTTCTGACAATTGTTTGGTGATTTTTAAGAATTTGATGGGTTTTTGATGATTTTTGTTGATTTTTCCACAAGTTTTGACAAATTTTGATAAATTTACACAAATTTTTGATAGCTTTTGGTTATTTTTGATAGCTTTTGGTTATTTTTCAAGAAGTTTGCATAATGTTTGCATAATTTTTGATAATTTATAATGAATTATTGACAAAATGATAGAAATTTTTGACAAGTTTACAGATATTTTTGACAAGATTGCAGAAATTTTTTACCAATTTTTGACCTGTTTTTGACCTGTTTTTGACCGATTTTTGACCGATTTTTGACCGATTTTTGACCGATTTTTGACCGATTTTTGACCAATTTTTGACCATTTTTTGACCATTTTTTGACCATTTTTTTAAATAATATTGAAAAATTTGAGAAAATGAACAAAACAATGGTTATTTTTTGCACCACATATAAGCCACCAAAATGCCATTATAAGCAGTATAAAATATAAAAACATGCATAGTAAAAAATTTATTAACCCTATTATCTGGCCTGTCGGTGTTTATGAAATTACAAACTTTTGAATCAGTTATTTAACTTTTCTACAAATTCTGAAAGCCATTATTAAAATTTATGTAAAATCACAGAAATTTAAAAACGCTTGTTTTGGTTCATTCCCATTGAAAAAAAATCCTCACTCACTTCTAACGACACGCCGGTAAAAACAGTGCTTAAATTTACCGAGTTTGATTTACCAGCTTCAAGCTTGCTGGTGTTTTGGTCATGTGACATTAACAGCCAATCAGAATCGTGACGAAATTCTCGAAGGAGATTTTGGCGGGAATTTCTTTCTAGCTACCTAGCGAGCTCGACTTTGCCGGTTAAGTAAGCCAAAAGCGGGTCAAGTGTAAAAGACTCCGTCTTGAAACTTGTACTAGCGAGCTTTGGAATTTTACGCGCTCCCTCGTGTTTCCACCTTCAAACGCGCTTTAAATGCTTAATGGAGTGGAAAAACAGTTTGTTCAGCTACCATTGCACCTTATTTGAACTTGTCTCGGAGCTTGTTTGCAGGTGCAACTTAGGACAATCCTAATGCATTGGAATTGAATTTAGTCCTAAAATTAAGCCCAACACAAAGAGCTTACTTTGGAATAATTTGTTTATATTCAGTTGGTGACAGTTGTCCTCTCCTCCTGCAACTGTGGTTGGATTTCACTGCAACTCGCTAATGTAATTTGATCACATTTGCATTAAAGCTGCCTTGGATGACAATAAGGATGATACCATTTATCACTTTAACTTGCAACTAACAACTAAATATGACACGTCAATAATTCAATTACATTTAAGACTGCAATCTAATTTAAAAGGAAAAACATCTCTCAACAAACTCCCTGGATGGCTTCAATTACTCATCTGTTTTTTTAAAGAGTCTATAGGGCCCTATTCATTACATCTAAGGGGCCCTATTGACTCCATTACATCTAAGGAGCTCAATTGACTCCATTAGATCTAAGGGGCCCAATTGATTTCTTTAAATTTAGGGGCCCCTAATTGACTTTATTAAATTTAGGGGCCCAAATGACTCTATTAGATATGAGGGGCCCAATTGACTACATTAGATGTAAGGGGCCCAATTGACTCCATTCGATCTAAGGGGCCCAGTTGATTTCATTAAATTTAGGGGCCCCTAATTGACTTTATTAAATTTAGGGGCCCGATTGACAACATTAGATCTGAGGGGCCCAATTGACTACATTTTATCTTGGGGCCCAGGGTTTTGCAGGAAATATCGCATTACCAGTACATGGTACTTGGTACCAGATAAAAAGTATCGCAGTACCAAACAAGAAATACCTCGGTACCAGTGCACGGTACTTGGTACCAAACAAAAAATACCATGGTACCTGTGCTCGATACTTGCTTCCAAACAAAAAATGCCACGGTACCAGTGCATGGTACTTGGTATCAACCAAAAATTATCGCAGTTCTGGCATCGGTACTGGCACAACACTGCAACAATTTCAAGGGGAAAAAAATACCATGGTGCCATGTTACCAGTGGCATCAGTGGCGGTACCATTAGTACCAGTACCACTTGTACCGGACCAGTGAGACCATTATCAGTGATACTGGTACTGGTACTGATGCGGTAAACAGTACTTGATACCGGATGAAAAGTGCCGCATCAGTACCAGTACCAGTATCACTGATAATGGTCTCACTGGTCCGGTACAAGTGGTACTGGTACTAATGGTACCGCCACTGATACCACTGGTACTGGTGTTAGGCTTCGCCTCGAGGTGGCGCCCGCTACCTCCCTCCCCCCGCCCAGCCAATCATTACCTTGTTGTTTTAATCTTTTTTGGGTTTCGGCCATTTTGTATTTTGGAAATAAAGTCAGTTAGACATACTCAACCGACATGTAGAGTCACTTTCCGACTCTCGAATCACTTACAACTGGTCACACTGGTCCAGTCCCAGACTCCTCCTGTCAGGGTAATAATGATTTTCTAAAATTTAATTCCAATTTTTGACACCCTACAGCGCTGCGTGTAGTTTACGACAACTTTATTTAATATTTGATACTTTTAATCGCTTTTTCCCAGCGATTTGTCACAATCGGTTTCCCGATAAAACAATAAGCGAAGCGACGTTGAATTTTCAATGACGAATTAAAAAAAATAAAAAAAAAGAATAAAAAACGTCTTATCAAACAAAAAAAGGCAGAAAACTGCCAAAGGGAGAAGAAAAAATCCTGAATAAAATAAAAAGTTGATTTTTAAGAAGAGCGATCGCGAAGGAAATGAATCTTTTGATGATGAACTGCTCACTGTGCGTCGCCCCAACGACAACGTGGAGCGCCGTATTTATCAGTTTCCTTTCTCGCTTGATCTTCGCTCAACCGATTTAGATGCAAACACAAACCCTACAAATAAATCGACGACAAAAAATTACATTTGGGCCGAAAACATCTTTTTTTCTTCTTTTTTTATTCACAAGAAATAAAAATGGAAGAATAAAAAATATGGGAATAAAAAAGAGTGAATTGAGGGAACGAAAAAAATTATACAAATTGTCAACAGATGGCGCCGTGTTGAGGAAACACTAAAACGAAATTGCTCTTTTCCTTTTTTCGTCCGTCTTTTCAATATTGAAATTCCGAGGATAAAGAAATCCAGCGATCGATGCCTTAATAAATTTTTTCTTAATAATTTTTATATTTCTTTTTTAAAAAAAAAAATAAAAAATTGTTTGGGTTTTCTATATATTAAATAAAAAAGAAATAACAATATCCGGTTTCCATTGAAATACCGAAGCACTTGTTTTTTTAACCGTTACATCTTTTACAAATGCGATTCGTTTAATAAATTTCCCCGATTTTTTAAAAACTTTGTCTTCTTTTTTTATTTCATTTAAAATAAAAAGTAATGAGTCTAGCGAATAATAAAACTGTAAATTAAAATGCTCCGCAGCACACTACCGTTCGTCGAAATTGAGAAAAATGGCCGCCATTTGCAGGATCCAAAACAAACATTTAATCTCCGATAAATTTGAATTTTTAAACAGTTTTAAAATTTAAAAATTAAAAATAAATCATTGCCGCGTTAAAATTTGCATATTTTAATTTGATGACCCCTTTGGTCAACTCGACAACACCACATCATCTATATCTAATGCAAACGATCGAAGTTATCGCTTTATTAATCACGTGTCACGCACCAAATATCACGATTTCCCTGCACGTCGATACCGATCAATTCAATAAATCGGAAAAATTTAATCGATTCCCACAACCCCGTTGCAACAAACTCAAAACCACACCCTGACAACACTTTTAAAGGGCCCCCCAAACACTCCAATGTACTGGACCCTAAAATCTAGCCCTAACATCTAAGGGCCTTAAAATCTAGGGGCCCTAAAATCTAGGGGCCCTAAAAGCTAAGGGCCCTAAAATCTAGAGGCCCTAAAATCTAGGGGCCCTAAAATCTAGGGGCCCTAAATTCTAGGAACCCTAAAATCTAGGGACCCTAAAGTCTAGGGATCCTAAATTCTAGGAACCCTAAAATCTAGGGACCCTAAAGTCTAGGAATCCTAAAATCTAGGGGCTCTAAAATCTAGGGGCCCTAATATCTAGGAGCCCTAAATTCTAGAGACCCTAAAATCTAGGGCCCTAAAATCTAGGAGCCCTAAAATCTAGAGGCCCTAAAATCCAAGGGGCCTTAAAAATGGCTTCTATTGAAGTTCAGGGCCCGTTAATAAATTTAAAAGCACTTTTCGCGGGCCCCGAAAACGAGAGGCCTCAAAACAACCCCCATGGTGTTGGGGCCCCTAAAACGCCTTCGATTTAAAATCCGGGCCCGATAATGCATTTAAAAGTTTCTGAGCACCATTTTCTGCGGGCCCCTAAACCGAGGGGCCCTAAAACAACCCGTACACTGAAAAATTCCAACAGATTAGAGTTATTCAGGACCATTCTCGGGGCCCAAGATGTTGTGGGCTCCTAGCCCTAAACGACCCGATAACACTTTTAAAAGTCCCAAAGCAGTTTTCGTGGGTTTACTAAAATCTAGGGGGCCCAAAAACCCTCATTATTGCAAATCAGGGCCCGATAAGACATTCAAAAGGCCCCGAGCTTCAGTTTTCGGTTCAGGGGCCCTAAAACAGCCTCGATATTAACTTTCTCGGGGCCCGGCAGAATACAGTTGTTATTTTTCACCGGGCCGGTGTGAGGGCCCTAAAATGGATTTTATTGCGGGGGGGCCGCACTCACCCGACGTCATTTATCACAAGTTTGGGGAAAAAGTGGAAAAGTTGTTTTATTTTTTCTCTCGTAATTGCAGAAGCGTCGTAGCAAGGACGGCGAGAGCGGCGAACAGTTTTATCCACACGTCACTTCCGCTAATAGCGTAAATTGCATCATCCATCATTCGCTAAGACCAGAACGACTCGCAACCTGCAAATTGAATAATGGACGCGTCGTTTTCAAGCGGGAAGAGGCAACTTTAGTTCAGGTGAGATTTGCCTTTTCCTTTTCTATTTCTCTCGACTCTCGCCACCCATCCGCGCCATATGTTCAACAAGGCGCGACCAACGACTGATTTCCATTTGCAACTCGTGTTGCGAAACTCGGCAGTAAATCATAAAAAGAAAAGGAAAAGGGAAAAAAATGGAAGAAAAATGGCGTCGCTGTGTGTAAAGAAACGGGAAATAGCAGGTCACGTGGCACGTCGTTTACAGCGGATAGAAGAATGAGAAAGGAAGAAAGAAAAATGTTGAAACGAGCGAGTTGAGACTTTTTCTTTTTCTTTCTTTTTTTATTACTTTATTTCCTGGGCTGATCTTTGAAACGACGATCTAATGAAAATGGAAACTCGAACGGAAAACACTGCAAACTAATGGGGTTTTAGGAAAAGGTGGTTTTCGTTTAATAGTCGAATGGAAGTTCATCTTTTAGATATTTCCATTGATTAAGAAGTTTTTAACGGAATGTGGATTTTTTTTTGTTTAAAATTTAATTTTCTTTTGAATATTTCCATCGGTTTAAAAAATTGTTTAAAGTTTTGCTTTTAAGATGGCGCCCAGTTCGTTTCGGGTTTTGGGATTTTCTTCACTCTTGTCGTTCGCAGATGCATTTCTTACGTCCGTTACACTCACCGTGAATGGTGTCACCAAGCTTGCTACAACGTTTTTCGCATTTTTTATTATCACAGACCGCATTAGCTGCTAATTAAAACACATCAATTGGTCAATAATTAATGAATTATTTGTGTGCATAATTAAACTTGCCCGTGCAGGACAGAATAAGAAAGAACAAGATGATTAGATATTTCATTTTTGACGGATGAAACAACAAGTTAACTTGTGAATTATGGAAGATCCATTTTGCCGGATGTCGCTGCCGTAGTTGCGATGTACAGAGGTATAATTATATTTAATAGCAATCTATCAATTAGACTTTGACCGATATCGATATTTTGCAGTATTGCCGATACCGATAATCGGCAACCGAATAAGGGCTGATACTGATACCTGCGCCGATATTAAAATTAAATTAATTAAAAATATATAAATTATAATGCTTCAAAAGCGTTTCTAAAACATATCGTTTTAGTCTAAAATGATATGTTTTGGAAACGTGGCAATTTCGGTATCGGACACGCAAAAAAATATCGGATCCGAATCGGTGAATACCGAAATATCGGCCGATAACCGATACCGGTATCGGTCAAAGTCTACTATCAATGGTATTGAATTAATTCCATTCAATTGATTTGATGAGACACTATAAATTTTAATATTTTAATTAGTTAAAATCAGTATCAGATTCATAAGACGTAAAAAAAAATTACAAAGGGGCGCAGTAGTAACGTAAAACGTGTTG
The DNA here is from genome assembly GCA_949358305.1 of Strigamia acuminata. Classification (NCBI taxonomy): domain Eukaryota; kingdom Metazoa; phylum Arthropoda; class Chilopoda; order Geophilomorpha; family Linotaeniidae; genus Strigamia; species Strigamia acuminata. Next base: position 5,032,849 of record OX442314.1, read on the forward strand.
TTTGTTGTGGGCCAGAAAAATGTATACAACCTTTGACGGAGGATATTTATGGAGTTATTTCGAAGTTGGATGGTATTACGGCGATGCATACAGGGCGCGACATAGCAAAGCGCTGTGACCGCCAGGCCACCTAGGTGACCTGCGGCACTGCCACACACCACCGTGCGGCCCCAAAGGTCAACCCCTACGTGGGTAGTTGACCTAGCCCGGGGAGGAGGGAGTAGAGTGGTGTGGTGAGGAGGGAGTGTGGTGAGAGAGTTGAGTGTTGGACACGGCCTGAGAAGGACGTGCCTGCAGCAGCTCCCCGAGAGGAGAAGGTGTTCATCTGGGAGGGACAAGCAGTGTCCCGGTTTGACTCTGTACTCCTCACCATTCACCACGATGATACTCAGTATGACGGCTCCCACCGTTATACAGCCTCCATGAGTGGACGCGTGGGTCGTAGGTAAGTACGACACGAATGTTAAGTCGAACCGACCACGCCACGCATTGGGTTCCCACCCAGTGTGTGGCGGGTCGGTTGCCGGTGCGGTGTGCCTTCGTGGCACCTCTGCAGCGGATGACGGGTTTCCCCATACCCCTAGACAACGCAATAAAGGCCAACCAACCAATATTGTGGGAAGTCTCCGTCATTTACGTGAAGTATGCGTCCCTACCAAGTGTTCTCAGTCCCCTGACTACACTGGAAGAGACCATAGCAGTCACAATTGAGGGCCCTGTCCTGGATTTGAACTTGTAAAATTTTTTTTTTGCTTGCCATTTTGTTTTGCTTTGTGTGCAAACCCTTTGTTACATTGTGGTTGCCGCTTGTTTCAATTTTATTTTTGTTGCAGGTTGTTTTATTCATTGTTCAGAGTGTTGGTACATTTTCGCTTTATTTTTTGACAGGGGACAATTGTATTGTTTTTCATTTTCTTATTTTTTGGATTTTGGGTTAAATATTTTTCTTTGAGACTGAGGAATTTGAAGGGTGTTTTTGTTTGTCACTTTGAGTCGCGTGAGAGGCTTAGTTGTGAGGGCTGGGCACTTTTTCATTTGAAGGTCTTGGAATTATGTTTTTCTCTGTGCTGTTGTGGTTGGGGCTCTGAAATTTATTTTCAGATGCGCTGCAACTGACCAAAGCACTTTGGTGTTTGTTTCTCTAATTGTTTGGGGGAGATTTGCTCACCCCTCAGGCAGTCACAGGAGCGACCGCTATTGTGCCTATTCTTTGGTGTTCTCCACCCCTTGTACTTAATTGAACTGCAGTGACCTTGTTTTAAAACCTCAATTTTACTGTTTGTTTGATTTTTGTGCCGGGTTGGGAAACATTTGTTTTTCTTCTGTCACGCTTTTTCTCTTGTTTGGGCTGGGTAATGCTCAAGTCTTGGGTTAATTTGTGCAATTTTATATTTTTTTCTGGTTTATTTTTCTTTTGTGTTTGGTCTGGTTAGTGCTGGATTGAGTTGTTTTTTTTATTCATCTCATAAAGGTAATGTCCAGTCAGCACATTAGTTTAATTTCCAATTTTATTTTGTTTTGTTTGGTGTTTTTCTTTGTGTGTTTGGCTTGGCTTGAGTCTGACCTCGTTTGTTCCTATAATTAGCTTGGGGGGACAAGGGTCAACCAGCACACAAGTTGGACACCCCCTTATTTTTAATTTTATGATTTTTCTTTTCTTGGTGTGCAACCTATAGAGGTGAGAAACCATTTGTAGGTGCTCAGATGTTGTGGTTTGGAGTGTTGAATTAGATCTGGTTCATCATTTCAGACACAATTTGAAAGTGGGGTGTGTAGAGGTTAGGTTTTCACAAACCAACAATGTGTTACTCATGACATTCCTGAGGTTACGCTGACGTAATGAGTGTCTTAGAGGGTCGACACCACACTGGACATTTGGTAGATTAAGTTCTTTTATTTCTCTCTCTGGGTCGGGCGATTTGGTGCTTTTTCCGAGTGTGTTTTTTTGGCGGGAAATGTGTTTGTGGTGTTGTTGTGGTGGGCAGGCATGCTGCTGGGTGCAGTATATCCCAGTTCAGCCCTGTGCTTCGCCCGGACAGCAATAAACTAATGCGGTATATTTAGGGAAGCGCTGTTCATTACTGGCCAGAGGTACATTCCTGGTTTCAGCGGTTTGATTAATCTTTTGAATTACAGGCACATGTACTTAAGGAGAGCACACGGAGACTGGGTTTCCAACCCTGTTCCGGGCACTGGTGGAAGCAGTTTGACGTGGTTTTGGCTTTTTTGTGTTTTTGTGGCCACTTATGGCACATTTTTGTCAATTTCACTGCCTTACTGTCGAAATTGGGTCTCGGACAGCAGGGAGGGCGGCTCTTGCAGGGGACTGCTGGAGTGTCGAGCCTAACGGTATTTGCTTTCAAACCGCGCGTGGAATGCTTGCAAATACGAATTGGGTGGCTAACAGCTTCAAACGAAGACTGTGAATCCAGCCCAACATCTTTCAAACTTTTATTTTTTTCAATGTGCTGTGTGTGGATCCCTTTTCCCAAATTTTGTGAAACACACCACATTTTTCTTGTTCCCTTCTTTTATCCTATTTCTACTCTAATTTCATATCCGGGTTGGAAAGGAGTGAGGCTCCCGGGGATTGGACCTAACTTTCCCTGGCGCTGGACCGTGTTCAGTTGCAATATTCTCCAATCCGACTCAGGCTCAGTTCGCCAATTTCCCTTAACTCCTAGTCTGAGGCGACTGAGTCACAATTTTTTGCCTCATCAGGATTATCGCGATCTTGATGGTGTTTTGGGTGTGATTTCGGTGCAGGAGCAGGCAATATCGGAGGAATCCTAAAACACGCGATTTTAGCGTTTTCAGCAGAGGTTAAAACTGGTGGTAGACGTGTACACCAGCGCAAAGGAAAACGTACGACCTTAGCATCGAAGCTGTGGGGCGCGATGAGAAAATGCCACGAAAAATCGATATACGCAGTTTTTTCTACTTGGTTCTGGCGCGAATAATTTAGAACACGAAGGGAAAGACGAAGCATGCATTGTTTTGTTAGTTTGGGAGTGTCAGAGAACTTCCAGTCGCCCATTTCTATCTTCTGGGGCGTGGATAAATGCCGGAAAGGTGTTCGCTAATTTTTTATTTTGGGGCGTGGATTAAAAACCAAAATATAACCGCTAATTTGATTTTTTGGGGCGCAGAGATAAACCAAAACTTAATATTTTATTGTTTTTTAATAAAAGGACTTTCATTGTAATTAATCATATTTTATTTTCGAAGGTACACGGAATGCAATAACAGGTTGATGACGAGGTCAGGGTTTCGACCATTGACCCGCCACTCCTCTGTTTAATCGATTTTAGCATAGAGGGCATGGACTCTGTTGAAAGAACAGGACGGCACCCCGGTGCGCGCCTTTGGTCTTCACCAGATGCTCAGCTGCCAATTAGCTAAAAATAGAATCGAGGACCCTTGAAGCACTGAAAAGCGCTCGAAGGTCCAACACATGGCCAGTGGTCGGACATTCCTTTGGAAGGGATGCTGAGATCTTTTGTGAAATAATTATGGTCGACCTAGTTGTAGGCGGCTGTAATTGGTCAAGGTACCCCTGACTTTGGTTTGTTTGTAGGAAGTGAAAGTGTCCTTGGATTCCTTCTCACTCCTTGCCTGTGCGTGGTCTTGACTACACACACTTGGTTACCACTGGTTGCAAAGAAATAGCATCTTATGGCAAGCAAGGATCTCGATTCGGCTTGGGCCAGAGAACTGGCTGTTCTTTGCGACGTCGATCCATGCGACATTAAGACGCAGGACGATGTCATGGAACTCATTCGGTTATTTCAACGCGAAAAGCAGATGGCAGCACTTGATGCCGCCGCTGCACATGGCGAAGCAATTTGGTCAAATTTTGCCGCAGAACAGGCGCGTAAAGCAGCTGTTCGTGCGCGGAATGAGGCCAGCGACATGGCGGAAGCTTGGGCAAGATCCGCAGTGTCGCAGCAATTGGATTTCAGTAAACGTATCAGGGAATTGTCCAGCAGGTCGACGATAACTCGAGCCGCTGCATCGGACGATTCGGACGTTCAAAGCGAGCCGGAGGAGGTGGACCTGGTTGCGGAGAACGGTGTGGTTCAGCCCGCCGAACTCTACGACCGGATCTCGCCACCCCAGCCGCTAGGAACAGTCGAGGCGGATGAAGGCGTCGTGACAGACGGCTCACCGCCCGACCAGGTCTGTTTCGTAGGCTTAGCCGTCGGAGCGGTCTGGGATACAGTGAGTGTCGCCGGACTGGGCAGAGATTTCCCTCTCCCGTTCGTCGACATTCGTTTTTCCGACCGCGAAGCGGTGGCACTTATGGATACCGCTGCTTCAGGGCAGTATATGAGTAGTGCCGCGGCCGAGAAATACGGACTAACAGCCTCGATTAAACCCTGTGATGATTTCGTTAGGGTTATGACGGGCGATAGAGTAACCAGTCCCTTGGGGACGGTGAGATTGTACGTCAGCTGGCAGACGGGGGAAGATTGGTTACGGTTTGCGGTGTTACCTTCTTCTTCTAACTTCATCCTTTTGGGGTGTAGTTGGTTGAGGGAATATGGCATTGTAATTCGCATTTCCCGGAACGATTGGTTTAAAGCCGATAATTCAGGGATGACGTTTCCTTTCGCTCCTCGGCCTAGACAGCTAGACGACAGTGGTGCAGATGTTGACAAGTGGGCAAGGGTCACGCTGGAATACGGCGTCGACACGGCCGCACTGTCACTATCATCCAAACAATTAGATTTGTTGGAAGACTGCAAAATAGAAGATATGCGGAAGATGAGATTGGCTCGTGTGCTCGACGAATTCAGCCACATTTTCAGCGAGATAGGAGGCTGTCATCCGACGGTGGAACTTCGGATCCCCACGGGTAATGTGCCACCCTTCTCGTGCGATATCAAACCAACGTCCCCTGCTGAAGCGAAAGCTCTGCGCCGTTTGGTGAGATGCGCGCTGAAAAAGGGTGAAATAGAAAGAAGTGTCAGTGTTTATAGGAACCAGCCGGTGATAAGTATATTACCTGACGGAACCTTTGACGCTTGCATTGATTTTAGACAGCTGAATTCGGTCACGGAGAGAGACACGTACCCAGTACCGTCTATTCCCATGATTTTGGCCTGTTTGGAAGGGAGTGTGTTCTTCTCTACTTTGGATCTGGCTATGGGCTGCTTTCAGGTAAGGATTGCGCCCAAGGACAGACCTAAGACGGCGTTTTACACACCTCAAGGTACCTTTCAGTTCGTGAAATTGCCCTACGGATTGTTGAATACCCCTGTGGCATTTCAACGGCTGATGGGGAAGGTGCTCGGCGAATCGAAGTTTAAGTGGGCGTTGCCCTACCTGGACTCGATTGTGGTGTTCAGCAAAACTTTTGAGGAACACCTGACACACCTGTCCGACGTGCTGAGCAGGCTGAGCAAATTTTGCTTGACCGCTAGCCCGTCTGGATCTTGTGTGATATCTACTTCTTGGGACTTTCTTGGCTATTCTATGACTCCCGCAGGTTTTCGACCGAACGAACGCCGTGTTCAGGCGATCGTGGACTACCCGCGACCAGCGAATGTCGCCCAGCTGCGACGTTTCTTCGGCATGTTTGGAGGAGACACACCGCCGATCGAGGGACTGGAACATCTGTCGAACCCGCTGGATGACCTACTCACAGTGGGTGCGGAATGGAATTGGTCCGACGAGTGTCAGGGAGTATTCGAATTTTTCAAGGATCATCTTTCGCGTGGGATCGTGCAGCCGATGCCTGATTTCGGCAAGACCTTTGTCATCCAGGCTGCCGCAAGTTTGACCGGGCTCGGTGCAGTCCTCACGCAGATCGATCATCTGGGGGTCAAAAGACCCGTTGCTTACGCGAGTCGTGCGCTGCAAGGCGCCGAGACAGTGTTAAGCCCGCCGGAACTCGATTGTCTGGCAGTTCTGCAGGCAGTCGCTTTCTTTCGATCTTTCATCGCGTATTCAAAATTCGAAATCGAAACAGGTTGCGTGGCGTTGTTTTGGTTATTACACTCAATCAACACGTCAGGTCGCCTGGTGCGGTGGGCAATGCAGCTCCAACAGGTGAGATTCTCTTTTAAATTCAGGAGAGATGTGGACGATCGGATCGCAGTCGCTCTTTCTCGTGTGGGCCTAGATGACGATGAAACGACATTGGCGGCCTCACGCGAAGAAAAAGCTGCTTCCATGCTTGCCCACACTCTTGTCTCAGAAAGCCTCGCTGGTGCGATCATGTCTTACGATGAGATTAGGCAGAACCAGCGGGCAGACGCGATTGTAACGCGATTGTAACGCGATTGTAACGCGATTGTAACGCGATCATGAGATGGTTAGACGAAGACCGAGAAGACGACAGTCTTCTGGCCCAACTCCCACCATCCATGGCACAGTACATGTCCGATTATACGTTCGGCGAATGCGGAGAATTGTGTATCAATACCCCGTTCTCACCCGAATCGTCACTGACCAGGACGGAGCAAGGCTTGGACGTAAAAATCCTGATGCCTGCACCACTAGCTGACCATTGCCTCGACGTCATTCGATTGCATCCTCGCTACACGCAGGATAACGCAGCCGACATGGTGAAAAGGCTACGACGCATTTTTTTCTGGCCAGGGACTTAGAAATTCCTTGTTTCGGCTGGATTTAAAGTGAAGAACGTTCGTCAGGCGTAGACACGGCGAATCCTCGTCATTGTCACACCGACAAACACAGAATTGAAACCGTAAGTTTCCCTGCAACGATGACTTATTAAAACGGATGTTTTTTATTTTTTATCAAACTCACCCGTTTTGTAGCAGTCACTTGTTGCTCGGTAAAGTTGAAAAAATCGATTAGCAGGCCCGTGATTCGTCTCGATGGTCGCCGATCGATCAGTGTTGGTCACTAGACCGATAGCACTGTTGAATTGATTGATTAAGTCACTGAAATTGGTCGGAGAAGTTTGTTTAATTACCTGCTTTCCGTGGCCAGTTTCAGCGGTCATGTTGCGGTCTCAACCGATGAGAATCGTGGCGTTCATGTGACGTCACGAATTCTCGCGGAGGAGCGTAACCATGGCGACGGTCTCAGCACCGCAGCCGCGATTTTTAAGCAGGTTTTATTTCTCTGCCCCGGGATCGTGGGAGTTTTCGCTAAAAAATTCGGAAAATTGTCGTGGCAATAAAAATAATATTAGGGGGTTTCATTATATGAATGATTTTGCAATTTTGTGATTTTGCATTAATCACAAAATCATTATTTTTTGATGCCTCCAAAAATGAGTTTACATTGAATTAACCCAGTCAATTTTGCAATTGTGTGATCTGGACGATTTTGTGATTTTTGAGTATTGTCATGTGATATCTGTTCTACCAATCACATTCACATTCACTAAAGCACAAAAGAGTAAAAACACAAAATCCCAAAAACATCTAAAAGGTAGTTTTTGTGATTTTGATAAGAAGTGATTTTGAGGCTTGTGAAACTCAAAACAAAATGGAGGCATCCAAGCTCTATCTAAGTGGCTAACTTGTATCCTAGATGTAGATCGATTAACAATAGCAGCAATGTTTTTGAGTTTCATCCCATCGTTACGGAGTTGCAAAATTCGAATCTTTTCGTCACGTGTCAGTTCTTTTCCTTTCCCCATGTTCGTGTGATTAAAACTTTAGCAGCTAATGAAATCAATCAAAAACACGTTTGCTTATATATCAGCACTTAAGTGTAACATTATTGGCACGAATCTGACGTAATTTGCACGAATTTGCCGTTTTCGGAACGAATTTTCTAAACTTATGAAACGGTTTTGACCGTTTTCTAAACTTATGAAACGAGTGTTAATTTTAAACCTAGTCGCGAAAAAAAAAATAAAGCTTCTCACAGATTACTTTTTAGATAAATTTCTTCCTTTTAAACCATTTTATAACACTGTATAAAAATCTGGGTGCTAACTTCTCTCAATTCTAAGTTCTGCGGTCATAAAGTTTGATCTCAGCAATTTTTAATTTTTTTTCTAAACTTATGAAAAGGAGTCGTATATCATCAAAATGCTGATGCATCCATGACTGTATAACAGCTAGGAAACTCAATACTTCGATTCGGGTAAAAAAAAGTACCGATTCAGGGCGATTCAGGGCGATTTTAGCGGGTGCCCGAATGGAAATTCAGGCGGAAATGTTCGTCGCGTATCGTTTTTTATTGTTTTCTATGTCAAGATGAGCTCGGAAAATTATGGAACCAAGCTCATTTTGAAGAGGAGACAATTCTGCACAAGCCTGTATTTTTTACTTTTTGATTCGGGCGAGGAAAAGTGCCGATTCGGGCCATCTTAGCGGGGGACCGAATGGGAAAATTTGGAAATTTGGTGCAGAATTTGGATTCGAGATTCGACCATGACAAAACCAAAAATTCGTAAAATTAACCGAATGAAATGTTTAAAACAGGTTTCCAGAGAAGAAAATTCCGCTGAAAACGATGGTACAGATAACTTTTTGATCGGATTAACCGTTGATTTTAAATTTTGGAAAAAACGATCTTTTTTGGGTTGATTTATAAGAAAAAGTTGGAAAAAGTGGTTGAATAATAAAGGAGGACAAAATAGCAGGTTGCAGTGGTTTGGGCCAAAATTGAATTGGCTGGATTGGCGTTGGGTTTAGGTTAACTTTTGGGTTTGATTGTGTTTGGGTATTGGCCAGATTGGCATTGGTTTTAGTTTGGTGTGGTTTGGGTTTGGGTTGCATTATTATGGGTTTGGTTTAGTTTTGCAAAAATTTATTTTATGATTTGGTTGTATACATTTGTCTGATCTATGGCTTTGGCTTTGTGGGTGAACAGCTAGTATTTATTAAAATGCACCTTATTAAAAAATATTTTGTTCCATCACACAAATAAGAACTAGTTTTTTTGCATCACATTTTAAAATTGGTTGGATATAACTATAACCTAATATGGTGGATAGGAAGTCACGTGACTATTTAAATAATTGCAAAATTGCAAAATTATGAGATTGTTTTTGAAACTAATTATTAATCACAATTTGTGATGGCCACTTGGATTGAGTTTGGCTGCTGCCATCTTTTCCAAAATAGCAAAACTACCTTTGATTTTGTGATTGTGTATTTTTTCTGTTTTGTGTTTTTGCAATTATGCACATGATTGGTGGAACTGATATCATGTGACAAATCCAAAAGTGCAAAATTGCTAAAGTTGCAAAATTACAAAATTGCTTCATTAATGAAACCCCCTAGTGTTTCGTGGTGTTTTTCCTGCGCTTTCTGAGAAAGATTGTCTCTTTAGATTGGGAATTAGTTATTGCACCAATTAGAGGGGTGAGGGTGTCGTGGGACCCAATCACAGGTCACGGGTCGAGGATTGTTCTCTGTTTAGACTCGAGGTTTCTTGTTTCTGGACATAGTCCCCGTGTGTCACTTGTTTTCCAGAGAGCGACCATTCAGCATCAGTTGACTTTTGCTTGTGTTCGTGTTCGGGAAAAGTTTTTGAGTTGCGATATGAGGGTAAGACACAAATTTATTTTCTGTTTGCATCATTTACTGTGGCCCTTTTTCTCGATTAAACCCGTGACCGATTGCTTTCTTTCGTGCCCCGACCCCGTTATTACGTGCAACTTAGCGCTCGAGCAGGCAGTTTCGGCCGCCGCTCCTCGCTAGGAACGCAGGCGGATCAAAGTCGTTTTGACCGCCGCGGTCGAGTCGATTCACTGAAACACTTGTGGTTTCGACCATTTAGTGTTCAGAAAACATTTTAAGAAGTATTTTGTGTGAAGAAAACCTGATATTTCGGCGTTTTCTCTCACGAAGCGCTTCGTGATACCTGATGCGATTGGTTTCGGTTTGCCGTCCGTCTTCCATCTCGAATTTTCCATCACTTCTTTTCGCTTCTCTTTCCTCTTTTTCCCGATGTTTCTGTGAAAGGTTCTCTCGATTAGTTTTCCTTCTTCAATTCAGTTTTAATTTTTTTTTTGTTTTATTTTTCATTTTTTTTATTACGTATTTTTTTTTGTTTTTGCCTCCATTCGCCGTGTCCCCGGTTTTTCTTTCTGAAATAGGTGGGTATCGGCGTCGGATTCGCGAGTCAGCTGGCAAAGGTTACACCGTGACCCACGCCTAACCCCTCGGAATTCGTGCATCCCTCGTTCCTTTTGTCCCTAATTGAGGTCAATGACCTGCGCGCTGGTCACTTGAGTGGCCAGCGGCACGATCTGAGACCCCCAATCTGGGAAAACAATAGCGGGCGGTGAGGGGTTGTCGCCGCGATAAGAGGAGCCGAGAAGTTCGCTTCCCGAATCACTCGCCGCCGCGGCGCGACTCGAAGAAATCAAAGTCCACTTCCGTTTGGAGTTTTTCGTTCTGTTTTCCCATTTTAGTCTTCAACCCCTCCTTTGTTTATTTTGCCCTGAACTCGAGTTTCTTTCTCAGCCGGCGCAACTAAATTTATTTTTTTTTTATTCAATAAGATTATTTGGTTCTTATTTCTTTTCTCCTTTCGCTCGCGTTCAGGCAGAAAAGGTGTATCACTTTTTCGCTCGTTTGCGTATTTCTTTTCGAGACATTCTTTTTGTCACAATCGATGGTTTGTTCGTGTTTTCTGCGACTGGATTGGGTTCTGATTCAGGCGCCAGACTTCACCGACATGCCGGGCCGTTGGGCAGAACGGTCCGCCATGTTGGTTGCGGTTTGAGTTGCCGTCACCATCCTTTGCCTTGTCGTGTGTGAAATTCTTACAACCATCATTTCTTAGACCAGGCACCACGCTTTGGTCAAGATTTCATATCATCCTGGTTCGGTTTAACGAATCCAGGAAAGTATTTCGGCTTATATCACCGGAGCACCGACAATGGCTTCCGCCAGCTCGGTGTCTCCTACGATTGTGTGGCATCCACTAACGTCATGTGCTCGCACGTGATCGGAGTATTCGAGCGGGAGGCTGAGCTTGTCGCCCCCTCGCGCCGGAATCCTAGTTCGTAACCTTCACACCGCATTTCAACCCATTTTTTTTTCTCTTCCTCTTTCACTCCTTGATATAGTTTATTAATTTTTTATTTATCTTATCTAGAATTCGGGAAATGGTGGCGGCGACGGTAGCGAACAGTGGCACATCTGCCCTGTTTGCTCGGGAGAGCGCTGGGAGACATCTGCGGGCGGATGGGATTCGCCATGCGGCAACTGCCTCGGCATGGGGCTGGTGCATTTTTCCATCCCCAGGCAGAGGTGGTATGCGCGCCACTCGCAGCGACCAGGCGGCGACCGGAGTCGCGCCCGTTCGATGGTATCGTGGATGAGCGTCGACTCGTGGGAGAGGCGGACGCAAGACCTGTTGCGACATGGGCATGCCCTCCTACTAGGCCTGTGCGCCGAGTCGGCTCAGCCGACTCGGCTCGGCGGCTGGTCGGCTGGACCCCAGCCGCCGCCGCCGTGTGGCGACAATTTACAACTAATTACAAGCCGCCGCCGCCGCTGATTTGCCGGCGTCGAACGGCTGAATTTTTTTTTTTTTTTTTTTTTTTTCAGATGATTTTATCGCCAGAAGAGAAGGAAGGAGAGGGACGGCGGAGGATGGAACAATATGGCCGAAATCCGAAAACGATGCAAATTCTAGCACAATTTTTTTTATCATTTTCTCGATTATTCGATTATATTATTCAATTATTGATGTAAATTTTGTTATTAAACTTTTTGATTCAGTAAAGTAGTTTCTAGTTTGTAATTCAATTTAATTCATTGAGAATAATAATGTACGAAATACCAAAATCAATCCAACATCCAACCAAATAATCAACAACTTAGAACTTAGAACTTAACTTATCAAGCCACGATTAGATTTAGATTGCAAAGCACGAATTGTATGAATTCATTTTCATTAGTAATCGTGACTTTAAATTACGAGTGCGAATGAATTCGTGCAGTTCGTTGCGATATTGCAAAGTGCGATTGCAAATAATGCGATGCGAATTACGAATCACGTTCACGTTTTGGTTTTGGACGTAAACATAATGATCCAATGGCTGTGCAGCCATTGGATCATTACAAAACGTTTTTGCTACGTTTGGTATTCTAGATTTCTCGTATATAAAGCACAAAGCAGCAAAGAATAATTTATCTTTATCCAACCTGTTCTCTGATCATGTTTACCGACACCGAATCCGATGCTTCTCAACACGTTGCCGAAGAGCCGTCGCAATCGCAATTGGAGATTCTCACGTTGAACAATACTCCTAGTGGTAGTTTAGTATGGAAGTATTTTGGCACGTTGGTCAAAGACAATAGACCGGTAGACGGGAGTTCGGCGGTGCATTGTAAAGAATGTTTCAAGGACCGAATCTTGAAGAAGTATAGCGTGACGACCAGTACAGGAAATTTGATCACTCATCTCTTATCCAAACATAACATAACGGTTGATTCTCAACAAAAAGTTGCGAACGCCCAAAAAATATCGAACTTCTTCAGCCCGAATATCCCTACGACATCTAAACCGCGCGCAACTGATGCAAGATTCAAATTGGCACGTGACATTGCTTTGTTTTGTGCACGGGATTTAACTCCGTACAGTATTGTCGTCCACGATGGATTTCGAGATTTTTGTCGCAAATACGGCGTCATCAAAAAGGACGAAGATTTGCCTGCCCGTTCAACAATAACGAGGAAAGCTTTGACCGATGTATACAACCACGTACGTGAAAAATTCGTTGATAAACTTAAAAACATTTCTGGTGGGATTGGTCTGACGTGCGATTGTTGGACTGACAATTATGCGCATTTAGCGTATATAACGTACACAATTCACTGGCTTGATGACAATTGGATTCTGAAAATCGGTTCTTTGGGAACAGTTCATTTTCCACCGCCGCACACGGGAGAAACTATCAAATCGAATTTTGAACAGCTTATTTGTGAGTATGGTTTAAGTAATTTGTATATAACTTCCGTAACCGATTGTGGTAGCAATATGCTTCGAGCATTTCGGCTAATGGATCGTCCACATATTAAATGTGTAGCTCATGGGCTTCACAACCTAATTTCGGGGGATCTTCTTAAGGATGTAGCCATGACTAACGTCAAACTGATTATTCGGAAAATGCATTCAATCCATCGAGCGCTTATCTATAGGAAAGATGAGCTTAAAAATTTATTTATCGAGCTTCACAGCTTGCACCAGTTTGATGCGATTGAGCAGCAGTCGAACGAAATTGAAGATTTACTTTGCGCGGATCGAATAGCAATACCAATGCCTGGTCATTTGGATTCGGAATCGGACCAAACGGACATGAGCCTCGAGTTCCTCGACGTCGACACTGAAATCGCTGGTGAGTCTGAGTCTGTAAGCTCGTACGAAACATTGAAAATAGATGTTGCAACACGTTGGAACAGTTTGCTTACGATGCTCCAAAGTTTTCGAAAAAACAAGGACGTAATTCAAATGATGCTGGAGAAACTGCAAAAATATAACTTGATTTTGTCGGATGCAGATGCGGAAAAACTTAAGTCGCTGGAAACGGTACTGGAATTGTTTAAAGATGCGACTGATATTTTGAATGGATCGAAGTATCCAACTTTGAATTGCGTATTATTGTTCAAAACTGAAATATTGTATCAATTATCCGAATTTTGTAAATCTGACGATTTGGAAATTTCAAATTACGCTACAGTTTTGAGCTGTAATTTGGAAAAGCGTTTGCCTACGACAGAGGAGAATGTTGGTGCAGCTTTGTTGGACCCAGCTGCTCAGCATTTGGATATTGTTAAAAATTATTTGATTTCTCGTAGCACAACAAAGTATCAATTTTTTAGAAGTCTTGCTGAGAAATATAACGTTTCCGTTTCCGTCACAACCCACAACGCTGAGCCTGATAGTTCCCCAAAAGAACCACCGCGTAAAAATTCCAGAGCCTCTTTACTGCTGAAATATGCAGGTGCAGCTCAAATTCCCGAAACCAATGGACTTGCAAATGAAGTTGCAAAATATACAAATGTCCACGGTCCCATTGAAGATGTTCTGATGTGGTGGAAAACACACGACACAGTATTTCCTATTTTATCTAAACTGGCAAAAATATCTTTGTGTATTCCTGCCACAAGCGCACCATCGGAACGAGCATTTTCAACAAGTGGGAATTTAATTTCTGCTAAACGAGCAAGTTTAAATTCAAAAACGGTTAAGGAAACTCTGTTCATTCATGATAACTACAGCTTTGTTGTTTAGTAAAAATTTTGTGTATTAAATAAAATAAAAATGAATTTTCAATTTTCATTCTTTTTATTTCATTTCAGTCAGTTTTTATTTTTTTCTTGTTAATTTTTTTTAATTTTTTTTTTTGGGGAGTTTTTTTGGTTTTTTTGTTGATTTTACACCGAAAATTTCGGCTTAGCCGATCAGCCGGCTGGCCGCCGCCGATACCGTATTGGATCGGCTCAGCCGCCAGCCGCCGACCCCTGCGAACGAGCCGGGTTCGAGCCGCCGCCACCTCGTGGCGACCAGCCGAATCAAGCCGCCGCCGAAAAATTGCGCTCGGCGCACAGGTCTACCTCCTACCACGTGGTTTGACGGTGGAAGCTGTCAGAGCGCGGGACGGGCAGCCTGGTCCATCGGGTTCTGCTCCTTCGGCACCAAGGGTTCAGGCGGGGCGGCCGGCTTCAGCAGAGGCCCCAGCCCAGTCGAACCCGAAGCGCCAAAAGCAAGAGCCAGCGCCGTCGAAGTGGACGGAAGAAATGACCGCACGGCTAGAGACCTCGTTGGCGGAGTGGCGGGCGTCCTACCCGCGCGCAACTGCGGTTCAGATCGAGTCCGCAGGGAAGCTGCTGCGTCGTCGTATCAAGGACAATTCGAGGAAGGCACGGTCCGCCGAGGCGGCGAGGCAAGCGGTGGCCGAGGCGGAAGCTGCTGCCGTACTGCCGGTCGCACAGCGATCGTGTGGATCCGATGCCAGCGAACCGGGTGTTGTGGCTGTTCCGATGGTTGTCACTCTCCCCGTGGCGGACGGTACGCCGGAACCCACACAGCAGTTGGAAGTGGTCAGAGACGAGGTACAGGCTGAACCAGCAGTGTCCCTTGCTCTGGACCTTCCCGGAGTGCCTGGCGAACAGGTGGTCGAGATGCCCACGGAGGAAGCCGGCTGTAGTGAGCAGGCGATCGCTTGCGCTTCACTCGCACTCGGAATTCCCGTGGCGCAGTTCGACGGGACGGGAGGACTGCCCCATCGCACTTGGGGTAGCCTCATGAATCTCGCGGGACGGTCGGAGCCATCTACCCCGCGGGAAGAGTGTATTGTTTCCCAGAGGCAGGACGGCGCTTGCGCCGAACTACCGATGGTGCAATCCCTGATGCCAACGCCAGACGACGAGATGATGGAGTTGTCTGTTTCGGAGGACGATGTGCTGCAATTGTCGGTGCTGGAGGGTTTGTCTCTCGAAGCACAGCTGTTGCGGTGCGGCGACCCCGAGATGGTCAGCGCAGGAGTAGAAACTGCCGGAGGAGGTGAAGGACCTTCCCAGGACCCACACCCCTCTGGACAGCACGAAGGAGCGGAGTTCTTGGAACCCGTCGAGGGCCAGGTTCCGCTCGAAGTCGCTGACTTACCGCCTGGTGCTCCGGTGGTCTGCACGGCACTTGTACTGATGGCAGTCCCGCGCCTCAAGCATGCGAACGCTCAGGTGGTGGCGCTCTGGGTCGCCGAAGCTAAGCGGTGGAGAGAACTTCACCTGCGCTTTGTGGACGCGGCCGGGAGTGACATCAGGACGACGAGGGCTGTCGCACTCATCAGGCAGAGGATGTGGATAATCCTCAACATTCCCCCTGTCGCATCGGCCGCAGCGAGGAGAATCAGGTGGTTCGAGACGGTGCGCATCGTCGCGTGGGCGGTGGGCACTGCCATGAACGCATGGTATCTCCACCTACCGTCCCCGTTCGTGGTCCAAAGTTGGACTCTAGAGCAGACGGTGGGGGCGGACCATGCGGATTTCGACCCGGCAATCTGCCGTGGCTACGTGGAGACGCTGGCCGGGCTCCCGAGGTTGACCAATAACTACGGTCACCAACGGATGTTCGTACCGGCGTCCCACGAGCCTGTGCCTATCGTGATGCCACCGGAGTTGGCGGCACACTCACCGCCACCCCCGCCTACGTACGAAGAGGTGGTGATGAAGCGGGTGCATAGACGGAAGGGTTATCCCGACCAATTTAGCCCCGACGTCTGGGATCCAATCGAATCAACCCACGATGCTCGCAAGCAGAAGGGGAAGGGGAAGAAGTCCCGCACTGCTCAAACCATAGCGGCGTCGAGGGAAGAAGCGGCGGCGCGACGCGCCTTAGCCCCAGTCAAGACGACGACGACGGAGGAGGTGCCTCAGCTACCCCCCCAGTCGGCGTCAGCTACGGCAGGAGCGGTGGAAGCGGAAGACGGGCAACTGGTGCCCCCACCGCCGTCGATACGGTCTGTACTGGAGGCGGCGAGAACTTCGCCAGCCCCAGCAGGACCCGCAGCGGTTGCAACCGAGTCTGAGGAGGAGCCGCAAGGCCCCTCTCAGCCGCGACCACCGTCCAACGACAAGCCGGAGCCGTGAAAAGCCTCGACTGTCGTCCTTGGACGCGAATTGTACAAACGACGGACCTCTGGTCCCGATAATATTTTTTCCCAACAGCATGCCGTGAGATGCCTGTCCCGGGACATGAACGCCGAGCCGGGAGCGAGTGACGAGACGGAGACGCCACGCCACAAGCCCACGTGCCCGACGAAAACGGATACCGGAGTTTTCCCGTTCCATCGGTGGATCTCCCGGCCGTGGATCTTGGTCAGGTCCCGGTCGTTGTATATATATTATTTCTTTTTTTTAATTATCGTTTTCATTGTTTGTTTAACGTAACTTTATTTCCGATTATTTTATGAGAGGATTGACCAACCTCTCCCATCCTTGTTTTCATTTTTTTTTGTTTACATATACCGTATTTATTTTGTCTTTACTTTTTTTTTTTTTATTGTTTTTTGCTTTATGATTTCGTCCCGGGCTTGTTACGTTCAGGCCCGGTGAATTATTATTTACATTGTATTACATCAATAGTTTGTTTTGTTTTCGGCCAGTCTAGGGCGAGGTGGTTCCTGTCGCCCAATGCTGCTAACATCGTTGACCGACGGTGCGGTGGTTTTCGGTCCACCAGCACCGAAGGTCGGCACCGGTAGCCCGACAAGTTGTGGTCTTCGACTGACTTCGTTGTTGTGTCTGCCTCGACTTGCGTGTCCCCGTCGGTGTTGTGTGTGGCCCCTTAGACCTACCTTTTCGTGGGGGGGGGAGATGTGACCGCCAGGCCACCTAGGTGACCTGCGGCACTGCCACACACCACCGTGCGGCCCCAAAGGTCAACCCCTACGTGGGTAGTTGACCTAGCTCGGGGAGGAGGGAGTAGAGTGGTGTGGTGAGGAGGGAGTGTGGTGAGAGAGTTGAGTGTTGGACACGGCCTGAGAAGGACGTGCCTGCAGCAGCTCCCCGAGAGGAGAAGGTGTTCATCTGGGAGGGACAAGCAGTGTCCCGGTTTGACTCTGTACTCCTCACCATTCACCACGATGATACTCAGTATGACGGCTCCCACCGTTATACAGCCTCCATGAGTGGACGCGTGGGTCGTAGGTAAGTACGACACGAATGTTAAGTCGAACCGACCACGCCACGCATTGGGTTCCCACCCAGTGTGTGGCGGGTCGGTTGCCGGTGCGGTGTGCCTTCGTGGCACCTCTGCAGCGGGTGACGGGTTTCCCCATACCCCTAGACAACGCAATAAAGGCCAACCAACCAATATTGTGGGAAGTCTCCGTCATTTACGTGAAGTATGCGTCCCTACCAAGTGTTCTCAGTCCCCTGACTACACTGGAAGAGACCATAGCAGTCACAGCGCAACATTGAGATTCGCGCCTAGCAATCGGCATTACATTGTTTGTAATGCCTAAATGCGACATGCTGTGCTTACGGTGGTCCGGAATAGCTACTTTTATGAAATTAGTGATTTTTTTAGCGAAGCTAACAAAAAATGATAAATTAGCGAGAAAATCAGCGAAAATTTTGCTGATTTTCTCGCTAATCTATACGTTTTCACGACATTTACAACTGGTAAAAAATTAAACTCTTGATGCTAAATTTGTACTATGCATTATATTCTGCGCAGACGATTTTCTAATTCCAGTTGTTATTTGGCAGTAATAAGCCTAATATTAGGCTTAATAATGCTAAAATAAAGGAAATAAACAACAAGAAACTCATCATTAAAAGTAATTTACAGCCTAGTACCAAAATATTGTTGTTTATTGTTAGAAATGAGCACAAATGCTTTATGTTGAATAGTCACAACTAATCTTTGGTTTTGGGAATGATTTTATGTGACTGTTTGACAAAAATGAGAACTGCACTAACTTGTAAACTGTCCTCCTGTCGGCAGGATGCATATCCTGTGCAAAAACATAGGGGCGACAAAAATTCACATATTATATAAAAAACTCAAATTTGCACATTTATTTATAGCTCTTTTCTCTTAAAATTATTTCCATTAAAGGTTTTTTACATATTTTTTAAAAATCTCATCCAAACAAGTTTTCGTGGTTCCAACCTGGTCACCTCATTGGCTGTCATTGCTAATCAGAATAAAACATCATTAATGATTTCATTATTTTTGTGCAAAATACAACTTAGTACCTATGCAGAACAAAAGAACAAAGAACAAGATGATTAGATATTTCATTTTCGACGGATGAAACAAGTTGACTGGCGGTTTGTGAGAGATTTTCTTTTTGCCGGATCTAACTGCCGGAGTTTATTTATTTATTTATTTATTTATTTATTTACTTATTCACATTTATTGCGATGTATAGAGATATAATTTTATTTATAGGCTACCTAATGGCGTTGAATTAATTCACTTGAACGTCAAGTTACAAGCTTATCCCTTATAACTTATAAGGGATAAGGTTGTAACTTGACGTTGTTTTTTGAAATTCTATTTTTTTAACATGGAGCATGACTCTTTCCAACTTTCTGACTATTTTTCCTATACCCTTAGCTTTTTTGGTGGTTTTTCAGAAGTTTTATAAAAAGAACGTAGTAAGCTTATAGTACTATGGTGTTGTATTCGGGAAAGACGGTAGTAATCCATAAAGCTAGGTTTACATTTATGTTCACACTAGAAGCGATGCAACACAACGCAGAGTCCGTTCACACTGTAGGGAACGTGTGAACAGAGCTGAAACAATTGATGTTGCGTCTGGTCAGTCAGATGGGTTCAATGAAACCTGGAATTGGACTTAATTCTAGAACTAGTTCCAGAATCCAAAATGGCGGCCTGTTTGCATGTGGCAAAGTCTCGCCAACCAGACGTGAATCGACGAGAGTTGGAGTCGATCGTGATTGGTTGGCCGCAAGACCTTTCCTTGCGTTACGTCGCTTACTTCAACTTGGGAGTTGTAGCAGGAATTGGCGTCAACTTCAAGAATTTTTGGACGCAAGCAGCTTGCGTTGCGTCAGTTTTCTTGCATTGCGTCTAGTGTGAATACAAGTGTGAACCTCGCTTAAATGCCAATTCGGTAGTGGCACAAACTAAATAAATCAATTTTAAAAACAAAATACGACATAATAATGTTTTTTTTATTTATTTAATTTTCTTTTTACATAATTCCGTTGATTAGTACAATCGTTTGCATCTGCAGTCACCTCATGTACGGCGTCTAAGTCAGTAGTACCGCCGCCGTTTGCATCTGCAGCCACCATCGTAAGTACAAGCGAGAAAGTCCCGATCAACCCACTTACATTTTTGAATGCATCTCTCAACATCACACACATCCTCACTAGCCACCATTGCTAATCAGAATAGAACATACCAATGCTCATTAATGGATTTATTATTTTTGTGCAAAATATAACTTACCTATGCAGGACAAAAGAACAAAGAAAAACACGATAAGATGTTTCATTTTCGAGGGATGAAACAAGTCGACTAAACTGTCAGTCAACTTGTTTCATTTTCATTTTGCCGGATCTAACTGCCAGAGTTACAATATCCGGCGATATCATTACATTTAATGGCTACTCAATGGTGTTGAATTAATTCCATTCGATTGATTTCACGAGACATTATAAATTTGAACATTTTAATTAATTACAAGAGGTATCAGATCCGTTATACCATGTTCACACCAAGCTTTTGGATCTCATCTAAAGCTGCGGATCTAGATCCAAGATTGGTGTGAACACTGAACTCCGTTTACGGATCTAGATCCGTGCGCCCAACAACTCTGTTCTAGGCATGAGAACGGGACCAATTTTCTGGTTCCGACCTGTCCCGAGTCCCGAAAATCGATTGCGTATTTTTTCTGCATTTTGCGTTTATAATTTCTTCTTGAATGCAAGCAGAAATATTGGCACGAGATGCAGAAAGGGTAAATATTTTGCGGGTAAATTGTTAAGGAAAAAGTTGATTGGAAATTTTCAATTCTGAATTTTCTTTGCAGCATTGTAAACTTAACTTTTCCCTGGCCATACAATCCGACAACCTGATTGTTCAGGTTGTCACATTGTAAAGGAAATTATTTCGCATGTGGGTCCGCATGTGTCTTTCCGAGCGCGGAAATTGTTTGGTACACACAATCTGTGCACGAAAATTTGTTTGTTACAACCATGGTGTTGCATTGTAAAGCACGGGAAGAATAGAATTTCGCTTGCCTGAATGTCTCCTTGTGTAACATGTCAACCCGAACTTTTGTCCACATACAGAAAGTTGACATTCCGTGCACGGAAACAGGCTGTGTGTACATAGCTTAAAGGTCATCGGAAGAGAAATAAAAAATTTCTTTAATTTCTTTAAAATAATCTTAAAAAAGGTTATGTGACATTTTTGTCTGCTAAACTTAAGCAATAATAAAGTATTAGTGGTTTTACTTGTACATGATCAAATAGTGTTTTCACTATTTGAAAAAGGGAACCATTTTGTGCAATGCATTCTGGGATTTAATGTCGTCAATGACGTCATTTGTAAACACCGAGGTAAACACACCAAGCGTATATTTTTTCTCAATAACACTAGCTGCATTCAAAAATTAAAATATTTGTGTTTTAACAATTGTAGTTTAAGTGTATTTTAAGTTTAAATTTTGAGTGTGAGAATTTTAACTCTATTTTATAAAATTGACAACATGTGAAAGCTTTAACATACATTTTTGATCACCTGATATGTAATAAATTCCAAAGTGTAGCATATAATAGTCTCCAAGTGATTAGAAAGTAGTATGCATTGTTCAAATGTTATTATTTTTAGTAAGATTTAAATTTTTTATGCCTTGCTAGTAGAAGGGAGGAAGAAATTTTAAAAGAGTATGACCAATTGCCACCAGAGGTCATTCACAGCATCAATTCAAAGATGGAGTGATTGGACAATTAAGAAGAAATAATTAATAAAGCATAAAAGTAATATTTATTATCAATCTTAGTTAGAAAAATACCAAAATTTATGGTTTGAATAAGAATGGTGAAAAATTAAAAAAAAACAATTTAAAAACATGTTCACATGTGAGTTACCTATTTTCATGAAAATTCTTCAGAAATTGAAATTCAAAATTTTTGTATTTATGTTTTAAGAGTGTGTAGCACAAAAATTTAAAATATAACAGGAAGTGATGTGATAAGTTGTGAAGTGATGTTATATAACTACAGATAAAATATTAATTTGTGAGTGCTTGAATTTTAACTGAATTTTAGTTCAATTTTCATAAAATTTTGTATACAAATGTAATGCATAACTACACTTCAAATTGAAGTAAAATAGAGTTTTGTGAAATTGTATTTTAGTTTGTATTTTAACCAATTTTAGTTTTATAGACAGGAAATGATGTCATTTTTGTTTTAAAATGGAACTAAAACACAAAATGTTTTAATTTTTGAATGCAGCTACTATTACCGCACATTTTATACATTTGTTATCATGGAGTATTGTGCAGCTGTGGAATGCCAACATTGATAAAAAAAAGTGCAAAAAGACCAATTTTTGAGCTAAAAATATTGACTTAACATCTACTTTGTAGCTAAAAACATCGATTTTGTAGCTAAAAACATCGATTTTATAGCTAAAAACATCGATTTTGTAGCTAAAAACATCGATTTTGTAGCTAAAAACATCGATTTTGTAGCTAAAAACATTGATTTTGTAGCTAAAACATACATAGTACCCGCATAGTACCATAGTGTAGTTAAAACATGCAAATCAACATCTCCTTCCTCACTATCATATGAAAACTTGCTGAAAGGTGTTAGGAGGACCCTGCCGGTGTGAATCTTCGAGCGAAAAAGCGCTGCCATAAAATAAAAGTAAAGAAATATTCGTCATCGGGTTTGGACAGCGGGAAAAAAAGAAAATGGCTGCTGACAAATCCCTCTAGCTGTGACATTTGGAAATAAAAATGATTAAGTTGTTGACAGGCTCAATTCGAAAATTTAGTGACTATTGAGAGGATATAGTGGACAGCCACGGCTTTGAAAAAGCATTTTTTGGTGCAGTGAACAGGATGGGGAAACCGAAAGACGAATTGAGATGTGAAATTTAGCGCCAACCTGCAAGGGATTTGCGCAATTATCGTCAATTTCCGAATGACGTGCACGGGAAGAAGGGAGAAAAATTTGTGTAACTTCATTTCTGACTTGTGTAATTCTCCAACCTTCCATTTTGTGCTTGGCCGACCACACTCTAACTCCATTTGCATTCAAGATGGCAAATTGTTATTGATCGAAAAAGAAATCATTCAAAAAGAAAGAAAATAAAAATTCAGAAAAAAAGGAAAAAAGAAACCAAATCGGTTTATTTTCTTCGTCAAAACATCGCAGACCATTTTCACGTATTAATTAATTTTTTTCTCTATTTTATTAGAATTTCACGGACGAGAAATTAATTAATTCTATACCTTGGTGACCATACGGCGGTATGGAAAACTCCCTCTAACGAGCAGATAAGGGAAGACAACAAGCGCGATAACAAACTTGCAACTCGAGGGACCGCGACGTTGGAAATGAGAATTGACTCACTTGTGGAGCGGCGAAAGACGAAGCGGAGAAAAAGAGATGTCTCATCTTCGCACAGCGATAAAAGGTGCGAGTTAACATTCATTTAAAACGTGCCAGCTCGTCTGCACTGTTTTATAATGAAGCAAGACTGGGGAAACGTCAAAGGACGATTAATTTAAGACGACTATGTTTGTGCTGATGGAATTTTAATGAAGGAAAGATGAGTCCAGTGGCGGGGAAAAGATAAGTGTGACATTGCGTCGTATGTAGACACGATATCAGATATCGGCTTTTAGTTGGGCAACGTGTTTGCGGTGATGTCACAGTTATTCTATTGGTTATTGCTTGTGATTTTGATTTTTTGAGTGGGAATTGAGCGAGGGGTGTTCTCTGTTCAACCACGAACCGAGGATAACATGGACACG
Organism: Strigamia acuminata; assembly: GCA_949358305.1. Taxonomy (NCBI): domain Eukaryota; kingdom Metazoa; phylum Arthropoda; class Chilopoda; order Geophilomorpha; family Linotaeniidae; genus Strigamia; species Strigamia acuminata. Next base: position 5,056,280 of record OX442314.1, read on the forward strand.
TATCTGTGAAAACTGGAGTTTTAGTTAGAGTATGGTGGGTTTGCAACAGGAGAGTTTTCAACATTGAGGGGACACTTTTATGAGGGAGTGACACTTTTATGAGGGTGTGACATGTGTCCAGATGTGGAGAGTTTGACCTTGTTTAGCCTGATTTTAGTTTTGTAGACTCCAAATATATTAGACACAGTAAACTCGTTTTTCATCCTTAAAGCATGTTTTATTTTGAACAGCAGCCAAACCAGCAAAAATAGTAATTATAACCAGTTTTCAAACATGCACATTACGAATTCGACCTGCGACATTTCAAAGTATCTGTGTGTTGTTCGTTGTTCTGTGACAGCAATCACGTGCCAACTACGAGTGTTTGTTACCTGTCGTTAAGCTTAGTAATCATAAAATCATCTGCTAACAGAAGTGTATGCGTGCAGACTTTTCTGTGCGTATAGACTTGACAGAAAAGCTGATCAGAATCGTCTGGTAGCAGAACATGTGCCAGTCTGTCACACCAGACTTTTTGTGGTACTCACAGCTCTATGTAACGGAAAAGAAATGGTGAATGGCCATGAAAAAGAAACAAGATGGATGCCAATAAAAATTTTTAAGGCTACTTTTGGAGTTAGGATGAATAGGATTGCTAGTTTGTTTTTAATTTTTAATTTTATTTATAAACTAATAATTAATTTTTATAAATAGAAAATACAGTTGTTTGCGTTTGTCGGCAGAACTGATTGCTGCCATATTATAAAAGAATTTATCAGAAATCATCATGAAATCTTGAGAAATCTGCCTGAAATCCAGAAATCTTCAAATCTGCCTGAAATCCAGAAATCTTCAAATCTACCTGAAATCCAGACATCTTCAAATCCATAGCAAATCACTGAAATCTTAAGTAAATCCTTGGAAATCATACATACGAATGATTAGCAGTGGTTGGGTAAGTCAAGTTTTGCTCTTGTTGAAATTTATGAAATTCAAAATTGATATTAGCCGCAGCTGGTGAGAAAATTGAGGACCTTTTATTTGATGACAAATTGCTCCATTAGTGATGCAAGACACTACACTTAAAAGGTGAATCTGTATATGTGCAGTGCATATTTCAAGAGAAACTGATATAAACTACTATTGGGCATTACAATCGTGCACCCACTGTTGCCATTTATTATACAAAGGTTGTTTATTGATGCAGCACATGTTGGACATCAGAAACATTTGATCACTTTTGGTAGTTTGAATGTTATTGCTCTTAGGGCTTAAGTAAGTAGATTTGGAAATATGGAAAATATGAATTTTGGAGTTTTTAGGGTTTATTTTCTTGAATTTTGGGTTTTTAGGGTTTATTTTCTTGAATTTTGGGTTTTTAGGGTTTATTTTCTTGAATTTTGGGTTTTTGCGGTTATGCAACTTTTTGCGATTATGCAGTTTTTTGCGGTTTTATGCGGTTTTTGCGGTTTTGCGATATATTGCCTGCATTGTGCTTTTTTTACGGAAACCGCACCGCACTTGCCAAAAAAAAGTAACTGCACAACCCTACTCACGGTACTAGGAATTACTTGGCGGCACATTCCCAAAGCGTCACCATGGTAAACAAGAGTGGAGGACTAACAGAAGTCTTCACCTTAGTTGTTCCTGCTTAACAGGAATCAAAGTCTTAAGTTTCCTGCCAAGGGTGGTACTCATAAAAATATTGTTTAGACTCTGAATCACCCTTGCAAGTGGAAACGAATTGTTTCCGGCCCCGATGGTGCACGGAAAAATGTAATTGTTTCAGACTCTGAATAAATTTTGTCTACCCAGAATTCCCTTGTTTTTTATCGAAAATTTGCAACTGGTCACAGCCGGTTGCAAACAAAGACACCCAACTACTACAATTGAACACGTTGTTTGTTGAAGGTTAGTAGAATTATATTTTTGCCTGCATTTCAGACAAAATAAATGCTTTTTTAATTGCAAAAAGACCAAAACTGATTTTAAAATTATTTAAGTCAGAAAAGTCGGACAAAGCTTCATTGCCATTGCCAGCCATTTGCAAAACAAGCAACAAGCAACAAGAGTACGGAAACTTTCTGGTGACAATTTCATGAAGACCACAAATTTATCAGACTCTGAATAATAAGAGGATAAAACATTCCTCTTGAAATGGTGCTGTTGAAAAATTAAGACTGTAAAAATATTTAGACTCTGAAAGCGTATGAGTACTAGGCTTAACTCTGGGAACCAAACCAGAAGTTAGGCTTTTTATAGTCCACTCTTGCCCCATTCAGCTTATGGTACGCGTACTTTTCCCTATTGGTTAACGCGTGATGACCGGATGTTACATCACATGATGATGTCATCGGTCATTATTCTGTAATCATCAACTCCTCTTGGCGGATGGGGTTGTACTAATGGGTCATGTGGGTGGTGTTGAGTGACCGGCAATCGGTCACAACCTGAAAATTGTCTCTAAACGTGTAATACACCAAAACAGCATAAAAATTAGAAAAAAATGTTTTGCACATAATTTATGGTATTCAGACAAAATGTCAAGAATTTAAATCAAACAAAATTTATTCTTTATCTTTGGTTGCCATTGCTAACGTTTGCTGGAAACAATCGGAAAATAACTGTCTCGTTTTAGGCGGTGCCGAAGTTTCAAACAGATGGACTAGAATAAAATAAGTGTCAAGTGACGACATTACAACAGATAGTACACAATATAAAAATATTGCAATTTACGTAAAGCTTTCGAAACCCATCCTGGTTGATGAATCTTAAGTGCCCCTTTAACTACTTTGTCCTCGCTTTCAGTACAAACTTTAAATGCATTTTTAAAAATAACATTGATAAAATAATTGTTGAGCAGTTTTTCATTGCTGCACAGTTTTTCAAACTCTTTCTAAAGACAAAAGACAAAAGTGTAGTTTTTTAATAGAAATCATGTGATAAAATGTGGTTTAACTTTAAACATACTGATTCGAATAGTTTTTTACATGTAGGTGCAGGTGAAAAGTCATAGTCTTTGATGTCGCAAAGAGCAGGCTGAAAAATACGGAGTAGTAAATTTTGCGAAGTAATGAAGCAAAATATTAATTGAATGAATAACAAATAAATGATGTTAGTCCAATTTTTTTTTTACTGATTTTAGGTACAATGAATTGGGAAAGCCATAATTAACATCATTTATTTGTTGATGTTCTACAATTGGAAATTCGTTGTACGAAAGATGGACAGTACATAATTTTGTTGTTACTAATAATTACTTTTGATTTTATGATGGCGGTCAAACAGTTACAGCCATGCATGCTGAACTATAAAAATTAAGATTATTTTATAGTTGATTTAGTTTATGCAACTTTGTGTTTTGAATGTACTTTGCCATCATCTTGAGGATATGTCTTCTCTATGACGTTGCATAGTGCTTTGGCAATCTTATCCTTAACATCACACTTCTTTGATAAAAGAATAGAAATAAATTATTTAATAGGATAGGATATGGTTGTTGTAGAAACTTACCTGTTTACTGTGTGCAATGGTTGTAAAAACAACAGCCAAGATGAGAATGAAATGACAATTGCAATTGAACATTTTATGGCAAATAAAGCAACACTTGCTGAAATGTGGTGTCTCTCCTCAGTTAGTTTTTTTTTTTTTTAGTATTCATTGGATTGGGCAATAAATGAATGATTGTCATGAATCGGTTGAAAATAATATCCGCCAGCACACAGGTGCAATTCAAGGTTATAGTGTGAGTAATGCAACAATAGAGCCGTGGTTTAAATTTGAAATCTTTGAGGTAAAAATAATTTGATGGATTATTGACAAAAATTGTCATTTTTCTTTTTCAGTTAAATACTGAATAGGCGGCAGTTTAGGCACGTTCAATTTTAAATCGAAAACCAATTCTCTCGATTTTCTCTGGCGGAAATTACACAAAAAGTGTCATATTTTTGAGAATCGGATTATTGCAAAAATAATTCTCATAATCCACGTTTGGCGTCGATTCTTTGGATTGTGGTCGCTCAGTCTACGGTCCACCTTTGCACTATTCTGCTTTACTTTATCATTGGTTCTTGAAGGTGATTTGTGAGAAAGACATCACTCTTGTACTTATTGTAACATTATTTCAGCATGATTAAAATGCAAATCTATTGCTAGTTTGGTTATATTTTGAAAATTGTTTATTTTTTAATCATTTATCCAACTGGGCCAAAGTTTTGTCCTGCACTGTAAAACGAGTTTTGACGTAACGAATTATTCGTTATAACAAACAATTTTATGAAACACTCTAATACTCACAAGCCCTTGTTGTAATGAATTTTTCTATCTCCAAAATGTGATCACTTTGATTACGAGTCAAATAATTTATGACTCGTAATTTGAGGTCACCACAAACACTTAAATAGTCTCGCACTCAAAATGATTTCACTTGCAATTAGATTTTTATTCCATTTGATTTCCACTGGGCCGCAGGAGCCCAAAGCATTTTAATCGAACAAAAATTTTACTGGTTTTCTTTCGCTGCCAATTCTAGCCCTTGATTGTAACAAGCGGATATTAACTGTCCAGTTTTAGATTTAAATGATTTTTTAACCAGAAGGTCTAAAATGAAACAAAACCAAGTGAAAACATAGTTACAGTTGTTATAAATGCAATATACAGTGGACCCTCGTTATAACGAATTTTCTATAATGAAAACATAAAAATTGCTTAGTTGGCCACCATGTTAAAAAAATTTGATATAACAAACTTTCGTTATAACAAACTAATTTTTCAGGTCCCGTGCGATTCTTTGTAACGAGGCTTGACTGTAAATATTGTAGTTTACCTAAAGTAGTGGAAACCCATCCTGGTTTATAAATTATACTGGCTGCTTCAACTATTTTGTCGTCGCTTTCGGTACACAGGTTAAACGTATTTTTAAAAAGATCATTGGTAAGATAATCGATGACCAAGCTCTCCTTGCTGCATGCCTCTGCAAACTCTTTCTAAACATACACAGATAAAAACAGTTTTTAAACGGAAGTTATGTGATAAGTTTTAACTTTAACATACGGATTTGAATGCTTCGCCACATTCAGGTGCAGGTGCAAAATCATAATCTTTCGCGTCGCAAAGTTTGGGCTGAAAAATTGGATGAAGTTACAGTATTTGAATGGGTATAAATAATTTTGTCGTTAATAATAGTTACTTGTGTTTTTATTAAGGCAGTCATACAGCTACAAGCATGCTTGCTGAACTATAAAAATAAAGAATATTTTATATTTGATTAAATTAGTGGCATACCAACTGATCACTTGAGGATTTTGAAGTTTTTATTTAGGGCATTTTTGAAAAATTATGACCAATTCTGTTGAAATATGTTCAATTTTAAACATTGAATTTTTTTCTAGCTCTTGGTCTCGGGTGCAGACGATATGCCACCGTATTTTTTACAATTTTGTGTTCTCAATGAACATAAAAAACATCCCTTAACCCTTGGAGGCATAAGGGTAAAATGTGCCGTTCTGGTATAAGGCATTACGGATTTATGGACAATTTTCAGGTCAATTAGTTAAAGCGCCATTTTATAGAGGGTGCTAGTTACGAACAATGAAAAAAAATATTTTTTTGACCAACTAGTGGTTGGTTTAAACACTACTGATAAATGCGAAAAGCTGTTGACTGAAGCGCTCTTTCTTAGGCAGCAAAGCCAGCATAATGGGTTTGCTGAAGTTTTAAGGGGCAAAAAATTTCCATTTAGCTTAATTAATTAAATAAATGACCAATGACTTAAAATTTCACTTGAGTTAAGGTTCAGTACGATATAAACAGAATCAGAAATTTTCAAAAAAAAAAACTGAATAGAAAAAAATTATTCTTGTTCAAGAAAGGGGTTGTCCATAAATGCGTGTAGCCTTATGTCTCCGTGGGTTAACTGCTCGAGCTTGGCCGCCAGAATGAGTATTTTCCACTCCAACCACCAGATAGTGCAAAACACGTAGCTTTTTTGTGACGTCATAGAAAGCAAATTTTACTCCTCCGTATATCGTACATGATCGCTTTATACCTGGCAAAAGGTTGGATTCAGTGGGTTGGATCCTGTGACGTCACAAAAAATCAACGAGTTTTTGCGTCATCTGGTGGTTGGAGTTGAAAATACTCATTCTGGTGGCCAAGCTTGAGCAGGTAAGGGACATTTTTTATGTCCAAGGCTGTACTTTGCCATCATCATGAGGGAATGTCTTCGCTATGAGTTTGCACAGAACTTTGGCAGACTTATCCTTAATATCACATGTCTTTGAAAAACAAAATAGATATAAATTAATTATTAGGATGCGGTAGTTATAAAGACGACCTACCTGTTCATCGTGTGCAATGGTTGTGCAAACTACCAACAAGATGAGAATGAAATGACAATTGCAGTTGGCCATACTTTGATATGGTATAACAAACCAAGAAATACTTGCTGCTAATGTAATGTCCCACCACTACAAGAAGGTATTTTATGTCGTTGAATATCGTAAAAAAGTTGTTGAATACATTGCACCTGTGCACGTGTGCTATTCAAGGTTGTGGTTGTGAACAATACAAAATGGAGGCGTTGTTTATTTTAGAAATGCTGAAAAAACAAATTAATTTGATGGATTATTTTATTGATTATTTTATTATTAGATGACAGGCACCAATGGTGCCGCACCAATAACTTATGTTTATAAATTTAAATTTATAAGTTATAATAAATTTACAGAAGTTTTGGAAATGTAATACTCCGTCTGTCCCAAATTATGGTATACATTTCTCTAAACAGTTCTTGAGTATCGTTGATTTCATATATTTCTAAGAGATTTTAACTGAATATCCTTCAAAATTAAGTGCACTTGCTGATTAATTGATGGCATTATATGTAATTACCGTAGTTATATCCTTCCGTTATTGCTGAGTTGCATCTTCTCAAAATGCGCTGAAATTTAAGTGGCACCTATTGTACTTAAAATCAAGTGAAAATGAATTTGAAAAATGGCGTTTCCAAAGAAAAATGACAAAATTGAAGCAATTTACTGATAATCAGCGAAATTGTATCCTACAGCTTATGCTGAAACAAAGCAATGTTAGGAATAAGTTGAGTCGTGGGAAATAATACCCGAAATGTATACCATAATTTGGGACAGAGGGTGTAGTATTTATGTGATAGTTTGTTAGGTGCATATTAATTTTTTTTTAAAGGGGTAATTGGAATGTTTTAAAAAAAATGAAACAAAATTGTCAAATTATTTTTTTATTTAAAAATTATTAAATATAACATTTATTTTAACTATGTGCAGTCATAAACAATATTTGGGACAAGTTTAAAAATGAATTTTTATGTGCAAAACCACAAAAATGAATCTAAATGATTGCAAAATGTTATATAAAACGTGGAAAAATATGTGTCTTGGAGATGAAAACTCCATAGGCACAACTCATCCCAATTTGGCTGGGGTGGGTTGCAAATTAACCGTTTTGGTGCAATTATTCCTTTGTTGCACCAAAATGTACTCATTGCGCATACAGTATCTGCTGTGCAGATCCAAAGTGTGCTGGGCTCAAATTTAGGGTTTTGGCACACTCTTGAATTCACATACAACCAAACAACACACTTTGTCCCACTGTAAGTACTGACCGTGTTAACGTTTAGGTGATTTGGGACATTTCCTGCTATCTTTGCTATGCTTGCAAAGCCAGCGTTTTCGTGTGTATCCGCCATAGTTGATACACGCATTTCCACTGTTATTCAGTGATCTCTGCTAACAAGCAGTGCTCTCACTCGTTGACGCCATCGAGGACGACCGTAAGCGTCTCCGGAGTCAGCCATCGCCACCCGAGTGAGTTTTTGGCAGGAAACAACGTTTTCGCCATTTTCAAGTACAACAACCATTGTACGCATTTCATTATTCATCTCTTTGTTTCTAGTCATTTTTAGTATAGCTTGTTAATTATTGTATCTTAACGGAATAAAACATTAACTGTGATATTATACTTACCTTGTATTCATTTTATCCCTAGACATTATTAACCATTTTATTTCAGAGACTAAGTCTGTTTACAGCATCTCAACAGTGTTTATACCCAGATCACTGCAATTTACACAATTTGTTGGAGATTTATGGATCACAATGTTTGAAGGCGACACTAGTAGCGTGCATGACGCTGTGTCCTAAATATTAGCACCACAAATACTTAATCCTTATTGTATATTTAAGCTGTATTTGTGAGCGGGCCTTGAGATTTCGACTTCCTAGAGGCCTCCACAGGGTTTAATTCGGCTTTGACCTACATCAAGGTCAATTAAAATCCAGTTGACATGAATTCTCCTGAGTGGCCCGACAATTAAACAGTCTGACACTCAAAACGATTACACATGATCTTTATTTCATTTGATTTCTATTGGGCCACAGATAAAAATTTACTCTTTATTTTCGGATGCCAATTCCAACACTTGATGGTAACAATCGGACATTGTCTGTCCCATTTTAGATTTAAATGATTGTAAAATCACATGATCTAAAATGAAATAAGAAGCAAGTGAGGACACTAACAGACCATACACAATACATTTACCTATAGCATTTGAAACCCATCCTGGTTGATAAATTACACGTGCTGCTTGAACGACTTTGTCTTCACTTTCGGTACAAAGATTAAACACTTTTCCTAAAAGATTATTGGTAAGAAATGTGATGAACAAGTTGTCCTTGCTGCTTATTTTTGCAAACTCTTTCTAAATATGGTAAAAGTTAAAAATAGTTTTTAAACAGAAATAAAAAGCGATTTAACTTTAACATACTGATTTGAATACTTGTCCACATTTAGGTGCAGGTGAAAAGTCATAATCTTTTGCGTCGCAAAGGGCGGGCTGAAAAATTGGATGAAGTTATGAATGGGTATAAATAATTTTGTCGTTAGCAATAGTTACTTGTGTTTTTATTAAGGCGGTTAAACAGCTACAGCAATACTTGCTGAACTATAAAGATTAAGATAATTTTATTTACATACATTCGAGCATCGTTATATATAACGAATTGCAAGGGACTCGTAAAATTTGTTTGTTATAACGAAAGTTCGATTTTTCAAAAATTTTATGACGCAGAAGTCTATGCATCTAATTCAATAATTAATATTTTTTGATTTATTTAAGTTTAATGTGTTAATTTTAAGATTAATATTATAAAGTGTGATATTAGAACCGGATTGTAAAGTAATAATGAAAGGAACACTCATATTGAATCATAATGAATCATGAACAATGAACAATGACTAATGAACGATAACGGTCAGCTGACAAGTGACGGAAAACTGTCACTGCAGAGGACAGTTGTGCTCTGAATGTACTTTGCCATTGTCTTGAGGGAATGTCTTCTCTATGACTTTGCACATTGCTTTGGCAGACTTATCCTTGATATCACATGTCTTTGAAAAACAGAATAGGAATAAATTATTTAATAGAAAGTGGTAGTTATAAGGTCAACTTACCTGCTCATCAGTTGCAGTTGGTGTGCAGACAACAGTCAAGATGAGAATGAAATGAAAATTAAAGTTGAACATTCTTCTATGTGCTAATGACTAAGAAATACTTGCTGCAAGTTTAGTAGTATCCCACCACTACAGTAATGTGTTTGCATATGAATTGCATTAGGTGGTAAATATAGGATGAATTAATGTCATAAATAAATGAAAATGATAAAGCACTTGCACACATGTTCAATTCAAGGTTGTAAAGTGAATGCACTTATATCCTTTGTATTTTTTTAGCGAAGTACTGAACAAACACAACTGTAGAGATGTTGTATTTAGAGAATAGTGCACTAAAATTATTTTTTGCAAACTGATGTAAAATTTTATGTAAAGTTTTATGCAAAATTTTTTTTCTTTCTTTTTGTCTGTTTAATAGTTCATTTTTGAAAAATTTAATGCACCGGTTGATGAAAGGAAGATCGTCTTGCTTAAAAATGGGTCGGGATGCTAAAAAGTTTGGGAACCCCTATCTTAGGGCTTCCCTGCTACAATTTATGATGATTTATGCAAGAATCCCTTTTTTAAGAATTCCTTTGGGATTCAAATTGGTATAATTACTGTAGGTCACCAGCAAATGATACATCGAACCTTTTGCTACAAACTACCATTGGTCATACGTTGTGGTGACCCAGATGGATAGATGTCCCCCCGAGCGGACGTTTCTCCTCTGAGTCACTGAAGTAAGCGGGTCGTTCCCCTCGTGTTGGCTCCGTGTATTATAAGGTGTAAAGCCACTTGAATAAACCTTTTGTTCATTTATACAGGGTGGACAAAAAGTATGGTTCACAGTAAATAATTCCCAAACTGTTCTAGATGTTGATTCAGCAAAATTATTGTAAGGGTAGAATGTCGAGGGAAATCCAATTATGATATCCAATTTGACCTCCGAGGTCATCCTCAAGGTCATCCATATTGTAACTCGAGAACCGTGACAGATAGAGCAAAAAGGTGAATTAGAAAGTTGTAGAGCATCATCCAATTAGTCTAGAACCGTTCTGAAAAAAATTATTGCTTACTGAAAAGTTTTGAGAAAAAAGGTCTGAAAAATTAGTCTACTCAGCATTGTAACCTAAAACTATCATGTTGGAATGTATTTCCAAAATAATTTATTTCTTTTTGTTTGTGTTTCCTCTCTTCCACTTACAAGTATGACCGAATAAAGTGTCCTAATTGAGGATTAGCTTGGTTGCCTCAATAGTTTTAGGTTACAAAGCTGAGTTACAATGCTGAGTAGACTAATGTTTCAGACCTTTTTTCTCAAAACTTTTCAGTAAGAAATAATTTTTTTCAGAACGGTTCTTGACTAATTGGATGATGCTCTACAACTTTCTGATTCACCTTTTTGCTCTATCTGTCACGGTTCTCGAGTTACAAGATGGATGACCTTGAATATGACCTCTGAGATCAAGTTCGATGTCATAATTGGATTTCCCCCAAAAAATTACCCTTACAATCATTTTGCTAAATCAACAACTAAAACAGTTTGGGAATTATTTACTGTGAACCATACTTTTTGTCCACCCTGTATACATTGAGAATTTATTTGGGTATTAATTAATTGATCACATGTAAAGTAAACCACGTTAGCAGGACTTAAATAGTATTTAAACCTATACGAAGTAGGATGCGACAACGTATACTCAGTTGTTAAATGGCAACCAGTCAAAACGATTCCAATTACTCGTAAATCTTTATTTCATTTGATTTCCATTGGGCCACAGCATTTTAATCAACCAAAAATTTTCTTTTTATCATTCGATACTAATTCTAACACTTGCTGGTAACAATCATATATTATCTGTCCCATTTTAGGTTTAAATGATTGTGCAATCATGTGGTCTAAAATGAAATAAAAAGCAAGTGAGCAGGACACTAACGGTACAGAATAAATATTGCAATTCACCTAAAACGTGAGAAACCCTTCCTGATTGATAAATTATACGTGTTGTTTCGACTACGTTGTCCACGCTTTCGGTACAAAGATTAGATTTTTTAAAAAGGTCGTTGGTAAGATATGCGATTAACAAGTTGTCCTTGCTGCTTAGTTCTGCAAACTCTTTCTAGATATAGTAAAAGTTGAAAATAGTTTCTAAACAGAAATTGATAGAAAAAAAAGCGGTTTAACTTTAACATACTGATTTGAATACTTGTCCACATTTAGGTGCAGGTGAAAAGTCATAATCTTTTGCATCGCAAAGAGCTGGCTGGAAGATTAGAAATAAAATTATACGAAAGGTTCAAATAATTTTGTCGTTACTAATAATTACTTGTGTTTTTATTAAGGCGGTTATACAGCTGCAGCAATGCCTGCTGAACTAAAAAGATTAAGATTATTTTATACAGTCAAGCCTTGTTATAACGAATTGCAAGGGACCCGAGAAATCAGTTCCTTGTAATAACGAAAGTTCGTATGTCCAACCAAGCCAATTTTAAGTATTCGTTACAACAAAATATTTGTGTATCGCGATTCGTTATAATGAGGTTCGACTGTATTTTATACGAATCCATATACTTTTAATTCACTACAAGGTTGACCTTTCTCCCATTGGCCGAATCTCATTACTCCTAACCATAGACTGTACTACCACCAGGAAAAGTAGTTTTGTTTGTTTTTTTCATTTTTGTGATTATTATAATGATTAAAATGATATAATTTTAATTGTATGTTTTTTCTATTTATAAAATACAGTTTTATGCTGTTTTTATTTCAACATACATGTTTGTTCAGTTTATTTGTTGCTTTGCCAGGAAAGCAAACAGTTTCCTAGCAATAGGTAATCGATTACAATGTCCGTACATCGATTGCAATTCTAGTGTTTCGGTCTATTTTTTGTATCACTACACAAGTGAAATGGCTCGGCCAATGGGAGAAAGGCCAACCTTGTAGTGAGTTAAAGTACAGACGGATATTCTGTCTATGGTCTATATCTATGTCTGTGCTAAGTGTCACAATCACAAATACAACGGTTTCCTTTAAAGGATTCTTATAAATTTTTTAGTTTTTTTTTTGAAAAATTTTGATTAATTTGTTGGAAAATGTCAAATTTTAAACATTTATATTTTTTTCTATTCGGGGTCTCGGGTGCATCCGACGAGCCACAATTTTATGTAATTTCGTGTTCTAAATGTACTTTGCCATCGTCTTGAGGGAATGTCTTCTCTATGACTTTGCACAGTGCTTTGGCTGTCTTATCCTTAACATCACACGTCTTGGAAAAACAAAATAGGAATAAACTATTTAACACGATGCGCTAGATATAAAGTCAACTTACTTGTGTGTCGTGTGCAGTGGTTACACAAACAACAGTCAAGATGATAATGAAATAACAATTACAGTTGAACATTCTTTGATATGGAAAAAAGCAAACAAAGAAATACTTGCTGTCCTTCCACTACGGTACACCTAAGATGTGTAAATATGCATATTGGGCAATGAATGTAGGGATTAATCTTGTAATAACATACTGTAGCACCTGCACACGTGCATACTTCAAGGTTGAAGTACGAACAATGCTAGAAATAGACCCGTGGCTTAAATTTGAAATTGTTGAGAAAAAAGGAATGTGATTGATTATTGACAGATGTTTTGTCCTTTTATTTTACAGCCAAGTTTCTGAACAAAGATAAGTGCAGATTGACGCCAGATAAGCCGTAGTTATTTCGTGCAAGTGCAGTCGAACTAGAAGCAACCTCTTGGCGCTTCCTTGCTGAACACACCATCGGCACATTATAATATTTTAGGGGTTTACACAGGTAAAAACAAGAATATGGGTCAAACTGGACATCTGGACGAGCGTCATCCAATCTCAATCGAAAAGAGCCTCTCGAATGTTGGCTTTTCTGTTCGTTCCTACACTCTCTTCTAACCTAAATCTTGCTTCTTTTTGTTGGAATATATGTTATTCATCCACAGCATGATACATTTTGTATGGACCACCCACTGGTCACTCCCTTTTCCCCTTCACCCTATGCTTCCTGTTCAACTTTAATAAACGCTAGTCGCAGCATACGTTGCTCTGTGACCTAAAACAAATATATCTACTTGAATCTACCTCATCCACCATCACTTTTCACAGTTGTAATGCCGGAATTAGAACTGCCAAGATAATGCACCGAAAAAGTCTGATGTCTTGTAGACATTCATTCCCATGTCTCAGGATCTGCCACCCAAAAGTCAAAAAAATTCTAATTACAATTAGATCTTTATTTCATTTGACTCCTGTCAGGCCACAAGAGCCTATAGAGCAGTTTAATCAAACAAAATTTTTCTCTTTAGCCACCAATTCTAACCCTTGCTGGTAACAATCGGAAAATAATTGGACCATTTTAGGTTTAAATGATTTTCCAATCATGGTGTCTAAAATGAAAGAAACACCAAGTGGGGACTTAATAATAATAATAATAATAATAACGTAATTACCTAAAGCATTCGAAACCCATCCTGGCTGATAAATTGCAAGTGCTGCTTCAACAACTTTGTCGTCGCTTTCAGTACAGAGTTTAAACTCCTTCATAAAAACAACATCGACGAGAAAATCAATGATCAAGTTGTCCTTACTGCATTCTTCTATACAAGGTGGAACAAAAGTCTGTTCCCCTCAAATATTTCCTCAGGAATTGCATCTAGGCCAACTTTGATGAAGCAATCGTATAGGAAGTTGGGTAAGAGCAATCCAATGATGTCATCAAATTTGACCTTGACGGCCATTTTCAAGGATATTCACTTGCTAACTTCTAAACCAATCAGGTTAGAGCAAAAAAGTCAATTACAAAGTTGTAGAGCACCATCAAATTAGTACTATCCAACTTATCTTAGTCATCTTAAGTTAAATGTTTTCCTTTTAAGAAGGAGACAAATCAGCTGAAATAAAGCCAGCCATTGTGACAAAACTTAAATTTCTATCACAAAAATACTGAATTACTTAAATAAATGTATTCAAATGTGCATCATTATGCAAGTAAACAAGAAAAACCACTGCCTTTTTTTAATGCCTCAATAATTATTTTATCACAAGATTAACCCTTGGCTATACGGATTTATGAACAAGCTTTTTCTTGAATAGAAAAATTTTTTTTCCTATGAATTTTTTTTGCTGAAAATTTGTGACTTTGTTGATCTGATAATAAAGTAAATCTCGGGTGAAATTTGTAATGATTCATCATTTATTTAATTAAATATTCAACTTGGAAATTTTCTGCCCCTTAAAACTCCAGCATAACTTTTAAGCTGGCTTTGCTGTATTTGTAAACAGCGCTTCAGTGAATAGCTTTTCGCATTTACCAGTAGTGATTAAAACCACCTCCAGATGGCTCAAATCTATTTATTTTTATTGTTTAGGCATTACGTTCTCAATAAAATTAGTTCCGAACTAAAAACAAACTACATGGCGCTTTAACCAATCGACTTAAAAATTGTCCATAAATCCGTAATGGCTAAACCAGAACGGCACATTTTATCCTTATGCCTCTGAGGGTTAAAAAATTTCACTTTGCTGATTATTTTTCTGATTTGTCTCCTTTTTAAAAAGAAAACATTTAACTTAAGATGACTAAGATAAGTTGGATAGTACTAATTTGATGGTGCTCTACAACTTTGTAATTGACTTTTTTGCTCTAACCTGATTGGTTTAGAAGTTAGCAAGTGAATAACCTTGAAAATGGCCTTCAAGGTCAAATTTGATGACATCATTGGATTGCTCTCACCAAACTTCCTATACGATCGCTTCATTAAAGTTGGCCTAGGTGCAATTGCTGAGGAAATATTTGAGGGGAACAGACTTTTGTTCCACCCTGTATATTCTTTCTAAACATGACAAAGGCAAAATAGTTTTTAAGCAGAAATTATGTGATAAAATGTGGTTTAACTTGGAATTGACTCCTAGACCAGTGCTTCTCAAAGACTGGCCCGTGAGCAAGAGGCTGATGGTCTGCAAATAAGTCGGGTGTGTAATTGAGGAAATATAAACTTGAAAAACCCCATTTAATCTATCTGAACTGCATAAAAATTACTCCGTATAAAATTTGCTAAGATATGAAGCAAATTATTAATTATAGGAATAACAAATAAATGATGTTGTTTATGGCTTGTCCAATATCTTTTACCTAAATACAGTACTTTAAAGAAAGATTTTGGCCGGGGGTGCCCCTATTACTGTTTTCCGGTCCCTGGCATAACCAGTCCAATTTTTACTGACGGCATGTGTTTTTTTAGTCCATTCCTCGCAGTTAGTGAAGGAGGCAGCTGAGTGGTGTGGGGAGTAGAGAGAAGAGCATTGCGTCTCAACCGAGGCAGGTGTAAGAAAGGTTTTGAGAGACGTCATGCTCTATGCTGACTCTGCTCTCCTTCCCATTCACCACTGTGATGCTCAGTATTATGACGATGGGTCCACTACAGCCTCCATGAGTGGTTGCATGGGCCGAACAGGTGAGTACAACAGAATGGTTATGTTTCATCGACCTCGTCGTACGTGGGGTTGGTTGCCGGTGTGGCTTGCCTTCGCGGCACTCCAACACGCGGATAGACGGGAGTCTCCAACCCCTATACAAACGGATTAAATGCTAACAACAATCTGGAGTCTCTAGTCTTATTTACGTGAGTATGCGTCCCAAACCATGGTAACCAGTCTCCAGGCAGCCATGGCAAAGACCATACAAGTCCACTTTTTATGAGGAGTGACCAAAAATAACTTGTTCAACTTTTACTTACTGATGCAAATAGTTCTCTACAATTTTGTCCTTATTGTATTACCCCGCTTTAGAGGGGTTTGCGTTGTAATTTTAATAAGTTTTTCAAATTGTCCAGAATCTTTGTGGACAACCTGTATTATCCGGCACCCTGGCCGGACTCACATTTTTAGGGCCTGCCCTCCAAAGTCGGGTAATATGCTACTAATAATTACTTGTGTTTTTATGAAGGCAGTTAAACAGTTGCAGCAATGCTTGCTGAACTATAGAAATTCAGATTAGCCACTGTATTTTATGCAATTTTGTGTTTTTAACGTACTAGACCATTGTCATGAGGGAACATCTTCTCTACGACTTTGCATAGTGCTTTGGCAGCCCCATCCTTAACATCACACATCTTTGAAAAACAAAATAGAAATGTATTACTCCGTATTTAATAGGATATGGTAGTTGTAAGGTCAGTTATCTCTTCATCAAGTGCAGTGGCTGTAAAAATAACAGTCAAGATTTGGATAAAGTTAAAGTTTAACATTCTGGTGTACAAAGAAATGCTTGCTCAAATGTAGTGTCCATCCTTTACAATGTATTGTTTGGGACAAAACACATTTATTGTTTGGGGCAAAACACATTTATTGTTTGGGGCAAAACACATGTGGCTTAATGTGGTAAATAGTAATTTGAAAATAATATGCTGCAACACCTGCACATGTGTGCAGTTCAAGGTTGTAGTGTGAACACTGAGCAATTGATCTTTGGTCTAGATTTAAAATTTGTGAGGAACACTATGTGATTGTGCAACGAACTGAACTTGGCCATCTTGTTATTTTATATTTGCTATTTGTTAACTAATATTCGATTGTTGAAACTTTATTGCATACTCTTGTTTAGAGTAGTAAATAAGCCTATTTAGTATTCGAGCATAACAACTGTTGTCATGGCAATTTATGCTTTTATGAGAATTCCTATCAATTTACTGTTATTTTTACCTTGTTGTTTCTCTATTTTCATGTAATTATTACTGTTTTTGGCTCTTAGACAATTAGTTTATTTTCAGCGAGCAAAGTCGGATAGAATGCCAACTTCAATTTAAAAGCATGAACATTACACAACATAAGGATATAGTTTAGATGGATTATTATATTATTTTATTAACACTCACTAATAGTCTTTGTTTACAAATGTTTTTTAAGAAAATCAAATTATGTTGCATTTGATATTCGATGGTTTTTCAACCTTGTAAACGTGACGTGTAGTTATACCCATCGTATCGGCATTCAAACAGTCCGGAACAACTTTCAAAAACTTCTGCAGTGTAAAAGTGTATACAGGTTAATGGTAGGAAAGATTTAATCCAAGTCTTACTTTATATGTTTCTCTTTGAAAATATTCATCGGGTCCATAATGATTCGAGTTGAATTGACCGAAACCCAATATTGTAAATGCTATCAACCTTTTCTTATGGTACAGTGGAAAGAAAGGTTGGAAATTATCACAATTCATCTTTTTACTGATTTCATAGAAGTAATGAGTTCCTATGGTGAGAATTTAAATTAACTACTTGAGTTGACTTAGCTGGAAGAGATGAAATATATCACGCGCAAATAATATATTTCGACCATTAAAAAAGATGTGTCGGAAGTGCGTTAGATGCAATTTTTCCATTCCAGTTGTGTTTTAGTGCTCAAATTGAATCCCAAGCTCAAAACATTATGAAATTCCATATTGGGAATGCCCAATTAGTACAGAAATTATTTTAACTGTTATTTAATGCGCGTACATTCAATTTGGCCGTGACGCTGCAATTACATTTTGCTGTTACTCAATTTAACTGTAGGTCTGGATGCTCCACAAAATTTAGTTATGTGTTTGCCTTAATCTGGGTCTGAAGGCATTACGCACCTGATTCTGGGGTACATCTTCCCTTCACCCAACGTTTTTTGTCTAATTTTGATTCGTACAGAGGAAGCAAAACCTTCTCGGTGCCATTCATGTAGTATAATTGATCGACTGGTTTGTGGTTTTTATTACAAATTTCATCTTTTATAAAATATAATGAAGAATTCATAAGTTGTTCGTAATCATTTTCAATTAAATGTTTGCGGTCAAAACTTACCTGGATCATAGAAGAAAACTTTTAAGGTGTATAAAGTCTCCGCAGCATTATCTGCCGGATGCACTGCTGTATACATGTGTTGTTGTTTGAACCAAGCTTTTTGTTGGTCACTTTTCATTTGACTTAGTGGAAACTACAAATCAAATAAAATAACTTTCTACAAAATATCACTATTGTGGCAAGAATGCAATCAACCAATTTAAAAAGTAACTGTTTCCTGGAAACAGTTGGACAGGAAACAAAAAATAAACAGTCAGCCATATTGCCAGTTAGAGACATGTGGTGACCAGCATCACTGCCACATGCCGCCCAATGGCCCTAAGGCCATCCCTCCTGGCGGAGTGATATAACCCAGCATAGTGAAGGAGGAAGCTGAGTGGTGTAGAGAGAGCGAGAACGAGAGAAGAGCGCTGGGTCTCAACCAAGACAGAAGTGTGTGACGTAAGGTCCTGATGCCAGCAAGGACAGTTGTGCTCTGTTATGACTCTGCTCTTCTTCCCATTCACCACTGCGACGCTCAGTAGTGTGAAGATGGATCCACTACAGCCTTCATGAGCGGTTGCATGGGCCATACAGGTGAGTACGACAGAATGGTATGTTTAACTGGCTACGTCATCCATCAGGTTCCCACCCTGTGTATGACGGGTTGGTTGCCGGTGTGGCGTGCCTTTGTGGCACTGCCAACAACGGATTAAAGGCCAACAACCGAATAATTTGGAGTTCCTTGTCTTATTTACGTGAGTATGTGTCCCACCCCATAGTAACCAGTTTCCAGGCTGCCATCGTGAAGACCACACCAGTCACAACCAAGTAAGGCTTGCTTTGGTTGTCTGTAGGTTCAGCAAAGGCCAATAAGAGAAACCAGAATTTTGAGTGTCAACATTAACTTCAATCTTTGAATAGACGGTATAATACAAAAGATATCAGCTCATGTTGGCAATACAGCCGTTTTAGGTATTGGGACTTTTTCTGCAGTAGTTTGTCCTTTGGCCAATGAGAATGAAAATTTAGTACAAAGTTACATACTTACTCCAGATTCAAATCCAAATAGATGTCCATTTTTACCAAAAAGAAGAACAGCGGCCGGGTCATTCTCAATGCTGTATCTGTAGCCCAAAGTATTCTCCGCACAATTTTGATCACTTTTACCAATTAGCTTCCATGCACCTTCTTCGGCTTCTTTTCTGGTTGATGGCAGTTTCTTAAATGCTGATTTGTCATTTTTGTCCTTATTGGCAGTGACTAAAATATTATTTATTTTAAAATTAACAAGTAAATATATAAAATACTACGTTTTTTGAAAAAAGGCTTTTAAATTGCTTCTTAAATCGTCACCAGAATGCGTTACAATCGCCACTGCCGTCTCCGCGCTGAAAATCGCAAATAAATAAACTTTTTAACATTATAATGTTAAAATTAAATATATGAGCTGATAGGGAATTTAATTTTAAACAGGTTTATCCTGGTTTCAGAATTTATTAACCACTTTGTAATAAAAAAAAAGCGGATTTAGGATTGACCCTGCCACTTAGGCATCCATTTTAGTTTGTGGCGGCGCTACTGGGCACAGGAAATTGAAACAAACAAGCAGTCATGTCTAGTTAAATTAAAGAATAATGTGAATAGTGTGCAATACCTTTAAATGTCTTCCAGTTGGCTTCGTACAAATTTAAGGAGTCACCTCCATTGGTGGAAATTACAAGCGCTGTAAGAATCATAAACGCAGTTTTACAGTTCATGTTGAAAAACCTGTACGAAATGCTTGAAATTCTGGTACGTTCTGATTGTCTATCTTTTATTTATGTAATGAACGAGTAAGGTCGAGGAAATAAAGCAATATTAATCATTGTTATAAGTTGTAGTGTAGTTTGTCTCAATTTGATGATGGCAAAAATATTAAAATATTTTTTGACTCTTTTATGACATCAGAATGCAGAAAAAATGCACAATTGTAGTAATTAATGTCTGCAACTGTAAATTTACATATTTCCACATATTTTCTCTAATTTTCTCAACATTTCTCACATTTTCCTTAAAATTCCTAAAAAAAAATTTAAAAACCTTCTTCAAAAAGGTGCACTCATAATAGTTTCTAAATATTTCCTTGTAAAATAGTTTTTAAATATTTCCTTGTAAAATAGTTTTTAAATATTTCCTTGATGAATGGTTGTCAAATATTTCCTTTAAAAATATTTTCAATATTTCCTATGACTCACATCTAATTATACGCGGTAACTTTCCTCAAAACTTTACTTTTTTGATTCTTTTTATTGTTTTCAAACATTTTGTTCACTTTAAAGTACACAATATAATTGTACCAATTAAAAATTAGTAATAATATTTCAAAAAAATCATTTATTTCACTTTATGCAATTATTTTCAGTCATTTAACTAATTTGAATGCACACTGGTTTGGAAGCTAAGTTTTACCATATTTCTTAATTTAAATAAAACTGAGATGACCAGCAATGGTCTAAAGCACTTAGAGATTTAATGGATTGCGTATACCATATACAGAAAACATACATGGGGGTTGGCCATATCTTATGCTGGGCACACACATACCGCAATTTCGCATCGCGTCGCGATCGCGTTACCATTGCGCATGCGCAGGTGACGTCATTTCCTTTGCGCCGGTTCGAAATCTACTTTGCGAAATAGTACTTGTCCCAAGTACTATTTCGCCCGCGATTCGTGTCGCAGCCAATCCCGTGAGCTGTGTGAAATGACGTCATTTCATCAACATTTTTGGTTGCAGTGTGAATGCTGTGGAATGACGTCATAAGTTTGAATTCGCAGAGCTGAAATAGCTACATGTGTGTAGCATTGCGCGCGATTCACAGGGCGATTTCGCTGGCAAAATCGCGACGCGACGTGAAATCGCGGTATGTGTGCGCCCAGCATTACTCTTCTATGTTAGATGAAATCACACAATTGCAGTTTTTCGGTGATTTTTCCTGCTTCAAACAAAAACATGGATACATTAGCTTGAATATAAAAATGGCGAGTATAGGAAAACAACAACACAGCGCCAACAGGTGGAGAAAATCAAAAACACATGTTAAATTTAACATCTCACTCACATTCTATAGCACACTGAATTCATTTGATACAATATATTATAACCCAATTTTTATTTTTGTATGTAAAAAGTATAATATTTTTACTTAAAAATGCATATTTTTGCTTTGAAATACATATTTTTGCTTAGAAATGCATACTTTTGCTTAAGAATGCATACTTTTGCTTAAAAATGCATATTTGAAGAGTCAAACATGCAATGGAAACTTTTATATATTCATTCACTCATCTTCATTTTTAATAAACAACATTTGTTACATAGCAACTGAGTTACATTGTTAATTTGTAAGATATTGTTCCAACAATATTTTTGCTTTAAAATGCACACTTTGCTTACTTTAACATTAAAAATAAAAAATTTCGCCCAAATAAAATTATTTCACCGCAAAATAAAATTATTTCGCCAAAAAATGAAATTATTTCGCCGAAAAATGAGATTTTCAATCCGAAAAATGAGATTTTCAATCCGAAAAATGAGATTTTTAACCCGAAAAACGAGATTTTCAACCCAAAAAATGAGATTTTCAACCCAAAAAATGAAAAAAAAACATAAATTTTTCCCCCAATACTTTTCTAACCAAAAAAAAAAGAAAAGATTTTTCTAGAATTTTTAATTTCTCCATCTCTCAACTGTCCACTAGTTTCATTTCCCCACCTCAAACCAAACAAGCACTTACAAAATCATCAACTAACACCATCTCTCCCGCATCATTCTCTCGCTTCCCGCTAACTTTATATTCAATCTCCATCCTTGACTTTGGCGTTAAATAAATCAGCAATCTCGCCCCCTTGTCCAAAGGTGAAGAAAATCTCCTTCTGCCACAAGCCTTATTTCCCCGCATAATCTTATCTCCATCATTACAACCCACACAAGAAAATCCCGCGCGAAAGCGCCATCTGACGCCAAAATCGGCCAAGTTGATCGATGGCGCGAAGGTGGAAGGCGACGCTGCCACTCAACTGCCACGTGCACCTGTTCTTGACCCATTATAAACTGAATCATAGAGTCGTTGTGGTCAGACATAATTTCATGACATTCGCAGCAGCCAAGAAATGGCTGAGGGTGACCTGAACCTAACACGAGACACGTGTTAATTCATTCAGTCGGCGCCGGAAGAAAAAAAAGAAGCGAAGGAAAAAGTGATTAATCAGTCATAGCGGGCCGAGTTGAGTGGCAATTTCTTTGCCAATCATTCCAACTTACAACTCCATTAACCCAACATTGAGTCACAATCAGTGGCGACATCTATCAACTCCCAAAAGGACTGTAACGAGGCTAACAGCGCACCATCTGGCACCTGGCCAAGCTCAACATCTCCACACACTTGACATCTTCTCGTAAACAAACGTTTTCTCTTTTTTTCTTCTTTTTTTTCGTTTGCGGGAATTTGTCAAGTGGTAAAAATGTCGGCAAATAAAGTTCAAAACATTCCTTCAATGCCAAACACACTTCAGAGTGTATTTTGCATGTTTGGTCAATCAATCGATTGATTATTTGTCTTTTGTTATTGTTACAAAGTCAGATATTTATTACTTCCATTAGGAAGGTAACCGGTCAGTCTCTATGGTGATGTGGGACAATATATTAATGGATTGTTGTCGTCGTAAGGGTTTAGTATTACGACGGAACTGAATACACTAGACTACGTACTGAGGGATTGTGGGTAAGAAACGTATGCTTAGAGGTAGTGTCAACACGGTATTCTTTTTCACTTCCTGTCAATATTATGGCTGTCTGAAATCGGCGTTCAGTCAAAACTCTTTATAACGAATCACGATACAACGAATTATCGGTATAACGAATACCTAAAATTTGCCAGTTTGGTTGGCTGGCCATAGAACACTATGTTAAACAATTTTGATATAACGAAGTTGGAGAGCATTCATGACGTCACTTCATCGCAACAATACCTCCTCTTGCCATTTGCAGTGCGCAGTCCAGTAGGATTTAGGTCTGTGGTATTACCAAATGTAAATACTCGTCTCGGGACATCCATTGGACATCTACAGACGTTAATCCCGGAAATATTTTGCAATCCACTGGATGTCCTGGATGCTTTAGCAGCAAGAAATGCTTTCAATGACGCAATTGACACCAGAGAAGAGCATTGGCGTAAAATTTCTACCCGTTACCCGTCCCCTCTTAAAAGTTATTACCCATACCCTACCCTACCTGTACCCGTACACACCCTACCCTACCCGTACCCATACCTGATCGCAATCACGCCAAGTGTTTTAACTGTTTTTGCTTTTGCGAATGAATTCGATTGATTCGGTTCGTTTCGTGTACGACTTCGACTGTTAGAGTTACGTTGTTTGTGTTGTCGCATGGTTTGTGGTGTTGTTGTGATAATTCGCAACGTGGTGCTATTTTTATAGTTCAAAGTCTGTATTTACGATGTTAGCACCACGTTGCGAACGTACAAAATACGTACCCGACGCGTAACCATTAGTCGCGGGAGATCTGTAACCGTTACCTGCCCGTACCCGTAGGGTACAGGCGGGTACGGTCACGGGTATGGGTACCCAATGCTCATCTCTGATTGCCACTGTCGTAGAAAGGAGTCCAAATAATTAACAAAGTTGTCACAAATTACTACATGAATTTCTGTGTATTTCAAGGAGCAATTTCTGGATGACTTTTCATGGCAATGATTTGGTTTTAGACTGCCTCCTTAATCTCAGACAGGATGTGCATCCTGTTGAGACATAGGGGCTCGACAGGATATGCATCCTGTTGAGACATAGGGGCTTGAGGCCGGTTGCCTTAGCAACGACCTAATTGCTCGTGAGAACCAATTCTTTAGGACAAAATAAGAAATAAATGACAGAAATAATTCTGATAAAATAAAAATATATATTTCAAATAAATTTTTTTATTTTTAATTTTACCCTGGTGATACCGGTCGCCACAATGTGCTTACCGTACCGGCATTATAAAAGAAATGTCAACACCGGTGTCATCCGGAAAACAAATCTCCATGTTTATTTAGCAGTTTAAAAATTAATGGATAATATAATTGAATAGAGATAGAGTAAAAGGTAAGCTATAATACATTTAGTTGCTGAATGATTAAATGAAGTGTGCATAAACACAGTGGCATTATACAAGTCAAACAAAATTAAATATTTATAGTGTACATGCATGAGTAACTTAATAACCAGTAATAATGCCAATAAATTGTTGATGGAACACATCAGTTATATGGTTTTGGTTTTAATAATAATTGTTCTGTGTCAGTGGTTTTTGTTGTGTGGTTAATATCAAGAAATTAAAGTGAGATAGTTCTGTTTGTATTCACATGAATTTGTTATGCGGTGTAAAAAGCCGAAGAACACAACCTCAAATGACCATATGCTTGTTTGTCAAGAATGTCTGGAATTTAAGTGGTTTTTCTGTGTTTTAAAAAGTGATCAATAAAAAAAATCAAAGGCAATATAAATTTGGGCCAAAAGTGGTTCAGAGTTTGATATCAATTTTCCTCAAGCATTATACAATAAATCAATTTTATGGAATTTGGTCAGCGTTTCAAGAGTTCTGAGGGATTTGAGAATCAATATCTTTTTTATCATTGCGATGAATAGATATTGTTTTATTTCTAGTTTAAAATACCACGAACTATAAGCTTACGCTTCTTACCCACAATCCCTCAGTTCGCAGTCTTACGTCGTATTATTTGTGTGTTAAATTTTGGTATTTGAATTGTGTTAATTGTTTTTGTCAAGTTTAAAGTACACATGACTTGATTTCGTGCACGGACTCTGAATGTTGAGTCTGTTTTTGTTTTTTGTTTTTGCAGTTTACAGAATATAAAAGACAACACACACGGAAATCAACTATTAATTTCAAAAACACCATTGACCTTTGATGGAGGGTATGTAATTTTATATCTCTAAGCGTCGCCATGACAGTCACACCACCCACGACATTTCAAAGGCCTAAAATTATTTCGTAGTGTAGCTAGGACATAGGACGGATCCCAGAAAGTTGTCTGGACTTTTACCACAGACTGACCCCTTGCAGAATCCTCTGTTCCTATTGGCTATAATAACTTCGATGTTGGTTAGGCCGCCGGGAAACTCTCGGTATCCCACCGGGCCAGTCCAGCACTGGGAGCTGCTGAGGATCACTGAATAATGTGCCGTTGCCAGTGCCAACTGGTGTCAGTTGGTCATAGCACATAGCATGATTAACATTGAAACCTGCAGCTTCTTTGGTTAATTTTCTGCTGATTTTCAGCTAATTTGCTAGATTGTCTGCTGATTTGCTAGATTTTCTGCTGATTTTGCTAGATTTGCATCCGATTTACTAAATTTGCATCCGATTTACTAGATTTTCATCTAATTTACTAGATTTTCTAATAATTTACTAGATTTTCATCTAATTTACTAGATTTTTATCTAATTCACTGGATTTTTATCTAATTTACTAGATTTTCATCTAATTTTCTAGATTTTCACATGATTTTTCTCTGATTTATTAGATTTTCATTTGATTTACGAGATTTTCATCTGATTTACGAGATTTTCATCTGATTTACGAGGTTTTTATCTGAGATACGTGATTTTCATCTGATTTCTGTGATTTTTATCTGATTTACGTAATTTTCATCTGATTTACGTGATTTTTATCTGATTTACTAGATTTTCACATAATTTTCACCAAATACGTACTATTCAAATATCAAAAATGTAATATGACACAAAAACACACTTTTATTGAAATTCAAGTCTTTGTGGCGCTACAAACGCCATTAAAATTTCAACACGCATGCGCACATATATATCCGAGCATCTCCAGCGATATTCGCTTCATCGCTTTGCCACTTCCAACACCCGCAATAAAAAAGAATCAAACATTTGAATGGAATTTCAGTTCCATCACTCCCAAAACCAAAAAAATAAAAAATAAAAATAAAAATAAAAATAAAAATAAAAATCTAATACAATTCCAACCAAATTACTTCCCACTTTTTAAAAACCCGATAAAAACAAACCGAAAAACAAAATTCATCGCAGCTGCGAGTCGTTTCC
This sequence comes from Strigamia acuminata, assembly GCA_949358305.1. Taxonomy (NCBI): domain Eukaryota; kingdom Metazoa; phylum Arthropoda; class Chilopoda; order Geophilomorpha; family Linotaeniidae; genus Strigamia; species Strigamia acuminata. The sequence goes on from OX442314.1 coordinate 5,082,702, forward strand.
TAATTCAGCACGAGGCTTAATAATTCCAAACAAATATGAAAACCAAAGAATCAAATCGACGTTAATGACTCACAAGAGCTGCGCAGAAGAAGCGAAAAAAAGAACTATTCGGTCTTAAACGACGCTTGGAAACCATTTTTGTTGCCATCTGAAAACTTAAAGAAGAAACTAGTCGACTCAAAGACATCGCATTAATGGTAAACAGGGCAGTTTGCATGCGACTCGCTACAATGTCAACGGCGGGAGGGGGGTCCGCGAATAAGCCACGAGATGGCACTCGAAACTTCCCTTCCCTTCGCCCGTCTCAGCCTCGAATCCCGATATTCTGTTTCGACGCAACTGCAACTTCATTTCACTTTAATATACAATTTTGAATTGCTCTTTAATGTTTATCTCTTTTTTCGTGCCTTTTGCATCGATTTTCGGCTTAAAATAATGCGGGGAATAAAGAAAAGTGAATGAAAATGGGCGACTTTTGTTCTTTTTTGTCCTTTTGTGCTGGGAATTTGGTGGTTTGGGTTTTGGTTTGGGTTTGGATTTTTGGTTCTGGTGTTTGGGTGTTTGTTTTGTGTTTGCGGTGGACTGGGGGAAAGATTTTTGCAATTATTTTTGCAATTATTTTTTTGAGTTGTTTTTTTGGTTTTTTAAAATAATTAGAGGGTTTGGATGAATGTGTAATTGCAGTTTTTCGTTTAAAATGTAAATGTCGGGGCGGGTGAAGTTGGAGGGTGTTTGGTGGATTCGGAGTTCATGTTTTTAATATACAGGATTTTGCAGGTTTTTTGGTTGATTTTCAGCTGATTTACAGCTAATTTGCTAGATTGTCTGCTGATTTGCTGTGTTTTCTGTTAATTTTGCTAGATTTTAAGCTGATTTCCATATTTTCTGTTAATTTTGCTAGATTTGCATCCAATTTACTAGATTTTCATCTAATTTATTGCATTTTTACTTGATTTTTAGCTGATTTACTTGATTTTTAGCTGATTTACTTGATTTTTAGCTGATTTACTTGATTTTTAGCTGATTTACCGGTACTGGATTTTCATGTAAATTTCAGCTGATTTACTAGATTTTCAAATGATTATTGTCGGATTTACTAGATTTTTATCTGATTCACTAGATTTTCATCTGATTTACTAGATTTTCATCTGATTTACTAGATTTTCATCTGATTTACTAGATTTTTATCTGATTTACTAGATTTTCATCTGATTTACTAGATTTTTATCTGACTTACTAGATTTGCATCCGATCTGATCCGATTTACTAGATTTTTATCTAATTTACTGGATTTTCATGTAAATTTCAGCTGATTTACTAGATTATCAAATGATTTTTGTCGGATTTACTAGATTTTTATCTGATTCACTAGACTTTCATCTGATTTACTAGATTTTCATCTGATTTACTAGATTTTTATTTGATTTACTAGATTTTTATCTGATTTACTAGATTTTGATCTAATTTACTGGATTTTTATCTAATTTACTAGACATTCATCTAATTTACTAGATTTTCTCATGATATGTTAGCTGATTTCCTAAACTTTTTCGCGAATTTTTAAATTCGCAACTGCCTTCCTAAATTTTTATTTCAGTTATTTGAATTTGCAGTGAACTTGTTAAACAATTTGTCCATCGACTGATCACCAGCAGAGTGGCGCAGTGGAAGCGTGCTGGGCCCATAACCCAGAGGCCGATGGATCGAAACCATCCTCTGCTAATTCTGTTTTTTATTTTTTTTTATTTTTATTTTTTTATTTTTTTTTTTATATTATCAAAACAATTCAACAGAGAATTCAAAATGCAATTTTCTCTTCATTATTCTACGACTAATTTACTTTCTATATTCATCAAACAACCCTACACAAGAGCGTAATACCATCAATTGTGGTACGGTGGCGCCACTGTCGAAAACACAAAACGGAAAATAATCGAAAATAACAAAACAATTTATTTAATTAACTAAAACTAATAAAAATGCAAATTCTTTGAAACGTTAATTGAATCTCAGTAAGTCACGCGATTTAACATTACGAATTAAATATTTAAACGTGATTTTGAATTAATAATGCAACAAAATCGAATCACGAACCAGCTACAATGCACGCAATTTGTCAAGTACCCACCACTTGGCGATCTAGTTAAATTATCTCTTGCTTCTGGTCAATGGAAAAAATCTTTCGCCTTTTACTAAAGATTTCCGTGGCCGGGAGTATTCAATGAGTCTTTAGACCCAATTTTTTGCGATCTCGTTTTCGGACGGGATCATAAATAATCAAAAATAAGATTTAAGTAAAAACGAAACTAAAAATGGTTGTTATTTGCTAATAGGGCCTAATTTAATGTCCAACCTAACCTACGGTGCATTTTATTGTTAAAACTGTTTGTTTTATTGCTAAAACGGTCTGTTATATTATTAAAACGGTCCGTTATATTGCTAAAACGGTTTCTTTTATTGCTAAAACGTTTAAAATGGTTTCTTATATTGCTAAAACGTTTAAAACGGTTCCTTTTATTGCCAAAACGTTTACAACGGTTTTTAATATTGCTAAAACGTTTAAAATGGTTTCTTATATTGCTAAAACGTTTAAAACGGTTCCTTTTATTGCCAAAACGTCTACAACGGTTTTTAATATTGCTAAAACGTTTAAAATGGTTTCTTATATTGCTAAAACGTTTAAAACGGTTTATTTTATTGCTAAAACGTTTAAAACGGTTCTTTATGTTGCTAAAACGTTTAAAACGGTTTCTTTTATTGCTAAAACGTTTTAAACGGTTCTTTTTATTGCTAAAACGTTTTAAACGGTTCTTTTTATTGCTAAAACGTTTAAAACGGTTCCTTTTATTGCTAAAACGTTTAAAACGGTTCCTTTTCTTGCTAAAACGGTTAATTTATGCCAAAATGGTCCAAGTCCAAGTTATTGCCAATACAATTTATTTAACTGCCAAAACGGTGCATTTTATTGATAAAACCGGCCATTTTATTGCCAAAATTATCAATTCCTTTGCTAAAACGACTCGTTTTAACCTTCAAACCGAAATAAAACGTTTAAAACGGTTCCTTTTATTGCTAAAACGTTTAAAACGGTTCCTTTTCTTGCTAAAACGGTTAATTTATGCCAAAATGGTCCAAGTTATTGCCAATACGATTCATTTAACTGCCAAAACGATGCATTTTATTGATAAAACCGGCCATTTTATTGCCAAAATTATCAATTCCTTTGCTAAAACGACTCGTGTTAACCTTCAAACCGAAAACCAGCCAAAAAATCCCAACATTCAACATTTCCCAAGCAAAATCCCACTTTCAATTCCAACAAACCTTCGCACCAATCCCACCCAAAACAACCAAAAATCAAACTAATATCCCCCCCCGCCCCCCCCCCCACAAAACATACGGTCAAACCAAACACACAAAACTTTCCATTTAAAACCAAAGAAAAAACGTTTCGCGTGCATTTTCCGAGTCGTTAATCTCAATATTCGTTTTGTGTACATTTTCACCGTTAATTAAATTTCTTATTTAACCGCCAGATTGAGGTAGAGAGTTGAAACAACAATTAAAGCACACATGCTCGGCGCTTTTTCAAACAAAGATCGAACGAGGAAACGGGGAAAAAGAGCGAATTAGTCTGGGCAAACGACACATCAAAGCACTTGTGGTAAATCCATGCATTAAATTTCAATTTAATCACCCAACGAAAATCCCGGCGGCACCAAAAGTGCATCAAGAACGCATGCGCAATTGGATTTAATTGCCGTCCTCTTCATTAAGGCAAAAGTTGAAACGGAAAAAAAAAATTAAAATTAAAAAATTTTAACTTCGATAATATTTCCCATTGAAATGGGCACCGCAATTACAGCCAAAGGAAATGAAAACACAAGTTTTCCATTTGCTTTTACTCCGGCGGTTAAACAAATGGCGTCTTTTTGTAAATAAAAATGGAGGAGGAGGGAAAAAAATATAATAAATGGATGCAAAAGTGTTTCTTTTTTGTTTGCAATTGATTTTAGGTTGAGCAAACTGCATTAGGAAAGTTGTTTTATATTTATTTATTTATATTTTTATTTTTAGAGTCTAGTTTTCGGTTGTTTCTGCTTGTTGACAGAGGGCGCTAATTACGTGAGAACTCTAGTGTCGAGGCTACGGTAGGCCGCCATGTCTGTTGCTCGGGTTTGGCTGGAAATCTCGTAAGAAGCAAGATTTTAGACTTTAAAATCCATGAGATGTCGTGAAATCGTAATCGTTTCGGTAATAGTAGCAAACTCGTTGAAGAAATTCGCCTGAAATCGTCAAATCGTCAAATTTATAGCAACGGATTAAGTTAGCCATATTTTAATCGACATAACGGGTGTTCGTGAGTTAAACAAACTATAAATAAAGTTGTTAAACCCACAAGGAAGGATTCTTCGGTGATGGAATGCAGAGGAATTTATGTTGAAGCCCCCACAATGCAAAACAAGGCTGTATTTGCCAACCATCGCTTTAAAATTCATCCAGTATGTCGATTTTAGCCAGCTGTAATGTTCAAAATTAAATGAATTTGTTTAATTTTGCTGATTTTCTTGGTTTTCAGAGACCGGAAGTGACGATGTTTACATCAAAAGCAAGTGATACTAATAATGAATCAAACGAAATAAAAAGAAGTGCAAACGAGCCAGAACGTAGACATGAAAAGACGAGATTGAAATCGCACATTGTGTAGTGAACTTAAATGAAATAACTTCGTCAATCGCGCGTGACAAATGATGCCAGTTGTCAACGTCTCACGCATCTGATATCGCGTTTGATGCAGACCACGTGACCATCTTGGGCCAACGGGAAGTTGAGTTTTGGTAAATTGTTCCCATTGGCTGAGACTTTTCAACATGTGCAATAGAAAAATTAATTCAAAAAATTCTGAAAACAATTGAAAGAACTCAACATTTATTTCTTAATTCACGTGCATTTTCCAATACTAACGTCGACGTTTTTTTCAACTTTTTTTAACAACCTCTGTCCTAGACATTCAAGCACCCATTTTGAAAATATACCAATGATGTTACTAGCGACCTCTCGTATGAAAATGGCAAAGCGAAACTCCCTTGTAAAGCTAAGCGAGAAAACCGCGCAAGAATGCACGATTTTCAGAATGACACGATAGAAAAAAAACGCACACAAAAACGCACCTTAACGTCGTTTTTTTTCCAGTGTTGTATCGAACACGAACTAAGATCTAAGAACTAAGAACTAAGATTGCGAACTAGTTCACTTTTACAAGTGAACGCAAAAAACAAACTCAGTTCACTTTTAAGAGTGAACTTGAACGAAGTTTGCGTTCACCATGTTTGATGATGAAAACGTCGCAAAAAAGTAACTTTTTGCATCGGTTTTAAACGTTTTGATGACGTTTTCATCATCAAAACCTTTATTTTGATCACTTTTTTACAACAAAAACGGCAAAAACAGCCGTTTTTGTCATTAAAATCAATGAAAACGACTGCTTTACTAAAAAAAAAATTTTTTTTCCACCTGCAAATCACTGAACATAAAATAAAAACATTTCAATTTTTTAAAAATAAATTGGAAAAGTGAACTGAACTATTGGTTCAAGTTTGTGAACTTGAACTTACTTCACGTTGAAAAAAATTGTAGTGAACGTGAACGTGAACTAGTTCACACGGTGATGAACGCGAACTTGAACTAGTTAACGATTTGGTGAACGAGATACAAAATTGCTTTTTACCCACAATTCCTCAGTTCACAGTCTAATATACATTTGCTATCCGCCTATCCCCATCACGGCTCCTTTAACCGGCATAACCCGCAAGCGTAACTCAAACAAAGTTGAAACCCGAACCGGCAACGAGTCTCCGGTGATGGAACGCCAGAAATTTGTTTCCTCCGCTGATGGTCAGACGAAGAAAGACCGAGCGAGAGGAGATTTGAGGAGGAATCTCCAAAACTGATTGGCTCTTTCCCTTGCCAGCACAGCTCACGGACTCCGCGGCTTAATCTGTTCTCGTCTCGAAGCTTGTTCCGCTCCGCTATGTCGGCCGGGGGCCCCCGGAAGAAGCCAAAGTATCGCTTGTCCATTATCATCGCCCTCATCGTTATCATCATCATCAGGTTCGTCTTAGCGGGGTCGGGGAGAGGCGGGGGGGGGACGCAATATCGCACGATTGAGTGGGTGCGCACCAACGCTCGGTTGCGTCCATCCATCTGCTCCGCCACCTGATGGATGAAACTTGCACGGTTCTCTATTGTTGACGTGAATGGCCGATGGATTTCAAATTAATTCATGGCACACCACGTGTAGTTTCTATCAAATGAAGCAATAAAAGAGGTTATTTATTGGGGGGGAACCCCTGGAGTTGTTTTATTGGGTCGCGTGGCGTGTTGATATGTTTGTGAATGTTTTGTTGGATGGGGTTTTAATGGGGTTGGGGTGGGAGGTGGTGGGGAATCAGTGGGGTGGGGTTTTTAAATGTTGTTTTAGAGGTGGAGTTTTCATTTTTTTTTTTTTTTTTTTTTGAGGGAATTTTAGGTGAATGTTTTTGAAAAAAATTTTGGGAGGATTTTGGGATTGGTTTTTGGGGGGTTTTGTGGGGGTTTTGTGGGGGTTTTTGAGGGATTTTGTGGGTTTTTGAGTGTTTTTGAGGGTTTTGGGGTGTTTTTGAATTGAGGAATAATTCAAGTTGGATTTTTTTTATTTGATTTTGGATTGTTTAATTTGAAGATAATTTGGGGAAGTTTTGAGAAAAGTTTGACTAATTTTTTTGAGGAATTTTTTGGGAAATTTTTTGGGGAATTTTTTGGGAAATTTTTTGGGGAATTTTTTGGGAAATTTTTTGGGGAATTTTTTGGGGAATTTGTTGGGAAAATTTGGAGGAATTTTTGGGAAAATTTGGAGGAATTTTTGGGAAAATTTGGAGGGATTTTTGGGAAAATTTTGAGGGATTTTTGGGAAAATTTGGAGGGATTTTTGGGGAATTTTTTGGGGAATTTTTTGGGGAATTTTTTGGGAAATTTTGAGGAATTTTTGAGAAAAATTTTAGAAATTTTAGGGAAATTTTAGACAAATTTTAGACAAATTTTAGACAGATTTTAGAAAAATTTTAGAGAAATTTTGAACAAAATTCATAAATTTTGAACAAAATTCATAAATTTTGACCAAAATTTATAAATTTTGACCAAAATTCATAAATTTTGACCAAAATTCATAAATTTTGACCAAAATCCATAAATTTTAACCAAAATTTATAAATTTCTCGCAGTATTTCTTAAACGTCTAGCAAATTTAATAAATTTCCAACAAATTTCACAAATTCCCATCAAATTTTACAAATTTCCATCAAACTCCACAAATTCCCATCAAACTTCACAAATTCCCATCAAATTTCACAAACTCCCATTAAATTTCATAAAACCAGATAAAATTCAATCAAAATCCCCCAAAAACCCAACAAAATCCCCCCAAAACCCAACAAAAATCCACAAAAACCAACCAAAAACCCAAAAAACCCATAAAACAAAAAACCACAAAAACCCAAATAAAATCTCCTCCAAAACTCCACCGCAACACTCCAACGACTTAACCCACGATCCCAATCCCACATCACTTATTCAGACCCATTAAAACCAGCCCGACTTTTATCGGTGTCCATTCCGCCTCTCTCATTTGACTCCGCCGAAAACAGGTGTTGGCAAGCACGAAATTATCATTCACCGAGCCGCCATTTTTAGCCGCGCACTCGCGACTCCCATTACAAACGCGCCTCGTAAACAATGCACCTCCGACGAGTTTTAATGGTTCACTCAGAAAACGCTTACGAGCGGGTGGAGGGGAGGGGACCCCTGCAGGACCAAAACGAGCGACTTTTGCACTCCGCATTAAAATTCACTTGCAATTTATAATTCTTTAATCCGTTTTGGCTCGCGCTTTTCTTCGTGTTAATTTGCATTTCTCGAGAAAAAGCCTCAAAAAGTTCAAAAGTTGGACGGCTGCCGTTACAAGCGTGTTAGATCGGCCTCATTTACCACGCAAACCACGTCTCATTAACACAACAAACAATAATCACACCCACCACCACCACCCATATTGTATTTCCGAACAATAAGTCGGAATAAAATCACCATTTCCAGCGAATTCAACATTTTTATTTTTATTTCTGTTTTAGTCACAATTTTTCAATTACATGTATCGAAAAAAGTCGCGATAACTTGTTCGGTTTAGTCGAAAGAGTTTTTGTTGATGGATCGTTTAAGTTTGCATTAAAGCTTCGTATTTGAACGTTCGTTCTGCGGTTATTTCTCGTCGACAACCACGTGTACAAAGCAATTTAGTGATACATAATCTAAACAGTATTACTGGAGTGTTTCGCACTCCAATTCTGTACATTCCTTTCATTGTTTAATTGTGACGCACGTCATGCAAGTCGCGTTCTCGTGACATTACGAGATCGCGTACAGCGCCACCTGTACTTTTATGCAAATAAAGTCTATTCATGCAGATATTCATACAACAACTGCCTCGTGTTCAATTCCATCCAACAATATCCAATTTCATCCGATACAATCCGATTCTACAAACACACCAATTACCGTACTGCCTCGAATAAACGCTGGGGCATTCAATAATTTTTTTTGACTCGTCCCACCCGGCTCTTTATCCGAAGCCCGGCGAAGGGTTAAAGCGCTGCTCAAAAGAGTCTTGTTCGAAGTATCGAAAGAGGGCGCTGATCCCATAAGCGCTGTTGTCTTTATTCGGTAGTCTACTTTTTTGTGCCACTACACCAGTGAGACGGCTCGACCAATAGGAATTAGGACCACGTTGTATCGGTTTGGATTATATATAACTTCATTTTAGCGAGCAACATGGGTCTGCAGCTAGTTTTTCTTTTATAGATCGGTGCCTAACCTAAGTAAAGTAGTCGAGCGACAAAATTGCTACCGAAGAACACGAAGAACGAAAGCCGATAGTCTACAACTTCGTTTTAGCTAGCAGCACAGGTCTGCAGCTAGTTTTTCTTTTATAGATCGGTGCCTAACCTAAGTAAAATAGTCGAGCGACAAAATTGCTACCGAAAAACACGAAGAACGAAAGCCGATAGTCTACAACTTCGTTTTAGCTAGCAGCACAGGTCTGCAGCTAGTTTTTCTTTTATAGATTGGTGCCTGTGTGCGTGATTGGCTGGAGAAAAAATAAAAGAAATGTAAATTTTATTAGGGCATACTTCAAAACCATATCTCAAATTTATAGTAATGATAAAATATGGAATCGGTGACTTATTGTGGACTCATTGAAAGAGAAGGAAATGAAACTAAGGTTCAGTTGCAAAGTAAGTTGCAACGGAAGAGGAACACGAGAAGTTGGCGACGGGCCAAATACTCTCTTGCCACGTTTATGAGGGTGAAACTAAACTCGGACTGGTTTATAACCAAACTGAGAACTATCATCAACGTCCGAGTTGCAACCCAACAAATTGTCATGGCAATCATAACTCTATATTCCATTGTGTGTCTTCCATTTGCCGGCGAGTGCATCACGGGAAAATGGCCTTATTGCACAAATTGTTTTCTATTTTTATATATTTCTATTTTTTTTTGCTCGTTCTCGAGTGAAGTCGACCTGAAAAACATTTTATTTCGACGATAAATAAAGGAAATTGATCGGACATCTTCGACGGGTTAAACAAAGAGCGACTCCGCGTCGTTACCGTAATGGCGAATAAATGAGGAATCGTGCAGGGTTTAACAAAGTAAACAAATCCGAAATCCATTTGCACAAATCCCGCACTTTGCTGTGATTTAATGGGAAAAATAAAAGACGAGATTTGTTCATTCGTGTCGTTGAATAAATAAAATCACTTAGATTTATTTTTTTTTTAAATTTATTTTTATTTTTATTTGTTTTTGTTGCGAATTTACATTTGTTTGTGGGTGAACGAACACGTGATCAATCGGTCTAATTACCGATGATTTGTTTCGTCTTATCGCTGTCACAATCGTTCGTGTCGAGACCTTTCAATTTCAGTGCCACTTCCGTTTTCCCATCTCGAGTGACACGAGAAGAAGAAAATTAATTGTGCTCTTCACCAACCGCCGTCGCCCTCACTCGGCGGGTGCTCAAACGTGTTTCCTCTCGAATTAAACCACTTATTCGGCCCCATGTTTATTTCGCCAAAGAAAACTAGCAAAATTTAACGTAAAATTTATAGATTTTTTAAAAATCAACTTATTTTTTAATCGATTTATTCAATTTTTTAGACTTTCTCGGGTTTTAGCATAACCCAAAACCGATCCCGGGTTTTCCAACAACCATGGCGGCAAATTTCGTGCCAACGTGACTCGGCATCACAGGTGAGTTAATATCGCTAAAAATCTCCAAAAATCCCCAAACAAAACCCACAAAACATCAAAACGCGAACTAAAATCCCTAAAAATCACAAACAAACCACCCGAATCCCATCCAACCAACCTTTAATCGATAAAACCACCACTAATCGATTAATTCCAGATGCCACCACCAGGCAAATCCGAGCGCTGCGATCGACTCGGTTTGTTTAATTCGCGGCGCATCGGAGCAGATCGCCACACCAGTACTCGCCTTCGTAGCTGGCGAAGGCCCGCGCACTCGCGGACTCGCTCTCGATCGATAGCAGCTATACAATGCTGTGAATGCCACGTCGGATGTTTCCGGCGAGCGAAGGATGAAAGCGCACGGCATGATCTACACCCTGCGTGGCTGGGTGGCCTTCGTGGCCTTCATGGATTTAGGCACGGCCGCGCGCTGCTTTCTCGACGACAATTTCCTCGGCAGTAAGATGTATTCTTCCGACAACCTGCTGTCGCACACAGGTGAGTCACGTCGCCCTTTTTTCTTTTTACTCTCCTCATCGATTCATTTCTTCTTATCGCCGACGAGCAAAACATTTTTCTTTTTCGTTTTTTTTTTTTTAAAAATAATAATGTTTTTTTTTTCGATTAAAAGGGAAAAACCGATAAACCGTTGTCAATATGGCGACATTGTCATAAGAAAGGACGATTGGTTTTCGGTTTGTTTAGGCTTTTAATTTGTGTCCGGTGATCGATAGCGGTGGCCTTCGGGATCACGAACGACGGAGTAATATCGTGGGTATTTAATTTAATAGGCACATATAAATGGCATATAAATAGGAAAAAGGCGACAATTTTATTGTACGTAATCGTACGTTCGGGGAGTTTGTCTGCCGGTGAACGTCGGTGATGTAAGGGGTGAAGCCAACGTTTGGAATATCGTAACTTTACGGGGCGTGGGTTACTCTTTTAACATCTTGCGCTTACATGTGCAGACGTTGACTGGTAGCGAATTGCGTTGAATCAACGGGTGGATTTGCGGTCTGTGGGGCCCTTTCGGCCTTTTTTGGGGCCCTAATTGAAAAAAAAATCAAAAAATCTCTTTTTTAATGTTTTTTTTTTTACGAAAAAAAATGTTTTTGAATTGAGGACTCTCTTTTTGTAGCCACATGGGGCCCTGTTCCTGTGAGAACCTATAAATGGGCCTATGGGGCCCTTTCAGCCTTTTTTTGGGACTCTAATCGAAAAAAATAAAAAAAAATGTATAAAAATTATTTTTCTAAAAAAATAAAAAAAATTATATTGGAATTGGAGACCCCTTCTAGCAGCCACGTGGGGCCCTTTTCCTAATAGAACCTGTAAACGGTCTGTGGGGCCCTTTCAGCCTTTTTTGGGGCTCTAATTGGTAAAAAAAAATTAAAAAATCTAATTTTAAATGTTTTTCTTTAAAAAAAATTGTTTTTTAATTGGGACCCCCTCTTGCAGCCACTATGGGGCCCTTTTCCTGATAGAACCTGTAAACGGTTTGTGGGGCCCTTTCAGCCTTTTTTGGGGCCCTAATTGAAAAAAAAAATCAAAAAATCTCTTTTTTAATGTTTTTTTTTTAGGTTAAAAAATTGTTTTTGAATTGAGGACTCTGTTTTGCAGCCACATGGGGCCCTTTTTCTGTGGGAACCTATAAATGGCCTGTGGGGCCCTTTCAGCCTTTTTTTGGGACTCTAATCGAAAAAAATAAAAAAAAATGTATAAAAATTATTTTTCTAAAAAAATAAAAAAAATTATATTGGAATTGGGGACCCCTTCTTGCAGCCACGTGGGGCCCTTTTTCTGATAGAACCTGTAAATGGTCTGTGGGGGCCTTTTCAGCCTTGTTTAGGGCTCTAATTGGTAAAAAAAAAAATAAAAAATCTAATTTTAAATGTTTTTCTTAAGAAAAAAAAATTGTTTTTGAATTGAGGACCCCTTTTGTACCCAAATGGGGCCCTTTTCCTGTGAGAACCTATAAATGGTTTGTGGGGCCCTTCCTGAAGAAAAAAAAATTTAGTCAATTTTTTTTTTTAGAAATATTTTCTTAAGAAAAAAATTTTCAGTGTGGAGTTCTGGGGCCCCCACGAGCCCCACGGGCCCCACGTCAACATGGGGCCCTTCTCCTTCGAGAGTTTTTAAATCCACTCGTGCATGCGCTTACTTGGCGCTGATTTCACTTAATGAGTAACATCGTTAAGCCTTTTTTGGGTCCGTTTCGGGTTTTAGCGAAGTCGTGGCAAAGCTGTGATGAAATTAGTTCGAAGTTTTCATTGTGGTGATGGAATAATGTAATTATGAGGTTATTTTTTTTGGTTTGATGTGAGTTGAGGTGTTAAAGGTGGGCAGGATTATTTCCTTGGTGGATTGGGTGAGTTTGGATGATTAAATTGGGGGTAAACGGGGATCGAGCGGGCGCTTGTAAGTTATTGTTTTGACAGGTGGTGTTCGATATATAGGTTTTTGTAATTAGATAATAATTGGCTTGTGGGTGGTGTTGGGGAAGATGTTGTTGCAATTGAAGTGTAATTTTGGGATTTTAAGGTGTAATTAAATTACGATTGAATTTAGTTTCAGTTTTTGTTGGGTTTGTTAATGTTTTTGTGGAAACACGTTTTGTTCTGTGATTGTGGAGGGGACCATGGTACATAAAGTGCATTTTTCATATTATAGTGCATGTTTTTTTTGTCGAAAATGCAATTTTTTCTTCAGAAAATGCATTTTTTTTTACGGAAAATGCATTTTTTTGTTGGAAATTTTTTGTTTGTTAAAAGTGCATTTTTTTTTGTCAAAAAATGTATTTTTTCGTCGGAGATTTTTTTTTTGTCGAAAAATGTATTTGTTTATATACAAATGCATTATTTCACAAAAAATTCATTATTTTACAAAAAATGCATTATTTCACAAAAAATTCATTATTTTACAAAAAATGCATTATTTCACAAAAAATTCATTATTTTACAAAAAATGCATTATTTTACAAAAAATGCATTATTTCACAAAAAATTCATTATTTCACAAAGAATTCATTATTTCACAAAAAATGCATTATTTTATCAAACATGCATATTTTAAAATTTTTAACAAAAAATGCATAATTTCACAAAAAATGCATAAAATCACCAAATAATGCATGATTTCACAAAATAATGCATGATTTCACAAAAAAATGCATGATTTCACAAAAAAATGCATTATTTTGCAAGAAAATGCATTGTTTTGCATGAAAATGCATTATTTTCAGCTCTAAATGAATTTATTTTTCATAAAAATACAATTTTCTGCCTGATAATGCATTTGTTTGATAATGTCTAAAGACGTTATGTAAGTATAATAATGGGGGCCTCCTGTCGTATGCGCTCCGCGTCCCCGAAGCCTTAACCAGCCCTGCTCTCAATGGGTGTTAATCGATATACCCTAGGTGTGGTCTTGATTAATAAATCCCAACCGGGTGGGACGAAACACACCGAAAGGCACCCGGTTGTTAAAAAATTTGAATCCTACCACTAAGGGGGTGTGCATCCACCCACCGCGCATTATTGGAAACTCACTCGAAGGAGCCGATAGAGCATTTAACTGTTATTTTGCATTGAAATAAAATCGATACAGTGCAACCTTGCGGTAACAAATCAAGAAAAGTCTCCGAAGCGGTTCCGCAGCCTTAACGGAGTTTTTTAACCTGGCATTGGTTCTATGTATCTTGATTATTAGGGTTTCCCTGCATGAATTTGTAATTAAATTGCAGAAATGGAGGACTTTTTTTTTTTTTTTTTTTTTTTTTGGTTGCACTTGAGATCCAATTTTGCATTTTAATTTCTGCTTTATCATGGGCTTGATTGATTAAACAAAAATGGACTTTTATTCGTAGAAAGTGGATGCCAATCACTTGACAAAGCATTCTCAAGTGGAATTTATACACACAAAAGGATTAAGTGGCTATTCCTTTTGGCAATTTTTGCATTTTTGCACATAAAAGTAGATGTTTTGCACATAAAAGTAGATTTTTTGCACATAAAAGTAGATTTTTGCACGTAAAAATACATTTTTTGCACGTAAAAGTACATTTTTGCACATAAAAATACATTTTTGCACATAAAAATACATTTTTGCAAGTACAATTTTGCACATAAAAGTACAATTTTGCACATAAAAGTACATTTTTGCACATAAAAGTACATTTTTGCACATAAAAGTTCATTTTTGCACATAAAAGTACATTTTTGCATGTAAAAAGTACACTTGCTGAGATCCATCTTAAGTCGATTTAGTCTTTGTGACACTCAGGACCAGCTATGACTCAACATCTTTGACTTAACACCTTTTGGCCTTCTTGCCATGGTGTGATTGGTCGACCATTTATGGGACTTTCACTTAAATACCGAATACCGGCGTGCCGGTATAAAGTGAAGCGTGCCGATTGACGGCTCTTTCCAAACTCTGTATGACAGCACTTGTCAGTAGATGCATCCAAAGAGGTTATTTCAAAGTGTTTGTGTTTTTAGACCACTTTATTTTGCTTGTGATGGTTTCTGGTTACTTTTTCAGTGTAGATGTGTTTTATACTTGTGTTTACATTTGTGTTTTAGAGTGGTTTTGGTGTGTTTTATAATTATATCAAACGTTCAAGGAAGTGACATCACAAAATGGAAAAACACAAACACAGATGGGTTCAATGAAACCTGGAATTGGATCTAGTTCTAGAGCTAGTTCCAGAATTTGGAAATGGCGGTTTGTTTCCATGTGGCAGTCTCGCCAACCAGACGTGAATCGACGAGAGTTGGAGTCGATCGTGATTGGTTGGCCGCAAGACCTTTCCTGGCGTTGCGTAGCGTCAGTTTTCTTGCGTTGCGTCTGGTGTGAACACAAGTGTGAACCTTGCTTAAATGCTTTCAAGAGATTAGACGATAATTAACCTTCCCATAGCCATGGCTGGTTACCACACATGTGTAGCTATGATCGGTCATTTCTGCCTTCTTTTCAAAAATCCTTCTGCACATGTGCACAATCACATTTTTCCTGGTGCAATCGCATTTTTCCTGGTAAAAGCACATGTTTTAGGACTAATTTTAATACGCCACCTAGTGCTAACAGATGGCAAAGCGGTCTACGGCGCTACAGATATTAACTTATCCTAATAATAATTGAAAAAATATTCATTTTTAGACATTATAAAATAAGAAAAAAAAGTTTTTGAGGAATAAAAGTTGACCTCCTTAATTAATTTTCAGGAAAAAAATAATTACAGTTATTTTTCCACTTCTGTAATTTTTTTGACCCACCATGGCTATGGGAAGGTTAAAATAGACTTTCAATCATTTGGTATGCAGTGGGAATCTAGGTTCTGTCAATAGAGTGTGAGTGTTCTGGGAGGGCAATTACGATATGTGAATTAATGATGTATTGGATATGATTGTAGCAATACACCCAATTCTTTTTTTACACGATCTTTTTTCAACGAGAAATGAAGCAAAACGAGCTTGGAAAAATGTCTTTAGATGTTCAAAATGTAGGAAATTGGCTTAAATTTCTATAAATTTACACAAATTTTAACAACTACCGTCGAAATATCGTGAAAACTTTAATCTTCGGTCCAAATTCCAACATAATTATTCATCCCGGGTTTTTGGTTTTCCACTTACATCGGCATCTTTATACCGGCTCGCCAGCATATAAGCTTTGTAGCTGAAATCTCCAAAGGTTGGTAATTTCACCCACACCGGCCGGCATGCTGCTTAAAGCTGTTGATATTTAGTGTAAACCAATCACATCACCGTTTTTTCCCGGAAAAATGGCGATTTATGCATTTATTTCTGATTTTCGGAAAATAAACATTTATAGCCAATTTCGAATTTTTATTGAATAAAAATAATTCCTATGCATTTATCCGGACATTTTAATTTTACCATCGTTGCAAGTGTCGGTATCGGCCGATATTCGGTTGCCGATTATCGGAATCGGCGATACTGCAAAATATCGATATCAGTAAAAGTCTACACAGTTGTACTTTATTTTTCGGTTCGCTCGACATGCGGATAATACGGCAGCCGTGTAAAATCCTACGTTCCAATTAATCACCGAAAACAATAAATATTCCTGAAAATACCCAAAAAGTGATTACATCCCACACATAATTAAAATAAACAATAACAAAAAAAAAACACCTTTCCCCCCCCCCCCCAAAAAAAAAAAATCCATTCCGTTTGCAATTTAATCCAAATTGCATCCCAAATTGAGAAAAACAAGACCTAATGCTCGCTATATGAACTTGTATTCGGCACCCTTTAAAAAAAAAGAAGAAAAGATCATAAAGAGAGAAGAAAGAGCATCAGATAAGCTGGCAGCGCGCTGGAGAGAAAGAGCGGGCAACAGAGAGAAGAGAGAGAGAGAGAGAGAAGTCATTAAAAAAGACGCGAACGTTCGTTCCCTTGCTCCCGCACCTCGTGTGTGCACTGCGGTTGCGCACGAGCGGAGAAGCGCAAGCGAGTCGCACGCCGCTAATGAGGTCCCAGACGACGGCGAGCAAGACTATCTTTTTAGGCCTTGTTTATTACCGGCTGGATCGGCATGCGTAGATTGAATGAGACGCCCAAATGGTCCGCTACCGATTCCACGCCAAATTTACAGTAGCAACGACGCTTTTTCCAGCAGCTGCTCCTTCAACTCGCCATTAATGTCTTCTTTGTTCCCAGTCTCGGTAACACCCGCTGCTCGGCTTTTTTTCTTTTTTTTTTTTTTTTCTTTTTTTTTTGCTTCCCTTCTTTTGGATTGAAAATAAGCTTTGGCTTACACGCTCACAACCGGTGTAGTAATTGCTCTCGGGTTTCTTACAGCTGCTTCTCTGCGAATTTATCATTTGCTTAGATGTAAGCGTGATATACTTTAGAGGCAGTAAAAAAATGGACGTTTTGCGAGATTAATGGTTCGTGTTATGGGAGAAAAATGTTAAATTTGAGTGTACGGTGAACGCAGGTGCTCGGAGTGAAGTTGGCAGCGGCCGGAAGCTCGAAGCAAATTTATAAGGTCTGATGAAGAAGGCCGGCAATGGTCGAAAACGTTTTCGGGTTATACGAACTTTAAATTTGCGGGAACGCACTACACGGTCTAGATGGAACTTGAGCTAGCCTAGCTCAATATAAAGTAGCCTGTTAACCTTCCCATAGCCAAGCCTAGTTTCCACCATTGCTAGCTAAGGTCGGTCAAATCGGCCTTCTTTTAAAATGCTTCTGCGCATGTGCAGAATCACATTTTTCCTGGTGCAATCGCATTTTTCCTGGTAAAAGCACATGTTTTAGGACTAATTTTAATACGCCACCTAGTGCAAACAGGTGGCAAAGCAGTGTACGGCGCTCCCATTAAGGGTGTTTATGTTATAAATATTAAATTATCTTAATAATAATTGAAAAACTATTTGTATTTAGACATTATAAAATAAGAAAAAAAAGTTTTTGAGGAATACAAGTTAACCTCATTAATTAATTATCAGAAAAAAAAGAATTACATTGATTTTTCCACTTCTGTAATTTTTTTGACCTACCATGGCTATGGGAAGGTTAATGTCATTCGCTCTTTTTTCTCTTTCTAGTCTTAGCAGACGACTATTTTGTGTTTGTGTTTGTAAATTACGATAAGAGATGGCACTTATTTCATAATTATTTTATGTTACATCACCTGGTGATAGTTTTTATTATTAATAAAAGTTTCCAAGATGGCTGCTTACATCGTGTGTATGTGTGTTTCTCACAACTTAAAAACATCTCTAGAATTACACCAAAGCGCATTAACATAGCCTGGCTTAAGTTTTTGAGCCAGACAGTTCGCACTAGCACTGTTTTTGAGGCTATTCCAGACACTACTTAGCAATAAATCCAGGAATAGTTGATGGAAAAAGAATGGCGGACAAACGAGCCACAATGTTGTTGTTAACACATTTTCAAGAGCAGTGCATTGTGGGGACGTGATTAATGAGACGTCAAAAGCGGTTTGTTACGCGCGTCGGGATTGGTCGGGAGACCGATTGTTGTTTTGTTAGGCCTAATCTCATTCGCGGCTATTTTTAGACAAAGCTAGTGGTAAATTCTCGACGAAATCGAGAAATTGTCGACGAATTCGAGAAAATGTCGACGAATTCGAGAAATTGTCGACGAATTCGAGAAATTGTCGACGAATTCGAGAAATTGTCGACGAATTCGAGAAATTGTCGACGAATTCGAGAAATTGTCGACGAATTCGAGAAATTGTCGACGAATTCTAGGAATTTTTGATGAATTTGAGAAATTCTTGACAAATTTGGGAAATTTCTCTGGAGCTAAGTCTGCGGATGGGCCGACATGCCGCCAACTATGCCTGTCAGTAGACTTGCTCCGGCTGGCACGTGACAATCTGCAAAAGCAGCTGCCGTTTAGGCAGCGGTGGTTTATCCACTAGGCACATTTGGCACATGCCCAGGGCCCCCATACCCTCTCCAGAATTCATTTTTAACCGTTACGGGATCATTTTTCCCCGCTTGAAACGCTCCAATTTTCCTCCTAAAGTTTCATTTTTATATCTGTGTGGGTTTTTTCGCCTTCGCGTGTTTCCCATAACGACTTTTGGCCGTGTTTCCAAAAACCCCCCATTCTATTTTTCAACCGGCCACAAATCGCTTAATTTGTGCTGCTTTTCCACTCTGGGCTTCAATTAACTTTGTATTTACTCCACCAGTGGCATAAATGGATACAAATGATGATCTAGCGCAAACCATGAAAGTACGAAGTGGGAAAAAAGCCGTCGGAATGTTCATGCATGAAATAATGGTTTTGTTTACCAGACAAACAAGAAGTAGATTGGGAGAAATTAAATGAATGGGGAAGGAATTAAGGGGGTGTGAGAAAAAATGCTCAAATTAATAAGCATGTAAATTTTTCAGATGTAATTAGGAGCGCCAATATTCTGTCTAGTGTGGGAACCTTAGCCTGTTGATTATCAATTATGGCCAGGATTAACCTGGCAGACATTTTTCATGCTTTTTTTTTATTGCCGGGGAGCCTAGGGAGGGGCAAAAAATGATGTTGAAATATTTTTTAATTGGAAAACTAATTGTGGAACTAATATGGGGAGAGGGTGTGGGGGGGGGGGAGGGTGTGGGGGGGGAGAATTTATTAAAGTGTTGACTTGTGGGTTTTCTGCTCTGCTCAATTTGGAGAATGGAGCATGTTGACAGATTTGAATGAAGCCTCAAGAGGATCTTTGTTGCATATTGGAATGATTTGATCAAGATTGTAATTGCAGAATTCCAGTTGCATCAAACTGGATAATTTGGAGTTTTAATTAAAGAACAAATTGCAGGGCTTTCTATTAATTATTGCATTAAGAAGTTGGACAATAGACGCTTCGATTAAGTGACTGCGGATAGATTTTCCGATAATATTGCACAGCATTTCTTGTGTATAGTACTTGGGCTATTGATTGCGTTAACATCGGGTGCGTTCAATTCTGGAAGGATAAGTGACTTATTTGACGTTAATGACTATTGGGAAGCTGGGGAGCGACAATCGGCATCTGAGTGTCAGAGTCGAAACTATTGAGATAGACGCAGGGCGGATTTAAGAATAGTTTATAATTGTTGCGCTCATTTTTGCGAGAATTAATCGCTTGGACCTGGTGTGGGTACTCGATAATGCAGTGATTGTGATTATTGGATCAATGTCGTTTGAATTAAAGCCGTGCGTTGTAATGTTAACGGACTCTTTACTGGAAGTGATGTAGGCAAGTGCTGTTTCTTGGGTTGCATACAAGATTGGTGGCCATTTTGGAAGAAAAAATGTAGGGAAACTCCAGCTGGACTGCGGTTTAACAGCTTGCGAGAAACAACGGAGTTTATCATTTAGTTTTCTTCGGCGGCTTAACTACAACTTTTCCAACCCCAGAAAAACAAAAAAAGGTTTCCATGTATCTGCTTTATTTTCTTCTAAAATTAACCAAAAAATAACTTATTTTAATTATCTTTGGGTTTCCTAATGTCATGGGTCTTTGAGCACTGCCATTGCATAGGCATACAGGGTGTCGACTTTAAAGGGTTCCAGGCAAATTACAGAAGCGACTTTCTTTCGCAAACAAACCGTGCTCTACAACTTTATAATTGGAACATTTTGTCGTATGTTCTAGTATTCTCCAGTTTGGTCACTAGAGCTAATGGTCAAGTCCACTACATTGAAGGATCAACATCTTGCCTTTTATCAATATTTGTTTCCTGAAAGAACGGGCTATCGCGGGTTCACTAGAAAAATGTTGCTGGCTTATCTATTCACTCTAGTGGCCACAAATGAAAACAATCATTATTTCATAATCTGACAGCTTGATGTAAGCGACAATTTTTATGGGCACGGTGAGACAATTGAGACGATTGATAGAAGAAGTGTACCAAGACATAGATTATCGGTGAAATAAGCTGTCAATAAGTTATTCCAATGCATTTTTACTCAATAGCAATCTAGTATTATGGCATTGAAGCAATATCACCAACTTTATCAGTATTTATAAGCTGAAATGTCTAGAAGCATTTCCAACTTGTTGAATAATAGATATGTCTTTGGCTTCGTTCGAACGGAGGAATAGAATCCCCACCGAATACTCGACAGTATTAAGCTGACAGAGATGTTTACTAGGCTTTTTTCAGTATGGAGTAATCAAATTTTCTGGTTGCACATTTTTTTGTAAATAAAGATATCAACTTTAAAAAGAAAAGATTTTGGTCTGAATTGTTGAAAACTAGAAGAAATGTGGGCATATGGTTAAAAAAATATGTTGAAATTATATTGCAATGTATTTTGACGAGAATGTGAGGTATTTGGATTTTATACCATTTTGATATAATAATTTTGTCATAGTGTTAAATACTATTACTTGAAGTTCGGTATGTTTATTTTTAGCTGTGTTGTGTGCGTCAGAGATATTGTTTTTTTTCTGCCACAAGTTTACATTTTGAATTGAATATTGCATTTTGCATACCGTGTTTTATCGATTAACCCTTAGAAGGACAACAACTGTACCATTTTGGGTACAACAAACACTCTTCTTGAATAGAAAAACTTTTTTTTGGTTTACTACAATTATCTGAAAATTTCTGACTTTGTTCACACAACAATAATGTTTGTTTCAAAAAAAATTTGGAGTGTTCTGTACGTTATTTATTTATTTATACACCTTTGAAAATTCTGCCCTTTTTGAAATTTGAGCTTAAATTTAAGTTGGCTTCTCCCAATCTTATAAAAGCACTTCCACTTAGTGCTTCCAATTTTTACCATCAGACGCCGTATGGCGCTAGTAGTCCAACACAAGTGATTATGTTATGATTACGGTTCCAATTTAGTTCCAAATTCATTCTCACTACTATGTATACAGGGTGGAAGAAAAGTCTGTTCTCCTCAAATATTTTCTGAGCAATTGCGTCTAGGCCAACTTTGATGAAGCGATCGTATAGGAAGTTGGGTGAGAGCAATCCAATAATGTCATCAAATTTGACCTTGAAGGCCATTTTAAAGGTCATTCACTTGCTAACTTCTAAACCAATCAGGTTAGAGAAAAATTTCCAATTACAAAGTTGTAGAGCACCATCAAATTAGTACTATCCAACTTATCTTAGTCATCTTAAGTTAAATGTTTTCTGTTTTCTGGCTACTATTCGCGGGTGGCTACTATTCGCGGGCGACTGTTAATTGGTATAATTCAGTAGTTGCCGCTTGACTTCAAATTATTTTGATTTGATTTTCATTAACCAAAATGAACCCACGGAGAGAAGTAATCGGGATGAACGGCCGATTGACTCCGGCCGAAAGATTTTTTGAAAGTCAAACAGCATCATTTCCGGTTGACCAAACACACTCGAGCAATTTGTTCTTTTTTTTCAATTCGGAGTCTCAATTGAATTGCATCGGGTTGTAACTTAAATTGCACGTCGGGGAATCGAATGCGATGACACGTGATTGAAAACTGAGTGTTTGGTTTTGTTAAATCCCCATTGTTAACGCTTTGCGTCAAATGCCGGCTTAATGAACGCCGCTTGTGCAAAATCTAAAATACTTGCTGAATCACGAGCGACGCGGGTGCACTCAAATTGCAATAAAGTTGTTCACGCGCCCGATCAAGCACGAATCATCGTTTCGACATTTACTACTGTTGCAGAAAGCCAACTTAATTAGTTCTAGCACGATTAAAACAAGACTTTACATTTGCAAGTATTTCATTGTTCAACAAGTAAAGTAAATATAGAAAAAAAAACTGCTTTTGGGTTAAGGCTTTTACCGACAGAGGGCGCAAGCAACGCCGGAAGTTGAAACAATCAAACAATTATGTCAATATTTGTCCCCTCACCAGTTGCTGCATTGTTGTGATCACATGATCTTGTCACCTGGCCTCATTTTTCCAAAAAAATGCCAACAATGAGTTAACGGCTGTAGTCATGGCGAGCCGCCATTTGTCTTTTGTCAGTTGGAAGTTGTAATATTGCAACAATGTGTTGACGGGCCAACATTGTTGACAAAACTGGGAAGTCCAAACCATTATAGTTATTTAGGCCTATTTTTGATGTAACAATGGCATTTTTAAAGCTGAAATTGTTTAGGAAAGCATTGTTTGGTTGAGGATTGTTTATTTGCAACGGAGGGAAAAATAGTTTATAGTGTAACAATAATAAGAAAAGCAACAAAGTACCGTGTTTAACAAGCAGAAATCACTTTCTTGCTTTGTTATTGCTTTATTTGACATGTTTGAAAGGATTTATTATCCAAATTGTGAGAAAACTCGCATCTTTTGACCATTTTGATGTAGAAATATGCCCAGAATGATGGCTTGGAATGAAGAATGATGAGCCAGGAAGTGGAGCACAGCAGAATACACAACTCACAATTTAAACTATTTTTTCGTTTTAAACAAGAGAGTTGGAATTAAAAAAATAAAATAAAGTAAAGTAAAAATTAAAGTTGATTGTTTGGTGTTGGTTGCAGCTTGATTTCTGGCAGTTTAGTGGAAAAATTACTTTTCTGGATAAGTGGTCATGCGAACACCCAAGCATATGACAGACAGGTGGTTGCCCAATACACTGTTGGTTCTTGAGATATTGCAATATATAAACTTTGTGATATTGAAATTATAATTTTGTATTTTCAAGTAGCGATAGAATATCCCAACATCGCAATTTGCAATGTAGATCGTAATAAAATCGCAAAATTTTCAAAGTATTGTAATAAATCGCAAAATTTGCAATGTATTGTAATAAATCGCAAAATGTGCAATATATTGTAGCAAAATTTGCAATATATTGTAGCAAAATTTGCAATATATTGTAGCAAAATTTGCAATATATTGTAGCAAAATTTGCAATATATTGTAGCAAAATTTGCAATATATTGTAGCAAAATTTGCAATATATTGTAGCAAAATTTGCAATATATTGTAGCAAAATTTGCAATATATTGTAGCAAAATTTGCAATATATTGTAGCAAAATTTGCAATATATTGTAGCAAAATTTGCAATATATTGCAGCAAAATTTGCAATATATTGTAGCAAAATTTGCAATATATTGCAGCAAAATTTGCAATATATTGTAGCAAAATTTGCAATATATTGTAGCAAAATTTGCAATATATTGCAGCAAAATTTGCAATATATTGCAGCAAAATTTGCAATATATTGCAGCAAAATTTGCAATATATTGTAGCAAAATTTGCCATATATTGTAGCAAAATTTTATTGTAATAAAATCGCAAAATTTGCAATTTTTTGTAATAAAATCGCAAAATTTGCAATATATTGTAATAAAATCGCAAAATTTGCAATATATTGTAATAAAATCGCAAAATTTGCAATACATTGTAATAAAATTGCAAAATTTGCAAAACATTGTAGCAAAATCGCAAAAATTGCAACATATTTTCATAAAATTCCAAAATTTTCAAAATTTAGATTTTTTTTACTAAACTAAAATACAAACCGACGAGGGGCCCAACAATAGTTCGGAAAGGGCCCACGCGGAACTTAGTTGCGCATGTTTTTGTTTCTCTCACCAATGCCATCTAAAATCGGTGTATTTTATCCGCTCCACCCTCCAAAGGGCCCCATTTTCTCCTTTTTCATCCAGGCCCATCATCACATAGTAGGCACAGGACCCCGAGAGCCATTCCCTAAAAAAAAATATTTTTCAAAAAACCTTTTTCCAAATTTTTTATTTTCGCAAAATAAAGTGTAACAGGCTTCGGCCAACGCAATTCCCGCGAGAACTGCGAAAAGCGATAAATCCGTCGCTATCTGGCGCGATTAGATGTTCGAATGCAATGCCGCACTTGATATTGCGCCGTTTAATTTTAACGCAATTTCACAAATTGAATGAGACAAGAAAACTAGATTAAGAAAAGACGAAGACAAACGGGCGATTTAGCGACTCTGGAATTTGCGAGTTGACGCGGTTGCGGCGAAAGGAATTGCGACGATAAAGTCAAAACGGCCAGGCAAGTGCTGGGGAGGAGCCGCCATTCATTCATCCCGAAAAAATATATTTTATTTTTTTTTTATCCTGTCCGGAATTGAATCAAGCGGAAAAGTGGATGAAGTTCGTTTTCTGCATTTCTACAACGCGATTTTGCGGGATCGCCTGCGCGATTCCTTTGTGCTCGGCGTGATGGAGGAGGAGAGAGAGAGAGAAAAAAAAGATGTTACATATCCTTCTCTCCCTCTTCTCCATTTTTCTCAATGCCTTAAGATGGAATGTGGTTGATAGAATAAATTCCAATGGAAATTTTTAACGTTTTATATGTTATATATCATGGGCTGAGCCCGGAGGAAAGCGGGTTTGGGATTGTAAATCTCTTTGGGTTCTGAATGTGCTTTCAGGAGGTGGTTTTGGAAATAGATTTCGATGGAAAATGGTGTTGTAATCAATAATCAATGGGTTTTTGGCGGAGGTTTTCGCTCGTTTGGTTAGAAAGTTTGGTTAAGACTGCGGTAAGTGGCGGCGGACCGGGTGGAAAGGTGGAAACACGAGGGAGCGGGTAAAATTCTATGTGTAAGTTGGGCCTGTTTCCGATTGGTTGAGCCTTTTCACTTGTGTAGTGATACCAAAAATAGATCAAAACAATGGTTGCCATTTTGAAAATTGTTTTGTTTTCTGGAAGAAGCGAGCAATAAACTTAATAAACAGGAATGTTGAAATAAACTGACGTAAATGTTTATTTTATGACTTCGAGATACATTTTCTTGGAATATACAAACAACATTACATCATTTCAATGATTAAAATCATCAAACAAATTTAAAACCACTCTGAACTATTTTTCCTGGTGGCAGCACAGAGTGAGTTATGAGGCTCAGCCAATCGGAAATAGGCCCAAGTTACACATGGACAGAGTATAGACACAACGCAAGCCGCTTGCGTCCAAAAATTCTTGACGTTGACGCCAATTCCTGCTGCAAGTCCAAGTTGAAGTAAGCGACGCAACGCAAGGAAAAGTCTTGCGGCCAACCAATCACGATCGAGTCCAACTCTCGTCGATTCACGTCTGGTTGGCGAGACTTTGCCGCACGCAAACAGGCTGTCGTTTTTGGATTCTGGAACGAGTTCTAGAACTAGATCCAATTCCAGGTTTCATTGAAACTATCTGATTGGCCAGATGCAACATCAATTGTTTCAGCTCAGTTCACACGTGGCCTACAGTGTGAACAGACTCTGCGTTGCATTTGACTAATTTTTCCTTGCTTAAGTTGTCCTGTACTAATGCGAAGAAGGAGCCATCTGTCGTCGAATTGTTAAAACATTTTGCTGGCTAGTGGCAGACAACTGACAAGGAGACTGAAAGAGTGTGTAATCCACTATTGTTAAAATTGTTTGTAAATAAAACATTCACATGACCTAAACAATCTATTTTTCTCATATTAAAATGCACCTCTCTCTCACATTGTTACAAACAGTTACAACACACAGGATTCCTTACTGTGTGTTGAAACACAAGGGTGAATCGCATTAGAGTCTAACATTTAAATTGTGCTGGATGGGAAGTCCTGTAGTATGTGTGTGCGGAGCAAAGGAAGGCTTCAGTGATATAATTTTCCATACATAAAAATGGCATTTCAAACTCTGCGTAATGGTTTTAGTTTCAAATAAAAATTTTAATTAGTTACGGAGTAATTACATTTTCGAAATCATCAGCTTTCTCTGGCTCACCTTGTGCTTATGTCTTTGCGAAAGTTTTCACCCCCAGATCTACCGTGTTTTCTCAATTATATAGAGACGCCCTCGTTTTGTAGCCGCCCTCGAATAGTAGCCGCGGCTACTATTTGTAACCGAACAGGAAACGGTTAATGAAACATTCGTTGATGATGATGGTTACTTAAATAGAAAATTTAAAAAGTAGTAAAATTTTAATAGAAAAAATTTAAATTTTACTGAGAAATATAAAATTGTAATGAAAAAAGTAAAATTTCAATCAAAAAATGGGAATTTCAATGGAAAAAAGTGAAATTTTAATGAAAAAATTGAATTACAAGTACTGTCACACGGTAAAGCTGTGACGTCAATGTGGCAAACGCCATCTACCAATGATTTATTGAACTAAACTAGATCAAAATGCGGGTAGAAGCCAGCCGGTAACGGCACGGCTTTATCGTGTGACAATATTGTTTTATGAATTTATCCTTGCATTTAAAAAGAAGTTATAAGATAATTACTTTTCCAAATGATGGCCTCCCATATATCACCATTTTACGCATAAAATTCTTCATTTGCTCTGTTTCATCACGGCTCTTCTAACGCTCACCGAGAAGATGGCTTATAAAAAACATGGGGGAATTGTCACATGATTATAAGTATGGTTCAGGGTGTTGAATCAGTTGATGTGAGGTGACAATTGTATTTGGTGGTAAGCTGATAGTCATTGCTACAATTTTGGGCTTGATAGCAGACTTGCCTCTTTAATAATAATAATAATACTGGTGCACATACACAGACCGGGGCGGCTTTAAGTTGCTTTTTGCTTTATGGCTATGATTGCAGACATGATGATGCACTAATGATGGCTATTTGTAACAAGAGACCGCTGTTTTGATGCACTCTTTTGAACCAGGGAATAAAAATGTCTAGTAAATTGGAAATTCTTGTAAATAAAAAAAAAGGAAATCGGACACTCCAACAACAAGATTTACACAGATTCACACAGATTCACTCAGATTTTTATAGATTTGTAAAGATTTTTATGGATTTTTACAGATTTATATGGATTTACACAGATTTACACAGATTTATATAGATTTATACAGATTTATATAGATTTATACAGATTTATATGGATTTATACAGATTTACACATTTGAATTATAAATGAATCAGATTGAACTCGTTTTGGTTCCTTCAAGAGAGTTATCACTCAATTTGTTTTATTTTCTCATTTATCTAATCATAGTTATCACATTACGGCTGGAAATGGAAAATGTTGTAATATTCATTGAATTTTAATCAAATGCTACTCATTTGTACACATGTGCAGTGGACACACCATCCTTGGATTGTATTAATAATGATAGTGGTTTGGTCCTTAAGTTGCAATTATCCATTGAAGCTGCATGGATGAAAATGGAAATCAATGGAAAACATCGAATAAAATATCGATAGTTAGTATCAGAACACAAAGCATGATGAAAATATCGGTATTCAATAAGAAAAATTTTGCTTCAATGTATTAAGTTGATTTTTCACCTTTAATTTTGTTTTCATTTTTTTTTCTCGACAACTAACGCGATTTTCTTTCTGAAATTTCATGTATTTTCATTTAACATCATAAAAAACAAAAAAATAATAGATTTAAAAATTCTAAAAAAAAAACTTTTTACAAAATTACGTTGTTTCCCCACTACTTTTGAATCCAATGTCAATCATTTTTGTCACTCTTTCGACAAATACCGCTTTGCTTAAATTTCTTCATAAACATGAAATGCTCAGAGAATAAAATCATTTTCACAAGTTTTTGGAAAAAAATTGTAGTGAACTTGAACGTGAACTAGTTAACACGGTGATGAACGTGAACTTGAACTAGTTAACGATTTGGTGAACGAGATACAACACTGCTGAACATGTGCAAATTGCAGGGGGTCTAAAAATCCCAAATTTTGCGTTACGTAATTTATGGACGGTCCCTTTTTGCTCTGTTTCAGTCGAGTGAAATCGAGGAAAACAAAGTCGACCCAATAAAAGCGGGTCGCGCAGCCTGCGCATTGGTGTGCCGTCTTTCCTCTTAATCCCATTTCTCAGGTTGAGTGGGAAGAGTTAATTTGCCCGGCACCAGATTCCTTTCCACCATCTAAATGTCGTGCACGTGGCGGTTTCGGTGGAACCTCCTTCGCTTTATTCCTCTTGCGGTTTTGCCACATGGTGTCGCCGTTGCAATCTCTGCAACGGGTGCAATCTTTTGCCTCCACGCATGCGTGAAAAGCACTCACTGTGTAAAAGTGCAATTTAATTTGCCAAAAAAGCCTTCAACTTGTCCTCGCCTCGACTTATTCGTCTTATATGTAGCCAGTGCTGGTTTTAGCATCTGTGAGGCCATAGACAGATGTGGGTAAATGTGAGGTTTGAGGATCCGCAGTTCTGTAAAAAATCATTTTTTACTTATGGTCCTTGGTGTTGGTAAAACGTGATTTTGATTTTTGTTGAATGAAAATACAAATAAATGAAATACAAATAACTGACTTTCTGATGTTTTTTTGGACCAATAATGAAGAGATCAGTTTCAAAGTGGGTGTTTAATGTTCACTAAAATATACATAAAATGAATTATTAACTACTTTCAAATTAAAATGAACATACAATTTTCAATAAATTTAATGTTGAATGTATTTAAAGTGGTTGGAACAGAGTGGAAACAAAATTTGAAGCTGAGTCCAAAACTTAAGCCGGACTGTACTGACCTGTTAAGATTGGTTCTAAAAGGAGTCTCTCTGTACTCAAAACCATTGCAATGTGTTCTTGACTCCTATTGGGTGAGCCGTCTCATTGGTGTAGTGGCACAAAAAAGTAGACCATGACACAAGAATTGTAATCTAACCTTGGACAAGATCCTTGTCCAAGATCTAACTAGGCAAAACAACCAATAAAAAAATAAATCCTAGTTTACCTGCTAAAAGAAATTAACAAACTATGTTAACATTAAATGTAGCAAAATCTCATAAAATGTAGCAAAATCTCACAAAATCTCATAAAATGTAGCAAAATCTCACAAAATCTCATAAAATGTAGCAAAATCTCACAAAATCTCATAAAATGTAGCAAAATCTCACAAAATCTCATAAAATGTAGTAAAATCTCACAAAATCTCATAAAATGTAGCAAAATCTCACAAAATCTCATAAAATGTAGCAAAATCTCATAAAATGTAGCAAAATCTCACAAAATCTCATAAAATGTAGCAAAATCTCACAAAATCTCATAAAATGTAGCAAAATCTCATAAAATGTAGCAAAATCTCACAAAATCTCAAAAAATGTAGCAAAATCTCACAAAATATAGCAAATTCACGTGCAATCTCGTACCGGTACATCTGAAAAACCCACAAAAGTATTGCTGAAGAAATTTGCAATGAGCTTGCTTGGTTTATTTCCATAGTTACTCACAATATTAATAATAAGCAAAACAATTACATTACTGTATTCACACTGCTTCTACATTTTCCAACTAATATAATTTTATGAAGTAAGCTTTACATAACAGTACCGGTACATGCAAAAACTCAGCTCGCCTAAAACCGTTCCTAACTCCACGAAACGGCCGGAGCTGTCGCTGGCTGCAACGGTTGAAAATCACCCGTGACACCTGGCCTGGCACGATGATTGATATTCCCTTCGGAGGGCGAAAAGGGGTCGCAACGAGGGGCACGTGCTTTTTTACCCACCGCTAGGGAGATGGCGAGCGCGCACCAATCATTGGACGTGTTTTTAACTCCCTTTGGCAGTGATGGCAGAGGTGGGGACGCGAACGGCAAGCGGGAGGATGTCAGCTCCAATTGCACCAAATCACGTGTGGGAGTATTTTTTCTTGTTTGAGTCAACTGGTGGCGGTTGACGGAGTGATTTCAAGCTGCATTGGAAACACCCCATCAATAAAATGAGAGTCAAGTGTAAAGAGCAGGAGAAGGAAAAAATGGCAGGTGCGTGTTGCACACCACTCCGGGCTCTGTTTTCAATGCATCTTTAAAGGTTTTTTTTTTCTTCTTTCGTGGTAATGAAATGAGGCTTTGACTGAGAAAGGCAGAGTGTTTTCGTATAAAAGTAAAGTTGACTTCGGTAACTGAGAAAACGGCAGAAATTCCCTCTGTCTCATTCTAGGATCAATTTTGACCTCCAAAAGTGTTTTTATTTTTTTTCTCGTATACATACGGGATTTTCATAAAATTCTTTTGTTTACCGACTACTTTCGGATTCAGTCTGATTACTTTTGTCATGTTCTTTCGACAAATAACTTCGTTAAGTGACAGCATAGAAATGAAAGTCAGTCTATACTCAAAACCACCCCAACGTTGATCTATTTCACTGGTGTAGTGGCACAAAAAAGTAGTTCAAAACACCAGAATTGTAATCGAACTCCAGACATTGTGCTCAATTACCAACATTGTCAAAGGTGATGCTTTGACACAGAACTACTTTTCCGCGTAGTAGAACACAGTACACAGTTAGACGTAAACCGGCTGAAATAGGTGTCTTCGATATTGGCTTTATAGCTAAATTTGCATATCGGTAGTGTCATTCGGCACTGTTCGGTTTAAATTGGAGTATGTGATTAGCTTGTAGTGAGTTGTGGCTATCCAGGGGATTAAGGAGCCTGGCAAACATGAAGCATTACCTGATTTGCAAAAATGAAGTTACCACGATTAAACTTTAAATGATCTATCTGCAATGGCTAGAATTTTACAAGAAATTGTGTTTCAATGGTAGTCGATGACGAAAACAAACGCTGTGAAACCTGCAATTCGATTTATATCTATTAATAAAAGTCCTAGGCCTTTGGACCTAACAGGTCATCCTCAGGCTGTTAATGTTTGCAATTACAGTTGGTAATGGAATGAAGAGGGCTCTTGCACCCTTAAGCAGTCAGTTACACACTTGTGTGAACTGCAACTATTGAAATAATGGAGGCATCAATTCTTTCACACCAACAAGATTATTGGCAATTCACAAATCTATTCCTTCCTTTGTAATAGTTGCTCGGTTTTAAGAGCCAGGAAAGTTATCCAGTGGATAACAAAAGACTAAGAGATGCTAAGAACTAGGCTACTGTTAAAGCAAGTGCCAGGAATGTTTTCATT
Organism: Strigamia acuminata; assembly: GCA_949358305.1. Lineage (NCBI taxonomy): Eukaryota > Metazoa > Arthropoda > Chilopoda > Geophilomorpha > Linotaeniidae > Strigamia > Strigamia acuminata. The sequence goes on from OX442314.1 coordinate 5,114,363, forward strand.
AATCACGAAGAAAAGTAGAAGGTTCGAAGTCAGTAAGGACTTGTTTGCAATAAAGAACTGTGGGTATTTGGATTCATCGTTCTTTTTTAAAACGACATATTAGGTGCATTCAATATCGATAAGGAGAAGTGACTTCTTTCACTTATTTGACTTCTCACAACCGGATATGACGACTTTTGTGTCATATTTCTGATAAGTCGTTTTGAAAGAAGTCAAATAAGTGAATAAGTCACTTAAATAATGGTGCGCATGCGCATATCGCCTGGTTTCGCCTCGTTTTGGAAATTTTTGGCCGCCATCTTTTCCGATCTAATTTGCTCATCGCAATGTTGCCTAAAACAAAAGAAATATGTGCTCTAAAATTCTAAAAACCACATAAACTTCTAATTAACACAAGAAAAAGAGATGCGTGTGGTTTTTAGAATTTTAGAGCACATATTTTTTTTGACGAATGTGAGATTGACATTTGCATCTTGGTTGGGCAGCCATTTGCAATACTTGTTCTGAGCATGCTCAGAACTCGTCACAACTGGATAGAAGTCAAACACTTAAGTAAAATAATAAACGCGTTCAAACATAAGAACTATTAGTTCACGTTCGCGAACTAAGTTTGTCAGTTCGCGAATGAAGACCGCGAACTAGTTCACTTTTATAAGTGAACGAAAAAAACGAACAAAGTTTGTTTTTTGAAGCGAACGTGAACGAAGTTTGCGTTCACTTTGTTAAGTTCTTAAAATATAAATAAATGATAAATCAGTGATTGTGTTGCAGGGAAGTTCCTAGGGGCTGTTGGTACGTATTACATATTATATTAGTCACTCAATCTGCCAATTTCAATTCAATTGAATTTTTTTGATAATTTTTTAATTTCAAATTCAAATTCGAAATTCACAAAATGACATTTCTAGTGGACGTATCATCAACATTTTGAAAATGTTGATGATTTTGATAGGTCCACTAGACGTTTTATGTGACAGCCAATCAGGGCTGAGTGTTTTTGACAATGTGATTTATTCATTTATTGACTTTATTGTTGTGTCAATTGAAAAAAATTTTGAAAAGTGAACTGAACTATTGGTTCAAGTTCGCGAACTAGAACTTAGTTCACTTTGAAAAAATTTGTAGTGAACGCGAACTAGAACTAGTTCACACGGTGATGAACACGAACTTGAACTAGTTCGCGATTTGGTGAACGAGATACAATACTGCTTATTTAATCAACTTAAGGAGAAGTCACTTCTCCTTATCGATATTGAATGCACCTATTGTTACAGGTACAAACCGTTCTGCTTATCGGCCAATCCGTATCGCTCATATTCGATTAATTTGTCCATAAGAAATTTGAAAATTTTCTTGTTGAATGCGGGGTTAAAGCCCAAAGGACAAATGTTTACATGCCTGAGATGAATGGAGTCGCTGAGCGCCTTAATCGCACCTTACTTGAGGGCTACTAATTAATCGAATATCAGCAATACGGAACGGCCCATACGTGTAACAATATATTGTTACGCTTATAATATACTGTATAATATATTGTTAAGCTAATCTGAACTGGCCAAGTATAGCCCACCATTTTTAGTTTGATTAGTGTGTAAAGCTAGAGTGCGCATAAACCAATGATACGTTAAACGAGGGATATCTGTATTTTAGTTTGGGGAACTAGCTCAAACATCCATCTTTAACTTAGCTTTTAGTGATTCAAATTTACCTTGACATCTTCCATAGATGTCTTGGCATAGCCTAATAACAACTCCCACATTTGCCCGTGGGATGACGACTGCACCAAGTTTAACAAACAAACGCTGAATCAATATTGTGGTTGTTGGTAGCGAGCAATTGTTATCTTTTATCATCTTCTCTTTTCAAATCATTTCCTTTTTAATCTTTTATCTCTCTGTAGGGCACTACCTTTTTCTCAACAAGGGTTTTCAATAACTGATTGGTGTGTCCAGTTGTGGCATCCATATAGGCCACTCTTTGAGCTTATGTGCACAGACAAACCCCACAAGATCAATAGTTTTATTTACTGCTGCGATCCGGGTTTTTATCCACTTAATTTCTAATAAATTAAGCAGAAACCGCAGGTGAATGCTTAACAAGACTTATATCGCGGCCGAAACTTGTCTAGGGTTAAGTTTACGAAAATAGGAATAAAAAGACAGTTTATTATGGTAATAAAAATCACACAATTATTTATTCGGTTTAAATTACAATATATATATTAATAATGATTATGAATATCACGATATGCAACAAGTCGCAAGAATAAAATGAGCGGGAAACAATGAAACAAAGGAAGGGCTTGCAACGACTGTTGCAAGCTACAAAGCGTCAGAAATGGCGCTTAAACAACGAGATGTTGTTGATCGAAGGCAAATGTCTTCGTTCTCGGCAAACTCACGAACGATGGTCGAAGACGATGGTTCTCGTGGGTTTCTTCTACGGCTCGTGCGACGGCTCGGCGGCGGTGGTTGACGGCTGTAGGCGTCTGGTCCAGGTACGATGGCGATGGTTGCCGTTCGCGCGGCAACGATGGCGATGGTTCACTTGGATCAGGAAACTTCTTCTTCTCGATAGCTGGAATTAGCGACGGCTAATTCAAGCTGAATTGCTGGCTTTGTGCTTTGGATGACACAAAGATAGCAGATGAAACTGAGTTACAACGGTCCTCTATCAATACGTATTGTCGGAGCAAATATCGCAGTGATGTTGAGGTTGTTGTTGTATTTTTCAGAGTCCCGATTTGAGCCAAGACGCGAGCCCAGCACGCTTCAATATTGCGCAGAAAACCTGCGCACTTAGCTCAAATGGGTGCAACTAGTGGTTATTACACCATATTGCACCATAACGGCTAATAACCGTTTTCACCCCGGACAACCTGGGGTGATATGTGCCTAGAGAGGATTTCTCCCCTCGGTCACATGATCTGACTTGGCGTGTGCCACAGTCAAATTAATTAGAAGATAATTAATTTAATCTTCTAAGTTGGTGAATATTTTGAGATCACCACACATCCCCCCATTTAAGACGAATCTTACATGGAGAGAAAATGAACGAACCAATTTATGATTCGTCCATGTTCTGAGTTCGCTCAGGCGTCAACGGGCGCATCATATCCGTGGTGTCGTCCCTCGGGTTGGACCGCTCGTTAACCGTACACAGGTCGCGACCTGCGTTTGGTCCGGAGACCATTCCAGGGTTGACATGAAGCCAAACCTGGATGATTCTCGCCGAGTTCGCTCGGTTGAAAAATCCTAGCGCCGCAAACTCTATGGGATCCTCTGGCGCCAATCGTGCTCTCAGGAGTCGATCGTGGAGCACTGATGGTGGGCTTAACACCCGGATGTGGTCCTCGAGCCACATAAACACCTGCCTCGACAACTTGTGGTTGTTGCTAAGCAGTGTTCGCGTATCCGGCGTCAAATAGAAGTGCGGATACAGGCGCATCAGGGTCTTGAAAGCCGACTCTTTTTTCAGCGGCTTGACCTTCGTCTCCGGCTTGGCTGGCGGCGGCGGCGGCGGACGTGAGTCTTCCGTCGTGGCATCGTCAAAATGGCACTGCGGGCCCAAGAAAACCAACGCGGGTGCGGAGGTTGACGAGGGTGTGACGCCTCGTCCCGGTGCTCGACCCACACCGGGGAGCTGACGGGTTTCGACTACCCGTTGAACTCCGGCTGGAGTTTGAGAACTTCCGGCGTTCTCTGGCCAAAATGAACATCCAGCGCCCTCTTGGGCCGACTGGAAAACAGCCAGTGACGCAGCTGCTGTGGCGCTTGTAACTGGAAGCGGTGGTCTTCCGGCTATTCGCGCCGTGGCCTTCGCAAAGGACCACTCGGTTCGCAACCGAACGGCGGCCTCTTCTTCGGTCTCACCGTTTGCTACGACTTGCTTTATTAGCTCGGCTAAGATCGTAGGCGGGTCGAGCCTGAGGTGGTACCACAGCTCGACTTTCTTCTCCGACAGGCCCATCGGCGCGGTCCAAAGGTACGTAATGGCCGCTAACGCCTGTCCTGGCGAAGGAAGAACACCAGGGTACAACACCCTAGTCATCCCCGGAATTAGCTGACGCTGAAAATCCATCAGGCGGGGATCATCAATGGTATTGATGTCGGAGACTTCTAGCCTTTCAGCTAGTCTCTGCCAGTCCTTCTGTGACTCGGCGATCTGGGCGCTTTGGTATGCGTCCAGCTTCTGGAGCACTTCCTGCTGCGCTCTAATGGGTTGCTGCTCGTAGCAGGTCCATTGTGGGCCGAACGACTCACTGAAAAATGGCCGGAGTTGCAGGTTGCTAACTCCAGCCGGCAAGCGGGAAACATAACCTTGTTCGGGCAAGCGGCTAGCGTGTCCAGGTACAGGCACACTACAGTCGGGAGAAATATCACCGACGACACGTCTCATGGCGTATGGAGTAGCCGGGTTGTCCACTTTGAACGTGGAGGCGGTTCGGCTACTTCGGGCGGACTTAATTGTGGAGTCCGATTCGAAACTCAGCGAAGACGACGAGCCAAACGACTCTGGTGTCCGTCCTCGTCGCGACTGCGGGCGTGATGGCTGCGCGTCAGTCGAATATGGGCGTGATCGCCTCTGACGTTCCTCTCGATCGCGGCTTGATTCGCGGAACATCGGTCGGACTGGAACCGGCGGAGGGAGTTGCCCCACCCTCAAATCCTCGTCTTGCGGCGGAGGATTGATGGCCGCTGGGGCCGGAATTTCATCTTCTTGATAAAAAGGGAGAGCGCAACGCGCTTGCTCCTCTGCCTCGTGTTCTCGAGCCAGTTGTCGATTTTCGTCGACGCGAAGCTGCACCGCGGCAGCTCGGAGTGCTTTGGACGGGAAAAATCCCGGAAAATCGTTAAAACACCCGGCGAGCGCCAACTGGTGGAGCTCGGTTTGTGTGACGGGAAGTTGTGGGTTCCCGTCACGAACGGATTTGCGATACCGTTTAACGACTTCGCGTTGTGTCGTCTTGAGGTTCTTCCTCAAATGGGTTAGAGCACCGTAATTAATTCCGGTACTCTTTAGCGCTCTTCTGCGCTCGTGACGCTCTCGTGGCGTCACTGGCCACTGGTTGTGCAGCAACTCTGCTGCAAGCGGTCCTGGGGGGCTCTCGTCGAGCGTCCACTCGATTTCGTCGACACCGTCCACGTGAAGGCGCTCGATGAATCTTCCTTTTGCACCAAATCCTTGCAGCGCTGATCTGCTGAAGTCGTGGCGCAACTTCCACCAGGTATTGTTTGCCGTCTTCAGTCTTCTGATTTTTTCGGGCAATGCCGCTCGAAAAATCAGCGGGTGCTGAGTCGGCACGTGATCGGGAAGCGCGAATGGCGTTTCTCGATCCCTCTCGATCTATATTCGAAGAAAAATAAATAAATTAGTTTATTTAAAAATAAACAAATAATTTCTTATTTGAAATATTTTTTAAGCTTAGCGCTTGTGGCTGTGAGTCACTAAGGGATGTTGGTTGTCATGGCAACTCCCTTCGCACATGCTTGAAGCACGTGACTTTTATAGCCGCCATTTTTATTTTTTAGCGGCTTGTGTTTGAAGTCAGGAAAAGTGAAATTACTCAATTTTTCTGACTTAAACACTTGGTAAAAATTTATTCTAATAATTTACCCGTTGTTGAAGCGTCAATTGAACGTCTTCATTTGCCCCTTCCATGGGCATTTCTCCGTCCGCCTGGAGTTGGATCGCTTCCTCGTCCATTCTCTTTCGTTTTCCGGTAATTTCGGAAATTCTTTCGTCTTGAAAGAGAAATAATACATAAATCTTATGTTTTATCAAATTTTTCATACAGAAAAATTACTTACGATCAGGTTGTCGAACTATTCGGGTCGTAACGTAGGCGATGCGATGCATACACTCTCGAAACTTTTGAAAAAGTGACTAAGTTCGTTGATTGCAAACACGAACTTGGATTAGAGACGCTTTGTGACGTCACTAATTATAACGTATGATTAACGTTGTCATTCGAGTGAGTACTACGAATGACGTCACGAGATTGCTTTCTCGGATCTTTTGGGTAAACCCAAAAGGTGAAAGACAACACTATGTCTTGGCTCGCGGAACGCGAGATCTCAAGTTGTACTTTGACTTTCGCGAAGTACAATCCAACTTGTTTAGATTGTCATCAGCATCGTCTCCAATGTCAGATGAGTTATATACTTCATTGTTTGAAATTTTCTCTTTTTCTAAAAACATTTCCTTTTCTAGATTTTCATCAAGAGAAACATTTTCAAGTCGCTGGTTTATTTCATCGACTTCGTTATTTTTGAGTTTCGATTTTTTACTCGATTCCGTGTTTTCGACAGGAATTTTGGATAATTTAGCATCATCCAAGGTATTAACAATATTTTTTGTTTTTTGACCCACTTCCTCCCCTTCCAGCCAAATTTCTTGGTTGAAAACGGGAAAGTACGGCATTAATTCAGTGCCGTGAATAGCTGGATAAATTTTATTATCACTCAGCCGTCGAAGTTGAAAGGCGCCTCCTTGTAACCTTTTGATAATTACATAAGGCCCATTCCTTTTCGGTGAAATGCCTGCTGCTATTCCTTTAGCGGCATTTGAGAGAATATGAGACTCTCGCCAGACTAAATCATTTTGTCTGAAGTTGTCGAATTTCTTATCTGATTTTTCAGCTTCGACACGGCGTCTCAAATCTAAGACGTGAGACATCATATGCTGATACGTCTCTGCAATTATTGTTTCTAATTTCTGAACATATAAATGCGGATTTTTTGGATCAATGACTAAAATTCCTTCCGGAATTCTTGGATCCCAAGGAATTCTTAATTCTCGGAAAAAATTTAAGAAAGCAGGAGAATAATCTCTGCCTCTTGTTACAGTTGTTCTCAAACTGAATGCAAATTCGCGTAGATACTCATCCCATTGGTCATGAATATCTAAATAAATCGAAACTAAATATTTAATATCTCGATTGGTTCTCTCCACAGGATTGCTTTGTGGATGATAAATCGATGTCGGTGTTCGCGACATGTCGAATTTTTTGCAAAATTCTTTATAGACCTGTGATCGAAATTGTGGTCCATTATCACTTATGATTTGTCTCGGAAATCCGAAAGTCATTGATAAGTGATAAATTGTGTTGGCAACTTTTATTGCCGTTGGATTACACATTGGAAATAATTCGGGCCAATGTGTAGCGACATCTACGATGACGCAAATATGGGTATTGTTTTTTCTGGTTCTTGGTTTGGGACCAGACAAATCCACACTGAGGCAGTCAAATGGTCCAAATGGTCCAATTTGAGCGCCTTCAATTTCGGTCTTCGATCTCGGCTTGCATGCCTGACATCCTTGACAATGTTGAATAAAACGTGTAATATCACGTTTCATACCTTTCCAGGTATAAACTCTTCGAGTTCGGTACATTGTCCTCGCAATGCCTGGGTGGCCGGACAGTGGATGTCCGTGCATCAACCAAATGATTTTATAAATCAATTTTCTTGGCACAACAACTTTAAGTGCCCTACCATCCTCTCCCAATTCATCGGTGGAGGTAGGATGATAATGGAGTAGCATATCTTCTTCAATGAGATAAGTACTCGCGTGTCTTTCAAAGTTTCTTCTTTGAAGACGAGTTACTATGTAACTTGGATATTGCTTGTTTAGCAAGTAATTGCGAATATGTTGGCAAAATTCGTCTGCTTTTTGCGCTGCAATAATGTCATCTCTCGTTGGAGGATCACATTCTAATTGCTTCGCAATTTTAGCTGCAAATGCTTTAATTAAAACATTTGTTGTTGGCAGCTCGAATTTTTTAGCCATCATAGCTCTTAATTCGACGTCAGGGGTTCCTGACGGATCATGCATGTTAATACAAAAATTAATTAATGCTTGATCGTCGTCATTAACTATTATTGACTTGGGTAATTCGTTCAATTTTCCCATTTGCCAACTTCGGCAAGGAGATGGACAATATGATAATAAATCATCATTATCGCCATCGTCTTCTGGTTCGTCAGGTGCGCTGACAGGTGCACGTGACAATGCGTCTGCTATTACATTTAGCGGACCTTTGACGTATTGTATTTCGAACGAATACGCCATCAGCTCCATTTGCCAACGAGCTAATCTGCCCGACGGGTCAGATAACGACATCAACCACTTAAGTGCTTGGTGATCCGTTTGTACAGTGAATGTAGTGTACTCTAAGTATGGGCGAAATTTGCGTAATCCCCATACTACTGCGAGACATTCTAATTCTGTCACAGTATAATTCTTTTCAGCGGGTTGCAAGCTTCTGCTTGCATACACGCATGGCATTTCGACTTCTTGGCCATCCACATTTTTCTTTTGTGTAAGGGCTGCACCCAACCCTTGTTTACTGGCGTCAGTATGAACAATAAATGGCATGTACAAGTCAGGCATCTTCATTGTTTCAGCATTCGTAAGCAGGTCTTTTATTGCGTCGAATGCTGCTTGATGATGCAGTTCCCAATCGAACTCCGCATCTTTCTTCAAGAGTGGCCTTAGTGGTTCTGCCACTGTGGCCAAATTCTTGATTAGGCGGTGAAAGAAATTCACCATGCCTAGAAATCTTTGTAATTCCTTAAGATTGGTAGGAGCAGGAAATTGCGTAATTGCAGCGACTTTTTTAGGGTCTACTGCAAGTCCTTCTACTCCTACTTTGTAGCCTAGAAAAATTAATTCCTTTCTACAGAGATGCGTCTTGCCAGGGTGCGCATGTAAATTAGCTTCTGCCAATTTTTTAAACACTATATCTAAATGTTTAATGTGTTCTTCGAACGATTTGGATACAACAATTATGTCATCCAAATATGCCCATGCAAATTTTCTGTAAACGTCACCCAAAACTTTTTCCATTAATTCTTGGAAGGTAGTTGGTGCGTTTACTAATCCGAAAGGCATGACTAAAAACATTAGTCTTCCCATTGGGCTCCAGAAGGCAGTTTTTTCTCTGTCTTCAGGTCGCAATTCTATCTGCCAATATCCCTTGGTCAGATCTATAGTACTGACCCATTCGAATTCTCCGATTTCTCGCAGAATTTCCTCAATTGTTGGCATTTGAGGTGGGTTGTACTTAGTATGTGTATTGATGGGGCGAAAATCAATGCACAAGCGTGGGTCGTTTCCTGGTCGCATGACTAGGACTGGCCTCATTCCGTAATCGCCTTCAGCTTTGACGACTACGCCTTTGTCAATCATGTCTTGACAAAGTTGTCTGATTATTTCCCTTTTTTGAGGGTTTATGCTCTTAAAGGGGACACGGATGGGTTTCTCCGTGTCAAGCTCAATTTTGTGCTTAACCAGGTGTGTTTTACCTGGATCTTTAGAAATAATCCTTTTATGTTTGGATAACATCTTTTCTAATAATTTGGATTGCTCCAAATTTAAGTTAGCTTCTTTGACTAACTTTTGGATGAAATTCTCTTCATCAATTTTGCTTTGAGTTACACTTGCAGCGTAAGCTTTTGCAAAGGTCACAAATGAGGAATCGGGTTCCTCTATTTTCTCCAAATAACGATCCAGCAACGCTTGTGGAATGTAGGGTAAATCTGCATCCACAGGTTGCGTGAAATTCCAAGACATCGTCTGTGGATTAGGTTGGATTTTTAATTTATTCATAAAATCGCAACCCAATAGTACCATTGGATACTTATTTGGTATTACGATGAACGGATGACGTAACGTGCCATGTGTCCATCGAAATGAAAGATGAATGGTTCCATCTGGAGTGACTTCTTCACTTGCCGTCGTGACTCTGACACCAGGTCCGATAGGTCGTAGATATTTTTCTAGACCTAATTGATTAATAACTGAAGTGGCTAGGAAGCTTTTATTTGCTCCTGAGTCCAACATTCCGGTTATTACACCTTTTAACGTTTCTAACTTTAACGTCGGAAGGTCTTGGCTGTTTGGTATTCCAGCCACTTTGCACTCAAACTTGCGCAATTTATGAGGAATTGTAATTGGAGGCTCCAAAGGCAATTCATCTAATAACTCATTGGTATCAAGAGTTGTAGTTGCAAATAACTTAATGCATTCCTCAATTCCAGGTGTCTCTGGAACTGAGCTTGGTCTATCGTCTTTAACTTCGACTTTATCTTGAATATTGGAAGTGTCTTCTTCAGTCGGGGTTTCGCCGACAATCTCCTTTTTTACATCAAGAGATCCATTTTCTTTTAGTTCAGTTTGACGAATTAATTCATCAATAGCTTCTCCAACATCTTCCATTATCTTCAGATTTTCATTCTCTGATTCCGATTTCGGAGGTGACGCAGCGTCCACTAGACCTGATGGATCTGCGTCTACAAGTTTTTTCGAAACATGTCAGTTATGATCTTGACTGCTTTTTCAAACTCAGCTGTTGACACTGGTTTGTCCTTTTTAGAGGAAGGGCAGTCTTTTTGCCAATGCCCTAATTTTTTGCATAAATTGCATGGATCAGTGGCAGGCGATTTCTTTTTCGTTGCTGCTGGCGAGGCAGAACGAGAACGAGCGTCAGACCGGCGCTCTGGCGACACCGCGGGTGATTTTGAATTCCTTTCGGTATTCACCTTTGATGCGTCAAATGAAACATTTTTTGGTTTCATTTTTGGCTTCCATTTGCCTGCAACGGGGTTATTTTTTGCTAACAGCGCCGCTGCTTTGGCTAATAAAGCCAACGTCTCATCTCCTGCTTCCTCCTCCTCTTCAGCTTCTTCAGCTTCAGACGACGGAGTTTCAGCTCCAGTTATATTTGCATGTAACTTAGGAACTGAATGAGGATTTTTGACGTCCTTTTTGGAAGATTCTTTTTTCGAACTCTTCTCATCCACTTCGTCTAGAAAGTCTTCGTAACTAGGTGGCTGCAACAATTTCAAACCATTAAAGGTTTCATTGTTTTGCTCAGCGAGTCTTTTCTCTCGCTTTAAGTACGCTGACCTTTCGGCTTCTGTAAGATAAGCTTTGTACTTTTCGTCAATGCGCAATTGATTGACTTCCATGAATTCGTTTAACTCGGAGAATTTCCCCGGGTCGGGAGCGTCCGACATCATCAGAATATTTTTACTATATTCTGTGAGGCCAGCTCTAAACTGATCATCTGCTGTTGCATCAGTAACAGCATGTGGCATTCTGCCAAGCAGATTCTCTGCTCTTAGCATGTACGAATGTAAGCTTTCGCCTTTTCGTTGCTTAAGACATCTCCAGAGCGTCTTGATGTCTTCGCTCGATTCACCAAATTTAAACATAAATTGTTTAACGAAGTCATCCCACTTCGTGAAGTCTTTCCTGCGAAACCACTCCTTGACACCGCCAACTAGTATTCTTGGTACTAGATGGGCCAATGCACCTTCACAGCTAAAACTGTGAACTTTGCCTAGTTCGAATATTTCCAGCAAGAGGTTTGACCCTGCTTGCCAATTTCCATTATAGGCATGTGGGATAACTCGATCCCATCTAATGAACTTTTCATCTGTTGTTTGATGAGTCCATTTATCAGAAGTAAATTCACTTATTTTTTGCAAAATAATTTTATCCCTTCTGCTTTTTCGCTGTTGTTGAGCATTTTGCCTCAACAACTGGTCAATCTCATCTTTCGTGTAAAAATCGGGTCTTTGAGTTCTACTACGTGTTCTGTGACGAGATCGCCCTCTCACACTGGGACGTGAGGAATCTGTATCTGACGCAGATTCATGATTCGGATTTGGCGGCGGATCAGGGTCCGGAGGATCGTCGCCATCTGGCGGACGACGGTCTCCATTTGGTGGTCCCCTTCCATTTCGATTGCCATTCGAATTGTGGTCACGTGAGTGGCCACCTCCATGTCCATCTGAACTGTCTCCACCTGGTGGGTCACCACCTGGCGGATTTCCACGGTATCTCGGCCCATCACGGATGTCGTTGTGACAATCTCGTTTTGGTGAGCCTTCTCGCGGATTATCGTGTGACCGTCCACGATCGTGTGGTTTCTCACGTTCTTTATTCTTTTTCGCCAGCAATCCAATTAATTGGTCACTATTGCTAAAGAATCTATCCGAATTTTGCGGAACTTTTGGGGAATGATATTCGGTCGGGTCTGGTTGTCGCTTTCTCTTTTTGCGACTGTGATGACTATTACGGCTTCCACGACTACTGCGTGAGTCATCGCTGTCAGTCCAACTTGATTGTCGACTGACTTTTGGTTTAGCTGATGTTAAATCAATCAACTCAGGTGATTTGGAAGCACCTTTTTGCAAAACTGGGGCTGGCTTTGCAAAATTATCTTCGCCGCAAACGTCTTGTACTTTTTGTACGACTACTGCAAAGTTCTCTTGTACCGTCAACAGATCTGCGCGAAGAATTTCGTTTTCACGAGCTTGCGCAGCTAAGTCGGCACGTAATAACTGCTCTGCAGTACTTTGACTTTTGGCGGCTTGACCAGCATCAATTACGGACTGCTGTCGAGCGAGAAATACTTCGTTTTCTCGTTGTGCTAATCTCTTAGCTCTTGCTGCTTGCTCTGCAGCATGATTCTCGTAATTTCGAGAAGTGGAGGGAATTACTTCCCTCGCTCGAACTGGGGCGGTTAGTTCGGCAGTCATTAAATTTGTGTTGGCTTCTCGCAAATTTGCGTTGGCCAATCTCAAATTTTCATTAGCAATTTCTAAATCTTTTTGGGCTTGATTTAGTTGCTCGAGCCTTTGTTGTTGCTCTTCGTCAGTAATTAGCCAGGAAGCTTTTTCCTGCTCTAATTGTAACAACTTAACATGGTCATTCGCACGTTGTTGTTTTAGTTCGGCATTTTGCTGATGCATTTCTGCACGCATTCGCTCGAACTCTGCTTGCAAGCTTGTTCTGACGATTTCAACGTCTTTTTGGCTTTGTTTGCGAACCATAGCTTTGTGGATTTGTTCCACAGTCATTTCGCTAGTGACTTTTACTCCCTCGAGCCTAGCTTGCTCACGGAGTGCGTCCATCATGGTTACACGCACGGGAGAATGAGAAACTTCCATATTGGAGTTCTCAGAATCTTGTTGTGCTGCACCTTGAACCGGTGATGAATTCAGCGAGTGCTCTGCACTTGATGATTGAATTCGTAAATTCAAATCATCGTTTTGCGACTTGGAACGGCCACTTCCAGTTGGATTGTTTAAGTCCAACTGGCCGCTTGGCGGGGATGGCTGTTGTCGCTCCAACGCTTGCGTGAATTCATTCACGATTAACTGTGCCGAGTTACAGTTAGCTGTTTGATCCATGGCTTCAAACAGTTCTTGTGACTCAGTCACTTCTTGATCCACGACTGGTAGATCGATCGCCACTCGTCTCTTCGCCGGCCTTCCTCTCGGTCTCTTCTCTGAAGGAGTCGCCATTTTTCAAATGAAGACAAAGAAAGGATAGAGAAGAAAGATAAGCAAGATAAAAATGGCGGGTAAATTTTAAACTATCAAAATTTATACAATGACTATCCCGGACGGGCCCCCACGTGCTGCGATCCGGGTTTTTATCCACTTAATTTCTAATAAATTAAGCAGAAACCGCAGGTGAATGCTTAACAAGACTTATATCGCGGCCGAAACTTGTCTAGGGTTAAGTTTACGAAAATAGGAATAAAAAGACAGTTTATTATGGTAATAAAAATCACACAATTATTTATTCGGTTTAAATTACAATATATATATTAATAATGATTATGAATATCACGATATGCAACAAGTCGCAAGAATAAAATGAGCGGGAAACAATGAAACAAAGGAAGGGCTTGCAACGACTGTTGCAAGCTACAAAGCGTCAGAAATGGCGCTTAAACAACGAGATGTTGTTGATCGAAGGCAAATGTCTTCGTTCTCGGCAAACTCACGAACGATGGTCGAAGACGATGGTTCTCGTGGGTTTCTTCTACGGCTCGTGCGACGGCTCGGCGGCGGTGGTTGACGGCTGTAGGCGTCTGGTCCAGGTACGATGGCGATGGTTGCCGTTCGCGCGGCAACGATGGCGATGGTTCACTTGGATCAGGAAACTTCTTCTTCTCGATAGCTGGAATTAGCGACGGCTAATTCAAGCTGAATTGCTGGCTTTGTGCTTTGGATGACACAAAGATAGCAGATGAAACTGAGTTACAACGGTCCTCTATCAATACGTATTGTCGGAGCAAATATCGCAGTGATGTTGAGGTTGTTGTTGTATTTTTCAGAGTCCCGATTTGAGCCAAGACGCGAGCCCAGCACGCTTCAATATTGCGCAGAAAACCTGCGCACTTAGCTCAAATGGGTGCAACTAGTGGTTATTACACCATATTGCACCATAACGGCTAATAACCGTTTTCACCCCGGACAACCTGGGGTGATATGTGCCTAGAGAGGATTTCTCCCCTCGGTCACATGATCTGACTTGGCGTGTGCCACAGTCAAATTAATTAGAAGATAATTAATTTAATCTTCTAAGTTGGTGAATATTTTGAGATCACCACATTACTTGATTCTCCGGCCGGGCAAATGATTTTTAACGCTGTATTTCAATGACCCCCCCATTCTAAAGAATTGCTTTACATAGAAAAAGGAGGCGAGCAATAGAACTAAAGGTGATTGGCCAGTAGAACTAAAAAGTCATATAAAGATAGAGAACTGTGTGTGAGTACACTCATCAACGTGCATCCAGAATACGGTGAATGTTTCTAGGAGCTGTATAATTTGGAGGTGCTTGCCAGCAAATGATGTTGGTTGATACTTCAAGTTGAGCACTCAGTTCCTGCAGACAAATATTAAGCGTACTTGAGATAGACTTGAAGATTAACATTCCGAAAAGATTTTCTACCGGTTCATTCTGCCCAAAGCACAACTAAACTCGATTGAAAGTTATATAAAATTTTATGCAAAATTATATAATGTACGGTGTATCGGTACTGCGGTACACTTTGGGGTGTTCCGCACCCAACACTGGGCAGGATATTCAACCCACCTTAACCCAATAGAGAATTGGGGATTATTCAAAAAAGCCATTAGAAAAAAGACCCACACATGAAGGCGGAATTGATCAAATAAGTTATGAGTGAAGTAACAATAGCAACTTGTTTGAAGTTGGTAGAGACCTTACATCAAAGTAATAGCTGCAAAAGGAGGTTCTACTTAGTTTAAATGTGATTATTCTAATTTGATGATATGATTTTGGACTATTCTAATATCAAGGCACGTATGAACTTATTAGATTGTAGGTTTATGGAATAATAAACCCACTTACTGTGTATTGTGACTACATGCAACAATACACTAAAAAGGTGCATTGAAATAAAGAAAGTATTGACTGTTTAGACAATAACAATGCTTTATTTAAAAAATAAAAATAAAAAATTGTTAGCGGATCTTGCTAGGAAATGACTTCTTAGCGACTGTCACAGCGGCTTAGCAATGGACATGGCGGCGATGGATTACAGTTCGTGCCCAGTATCTTGATGCAAAATTCAGACTGCGCATCACATTCTGCGCTTGCTTTTAACATGGCAATAGTAAAGCTTGTTGCACCCAAAGGAAATAAATCATCAATATTTTGGTACTATGTAAATTACTTTTGTTAATGAGTTTATTGTTGTTTATCTACTTTATTTTAGCATTATTAGGCCTGATATTAGCCTTGATACTGCTAAATAAGGACTGGAATTAGAAAATCGTCTGCGCTGAATGGGATGCGCAGTATGAATTTGGCATCAATGTAATCGTAACAACGGACATGGTTGCTCGAAGTGAATTAATTGTTAGTTGGAGCGCTCTGATGTGATCAGCGCCCACTTTCAATACAGCAAGCAAGTTATAGGGACGTTTTTCTGATGCGTGAGGAAGCCGCGAGGTAATTTGTTCGCTGACCAATGAGAATTAATGGATTCTTTGGATGGATAGAGTTTAGTTAACAATCTTCAGTCGGGCATCCAGACTTTTCTGTGTGTATAGACTTGACAGAAAAGCCTACCAGAATCGTCTGGTAGAAGAACATGTGCCAGTCTGTAACGCCAGACTTTTTGTGGTACTCGCAGCTCTATGCAACAGAAAAGAAATGGTGAATGGCAATGAGAAAGAAACAAGATGGATGCCAATAAAAATTTTTAAGACTACTTTTGTAGTTAGGATGAATAGGAAACTGCTTACGACGTCAGTACAAAAACCTTTCTTTGTCGAAGCGTTATAAAACTGCTTAAAAATTCCAAATGGCGTCGGAACAAAGGGTTTAGAAAATAAAAAAAAAACACACATTCCTTATTACGGCTTTACCAAATGCATTCTGAAAAATCTTCGTCGGAAGCAATCAGACATTCTAGTTTTTTCTTTTTTTTGGAATTGTATTCCACAAACTGCTGTATGCTGATTGATATTCATTGCAGTTCTCTAGAAACCTGAAAGCCACTTTTCTTGCTTGTTACCTGTGGAAGGAATAGTCTTCCCTTTGTCTTTTTTGTTAAAGGGGGACAGTTGGGTTGAAAAGCAGGAATATCTGCTCTTAGGTGGTAATAATTGCAGAAATTTATGACTCATTGCTTGTGAATGGACATTGTAGCAATTACTGAAAATGGGAAATGGAAGCGAAACCCCAGCGAGTAATTTGTATCGGAGAGTGCAAATAATTTGCCGGCTTGATTAGTGCAGCTCGTTAACACCACAGGGCGTGAATCGTGAATTTTAATATTTATTTTATGGTATGTTAATCAATAAGGAATGGAAAATGGAGGATCAAAAAAAGATGTCAGATGGATATTATTTACTACAATTTATCTCTGGGGACCTCTCAGGATGGTTTGCCACTTTAATGATCTGTCAGAAGTTAATTAGGAAACAAAAGATGCACTTAATCACTTTCTTATACTAGTACACACTGAAATTATGAAGTGTAAAGATTTGCGTGGGATTAAAATGATCAGTTTGTGTGTTTTTATTTGAGAATTGCGCTTTAACCTGGCAAACGTGGGCAATATGCGTGACGCGCGATATTTGAAATCTTCCATTGTTTTTGGTGATGAAATATGTATTGTTAATGTAGTAAAGACTTGGATTTCATTGAGAACTGTTGTGTTTTCTTGTCTTTCTCTCTGAGGCCCTGGACCCTTAGCTTTTAGAGCCCCTTATGGGCTAGTTGTATATAAAGAGATAATTATAAGTGTGAGGGAGTGTGTATATTTTTGAGTTGGAAGTATTTCAACAGGCTGGGGTTTTAAACGGCTGGGAAAAAAGGAATGTTCGCGCGCTGAAAAATTGCATGTTTTTCATGCGCCATCAGAGCGGAAAGAATTCGACAGTTTGATTTTGTGCTCAAACAAAATTTGCACGCTTGCAGTTGCAGCTCCCTTTCCAACGAACATTCATGAACAGAAATTTAACGTAGTTCACATGAGAGTTTTGCGAGTTTGTATGAGATTTTGCGAGATTACGCGAGATTTTGCGAGATTACGCGAGATTTTGTGGGATTACGCGAGATTTTGTGGGATTACACGAGATTTGGCGAGATTACGCGAGATTTTGTGGGATTACACGAGATTTGGCGAGATTACTCGAGATTTTGCGAGGTTGTAAGTGAATTTTAATTAAATTTAAAATTAAATGTTTTGACATGTTTTTATACAGAATAATTCAATATTTAAAAAGGAAATGCAAAATCTACTTAGAATTTCTTTTTTGTTTCTGTGACGGTTGCACAGTACCTTGGGGAGTGAGAGTGGACGAACGTCATCCGGACTTAGAGTTGTTTGAGATAGCACCGGTTGCACGACATGTGTAAAGAAAATGAAACAGCGAAACAGTTTTATGGTTTATAGCCTTTTATTTAGCTTTATAACTTTATATCGTATTACTCCGCTTCTGCCAGTTGTACAGTCGTGTTCAAGAAAACTGGACCCTCATTCTATGCTAGCAATTGAAATTGTGAGTAATTTTGTATTTTGCCACTAGGTGAAACACCAGACATCAACAGGTACTTGTATAATACTTGTATAGCACACTTCTGTTAGCAGATGATCTTATGAGTACTAAGCTTTACAAACGAAGTCTGAACGTCAGCAATGAAGTGTACGTTCATCGTTCGTGAGGTTAAATACGCAGTGTTGTATCTCGGTCACTAAATCGCGAACTAGTTCAAGTTCGCGTTCATCACCGTGTAAACTAGTTCACTAACTTGAACCAATAGTTCAGTTCACTTTTCCAATTTTTTTTCTACGGAAGCCCGTAGTGGCCAAGGTTAATTTGGGGCCGTTATTGTTTGCGGTAAACGAAAGTTTGCAAGCGAGTTTGATGGAGTGCTCGAGCGTGAGATGACGTTGCCTTGTAACATTTTGTGGGTGAGTTGATAATATAGCTACGAGCATCCATCATCGAGCTCGTTGCGCGAGCAGGAGGGGGAAGAAGCGACAGCGCCGCTTTACGGTGAGTGTCGTGACAAGACACTTAAATCTTTTTTGCTTTCGGTTCATCTTCATCTTTTGTATATACGAAATGAAATTGCGAGGTGAGGTTATAATGCTTGCATTTTATAGCCACTATGCATTTGAGTTTACGCCGAAATAAACGTCAAGATGAAGCCCGAGATAAAGCGCTCGGTCCCATTCTGCCTTTAGTTTTACTGCGCACTATTTGCTTCGTTAGTGTCACGTAAAAATGAATTATTCCGAGAGGATTTAATCTCCAATTGTGATTTTTTTTTTTTAATTTTTAAGTAAAATGAGAAATTTTATTTGTATTTTTTTTTTTTTTTGGTTTGGTTTTGTTTAGCTTTGCAATTGGTCTCTTGTGGTTTGTTGTTGTTGTTGTTGTTGATGTTGCGATTTTTTGAGTGTTTTTAGGAGCTTATTTTAAGTTAATGCTTTTTTTTATTTTTTTTTATTTTTTTTATTTTATTTTATTTTATTTTATTTTATTTTATTTTATTTTATTATTTTTTATTTTATTTTATATCATTTTATTATTATTTTTTTTTGGGTTGAGATATTATGGGATCTGAAATAAAATTTGAATGAATTGGATGTTTGGTGGAATGGATCGATGCTGTTTTTCTGTAGAAATATTTTTTTTTTTTAGGTCTGAAATTGTAGTATTGTGGGAATTCAAATTACAAATTGGGTGTTTCTGGATCTAAAATTGCACCATAGTGCATAAAAATTATTATTTTTATTTGTATTCAGTTCAAAACTACATTTTAAATGCATTTCCAGGGTCTAAAAATGCATGATTCTGCATATAATTTGCATTTGGAGCATTATTAAGTCTAGAAAACTTTATTTTAGTCCGTTATAGTCTAAAGATGTTTTTTGGAGTCTAGTAATTTTATTTTTTACTATTACTCAGTCTAAAGAGGTGTTTTTCAGTATGTCACTGCATTTGTCAGTCTAAAAAAACATTTTTCAGTCAAAAAAAACATTTTTTAGTCTAAAAAAGCATTTTTTAGTCTAAAAAAGCATTTTTTAGTCTAAAAAAGCATTTTTTAGTCTAAAAAAGCATTTTTTAGTCTAAAAAAGCATTTTTTAGTCTAAAAAAGCATTTTTTAGTCTAAAAAAGCATTTCTTAGTCTAAAAAAGCATTTTTTAGTCTAAAAAAGCATTTTTTAGTGTAAAAAAAGCATTTTTCGGTCTAAAAAAGCATTTTTCGGTCTAAAAAAGCATTTTTCGGTCTAAAAAAACATTTTTTGGTCTACAAAAGCATTTTTTGGTCCAAAAAAATTTTTTTTGGTTTAAAAAAGCATTTTTCAGATTAAAAATTCAATCCTGTTAGTCTCGAGTTGAATTTCTTGCCACAAACTTCATATTTCCTTTTAACAAATTCAACTTTACTTTCTGAAAAATTGAATACCAAAGTCCAAAAATATTGCTTTTCACTTCGACCAAATTGCAAATTCACTGGCCAAACTCCATCATCTCCCATGTCCAGAAATTCATTTTTCAGCTCTTCGGAGAATACTAAGTATAAAATAAACGGCAGCAACAAACCAACATGGTTTGAATGCAATATTCCAAACAAGCCAAAAGAACAGGAATGACGCTCGGATTTTCTATATACGTTAGTTGTTAGTTGTGCGATTGCCGATTGGCGTGATATGCATTTATCCAGTGGCAAATTGAACTGCAGGTTGTAAGACCGGTTTAATCTGCTTGTATCCTCGAGCAAACTGATTGGCTCCGGGATCGTTACTCTTTCCGTAATGACTGACCAGTTCGATCGACCAAAAGAGGAAAGAAAGCAATTTACGCGGGCATCAAAAGTATACCCGTTTATTTACCCAATTGATTATTGAATCAACAGTAGAAAATGGGAGAATCCTGTTTGGGCCGTATGTGCTTTAAAGCCGTGTAATTTTGTATATACGAAGACCGGGATTGTTTGTATTTTTATCAAGAAATCGATAATATAAGAAGTTGAGTAAAATAGTAATAAAAAAATCATTTTTTTGTAAAAAGTGAAAAAAAATTGATTGAAAAATCGATTAGATTGTTAAAAATCGATTTAAAATTGATTAGATTGTTAAAAATGGATTTTTAAATTGTTAAAAATCGGTTTTTAGGTTGTTAAAAATTGAATTTCAGATTGTTAAAAATCAATCAGAAAATTCATTTTTAACAATCTAAAAATCGATTTCTAATCACCTAAAAATCGATTTTAATCACCTAAAAATCGATTTTAATCACCTAAAAATCGATTTTTAACAATCAGAAAATCGATTTTCAACAATCAGAAAATCGATTTTTAACAATCAGAAAATCTTTTTATAACAATCAGAAAATTGGTTTTTACAATCTAAAAATCGATTTTTTGATTGGTAAAAATCGATTTTTAGGTGATTAAAAATTGGATTTTTAGATTGTTAAAAATTGGATTTTTAGATTGTTAAAAATAGATTTTCCAATTGTTAAAAATAGATTTTCCAATTGTTAAAAATAGATTTTCCAATTGTTAAAAATAGATTTTCCAATTGTTAAAAATAGATTTTCCAATTGTTAAAAATAGATTTTCCAATTGTTAAAAATCGATTTTCCAATTGTTAAAAATCGATTTTCTGATTGTTCAAAATCGATTTTCAAATTGTTAAAAATTGTTTTTTTCAGACTGTTGAAAAATCAATTTCAAGATCGATAACAGAATCAATTTCACAATCGATTAAAAAAAATCGAGTTGAACATTGATCGAATACAGATTTCTTGCTTTTCTCCTTTATCTTACTTTTATCTTTATTTACCTGGAAACGAGAAATTTTGCGTGATGGAAACCTAGTGTTAGAATAAACAAGAACACAATGTGAGAATGGTTTTAGTGCCTATCTCGGCTCAGATAGCAGAGTAATTGCATTGAGAGTATGAGACTGGTTTCAATCTCACTTTAGGGTCGTCGGTGGTCGGTCATTTATAAACATGATGTATGTATACCAAACAGATTGGAGAAGCCGAAGAAGGGGTGAAACAGAAATTGGAAAAAGTGTGTTACCGGGTGATGCTCTCATTGCCGGCACCACCCGTGACTATCAAACAGCGAAAGTTTACCAAGAGGCAGATTACGGGCAAGATGGGCAAGGGGGCCCCACACCTACCGTCTTCCCCCGAAAATAACACCACGATGTTGTATTCGAATACAACACCATGTTAGTTTGTCAAAAAAGTAAAATTGTTATTTACTCTATTAATTTGTATTCATCAATTAATTAACAAAAACAACGATGTACTGTACGTTTTAAATATTTTTATACAAATCTGAATATAACACCATGGGGGTATATTCGAATTTTTCAACAATGTTTCACAAATTACAGTTTTCAAAGAAACTCGAATACAACACCGTGGTATTTTTTTCGGGGGAAGACGGTAGGCTTAAAGGGCCACTCCCCAGGCCCGTATTTTAAGATACATCCTACTTTTCACAGATAGTATTGTTTGTTGTTAACAGTAGGCTTCTGTAAGTATTAAGTCTACGCAATTTTCACATTGCGGTTCCACCACAGCTATGGTCCCCTGTGTAAAGGCCTTGATCCGGCTCTGAGTCAAACTGACCGGTTTCTGGTCACATGCAACACCGTTCCCAAATGACCCGCTTAGTATAAGCCCACCATGCCAGGAGTAGTTGCTGGTTCCAGAAGTCACCTTCAGCAAACAATGGTGAAAGTACAAGTGTAATTGTGCAAGAGTTGACTAGGAAAGGGTCAACTTCGGCTGGACAATCAGTCCAAGCAGGACCATCACGAGACAAGCGTCTTGAGCCGTCTCCACTCTTGTTTACCATGGTGATGCTTAGGGAATCGGCGGGTTGGGTCTCTGACCCACGCGAACAATGGCAATTTGACCATGTGGTCAGCGTCTTGGTCGAAGATGCGTCAGATGGGCATCCATCCACTCTCGCAAGCCACGTTGGTTGTGCCAATGGTCATTTTTGGCTCGTAGCAGTGTGAAAGAAGCGCCTGGCGACAGGAGGCTCTGGACCAATGAAATTACAGACACAAACCAGGAATGACTAATGCATGCTAAACATACGGTGACTAAATAAGTGCCCAATTCCTCATCGCATTAAAAAATACCAGTTAAGGTGAGGTTTGCAGAGGAAAAGGGGGTCAAGGGGGGCACTGGCCCCCCTTGTGAAGAAAAAACCCAAGAATATGCGAACAATCAAGAAACAGCATTAGTCACTCCTGGCTGTGGAGCCCCCTGTTGCCAGGCCATGGAGTCCGTATTGTTTTAGTTTTGGGTCTAGTGATCTTTTTCTGATGCTGGTACTTCGGTGTTTAAACGGCAGCAGATTCAGCTGTACATGCACACAGAAAAGACGCTTAGTGGTATGTTTAAGGTTTGCTTTTGAGGTTGGATCTTTAATGGAAAGTTATTATTTATTAATAAAAAATGGGATGGAGCAAGTGAGAAGTTAATCAAGAGGTTAAAGAAAACTGTAGTAACGAGTTAAAGTGGAAGAGGGAACCGTCTGCTTTGTTAAATATGTGTTTAAGCATTAATAAGGTCTTAGCGAAAGTCCTCTTAAATTTTACTCGTTGTGAATTATTCCTCAGCCGCTTCTAATTCTCGGTTAAAATATTAATTTGGCTAATAATTAAATATTTTCCATTCCGGTCTGCGGTACTTATCCGATAAGATGTCTAAATATTGTCTTAGGGTCTTGAGTTGACGCAAGCGCAATGCAAAGCAAAAGTATTTACATTTAACTGTAGCATAGTGCAGTGGCTAACTAACGGTGAGTAACTTAGGATATGGACCAAATACAGAGGGTAAATACTGAAAAATGAAACACTTTAAAGGTGGACTTGCTAGTGATTAGCACACCACATGTAGAACGACGTTCGGAAGAATGTCTGTTATTTAGATGAGGTTGGGGAAGTTGCGATACTTCTGTGTGGATACAACCTTCTTTCCTTGCTTTACTGCTTGCTTCGACACAATTTTTATCCAGTCATTGCGTTGCAGCAGGTAGCATTAGTATCCCACAATGCACAGCTGTACCTGTCTTACTTTACCTTTCAAAGACAGCTAAAGTGCTGTCTAGTTTGAGCCATCAATTTAACTTTAGTGCAGAGAGATTTTTGAGAAGAGTATAATGGGCAGTTAATTTGAAATTGACGGTTTGATTATGCTGGCTATACCAAACATTAGAAATGAAAATTGGTTATATTTTTGATGATTTAGAGCACATGGTCTCAAACTTTTTTCTAGCATAAATGACATTTTTGGAACAATTTTTTTTATTTCTTAAATTTGATTTGAGTTATTATCTTATAATTTTAAACAATGCTTTATTGATGATGATATAAACCTGTAAATAAATTTTCAAGTCAAAATTTGACTTGCAACTAAGAAACCCGTAGTGGTCTCAAGCTTTTTTCCACCTCTGTATATCCCTGTTTTATTTTGCCGTGTTTTCTGGCTGCTTAAACATACACTAAGTAGCAGAAGGCTTATACAGAACGGAGGGTTGTTTTCGTTCTTCTTCGTGCAATGGCAGTTCACCTTTAAACGACAATATGCAGGGTGTGGGAAAAAGTCTTTATCTTGCCCAATATAATGCAAATGAGCAGAGATATCACAAAATTGCTGATGGGAGAGGGAAGTTGTGGGGACAATCCAATACCTTGTCTGAAAGTTGACCTTCAAGATCATATACAAGGTCATTCACAGCAAAGTTTTAAATTTGTGGGGATACAGAAAAATTTTCAATTACAAAGTTGTGGAGCATTGTCAAATTAGTTAAAAAATTTGACTTTCAAGATCTTTCACAAGGTCATTCACAGCAATGTTTTAAACTAGTAGAGATACAGCAAACTTTTCAATTACAAAGTTGTAGAGCACTGTCAAATTAGTCCAACGGCACGCGCTAAGGACTTTTCTTGCACTCTGCACGAAATTTAAATAAGATAACGGAGTTTCAGCGTGAAACGATAAATCACAGCCATATACATCTCCATTTTAAATTTACTCTGGTATTACACTTGTTTTATTTTTTTATTATTTTTTATTACGTCCAGTTTGCAGAGAATTGTGTCTGCTTAGGCAGCACTTTACCTTAAGACAAGAGCCTAGAGGGAATTGTATGGTGCTTGGGAAATCATACTCTTGCCCTGTCACGACCCCGGTTACACCGATAAATTATAAAGTTAATTTGCCTTCTCTATTCGGTGTTGTAAACACATCTTGGCGGCTCTTAAGCAGACAAAAGTTAAAGGCCAAGACAGCAATATGCTAATAATTGTATCAGATTCAAATGGCAAAACTTTAATTTTCTAACTTGTTGTTGCAATGTTTACCGTCTCATCTAAATCTTTTATTGCTCGTAGGTCTTTATTGGAAATTTGATGGGAAAAGACTGGAAAAGCATGTTGACAATGCGCCTGTATTTGATTACTGCAGTCAAGTAATACAATCCATGCATTTTGCTGCAAAGGCATTCTTTTTTAGATTGAAAGAAAATGGTTTTTTGGATCAAGAAACCCGAAGCTTGAATGGCAGCCTATCTAAAGCTTTATACAATTGGGCTGTAAAATCGATTAATATTTTCTTCTAAGTGTTTTTCAATGTGTTGTTTGTTGGCTTCTAGTCAGTCTCTGGTGTCATCATCTCTCGAGAATAAAAAAAATTATTATTATTATTATTATTATTATTATTATTATTATTATTATTATTATTATTAACGCTTAAGCGGAGGCGTTAAACGGAAACATCCACCTTCATTTGCCTAGCGGTCTTTCCGTTATTGAAGGGATCGGGACAGAGTGGGCGGAAGGGTCTTTGTAATGGATGAAGAGGAATGTCAGTGATTTTTTTGTGTGTTGGAGAAGGAGGAGGAAAAATTGTTTGGTGTTTATTGACTGAGCTGGAGAACGTCTCTTTATTCGTGTTCTCATGGCTACGGCTGTACCCTTTCTTCTTGTGGACAAAAAATTGGGATTCGCACTCAATCCACAAAATTCAATTCTAGTTAGAGGTTTAAAACAAGTTTTGTTTATTTTCAATGAATTTCTGTGTAAAATGTGATTAGAATGATGGATTTTTTTTAATTGGTAATAAAATGTTGATTTAATTTGCTAAATTTTCTTTTTTTCCTTTTTAATCAATCAAACAATGTTAGCATAGTTTGTTGGTTTTTTTTGGCAGGTAAACAAAGGTTTAGTTTTTTATTGGTTGTTTTGCCTAGTTGGTTTACAATTCTGGTGTTATGGGCTACTTTTTGTGTCACTACACCAGTGAGACGGCTCAACTAATAGGAGTTAGGACATCGTTGTGCCGGTTTGGAGTACATACAGATTTTTTTTCTTAACAAGGGGGGCCAGGGCCCTCCCCTTGACCCCCCCTCCCCCTGTGAACCTCACTTTAACTGTTTTTTTTAATGTGATGGGGAATTGGGCACTTATTTAGTCGCGATATGGTTAGTATGCGTTAGTCATTCCTGGTTTGTGCCTGTAATTTCATTGATCGGAGCCCCCTGTCGCCAAGTGCTTCTCGTTGGATCGGGTCCTTAAGAAAGTCGTCCTACACATCGCGGCCTACATGGCTGAATCCCCAGACGGGCATCCATGTTTGGCGACACGATACAACGACGACTTTCCGATGCGGCATCCGGGTTAAAATGTCGTCTGAGCCCATTCCATTTAATATTCCAATCTTCCGGCAAGTAATTCACTTAGCGAATAACAAATCCCGCTTTCTCTTCCATCCCCAAAGCCAGAGGCAGCCATTAATGCCATTCTTCAATAATCAGATACTAAGCCAACTTCCATGTTATGTATAATTAAAAATCGCCTCCCACAATACCTGCAGTCTGCGAAATCAGAATTTGCTCCGCATAACAAGATTATAAACAAGATTAGTTATTAAGCGAAGAGCAGATGACTAATCCCACCTTCATTTTAAGCAATAATGATTAAAAATTCACATCCCTTTTAAGCCTTAATTAATCCTTTTCTGTCTTTCCTGCACTCTTAAATTATTGATTCCATTGATCCTCCGGTCTCCGAGCGAAGATAAAAGTTTTGTTTCAGTGTCACTAAGTCTCGGAAGATGGCGGCCATCTTGTGTGATTAAGGTCCATTTGTGCTGGTTATACACCCTATTTTTGGGCCCGAAACGAGTGTTTTGAGTGCAAATACCCATCAGGGGTATTTGGGCCGGTTTAGTGGGTCCACCAGGAGGAATCAATTGTTTTGATTGGTTAGTGTGGGAATGGCGCACGTGGCGCCGCCACGCTGCGTGCGGGCCAAGTTCATTATGCGTGGAGAGGCCATGAATGCAAATGTGTTCTTGGTTGGTGGCAATCGATAGGAAATTCCCCTTCTTGGTCTCGAGATGGCGAATTAAATGAGCAGAAGGAGGGGGAGAACAAAGCCATTATGCATAATGTCAATAATTTTGGCGAATAAAAAAAAAAATGTTTTAGTTTCTTGAAACAAACACCAGCTGGCGTCTGTAACGGTTCGATTACAAAATTGAGTTTAGGACGGTGTTTGGCGACTTTTTTTTTTTTTAAAGTGCTTCCATGTTGGTTGTATGTGGTGAGCTTGCTTTATTAATTTTTTTTTTTGGAATTAATTTTTTTTTTTTTTTGAATTGAAATTTGTTGAATAAATGTGGGTGGTTTTTTGTTTTAAAATGTAGAGTAAATTATTAATTATATGAAGAAATTAAAATGAATTGTTCTCTCTTTCTTTTTTTTTCTTTTTTTTTATTTTTGTATGAATATTGGGATGAAAAATGGAGATTTAAAAGTGGTATTATTGTTTTTTTTTCTTTTCTTTTTTTAGTGGGGATAAATTTAATTAAAAATAATGAAGGAGCAGTTGGGATTTATTAATTTAGAATATTATGGGTTTAGGATAACTCATTGCAGTTGTGCAGATGCATTGTGGGCTTTATTGGGAAACATTTCTCACAAGAAGGGGATCTTAATTTGATGCAAATGCATTGTTGTTGAGTGCAGCCAAAATAATTTGAAAATTAAATTAAATTTACTAGATGGAAAGAGAAAAATAAACATGAAAAATCTCTTCGTGTAACACCTGGGGCCCCTGGGGGGGTCAGTTTCATTAAAATCCCCATATGAAAAGATGTACAATGTGGTGATCAGGGCTGGGCCGGTGATGCAAATGCTTCCCAAATTCACCGATTATCTGTAAATCCGTATCTTAAACCTTTTAAAAAGTACAAAATGAAAGTCCTTCCCGGTCAAATTTAAGGTCACCATTGAATAGCCCATCATCGACTTCCTATTCGACCACATCAATAGAATTGATATATCTTCAGTCATTTTCAAGAAAAAAAGGTGTTTCCAGACTTTTGACTCGCCCTATATAGTCGCACTGTATTCTGGGATGACAACAAGTAACAAACATGTAGTTGGCAAGCTTGACCCAAAAGGAAGTGACAACACAGCGGTCGTGTCCCCCACGGCTGCAAAATCTTGCCGTCTTGCGGTCAGGTGCACCAACAGACCCATAGCATCTAGATATTGGATCTGTAGGCGACACATACACTTTAAATGATTGAAACAATACAACATGATAAAAGGTGATCTATCAGACAGGCGGTTGCCCGATACAGGGAAAATAGCACATGGGACCAATGACCAAGGCTGGCCTTAGCAATTGCGGGGCCAAATTTGGACCATTTTAGTGGGACCTTCTGGGAATGTGGTAATGGAAACTTTTCATCACTGTCCATAAATCACTTTTAACATAACTGAGCACAAAATATTGGGCTCTTATTGCTGGGCCAGATTGGGTGCAATTGGTTCAAGTGCCAGAAGAAAGTGGTCTTTTTAGACAGGTTGGTTAATGATAAAATCAATGGTGGAGATTTATCATCCATACAGCTTGTGTGTTGTTGCAGATTTGTCAGCTGCAGTACTTGTCAGTTAAGAGCTTTAAGTTTGTGGTTTGGTAGGAGTGCTTGGTAGCGTAGTTGGTAATGCACATGACCGGCAATCAGCAGAGCTGTGGTTCGATTCCCAGTCATCGATTCCTCAGCATCACAGCTGTTTGTCTTATTTCTGGCATGCATTTGATCAATAATAGTCTGATATTACATATTAAATTGTTGTGTTAGTATCGAGGTGACCACAGTTCAGATAAGTTTTAAACCAGCGCTTTTTAATCCTTGCGGGCGCGAGATAGGTTTGCCGAGAGTGCAAGGCCCCTTCATTAAAAATGTTTAATATACAGGGTGGAAGAAAAGGTGACCAAGATAAGTTGGATAGTACTAATTTGATGGTGCTCTACAACTTTGTAATTGAAAATTTTTCTCTAATCTGATTGGTTTAGAAGTTAGCAAGTAAATGACCTTGAAAATGGCCTTCAAGGTCAAATTTGATGACATCATTGGATTGCTTTCACCCAACTTCCTATATGATCGCTTTATCAAAGTTGGCCTAGATGCAATTGCTCAGGAAATATTTGAGGGAAACAGACTTTTCTTCCACCCTGTAAACAGTCTAAACTATTTATAACTGCTGCAGAGGTTAGGAAATATGCTTACAAACTGTATAATTTGCACCCGGTATCTTGATGTCAAAATCAAAGTGAAAAATTCCGGTTTTTGTGTTATCGTGTGCAAAAAATGGAATTTAGTGTTTGAATTTTGCGAAACGACACCGGGTGCAGACTAGTCGATTTTGTTTTCAACAAGTTTTGAGGAAGTTAAGCAGCATTTGGTTTGGTAAGTACTTGGATAGTGGTCCTAAGCCTTGCGGATTTTTACAGCGAGAACATCTGCTGTCCACATAACCGGGTTGGCTGTGGTTTTCCCAGTTGGCGATGCAAATGCAAAGTTTGGACCATTCAAAATTCTCCTCTTCTGCAGCTTTTGGCTGTGTTAAGTTGCAGAAATAGTGCTAGAATATTCCACTACTTGTGAGGGATAAGACATAAAAAGGAGTCACAAATTAGCCATGCACCAAAGGGCAGAAAACTGATTGTCTGGAAGTACTTTTGTCAGGGCATAAAAAGTCAAATAGATTCTTCCCTCAGGCAAATGATGTCAACAGGAAAAGCTGCCAGGATTCAGTTTTTTTTTCTTGGGAGGCATTACCTGCTACAGAATGAACCAAGCACTGGGGAGTTTAATTTAAGTGTAGCTGAACTAGGGCCATTAATTTGGAGCACTTATCAAGACAGCTAAGAGAAAAGAGGTTCCATAATTCATCTATGCAGAAATCAAGTTAAAATTTTCAAGAGATAATCTAAACAAACCTTTATGAGGATGTACTTCGCTGAGTGAGCTTAACTCACAAGAGTTCAAGCTGCCTGGAGATTAACTATAATGAGTGCTAGCTGAAGGGCTGAGTCATTGCTTTAGGAAAAGTCCACATTTTAGGAAATTAATTGATAGAGAGTTAGGTGTTGCACTTAATATGTACTTGCACATGTGTAGAATTGCAATTAGTCAGCAGCTGATGAAGTGGCACAGCAACATCTATTTAGTCAGCAGTTAGTGAAGTGGGACAACAACATCTATCAGTGTTGCTCATAAAAGCTAAACACCTTAATGCCTACATAAAGTTTTTAATTTATTAATGAAGTACTATCCATAAAGAGGAGGGTTTGTTTTTTGTTTATTTATAAAGTAGAAACAACATTCAAACAAGTTTTCACAAAAAAAACAGTGGTGGTTTTAAGGGTTGGTGGGCTAGGGCCCCAAAGACCCCTAATTTTCTTTCCCATGGGGTTTCTAGGTCCCAAAAGACCTCATGTTTGTTTAAATGAAAAACAGTCATCAGGATTTATCGACAATAATCAACTAATCACAATAATCGCTCATTTAATGAAAGTTCGTGTGGCAACCCTTCGCACGTGAAATTTCAGAGTAGAATTGAAGTCTACTTTTTCGCTTCGCTTGGAAAGTTTGCACCTGTTGGCCAATGACAGACGAGATAACGTATGTCGTCACCAACTTCACAATTGATTCTCGCACAATCTCGTTTGAAACGAGACTTCACTTCATCACTTCTCTTTGCCTCATTGAGAACATGAGAAGCAAATTTTTTCATGTGAATTTTTGGGCGCCACCATTTCGCGTGCTAAATTTTGCAACAATGTAAACGAGCCATTACACTTCACATTTGCTGAGGGCCTTGCCGATTCTAAAACCCTAAAATTCTAAGGCCCCTAAAATCTGACACCCTAGGTACGTGCTTAGTGTGCCTATGCCAAAACGCACCACTGAAATCTGTTTATTCTAGATCTAGACATTACGCTCCGGTTTCAAAGTTGTCGAAAAGCCGGGATGATCGTTGGCGGTTTCTTAGGTTTCTCTTCTTCCAAGAAATGTCTTTAATGACTGACAGCAGAATATATTGTTGCACACTTACACTCAATTGTAATCAACTTTAAGGACCATAGAAATGTAAGTGCACAAACGTTGGCAACATCTCATCTTCAATAGGCCATTTTCATGCGAGATTTTATGAGACTTTCGCTCTTTCAGCCTGCTTTTTATGCCATTGATGTGAGGAAACCTAACAATAAAAATTTGCTTCTATTTTCCATTGTTAGCTGGTGGGAGCTATTGTAATGAGAAATTGCAGGGAATAATTGTTGAAATGTCAGATCTAACAAAGATAGGCAATTAGCTATTAAATATCCAAGTGGCTACGCTCATGTCCGACATAAAACACATTATTTTTATGACCCGCTGTGATTGGTTGAGAGATGCATTGAGATACATTGATGAAAATACTCGGTCCAGCCTAAGTTTATAAAAATTAGACTTTGACCGATATCGATATTTTGCAATATCGCCGAAACCGATAATCGGCAACCGAATATCGGCCGATACCGATACCTGCGCTGATATTAAAATTAAAATGTCCGACCCCTCCCTACCCTCCAAAATAAAAAAAATTAAATTAAATTGCGTTTCTAAAACGTTTTAGTCTAAAACGATACATTTTAGAAACGTGGCAATATCAGTATCGGCCACGCAAAAAATATCGGAACCGATATCAATGAATACCAAAATATCGGCCGATAGCCGATACCGATACCGGTGTCGGTCAAAGTCTAATAAAAATTAATAAGGTTAGGTTTGGGGGGGCATAGACCCCTCTTGACCCCTCCCCCATAGCATAGTGGGTTGACTTTTGATTTTGTGACCAAAGGCTTGTTGCGACAATCAAATGTTGAGGAAACATGATGAGGAGTGAATTATGCAGTAAGAGACTTTGGCATCTAATAAAGTAAGCAGTAAAGTTGGAAACAAACTAGGCCTGCTTTAAAATGCAAACAAGAGATGTCATGTGCAGCTAGTCCCTATTAAAAAGGTTTGCCTTACATAATTTGTAAGATGGTAATTGGGCTGTCTCAGTGTTCGATGCAAGGAGTCGGTAACCTAATGAGACAAGCAGATTGAATAAAAGATTTCCTAATGTAACTCAAGACTGTTGGCACGAAAAAACAAGTCTTGCTCGTTAACATGTTTAGCTCTTCTGTCGTCCTGTCACAGTGAGTGGGAGAATGTGAAATTGAATATAAATGCTAATATTAATATGTTATTTACTTGTGTATTGGTTTAAATCCGGGATTTTCTCTGCTGGAAATCTGAGCACAAAGTTTTCTGCATTTGTTTATTCATTGGGTGTTTACGTTAGATTAAAGTGGACAACTGTTTGCTTTTGTTTTATATATTTTGTTGCTGAATACATTGCTATTCATTATTGAATAGCATTCCATCTCATCTAAACAAACAAGACCATGCCAACAGGCAGGCATTGTTATTGTTGTTTTAAAGGTTTTTTTAAAAGAATTTTTTATTGGATTTCACAAATTGTATTTACATTGTTGTCATTTGAATAAGGTTGAAGAGATGTAGCACGGAAAAACCTGTGATGGGGACAATCATTTAAGACCAACAGCTGAGAATTTCAATAACTGTGTCTCAAGTTCCGGATAGTTAAAAACCATTAAACATAGAATCCATTTGTCAGACTCCAAAAAGGTGAAGAATCACTGATTTAGTACTTAGTGGTGTCTTCGATTTACACCATGGTGTTTTCGATTACACTGCGGTGTCTTCGATTTACACTGCGGTATTTCGATTTACAACGCGGTGTCTTCGATTTACACTGCGGTGTCTGTTGGAATAATTTGTAGTTCCTCAAGTTAATTCCATATTAGTCATTTTATCTCTGTTACTTATAAGTTTCCTTAGTTATTTGTTACTTATAAGTTTCCTTAGTTATTTGTTACTTATAAGTTTCCATAGTTATTTGTTACCTATAAGTATCTGTATTTTGCTTTTCCTCTATTTTGCCACCAGATGGCAACTATGTATTGTTTACTTTTATGTATCCATGCATGATGCACAATGCAATAAATTGTGGCTTCCAGTTTGCTTTTAATTCCTCAGACATCTATTGAGTTTCACAACAATTTATTCTACGGTGTCTTCGATTTACACTGCGGTGTCTTCGATTTACATCGCGGTGTCTTCGATTTACACCGCGGTGTCTTTGATTTACACCGCGGTGTCTTCGATTTACACCGCGGTGTCTTCGATTTACACCGCGGTGTCTTTGATTTACACTGCGGAGTCTTCGATTTACACCGCGGTGTCTTCGATTTACACTGTGGCAACGGAATGGTAAAAAGTTGCAATCTCAATGCTTATGCAGAAGCAGGAGCATATAACAAGGCACCACAGGCGTAGGGTTTGTTACACTTCTGTGTGAGACAGTTTACTGATTGTTTGAGCTCAATTTACAACATCCATGGTCCTAAAGGCAGAATACTTGTTGGCCAAATTAGGCCATCTATAAGGAACACCCTATGGGACGTGCTTAATGAAAGAACCGGTCTAGCATTTGAATCTGGAACTGGGAAGTCCAATGCAAACAGCGGCAGTTTTAGAGATAGACCAACCAAAATTTTGCCTAGGGCTTTGTGCTTTTAGGAGCCCCCTGGGATGCCAAATTTTATTTCAATGAAAATGAGGGTTTTTTTTTACAGTTGGGAGGGACCTCACATTTGCCCACATTTGCCTAGGGTCTCCCAGATGCTAAAACCACCACTGATTGAAAATTCAGTTAGAGGCGAGTTGTAGATGTTCCTGCCATAGAAACAGCGTTTTAAATCGGACAAGAGCGAGGTCATCCGAGTACCGGCCAGAACTCCTCTGTTCAAATTGGAGCATTTGATGAGCTTGATAGACCTTTAAGGGCGAGTCCACACAGCGGTCTAGCCAGCGAGGGTGCACGGCACCCGGGATAAACATTAGGTGCATTCGAAGTCAAATGAATTATTTGACTTATCATAATCTGAATTATCAACAATTCATGCAAGTCAATGGCTGAAATGTTTTACCAGCCACAGGAAACGATGTAATTTACATCACTGAAATGATAATTTAATTGCAATAAGTGGCTTATCGATAAGTCTTGATTGGAGTGACATCACAAGTCGCGGTATTTAAAATATTTAAAATATTTATAAATACTAACATCTCATTGATGAAAGGCTAGAAACGCTTAAAGCGAGGTCCTATTGAAAGTACCCTACTTTTTACCAACCCACATCATGTGCCTGCAACTTTTTTTTTATATCTATAAAAATGGATGTTGGGGTTGAGGATAAAAAATTAAAACATTTAAAAACGTATGCCGATGAAAAAACCATTTTTCAAAAAGCTCTATCAGGAATTTGCTACGTGGATTGCATATGCTATAAACCACGACTATACGTTTCAGTAATGCAGATTGGCATTTTCAGCTTCTTTCTTGCCAACTCTATTCACATGTGAAGAATGATTCAGCATTTCTATCAAAATCTATGCTCATTGTTTACTGGAGTGGAGGAAGTCTCTCTTCCTGCCATTAAGTAATGATGTTAGTACTGATTTAGACGGTTGTTTGTACAGGCCCACGGTAGGTGTTAGGAGGTATAGCTGATTTCAGCTAAATATCACTGGAAGCAATGAAGAAATAGAAAAGAGCTAGAACGGTGTTTTCGGAAGGGAGAAAAAAAGCTGTTGTTGCATCGCCAAAGATTGTGGAAATTATTGCAGTTTTTTTGAATTTGATGATAGATTGAAAGGAAATGGCACTTCTTTTTTTCATGTAGCATTGTTGCAACTTTTTTTATGTAGCATTATTGCAACATTTTTTTCATGTAGCATTATTGCAACATTTTTTTCATGTAGCATAGTTACAACATTTTTTTCATGTCGCATTGTTGCAACATTTTTTTCATGTCGCATTGTCGCAACATTTTTTTCAAGTTGTAACTTCTTAACCAACAATGCTAGACTAAAAAAGTCAATCATAAAGTTGTAGAGCATTTGTTTAGTACAATGAGATTCTTAAAGCAATATGTTAATCTCAAAAAGACTTTCGCAGTTGAATTTTCTATTGACATATTCCAGGCTTTGACGTTGGGGGCACGACGGTAAGTCGGATTCATTTATACAATGCATATTTTATGACATGTAACACAAGTTTCCTGCGACAGATTTTGCTGTCATAAAATTTCTGCCAAATGAATGTAGTGGATGGCAAAGACTTTGCATATTTCACAATACAACATGAAAAAATATAAAGAAATAAACAGGGTCATAACATATATAAAAATGTATGGTTTTTTTTCTCTCTCTGGCTGTGGCTGAGCAATGTTTTTAAAGTGAAACTACAATAACATTCAAGTAGAACTATTCCTTGACTCCTGGATTTGGATTTGCATTAGAAAATCCACAATGCCAACTGCTAAGGCAATAATGGCAGCCACAACTCTCAGGTCTTTAAATCTCAACATCCACTTCAGTGCCTATGCAGAGAGGTATTTTCTATACCACTTAGCATCTCCCCTTGGAGCTCTGTTGGTACCTTTTCGCAAAGTTTTCTAGCGGGGTTTTTGAGTCGATGGATTTTGAGTCATTATTGGAGGGTAAATGAGTCAACAATATCTCTGACATTCTGCTGTTGGGCTGAATAGACAAATAGAAACTTTCACTTTAACAGGGCTGGTTCCAGGCATACTGAATGTTCTTGGCTGCTATATTAAGTGTGCAATATCTTCACTAAATATCTAGCTGGCCCGGGGCAGGATTACCACCTGTTGGAGTTGAGGGTTAGATTTAAAGGGTGGTAAATGAGTTGGCAACGGTTTTTAAAAGTATAAATAGAGGTAAATAGATTTGATAGGTTCATAGTAACCGCTGAAGATGACCTTTGGAGGACAAACACGATGTATTGTCAATGTTCGAACCACTTTTATGCCCTACTTTCTAGCGTGTGATAATATTCTAGGGGATTTGGTTTTAGCAATCAGCACCATCTATTGACCAAAACATGTCAAAATAATAATTTGGAGCGGTTTTAGAGTAACTCGCCGTTTTATAACCCACAAGCAGCCTTTCGCAAACTCTGTACTATTAGTTGGTTGTATCGGCTTTGTAGTTTTAGCGACTAATCTTCTGAGACCGAAGGTCCGGCTTTGCTAGTCTTTCGGATAATCCGATTCAGCGTAAGTATTTCCATCGTCTAGGTACAATGCTCATTTTTGCTGTGTAAACAGCTAAGGCATTGACTAATGGCTGCTCCGCTTATCTGTTTAGTCAAGTGCTGGGAAATTTGCTCGCGCCGCTTCCAATTTACCATTGTGGATTTAGCGACAATCAAAACACAGTTTGCGTCCCGTCAAGATTGACCCGTGCCGCTTAGGCCTAATTTCTCTTCTGTCTGCAATCTCCCAGAGTCTGGCCATCTGAAACTACTTGTGGTTTTTTTTGCCAACGCTAAAAAGATAAGAGAAAGCTGAAAGCCGCGTATTGGATTGTGGACTGGGTGGAAATGGATGTCTCGAGCAAGCGTTATTGATTTATTGTGGATGGCATTTGTCAGAGGAAAAGATGGATTTGGCCAGGACATTCCTTGTCTTGTTTCCTCTTTTTCCCACCGGGGAATAATTTATGGCCACATAGAATTTGACCCATCATCTTCTTTATTTCATCTTCTCTTTTTTCTCTTTCTTTCCAGTGAATCCGGTGATGACGAGGCTTTTTGGTCTCTGGTCCATTTTGAACGCCATCATTCTACTCCATTGCGCTATTTGCATACATTATAAACCGTAAGTGTCTTTGTTTTAAGTTTCACGTCTCTGTTTCCTTTGTTGTCAAATCCTTTAATTAGTTTGTGTCCTCAAGTGACGCCGTTACCAGCTTTTACTCTAGGATGTCTTCTTCAATTTTACATGACTTTTTTTTTTTATTCTTGACGACTTTCTTCCGGCTTTTTTTCGTGCATTCAAACTTTTATTTGTAGAAGTTTCAGAAGAGGAATAACAAGTGAAAAGCATCCACTTACAATAAAGCTTTTATTTGGATGCACACATCTCAAAATGTGATAATAAAGTTTGGATAACGACATAAATAGCGCTAAAACTAATAAAGTGCAAAATAATTAAGTTGTCACCAAAGGCCTTTCGATCTTTCGATCATCGTCAATTGTGTGCGAAAAAACTGCTGACGATGATCGAAATACCGAAAGGCCTTTGGTGACAACTTAATTGCTTTACACGCTACCGGTATATGATTTAGCGCTGTTTGTGTCATTAATTCAAAATTTAACCTTTTTGCACCTTGCGTTGATACTTGCCTGATATTGGCTTAAAAAGTTCAGGCTAGAGTGTTCGCACCAAAAACCAAAAAGCCACATATCTAGGCTACCATGCAGCCAATGGACAATCGACTGACCATGTTACGCACAGAATTGTGGGAAGTGACCTTGGCAGTTATCTAGTTCTTTGGCAATTATCTAGTTCACACAACTGGATTAGAATTATCTAGTTTAAAAAATTTTAAACTAGATAATTCTGGGCTAGATACGTTCGAACCAAGAAACAAAACTAGATTTAAACTTTGGGCGAGCCCAAACTTTCTGGTGCGAACAAAGTGGTAACTATACTCTTTCCACACTCAAGAGGAGTCCTGGAATCTTGGCTTGGCCTAGTCTGATTACTCAGAACTGTAGTTGAACTTCTGCTACGAGGAAAAGTAGTTCCCTATGATTTTTAGTCTTTTTCAGTAGAATAATGATTGAAATGATGTAAATTTAATGTTACTCTAGAATAAAAAGTAAAATCCATTTTAAAAATAAAGTTTTATGTTCTTTTTATTTTAAAATGCATGTCTGTTAAGTTGATCGCTTGGTTTGTCAGGACAGAAAATCTATTGCAATGTCTGTACTTCTATTTATATCTGTATATCTGTATAACGCGATTCTGGTGTTTTGGGTCTTTTTTTATGTATCACTACACAAGTGAAATGGCTCGGCCAATGGAAGCCAAGATTCCAGGGCTCCTCTTGAGTGTGGAAAGAGTATAGTTACTTTTTGGCCAAGTAACAGTAACTAGTTACCAAATTCCAGCAACGCATGCAACCCTGGTTGCCGGTTGTCGAAGGGTGCCATGCGCCGGGAGATCACCAGAGACTCACATAGGGGCAACGGGCATCTTAAATATGTCAGGAGGGCCGTGGGTTCTGTTAGAACTTGACTTGCCAGGTGGAACCAATCACCTTTACTCAGTGCTGGATTAAATCCTGTGGAAGCCCCTAGGTAGACAGTCTCAGCACCTTTTACAAATCATTTTCTAATATCTTTTAGATTTTACCAATGAACAATTTTAATAAACCAATCAAGAAAGCTTGATTGAATTTTTCTTTCAATATTGTTCTGATAAGTTGTCTCGAGGCCCATAGGCCTATTCGGTAATCCGGCAATGCTTTTAGGGCCCGGTGTATGTGATGATTTCTTTTTCTCATTTTAATTGACGACAAGATTAACACTCATTACAGTTGATCTACAATGGCACTAATCTATAAGTTTGGAATAAAACCAAAGGAGACCATTAGAATGCAGCGCATCAGCTGGATGCTGCTGAATTAAGGAAAAAGAGGTTCATCTGGAGCAATTGATGCTGGGATCTCTGTAAGAAGTAAATATCTGCACTCAGCAGATATTTGCCATCAAACTTGCTTGCACCTTTTTATATAAGCTCTCAGCTGGTTATCAGATGACAAAATCTTCTGTTTTAATCTTGGAGAATGTGCAGATTGTTGCATTACATATTCATGAGTCAATAAGAAATGCTAGAAAGACAAATTAATTTTCTAACAAAACAAAGGCATTCTTTGTTGTGGTTTGCATTCTTTATGATTGGGGGGGGGGGGGGGGTTGGAAGAAGCCTAAGATGAAAGAAAAAATCTGTTTGTGGAATGAAGTTTATGGACATATATTGGTTTGCACATTGCATCTTCAAGAGCTCTTGTGAGGGACAAATTTATACTTAAAGGGAAACTATTGTTGTACACTCTTCAATTATCAATGAACTTCTTAAACCAGCAATAGAAGTAAATAGAAAAAACATACCAGTCCAATTTTAGGTTAACTGAGATCCACTTGGAAAGCAATCTAGAATACTAAGCCGCATTTATATACTGAAAGAAGGAGATGCAAAATACTTTAATACCTATCATTGAATGAATGAAATGGTATACAATCCTTTCGTTGACGGTCAAATCATGTCGTTGTTGTCGGGAAATCGTGAGAGATCACGAACTTAGTGGTTTTCTGGACAGCAAAAATGTGTTTTTTTTTTGGATTTATTTATTTATTTATTGTTTAAATAAATTGGAAATATAGGGATAGCATTATTTTGTTGTAATAATATCAGAAATAAATTGTCATTTCTGTAACAATCACAGAAGTTATTTTATGTAACAATGCAGGGGTGGACCTATCATTATTGGACGCACCTTACTAAACAAATGATGCTCTATAACTTTACAATTGACATTTTTTGGATTGTATTGTTACATAGGATTTCTCGTCGGTCGGATTTCGGCAGAAAATAAATGCAATTTGGTCGTAGCCTCAAGTTGCAAAATGACTGCGGCGGTAATTAGCAAGAAATTTACCTGCGTAGTTGCAGGCTTTAAAAATGAGTTTAACTCCTCCCCTTCCCCTCCCCTTATAATTTTTGAAAGCTAAGTCTTAATTCCAGTCATCTAGAATCTTATGTATTCATGGGCTGCTCATTAGTGAAGTGTCCACTCCACTTTAAAAAGGCTTGGAATTACCGGCAAATTATTAGACGTCGATTTAAATGAATAGGACATCAATTCCTGCTGTGAGAATGTTGGAACATACAAAAATCTATATTCCAAGTTTACATGTTTATTGTTGACATTACCATGAGCATTGTTGCAGTGAAAAATCATTGTATTGTTTTCTTAAAAACAACTACTATTATAATGTCATCTGTGATGGTTTTTTATTTCCTGAAATAATTTAGTGCAAACACTTAAGCGAAACATGTGTATTAATAAGTGTTGGTATGTGTTTCTTTTGTTTATTTTCCAGTGTGGTGGTGTTGGCTGCTTGTTCCCTGCTTCTTTCCATGCTGAACTACATGAGCGAGACTTTTATCTACCAGACCACACCCTTTGGCTTTTCAGTCATCTTTCCCATCGGAGTTTGCTGTGAGTACATTTTATATTTCTTCCTTGCAAAATGCATCCACTTTTTAGATCAATGATGGCAAGGTATTTGAACGCTTACAAATATCGAACAAATGCATTACGCAGTCGACGATTTCTTCAAGCCAAGTCGCCATTTGTATTCGTCTGCTGCCATTTGCAGCCGTGTCATTACCAGTATGCCACATAAAGGGAGTGTGCAAAAGACACAAAAACTGCTATCAGAAATTGGGCAATAGATAAGGGTGCCTGAAGGAGTGTGCTGTGCTTCTGGCAATGCTTGGTCAAAATGTATAATTACAACAAATTGGAAATGTGTGAGCAATAGCTCCCCCTGGGGGTAAGTCTTAGCATTCAGGGATCTGTTCTATATTTAAATGTTTCTTTTGATGAATAAAGGAGTCTAGTAATAAAAACCATACCTAATGGTTTTCTAATCATTCTCACAAAATGAGAAGCATTAATCGGAAGATTGGCTCGCGCGAGCGAGATTTTGGGTGTTTTGCGCGTTGTAATTTGCGATGTAAATGTAACGGTAACGCAACGGAAATGTAATGGTAACGTAACGGAAATGTAACGATAACGTAACGGAAATGTAACGGTAACGTAACGGAAATGTAACGTTAATGTAACGATAATGTAATAGAACTACAATGGTAACGTAACAGAAATGTAACGTTAATGTAAGGATAATGTAATAGAACTGTAATGGTAATGTAACGGAAATGTAACGTTAATGTAACGATAACGTAACGGAAATGTAACGTTAATGTGACGATAACGTAATAGAACTGTAACGGTAACGTAACGGAAATGTAACGGTAACGTAACGGAAATGTAACGGTAACATAACGGAAATGTAACGGTAATGTAACGATAACGGTAACTTAGCTACCTATGTAACGGTAACGGTTGGAACTAGTTACTTTTTTTGCCAAGTGACGGTAACGGTAACTAGTTACCAAATTCCAGCAACGCACACAACACTGCATGTACGGTCAATTTTTATTGACCCGTTCGTAAGTTCTGATTTTTGGAGGCCCAGAACGGTCCAAAATTTCTCGGCATATGATTGGGCGTAGACGGTATCTAACAATTTTAAGGGGAGATGAGATTTTTCCAAAGCCTTAGCTTAGGAATGCTTGCAGTAGGTGGCGCGCTGAAAAAGTGGAAAGTAGAAACAAAAGAAAAGGGCTGAATCACAATGGATGTCTCAAACGATGCCATTTGTGGCTAGATTGCTATTGATTGACGCAAAACTGCTTCATCAACCATCTCGGCTAATAGCGAAAAATGTGGAAATTGAAGAATAGAAGAGGAAAATAATGTTTAGCATGCTGGGGTTGTGTTGACATCTTTAAAAGAACTGCATTTTGTACTCAGTAGCTGTAAATTCTGATTTCCAGTAAGAGAAAGATTTACTACCTTAGCATCGGCAAAGGCCGTATGTTCAGAAAATCTCACATAAAATAACACAGAAAGAACATATACATAAATAAAAATAAAATAAACTATTACCACTAGCTGCATTCAAAAACTAAAATATTTTGTGTTTTACTTCAATTTTAAACCAAAAATGACGTCATTTCCTGTTTAAACCCATGTTAAAACTTAAAATACACTTAAACTAAAATTGTTATTTTTATTTTTGAATGCGGCTACTCTTTTGGTTGGAACTGGCCTACAGTTTGCACATGGAAATTATTTATTAATATATCGGCATTTAGTCGTGTAGCGAAATGGCATTTAGTCGTGTAGCGAAATGGCATTTTAGTGTTCGTTTAATTAGCAAAGAATTGAATTCCTTTCTTCGGTGCACATTTGAGTAATTTAAGGTTGTTATCTTTATTCCAACAACAAGTTCTTTGCTAAGTTTCTAAGCCATTTAACACTCTTTAATTGAGTCAGATAAAAAAAAATAATTGTAAAGTGTCAATCAATTGGAGAAGTTGGGGGAAAGCAAAAAAGACATGAGTGCATTAACTTTTTCCTTTGTCGAGATCTAATGAAGAAAAAAAAATCACTGGCAAGTCTGGTTTTCATTGTAAAATAACAAGTGTTTAACTCAATGGACTTGTTAATCAAGAAATGCACTTTAAAAGCACAATGTTTTGTCCATTTTGCCATTTTTCTTTCTTTTCTTTCGCCAAATTGAATTAGAGCGCACGACATTTGTAATTAATGATCTTCTGATTCCTTGGGATTAATGTACTATCTGGAAAACTAAGAAGTGGATTAATGACTTTAGATGCTGCCACGATTAAACGGCCATTTCCAAAAGGGGAAGAAAAAAAAGAATTAACCTTTTGAAAACATTGGGCAATAATCATATTGCGTCAACATCGAGCTTCGGCCATCGCAAACAGTTTATCTCGAAAACTGGCCTTTGACCTCGTGATCGATGTCGATCAATTTCGCACTTCGAAACCACCAGGGATAAGGAACAATTCCAAATTAGAAAGTGGCAGAGCACTATTGATTGGGGAAAATGAAGCTGGAATTCTAACGCCTCCAATGGCAATTAAACAATGCAGAAGCATGCAGTGAAGTGTTGCTAGCCGGGTCTTAAAAGCATTTTAACATTTATTTAAATATTTGAAATAGCATTGTGCAAAAATCTGCTTATTAAACATGTGTAAACACATTTAGATTTGTTTAAATGACTTGTCAAACCCAGTTACCGCTTTGATGGGCAATATTTCAAACACTAGATGAATTGGATTTGATAAACAAATAATCAAAACCACAACAACACCACAAATAACACCACTACAACACCATAACAATCCCCACAATCCACAACAGTGAACATTTTGAATTCATTATTGATGGGCTGCCTGTCAAAACACTGACACTTTATTTCCTTTCGGTCTTCAGAACGGTTGTGAACTTGTGTTTATTCTGTCCTAGGCTGTCACTCTTTTCTCTTGTTCTGTAGTCCCAAGTAAACCCTAATCTTAAGCCTAAATCTAAGCCTTTTAGCATGCTGCATTGTTGCAATAATGTTTCTCTTACACACAACCTGGACTCCGGTCACCGAACGACACCTAAAATTCATACATTGTTATTTGAGTCTTCTGGAAGCCTAAAAGTAGATAAAAATAACATTTCTGTTTGAAAAATTATATTTATCTCTATTTATATAAAAAATTGCAATGTCATGGCAGCCACTAGCCATAGATAAACACTTCACTTTGTTCTAACACAGGCCTGTGACAGTTTTCTCCACTCAATCTTTCCAGCAAGACCTATCTAACCTAGAACTGCCATTTGTAATGTGTTAACATGCAGTCACCATTTTGGGTGTTAGTTATTGGTGCTTATAATTTGAAGCTATTTGGTGGCCTATATCTCACTTACACCCAACTGCCTTGTGCATGGAGTTTCCAGCTCAGAGGGAAAATGAATTCCTCACAGCATGATGTTAGTGGCATTTAGTGTAATATAAACCACATGAGATAACTTTAAGCTGAACATTCACCTAATTTTAATTATTTAATCACACAACAACTTCAGCTGGTTGCTTTAAATGGTCATTTTCTTTTAATAAAGCTAATTAATGCTTTGTGTTTGTGGTTTGGCAACAATTTGTTTATGGGTGAATCACAAATACAAAACATAGGAATTGTTTTAAGGGGGTTGGGAGGGTCAGATGGTGTTAAAAAGTCTTGGAATGCAGTTGTTGTAAGTTATGGGTTGCTGCTAAATTAAGGGAGAAGGCTGAAGTGGTGAAAATGGATGTATTTATTGGCCATTGTCCACTTTGTGTACACCAATTTTGCCACCTGCAACTCTTTGCCACTGCAGGGCTCTACACAGTCAGTAACCTCATCCCGGAGCCGATGCCGCCTTGGAACATTTTTCCTGCTTTAAAAAACAACTTGCAAGGCTTTGTTGATAAAATGAATTGCTTTAGTTCTTACAGCGCGGCTATTAATCTTCTGTGGATAATTTGTGTTTTTTGTGAGGAATAAAATGCAAGTGGGGAAATGAATCAGTTTATTGTCCTCAGATGAGGGTGTGGGCTTTAAAGGGGGTCTCAGGACTGGAATGAAAATAAAAAGCGTGATGAAAATGCTGAAATGTCTTTTTTATTGCTCATATTGTTGCATAAACATGTTATTGCAGTCTAATCCGGTGATAGCGAAACGTCGAAAGTTGTGAAAGTCGGTCGGTTAGCATTGTTTTATTTATTTATTTTATTTTGTTATTAACTTTTGCGGTTGTCGTTGTTTTTGTTTTCGTTTTTATCATTGTTAGTTGTTTTTGTTTTTACTATTGTTAGTTACTTTTGTTTTTATCATTGTAAGTTACTTTTGTTTTAATCATTGTTAGTTGTTTTTTGTTTTTATCATTGTTAGCTAATCTTTATATTTATCATTGTTAGTTAATCTTTATTTTTATCTTTGTTAATTATCTTTGTTTTTATCTTTGTTAATTATCTTTGTTTTTATCATTGTTAGTTAATCTTTGCTTTTATCATTGTTTATTATTTCATTTATTCATTCACTTTTTTTCACTTTTTTCTTGAAAAGATACTGACTAACCCATAAAAGAGAAATCTTCTGACAATTATGTCAAGACATGTTGGATAAAGGATACGTTTCTAGCAGACGGTGACTAGGCTCCGTTTAGAGCTTAGTGACGTCGCTAGTGCCTCTACTACGACTGCGCATAGGGCTACGATGGTATTTGTCGTGCCGTGCCGCTGAGAGAGAAAGACATTGAGTTCCGGAAGGGAAGTGTGTGGAGCGTTCCATACATCTCGAGGTCAAACTCGAGAAATCTTCCCAAGTCCATCTCGAGTTTAACCCGAATCCGACCGAAAGCCGACCGGCCGTTGGACAAGGTGCAAAAGACAACGCGGCTGTTTTTATTGTTCTCGGCTTTTATTTATTTAATTATTTTTCTTTTTGGTTTACGGCCAGCATTTTTCATACTCTTGGGAATCTGCCAAAACATTTTTTTGGCTTACTGGCCTATTTTAGGGCTTAAATTCAAGTAGGCACTTAAATTCTAATTAACTCTCGTGATGGCCACTAATGC
This sequence comes from Strigamia acuminata, assembly GCA_949358305.1. Taxonomy (NCBI): domain Eukaryota; kingdom Metazoa; phylum Arthropoda; class Chilopoda; order Geophilomorpha; family Linotaeniidae; genus Strigamia; species Strigamia acuminata. The sequence goes on from OX442314.1 coordinate 5,159,313, forward strand.
AAAGATAAGCTATAAAGCAACAAAGAGCTCCGACCTTGTGGTCATCATCAGGTTGTGAACCCTCACTTTCTGGCAGTAAAATGAAAATCATATCGAGCTTTCGGAGGCCGCATTCACTAAAAAACCATTTAAGAACCAACGCTGATAACTAGCGATTATTATCCCATTGTTAAAATATGACCATAAATCAAAGATAAGATCCAACACTATCGAAGAAACCAAGTTTAATGGAATTTGCTCCAGGACTTCTCCCTGAAAGAGCCAGAAGTATCGCAAGTTTCACAATTATCCGAGAAGTCACTGGAGGAAGGAGAAGCCATTTTCACTTGTTAATTGAACAACCGGCATGTCTTTGGTGGGATATACAATTTCCAGGCTTAAAGTCAATCCGATACACACGACTACGGAGGAAGACGCATAAAATGGAACTTTTAATAAATGCATAAACAGAAAGCCGGCTTTATGACTCATCTATTCAACAATAAAGTCGATTCTTGAGATACAGTGTGATTTAGGTGGCCATCAATTTTCTTAATCTTTTCGGCTTCTTACACTGGGCATATTCCCAAAGGACAAGTAGAATCTCTAAACTGCTTAATGTTTCTAAATAACATTTTATGTCATCATATTGTCAATATAAAAGTCCATTGTTGCAAATGGCCAAAATGTTAGCGGAACATCAATTCAACGGAGGCCAGGATGGCCTAGGGACAACTATTGTTGGTGTCAGTATATTTTATGTGCTGCCCAAGGCAATTCCTCTTCCTCCAGTGTGGCCCTGGGAAGACAGGATGTTGACACTCCTGCCCTAGGCAAAAACCTAGCCTGCCTGCCCCTAAATTTGCCATGGGCAATCAGCTGAGATATATTTTACCCGTAGGATATAATCTTAGAAATGACTGACACAACCAGTATTTATTACCTGACCGCCAATTTTTTTTAAACCGGCAATCTATCTTGTCAGCTGCTCTATATTAAGATGGCGGATTGATCGGTTTGGCAAGCCCCGAAAGTCAGACTACCAAATACAGATCGGTCACTCTTCAACAAACTACGGGTAAATGCCCTGACTAACATTCTTCTTCAATCTGCTTCGATAACCGATAGGAAGAGTTCATCAACTGTTTCCAACAGAACATCGAAGTTTAGCCGCATCTGGCCTGGTTAGCACTTGTTTTCCATCCCTGGCAAGATAGCTAATCTCCCACCCTCAAGAAAGTCATCTTGCAAAAAAGGAAGGTTATCTTAAGTTAGATGTACAGTTGTACACGGTCAGGGCCGTGATGTACACCCCGACCGAGCGATGCGGGTGTATCACGGGAAACTCTTCACTCAACTCAAATTATAAGAGTTCTTTTAAATAACATTGACATTGATTTAATAATAGAAAACTGACAATATTTACAATAAGGGGTTTTATTAAATGAGCGATTATTGTGATTAGTTGATTATTGCAATAATCATAACCACTCAATTATTGAGGGCTCAACAAAAATCTGATTATGTGATTATTGCTCCGATGGGCGAAATTGTTTAAATTGTAACCTAAATACGTTGCAATTGTTTAAAAAAAGTTCCTACAAATAATAATTGCAACTACCTAACTCGTTTCGTGTGTTCAGTTTAACCTAAACCGCGCCGCCATGTTGGTTTCAGTCGAGACAGCACTTATAATCGGCCCGAGTCAGCAGAAAATCATGGTTTGGGGTGATTACTTGATTAGTTGCTTAGTTGCTTATTTGATGAAATGATTATTCTCGGGATTGGTTGAATCCAGTCACATGACACATCAAATAATCGACTAATCAAAGTAATCAAAGTAATCAACTAATCACTCATTTAATGAAACCGGCGTTTAGATACGCCCGGCGTTAATTTGAGGCAGTACCTCAGATGCATAGACTCACGCTTCGCAACATTTTTAACGTGACCTTGTTTGACCTTTAGGGGGTCTATGCCACAATATTGCGCCCACAGTGGTCATATGCAGCACTCCCCATTACTGCATCCTTTGACGCTGGAAATGATGTGAAAATGGGTTTATTTACGGCCTCAATATTTACACACATTTCGGGGTAATAAAAACAAGTTTAGTAGGTGTGCCGACGGGGTTGGGAGTAGGGAGTATATGGGAGCCCACGACGTAATCTTTTTGTGTCATTTGCTACGTTGTTTCTCCCCTCCGCTCCCCCTGACGGTGGTGTGTCGCCATCGTCTTTGTGTGTCGACTGCTCTTCGCCTCATTTGCTCCTCTCTTTGGTCTTTTTATTACGGCGCTGCAGCGCGGGCGCAACACAAAGAGGACGGCGAGCATTAAGTGGCGAAGAAATGGAGTATTTGAAAATGGGCACCGAGATTATTATGAGTTTTATGTGACATTGTGCGCGCCAGAAAACGAAGAACTCCGCCTGTCTCGCACACTTTGATCGTCGAATCTCGTGCGCGCACACTCGGAAAGAAAGAGAGAGAAGGAGAGAGAAAGACGGGAACACGAAGCGTCGCTATTCCTCTTATTTCGCTCGGTCTCTGTTCACCATCTTGTGCGTGTCTCGGGAGAGCGGGAATGAGCGAGATGCTGAGCAAACCCGTCGGCGGAAAGCCGAGATGGGTGGTTGGGTTGGCGTCGTTGTCACGTGATTATATTGGCAGAATGCAGAGCGCAAATCTCGAGGGTTTTTTATTTTTTATTTTTTTGGGTTTGAATGAGGTTTGAATTGAGGAGGAGTGGTGATTTAAATGAGTGCGTTTAGATTTTGTTGGATGGGTATGGAGCCAAATGTTTGGTTTTGAGGGTTTTGGGTAAAGGTTTGGTTTTTCTCCGATTATAGCAACATGGTGTTGTGTCTTGTTGTTTTTTTTGGTCTGATTTTGATTAAAATTAAGGAGAATTTACGTCAGTTTTATTCAAAATTTAGTGATGGATGATTTTTGTGGAAAAAAAAGTAAGGTTTGTTTGATTTTGATCAAATCGAGTGGAATTTGCTGATTTTGATGATAATTCGCCTGATTTTGATGATAATTCATCTGGTTTTTATGATAATTTGCCTGATTTTGATGATAATTCGCCTGATTTTGATAATTTACTTAATTTTGGTGATAATTTACTTAATTTTTAGTGATAATTCGCTTGATTTTGGTGATAATTTACTTAATTTTGGTAATAATTTACTTAATTTTGGAGATAATTTACATAATTTTGGTGATAATTTGCTTAATTTTGGTGATAATTAACTTAATTTTGGTAATAATTTACTTAATTTTGGTGATAAATCACCTGATTTTGATGATAATTTACTTAATTTTGTAATTCCCCTGGTTTTGATCAAAAACTGAGTGAAATTCGTTTGATTTTGATGAAGATAAGAAAATTCGCTTAATTTCAGTTAAATTTATTCGATTTTATTGATAATTACCGTATATCTTCTAATACCATGCGGGTCTCTAATACCACGCGGGTTTCTAATTGCGCGCGGGGAAAGAAATAAGGTAACCCGATTTTTAATCAAAACTAAGTAAATTACTATTGATATTGATCAATCAAAACCACATAAAATTCACCTACATTTATCATAACCAAGTAAACCACAAAGCTTGCAATACATCGGGACTTTTTTCTGACGTATGAGAAAGTGATTTGCCCGCTGACCAATGAGAATAAGTGGATTTTCTGGACAGATAAGTGCAGAAGTAAGTTTGATTAACGGGCGGAATTGGTGTGCTGTTTGAATAGAATTTTATTCGAATTATGTTTTAAGTTTTGATGTATGCATATCCATCATCGATTTGTCTTTGCGAGATGAAAGCGGGGTGTGATGATGCGCTCAAACGTGAAATTGAAGATAAACTCTTAATCGTGTACGTGTGTGAAAGTGTCGGTGCATGTTAGCGGAGGTTTAAACTCATGAATATGATAAAACACCAAAATCGACTGCTGATGAGTGTTTCCGCTACTAATAACACGCAAATAGAATTTCAACACGTCTTGCCTACTATTAAAAACTACCGTATTTCTCCGATTAGTAGGTGAACAAAGCAGAATGTTGGACAAGTATTCAGTTAAAATTTCATTGGTTTTTCTCTTTTTTTCTCGAGATACGGCCATGAGATTCAATATGTCGCGTTTGTTAATTTATTTTGCTCCCCACTGTAAGTTTATATGAATACTTTATTATTGGGAAACGAGTAGATTAATACACAGGAAAACAAATCAGCAAATTGGAATTTTTTTATTCTTATGAAAATAAAATAATTTAGACATTAAAAAAAGACAGTGGTTTTTCTTGTTTACTTGCATAATAATGCCAATTTGAATACATTTATTGAAGAAATTCAGTACTTTTGCAGTAGAAATTTAATTTTTTTCCACAACGGCTGGCTTTATTTCAGCTGATTTGTTTTCATTTTAAAACGAAAACATTTAACTTAAGATGACTAAGATAAGTTGGATAGTACTAATTTGATGGTGCTCTACAACTTTGTAATTGGAAATTTTGCTCTATCTCGACAAACTAACGGGTTAGCGAATGAAAAGTCCATTGTTGCAAGTCTGGCATAAAATTTGATTACACCATTGGATTTGTCATCCCTACTTTGCTATAGGCTAGTCTACTTGGTTTTTTGAAAAAGCAGATACTTATTCTGGAAATTAACTGTAACGTAAACTGCGCGTGCTTAAGACTTTCTTGAATCAACCTGTTCAGAATCAAAACCCGATTCAGTAATCAAGTTTTTAAAATCGGTTTTTCACAATTTGATATCGAATGTACCTATTGTATTGGTAAACGGTTGTTTTCTCAAGCTGTTTCATGGGCCGCCATGTAAATCCACACCTGGAAGGAATGCAAAGCTGTGGTTAGAGAGAAAGCGAGCATCGTGATGTTTCTTCGCGACATTTCACTTGTCGCCTTCAGACCTACAGATCATGTGATAGTTGTGTTGCAAGGTGCTGAGTTTGTTTTAAGTTTATCAAAACACCGCAGAAATGTAAAAAGAATTTCCAAGAAAATTTTTTTTTCTCTGATGGTAATTGTGCCTTTAAGAAGAACATTATGTGTAAGACACCCAATCTTTATCTTAATGTTTCAGGGGTGCTCAAGAGATGAGACTGTCTCCCTCAAGAGTTCTTTATCTCGCTGAGTGGAAACACAAGGAAAGGACAGGTTGTTTTCCTCTTTCCTGAAAATGGTTTTTCAAATGGTGACATTGAAACAATTTAGATGGATTAAATGTTAACAGTAACAGATATTGCAACAATAAGGGGTTTCATATACGAGACGCTGAAAGCGCTGAAGTAATTGTTCCGATAATCACAATCACTGCATTATTGAGGACCCACACCAGGTCCGAGTGATTATTGTGTATGTCGCAAGACTTTTATTTTTATTTTTTTATTTTTTTATTTATTTATTTTTTTTAATTAAATTAATTATTTATTTTATCACAATCGTAATAATCACTTCAGCGCAATAATCGTCACAATCGTAATAATCACTTCAGCACAATAATCGTCACAATCGTAATAATCACTTCAGCGTGTCATTTATGCGAATCTATGTGAAACCCGTTGTTTGCGAGCAATTATGATGTAACAATGCATACTTATGCCATATAAACCATATAAAACGTGGCAATTTTGCAGAGCCAATAAATTGCCTGTAGGTGTAAGTATCCTTGCATACATTGTATGTTAACAAGGGAGTTTTGTCAGACACAAAAGGTCTATTGTTACATATAGGACAGGTTAGGTTAGGTTATGTCATTTTCTCACGGCAGCAGACATTGACAAATCGACCACTTGTTGGAACAATTTAGATGGTTTAATTATTAACAATTGCACAAATTGAAACAATTCATATGCATTAAATATATCAATTGTTAACATTAGCGCTTACTGAAACAATCCAGATGGGTCCATTGTTTGCAATAGATGACAATATTCTTTCGTGCAGTTTTCTTTCCTCGTTGTATTATTACTTTTGCGGTGATTGAATTTTTTCAGCTTTCTCAAGAATGCTGCACTGGAAATAATGAACAACAATCAGCAAACAGTTTATAGTTATGGTTGCAATAAAACGTGCCACTGCCATGACATTTAAAATCTACAATAAAAAAAGGAAACTGGTTTGATAAAAACAATAACTTTATCTGTACGTTGGCAGATAGCGTTGTGACGTGAGCAGACCATGAAACAGTGCATTCAAACTGCGTGTTTTCAATTTTCGATTTTCTCCGTCTCGCAAACCAAATTATTGTTTGTCTTGTGTCACAGATTTTAGCCCTGCATGTAACTAAGCTGCTTGCGGCTTAAAAGCAGCAATTAAAAGACTTGGTTTTCAAGAATGCAAGCCTGAATATCACATTCAAGCACAATGCAATTGTTTTGCAAGATTATTGCGTGGGAAATCTGCAATTTTAATTTTGAATTTATTCGTCTTAGGACCGAGTGAAATTGCTTTCTAATTTCTCTTTACTCTGCCAGGTGCCAAATTTTAACAAAGCATCATGGGAAAACAGTAATTTATTCATTGACTGTTGTTTCATTTGAATTAAGAAGAAATTTAGGTTTTATTTTTTTGCATGGCGTTCCGAACACTGTCATCCATACATGATTGGGTTAAAAAGTTTCCAGTTCGTATAATCTCACACAAGTGGAGTACATTGTTGAATTACCAAGACAACAATCCACAACAGTAGGATTGGAACAATCCACAATAATAGGATTGCAACAATTCACAACAATAGGATTGCAACAATACACAACAATATGATTGCAACAATCCACAACAATAGGATTGCAAGAATGTACTAAAATAGGATTGCAACAATCTACAACAATAGGATTGCAACAATCCACAACAATAGGATTGCAACAATCCACAACAATAAAATTGCAACAATCCACAACAATAGAATTGCCTTGTTGAACTACCAACCAACAAGGCACAATACCATTGTTGAACTACCAACCATCAACCAACAAGACACAATACCATTGTTGAACTACAACAATCCAAAACAATAGGATTGCATTCTTGAACTACAACAATGTGTAATAATAGGATTGCATTGTTGAACTACAACAATGTATGGGATTGCATTGTTGCAGGGCATGAAAAGCGGGTTTATTGTTGCACCACAGGGTAGGAAAAGTAGAAAATGTTTCCTCATGCAAGAATGTAGCACTTCTTTATCATTATGACGTCACAAAACACTAAAACCGTCCGCTAGTGTTAAAAAATAGCATTTTCCAAGCCATCAAAAGCTGTTACGGTTCGTCTTTGAGCTCGGGAAAAAAGAAATAACCTTAAACACCAATAAAGAAGAAAAGACGGAGCCTTAAATTGAAAGGTATTTTTTCTCTTTTTTCTCTTTTTTCACGGATAAAAGGGCTTTAAGGGAGCAATTATATGAGTTATTGGGAAAAAGGAAATAGAGTTAGTCCTAACGAAATGCGGTTTATGGGGGGTGCTGTGTCTGGGCAATAATCTGGATTGGGATGTGGCCGGGGAACGTGATCCATCTTGTAGCTGTCAACGAGGCGCTGGCTGCGAATGAGGGAAATCTCTTTTGCGATTCCGTCCACAGGTGACCTTTTGCGCGACCTTTTTGCCTACCTCTGGGAATTTATTAAGGGACGCTGCGAGCCGCTGGACGATTGGAAAAGGGGTAATTCATCACCGACGACAGATAAGCAAAGTCCTGGCCGTATTGATAGCGAGGCTGAGGGGGCAGGAGGGGGAAATCGATACATGAGAGAGACGCTGGCAGTGCCATTTGACTTTCACAAGTTGGGAGTGGAGTCTGAGCGTCTTGCGAGCAAATTAAAGCGGGCCAAGTGACGAACTCATCAACAAGCGGAGCGCTTTCTCGTTGCTCGATCTTTTTCTAATTTCCTCTCGGCTTGTGTTGCCCATTACAACTAAGTAAGTGCTCATTTCCATTTTTTTTGGGGGGGGGGGTGGGGGTGGGGGAGGGGTAATCGCCATTTTGGATTGTTTAATTTTGATTTTTGATTGTTTTATTTTTTGGGGGGGTGAGGTGGGGGGGGGGGTTGGTATGAGTTGGATTGAATTTGCAGTTGATTATTTGTGATTGCAAAGTCATGCATTGAGAAATCGATTGAGGCAGAAGGGATTTTTTTGGTTTGAAAATCCATTTTGGATTTTTTTTTTAATGTAGTGGGATTTGTTTGTTGGGAAGTTTTTTTATGGTTTTGCTTTATTTTGTTGTTTTCGTGCGACAAGCTTATGGGTTTTTATGATGGTTTTATGGATTTTGTCATATTTTTGTGGGTTTTGTGATATTTTTATGGGTTTTGTGAAATTTTTAGGGGATTTAGCTAGATGTTTATGGATTTGTGATAGATTTCCATGGATTTGTGATAAATTTTCATGGATTTGTGATAGATTTCCATGGATTTGTGATAGATTTTCATGGATTTGTGATAGATTTCCTTGGATTTGTGATAGATTTCTATGGATTTGTGATAGATTTTCATGGATTTGTGATAGATTTCCATGGATTTGTGATAGATTTCCATCGTTCTGTGATAGATTTACATGGATTTGTAATAGATTTCCATGGATTTGTGATAGATTTCCATGGATTTGTAATAGATTTCCATGGATTTGTGATAGATTTCCATGAATTTGTGATAGATTTCCATGGATTTGTGATAGATTTCCATGGATTTGTGATAGATTTCTATGAATTTGTGATAGATTTCCATGGATTTGTGATAGATTTCCATCGTTCTGTGATAGATTTACATGGATTTGTAATAGATTTCCATGGATTTGTGATAGATTTTCACGGATTTGTTAGAATTCCACAGATTTATTTGATTTTTTTTGGCTTGTATAAGATTTTTACAGATTTATGTTAGATTTTCATAGATTTATGACAAATTTTTATAAATTATATTAGATTTTCATAGATTTAGGCTTAGAATCTCATGGATTCTAGTTAGAATTTCATAAATTTATGATAGAATTCCAAGTATTGATGCAAGATTTCCATCGATTCATGTTTGAATTTTAAAACTTTGCTAGATTCACGTGGATTTTTCTTCGATTTCTACAACTCTCCTAAATTTTCCTTGAAAATTTCATTTCAAAAAACAATTCCCCAACGAAAAACATTTGATTAAACGCCACGCCGCGAGAGGGCGATTCCCCACCCCCGGATATCCGCTTTTCCTAAACCCACTTCAAGATTGATAGTTATCTGATGGCTCATCTCCCCATCCCGCCGTCCCCCTAGGCCGATTTCCCTGCACCACTCCACCAAAACCAGTCTCCGTCCCATCACTCTCCCGAACCCGACTGAGCAAATTGCCGCCAAAAAATTACAAATTTTGTCAGTAATTATGAAACAAAATTAATCAATTGGTAGCAGAGGATGGTTTAAGTGGTTGTCTCTGTATCCTGATCCTGATCCCGGCACTAAATTTGTATCTAGTCCATCCCCGCAGTCGACCAATCGACTGCTTCGATAATATGACTCAGGGATAAACCTCTGCGCCCGGAAAGTATCGCGGTTTGCCGTCGCGCTAAAACGGATCAAATCCGATCGGCCGCCATTGATTTACTGTCAAAAGATGGCGTAGGTGGGTTGCGAGGTTTTTGCCTGTATTTGGACGATGAAATAAAAATCCGCGGCGTTTTTTATGCGTTTGTGTCAGTTGATGGTCCCTGGACACCAGTTTTGCACTCATCTCGATCGGGCAATCTTTGCGGTGGGTTGGAGCATGCGAGTGAAATTGGCTGCCGTCTTATGTTCCCTGGTGGAGTTGCTCCCGTATGCTCGTGTCTCTGGTCTGCCGTAGAGTTTTGGTGGGGATGGGAATGGGAGCTAAGAGATTGCGACGGCCCACCGCATGTTTGTTGCTATTGCAGTGGGGGGGATGGGGGGGAGGGGAGGGAGTTGCTGCAATTGGTTGAGGAATTTGGAGATTGTTTTGTTTGTTTGTTTGGTTAGTTGGCTTTTGTTGGGGATTATTTTTTTACTGTTGTGGTAATTGAGATTTTGGTTTGAGGTTTTGGGTGACTGGAATTGAGGTATGATGAGATTCTGCGAGATATTACGAGATGTTGTGATTGAGGATAAGATTTTGTGATTGGGTGAGGGATTATGTGAGATTTTACGAGATTTTACTGAGATTTTACGAGATTTTACTGAAATTTTACGAGATTTTACTGAAATTTTACGAGATTTTACTGAAATTTTACGAGATTTTACTGAAATTTTACGAGATTTTACTGAAATTTTACGAGATTTTACTGAGAATTTACGAGATTTTACTGAGATTATTTGATTAAGTGCGAGATTCTACTGAGATTTTTTGATTGAGTGCGAGATTCTACTGAGATTTTTTGATTGAGTGCGAGATTATGTGAGATTTTACGAGATTCTACTGAGATTCTACTGAAATTTTACGTGATTTTACTGAGAATTTACGAGATTCTACTGATATTTTTTGATTGAGTGCGAGATTCTACGAGATTGTTAGATTGAGTGCGAGATTCTACGAGATTTTTATATCGAGTGCGAGATTCGACAAGATTGTTATATTGAATGCGAGATTCTATGAGATTGTTATATTGAATGCGAGATTCGACGAGATTTTTAGACTGTGCACAATATTTATATATTCAGATCTATCAATATCATGCGCGAGAATTTGCGAGATGACGTGAGACATAACACGACGTTGATGCCAGATTGTAAACAAATAGGTGATATTTTTCCTATATCGATGAAGATTACACAAGAGTGGGCGTGACATATTTAGCGAGACATCACGAGATGTGGCGTGAGGCAGGAGTAAATTGGTGTCTCTCTCTCTCTCCGTGTGCGCGATTGAATTATTGAGATACGAGATTAGACATTAGGCCACGAGTGTTGCTCATTGAATTGGTAAAATGATGTGTAGACAATTCCTTCTTCCGCTCGTTATCTGTTGTTGGTTTGATTGCTGTCAAGTGACTTTGTGCTTCTTATCAGTTTATTTGTGCGCAATTTGGACGGATTCATTTGGGTCTCGTACAACGTTTTGTTGATGTTTAATTAGTTATTTGTGATTAATGCGCGAGTTGAGACTGGGCCAGGGCGACTATCATTTATTAACGTCTCTCTCATTTTAAAGCTCGACGGTCGCTGTCGTTGTTCAATGCGGCTGCTTTTGGCCTCAATGTTTTCTCCCGTTTTTGATCTCGTGGAATCGCGTGAAATGTTGCAAAATCACAAAAATCTGTGTGTCACAAAATCTCGTGCGTTCTCGCGTACTCTCGCGAAACTCGCGCAGTCTTGCAAAATCTTAAAAATATCTAAACTATCACAAAATCTCGTGCACTCTCGCGTACTCTCGCAAAGTCTCGTGCAGATTTGCAAAATCTCGTGGAATTTTGCAAAATCTCGTGCAGTCTTGCAGAATCTTGCGCACTTTTGCAATATTTCGTGCAGTTTCGCAAAATCTTGAGTAATTTTGCAAAATCTTGTCACTTTGTAAAGTGACATTCAATCTCGCGAAATCTCGTCTTTGGTCTCGCAACATTTTTCTTTTGGTCTCGCTAAATCTCGCTTCTCATCTCGCGAAATCTCGCTTCTTATTTCGCTAAATCTCGCTTCTCATCTCGCTAAATCTCGCTTCTTATTTCGCTAAATCTCGCTTCTTATCTCGCAAAATCTCGCTCCTCATCTCGCTCCTCATCTCGCTTCTCATTTCGCTAAATCTCACTTCTCATTTCGCTAAATCTCGCATTTCATCTTGCCAAATGTCGCAAAATCTCGCTTCTCATCTCGCAAAATCTCGCTTCTCATCTCGCAAAATCTCGCTTCTCATCTCGCAAAATCTCGCATCTCATCTCGCAAAATCTCGCTTCTCATCTCGCAAAATCTCGCATCTCATCTCGCAAAATCTCGCTTCTCATCTCGCAAAATCCCGCTTCTCATCTCGCAAAATCTCGCTTTTCATCTCGCAAAATCTCGCTTCTCATCTCGCAAAATCTCGCTTCTCATCTCGCAAAATCTCGCTTCTCATCTCGCAAAATCTCGCATCTCATCTCGCAAAATCTCGCTTCTCATCTCGCAAAATCTCGCATCTCATCTCGCAAAATCTCGCTTTTCATCTCGCAAAATCTCGCTTCTCATCTCGCAAAATCTCGCTTCTCATCTCGCAAAATCTCGCTTCTCATCTCGCAAAATCTCGCATCTCATCTCGCAAAATCTCGCTTCTCATCTCGCAAAAACTCACCAACCGAAGTAATATGATTAATCCCTAACACTACTCGGTTCGGAATCAAGTGACATCTCATATTGATTGGTCAATTTTGAAATAATCCCAGCGAAATAATCCTCGCTAACTTTATTGTCAACCCCGCTTCATACTCGTCCTGCGAAACGACAACGCACTCAAACTAACTCCATTCTATAAACCAAAATCGAACACACTGTGCGTACTGAACCTAAGCATAAGCTGCCTGCCATAAGACATGCACGCGACCAAACACAGCTCCACCAAACAACACAAAACAAGCGACATTCGAGTTTTTAGCCGCTCTTTCAAGTAAAAGCAAGCTTTGGAATTTTACCTGCTCCCTCGTGTTCCCACCTTTAGGGGCAATATCGCACCAGTTTAACGCCAGCCTAGACCCCATCCTGCACGTTAATTGGAAAAGCGAGAAAGCGCCACCACCGCACAACCGTCGCGATGAATCAACGTGTGACAAGAGAGTATCTCTTGTTCATCCGTCAGCGACTTGATTTTGTGCACACTGCACACCCATTCTTCTTATCACTGTCCACGTGGATTTATCCCCCGTCATTTGTCTCGCCTAGTGGGGACTGAACAAACCCAAACCAGAGGGAGTTCGCCAACCAATCCCCATTTCTCCACGCTCCATCTATCGCCCTTTTTCCACATTCATGACCAATCAATATCCCTAATACCCCTCCGAGCCTAAGCTACCACAATGAACCCAAACAAAAAATGCGACGTGTGACGTCACAAGTAAAAAGCTGGGGAAATGCGACGTGTGACGTCACGTGTGAATTTATTGAGCGGTTAAATGTTTTGTTTTGTTAGGGGCGCTGCGGTCGGGGATTAATTTGTTGACTTTGGCGGTCGTTTTTCATTCGCCCTCGAATGAGTGATTGGTATCAAAGGGTTAAGAATGCAAATGAGTCGTTGGCGGAACCAATTAAGTGGCCGTCTTTGTCGAGTCGTGTTCCTTTGTCACGCTGCGCGCATCCGCCGAGGCGTGCGCCATCCATCGGGAGGTGGAGCCACAGGTTGGCTGCGGGATTAATTTCAGGTTTGTACACTTATTAATGATATTTATCTGTGTAATTAAATCGGGGGAGTTGTTAATTATGGGGTTTGAGTGCGAATTTGATGATTTATGACGTCATTTGGTGACATTCGGCGCTCGGCTCGGGTTTATTGTGATTGCTGGGTCGGCCATGTTTGTTGTTGGCGGGGCGGGGCTGCGCGGGAGGAAAAAAAATGGCGGGTTGGAGAAAAAATGGGTAAACAAGGTTGGGAAAAAAGATGGAGATAATGTTGTTTGTAACGGCGCTGGGATTTGGGAAAATTAAGGGGGAAAAGAAATGAGTTTGAAACAAATGGACGTGACTGGTTTGTTGGTTTTTTTGTGTTCGGTTTGCGCAGATTGCTGATGCGGTGGGTTTGGGAGATAAATGGTGACCGGAAGTGGGTTTTTTGGGGGAGCGGAAGTTGTGGAATTAGGGAGATGTATGGCTGGTGGATGTTTGGTTTCGGGGAATATATGGAAGTGGGTTTTTTGGGTGCCGGATGTGTTGAAAGGTGGAAAAATGGCAACCGGAAGTTGTTGGGGGAATTAAGGAATTTATTTTTGATTAATTGAATGTTTGGTTTTTTTTTTAATGGAGGTTGAAAGTAGTGGTTTGAAGAAACCGGAAGTGGAGGAGAATTTTTTAGAAAGTGTAAGTCAGCGGACAGGGCTATCAAAACCGGAAGTAGTTTTTTTTTCTATGATTTAGCTTTTTTAAAAATTTATGGAGAACAGCTGGAGTGATTAAATATTTCGGAGCAGTCACAGGAAGTTAAATTAAAAGCCTCCAGCGGTGACAGGAAAAACCGGAAATGGTGGAATTTTATCTCCAAAACCGTCAAACTCGTCGAAATAGAAAAAATTTGAAACCGGAAATAACATTCAGAAATAAAAAATGGTTGCCCGAACTTTTTTTTATCCACAAAAAACATTTCCGTCCACTTTTCATCAAGAACATGAATTTAAAAGTCCAAAAACAAAAAAAAAATGGCAACCGGAAGTTCCCATTTAGAAATGAAAAAAAATGGCTGCCCAAACTTTTTTTTATCCGCAAAAACATTTCTGTCCACTTTTGATCGAAAACATGAATTTAAAAATCCAAAAAAAAATGGCAACCGGAAGTTCACATTTAGAAATGAAAAAAAAATGGCTGCCCAAACTCAAACATTGGGAAAAGAAACCGAAAACAACTTTTTTCTCCACCGTTCGTTGAGAACACAAATTTAAAAAAAAAAAAAAAAAAAAGATGGAAACCGGAAGTGAGATTTTCCAACGGAATAAAAATTGCGTTTTTAATTCGCAGTTAATGCCGAATGCGGCTGATGTTGCACATTCAAAGTGGCGATGCGTAACGAGGTTAGTTTTAGAACACATTACGAAGTGCGCGCGGGGGAAGTGTTGGATGGTTGGATGGGGGTACGTGGCTGGATATTCGTATGCCCTCGGGCAATTCCGAGCGCCAACAGTTTTAGTGCTGCGTTGGCAAAATTGAAATTCCCCCAAGAACGGCGCTCCAACCTCTTTTTCCGACTTCGCACCCCCTCCCGAGCGATGATGATATCCACTGCATCAAACATGGCCGCCGCGGCCTAATTATTGACAAGTTGTGATTCCAATAACATGCATGTCGCAGCGGTGGCCGGCGCAGGACCAGGTGTTTTTGCTTCTTAATTTGTCCAGTGGTGGCGCTGTGTGCGACTGCGTGTGGTGGGGGATTATGAGATGACGGGCGCTGAAGTCGATTAAATGACGGTGTAATAAGATTTCGTTTTAGTTGGCGTTGGGAAGAGCGTTATCGGGTTTTATTGATGTTTTGGTCGCGGGAAGTGAAAGTGGTGAATTTTTTGATCGGTTAAAATTTTGTCGTTTTTAATGATTTTTTTCATTTTTAGAAAAATCGATTTTTTTTTTGTCGATTTTTTTTAGTTTTTTAATTTTGTGTCTTAGAATGTTTTCGGATTTTTATTTGGAAATGTCAATTTAAAAAAAAAAAAAAAAAAAAAAACGAAAATCGATTTTGAAAATATCGATTTAGAAAATATCGTTTTTGATTTATCGATTTTTTTGATTTTGTAAATAAACATGAATGATTATTTTCAAATCGATTAAAAATTGATACTTAGCCAAAAATATCGATATTTATAATTGATTGAAAATCGATTTTAATACAGTGTTTAAAAAAATCGATTTTATTGCAGATTGGAAAAAAAATCGATTTTATTCCAGATTGAAAAAAAAATCGATTTTATTACAGATTAAAAAAAAAAATTTTTAATTTTTTCAAAAAATCGATTTAAAAATCAAAATTTAAAAATTGATTAACAAATCGATTTAAAAAAAATCGATATTTCTTATCAAACATAATTAACACCACAGACAATAGAAACGACAATTCCGAACAAACAAAACGAAATTTACGAGAAACTTGCTTGTTTAAAAACGCAGCGTTTACACTGCAAGAGAAGCGTGTTGAGTGCTCGGAAACTTGTCTTTGGTGCACCAATTTTGTTCTTTCTGACAAGCGTTTTTTAACGTCTCTGCCTGGCAAACTTTATCCCCTTTCCTTCCCTCTTGGAGCAAACGAGTCCACCAAGTCTGATCTCGTGACCCTTCGAACCGAGAGGTTGAGCATGCTAACCGTTTTGGTCGGCGCTAGCACACTCACAACGCATTGGACCCGGGTCAATAAATTTGATTTTCGAATTCAAGAGACATCACTAAGACCTGCAATGCTGTTTTACGGATTAGGACTAACTTGGTTAACAAATAAATAAATAAGCTGTCTTTCACTGTGGCAAAATGAAGATTCTTGCTCTATGCTGCCAGCTCATGCTCACATCAAGTCGAATAAATCCAAAAACCAACAACATTGGAAACAATGCTAAATACAGTAGTCTAGAGGTGCCAATAGCATATTTAGACTATGAAACAAAGATAAATATGAAAATACAGTAGTCTAGAGGTGCCAATAGCATATTTAGAGTATAAAACAAAGCTAAATATGAAAATACAGTAGTCTAGAGGTGCCAATAGCATATTTAGAGTATGAAACAAAGCAAAATATGAAAATACAGTAGTCTAGAGGTACCAATAGCATATTTAGACTAAGAAACAAAGCTAAATATGAAAATACAGTAGTCTAGAGGGACAAATGTCAATTTAAAACAGAAACAATACTTTATTGGAGAATACAGTAGTCTAGAGGTACCAATGTCATATTACATCAAAATAAAATGCAGAAACAATACAAAAGGTAACAATGGCAGATTAAAATATAGAAATAATCATAATTGTTACAATATGGAAGTCTATAGGAACCGATACCACTCTAAAAACAATGCTGAATGCAACAATGTATGGCAGGATAGATGTACTGTTATTTTATCTATCACATTAAAATACTGAAACAATGTAAATCCTTATTTCAATTTGTCCTTGTCACGTCAAATACGGTAGTTTATAAGTGCCCATTAAATTAAATGTCGAGAGACACAAATACTAATTTTGCAATTTACGGATTAGATTTGTGTGTATTTGGGAAGACGGTAGTCTAGAGGTGACAACATCAAATTATTAAAATATTAAGAGTTTCTTTGATGTGGCCGACATTTTTGTCGCGGTTTTTCTTTTTCCACATTCCTGTCACGTTGACTTGTTGCTGTGGGCAATATATAAAAAAAAGGAGTGTTGCCACGGCGGCGTTCGCTGGAGGTTGCATTGCCTTTTGAGTCAGGTGTGTGGGAAGGCGGACGGCTTCTGACTGTCTAATTGCTTGTCGTCTTCACTCTTCATCTTCGGTAGTCCTCTGCCACATTAAAGGTGCTCCTTCGGGTTTTTTCCCTCCTGGTGATTTATTGCCACTTCGCCCTCTAACGGCATTATCAGATTGAGATTGACCCTTCTTTCCATTATCCCTGCGACAGATGCAGTTTATTTCTCAAAAATTAGACTTAAAAACAAAATTGATTTCCTACGAAGGGAAAGAAAAACTATAAAAATAATAATATTGATAGAGGGGGTCTTATGGGGCCGTTGGAATTATATGACGGAAACTTGGAAGAAACCATAACAACGGCTTTGCTATGTTTTTTTAAAAAATTTATATCTCTATAAATTGACATGTTGTGATTAAAATGATCTCATCCTTTGCTATAAAAAATAATTTTTTTCAACAAATGGGTTTTTTTTAAACAATATTATCCAAATGTTTTTTTCAACAATATTATCCAGATGTATTTTTTCAACAATATTAACAAAATGCTTGGTTTTTTTAACAATATCATCAAAATGTTTGGTTTTTTAAACAATATTAACAAAATGGTTGGTTTTTTTAACAATATCATTAAAATGTTTAGTTTTTTAAACAATATTATCAAAATGTTGGGTTTTTTTAAACAATATTATCAAAATGTTGGGTTTTTTTAAACAATTTTATCAATATTTTATTTTTGCTCTTTTCTAAATTCACTATTTTTATTTTTTCAATTAAATTTGATCAAAATTTCATATTTTTATCCACATATTGAATTTTTCTTCGTACTTTTCTTCATACCGAATGAACTGCGTGGAAGAATTTTTTAAATGTCAGTTAGGATAGCTCATGGGCTCATTAGATGACTGTTGAATATGATTAAAAGAGGTAAATGATGGCACACAACATTACCATGAATCATTATCAAAAAAAAATATTAAAATTTTTTTTTTTTAAATTATTTTTATATATGAATATACACAAACATATCATATATACAAAAATAAAAAGCAATTTGTTTTCTATTCTAAGTAATTGAGCCGTAAACATCAATTTTTATTGCCTTTTCAAACCTATTTGTTTTGATGAAAAAAGAAACTCAGCCGTACAAATAAAATAAAATTTAAAATGGCCATCCTCATCCCATCTATTAATTAATTTATTTCCACAATAATTGCAATGACAAGCACCATGAAAAATTGTTTGTGGAAAGCAAATTGATTGGCATGGAATTAAACAGAAGAGATTCAATGGCTCGGTTTGACTTTTAAATTAGGCTTAGTGAGGATGCATCGAACCGAGTTTCGGTTTCCATTTGAACCGCACGCATGCGTCATTCGCTCCTCATGTTTATTGTATGAGAAGCAAAAGTTACCGCAGCGATTTCGCTTGCAAACCGCAGAAGGATGGTTCTCGGACTAGCGGCCATGATGGATTATAACCACAACACGCTTAGCAGCCATTTTGGATCGCGCAATCAAACCTCATTTAAAATACAGGAAATGCTATTATTTAAAAAAAAATCCTAATTCTAATTCACCATTGTTGAAGGTAATACATCACCACCATTAAATGTAACAATTTGTTCAACGGCGTTTTGAGTTTCAGTTTTCATTGTTTCTATTACACAATGCAAATGGCCTAACAGAGAGAGTGATTAGATCTGTTGTTTGTTAACAATTTTAAGCCTCTTCGTTGCAATCTTTGTTCATTTTGAATTTGCTTTGATGATACTCGATAGAAGTGGTTGAGAACACACGTTGAAATATTCACCAGCGCACCCCGACAAGCACGAACAAGACATGAATAATGGCCGACCAAGCGACACCTAACGACCGAATAAAAAATGAAGGAGGGGAGGGGGCAAAAAAGAAAGGAATATGTAACAAAATGGCCGTCCTTTTTTATTTCCTTCAAGAGGATGTCATCAAGCATTCATATGGGACTAAGCAGAGCAGATGCATTTCTTGAGATAGCTATCTCGCTTAAGCGAAAGTGAATCAATAGGTGCATTTAATGCTGTAGGTTTAAAAAAGCTTCAAAAGTTTTCTATTTCATTCCCACAACGGCAGCAGGGACAAAATGTCTCACAACTAGTGTAGGTCTTAGCACTGCTGACAGTAGGCCGGTAAGACCTTGTTTAATTAGTCGTTAGCTACGGAAGATAGGATGTCTGTGACTTGTAATTAGTGTTGGCTGCAGAAGTTAGAATGTTCCAATTAGTGTTAGTGTTAGCGCTAGGGGCAGCATTTAGGGTATTCCCTACGTACTTACAAGGAGACCGCAGGAGTTTGTAATCCACAATTGTTAAATTTTTTTTAAAAATTAAAGTCTTCGCAGGATCTAAACAATGTTTTTTTTTTATATTTGATGCACCTTTCTTTCACATTGTTTCAAACAGTTACAACAGACAGATTTCTTTACTGTGTGCTGTAACACTACTTTTTTATCTTTTGAGTAAAAAGGCCGATTTTATCATTTCACTTGGTGAATAGGCTGCTGGACATGTGACACGTGACATCATGAATAATGAATTATGAATTATAAGTTGTTGTGATGTCACATTTGACACGAAAAAAATATTGTGTAGGTCATGTGAATACTTTAGTTTAAAAAAATTTTAACAATTGTGGATTACACACTCCTGCGGTTTCCTAGTTAGCCGATGGTCATATCTGGTGGATTTGGATCCTGAGCCAGTCTTAATGGAGTGTGAGTGGTGCAATTGCACCAGGAGGTTTTAATTTCTGACAGTGAGGCAATGGCTTATCTAGGATTTGTGGAACCCTTTTGGAGGTCCTACTTGCAATTTTTGAGGGATTTAGGGGCTACCATCACACATGGGGCCCTTTTTATACAAGAAGTGTGAGAACCAAACCATTGTGCAAGACCTAAGGATTTATAAACCCTTCTGCAAGAACTGAGAACCTATAAACCCTTCTGCAAGAACTGAGAACCTATAATCCCTTCTGCGAGAACTGAGAACCTAACTTTTAAACCCTTCTGCATCTGCAAGCACTGAGAACCTATAAACCCTTCTGCAAGAACTGAGAACATATAAACCCTTCTGCAATAACTGAGAACCTATAAACCCTTCTGCAAGAACTGAGAACCTATAAACCCTTCTGCAAGAACTGAGAACCTATAAACCCTTCTGCAAGAACTGAGAATTTAAACACCTTTTCCTATGAGTATCTATAAACCCTTCTGCAAGAACTGAGCAAATAAGTACTTCTCTAAAATCTGCTTTTCTGTGAGAGCTTAAAAACCTTTCTCCTGTGAGAATTTTCAAAAGGATTTGTAAGTTCTGGAGACTGATGTTGTAAAACAGATTTCTTTTTAAACCTGATACATGTGGATTAGGCCACTCTGGAATAAATAAGATTTTACTCTCAATGGTAAAGGTTTCTATTTTTAACTTTGCTTGAGTCCAGGGCACTTTGATGAAAAACTTGTAGTCAATACCAATAGCAACAATGTTGGATTCTGGGAAGAAGTGTCATGCCTATAACTTTATTTTGTACAGAAAACAAAAAAAAAGATTCAACAAGAGTCTGCTAAAAGGAACTGTCACCTAAAATATAGAAGATTGTGGGGATAAGAAATCTCTGCCAATTCTCCAGGTCCAGCAGTCTTTAACCTCTTCATGAGGACCGACAGATGGATTAAAGTTCAACATAGAATAGAGACCAGAGAGAAACTCTTAATAGCCTACACAGCAACAATGCTTTTTTATAGTATTTGAGGATAAAAAAATCAGAGAGAACTAATAGGCCTAAATCAAAAAAGATTTCTTATAAAAAGAAATGAAAATAATTGAACTTTAAGTTAGACATGTTAGTCTTCTTTGATCCAAATTAGGCTCTAGGTGCTGCGAACAAGCGAACAAAGAAGAACCGGCTTGTTTAAGAGACAAAACGGAGGAAGGAAAAGCCGAGTAAAGAAGAAGAAGAAGAAAAGGAGTTGTGAGCATGAAAAACCGTTGATTTAAATTGGAAGTATTCTATAGAGCTTTCATCCAGGTGCCTGAAGAAGTTGAAAGTGGGAGGCATAGAATGTGGGATTTTATATTCCTTGAAGACAGACATTTTATGAGCAGAGCTAACTTAAACGGCTGTTCTGGCCAATTAAATCTCTTGACTTATGGGTGCTAGCAATTAGTAATAGATAGTATTCAAGACATGCTGAGCAATTGAAATGAGAGATCTTCAGAAAGGAAGCGGAGAAGGTTTAACGGATTTTAACTCTGTGATTTTAACAACAAAACATGTCTTAAGGTGGAAACACGCGGGAGCGGGTAAAATTCCAAAGAGGGAGTCATTTACAAGCTCACTTGACCCGCTTTTGGCTTACCAGCTTAACTGGAAAACTCAAGCTATACTCTGGCTCACTGTTAGTAGGTACCCAGTTGGTATTGGCCGAGCCTGTTTATTCCCAACTGTTGCCTGTATACCACCACCAGGAAATGTAGTTTAGTTGTGTTTTTAATTTGTGTGATTATTGTAATGGTTTAAATGATGTTAATTAGCTTTTATTTAATAATAAAATGTTTTAAAAAACCATACAGCAATGTTTGATGCTGTTATTTTTTCTAAATACCTGTTTGTTCAGTTCGTTCAGTTTATTGGTTGCTTTGTCAAGCTGTTTTTGTATTTTATGATTGATTGTTTTGTCTGGACACAAAATGGCTTCCCATAACTCGAGCGTTTGTATTTTGGCCTACTTTTATGTAGCCCTACACCAGTGAATAGGCTCGGCCAATACGAACTGGGTACCTTCTAACGGTGAGCCTGAGTATAGCTAGGTAGCTAGCCAGAAATTCCCGCTAAAATCTCCTCCAAGAATATCCTCACGATTCTGATTGGCTGTCAAAGTCACATGACCAAAACACCAGCAAACTTGAAGCTGGTAAATCAAACTCAGTTTGATCGGAGCGAGTGAGTACAAGCTCACTTCGAAACAAATCTTTGAATAAAAACGCAAGCTTGTGTTTGCTCAAGCGGGCGAGTTTTTAGTCGCTTTTAAATTTTACCTGCTTCTTTGTGTTTCCACCTTAACTTCAATTTTGAACAAGCTTTTTGAATGCAGCAACTGAATTCCACTTGTTGTGTAATAATTAGTGTCAGTGCAGACAGAGATGTGTCAGTTTGATTTTGGCATCAAGATACCGGAAGAGCAAACGTATTAAATGCTGTAATGTCCCATTGCCGCTTACCTTCTGTGGTTGGTATAGGGTGTTACAGACCTTTAAGGGCACTTTCAGTACCAGCTTTAGGTAATTTTGTATTATGGAGGAGGAAAAAAATACTGTCCTCAGTAATTGTTTGCTTGTGAACTGGAGCGTGAAACTCCGTGCTGAGGGTATGAAATCACCTAAGCCAAATCACAATAAGAAAATTGTTGCAATATAAAATATGAAAGTCTTTGTTGCATATAAGTGTTTACAGATGATGAAATAAACATTGTTGTTTGATTTAAGCCGATCGACAAAAAATGATGCTTTAGGCGGCCGTCTTTTTGACTGTCCGACGGAGCTACCGTAATAGTATTTTGGTAAATCAATTGCAGATAAGCCTTCAGAGAACTTAATTCTCTCTTGAAAAGGAAATAAAATGGAGGCCCATATGATACATATCATGATTTCTTGGCCAATTGCAAGCTGATGATATTGTGGATAACCCCGAGGAGTTCGGCTTTTTATCTGAAAGTACTTTCCCTTTAATA
This sequence comes from Strigamia acuminata, assembly GCA_949358305.1. NCBI lineage: Eukaryota > Metazoa > Arthropoda > Chilopoda > Geophilomorpha > Linotaeniidae > Strigamia > Strigamia acuminata. The sequence continues at coordinate 5,182,101 of OX442314.1, forward strand.
AAGACATTATCACAACAAACAGCTAGTCTTGCGAAAATGCTTTATTCAATTTAACAGTTGATTGAGTTTGCTTGTAGCAAAATAAACAATCAAAATTCATAAGATGTGTGATTGTGTAAAGGTGAGTTCACACAACAATACACACTAGGCTTAAGGTCTAAAACCGGTGAAGAAGAAAATGATGTCCGGAGTCCAAGAAGGTTTTCTGAGATTGGTCCACTTGGCTCGCGGGTGATATAATTACAATGGGAGCCCGGATGGGTCCCCGGACAAGAAAAAAAGTAAATTAAGAAAAATTTAGCAAGGGAAACAGGTGAATGACTCTCATAATGGTCAGGTGTTATTTTGTTGACGGTTCGGCGTAAACGCGACAACGAGGCCCACAGGATTTGTCGCGTCTCACCTGGACTCGGTTTCACGTGGCACTAATTAAAAATAAAGAACGAGGCTTAACTGTTAAATCCGAGGATTTTTATACATCACCAGGTGGCGTTTCTTAATTGAAAACCCCATTGGCCCATCTCTGAGGGACCACTAAAACTAAAACTGGCTTTTTCGCTCAGGTTGATGGTCTTTGTTTTGTGTCCTAATTTCTTGGACATGAGAATGTGAACAATGTTATCACACATTTTAGTCTTTGTCCATCAAAGTAATGGAAACATCAGCAAGCGAAAGAAAAAGAAGAAAATAAAGCAACGCAGTGGCCATCCCGGCCCTTGTGGATTGCAAATGATATAACAATGTAATAAGAAATGCATCTTAATAATAATTGAAAAACTATTCGCATTTAGACATTATAAAAATAAGAAAAAAAAGTTTTTGAGGAATAAAAGTTTACTTCTTTAATTATTTTTCAGGAAAAAAAGAGTTAGTTATTTTTCCACTTCTGTAATTTTTTTGACCCACCATGGCTATGGGAAGGTTAAATATGCTATTGTTGTTTGGTAAATTTTAAGTTGCCCCATAGATGCCGGCTTGCACGGCCTGAATCCCCAGACCAGCACTATACTTATGGGGCCATGACTTAAGGTCAGTTCACACATCAATCCATGCTAGACTTAACTTTGACTTAAGGTCGAAAAGCGTTGGATTGCGCGATTGAATTAACCTATAATCCCTTAATTCAACCTCAAGTTGAATTATGACTTTGACTTAACATAGTTACAAGCGGCTGGCCAATCACAGGTCACTGCAGTCTTGCAGTGATGTGCGAGATAATGCGTGAGTTTGCAAATCGAAGACCCCAAGAAGCAAACATTTCCAGGAAATGACGTTTCACTGGTGTTGTGATCCGAAAATATAGACCCAAACACCAGAAATGTATTACAATGTGCTGTCCAGACAAAGCAAGCAATAAAATAAAAATAAATTCGTTTTAATTAAAAACAAAATAAAACTTTATTTTAAGTTAGATAACATATTTTATTACATAATAACATTAAATGTACATCATTTCAATGATAATTATTCTGGAATAGACTAAAAATCATAAGGAACTACTTTTCCCCGTAGCAGTAGTTCAACTGCAGTTCTGAGTAATTAGACTAGGCCAATGGGAGCCAAGCTTCCAGGGCTCCTTTTGAATGTGGAAAGAGTATAGTTCTGTTTATTTTCGATGAATTTTAGTGTAAAAAGAAGGATAGATTTTATTTAATTTGCAATAAAATATTTATTTTATTTGCTTAAATAAGCTTTTTTCTCTTTTAATCAATCAAACAATGGAAGCATAGTTTGTTGGTTTCTTTTGGCAGGTAAACAACGGTTTGGGTTTTTATTGGTTGTTTTGCCTAGTTAGATAACAATTCTTGTGTTACGGTCTACTTTTTTGTGCCACTACACCAGTGATACGGCTTGAATTAGGACAACGTTGTATCGAGACAAAGTATACATATTTTGTCAATGATATGTATGACTAGGGGCATGGGACATCATACTTTTTTCCTGGATGCTTTAATGTATCAGGAGGGCCCTCTGTCTATACAAAGTGACTTTTCTTTTCCATTTTGAATGCAAATACTGTTATCCGGCACGGCAGTAAACTAAAGCTCCGCAACTTGAAAGCGGCAACACATCTGTCGCTATATCATAGTTTGCGATGTTTCAATATTTGAACAATGCCATTAAAAAAGTAAACCCGAGTTAGATGAGTTGCTTCCGGAGAGAAATATGTGCCATTTCCATCGAAGCGCAACAATCCTCGGTCCCCTTCGGGAGGGGTTTTGTGTAGTGGCAACACGCCTCATTGGGTTTCTCGTGGAGCGGAGTAAGGACCCGGCACAAGCTTCCGAGCCGAAGAGCAGAGGGAAGGGGAGTCTGGCAAACGCCGGTAATTGCAACGGTGCAGGTGAAACACTCTTGCCATTGGTGAGAATTTGTCCTTGCCCCCTAACACTTTTTCTGCGGCTTAAGTTAGTTGACCGTCAGCCATTTTGTAGGTAGTTACCGGCAGTGTGGTCAAGTGGTAGTTGGCTTGTTCATCTTCATTAAGCGCGAGCTCCAATTGCCAACTCATTCTCTTCGTCCACGCGGCGTCCACTCGCGAGATGCGTCCAACCTCCCGAGGGCCATCAAGAGCTGCATGCTGGGGGTCAATTAAGAGAGAAGTCCAATTAAATAGACGGTGCTCGTTACTGCCGATTTACGGCTCCTCTATTTTTAAGTCATCGCTCTCTCTTTCGCTCTCGCTTGCACGCTCTCTCGCTCCCTTTTTGCTGCTTCGTCTGATGATGTGATTTTCTAAAGTGGGTCGTTGGGGTTGGGGTTATGGGAGGGTAGAGATGATTAATTTTTTAATCATTTATTTGCTGGATTACTCTTAAAGGGGGGTTGTGTTGTGGATTTGTCCTGTCTGTTGTTTTGTGATAAGCGATTTTCGCCCGGTTTAAGCCGATTCGCTGACCTTTCTCTTGGTTTCGATGGTCCAATATTTGGAATTGATAATCCGCTTAGAACTTTGGCAAACTGAAGGTCGATTGAGGCTTAAATAGTTAGACAAAGAAAGCTATATGGAATGGATGGGGATTTTTTTTTGTTGGGTTCAGGAAGGGAAAAGTTGTGGCTGTTGGGGAAAGAAGAAATAAATTGTTTGTTAACTTACAGCGGGAAGTTGTCTGGTATGCTAACGGAGAATAAGTGCGGTGTAGCAAAGCGGTGATGCTGGGTTGATTAATAAATAAGTGCGGAAAGTGCGTTAGAATTGATTGAAGTGGTTTTTTTTATATCGATTAAAATATCGACTACGTAGTCGATTTTTTTCAACAATTAATGTTGATTGAAAGGTTTGTTTTTTCAATAGAAAAATCGATTTTGCTATCGATTTTTTGTTTTTTGAAATCGACTATCATATTGACTACAAAGTTGACTTTTTTCAACAATTCATGTTGGTTGAAAAGTTTATTTTTTTAATAAAAAAATCGATTTTGGAATCGATTTTTTTATGTTTAAAAATCGACTAAAGTATCGATTTTTTTTAATTTAAAAAAAATTGATTAAGTGTAAATGTCAATTGAAAAGTTGTTTTGTCAAAAGAATCGATTGAAGTATCGATTTTTTAAGTTAAAACATTGATTAAAATATCGATTTGTCACGATTAATTCTGTTGGTATAATTAATTCTAAACAATATCGCGCAAAAACTAATTCGCGCAATAGTAATGGGCAAAGTTCGTAGATTTCCCTAAACGTTGTTTCCTTCAAATGTGGACATCCAGAAACTCAGGAAACCTAATACTCGCGTTTGACTAACATAATTTATATTGGACAGTTCCTTGCTTACGACGGGTGTTTGTAGGCATAAAAGAATGGAAGCACGATGATATAAACCTAAAGTGGGAAGGGGATATCATCGGGCAGTGATAATATAAAAGATGTCGGCTTGGAAAATAGCGCAATAGGGTTAGATGTAGGAGCGCTTATTGAAGGCGCAAATAATAGAGGACTAAATCTAAATGTTACTAAAGGAGAATGGTGTTATCCAGTAGAGAGCATAAGAAGAAGTGATTAAACTTAGGATGATTGGAAAGAAGAAGACTCAGTCATGTGACTGGTCAGATCAATTAGAGAAGGGGGTGGAAAGGTGAAAATAAGAGTTCAATTGTAGAAATAATGATATGCGCATCATCCAGATTGCGCATTCATTAACTGAAGATGAGTAAGCGAGATGAATCATCACGAGTGAGAGAAACAAGAAAATATTATAAGAAATAAGATTGGGTTATTCTAAAATAAAAATAGGCGGGTAGACGTGCCCGTGACATCCCCCTCCCCTTAAACCTTTATTATAGTTGTTGAAATAAAGGCAAAGAGAGAGAGACTCACTCAAAACAATACAACAATAAATACAATCTTGGTTAAATATGTGAAACAAATGTCTAGACTAACATACTCTTGATTAAATAAGATCTTGACTAAATATGATGATTATGAGAATTTAGGGGTCGTCACCAGATAATAATAATAACAAAAATTAACTCATCAGGAAGCTTGAGAATAAATCTACCGACCGACTTGTAAATGAAAATTATAAATCAAAAAATAAACAAACTTTTTAAATAAATCGTATAAAACTCATCGAATAAAGATTAAACAATTTTGAAGGACGAAGACAAGACTAACTAAACACGCGACACTCACGGGAGGACATGGACTAAATTTTTTAGGATAGGACGGACTTGAGGCTATACACTTTCAATTTAAGTCATCACAATAAAAATATTTTACCCATTTGCTTTGTAAAACGAAGCAATAAATTTCTACGCGGATAAATTTTAAACACGAAAAATAATACAAATAAAGAATGTCACAAGAGAGTTTATCTTACGAACAGGGGGTTTTATTCGGATTGGATACCTTTTTTTTAGGAAAATGGCGCAAATGAATGCGCAAAACAAAACAAGGTAAGGGATACCATACATGTATGTAGACTTAACATCAGGTAGGTATATAAGGAATGATAGGAGAAATAAACATAAAATATGAAAATTTGCGCAATGTTGGCGCGATAAACAAAAAATATAACTATGACACTATTTGGAATCATTAAAGGGAAATAATAAAAATGGGGATGAAGGTATCCTCATGCACAACCGGACCGGTTGCCACGGGAAAATTATCACAGTTAGAAATATTAGGTATTATGAGAATTGAATAAATACTAATTTTGAAAAAATCACACTAATATATCACCATTAAGAGTATCACAAATAATTATCATTATCATGACCTATTCCAGTAATTCAAATAATACAAACTAAAATTAAACTTAATCATCTCAATTTTGAGGAATTCTAAAAATCAGAATAATTTCTGGAATAAGTCAGGATTTAAATTCAAAAATATCACAATATAATTAAATTATAATAATGGAAACAATAATAATGGAGAAAACACTATAGCAAATAAAAGTCTCGTAATTGTTCGGCTAACTGTTCATGCTAAAGTATTTAAAAATAAACATAATAAAATTAACACTTCACTTTTGGAGCACTTATCCAGCGGTGATGAAGATCAGATAAATTTGCGCAATAAATGTTTCCAGCAGTCCGTGGAATACTACACTTGTTGAAAAACACTTAACACAAAATGATGATGATGAGAAACACAAATACAACGGCTAGAACACAAAATCAGTTCCTCAACTCCGTAGAGAAATTTTAGGAGGGCGCTATAAGAAATTGATGCTCTAGGACGTGTAAGATGAATTTTTATGATGAAATATTTCACTCGCATCCATCATGGTGGCGAGAAACAAAACCAGTTCCGCAACTCCGTAGAGAAATTTTAGGCGGGCGCTATAAGGAGTTGTTCTCGGGGCACTTGAACGAATAGCTGAGATGAAATACTTTTAATTTCCGGCTCATATGTGAGGATGAGAATAAGACCAGTTCCGTAACTCAGATGAGAAATTTTACACGGGCGCTGTAAGGAAATATTCCTACCGTCTGATGAGCAGAAATGATGAAAGACACTGTTGGTGGTGATTTGTTGGTTTAATTGCGCAAAGAGAATGGTGGCGCAAAATAGGTGGTCCTACGGTTTTCCGAGTGATGTTGTTATCACCGTAGAATATCTAATTTGAAGAAATTGTTATTGTTTATTAAGGATTACCTGACAAGGTTCTACACGGGGCCGGCATCCGAAATGATTTGATCATGTTGAGAGCCACGTTAACCACAACTCTCATTGCGTCCCGGTAGTTTGTGGCACCTTGCCTGTTAATTTCATTTTTGCAGTGATCTAAAAAGAGTTCCCCGTATCGGAGATACAGGGAATGGAGGAGGGGTTTGGCCTCTTCTGGTCGCATACGGAGGTCGGCTGACGCAAGGGATTGAAAAAGTTGGCGGACCGATGCAGCAGACATCCCAAACTGGAGACATGGTCCATTGGCATTTGCGAAATTACACTCGACCGCAGCTGGTGGCAACAAACTGGGGAGCAGTTCCAAGGTGATGCGAGGAGGCGTGTCATCCCAAATTTGTGATCCTTGGGCCGGTGGGATAGATGGTGCGGTCATCGGGTAAAATCCTGAATCTGTCATCAGATTGCGCAATTCTTGAAGGCGCAATTCATCCGACCGTCTCTTTTCTTCCTCTTTTTCTGCTTGCTCACGAGCTTCGCGTTCGGCTGCTTTGCGGTGAGCTTCTGCAACTCGGGTTTTTTCCAATTCGAATTCCGCGTCTCGTTCTTGGCGTCTCTTCTCCTCCATCATGTTGTGGTAGTCCCTGGTGTCCTGGACTTTGTAGAGATGGACGGAGATCTCACGATGCAAAATCCACACGAGCATCTCGATTGCTGTCTCGGAATCGTACGTGCCACATTCGGACATTCGTTTTGCAACTTGGCGCGCGATGTGGGGCCGCCTGTCCATCATCTCTTTCTGGGTTATGCGGAAGTCTCCCTGGTAAATACTGAAATCCTCCACCATCATGAAGGTGATAAGCGCATTCCAGGCCTTCCATGGAATTTGGAAACGAGTTTGAGACACTCCGGGTCCCTCAATGGAGATCTGAACCTCGTATTTTCGTAGAAATTCTTCAATGACTTCGAATGAGTTGGCGGGTTTTTGGGTTACTCCATACTTATCGAAAGCCAAATCGCAACGAGAAGCGACTTTTTTAAACGAGAGTCCAGTTCCGATGTTTGGAATTGCGCAATCGAGTCGGGACCGGTAAGATGATGTGCTCGAAACGCTAGTCGAGGTTACGGGAATCTTGGCGGTGGCAGCCGTGGTGGTTGACATGTTAAAGTTGGCGCTGGACGTCGTTGTCGTAGTTACATTGCGCCCTGGAAATTGCGCATAAGTAATCGGCGTCACTGGCAAAGTTGGAACTTTTGAAGGTTTCGCCTGCTGACACGCTGGAACTTCGGTTGCTGGTGCAATTGGCGAGATCGTGTACGTTTGTGAAAATACATCGGCCGAAGCAGCAGAGACGGTCGAAGCTGGAAAAAGATCGGCAGATAAATTAATATTTAAGTTGTCAATATCAGGGTTAATTTGTAAACTCGGCGTCGACGCTGATGACGGCGCGTTTACGGCTGGTGTCAGTCTAGCACTCAATGGCGGTCCGCGTGGCCGAGAAAAGTTAGTTTTGGCAGACGGAATGTCGATGTCGCGAATGTCAATCATCTTTCGTTCCAGTCTGCGCACATCACTTATTTTAGCGGTGGGAACACTACCGCGAATTTCGTTGGTGATGTCCAGAATCGACGGGGTCACGCTCATGGTGGATTGCACGTCAAATTCTGTAGGTCTAGCGGCTGAGATAGATTGTTGAGAATCGTCCATGTTCTCTTTGCGCAATGTTTCTTGCGCAGAATCGTCCGCTAACACTGGTGATTCAGGGATGAATTGCAGTTGTGGCACTGGTCGTAGCGCCATTTCTGTTGGTGGAGTGGAGAATTCAACGTTAGACACAGTGGAATTTGAGTACAAACTTTCGGTGTCCTCCTTGGTGGTAATGGTGAGCGTCGCCATCTTTTCGGCTGCTTTGGCAACCGTCTCGGCCGAAGGTCTGGGCACGAATTGTTCCGCCTCCGTGTCGCGAGTTGGGTCGTGCGGGAGCGCCGATGACGAGGTTGCCAAAGTGTTGCGCACCTTGATGGCTAATTGTTGCTCTCGATTTGGATTTCGATTTATCGAGCATGGTGGCCTGCGTTGGTAAAAATATGGCAGCGCGGTATCAGAGTTGTCGTCGATAGTGGCAAGGTCTCCCAGCGATTCCAATGCAATGCTGATTTGCTCTTGAAGACTCGCATCGGTCCCAGGAAAGCTGTGGAAGAATTGGGGCAACGTCGGTTGCGCTTCGTCCACTTCCCGCTGCTCCTGGTCCATCGGGTCCAAACCGGCGATTTCGTCGGCGAGCAAATTTGGCACTTGCGCAAACGTAACGCGCATTAACTCGGCTGTCGGGTAAATCCAACTCCTAGGCACGATTCTCGCCTGCCTTGCCTCTCGCTGGAGTCGATGCCAATATTTAAAATGACCGGCGCGGAATCTTTGCACCATGGCTGGTGTACCGTTTGGTGGCCGAAATTGTGGAAACTCCACCCCGATTAGGTAAACTTTGTCCTGCACACGACGAAACAGGCACCAGCCATAAATCTGGCGCATCCACACACGATGAAATCCGCGTCGAAGATCACCCCGCCCGTCACACGCTCGGCAAGTTTTATCCACGCCTGAAACAACCAGTTCGTACCCGTATCCGGAACAAACCGGGCATATCTCGAAGTTAGGATAGCTGTGTTCACGGGGGTCATTTGGATGCCAGCATGGAAATTTGGGCGGCCCGACTGCGTGGAGCGGCGGTTCGGCAAAGTTCTTCGGGTAGGGTTCGCCCGGAAAATCCTCCTTGCAACGACACACATGTTTGTCGGCCATGTTGTCTCAACTAGATGTAATTGTGCCTAATTGATTTCAATCATTGGGGTTATATACACAAATTGAAACAATGAACATATCACAAACGTTACTTACAATTAGAATTGCGCAAATTATGAACGCGCACACAACACAACACACGAAAATCAACACATGAAGTTAATCCATAGGAGAAGAATGCACAAGTGTCAAACGCTTCGAGAACTTTCTCACACAGGTGTCATATGAGCATATGGGTATAAGGTGTGGGTGTTAGAGACTATAGTCGTAACTGTTTTAATAGAACGACGTACTCTAGTGTGAAGAATTGGAAGTTAACGAAAGATTGTAAATGAATGTTCTAGAAGGAATAGTCAATTTTAACATTGATCTTCAATGAGAAAGTTTAGCATATGCAAATCTAGACACACATAGGTACATATAACTAAATAGAAATAATAAATTGGGAAAATAAATAATCTAAACACGTGGTGTTTTGAAAATGCAGTTAAAAGTGTCACACTCTAGTGGGCAATTTTGTCCTCACTGGAAATGGACTTAGTCAATTTTGAAATGAACAAATAAGAAACGTAAAACGAATAACATAAAACATAAAATATTTAAAAATAAAGAAACATAAAAACATAAATGGAATTTTCCTTTAAAGTAACGATGGAATTACACCGGATTACTTTGGTTTTTTTTTTTTTTTTTTTTTTTTTGTGAAAAATAAATAGAAAAATTATTTGAAAGAAAGAAAATAAGCAGTGAAAATATCTAGTGTGTTAGCAGTATAATTTTCGACATGCTTGTCGATGATTTCGACATCTTTCAGAGTTAGGAAATTAGCTTGCGCAAAATGCCAATGGCGGAGTTCAACAACGTTGTATGGTTGTGTTTTTCTGCCATTTTGGTCCATTAAGATAACAGTGTTGGGGCCCACCAATTTATGAATGATGTAGACTCCTTCAGTTCGCTGGCGTAAGCCTGCTGCAAACTGTCTGTCGGCGGAAGAGGGTTGTCGATTGCGCAACGTCACCCAATCGCCAGGGCGAAAGTCATGAGCGCGACGTTTTAAATCGAACCATTTTTTGTGGCGAATCTGGGATTCGCGCAAATTGTTCATCGCCCTTTCTCGCATGGTGCGCATTTGCTCATGGAGGTTTTCAGCCTCAGATGGTGGTAAAGGTTCCCCGTCATCTGTGTCACTATCAATATCACCAGGGAATCTGGCTTCTTGGCCTGTAACTAACTTAAATGGAGAATACTTTAATGAAATTTGGTACGCCGAATTGATTGCCAAAACAAAATAGCCGATATTTACATCCCATCGATCGTGGTCGTCTATGTAAGCTAAAATGCAGTTTTTTAAGGATTGATTCAGGCGTTCGGCAATATTGCCTTGGGGGTGGTACGCTGCAGTGTAGCGGTTTACTGCACCTAATTGCTGGATTTGGCTGCGAAACTCAGGTGACCTGAATGCGGGGGCATTGTCGCTGATAATGACGTTGGGGAAACCCCAGCGTTTCGTAAATTTTTGAATTTGCGCAACTGAAGTTGCGATAGTCGAATCTTCTGTTAGTCTTACGTCTAACCAACGACTTGCTGAGTCGACCATTACAAAGGCGTAGCAATGGCCGCCCACTGAACGTGGTTTCTTGCCGTAGTAATCAATGTATATTGCAGAGAACAAGTGGCGCGCTCTCGACATTATCATTTTGCCATAAGGCAAGCGATTTAATGGTTTCGCGCGTTGACAAGCCTCGCAAACCTGAATCCAAGTTTGAACATCTTTTCTCATTTTGGGCCAATATACACGCGTCTTTAAACGATGGAGTGTTTTTTCTCTTCCCATGTGTCCCACTACTGGAGGGTAATGCATTGCGCGGAAATATCGTTCGCGCAATTCCAAGGGGAGATAAATTTGACGCCTCTTGCGTATTTCATTAATATGAACTGGTGGAAAACGACACAACATATCTTTATGCATACCAAAATTTTGCGCGCCTTTTTGAATTTGCGCAGCTTCGACTGGATCGACCGGCAGCATTTGAGCAGTTAAGTAGTATATCAACTCACGCGACCACGGATCTTGTCTCTGTGCGGCTATTATTTCAGCGGCGTCTGGAAGCATTTCAAATGGTGGATGTTCAATAGGTGGATCGTGTTCCAATTCAGCCTGTTGCTCCGCTTCAGTGAGCCTTCTGTCTGATTCTGTAAATGTTCGTTCAGATCTCGGGCGCAGTCTTGTCGGAGTTCGAGGCATTCCACCTCTTGGCACTGGATACTCTACCGGCGAAGGAAAATCCCGAATCGGACTAAAACTGTCTGTGTCGGATGACGACGTGTCGGAGTCCGGCTCGGAAGGGTACCCATCGGGGAGTTGGTGTCCAGAAGGCCCTGGTCCGGGGTCAAACACTGGTGGCACAGTCGGTGCTGTATCAGTTGTCGTTGACGGCGAAGACGCAGGAGAGGTTGGAGGAATAGGAGATTGTGATATTGGGATGGTTTGTGTGGGAGAAGGTGTTGGAAAATTTGGAATTTGGATAGGAGTTGATTTTGGTGTAGGTTTTGGTTTTGGTGGCAAAATATGAGAGGGAATTCCAGCTGACTTTCGGGGTCGTCCTTTAGGTCTAGGAATTGGTGGAGTTGGTATTTTGGAAACCGGAGTTGGTGTGGAAATAATTTTTTTACGAGGAGGCAAAATATGAGAGGGAATCCCAGATGACTTTTTGGGTATTCCTTTTGGTTTTGAAGTGAGGGGAGTTGGTGCTGAAGGAATGGAAACTTCTGATTTGCTTGGAGAACTGGGTTGGTTAGGAGGTGTTGGAGCAGGAATCGGAACAGGAATAGGACTAGGAAGGGCTGTGGGAATAGGTGAAATCACTGAACGAGGTGCTTTCGGCGTCCTTTTGCCTTTTCCGATTCTCTGTGCTTTCAGCAGCTTAGGAAATGTCCATTTCTTTATATTAGCTCCATATCTTGGTAATTTCGGAGATATTTTCGGAACTAAAGTGGGGTCCCTTAATCGAGCACGAGTTCTTGTCGCAATAGCACGTTTGGCGCGAGGGGAGAGCACTGGAATTATCATAATTTTACGTGGTCGTCCTCTTTTCTTCGTCAATATTGGAATCAACGAATGTTGTCTGCGCGCACGAAGTGGCACTGAAACACGAACCGATGGAGAATTAGGTGAAATTACTGGTAATGTAACTGGAGTTGTTTGTTGAGTTGGTTGCGCAACTGGAGTTGACGCAGCTGTTGAAGTGGGTTGCGCAATTTGAGTTGGCGCATTGGATGGTGTAGTGGTCGTTGTAATTCGACGAGGAATGAGGGATTTCCTTTTTCCTTTCTTTTGTTTAGTTGGTGAAATGGCTGAAATTAAAGTTGATTTAACGAATTTATCTTTGAACATTTTCTTAAATTGTCTATTAATGTCTTTTGGCAACTCAGTAATTATGGACAATACTGGCCACTGATTACAGTCATCAAAGTATGCTGTATAGCAGGCTTCATCGACGAGTGGGCTGTCATCTTCCTCGTCGTGTTCGGGTGGATCGACTGGTGCTCTGCTTAGTGCGTCGGCCACTCGATTTTTGCATCCTGAGCAGTGCAGGAAAGTGAATTTGTATTCGCTTAGTGAGAGTACCCAACGAGCAAGTCGGCCAGTTGGTTCTCTTTGTTGAAATAACCACTTCAAAGAACGATGATCACTCTCTAAATAAAATGGCATCATTTCTAAATAAGCGCGGAAACGTTTCACCGCCCACACGGCTGCTAGGCACTCAATTTCAGTCACATTATAGTTTTTTTCAGCACTGTTAAGTGCACGAGAAGCAAAAGCTATCGGTATCCTTTCTCCTGCGTCATTTAATTGCATTAAAGCCGACCCCAAACCGGAGTAGCTTGCATCTGTTTGAAGGATGAATGGCTTTTTCCAGCTGGGAAAACGTCTTTTTAGCGTTGGAGTCGCTATTTGATCTTTAAGATAATCAAAAGCTTCCTGTTGCGCTTCGTTCCAATGCCAAACAGCATCTTTTTTGAGTAGTGGTCGGAATACCTCACTTGTCTTGGAAAAGTTCGCAATAAAAGATTGATAATAACCCACCATACCTTTGAAACGTTGTAACTCGCGCAAATTTGTTGGCGCAGGATAGTTTTGGATAGCTGACACTTTTTTCGGATTTGGAGAAATCTGACCAGATTCCACGATGTGGCCCAAAACTTCGAGGCGCTGTTGACAGAGCTCGGTCTTGTTGGCGTTCATGGTGAAACCGGCATTAAATAATTCCTCCAAAACGAGGCGCAAATGTTGAACATGCTCCTCAAATGTTTTGCTAAAAATAATAACATCATCAATGTATACAAATACGAATTTATATAAATATTTGGCCAAAGTCTTATTCATCGCTCTTTGGAGTGTTGCAGGACCGTTGATGGGGCCAAAGGGCATACGAACGTATTCGAACAGTCCTCGGTGTGTTATGAAGGCCAAGAATCGCTCATCTCCCTTGCGCACTCCAATTTGGTGAAAGGCCTCGCGCCCGTCGATTATCGAGAACCAATGTGCACCACCTAAATACGCAAATATATTGTCTATGTCCGGAAGTGGATACACATCCGGAATTGTTTGCGCATTAATGGGTCTGAAGTCCATTGCTGTCCTCCATTCCCCGGTCTTTTTGGGTACGACCACTGGGGCGACGGCGCAATCACTTTGTGAACGGCGAATTATGCCTTGTTGAAGTTTCTTGTCAATGTACTTGTCAATAATTGCCTTTTTCGCAGGGTTTACGGGGCGTACTGGAACATGGATCGGACGAAAATCTGGTTTCAGATTAGCTTCATATTCCGTATTATTACATAAACCGATTTCCTCACGGAAAATCTGTGAAATTGGCTGCAAAGTTTCAATTAGTAGTTTGATTTGCGTAACAGTCAGATGGTTCCATAACTGGTGATAAATCCAATCGAGATCGGTCGGATTCTCACTAGGTTGGTACTGCAAAAAGTTGATGTTGTAAACATTTGAATTTGAGTCGTTCTCACCATTAGTAGGTTGCGCAGTTGTTCTGGAGTCGTTGATTAACTTCTTTTTGTCGTTAATGTCTTTGGCTCGTTGCGCAATCAATTGTTTGGCGATGGGACGAATAACATTCAATTTATGACGAAGGCGACGCAATCGACGAAATTGGCTTAAAGTCAACTTACGAGAGATTGTCTTTTTCACTTTACTCGAAGTTCTCGAAGTTTCCTTTCGTTTCGGTGACCAAACATTCGACCACGTGGTTCGACTGCGATGCCTAATTGTCTTTACTTGTCTTTGTGAGTCGTCGTTTGGATACTCAAAAACCTCATTTTTCAATGGTTGGTGTAACAGCAGCACACAGTTAATGTCACTGGGTGGCGCAGGCTTCTTGAGTATTTTATTTGGAACAATCTCACTTATTTTAACTGGCGGAGTTGCTGATTTATCCAGTTCCTCCGGTGCCATTGGAAATACGAGGATGGACTCGGATTTTTTGGCGTCTTCATAGGTCACGAATTTACGAATTTCGTCTGAGCCAGCCAAGCTCCACTGGCTCCTTCCATGATCGATGGTGGCTCCGACTGCTTGGTTAAAGTCTCGTCCGAGGATCAAGTCATTTTTGGCATCAGGCAACACTAAACACACGAATTTCACCACTCCTAACGGCGCTCGCAACGCAAGCGTCACTGATTTTGAAGCAGTAACCACGTGTCCGGATGCGACCTGTACTTTTTCATGTAAATTAATAAATTCGAGTCCCATTTTTTCGTGAAGTTGTTGAAATAATTCCTCGCTCATGATGCAAGTTTGGGCACCTGAATCTAAAAGCGCGGTAAATGACACATTTGCCCAAGATATTTTTACGCATGGAGCTTCTCTGCGCAATCTATCGGCGCGTGTTATCTCAATAATTGGCTCTTGAGATTCTTTAAGCTCCTCCGAGGTCAACATGACAAAAGATACCTTCATTGGAGCGATCACTTCCTTGGGTGCTTCCGCTGAATTGACACTGGAAGTAGGCTTAATAAGGGGTATTTTAAAGTTTTTACTCACATTCTTGGTGATTTGTTTCTGTGCAGTCGCAGCTTGCAAGGCTGTCGACTTTGAAACAGGTCCAGATGCTAGTTGGAAAGCCACAGGTTGCAAAACTGAAGTTTTCCGTTGATTCGTCACTATCGGTGATGAAGATGGAGGTGTGGACGATACAACACTAATTCCTGGTTTAGACTCACTAGGAGTGGTAGAAGAAGTAGTTGTTGTTGGAATTATCCTATCGGAAATGTTCTCGTCAAGGATTATGTCGGGTGAAGCACGTCTTGTTGATTCCACACGTTTTACGCTTGTGGAGACCGGTTGATTTACTTGCGGCCTGGCTCCGCCGGTCGTGGGAACTTCAGGCCGTCGGAGTTTTCCTGCCTCTCGAAAACTTTATAGCACACAGGACAAATGGGACGCCAAGTAGTGTTATCAATCATGTACCACCAATCCTTTCTCGTTTTGCGCCAAGCCGCACCTTTTTCGGGAAACTTGACGCTTGTTGGAGGTTTTGGTGATGGCGCAAATGTAACAACAGAGGTAGAACAGACATGGTCCTTTGGGAGATCTGCAGGGGGCGCGATTGTGGTTGAATTTACTGAAATGTTCACCTTTTGCGCGGCTCCGGCGACAGAACTCTTTTTGGTTTCCACTTCCGATTCCGACTCACTGCTGCTACTTGAACTTGGCTCCTGTGGCGGCGAAGGTTGCTCGGGTCGGGCTTCCAACGCAGCTAGTTCTAACATAAGCTGTTGTTTACGATAGCGCGTAAAACGTTTGGCGTCGTGGGACGTGGAGGTTTTAGATTCGGCTTCACCTCTGGACTTATCCACGGATTTCAACACGGTGGGGGATGAGGGGTTTACTTCTGAAAGAGGTGCAAACTGATCAACGAGACCCAAATGTTTATACTCAGTTTTGCGATGAGAGTCGAGTAGTAATCGATTGTCTACGTCGTTTCCTATTTGAATGGCTTCGTCGATAGTTTTGACGTGCATTGTTCTCAAAAGTTGGACGACGTCAGACAGCAGCATGTTCTGTGCCTTCTCCCATTGTAATCCAGGGTCTGTGTAGCCTGCAATTTCTAAATAATAAATTATTTCGCTGAGAAAAGTCATGGTGGACTCTCCACTGCGTTGCTTTCGATTTGCAATTTTCACATTAGCTGCCGCTGAATTCATGGAGAATGCCTTACGAAACAATATCTCGAACTCAATCCAAGTTTTGGGTTTTGGTTTTAATGCGAGCCACCAACGTTGCGCCTTGTTGCGGGTTGCTTGAATTATATTCACTTTTAAATACTCTTCCTCGGGCATGCGGGTGGAATACATATGCGCAAATAATTGCGCAAGAAACAAATTAACAGAGTCAAGTGTGGCCTTCTCAGGGTCGAAACGTGGGAGTTTTTCCTTATTATTGTTATATCCTCGGGAAGAGTCTTCTCGTCTCACTCGTATTGATGGTAGAGACAATTGGGCCCTTACTCCGGATGGGTGCCCTGGGTTGTTAATTTTGGCACATAATAAAGAATTCATCACCTGCTGATTGGCTTTTGTTGAATCCATAATTTGTGATGCCACGGACGGACATTGAGTAAAAGTAGTGGCCTGCGTCATTACCGGTGGCGTTGTAGTTGTAAACGTCGGTTGCGCAGTGATGGTGGTGGGCGCAAACTGTTGTTGGTGGCTTGCTCCTCCACAATGAGGAACTTCCGTGGAAAGTTCATTTCCTAATGGTGCCGAATTGCCTTTTACCCTTATGGATCCATGAGAGGACCCACCATCCTCTGACGGGGGTGTCGTTGGATGTGGAGGGCTGGTGCCTTGTTGGTAAATGCTTCGCATTTCTTTGAGTAATCCCTGTGCCTGAACGAAAAACTGATTACGAATATCACACATCAATAAAGCTTCGGAATGTAAAATCGTCGGATTCATTGATATTCCTGACGTGCCAGGAGTGAAGAAGGCTGGAGGCACGAGCTGATATGCTGGTGTTGACGTGGCAACTGTCGTTGGCGCAGAAATGTTCACGCCAGGTATTTGAGCCGACATGTTGTCACGGAATGTTGACGGCATTGAATTTGCAATGGTTATCAATAACTCACTTTGCTCCGCTCGTGTTCGCCTTAAACGCTCATAACGCTGCCAGTCGAGAGACGAAGCCAGCTCGTCCAAATCAAAGGGGTCTCGTACGGCGGGGTTTTCCTCACCGTTTCCCAACTCATTCGACATGATGAAAAAAAATAATGAGAATGATTAATAATTTAAACGAAAACTTAACTTTCTTGCGCGTTTTCAGCCTAAATAAGCGAGGATCCTGTCAGGCTCGCCATGTTGTCACGATTAATTCTGTTGGTATAATTAATTCTAAACAATATCGCGCAAAAACTAATTCGCGCAATAGTAATGGGCAAAGTTCGTAGATTTCCCTAAACGTTGTTTCCTTCAAATGTGGACATCCAGAAACTCAGGAAACCTAATACTCGCGTTTGACTAACATAATTTATATTGGACAGTTCCTTGCTTACGACGGGTGTTTGTAGGCATAAAAGAATGGAAGCACGATGATATAAACCTAAAGTGGGAAGGGGATATCATCGGGCAGTGATAATATAAAAGATGTCGGCTTGGAAAATAGCGCAATAGGGTTAGATGTAGGAGCGCTTATTGAAGGCGCAAATAATAGAGGACTAAATCTAAATGTTACTAAAGGAGAATGGTGTTATCCAGTAGAGAGCATAAGAAGAAGTGATTAAACTTAGGATGATTGGAAAGAAGAAGACTCAGTCATGTGACTGGTCAGATCAATTAGAGAAGGGGGTGGAAAGGTGAAAATAAGAGTTCAATTGTAGAAATAATGATATGCGCATCATCCAGATTGCGCATTCATTAACTGAAGATGAGTAAGCGAGATGAATCATCACGAGTGAGAGAAACAAGAAAATATTATAAGAAATAAGATTGGGTTATTCTAAAATAAAAATAGGCGGGTAGACGTGCCCGTGACAGATTTTTTTTCCATTAAAGAAATCTATAAAAATTGCAATTTATTCTTGATTTTTATAATTTTAACAATTTTCCATTGTTGCACAACAATCTTGCTGCTACTCGTATGTATACGATTCTTTTACTTTTCCGTTGTTGAATGCATTTTCTCCTTTTTATGTGACGAGTTTTATATAGTCCGAAATGCTTTCAATACATTTTTCCTCTCATAATTACAAGTGGTCATGAATGGCTGCAGCAATTTTGGAAGTGAACACTGTAAAAACACTACAAAGCATCCTCGCTTGAAAAGTGGCCGTAAAGCCTTTCAATGACTGATAATGTGGATAACACTCGCAGGAAATGTTTGTCTCCTAATGTCACTTTTTGTATTTTAAGCCTCTCGTTGATAGCGAAGGCGGACGATTTGTGCAAGCAATGATTTGGCTTTTCTGTGACACACTGGAGTGTTTAGAAAACCCTGCTCTTGGCGTACAAATGATGCTGGCTGTGTCCAACATTGTGTAAAAGCTCGTCATTCATGCGTCATGTATCTGATTGTTACTCTGAGCACAGAAAAAGAAGTGGATGGGGGAAAAAGAAGAGAGTTAAAGCTTCTGTCTGCAGCTACACGGCCAGGAAAAAAAGATTTAAACAATTTCTGTCTGCTTGACAAATAAAAGCTCTTGCAATTTATAAGAATTATTTACAATATCTCATGGCGCTTTCCAAAATTTCCGGTCTTCGTTGGTGGGGAACAATTATATACGGGCGATTTCCACTTAACGCTGTCATCTTGTTCCAGAAAAATAGCAGGGTGAAGTGAAATTAATACAGGTTGAACTTTGCTATTACTGTATGAACACCGTTATAACAAATTTCTTGCTATAACAAATTTCTCGTTATAACAAATTCCTCGTTATAATAAAATTCTCGTTATAACAAATTCCTTGTTATAACAAAGTCCCCGTTACAACAAAGTCCCCGTTATAACAAATTCCTCGTTGTAACAAATTCCTCGTTGTAACAAATTCCTCGTTATAACAAATTCCTCGTTATAACAAATTCCTCGTTATAACAAATTCCCCTTTATAACAAATTTCTTGTTACAACAAATTTCTCGTTACAATAAATTACACGTTATAACAAATTCCTTGTTATAACAAATTTCTTATTATAAGAAATTTTCTATTATAAGAAATTTCTTGTTATAACAAATTTATCGTTATTACAAATTCCTCGTTATAATAAAATTCTCGTTATAACAAATTCCTCGTTATAACAAATTCCTCGTTCTTACAAATTCCTCGTTATAACAGATCCCTCGTTATAACAGATCCCTCATTATAACAAATTTCTCGTTATAACAAATTCCTCGTTACAAAGAATTCCTTGTTATAACGAATTACACATTATAACAAGATTATCGTTATAACGAATTACTCGTTATATGGAATTCATCATTACAAATTTGGTTGCCTGTCCTATTACTCCCATTACAATCATTTCACTATAACAAAGTCTTTTTATTAAGAACTGTTTTTTACTCTTCCTGTCCTGTTTGTAATAGCGAGGTTTGGCCTGTACTATCATCTGCGTAATTAAGTGTCTTTTTGGTTAAATGACACCCAGTTGAATATAAGTATAAGCAGTGTGAGACTTAGCACGTTCCTGGCCTGGTGAGTAGTGTTTATCTGGAGATTTAGGGCATGCAAGCCGAAGCCGCAATTGCTGCGACAACTTTCTTAAGGACCTAACCTTGCATTTATACTTAGAATTGGTAAAACCGCAAAAACCCGATTGGAGCCAGACGGTAGACCGTTCTTGCCATAAAAACAGTATCTCGATCAGACAAGTGTTCTTGACATTAAAGGTCTATTGCCTCATTAAGGGTATGTTAGGACAGGTTAGGTGTGGTTAGGTTACAATGCTGTGGTATTTTCTCCTGGCAGAAGACATTGCCTTTTAAAATATTGAGACCAAGACATGCATTATGAAAGCGGGAATGTGGGGAATGGCAGCTGAACTGTCGATGGGGAGTTGGGGACATAAATTCAATATCCAACAAGAGTATTTCAATTTGTTGAATGGTAAAAAGCTCTAGCGGCATTCCAAAAGTTCTATGTCAGATGTTCTAGCAAAGAAACCTAAGTTAACATGAATATTTACAAACATCAGGACTAGTATATAATTTTTAGGAGCTCACCTAAAGGGAGAACACAATATTTTTGGAGGATTTGTATACAGAGTAGAAAAGATCATTGTTTTGTTGCCACATAAATGATTGTCCATATGTCTAATATATGATAATTAAACTTTACTCTTTGGAGTCATTCTTAGAATTCATTGTTCATTCGGTGAGACCATTGATGTGGGGATAATATATTTGTATTATGATTAGACATTATTAAGTGTCTATGATTATTAGCGCGTAATGTATTGCAACAATAAACACAACGACATTGTAGTTTGATGAATTGTCAATTGTGGAGTCTTTTGCTCATCTTAATTTTGAAGATAAATTAAGAATATTAGGATAACAATTGGAAAATTATGACGTAACGCGGAGGGCCAACCATTGTTACGATCACATGATCCTATCACCTGACCTCATTTTTCCAAAGGTCTATTGTAAGTGGATTTGATATCGTGTAAATTTGTGTCAATTCCCTCGATACCCGCATGCCCGTATGCGATGATTTTGTGGCAAATTTAAAAGTCGGCGTCTCTTCGGAAGAAGGGTTAATATCTAACGCAACCCCCATACCATCATCCTCTTTAAACATAAAAAAAATACAATTTAAAATATCATCTATCTTTTTCCCCTTTTTCTTAAAATTCACACGGAGCGCCACCTTCCGCCCAATTTGCCTTCCCCAACTTCCTTCCTTAAAAATAAAAGCGCCCTCTTGAAGCGGAAAATTTCCCAACTTTAATCACTCGACGTTCCACGATTCCTAACACCCCTAATTGTGTTTCTTTGTCTCGGACACAAAGGGGTTGCGGAGAAGAAATTTCTTTTTCTTCGATGGAGCGTCTTAGGATTAAAAATTTCATCCTCTCGAGCGTCTCCTATCGACGGCAACCATCAAAATTAACCTATTAAGGGGGAAAGATGGAGGGAGATGGGGGATTTGGATCTCTTCTTCCAAGAAAAGAAAAGATTTTTTTTTTTTGGTCGTAAATTATGTGCGCGTGCGCAAAAAGGAGCATCGCCGGATTTGATCTCGGTGCGTCATAATTTTCGAGTGTCCACCAGAGGTCGTGTTTGCACTTCTCGTGCAAAGTGCCATATTTTTCAGGATTGTGTCCGATAAATTCAATAATTTCTCGGCCTGTGTGTGTTTACTTGCAGTGAGGTGAAGCCCCCTTTGAGTTTGTTAAGTTATTGTGTATTGTTGGCGGGTTTTGTTTGCTTTTTTCGCATTTTTTTTAAATTTGGATTTGGGGTTTTTGGTTCTGGTGGTGGTGGTAATTTTGGGTGGTTTTGGTGCTGGGTGGACAGATTGGTTTGTGGGAATGGTTTTTTTCATGTGTTTTTGTCACATTCGGACATGTGTGAAGATGTTTTTATTTTTTGGGATGGAGTTGTTGGTTAATATCAAATGGTTGGGGCTGTTGATAGACCTGCAGTGACTGCAATTGGAGGATATGAGTGGGTTTGGTTTGTGTGTCTTGTGAATTTATTCGGAAAAATTCTGCATGGTAATTCCCTATGTAAAGTTGCAAATTTGCCATGAATCCTCAAACATTACAATTTTCCCATTGTTACAAATTTTCCGTTGTTAATAATATACTGTTTTACAAATTTCCCATTGTTACAAATTTTCCATTATTACAAATTTCCCATTGTTACAAATTTCCCATTGTTACAAATTTCCCATTGTTACAAATTTCCCATTGTTACAAATTTCTCATTGTTACAAATCTTCCATTATTACAAATTGTTCAACATTATAAATGTTACAAATTTTCTGTTGTTACAAATCTTTTGTTGTTACAAATTTTCTGTTGTTACAAATATTTTGTTGTTACAAATCTTCCGTTGTTGTGAATCTTCCGTTGTTACAAATCTTCGGTTGTTACAAATCTTCCATTGTTACAAATTGTTCAACATTATAAATGTTACAAATTCTCCATTGTTACAAATCTTTTGTTGTTACAAATCTTCCGTTGTTACAAATCTTCCGTTGTTACAAATCTTCCGTTGTTACAAATCTTCCGTTGTTACAAATCTTCCATTGTTACAATTTGTCCAATATTATAAATTTTTCATTAATGCAGATTCTGAATTACTTGTAATAATAATTCATAAAATTCACTAGAGAATTCAATTATTTTATGCAAATCAGAGCAAAGCTGAACGAACTCAAAATATTAATAAACAGGGTTGCACCGAATACCAAAAAAACTGAAAAGCCGAATAGCATTTTAAAACACAGAAAAGCTATGCATAATTAAATGTACATGACTCGATTATAACACATCAATTGAAAACAGAAACATTAAAGCAAAAACTTGAAACTATTTAAAACGCGTTTTAACTACTTAAAACACGTTTTAACTACTTAAAACACGTTTTAACTACTTAAAACACGTTTTAACTACTTAAAACACGTTTTAACTACTTAAAACACGTTTTAACTACTTAAAACGCTTTTTAACTAGTTAAAACACGTTTTAACTACTTAAAACACGTTTTAACTCTTTAAAAAACACGTTTTAACTATTTAAAACACACAACCAACCATCTCACCACACCGTTCTGCTTCTATTCAAACAAAAAAGAAGTGAAAAAGCTCCTCCATTAAAAAATTCAAAATGGAGTGTTTAAAGTCGGTCTAATTTAATAATTGAGCAGATCGTTTAAGTCCCTTAAAGAGACGTCGGGGGTTAAAAGAGTGCGAGAGATAAAGACGTGCGACAATTGTAGTTGGATAGAATTAAACACACAGTGGGATTAAGCCGACTCCCATTGAAGTAATCCGTCGTGCGGTGGCGCTGCGATAAGAGTGTCACGTGGCGGTGACAGCTGACAACAAGGCAAAAGCAGCACAAACTCGAATCTTCTGTTTGACGTGTCAAATTGATGTTTTTACTTCGTTTTTTTTATTGTTCCAACATCTGATATGACAATTTTTATCTTCTTTCCGCCAGTTCTTTGCTTGTTTTGTTCGCCTTTGTATTTTTAATGGGACATAACGTCATGAATGGGGAATGGCTAATGCGAAAAGGCGAAAAAGCGTTATTAAATCCATCCAGGTGGAGGATCGATGTTGTGTGTATTATGGGATATTTTTTATTTTTAATTTTGGTGATTATATTTCGGATTGGGGTTAAAAGTTTGTTTGGAAATAATTATGGAGGATGTTTTGGGTTGAGAGAAAGTCAAAATGGCTGTTGGAAGTGATTTGGAAATTATAACTTGATTTGGAGAGGAAAAAACAGAAAAAATGGGTGTTTAGAAAGTGATGGAATTTGGTAAAAAAAAAAACCAAAATGGCTGTTAAAAAGTGATGGAACTTGGGAAAAACCAAAATGGCTGTTAAAAAGTGATGGGAGTTGGTAAAAACCAAAATGGCTGTTAAAAAGTGATGGAACTTGGGAAAAACCAAAATGGCTGTTAAAAAGTGATGGAACTTGGGAAAAACCAAAATGGCTGTTAAAAAGTGATGGGAGTCTGGTAAAAACCAAAATGGCTGTTAAAAAGTGATGGAATTTGGTAAAAACCAAAATGGCTGTTAAAAAATGATGGTACTTGGGAAAAACCAAAATGGGTGTTAGAAAGTGATGAAACTTGGGAAAAACCAAAATGGCTGTTAAAAAGTGATGGAATTTGGTAAAAACCAAAATGGCTGTTAAAAAGTGATGGAACTTGGGGAAAACCAAAATGGCTGTTAAAAAGTGATGGAGTTTGGTTAAAAATCAAAATGGCTGTTAAAAAGTGATGGAATTTGGTAAAAACCAAAACGGGTGTTAGAGAGTGATGGAGTTTGGTTAAAAACCAAAATGGGTGTTAAAAAGTTTTTGAATTTAAAAAAAAGAACGGAGTAAAGACTAAATGTGTGTTAAAAGGTTCTGAATTTTAAAAAATAAATACAAAATGGCTGTTAAGAATATGTAAGTGAAGATAGAAAAACAAAATGGTTGCATTTGCTGTGAAAAAAAGAGTTGAAATTTAGTTGGGAAAAAACCCAAAGACTTTGAATTTTGGAGGAAAAAACTAAAAAGTTTGAATTTAGGGGAAAAAAAACACCAAAATGCTTGAATCAGCATAAAACCATAATGGCCGCTCCACAATAACAAGAATACACATACAAAAAAAAAATCAAAATGGCAATTAAAACTAAAAAAAAAAAACCAAAATTGAATTTAAAATCCATCCAACACAACAAACAACAAAACAACAACAGAAAAATTTAAAAAAAAAAAACCAAAATGGCTCCAACTCCAAAAACCATTCCTCTCGCGACGACAACGCCACTTCCCATTGTTTATTTTAATTCCGCACCCAACACCTGGTGGCAATTTCCACGATTTATCGACGCCACGTTGTCACCAATGATTTGCATAGCCAGTCCCTCCCAAGCCGAAAACGAGGCCGAACACTCACTCCGCTTTTCAGCACCACGCGGCGCACGTCCATCAACATCGACATCGTTAGAGCGCGTTGAAGCGGAAGCAGATTTGTCCAGCGAGTGATTCCACCGGAAATAGAGGGCGGCCATCGACGGCGACGGGCGGGGATGGGCTCCAAATTGGATGGAACGCGCGGTGGGGTCGAGGCCCCATCATCAGAGCGCCGTTTGTCACCTCTTTTACCCATCTCCACATGCTCGCTGCTCCAACCTCGTCTCGTCTCGTCTCTTCATGAGGCGCGCGAGAAAACTCGTTAATCTCGCGTCTTGCCGCTCCTGCGCGTCTCGTGCGCGTCGCGAGGCGAAATGGGGACGCGGCGCA
The DNA here is from genome assembly GCA_949358305.1 of Strigamia acuminata. Taxonomy (NCBI): domain Eukaryota; kingdom Metazoa; phylum Arthropoda; class Chilopoda; order Geophilomorpha; family Linotaeniidae; genus Strigamia; species Strigamia acuminata. The sequence continues at coordinate 5,206,965 of OX442314.1, forward strand.
GACGCTCCTGCTAAAGGTGATGATGATAATGTGCGCCATTCTTCCTCGCACGTTTTATCCCGCGTTCCAATTTGCAAATGGCTGCAATTGGAGCTGCGCGCGAATTAATTTGATTGGATTTTGGTCCGGGTTTTCGTTATTTACTGCGGAAACCAAAATGGCCGACTTTGGAAAATTTTTTTTTTTTAATTTTTTATTAAGTTTTTTTTTTTTTTTTTTTTTTTGGGTTAGATCGGAATTGATTTGACGTTCCAATTTGCTGCGGAATTAATAAATTTGAAATTCATATCTTATAATTCCATCATGCGAGACTAAGGAACATTGAGCAAAATGGCGCGCACATAAATTTGCATTAAGTTGGGCTTAATTTAGAATTTTATTTTGTTGCATTTGTTAAAACTGTAGTGAATAATTTTGGGTTTTATTTATTTGTTTATTTTTTGTTTATTTATTATTAGCTAATTTACGGAAGAGTACTTGTGCTGTAGTTTAAATTCATTTTTTTTCATTAAAATCTCCATTTTTTTGTGGAAATTTACATTTTTTGTTGTTGAAATTTCAATTTGTTTGATTGAAATTTCTATTTTTTTATTGAAATTTCCATTCTTTTGATAGAAATTTTTATTTTTTTTATTGAAATTTCCATTTTTTTATTGAAATTTCTATTTTTTTTATTGAAATTTCCATTTTTTTTATTGAAATTTCCATTTTTTTTATTGAAATTTCCATTTTTTGATTGAAATTTTCATTTTTTTAATTCAAATTTCGATTTTTTTATCAAAATTTCACATTTTTTGATTGAAATTTCACTTTTATTTTTAAAATTTTATCTTTCTTAGTGAAATTTTAATTTTCCCAGTGAAATTTTAATTTTTTCAGTGAAATTTTAATTTTCTCAGTGCAATTTTAATTTTCTCAGTGAAATTTTAATTCTTTCAGTGAAATTTTAATTTTCTCAGTGCAATTTTAATTTTCTCAGTGAAATTTTAATTCTTTCAGTGAAATTTTAATTTTCTCAGTGCAATTTTAATTTTCTCAGTGAAATTTTAATTTTTTCAGTGAAATTTTAATTTTCTTAATGAAATTTTAATTTTTTCAGTGAAATTTTAATTTTCTCAGTGCAATTTTAATTTTCTCAGTGAAATTTTAATTTTTTCAGTGAAATTTTAATTTTCTCAGTGAAATTTTAATTTTTTCAGTGAAATTTTAATTTTCTCAGTGAAATTTTAATTTTTTCAGTGAAATTTTAATTTTCTTAGTGAAATTTTAATTTTTTCAGTGAAATTTTAATTTTCTCAGTGCAATTTTAATTTTCTCAGTGAAATTTTAATTTTTTCAGTGAAATTTTAATTTTCTCAGTGAAATTTTAATTTTCTTAGTGAAATTTTAATTTTTTCAGTGAAATTTTAATTTTCTCAGTAAAATTTTAATTTTCTCAGTGAAATTTTAATTTTCTCAGTGAAATTTTAATTTTCTCAGTGAAATTTTAATTTTCTCAGTGAAATTTTAATTTTCTCAGTGAAATTTTAATTTTCTCAGTGAAATTTTAATTTTCTCAGTGAAATTTTAATTTTTTCATTGAAATTTCACTCTTCTGTAAAATTTTCTATTTAAATAACCCTTATCATCATCGACGAATGTTTCATTAACCATTTCCTGTTTGGTTACAAAAACCCTCGAATAGTCACCGCGGCTACTAATCGAGAGCAGCTCTTATTTCAAACCGCTTCTCTGAGGCGCGGCTACTATTCGAGGGCGGCTACAAACCGAGGGCGACTCTTAATCTAGAAACCTGAGTACATGTAAACATGTACATAAAATGGGTCACAAAATAACATATAAGAATATAAGGTTACAGCTCAATGTTTTATAACGCACAAGTACCCTTCCGCAAACTATAATTTTCTCATTATTATTATTTTATAATTAAGAGTCGTCGTTGAATTGTAGTCGCGACAAACACAAGCGATTTGAAATAAAAACCGCGGTTCTTAATTGCAAAAATATGATGTGGGAAAAAAGCCGAGAAACGGCTTTTTTCCTCTGCTACAGACAAAGAAGCAAACAAAGAGTAGACAGATACTTGGTTGTATTATAGTGATATTAGGCCTGAAAAATTAGGCCTATGGGCTTCATATTGCTGAAACACAGGAAAATTCATATCATTACCAATAAAATCAATAAAAGCAATGAAACTAAATATATTTCACATTTTCAACCACGTTTGAACCATGTTAACTGTCTCCGCAGTACGAGATGCGGTTAGCATATTTAATGAAGAACAAATTGCAACAACAAATTCAGCTGTCCTCTTTGAAAAATCCTGACGATACCGTATTGCCCCGCTTTAAGCCGCATGAAGAGCTATATTGTATAATTAATTACTATTTACAATTCATTTACATGCATTTATAGTAATACACCAAGATTTTTTAATCTCCATTCGCCAATCGGGTTCTCACAACTCTATTCGACAATTGGATTTGGATTGGCAACAGACTGTGCAGGCATAAGTCTGTATCTATGAGTTGTAAGAACAAACTGCCGAGAAGCATAAGCAACAAAGTAACCAGAAACAATCGGCTTACTGCCAGCCAATCACAAACAACCAAGCAATCACATTATCAATTCTCATTACTTAATCACAATGTGCTTGCAACAAATCATTGAATTGGTTCAGACATTTCCCAAAATCTTAGAGCACCAATTGGATGATTAACTAAACCACTGTGTATTAGTGTGAACATCAGCTAAGTTACTTTTGTACGTGATTCCAGTAGACACCGAGCCGTATATTAGGCCTAGTTGACAAATTCATAACATTACTGTGTTGTATTTGCACCACAAGGAATTATGCAGGTTTGAGCACAGTTAGGAAGTACAATGTATTGGCAACAATACAATGCATAAAGCATCATGCAGCTTCCATATTTTCCCCTAGCAACGTAATGATAATAAAGGATTTTTTACTTCTGTTAGTAAAGTGAAAGAAGAATGAGGTTTTAGGCGTAGATCTTGGCCTTGTGATTTTGTATTTGGAAGCAAAGATAGTTGTTGCGAAGTTGTTAATTCCTGTCAAAAGATGGCGATGGTTTCCATTTCCGTTGCTGGTGCTGGTTTCCATTTCCGTTGCTGGTGCTGGTTTCCATTTCCGTTGTGAGGATTGTCCTGTTTGACGTAGTTCTACATAAAAAGTATAATACACAAAACGCGCAGTTTTAATTCAGCTCCAAGTTACTGCCATCTTTAGACAAACTCCGCCACCAGACGCCGCCTTTTATGGAAATCTCAAACAAATCGAGACTCCGTTCCGTAAACTTCCCACCGCATCAATGCAGTGATTGATCGTGGAAGGAAAAATAGACGGAGAATATAATTTGATTTGCCATAATCCCCGCAGAATAAAAAACAAAATGGTCGCCTGTGCAAATCCACTTACATCGGATTTGTCATCCTCCTTTTTTTCCACTTTCCCTCTTATTTATATTAAAATTGAACTAAATTGAAATTTCCAGTTCAGCATGTTCGATCCGAAGATTCGGTTGCCAAGCGACCGAGTAATTTATAAAATTCTCCTCAAGGAAACCGCGATGGAAATAGTAGGGGGGTTTTGGGGGTCCGGGGTCAAAAGACACTTGGAATAAACGTTTAGTGAGATCTCTTTTGTCGTGCAACGACGGCATCTGGTTTCGTGGGCGGATGAGGTCACGGGGTGTTTTCGCCTCCCTTTTCTCCTCCCAGACACTTGTAGTTGCAACCGGGGTCGCGGGGGGTGTGGGGGGGTCTCTGGGCGCGTGCCAATCACAATCGAACACGCGTGACCCCCCACACAGCGTCCGAGGAGGCTCGTTAGACGAAGCGCAATCTGGGTTCGTCTTATCGGGGTGTTGGTCATTGTGGTCAACGTGCCTTGGACTTAGCGCTCTTTCATTGGGAGCCGGGTGTGCGACTCGCGACCCCGGCAACGCGCTCCACGTAATTTCCTGATTGGTTGGGTTGGGTGGGTTAGAGGGGGAGAGGGGTCGATGGATGCAGCGAGGATGTTGCTTTGCTTCTCTCTTCGGTGCCGGATGCGATCGGCGACTGCTCGGGTGGGCGAAGGTTAAATTTAAAGGGAGAGTTGATCTTGTTTTTTGGGTGTTTTTTTTTTGTTGTTAGTTGTTTTTAAGGTATTGTTATTTTTGTTTTCAATTTTTATTTTTTATTTTTTTTTGTTATTGGTATTGCTGATTTGATGATTTTTGTAGACTTGATACAAGCAATCATGTTTTGTTGAAATGTTTCTACTTGTTTTGAGTCGGTTATAAGGTTTTGTGGTGCTGGATTGGATTACATGCGCAGAGTCGAAAAGAATTAATTTCTCGATGAGAAAGATGCACTGTTAGGCAGTAGAATGCATTTCTAGATGAAAAAGATGTATTGTTGGCAGAAAAATACATTGTTAGGCAAAAATAATACTTTGTTAGACAAAAATAATGCTTTGTTAGACAAAAAATAAATTGTTAGGCAGAAAAATACATTGTTAGGCAAAAATAATACATTGTTAGGTAGAAAAATACATTGTTAGGCAGAAAAATACATTGTTTGGCAAAAATAATGCATTGTTAGGCAAAAATAATGCATTGTTAGGCAAAAATAATGCATTGTTAGGCAAAAAATACATTGTTTGGCAAAAATAATGCATTGTTTGGCACAAAATAATGCAATGTTTGGCAAAAAATGCATTGTTAGACAAAAAAAATATTGTTTGGCAGAAAAATACAATTTTATTCGAAAAGAATTGTCACGTTAGGTTAATGCATTGTTAGGCTAGAAGAATACAATGTTAAACTAGAAAAAAAGCATTGATAAGCTAGATGAATGCATTGTACGCCTAGAAGAATACACTGTTTAGCTAGAAAAATGCATTGTTAAGCTAGAAGAATTTATTTTCAGGAGAAGAATACATTGTTAAGCTGGAAAAATGCATTTTTGGGCATAAAAATGGCATTAAGACTAAACAGATGCAGTTTATTGCTAAATAGTGCCATTTTCAGGCAGAATACTGCATTTTGACCTATACATATTCTGAGATTATGATTTTTGCATTTCCTCCAGTCACACTCAGATTGTGGAAAGTTACATTTGTTCTTGCCACTTTTCCCAGCGCATCTGCTTGAGACGTAATATGCAAGGCTGTCTTATGTGCTAACCAAATGGGTCTCCGGGGCCTCGGAATAATGTATACAATTTTCTGTGTTGTTTTTATATTGCATTTTAAATTCTTATTAAAATGTTTTGTGAAAAATTTATACTTTTTAAATAAATTTTGTTGACAACGCGATGCATTTGTGCAGCCATGCAAATTCAAATTGGATAAACAAAATTTGCTTAAGTGCTATAAGTTGATTAAGTTCTTTGAACTTGCGGATGTGACAAATCCATTGCTCAAGTCTTGCGGGCAAATTATATGAATAGTCCAATTCATCCATTTCTACTCCCAGAGGCCCCTGGGGTCAGTGTAATCCACTTATGCAATAGTCTTTGATTCAGGCTCAAGATACAATGTCAATCACTTAACTGACTCTGGGATTGGACAAAATATAAGAATCGGTCTTTGGCAACGGCGAAAAGGAGAAGTGGCATGTTTGGGTTATTGTCATGGTAGGCACATAAAGCTTGAATAGATGATTCCATTATTGTAATAAAGAAAGAAATGTTATTGTTATTTCCCCTGAGGTTTGTTTAAAGTACAATTTCTTTTTATTATTTATTTCTATAAATTATTTATTGGGTTTTATGGTGTATTGGGGTTTAAGTGAATTATTCTTGCTATTAGAGCGATTTTCAATTTATATTTTTTTACATTTCCCATTTTGTATTTACTTCACTCATAACTCAATTGAAAGGGGATGAGAAAAAGCGGAAAAATCAATTGGGCTCTTTTTATTGAGCGGAAGCGGAAAAATGAACAGATATGAGAGAAGAAGGGGGAAAAATGAGCAAAAACTTTTTATTGGATTTAAACTTTGGCCATCTTGTGTTTATTTTTCACTTCTTGCAATAATGATAATCCGACAATACGTCTGCTATGGAATTATATTGTTTAGCGAAAACTACGTACAATAATGAAAGCGTCCCATGTGGTCTAACAAATAATACCAGTGACAATGATAGCAATAAAATTTGTTTGTTGTGTTCTTCTTAGACTTTAGCACCATTGTTGTCAATAATCAATTTTGCGATAGTTTCAATTTTTTACCACTTGCGAAGTACGGTTATATTAAACATGTTTATTTTTGCATGTATATTTTTAGACTAATTAGAGTGTGCTCTACAACTTTTCAATTGGAAATTTTTCTCTATCTCGGTTGGTTTCAGATTTACCAATTTAAATACTACAAAGACGATCTTTAAGGTCACATTCAAGGTCATAACTGAATAACCCATTCTTGACTTTCTTTTCAATGATAGTGGCAGAGTAAGTGGTCTTGTAGGCAAACGTGGAACCAGACCAAAAGCCTAGACATGCAAACAGGAAGTTGCGGGTTTCTCATGTGACTGAACTTCCTGTTTTGTGTGATCACAGCACTACCACAGCGGTCACTTTTGGCAATGAAGGTTACGCATGTCTGTGATGTCTTCATCTTTAGTAAAAAGAACAAAATGAGTGTACCTTCCAACCATCCTCTTGTCAATAAATCGTATGTTTGACAATTACAATAAAATCCAGGTGTTCACTACTTAAAGACGATAATGTCTGTCATAGAATAAGTATTGCATGTTTGTAGTCATAAACCGGTTTTACCTCTCTAATTATGGTTTAAAAATTATTTCCAACCGCGTAGAAGCTTGAATGGGCAATAAAAATACATTAATAGCAGAAAGTTAGATAGGGGGAGCTATACCACGAGCAACCGGCTTTGGGTCAACAAATATGACTGTCCATGGGTCGACTGAATGTAATCTGACATCAGGTGATCAGGGGCAACAACAGCAGTGCCCAGGCTTAGAGAGGGAAGGTGTAAGGTTATATTTGGATACGAAAGGAACGGCTTACCATGCCGGTCACTTGTTTCTATCAGAACACAAAAGTTAAGCGGCATTAAGGAGCAACGCCAGGCCACTGGAATGACGGACTGATGACTAATTTGATGGTAAAAGACGTGCTATTGTTGCACCTATTTTATTCCAAGAGCACTTTGTTATCTTTGTTCGTGCTGCGTCAACTCTCCGTTTGTTTTGTAATTAATTATGGGGAACAGAGTATACACATAAATAGAGAGAGATTTGTGTAATGGAAACTTAGGCTTTGTGTTGGAATTATTCAGCGTCCGTAAAACTTTACAAGTGTATAAAAACGTCCATGTGAGGTTAGTGTATTTTTTGGGTGTATAAACCCCTCTGTTTGTTCAATGAAATCAGTTCTTAATCAAAGTCGTTCCTTGCATGTAACATTCGTTCTTTTAATTCGATCCCAGATATCCATAGATATCCTCAGCCACACTCCTGAATAGAAGTACACCCAAATTGTTGCTTTGAAACAATAGAAGAAGTGCACCCTATGGTGCTTTGAAACAATCGAAGAAGTGCACCGCTCTATGTTGCTTCGGAACAATACAAGAAGTACACCCTATGGTGCTTTGAAACAATAGAAGCACACCCTTCTATTACAAGAAATCTGGCAGGGCATTGTGTACTGCTTTTTTAGAAACATGTTGCTTAGGCCTTGCCCTCACCAATTTTCTTTTTCACCGAGAAAAGTTTGTCTTGGTCACATGATTTTCTACTCTTCTTTAGAGATGTGCCTATTACAGGTTTACACAGAATTCTGTGTAAACAATTGTGACAATTGTCACAATTGTTTACATTGGTTTTGTAAGTACAGCAATATTGTATGAGCATTTTACAGAATAGAGTAAATGGAGCAAATCAACTCTTGTGGTTTAACATGAAGAGATATAATGTTGCCAGCATTACCTACATTATATTAACATTCATAATCAAGAGTTGTGAATGTATCTACAACCCACCAAGCTCCACAAAGTCTCTATATCCACTTGGTTAATGAATTTAGCACACTCAATTTAGGAATCTGAGAACTAAAGATGCTTTTTCTTAACATACAAAGGAGAAATTGATGTTTATTTTCTTCACTTTACATTAACACTTCATTAAAAGAGTGTTGGTGGTACATACACTAGGTGCATTCCAAAACTCAGTGTTAGGCGTTTTAGGCGTTTTTGTTCCGTTTCGTTTTATGGTCGTTTCAGGCCTGTTTAGGAACGACAAAACGAAAATTTTTTTGTCCTTGTTTTAGCAATTTCGTTTTAGAAAATGCTGACCGGTTGGACACTTGTCTGTCACCAACCAAATTTCTACTATTCGAAAAATTAAAGTAGTTGATTGCTTAGCTAAAACTACACTTATTATGTTACAAGCTTCAGAAAATGATGCCGAAGATGAGGAAATTTTAGACACTTATGAATGGGTGAGAATACAAATACAAATACAAATACAAATACAAATACAAATATAATGAAAAGAAGCACATGCCGAATTTGTTTGTCACATTCGGCGAATTTGTTTGTTACATTCGGCGAATTTGTTGCCCACATTCGCCGATGTCATGTTTGACCAACGATTGCGCATGTCACGTTTTTCAAACGTATGCCAATGTCACGTTGAATTCATTTTTTGATTATTTTTGTATAGAACGATGGCAGCCCTAATACTAAAATCGCTTCTACTAACACGTGTTTTAATACACGTTCTCGTTTCAGCCGTGTTAGCGCCACAGACACGGAATTTTTCCGGATGTGACGTCATAATCGCTAACACGAAACGGCTGAAACGGGAGTTTTGGAATGCACCTACTATCTCTGGATTTACAGTATATTAGACAATTACTACAAGACTTTCCGTCTGGAATTTTTGTGAGAACAATGTACAAACGTGAAACAGTCACCACCTGTTGTTGCTATATTACAACTTGCCACAGACAATGGTGGATAACCCATTGTTGGCATTTTTGTTAGATTTGAATAGTTTGAGGTTTTTTCGGAGAATGATGTTGTGTTGTTAGATTTTACCAGACAACATTGTTGCATTTTATCAGACAACATTGTTGCATTTTATCAGACAACATTGTTGCATTTTATCAGACCAGATTGTTGCATTTTATCAGACCAGATTGTTGCATTTTATCAGACAACATTGTAGCATTTTACCAGACAACATTGTAGCATTTTATCAGACCAAATTGTCGCATTTTACCAGACAACATTGTCGCATTTTACCAGACAACATTGTTGCATTTTATCAGACAACATTGTTGCATTTTATCAGACCATATTGTTGCATTTTATCAGACCAGATTGTTGCATTTTATCAGACAAGACAACATTGTAGCACTTTACCAGACAACATTGTTACATTATCAGACCAGATTATTGCATTTTATCAGACCAGATTGTTGCATTTTATCAGACCAGATTGTTGCATTTTATCAGACAACATTGTAGCATTTTACCAGACAACATTGTAGCATTTTATCAGACCAAATTGTCGCATTTTACCAGACAACATTGTCGCATTTTACCAGACAACATTGTTGCATTTTATCAGACAACATTGTTGCATTTTATCAGACCATATTGTTGCATTTTATCAGACCAGATTGTTGCATTTTATCAGACAAGACAACATTGTAGCACTTTACCAGACAACATTGTTACATTATCAGACCAGATTATTGCATTTTATCAGACAAGATTGTTGCATTTTTAAACAAAGAATTCGTTATATCGCAGTTCGTTATAACAAGGTTTCCGGTAAAGTAAAATATTTTACTTTTCCGGAAAACTGTGTGCGTGTGAACTGTGTTCGTGATTCCATTTGACTGCGAGGAACGATATGAAGAGAATGTTACATGAATTTTCGCAGTCAGGTGTTCACGGACTCATATAAATGATGATGTTTGAAAAGGAGGAGGATTTTGGGGCGGCAGAGAATAGCGTGAAGGATGGGGGGGTGTTGGGGGGGACATCGGAAAAGGCGCGGAACGGGGCGTATAGTGAGTAGATAAGGAGAAAGTGAAGGATGGGGGCACAAAGGGGTAAGTTGGTAACGTATGAGTTTTGTGGCGACTGTAAATATGAGGATTGTCCTTTGGCTAGGCGTGAGTCGTGCGCACGCGCACTCGGTGGAACATTGAATTCCTCTTTGCACTTACTGATCCAGTGCTAAGTGCACTCGGTCGGCCATTTGTCTTTTTCAGAAAACGCTTCAGCCGAACGAGTCGTTTGGGATTCGGCCAAACGAAACTTTAGCACGTTTTTGTCCACTATTTTTTTTGTGGTCACTTGTTTCAGTCAACAATTTAAATTTCTTTTTTTTTTATTGTTTTATTTTTTTGGTTTTATTCCATTTCAGAATGTTTTTGTCCATTTTTTTTTCTTTCGGTTTTATTTATATTTGCAGAGGGAATTGCTCAACCGATGTAAATTTTTTGTTTTCATTTTAAAAAATAATAATTCATTGTAATTTTTGTTTCTTTGTGCACATTTGCATAATCTTTTTGGATTTTAGTTTTGAGTGGTTTATGACACTTTGGGGTAGTGGGTGTGGCTTCAGACTGTTTTTTGGAAGTGAAATGTTATAAGAAATTGATGAAATTTAGTTTCAGAGTGAAAAATAAGGTGTAGTGTTGGCTTTTTTGTTACCACAAACAATGCAACAAAGTACAGGGTGATCATCAAGTCTTTAGACAATTTTAAAAAAAAACTTTACAGGCTAACGTTAGGTGGTAACAAAATAATTCTTTTTGCGCATACCGGTAAATATGTCATTATTAATGTTTTTAAATAAAATAGTTTCCTTACTTCTTCTCGAAAAGCTCAACCTTCCTGCAGAGCAGCGTATGCAAAAATACTGGAATTAATCACCGCAATGCAACAAATGGAGCAGCTTCCGAAAAAACAAAGACGTTCTCTATGTTTCTTGTTTTTGAGACCAATTAAGAAATAAAAATAATTAGAAAAGGAAAAGCATTCCCAAATGGCTACTCCACAAATAAAAACAACTCACAAAGTTCTTCCTAAGAATCTGAGGTGGCCCAATTCTTTGGACTTCTTTTTGTGGGTATATACGAAAGATATTGTGTAGCGTAGTCAAGGCTTTCCATCCTTGTCTGATTAAGGTGTTGTTCCATCAACCTCAACTGGGTTTTGCTGTGGTTTTCCCAGTTGTCAGTGGGTATGCAAGGTTGGGTGCTCAAGAAAGTCATCCCACAGACTGCAAAAAGGGGAAGGTTATCTTAAGTTTGATGTATGACTTCTATTGTTGGCTCTTGCCTGGAGTGCCATTATCTCTTGAGAATTATTATTTTTATTATTATTCCAGCAATCCAAATGGGCATAGAGTTAAACCTTCTTGCCACTAGAGGTTTAGTTTGGATGTTGCTTGACATTTTATTACATGGTTAGTTGGTTTTTGACAGCAGCAATTGTACCCTTCTTAGATTTGACCGAGGGGTCAAGCAAACAGGGAGTTTTAATCTTCAATTATTAATGCAGTGTCATAAGTTTCTTGAACTACAAGAGAGTTTGGATATTTGAACAGCCTGTTTTCATTATTGTACTGGGTGGAAAAAAGTCCTTTCTTCAGTAAATATTGTTGGAAGTGGCTGAAAATATTTTTAATTTGGCGATAGATTGGTAGGAAATGGGACTTGACAAAACCAATGATACATGTGAATGTAGCATTGTTGCAACATTGTTTTTCAAGTCCTAACTTTTTAACAACAATGCTAGACAAAAAGTGTAAATTATAAAGTTGTAGAGCATCATTTGTTTAGTACAATGACTTCATAAAAGCAATATGTCAGTGGGAAATTTTTTAAAGAATAAAGCAAAAAAAACAATCGTGCTTTGATTTCGCAGGAAATTTATGGATATACAAACAAAAGCTTAAGTGTTAATCTGGAAGTATATATTTGTGGAAATTAAACTTTTATTCCATTTACATCATTTGTGTGGTTTTAATGCATTATATCACCCTTGCAAGTGGAAACAAATTGTTTCCAGCCCCGATGGTGCACGGAAAAATTTAATTGTTTCAGACTCTGAATAAGAGGATAAAACATTCCGTTTGAAATGGTGCTGTTGAAAAATTAAGACTGTAAAAATATTTAGACTCTGAGTACTATGCTTACGGTAAGTGTATATTCTACTCCGGCTTGTTTTTCACCGGCACCGTTGCTGGTACGGTCAAACGGAGTCTCGCTAACACTGACTTGAAAAGGGCATTTGTCAAATCTGTATTACTAATTGCATTTATTTTCTGATTTCCAACAAAGGCATTACCCTGGCGTGGTTGGGCTTTGCGGCTCCCTACCTGTGGCCCTCCGAAGAAATGATGCTGGAAGCGGAGGAGAACGAGCATCTCCGAAAGAACTTCACGCGCAAGAACTGGAGTAAGAAAAGAAGATGATTAAGACGCTCCGTCTGCCGTGGTCTCCACTACTGAAAACAACAACCAACCACCAAATTTGACAGTGAGTGAGTGAGTGATGTGTAGTGCCATCAATGACTGGTATGACCAAAAACCTAACATTGCCACCTCCCACCATTCCCCATTCCCCAATCCTCTTCCTCAGCCCTCAAGGACGAGTGACACTTCTCCTTATTGATAGAACAAATCCCTCGGATAAGAGGATTTGCTCTATGTGCAAAACAAACTGCTCTTACCCAGCCTATTGTCAGGAGCATGCGCACAACTCTCCCATTTAATCTCGATTTCAAATTATAACCTTTTATCTCTCCCCCCCCCATCCACCCCCCTAATTAAACTGACATGATTTTTTAATTCATATCACGTGACGTTTTAGTTTTAATTAAATCAAAGTTAACTGTAGTCTGGAAGGATCCGAAGTCTTCTGTTCCACCCAATCAATAAATAATCACAACTCTTGCGCTTCCTTTCCACCGGCTTCTTCGAAACAATTTTATTTTCTTGTTTACTTTTTTTTGTCTTTACTCAAAAGTCATAAAAAGAATGGAAACAAAATGGCCGCCCATAATCCCCTTTTAGTAGTGGGAGAAACACAAAAGGGATTATGGGAAGAAATGGTTGTTGAGGAATGTTGAAGATTGATGCTACTAACTTGTTTTTCACATTGATGCGTTTTTACCTCGTGCGGCGGGGGAGGCTTGGGGGTGGGAGGTTCATTAACCCTGGTTGTGGAGGTGAAAAATGGTGGAGGGGAGAAAAAGAAGTCATTTATTCTGAGTGTGTAAGAAGGAGAGAAAAAGTGACAAGAGAGGAGGAAAAAATTGGCTGGATGTGTTTGGCGCGGCGTGGGGAGGTCGGCGTAAAATTGTCATGATGCCGGAGCAGCGGCTTTTCCCACATGCACCAAACCAACACCATTAGATTGTCTTAGGCCTTGAAAATTATCTTGACTGTTGTTGCAGTTCATTAAGGATTTTTTTCCTACTATATTTTTTTTTTTTGCTGTTGGGGGTATTGGAAATGCCGACACCTGGTGCTGAAAAGGCGTAAACATATTAGAGGGATGTAGGGAGCGCCATTGATGGCAATCAACTGCCACCCAACTGAGCTAGGACAAAGCTGGAGATATTTAAGAGTGATGTAGCGATCCGGCAAAATGATTGTATCACGATTAGGCTTATTCCTTTGTTTTCGCCATCTGGCGGTGGTTTATTCTCAACGCTTAGGCCTATTTCAGTTCTTTTGTTGGATTTTTTCCATCCATTCTTGGTTTAATCTGGTCTTTCATTGTTTAGAAATGAAACAATCTTGCGATTATAGCGCCGGCTGCAGCCGAAATGCAACAAAGAGATGTCTTTTGCGGACAAATGGCGAATTGTTCAAATCTAACAACAATTGGTTGTCCTAGTTTCTGCAGAAAGTTGTAATATTGCAACAACAGATGGAGTGCTTGTATCAAGCTTGTACTGGTTGACATTGTGCACACAAAAATGGCCGACGGGAAACCCTGTATTGATCGATCTAGGCCACATCAGCTCCTACGGTTGATTTCGCAGCGCTAAACAAATGATTAATGCAATTAATATGCATCTATGATAATTTGGATTAAGCAAATTGCATCCACAAGGTTAAATACCCAAGTTAAGTCTTCGCCAATTAATTAATTTTTATGGGACATTAGTATGGATAGTTCACACAGCAAATCATATGATTTATTACCAGAACCAAATTCATTACATGCAAGGAACCACCTTTATCTCAGATATCCAACATCACAAACCTGTGATAGTTTAAAGCAGCCATCTATTGACAGAATTAAGCCGCAACGGCTTAAAAATGCACTTGCACCATATGAGTTTGTTTAGCATTTTATACTTTTTCAATTGTTGCACTCATTATTCCACTCCTCCTCTCCCAACAGTGCAAAACAAGTAGTAAACAGCAGTTTGCTGAGTGCTTAGTGCACTTAACCTATCTCTTTGCCTGAGGACTGCAAGCTCTAACCCAACTAATGAAAACGGATTTCTTCGTCAAGGAAGGAGAAAAAATTAAAAGCATTGCTTTTCCTTGGGATTTTGGATAGTTATTGCACTTTCTTTCCTTGGGTTCTACCTTTAAGAAAACGTTTACAGAGTCGAGCCTTGAGTCAATAGTGAGTCATTGAATTCATCCAAGAGATATTCATTGAGTGCTCTGTGTTTTGCATTCACGGAGCTAACTGTGCTTCTATTGACATTGCCATTTCCTATTGAAACTTTTATTATTCCTGATAAAAATGGAAATAGAATGGGAAAATATAGACAAGCTGTCAACTTAAACAATCTTTTCATAAATATGCTGTCTCTGTTAGATTTTGATCCACACACTGCATTGATTGTTGCTTAGCAGTGACTGGCAATATGGAAATGCCATTGTTTGTGTATCCAACAATGCCCACAGATATCTCCTGGACATTCATGGAATGCTGAGATGCTTCGCCAACACACTTGTTCTCAATATTCACCCGGATTATGTTGTGTTCACACCGAAAAGTTGATTCGATCAAACAAAACCGGGTTTTAGTAGCAACAGGTTTTAGGAACACCTCGCTACAACAGCTGCCAACATGATTTAAATTTATTTTAAATATACTACTTCTAAAATCTAAATGTACATTCTAAAAACATACAAAGGGGAAGCCAACTCAGTCTTCTGCAGGCTGTAGCATCATAGCCGGTTCACCGAACACTCTGGGATGTCGAGCCCCCATTTCTACATTTCTGTTTTTTTTTTAAATGAAAAGAACGAATTATGTTTAATTGAATTTATTGACTGAATCCTGATTGACATTGATTTGAATAACCTGAAGTTATTGCTGATTTTTATTTCTTTGTTCAGGAAATAAAGAGCCGGAACCGGCGTTATTACAGCTAGCGATGGCGACAATTAGCGAAATGTAAATTACCATCACCTAACGAAGTTAAGCCGCTAGATTCAGCGGCATTTCACCGTTAGATGGCGGGATGATCGATATTCCCAAATGAATCTCCAGCCATTCTTTTTTCTTTGTTTTAAAGAGCGGAAATTGCACATTGAATGGTGTTTGGTGTTGTTTCTCTCGGGAACGGCTATTGCGCACTTCCGGTCGGATAGTAATTGTCCGGAAGTGGGTTTAATTGCGTGGGGATTTGTTTAGAAATTGAAACCGATTCGTTTGCAGTCGGGCGCACAAATTGCTCACCTGATTAATTCAATTAAGCTGCAAACATGGCCGACAACTAATCCGCCGGATTAATTTGTCAGTGCGCGTGTCCTCCTTCTCGGAGCGCTTTTAATTTCTATTTATCTTTGCCGGGCTCCAAGGAAAACCCGAGTTGAATGACATTTTTCTTTTTCGCCCTCTCTCGCCTTTATCTCGCGGTCGGAGAACACGGACGACGCGCATCTGTGTAGGGTTTTTCATTTCCGGTCTACGCGGGGACCACGCGTCGATGGAAATGGGCGTCCTCTCTGGACAAGTGGCTGGTGTCATTGATCAAGCGGCTTTGGTGTCAAAATTTTGTTTCTCACACTTCAACGGCCGCCATTTTTGCCTCGTTGCATTTTTCTTTTTTCGTTTGGATTTCATAAAAACCAAAACTAGTGGAAAGTAAACAATAAAGGATTTTTAATTCTGTTAGTGAAGTGAACAGGAGCAGAGGCTTGGTTTAGGCACAAATGAAGTTTTCCTATGTTTATTTTCCCATTTGAACCCAAGGATGGAAAAGTGGCACCCAAACGGGTACATAAGTAGTATAAGGTTTAGGCGTAAACCTTGGCTTGTTATTTTGCATCTGGACAAGAAAGATACTCCGTGGGGCCCGTCCGGGATGGCCAACCAAGCCGTTTTCAAGTATTTGTTATAACGAAAAATTCGTTATATCGGGGTTTGTTATAATGAGGTTCGACTGGTCAGGCCTCGCGAAGCCGCATGTGAAAACAAGTAATGACTAATCAATCAAAAATACAAAATATTATAATTGATAAAGCAATGCCATCTGGTGTCAAATATTGCATACGCAGAAAAACAATATCCAAAGAGACGCAAAACTTTAAATGAGTTTACAACAAATAAAAAAAATAATAACGATGCCATCATCGATTATTGCACTTAATTTCCGGCATTGTCAAATGTGGGATGAAAACATAAATTTCCATCGCGTGGAATAGTTGTCTTGGCAACGAAAGATGGATTTCTCCATGCGCCATTTTTTACGCTCGGATTGGTGTCATTATACCTCAGGTGAAAGGAGTCATAAAGCGAAGCAGCGCCCTCTGCCGTGGGCATCATGACCCCTTGAATTTTTTTTTTTTTTTTTTTATATGTATGAAAAAAAAATCCATTGATCTGGGAGGCAGAATGCGCATGCACCAACTTTCCTCTCCTTTCCTTTCCTTTCCCTTCCTCTTGTGTGTGTGTGCAAAAGTCTTAAGCCTTTTGATCATATTTGGCCTAGAAAGATTGAATCGAGTCCACGTTTTGTGAGTCCCTCGCGTGGAATTCTGGGAGTTGCGTATGGCCAACAAGGGACAAATCATGCTCCAGGACGAGTTTGTACAACTCACTCGTTTGTACATAAATTTTTACATCGGTTATGAACAAGTACAAGGGGAAGAATGAAAAAAGGTACTAAAAATGGAAACTAGTCCAGGAAAAATATAGAGAAGATGAATTTCTTGTTTTTTGTGATTTTTTTATTTTATTTTATTTTATTTTATTTTTTATTTTATTTTTTTTTTTTTTTAGTAAATATATTTTTTTTTGTAAAAAATGAAAAATGTTGAGAAAAAAATTGTCTGATTATTTGTCGTTTTGTGATGTGGTTTAGTTCTGTGTGTAATTGTGAATTTAGTGATAAAAAAAAAGAAAAAGAAAAAAAAATTGGAGGTGGAAAAGCACCCCCTGGATGTTTGAGGGAAGCTTTTCAGCACTACACTTGTAGCTTGCAATCTTGCATCAATCAAGGACTGCTAATCTCACTGGATCTAATGGAGGGATTGAATTTTTTTTAACAAACAAATAAGAGTTTCAAATCACTTCAAAGGCCTTAATGTGTTAATTGTTTGACAAATAATTGTTTTCAGAAATGTTTGTTTACATTTTTTTGATTTTGCAGTTCGATTTTTTGACAATTTTGGATTTTTCATTGTTCTGGTTTTGTTTAGTAAAAATACAACAATATATTGTTTGTTTGTGCATTCAATGTTTAGTTTTTATAGATTTTTTTTTAAATTTAAAAAAAAAAATCACACAAAAACCATTGAATTTTTATGTGGAAAATTTGGTTTTGTTCCAAACTTGACACTTGGTTTTGTTTTTCGCAGTTTATCAAATTGTTTGTCACTTTTTCCACATTCAATGAAAAGAAGAAAAAAAATCAAACATTGAAAACACTGTTAACTTGACCGTACATGACCAATCAAAGTAAAATATTAGAGATTTATAATTTTTATATATAATTTCAAATTGCAATCAATGGTTCATGGGAAAACAAAAAAAAAGAGATTAGTAGTCCTTGCATAAATTTTTAAGCCGTATATTAAAGCTCCATTTCCTCAACACCCCTCCCCACCCCACCCCTAAAAAAAATTAATAAATTCACTAAAGTGAAAAATTGTTAATGTTTTTTATACAATATTAATTAAAACAATTGAAGTGAGAATTGTTGATTGATTGAACAAAATGGCGTGTATATCAAATATGGAGACGCGAATAAAGAGATTAAGTTTCTTTTCCATTCTTTTTTTTATTTGAGGAAAAAAAAATTATTTCGAAATCGCATGTTTCAATTACGGCCGAGGCAGAAGTACTTTGCACATTAATTTGCGACGCCGGCGTTCAAGAACGCAGTATAGACAGAGAGATAATTAATTAATCTCTAGAGCAAAGGAAATTCAGATATTGTTCTTATCACGAGCGAAATTGAATTTTTGATGTTTACTTGTATTCGACTCGTTTTCGGCCGATTATACCTTTTATGGCGACATTTGTCGCATCATCAAAGATGTCATTACGAGAGTCATTTGTATGTGCACGAGGTGATGATTGCGAATGGGAATGATAATAACAGGAACAAGAATCGATTAAATTAAAAGTGGACCCTTATTGGGCGTCTTGAAAGGGGAATTTGATTTGCCCGTTGCCAGGGAAGAGGAGAGGGAGAGTATGGTTTGCGGCGACTAAGGCCATACTAGCACAGTGCGATAAGAAATCTGACATTTCGAAATCCCTGGCAATTGAAAGTCTCCGACAATTGAAAGTTTCGAAGAATTAATAATTTCTAACAATTGTAGATTTCAGATAATTAATAATACGTATCTAAGAATTGAAGATCTCAAATAATTAAAAATCTCCTACAATTGGAAATCTCCAACCATTAAAAATCCCCAACAATTAAAAATCCCCAACAATTAAAAATCCCCAACAATTAAAAATCCCCAACAATTAAAAATCCCCAACAATTAAAAATCCCCAACAATTAAAAATCCCCAACAATTGAAAATCCCCAACAATTGAAAATCTCCAACAATTGAAAATCTTGAACAATTGAAAATCTCCAACAATTAAAAATTCCCAACAATTATAAATCTCCAACAATTAAAAATCCCCAACAATTAAAAAATTCACAACAATTAAACATTTCCAACAATTAAACATCTAAAGTGTTGTGCGCGGTACACCCAACGTGGACCGCCGTACAAGTATGCAGTACATCGGTAGATGCTAAAAGTATCGCGTTCCCGGTAGGCGGTACCTAGAGCGGTCCCGATACGCGGTATATCGTGTACCGCGTACCGGGACAGAGATTTGGCAGTACATGTCGCGGTCCACGAGAAAACGCGAGAGAACATGATAATCTCGTGTTTTGTCACGCTCTCCACTATCTATTTAAAAATTATTTTTAAATTACATTTCTTTTATTTGCAGGAATTTAAAGTCTATATTTATCGGTTAATTTATGTTTTGTAGTTGTAAAAGGTTAAATTAATAATAAATAATCTCTGTAGTTTAGTTTATACTGTTTTTTTAATTTTTGTGTCTTTGAATTAAATTAGGCCAGTGTGTTACCAGTAATAACACACTTTATAGTGCAAATTAATGTCCTAATCCAAATCAATCAACTACACTATGAATTAAAATTAATAAAATACACTTATTTCGGTTAAACTGACATTATTTATTATTAAATTTAACTTTTTACAACTACAAAACATAAAATAACTGATTATACACTTTAAATTCTTGCAATAAAAGAAATGTAATTAAAAAACAATTTTTTAAATTGGTATTGGAGAATAAAAGAAAACACCGAGGATTTCGTGTTTTCTGGCGTTTTAACGTCGACCGAGAGATTTACGCAAAATCAGTCCGCGTTACACGGATTTTTAAAAGTAACGCGGTCCCGGTGCGCGGTACTGTCCTCCTGTCCTGTACTTACAAAAGTACCCTGGTCCTGGTAATCACCTGCCACAAAAGTAACGCAATCCCGGTCTCGGTATAGTACCGATATAGTACCGGCGGTTCTGGACTGCGTACCGCACACAACACTGAACATCTCCAACAATTGTCAATCTCCAACGATTAAAATCCCCTGGCAATTGAAAGTCTTCATTCTCAAAAAATAAAAAATCTCCAACAATTAAAATTTTCCAACAATTAAAAATCTGCAATAATTAAAATTTCCCAACAGTTAAACATCTCCAACAATTAAAAATCTTCAACAATTAAAAATCTTCAACAATTAAAGAACTTCAACAATTAAAAATCTCAGGCTAATCAAAATTTTTGACAAACCAAAATCAGCCATTTTGAAATCTGACAAACCCCATTGCCTGGGAGACTGAGACTGTTTTCAGTTAGGTGAAATGGCCATTTTTGTTGTTGCGGTTGCATGTTAACACGAGCTTGGTGGGGGTATTAAAGGGTTGAAGATAGGGAATGATGAAAGTAGGCACGTGCGGCGGCGAGAGAGCACTTAGAAGTGGCCAGCTCACTCAACGACCTCGTACAAATGGACGCTTGACTCGAATATGAAGAGGAGGCACACGGAGGAACGCGACAGGCACTCTGTTGCGTGCTACGCATGCGCAGGTAAAAGATTAATGTGTCAAAACTCTAAAGTTTTGCTTTTCCGAAAATCATTAAATTATTTGGTAAAGGAAAAAAATATTATTTTTTTTGTCAAGAGCGCTGCGTCCATTATCGAATTGATGGAACCGCGCGACCACTTCCGGAGACGACAACCACGTGACAAGTGATAATGAGAAACGGTGACAAGTCATTGACAACTACTTTGAACGCCGTTTCAAACCAGGTGAGTTCAATTATCGCTAAGTTGACACTTGGTTGATCACTTTCTTATTAACAGCCAAAGAGATTCAAGTTGATTACGGTGAATCTATTTCGTCAGCATTTTACTAATACATTTTTCGTCGTTCATTTTTTGACAGTTTTTATAAAAATTTTAGTCTTCGACAATTTTTTTTCAAAAAAATATTTTTTTTTATATTTTGAAAATCTTTGTTAATTTTTTTTAAATTTAGAATAATAGATTAATTTTTTGGTAATTTTTACTTTTTTGATAATTTCTACTTTTTTTGGTTAATTTTTACCCTTTTGGGTAATTTTGACTTTTGATTGACAATTTTGACTTTTTATTGGCAATTTTGACTTTCTTTTGGAAAGTTTTACATATTTTTATAAAACTTATTAGTAAATTTTTACACTTGTTAATGTATACACATTATAATATAATTAACCTAAATTTTTTTAATGTTTTCTAAATTTTTTAAATTTTTTTTATTTCTTTCCAATTTCTTTCAATTTCCAAAAAAAAATTAATTCTTTCCTTAAATTGTTTTTTCCCACTTTAAAGTTGTGTACCAATAATTTGAGCCACTGACCGACCCCTGGTGGCGTCTTTAATGGCGGACCCCTCTCACAACTGACCATTATCGACTGAGTTGGTCAAATGCACTTCCCATCGACTTTCTGGTTCACACAAAAAGGAAATTCAACTCGAAATGAATAGAAAGTAGAAACCAACTGATCACCATTTTTTTTTCTTTTTTTCTCTTCAAAATTATATTTCAACCCTTTGAACACTCACAATTCCATCTCCATCTCACAACTTCATTACAACAAAAATGTACATTTTCCCAATTGATTGTTTCCTCTTTATTGTTTTTATATTTTTTATTCAAACACCGTCTTTTGACAAAAAAAATTATAACATCACAATTGTGTCTTCGGAGTACGGAAAACATGTCGTTGTCACCTGCAAAGTGGATTCACGAATAGTAATTGAATATGCCAACCAATTTTCACTATGCCGACCTTTTTTTGATAGATTCTTTGATGTAAAGCGCCATCTGTTAACAGTTTACTTTCATTTTAAGCCATTATTTAGACTCTGCTAACACTTGGGCCCTGACCGGGCCCCTTCAAAAAAATCTTGCTGAAGACATTTTGTGATATCTTGGGCCCTTTTGAAATTTGGGCCCCCCACTAGGCCCTTTTATATAAAAGCTTAATAACTACATTTTGTGATATATGATATTTGGGGCCCTTACCAGGCCCCATCACAAAAAAATCTTGATTAAGACATTTTGTATTTTGGAATATCTTGAGCTTTTCTGAAATTTAGGGCCCCAACTAAAATTTTTCAAAAAAATTCTTGATGTAGTTCAATACTTCAGAATTGGGGCCCTATTTATGTCTATTTAGGCCCATTCATGCCTCTTCACGATATTTTTGGTCTAACTTTTATGAATTACTATTGAAAATGTTCATCTTTCGAGCTCGTCGAAAACTTATGTTCCTCCAGATCTCTTTGGGGGTCTTTCTGGGTATGGGGCCCTATCTCAGACAATCTTTGATGCCTTTCTGAACCCTTAGACCCTAATGAACCCCACTAGAAAGAGACAATTTCCACTGTTTCATTGACTCTAAATGCTTCCCCAGCTCCAACTACCGGCAAAACACGCAAACAAACACTCCAACAAAAGGTCCATTGCAACCATGACCCCACTAATTTAAACAGTTATCAATTAATTAATCCACCAATAATACCCACAAAATTAGCATTAACAATGCAATCCAATTCAAAATTCAACTTTAATTCTTATTTGTAAATTTCATCCCATTATCCTCTCCGACGTAAAGCAACCTCAGTCAACACTTGAGCGCCATAACTTGACCAACACTTGATTACAATAATTACAGCGGCATATGAATGGCTCTGGTTGCGCATGCGCGGCCACAACCCACAGGAAATCGGTAAAAGGAGGAAATCTAGTCTCGTATTGATCCTCCTTTCCTTTCCTTTTCTCTCCGCGCGCCGTCCTGTGGCGATAATTAAAAGAAAACGCTTACAACTGTCATTTCTGGAGGTGGCGATCTCACTCGGCTTTTATAAGGCGCAATAATAGCGCTCGTTTGGACGCTGTTTCCAGGGCAACACGTTCTGACCAGAAGCAAAACTCGACTGCGGAATCACCTGCGGATGCTCCCGTAACCCCAAATCGATAGGATCACGTGACTTGTAAAAAATAAATTTTTTTTTATTTATTTATTTATTTTTTTTTTTTTCAATTAATAAAATGAAATTTTGGGTTTTGGGTTTCAATTTGATGGAGATTGGTTTTGTTTTCAGGTGCGCGCGGTTGCCATGGCGACGACGGATGTTAATTGCGGGAGTTTTGCACCTGTTCCGTCAAGGTAGGCGGATTTTAGGACATTTTTAATTTTTTTTTTTTTGGGGAGGGGTTTTTAATTATGTGGTGTTGGGGAATGAGATTGGGATTTCGTTGTAAATTGAAGTGGGATTTTGTTGGTGGGATGCTGGATGGGGAAGAGTTCATCTTTGGTTATTGTGACGTTGCTCGTTCACGTGGAATTCCATTACGGACACGATGAGAACGTTAATTTCGGGGAGAAAGAGGAGGATGGGATGGATGGGATGGGATGGGGCGTTTGCTAGGCTGGGAGTATACCACTTGTGCGCGTAATGATGAGACAATCAGGAGCATGAGTAATAGAAGGGTTAATGTTACATACTTTTCGACGATGGAAATTTTTTAATTTTTAATTTATTTTTATTTTTAATTTTTATTTTTTTAATTTTAATTTTTTAATTTTTAATTATTTTTTATTTTTATTTTTTATTTTTATTTTTTATTTTTTATTTTTTTATTTTTATTTATTTATTTATTTTGTTTTCAAATGTTTGAGATGTTTACATCGGGAATTTATTT
This sequence comes from Strigamia acuminata, assembly GCA_949358305.1. Taxonomy (NCBI): domain Eukaryota; kingdom Metazoa; phylum Arthropoda; class Chilopoda; order Geophilomorpha; family Linotaeniidae; genus Strigamia; species Strigamia acuminata. The sequence goes on from OX442314.1 coordinate 5,230,731, forward strand.
TCAGGCTCCAAATTTGTGTTTTTAGGCTCTCGTATGAGATTTTAGGCTCAAAATGGGATTTTGGGTTCTCAAATTGATTTTCAGGCCCTGATGAATTGAGGGTATTTGGGCTCCCAATTGAGGATTTTAAGCTCCCAATTGAAGATTTTAGGCTCACAATTGAGGATTTTCTGCTCCCAATTGAGGATTTTAGGCACTCAAATTTGGTTTTAGACTTGCACATGGGATTTTAGACTCACAGATGTGGATTTTAGGATCGCAAATTCGGATTTAAGGCTTTCAAACTGATTTTCAGGCTCTCAAACTGATTTTTAGGCTCTCAAACTGATATTTAGGCTCTCAAAATGATCTTTAAGCTTTCAAACTGATTTTCAGGCTCAAAATTGAGGATTTTCACTTTTTAGGCTATCAATTGAGAATTTTCATGCTCAAAATTGAGGATTTTCATGCTCAAAATTGAGGATTTTCAGGTTCTCAATTGAGGATTTTCAGGCTCTCAATTGAGAATTTTAGGTCCTTAGATTGGGATTGTTGGTTCTTAAATTGGATTTTGGGCTCTCAAATGAGATTTTAGGCTCTCAAATGAGGTTTTAGGCTTTCAAATGAGATTTTAGGTGTTCAAATGAGATTTTAGGCTTTCAAATGAGATTTTAGGTTTAAAATAGAATATTTATTTCTATTTTTATTTATCTCAGATCTCAAATTAATTTTTCCCCATAAAACGACTAATCCATAATCATCAATTCGTATTCACCATTTCATTGCCAGAGATGGAGATAAACCGTAAACGACTTCCCTTCCTAGTAAACAAAAACACATTTGAAGCCGATTGATTTAATCACGTGAAAGCGAATCGAGTGCAGCAGGAAAGGGACGACAAAGCGAGGGTCATTTCCAGATCGAATCACGCCCCCTGGTGATGATCTTTGATCGCAGCTGTGGGAAAATGGGAATTAAGGGGTTGCTCGGGTGTCACGTGCCTGTCAACTCGAACTAATGGCCGATAAGACGAACACACGTGACTGCAGGTGCGTTTCCATTTACCTAATTAAACAATTGTCAACGCGCGACCCAATTCCGCGTCGCCATGGCAACCCAGCATCCCATTGAGAAATCGGCGAGAAGAAAAAAAAAGGGAACGCAACCAGATGATGTTAAGTTGAGTGGACACCGGTTCGAACGCGTGTCGCGTTCCTTATCAACGTGTATTCGTCGACCGGAAGACGATAACGGACACGTGACCCGTGCCACAAGTACCCATCAGAGGGCTCTTATCTTGCCCGAAACGTTTTTGGACTATTTCCGCCATTTTGGGGTCGGGGGGGCGACGCCCCCCTAGGTCGACGCCATTTTTTTGGGGGGGGGAGGGATTTTAAGGGAATAAAAGAAAGGAGATGACGTTGCTATGGAAACATTGGTTTGGTTTTGATGTGGTTTCCGTTGTTTGATGACCTTTAAGGTCGCGGGCCACCCGAGGGACGCGGCGTCCAATCTTGCAACGGGTTTAATGGTGCGCGTGGAATTGTTCTTCAAGCGTCCATCTCTCTTCATCACTCGAGGATTTATTGGAGGGGAAAATTTGTGAGGAAAAAAATTAAAAATTGGTGTTAATTTGAGGATTTTTGGGATTTTTTACCGTTTCCAGTTTACTTTTGTGTTTGTAAGTAGACTGGGAAAGAGCGGATTTTCTAGGTTTCGATTTTAATGAAGGTTTCGAGTTTTTAATATTTCCAGTTCACTTTTGAATACACAACTCAACTGGAAGAAGAAAATTACAAGGGCATTTTTTTCTTGTTATTGTGTTTCAAGTTCATTTCTGAATTCACAACTGAACTATCAAAAAGAAATCCAAAATTATATTTTTGGTGTTTTTGTAATTTCAGTTCACTTTTGAATTCAGGACTCAACTGGAAGAAGAAAATCCAAACGAATCACATTTTTTTATTATTGTGATTGCAGTTCACTTTTGAATTCAGGACTCAACTGGAAGAAGAAAATCCAAACAAACCACATTTTTTTATTATTATTGTCTCTCTAGTTTACTTTTGAATTCAGAACTCAACTGGAAAAAGGAAACCTAACAAACAATTATCTTATTTTACCTTTCCACCGTTTCCAGTCCTCTTTTGAATTCACAAGTGAACTGGGATCTTCCACCACATGAAATCCGCCGCAATTACAGCAAAAATGCTGTCAAACGCCAACGACAGCACTAGTAGGGCAATTCAAAATGTAAACACAGATGGTTGCAGCTGATAAAAAGCAAGACTAATCAGGTGGGATGATTTGTCGAGGCGCGCACGCACTCTATCGGCAATTTCCTTATCGTAGTGCAGCAGTAGGCATGCGCATTTAACAGCAACAATAGATAGCGTTTTAGTGATTACGAATGCTAGACCTCCGACACACACACACACTCTCTCTCTCTCTCTAATTGTGGATCGCGGTCCGGTGGGAACGTGTTCACGTCCCTTTAAATTGAATGCGATTCGCTGGTGCGTTTATAACACCTCGAATGGAACTTGGCCAGGTGGAAATACAAAATTGACGGCCATTCACGAAATGACGTTACCAAATGGATTTTCCTGAAAAAGAAAAAAAAAGAAAATAAAAAATAAATTTTTTGCGCTTCGACGGCATTCTGATTTCCAGGCGGTCGGAGGCGCGTCGGCGGCCGCCCGAAAATCTCAACTTTCCCGTCGAAATTTTTATCGTTGAAAACCTGTTGCTAGAATTGGTTTAATTGATGTTTTGAGTGGTTTTAGTCATTTTTGTCGGTTTTCCTGAAACAGAAAAATAAAAAAATAAAAATAATTTTTTTTTGCGTTTCGACGACATTCTGATTTCCAGGCCGTCGGAGGCGCGTCGGCGGCCGCCCGAAAATCTCAACTTTTCCGTCGAAAATTTTATCGTTGAAAACCTGTTGCTAGAATTGGTTTAATTGATGTTTTGAGTGGTTTCAGTCATTTTTGTCGTTATTATTAAGTTTTAATTAAAATAAAACATTTTGGAATGTGACGACAAACTCATCGTCATGACAACGACACTTCGGAGAGCTAATTTTTGGCGGTCAGCCAGTTTTAATTAATTAAAAGAGCTTTGCTTTGCTTGCTCTCTTCAGTTTGTTATGTCAGGTGTCAAGAGACCATCGTCTCGAATTCCACTTGACTTTTGACGGACGGCGCCGAATGACGTCATTAGTCGCAATTTCCACACTCAAAAACGAGATACAAATGTCCGGAAATGCGCCGTGTGTTTGAGTGCGTTTCTCGAGTGGTTCCACGAACAACGAACCGCATTCCAATTGATTTCCGCTCGAGATTTGACCAAACCCAACTCGAGGACCCTCCGAAAACCACGTGACCAGCATAATAAACACAAAAATACAAAAAAAACTGAAAAATTCATTTTTGTCTCTCTTGCCCCCCCAAAAAATATTTTTGCCCCCCCCAAATTTTTTTTTTGGCGCCATTTTGTGGTCACACACGGCAGTCTTTATTGCCATCAGCTGGCGGTTGGGTGTCGCAGTCTTGGCGTCCGTCCAAGGCGTCTGTCGGATGAAAATGGAGTGTGCACATTCGGTCTGTCATTCTTAACCAATAAGCAACTTAGTTTTTAACCCCTTCATCCCATCTTGTTTCACTTGACCCTTTCGTGGCTGATATCTCTGGTTTGCTTTGTTGATTCGTTTCGTTCCACTCGACTCGCCGCATTTCGGTCCACGCATGCGCAGCGTGCATAAGCTGATTGCGCTTGAAGGGTTGAGCTTCACTCTCGCCGCGAGTCTGGCGGGGCAGCCATCCATCCATCGTTCAGGCGGAGCTTTTGCTGCTGTGCGCTTCGTTCTACTTGCGATTGCAACTCGATCGCTTCGTGGCTTTGCTCGCCAATCGCATTTTGATTGTTTATTTACATCGGGTTTAGTGGTTGGTTTTAGGGTTAATTTTGTGTTTTTTGTTAATATTCGTGTTGGGGTGAATTTTTTTTTTATTTAAATGGATGTTTTTTTTTAAGGTGAATGGAATTTTTGAGCATGGTAATGATTTTTTTTTCTAAATTTTTAATTTTCTGATTTGAAGTTGGAATTTTTGGCGATAAACATGAATTTTTCTGACTAGGAATTGCATTTTTGACCGTGAAAATGCAATTTTATCGTATAAAATTGGAGTATTTTACTTGTAAATTGCATTTTTGACCGTGAAAATGCAATTTTGTCGTCTAGAATTGCAGTATTTTTGCTGTAAATTGCATTTTTGATCATGAAACTGCATTTATTGGATTTAAAATTGCTTAAAATTTGCATTTTTGAGTTCAAAATTAAATTTTTTTGTCTAAAATTGTAATTTTTATAATTGCAATTCCATCTATTTCCATTTTTGATCTAAAATTCTATTTTGTGATCTAAACTTCAATTTTGTGATCTAAAATTTCACTAGTTTTTGGTCTAAAATTTTAGTTTTTGGTCTAAAATTTCAGTTTTTGGTCTAAAATTTCAGTTTTTGGTCTAAAATTCCAGTTTTTGGTCTAAAATTTCAGTTTTTGGTCTAAAATTTCAGTTTTTGGTCTAAAATTTCAGTTTTTGGTCTAAAATTTCAGTTTTTGCTTTAAAATCGCAATTTTTATTTCTAAATTTCTACTTATTAGTTTAAAATTTCAAGAATATCACTCACGTGAACAAAACTGAATTATCATTCGTTAAAAATTGTATTTTCTAGTCAAAAAAGTAACATCTTAGCCTAAACACGTACATTTTCAGTCTACAATCTTCAATTTACAACTCCCCCTATAACCTTCCCTCTCCTCACTAAAATAAAAAAATTAAAATCCCAAACAATTAAACTGCAACTCGAATCTCCATTCATTCCCCTTGGCCTCTGCCTCTGCCTCTGCTTCTCCCATCATCCCCAACCACTCGAAACTTCTCCATATACAATATTATGGAAATGCAGCAAGAAAACGCGCGGTCGTGCAGTGCACGCGCATCGCATCGCATCGCATGGAGAGGATTGCGGCCTTCTTGCTTCGGGGATGCTGGTGTAGATAAGAGACGTCGGGTCAAGATGGAGGGGTCGGGGCCGGGTGAACGACTTGTTCCAAGGCCCACAAAGAACCATTAAACGCAGTCGACAACACAATGAGGTGCGTTCGACTCGTGTCACCTCAAACATCACTTTTATCATCATCCCCCCATGGCCTCGTACCGCCCCTCACCCCCAACTACAACCACCTTACACCCTCCTGTGATCGTTTTGATTCATTTTGTGAGGATAAATCGGAAAAACACGAAGAAATCGAAAAATACGAAAAGAAACTCGAAAAACACTTGAAAACTACAGCAAAAATCTCGAAAAATAGAAATAAAACTTAAAAATGTAAAAGAAAGTCGATAACATTTTTAAAAAACTCGAAAAAGTCGAATTAAAACTCGAAAAACTCGAAATAAAACTCGAAAACGAAATAAAACCTGAAAAATATCGCAAAATATTACAAAAAATCTCGAAAAACACAAAATAACTGAAAAAACACAAAAAACTGGAAAAACACAAAAATAAACATGAAAAATACAAAAATAAACATGAAAAATACAAAAATAAACATAAAAAAACCAAAAAAAAATCGATAACATTTTAAAAAAACTCGAAAGACAAAACAAAATTGACAATTCAAAAAACACAAAATCGTAAGAGCACAAGAAATAATTCAAAACACAAGAAATAATTCAAAACTCAAGAAAAAATTTAAAACACGAGAAAAAATTCAAAACTTATGAAAAACTCTAGTAACCCGAAAATCACAAGAAGAAACTCGAAAAACACAAGAAGAAACTCGAAAAACACAAGTAGAAACTCGCAAGCACAAGAAGAAAAACTCAAACTCAAGTAAAAACTCTCAAAACAAAAAACCCACTAAAAACTTTAGCAGTTTCCAACTTTTTTTTTGTTTGCTGGGCTTAGGTTGCTTGGGCGTGTTCTGTGCCCACTTTGCTAGGATAATTTCCTCGGCAGATGAGTCGAAAGAAGTTTGTTTGAGACATCGGAAAATAAAAGGGGGAGAGGAAAAAAAAAAGTAACAAATTAGTGAACGTTTCCGCGCCAGTGCGCAATCTGAAGGCGAACGCGCGCGTTTCGTCCGCTGTAATTGAGGGGCCTTCCACTCCCTGTTTTCCCGCCCTCTGACGGGGACGGGAGAAGGAGAAAATGCTATTGTACACTCGAAGCAAATGCCTCGTAACCAAACGCCCCTCTCCTCTTCTCTCTTTCGCTTGTGACTGCTTTGATTTTATAGTGAAGCGGCGAATAAAAAAGGAAAATGGCGGCTTGAGCTTTTTGTTGACTTTTCACTCAGTCTTAATGGCGCTGTTTGCTATTTCTGGAGGATAAATATGGTTAAGTAGGAAGAAGGAATGGAAAATTTATACAAAAATTGGTTCTTGTTTTTCTTTTATTTTTTCTTCAACTATTTCTTTTTATTTTTTGTTATTTCTCTGGGGGGGGGGTGGGTGGGGGTTTTATGTTTATTTTATGGTAATGTTTTGATGTAGGATAATGAGTTTTTTTGGGTTTTTAAATTGTTTGATTGTTTTATTTTATTTTATTTTATTTTTTGATTGATTGTTTTTTTATATATATTTTTTAGTTTTGTTTGGTTAGGGGGAATTGGAAATTGAAAATGAGATATACATACTTGTATCTTTGTTTTAAAGAGAGAAATTGAGGAATTCAATTTGATGATTTATTATGAGATTCTTAGGATTAAATTATTTTTTATTTTTGTTGCTTTTTGAGAATTATTTTTTATTTTTGTTGCTTTTTAAAAATTGTTTTTGATTATTTTTCATATTTTATATTTAATTTTGGTTATTTTGTCATTTTTAGCAATTACTTTTGATTATTTTGTCATTTTTAACAATTTTTTTATTTTCATATCTAACAATTATTTTTATTGTCATTTCTAACAATTATTTTTATTGTCAATTTTAACAATTAATTTTCATTTCTTGATTTTTTTATAATTGTTATCGCGTTAATTTTTAATAATGGTTACCGTATTAATTTTTAATAATGGTTACCGCATTAATTTTAATAATTGTTACCGCATTAATTTTTAATAATTGTTACCGCATTAATTTTTAATAATTGATATCGCATTAATTTTTAATAATTGTTACCGTATTGTTTTTTGTCACCTTTTAACAAGTATTTTTCATTTTTGTCGCGTTTTAACTATTGATTTCTTTTGATTTTTGAAATTTCTACAAAATTCACATAGAAATTTCACTATGTGAATTGGAAATGGAAAATTTCAATCTTTTGATCTTCGATTTATGTGATTTTTATATTTTTCCATTTTTTTTCTTTATTGATTTCTTTCACTTCAATTTTTTTTTCTTTTTTTGATTTTCTGATTTTTTTGATATTTCTTTTTATCTGTCAGCATTTGTGTCAGCATTCGAGATTAGCTCGAGTATATGGGTAAATCGTCACGTGACAATAAAATGACGCTAATAGGAATGTCAAACACTCACCATTCCACCTCTTCGATTAACGACGTGCTAAAAATAAGACAAAAAAAATCATAAAACCCAAGAAAATTCCACTTTTTCCACCACCCATTACTCATCACCCTAATGAATTGAAGCTTAATTAACACCAATCAAATTAATCAAAAAAATTTTAAAAAAATTATAAAAAAATTATAAAAATTTAAAAAAAAAATACAAAATTTGAAAAATTAAAAAAAATTCAATTAAAACAATTATCCAATCAATCAAAAAAAATTAAAACACCACTTTAATCCATTAAAAACCTAGAGAAAAAAAACATTTTTGCATTTCCAGTAGCACAGTCCATTCCCCGATATACAAACCTCATTTTCTCCATGAGTTAGTGTCACTGTGTCTGCAATTCAAATGGCGTTTTCCTTTTTCCTTTTTTTTCCTTCTTTTTTTCTCCCATTCTTTCTCAACTCAATTCCCCAAAATTTATGACAGTTTGAGTTTAGATGTGGACAAATATTTTTGTCAAATGTGTTTTTGTCTCGCTTTTAAGTGAGTGCAGCTCCAATATCTTTTATCTGACTACAATTTATCTTCTGCCAGAGATTCACACCAGAGGTTGTTTACAGGCTAGCGTTGCTGCAAAACGCACGCTCGTAAATTCACGCCCCGCCTTCACAAAACCCAACGCCGCCATTGCTCAAACTCAAACTCAAACAGGGTCAACGCCGTCACACGCGATTTGCTTCAATTTCACAAAATAATACCAAAATCCTCATCAAATTCAATTTCCCCCCACAAAAAATAAATTCCCCAAGCTGGACTACGTGATTTTCCACTCAAGGAACCTTGAATGCATATCCAATACAATGCAACCCACATGGTTCAAAAATACATTGAAATTTACAGGAATTTATTGCAGTGTATTTTGAAATGTATTGGACTTTGATGCATTCTGCAGTGCCATTGGTTTGAAGATGATAACACACTTTGTGAAATGTTTTTTGAAATGCATTCCTAATATTATTATTTGTCAAATACGAATGTATTTTTAAAATGCATTTTTTTTTTCAATTGTATTATGAAATGCATTATTTATTGTACAATTAACATACTTAAACCCTTGTTAGGCATTCTTAGGAATACGTGAGGCAGACTCAGCCTAAAAACGGCGGCGACGAAATAAATGGCGACGAAATGAATTGACTTCATATAAACTCTCATTGTTTACGGGTCCCCACTAGAGTGGATCTCTAATAAAGCACGGAAGAAATACCTGTGTTGTCAATAGAGCATGGATGTTGTATTATGTTAGCCTATTAGTTAAATATTTTTTAAGTTTTTATTGCATATAGTTTGGTTTTGTATTATCTCTGGTTCGACTCAAGAGGGTGTCCTTCTCCCATTGGCCGAGCCGCATTACTCCTACCACAAGTTTAATATTACTACCATTAGGAGAAGTAGTTTTTATTTTTATTATCATTTGTGATTGCTATAACCATCTAGGTTAATATAATTTCGATTAATTGTATCCATAAATGTTACTTCCTTTGAAGAAATTAAGTTATATGAACATATAAATCAAAAACTCATTTTTGTTCTGTTTATCGTTTTTTTGGTCTGGACCGAACACAATTTTTGAATTATTTATTGGATGCTTTTTCTGGAATAACGATTACAAAATGTCTGCACATTGGAATTTCTGGTGTTTGGGTCTACATTTTTGGATCACTACATACACCAGTGATACGGCTCGGCCTATGGGAGAAGGGCCCCCTCTTGAGTCGAACCAGAGTATATGTATCTATTTTCTGTATTTGTTCTAACAACCAATGGGATTGCTGTATATTCCATTAGTCAATTTGAGGAGTGCCATACTTACACTGAAACAGACTGTATTAAGTTTGTTTCTTAAAATGTGTTAGCACTTATGGATTGCTGTACTTTATATAGCTTAAGAGCGCCATCTATAGCTTATTTTTGTTGCTTTGTAATTTTGTCTCTCTACATTAAAGTGTATGTCGATGTTGGCCACGCAGATTTACATATCAAATAGTTCATAGTTTACTTATTTAATGATTTTATGTTGACCCTGAACCACTATCCCATTCAATTGGATAACATATTAGCAGATTAGTTCAATTTAGCGACGCCCATTTTAGCGACATAGCTGTAATGTTCTTAGATGCGATGCGGTTAGGTTAGTTTAGGTTAGGCTAGGTTAGGTTAGGTTAGGTTGAAAAACGGCGTTGCTAAAATGGGCATTGCCAAAGTGAACTACATCAATATTACAGTATCTACGTTAGAAACCTACCAGTAAGCAAAAACTACACTTCCAAAGTTAGTTTCTACAATTTTACATCCGTAAATAAATTAATTATTGGTCTCGATAGGCAATCTTAGACGACAACACATTTCTGCTACAAAACCCCGTAATAAAAAAAAATAATAAAAATCACCACTAGGGGGCGGTTTTTTTTTATTATTTAAATAATTCTTTTTAAAAGTGTATGTGTGTATCCTACTGGATGCATCTTGGCCATTTTTTTTATTTCTCTTTTGGCACGCGCGAGATAAAAAAGATTAACTCTGTTGCTATGGCGATGTCATAAGAAACTGTGCCTCGAGTGTTTAGCTGTCCCTCCCCCACATTTACAATTTTTTGTGTGTGTGTGTGTTGAAATATGCGTGTTGGTGGTGGATCCCACCGAGTTTAACGACCACCAGGTGGCGGAATGTCATTTAGAAACGAGGCTGAGTTTTGCACCGCTGGGAGATTTTTCAAATATACAAGAACACAGAAATTTTCCTTTTTGACGCCAAAAGTTTTTATTTTATTTTATTTTCTTGAATTTTAATATGTTTAAGGAAAAAAGGTAATAATGGCAATAAAACAATGTTAATGAATTAGTAAAATTTTAATAATTTAGCCATTGAGCAACAGCCGAGTCCCCCGCTTCGCTTAAAAAATGAAATAGAACATTTAAAAGCCATAATTGGGGCGAATTTAAACTTGCAAGAGCGGCCCCTTGATTGTTTCTCTGCGGAGCGTGGCTGTAAAGCCGTGCAGCTTCTCGCGGCAGAGCTTTAAGGTTTGTTTATATTAGTTTGTTTAAGAATATATGCAGGTTAACCTTTAACCCCTGCCGGGTTTGACGGAAAAGTTTCAACTTTCGATGTCTTTTTTTTTTTTTTTAGTCATAATCGTTTTTTTTTCTTTCTAGATTTTGCAGCGCCACCTGGTTGTTTTGCATATTGAACTCATTGATTTAATTATCACAGCAATTGCCGCTCATCCATTGCCGCGTTCACTAAATTTAGTCAGAACAGACTAAAAGGCATTAGCAAAAATAAACTGCTCTATTGGAATAGCGTAAAACTAAATTAATTGCCAGAAAACCAATTTGGTTGGAAAACAATTCAATTTGTTTGAGAATGAAAACATAACTTGTAATTGCAAATTCGTGTTAAAAACACGAGGATATAAAATCTAATTTTGAGTGATTGCATCACACGGAAACAAAGTGGAGGCAAATGTTATGTTCTGGTGAGACTATAATATACAATGACTATACATTCTATTCACCCCTTGTAAAATCTACCGATTTAATATTGTCAAAGTGTTAATTTTCATTTCTTATGTTAGTTTTAAAATTAGTCAAAGTTATTTGTTTTCTGAATTTATTGAATAATGATATGTTTTTACAGTGTTTTGAATTGATTTTAAGTGTTTTATCATTGAATATTATTGTTCTTATCGAGGGTTGTTACAAGAGTCCTCTGGTGTGTAAATTCAGTGACCGGTCCTTGCTGACCGGAAGTTGGCCCCGTTTTTTGGGTCCACCACCATCTTTTTTTATGTATGAATGTGTGTTACCATGCGTTTCTTCGTACTAAAATTTCTACAATTAAATTAAGTTAATTTGACCATTTTTGTCTTCAATTGTTGCTCGCGCGTGTTGCAATCGCTACTGGGTTATTTTGTTAGTCGCAAAACCTCTAGCATTATTACTCATTATTATGAGTAATAATGCTGATGATGACCACCCACTGGACAACCCCTTTTTTCTTGCCCACTTCCTGTCTTCTGTTAAAAAAAACAAGTCGCTTGACTATAAATGACCGCAAATATGAAACAATCCAAATTTAGCTATTTAAGCAATTATCCTCAAACGAATGGTGTAACAAAAAGCTTGAGTCACTCGTGGGATTTGCTTTAATCTTCGATATGGAATCAGTGAGTGGACAAGGGAATTACACTTAAATCCAATTGGGAATCGGAAATTAATACCACTAGCGATCAACTGGAAGGAAAAACTCAATCTGCGCATGCGTGCTTATTTTTTGCCAAAATCCGAAATGACTCGACATTTTTTTTCCAAATTTTCTTCATCTGAAATCCTCTCCAAAAAAAATGGAGTCCAAATTCGATCTTGATTTGATCTTCAAGTCAAGAATAAAATATCACTAACGACTATCCCCAGAGAGGCGCTTTAATGCTATTAAATATTAAAGCCGGTATTAAAAATTTAAACGAATGTTTTCAGAGGAAGATTTTTATTTTCTGTTATTTTTTATTTTTTTGTCTATTTTATTTAAAGTTTCTGGGAGTTTTTTGGCAAATCGAATTTGCAAACATGATGCAGATGGATTACGCTGCAAAACGACATCAAACTAAACAGGAAGTGAATGGAAATGAGGTTGAAACGCGCGTCAACTACCGGAACTCGACGCAGATTCAGCCGAGAGAGATTTGGGGGAATTAAGAAAACTTTTCTTCTTGGAAAAGGATGGGAGGGGTCTTGGGAACTTGGGTTTTAAGAGATCCTAATCACAGCTCGTAAAATGTCACCAGAAGAGTAAAAGGTTTTTTTTTTTCGGTGTGTGTATGGGGGGGGGGGGGGGTAATGGAATGGATGGGACATGGGGCTATGGGAGATGTGGATCAAATATTACTTTGACAATCTACTAATCAGATATGAATTGACGGGGCAAGTGAGGAAACTAAGATCAAAAGTGTTTGATGTTGTAGTTGCAGTTGCAATTCAATTTGATGTGTCATGAAATGCTTTTATAACTTTTCTTTTACAATTGTTTCATTTTTTTAATTTTTTTTTGTGTAGCGGTGTTTAATTGATGAGTCCCACTGACAAGAATGGGGCTTCTTAATGATTTGAGAAATTTGAGAAATTTTGGAGAAATTATGAGAAATTTTGGAGAAATTATGAGAAATTTTGGAGAAATTATGAGAAATTTTTTAAAATTTTGGAGAAATTATGAGAAATTTTTTAAAATTTTGGACAAATTATGAGAAATTTGAGAAATTTGCCAGAAATGTTGAAAATAAATATTTTAATTTTTATAAAGTGGCAAAGCAAAGCCAATTTTTTCAACATATATTTACAATATTTATCTAATATTTATCAAATTCTGAATGAAATTGCAAACAAAAGTTAGTTTTGGAATTTCCGGTATCAAATTCATCGAATTTTGACTGAAAAATAAAAATATAAAGAAAAAGTACTTCTTACAAGTTTTAACAAAATTTTAATAAAATATAACAATTTTTGCAAAGTAAAATCGACTTTACTTAAACCTTAGGCAAAAATTTAATCAAAATTCGAGTGTAAATTGCAAAGAAAAGTTAATTTTTGCTAATTTTAAGCCGAAATTCAATCAAAATTTGGGTAAAATTGAAAAAAAAAATTACTTTTATCAACTTTAAGCAGAAACTTTATCAAAGTTTGAGTGAAATTTCGTAAAAAAATTAACTTTCGCAACTTCAAGCAGAAAAATATCACAAATCTAAATATTTTACAAATCCCTCATTTTTAAAAAATATTTTTATTCCAAAAAAAAAAAAAAAAAATCACACATCAAAACTCTCCAAACTTACTTATTTCTGAAACAAACCAATTATGACAAACGTGCGAAAACTTGAATTATTAGAAAAGCAATCAATGCCGAAACGCCTCGCTGAGAAATATTCAATTTGTACGTAATAAATTAAAATGTTGCGACACAGTTGACCTGCACGCTGTTGTTTGACTCTTTTGCACAAAGAAATCGATTAGAATTGCAAGTGTAAGGTGTTCAGTTGCACATTGAGCACTTGCGCATGCGCCGTTTGCTGCTGCCCGTTAATTTGTCTCGTTTATCAACGCGGCTATAAATCAAGCAGCGATCCACCGCTCACGCGTCGCCTGACGCCTCGACCGATACTTGACTTGCCCACGCTTTGGAATCCCCCAGTGGCCGACCGCAAAGTAACTGATCGTGAGTGGGCTGTGATTACTTTGGGCCGGAAGTGGCCATTCATCATTCGCTGGATTAAGTTTCCCAGCGACCAGTGACTGAAAATTAATGAAACGCGTCAGGGCTAAAAACGAGCCAGTGCACATTTACTGCACTAATCTGCACATACACCATTAAACCCATGTTTATTTTATACAAAATTGCTTCTCGTCTATCGATTAATTAATTAGTTAAACATTGCCGACAAATCTGCACTCACGTTTAACCAAACAATTTTTATTCAATTTTTAAGTGTCTTTTTTTCTTGCAGGAAAAGAAAAGCCGAACTTCATAATACGGTTATATTTATGTCAAAATTTAGCCAAAACCATTGTTTTTTTTATTTTATATGTTCAATTGTCCTTGGAATTTTAGTTTGTTCCAAATTATTGCATTTTCCTCCATCTTTAGTTTAAAGCTATACTCTAACTCACTATAAGTTGGGCCTTTCTCCCATTGGGCGAGCCTCATTACGCCTAACTGTAGACTGTGTACTGCAACCAGAATAAGTAGTTTTGTATTTTTTAAATTTTTTTTTGATTATTATAATGGTTAAAATGATTTAAATTTATTTGTTGGTCCTATAATAAGTCGCAGCAATGTGTCCCATATAAAACTTGAATTCATCGTAATGATTAAGGCTCGGATAAATGCACAAATGCATAGGAATTATTTTTATTCAATAAAAAGCCAAAATTGGCTATAAATGCATATTTTCGTAGATCAAATCGCGGTAGCGGCTCTTATTCGAGGGCGGCTACAATTCGAGGGCGGCTACAATTTGAGGGCGGCTATAATTCGAGGTCGGCTACAATTCGAGGGCAACTCTTAATCAATAAAATACGGTGCATACATCGGATCATTGTTCTAAATAAAATCACACTTGTATATTGTTCTCAATTGAATATGTCTTCTGTTTGAATTATTCTTTTTCCGCTGTTTCTTCGGAAACGAACGTTCCTTAGAACGAATTCCTCGACAACCGAATAAAGGCAATAATCAAACCAAAGCAAGTGACTCTCAGTGTCTCTCCTGTATCATGAGGTGTTCACAGTGCCTTGTGGTCTTCCCTTGACCACTTGATTGCACGCACACTGGAGTGTTCGACTCCATTGGTCAGCTTGACCACTCGTTATTTTGTGACGCTACTTCGTGCAGCGCCACCTATTTTGTTTCTAATTAAAAACTCAGTTATGTTCATCCTTTGACCAACATGGTCGTTCTTTTGCCTACTCCATACACATCTATGTACATCAGCTCGAGAAACACAATACACACAATTTTGACAACGGAGTTTCTACTCCTTGTTACGTATAGACTACCGCCACGGTCAGAGCGGGTCAAGTTTTGGCCCGCATAAAATGATTAATACCAAAATGCAGCAAACTAAGAAGCAAAAAACTTCTATTGAGCTAAACAGTTTCAACCGACTGTACATGGCCACTTTAGATATTA
This sequence comes from Strigamia acuminata, assembly GCA_949358305.1. Classification (NCBI taxonomy): domain Eukaryota; kingdom Metazoa; phylum Arthropoda; class Chilopoda; order Geophilomorpha; family Linotaeniidae; genus Strigamia; species Strigamia acuminata. The sequence continues at coordinate 5,245,975 of OX442314.1, forward strand.
AATCTATTAGCTAAAGTGCTGGTACAATTTCTCCAGTAATCCCCACCAGATGCTGCTGAAGATAACAAACTGAGCATGCTCAGTCAATCAGCAACTTGTAGGCTGCCTGGTGCTTGTAGATGACATTATTCCACATACAATTGGGGTTGCCGCAAGCAGAACACTTTTTGCTGAAATGCAGTGAAGCTTAACTTAACCCTAAACAGGAAAATGCCAAGGGGCAGGAGCAATAAAATAAAACCAAAATGAAATTTACTTGTGTCAAATGCTGGTGGAGTTGTTGCTGCTATTTCTTTTCATGTTTAGAATAAATTCTTAATGTTTGCTGCCCCTTTTTTGTGATTATTTTTAATGATGTCGTGTTTACATCGCTGAATCGGCGCCAGACTAGAAGAAATTAGACAGGAAATGAGTTGCCAAGAATGTCTGTCTGTGTGCTTAAGTCCTTTTTGAAGTGTAGGGGTCGAGTTTTATATTTCACTCATTTGCAACTCAACACAATCCTGGCATTGAACAATTGAAAATCTCAGACATTTTAGCCTTATTGGCTGTTTTGCAGAAAAAGGAGGATGGGGAACTGCAGTGAGATTAGTTTTGAAATGACAGATAAGTTGGATGTTTAAGCCGGTAGTTTTTATTTTCATTTTTATTGGGATGTTGACTCGTAAGCACTAAAGTAGTTGTCTTTTGGGATGTGTATTTAATAGCAGAAATCTTCTAAGTGCATACATGCAGTATATAAACATATACATTTTAAATAATTAAGTAGTGGATTATATTAACTGATTTTATGTTTTTCATTTCAGTCCATCCATTTGTGATCACACCTCTAAGGAATTAATCTTGTATAATTTATTACCACATGTGTAGGAAAGATTTGAATACATTTTCCAGGGCATTTGATAGAGCACTGCATAGCATCTCAACCACCAATAATGATTTGGACTTTTAGGTGAAATTTTTTTGTTTTCTAAATCTCGGCTAAAATCCCATGAATAGATATCTTTGGGGCTTGGATGGTTGATTGATTAAGTGTTTGATTGTTTGATTGATTGATTGATTGATTGATTGACTGATTGATTGACTTACAGATTAATTGATTGCTGACTGACAGATTACTTGATTGATTGATTGATTGATTGATTGACTGACTTTGACTTATCAGTCATAATCCAGACAGCAGAAAGACTACCCACCAAGGTACAGTCATGTTAAAAAAAACTGGACCCTCACTCTATGCTGGCAATTGAAATTATGAGTAATTTCGTGTTTAGCCACTAGGTGAAACCAGACATCAACAGGTGATAATACTTGTATAATGCTTGTAAACAAGGGTATACTTGACCATGAGGTTAGGGTTAGCCACATGATCAAAACGGTCAATTTGCCTATTTTTACACTCAGCTCATGTGTTGCTCAAGTTACTAGAAGTAGCATCATTATGGTGAACAAGATTGGAAGTGTCCAGACACAATTTGTTTTGTCCGTCAACCCATCCTAGGACAAACTACCAACCACGTGGTCATAGAACACATGATCGTAGAACACGTGGTCATCATTTACTGATGTGCCGTGTCATTACGCACGGCCCATTGGGCCGCTAAGGTTCCTGAAGTGTGCAGGGCAGACACTCTCTCCCAAGGTTGTAGCCATGAAGGATGGTTGTCCACAATGCTGGGTCCATCAAGACTCCTTCTTGGGCCATGCTGCAACCCATTGGTCCAGAGACCACTTCTGGGACTGCAGACCCTCTTAACATATTGTAATGAGCCTGGATTATTGCTATCAAATTAATAACAGCAACAATTCTCTAAACTCATTAATGCTTAGACAAGACTTATCATAAAAATACTCTCTTTAAACTAAACTTCTTTATTCTAACTTAGAATAAGGTAAATTACAGTGATAAATAAGGCTTAATGGAAATAAGAAATAAAATAATAGATGAAATGATGAAATAACTTCCAATCGACGTGGAAACGTTATCTTGACGATTCCAACGTTCTGGCGACGATTTCGGCTCGTTTCGTCGCGCTTCTACGGCTCTCTCCTCGACGCTCTTCTCGATATTCTCACTCACGGCGTCGCTCCCCGGTGAAACGGACTTATTCCGTGACTCAAACTCTCGAATTCCCTGGAAATCGTCTGATGCGAATCGACTCACGCCGACTCGCTTGGTCAACCGGACTCTTTCCGTATCGTCTACTACACGTTCTCCGCAACTCCGTCGTCGTGGCGGCGAAACTGCGACTCTTTCGCACAACAATCTCTTCTCAACAATGTCGTTGAGACAAGATGAAATCTCACAATTGTATTCGTACAATTGCAAGAATGGACTCTAGCTGGATCCCTCTCAGCAAGAGTGTGGCTTCCCGTGTCACTAGTTGTGGTGGCACAAGATGAATCTAGCTGGATTCTTCACAGCAAGATTATGAGTATAAAACTTCACTGAGGTTTTCACAAAATACTGGAGGGTTTCTCTGGGTTATTTTGTGTTGTTTCTCTGGCAAAGTTTGTGATCATACTGAGGAGTTCTCACTCCTCTCAGGACTCATTTCCTGTTTGGAGGCTTGTGGGCTGGTTACCCTGGCAACCACCCACATTTCCTCCCACTCTGTTCAGCTTTCTTGCCTGTAGACAGGAAGCATAAAAAATACAAAACTTCGACTTAAAATATAATAAATCAAAATATTATTTTACAGACTTTTTCTGTTGCTTCACTAGTGACCACTAGGGTCACTACACCTCCCTCCTTTTTAGGAAGGATCTCCGATTCTTCCTTTTACTTCTCTACTCATCATTTCTGGACTCAAAGCTTGGACCTGGAATCTCGGATTCGGACACCGAAAATCGGGGCATGCCTTTCATGGGTCCAGATACTGCTCCATTATTTACATGAAACCATACTTCTTTAATGTGTTTCGTGCGTGGCCAAACTCGATCATAGTCCACGTCATATCTTTCCCGATTCCCTGTAGGTGCCCTTCGAACCGCAATGAGTCTTTGATGACGCACAATTCGTTGAGGCTCTCTCGACGAGTTTTCGAGCCACTTCAAAGCATCCCGACACAAGGTAGTGCTGTAAATCAACATTGTGCGGGTGGCGTCGGAGACTCTCAGTTTCGGGTACAGGTATCGAATCCTCCCGAAGTCCATGTTTTTGCTTCGTCTCATTCCAGTTTTTAATGGCTCTTTTGCTTTGGCAAGGCCACGACGCGATCCGTCAGTTTCTTTCGATGAGGAGTCGTCGCTTCGTCTGGACACTCCCTGCTCGGTGTTGGACTCTACACCGGACTTATTACTTGATTCTGCCCTTTCTAATGCCATTCGATGAGCTGTAGGCGTGAACGTGGCTGATGGGGCCTTTTGTGTCGGAACTCGAAATTGCGGAGTTGGTTGCGACATCGCCAAAAATGTTAATGGACTTAATTCCATGGCTTCCTGAGTTTGGGGTTCGGGTGTCCAGTCAGGTAATGCCTGTGTCGAGAAATCTCGAAATCTCTGCTGGGCTGCCAGATTCGTGCGATATTGGAGCCATTCTGCTCTCAGTCTTTGTGCGCTTTGAGATGGAGTTTCCCCACTTCTCAGGATCTCTCGAACCAATTCTGCTCGTAATTTTGGCGGACTTCCCAATAGATTTTTCCAATTTCTTAACATCTCTCGTGGAATCCCCATCGGCTCTGTCCATACGAAACTTACCGCAATCAAAGTTGTTTCGTCAGTTGGGAATACCCCCGGAAACAAGAGTCTTATCAGTATTTTCCGAGCGAACGGCTTACAGTGCTCCAACCATTCGTCTGTCTGTGCTTCGAGGGGCTGTTGCACAAACTCGAGCGCAAGCTGTTTCATTTCTGCCAATGTCACTTGTAGTTGGACTTGCTGAAATTCATCCAAGTTAGGGGTCAACAGTCCTTGTGAGCTCATTGGAAATTTAATATACATTCCTCATAATGGCTCATAGTTTTTGTCATAATTCTCGTCTGGTTGCAGTGGAATGTTACCTTGCACAGTTGCAATGGCTGGTCTTGGCAATGTAAATTCAGTGTACGGACTAATTTCCGTTTGCGGCAACAAGTGTGGGTCCCTCTCGTTCATCACTTTAGCTTCACGAGGCTTCGCCTTCCTTGGGTCTCTCATTCGATGTGCTGGCCGCAATATCCTTTTCGGGCCTTGTCGTTTCGGCACTTGATTTTTCGATTTTTCCAACGCCTCTTCCAACGTCATTTTCTCCTGAATGATGGCAAATTTTGGAGGGGAAACTCTTTTCCGCGTTCTCTCTTCACGACGCTCATTTGGCGTTTCTTCCAAAGTGTGTTTTGATGGTTCCACATACTCGGGAAAACTCTCAAAAGTCAAGTCTTCTGGAGATGAGGCTCTGGGCGTCGGCGTCGTTGGCACGGATGTTGGGGTCCAGGTAATTGGTGAGTTACTCCCCTTTGATGGAGCTGTTTGAGGATGAGGAGTCTCTTGTTGTGGCGGAGTTTCCGGACGTGGTGGAGTTTCCTGACGTGGTGGAGTCTCCTGGCGTGGTGGAGTTCTAGGTCCCTTTGTTCTCTCCTCAGGCCTTTCTGCCTCACTCGACGTAGACTCTCGACATTCATCCATGACTACGTAATCTTCATCCCACTTTTCATCTGCGGTGTGGAATGATGACGCCGATGACGAATCACTGTCTTGTGTGATTCGTACTCGAATCCCATCCTTTTTGCTCCTCAAAACTTCCCTTTTTGGACGCATCTTAGAATATCGATGACTGCTCACTGGACGTGGTTTGGAGTGCGACCTCTTTTCTGTCGAACTATTGCTTGTCTGTCGTCGATTTTCTGTTAACTGACGTTTTTTGTTTATCGGACTCAATTCCGGACTTCGACTGTCTCTTCTACGAGAAGAGGAAACATATTTTACTTTACGCCGCTCCGACGAGTGACTTTGATGCTCCCTTGTTTCTTGTCGCATTCTTTCGTCTCGTTCAAGGGGTCTTGTTTCCCTACTTCGGTTTCTCGACGTACTTTGCTTCGGTGGAGTTTCTTTCCTCCGTCTGTCGCTTCCTCTGTACCGAAGTGCTCCTCGGGTCCTTGCTTCCCTTCCTCTTCGAGCTAACTCATGTTGTTCAGATCGGAATTCATCGTAGTTTCTATCTCTAGAATGGTGACTTCTCGATGAATGATGAGGTTTCGGACTTAATTCCGATTTTTGTTGACTTCTGGACGCTGATCGACTTCTCGGATGGCGTGCGGATGTTGTAGATCTTTCTGACCTCTCTGGCGGAGTCTTCTCTCGCTGCACCATACTTCGTGGTCGTCTTGACGAATACTCCACTTTTCGAGTTGTCTGGGGCGGTGTCTTTCTTCGACGCTCTGGACTTGGCTCCTGATCGGCCTGAGATCTTTTATCTCTACGCTCTTTTTCCTCCTTCTCTAGTCGTTGCCTTTTTACGTAATAGAGAGGTCCAAAGTCATCTCGCAACTCTGGTTTTTCCTTTGACACTGGAGTGATGTGGACACCAAGTACCCCTGCCATCGTCAATTGATGCATTTTATATTGAGAGTCCACGTAATAGGGTGGTACAGTTTCCAAATCTGGTTCGTCCAGCAATGCCTGCTCCGCCTGCCATTTCGCCTTCTTCTCCAAATACTCGGCTGCCACATCCGCCATGCCCTCCTGAAGTCGATTCATTACTTGCCGTGCAAATTGGATTCGATTTGTCGCCGGGTCGCAATAGATGACATAATCCTCCGCCTCCTCTGGAGTCATTGGGAAATCTTCACCTATTAATTCGTTCCAGATTGGTCCGTGTGTGTCCGTTAATATTGAAATTAATCGCAACATTTCGTGGAAACACGTTTTGAAACCCTTGAATAGTCTCTTCAGGGTTCCCCAGCGTCGTTGCATGGCTAATGAGATGAATTGTCTGACGTTGGCTGGTTTGTAGCCTCTCCGCTCGAATATTCTTCTCAACTTTCGATGGATTCTTCCCCGATAGAAGGTTCGTGGGACTCTCGCGTTTTTGGGTAATGCGTCCCATGACTCCATTGCTTTCCTTGTCTATAAATTAAATTTCATTAATTTCTCATCTTTTACTAAATTATCCTCAATTGCGTGTGTCATTTTCTTAATTTTTACGTTTCATAAAATTCTCGCCAGATGGCGCTCTTTCGTATATCGCGACGTATTTTCATGTCGCTTTTCTCAAGTTTTTGCCAATTTTTACTAATTTTGTCACATAAAACTAATTATTTCTGATAGTTTTAACTTAGTTTTAGCCTTCTTAGCGATATTCCATGCTTATCTCGATCTTTTATCAGTTTTGTGATCGTGTCTCCGTATTTACGACTTATTTCGCTTCGTCCCTTACAATCATCGATAAATTTTTACTTTTATGACACGCACAATTGATGAATAATTATAACTATTATTTTGGATCTCTTATCCTTAGTTTTCTCGACTTAATTCGATTTTTTACTACCTCTTCGTGTACTGGTTTCTTCGGTTTTGGCGGCGGTCGAAAATCTTGATTCATCGTGGTGTTGATGATTGTTCCGTCCGGACTTCCTTGTAAATCCTGTTATTTGTTCGATTGATGCTTGATCTATATTCCTTCAGCGTTTTTGTTGTTGTTTTGAAGAAGTCTTCACACATGTGATTTTGCTCCACGTTACATCAACATGTGGTTCGTTCGACCAATCACAATCGAGCTGCGACGTCGTCCACTTCCGGACTCCCGAGTGACGTCGCTACCTTCTATTTTTAGAGGTAGTCTGGAGGTTTAATCCTCCCTCTGTCTCGAAGTGGATATTTCTTCAAGACAGCTTTCTTTTTAATTGTTTTGGGTTGATTTTCGCGCAGATCTTTATATCTTTGTTTTGCTTTCACTTTTTTCACCACTTCTCCCCCCTTTTTAGGAAACGACGCAACTTGTTCGTCTGTTTCTACAACTAAATTTTCCGGAAAAAGTGGCGTTTCTTTCTGTGATTTTTTCTGCAAAGTTGCGCTTAAATCTTCATTAATTTCTTCACTTTGTTCGACTTGCTGACCGCTTGGAATTGTAGATTCCCTTTCCTCATTATTTTCCGTGTCTGATGAACTTGGTGTTGTTTGTAATCCTTGTTGTTCTTGCGAAATTTGCGAATCTTGCAAATTTTGTGTTTGATCCAAAATTTGTGATTCCTCTGAATTTCCTTGATTTTGCGAATCGTCTAAATTTTGCATTTGACGCAAAGTTTGAGATTCTATTGAATTACTGCCTCGTATTTGTTCATTCTGCACGTTTTGCGAACTCTCCATATTTGCAATTTCTTGCATTTCGGATGTTGATGGCTCGTCGAACAACGTGTTAATAATTTTTCCTTCCGGGTTACTTTGTGTTTGGCCTTTTTCCCAAATTTCTTGATTAAATTCCGGGAAAAACGGCGTTAACTCGGACATGTGAATGGAACGTAAGATCTTATTATCTTTAAGTCGTCTTAATTTGACAGCTCCGCCCTGGTGGACTTTAATAATAACATATGGCCCACTTCTTTTGTCGGATAATTTCGCAGAAATTCCCTGCGACGCTTTTGACAAAGTGTGATCTTCTTTCCATACGAGGTCATTTGTTCGAAAATCTTGGAATTTCCCATCTAATTTATGGTTGTCCACACGCTCACGAAGGTCCATGATGTGTGCCATCATATGATGGTACGTGTCGCGAATGACCTTCTCCAATCGTTGGATGTAAATGTGCGGCTTATTTGGGTCAATTTTCAAAATTCCATCCAAAATTCGAGGATCCCACGGTATCCTGAATTCTCTGCAACAATTCAAGTATGCTGGCGAGTAATCTCGGCCTGTTGTTGCTGTTGTGCGTATACTAAACGCTATCTCTCTTAGATATTCGTCCCAGCGTTTGTGGATCGATGTGTAAATTGACAAAATATATTTCAGGTCTCTGTTGGTTCTTTCCACTGTGTTGGCTTGGGGATGATATGGTGATGTAAATCGCGGCACAATTTTGAACTTTTTACAAAATTCATGATAAAGTCGTGCTTTAAATTGCGGTCCGTTATCCGATATAATCCGGAGCGGAAATCCCCAGCCCATGCATGTGTCATACAAACAGTCCGCTATATCTTGTGCCACCGGGTCTGCCAGTGGATAAAGTTCTGGCCAACGAGTGGCTATATCCAAAATCACCAAGATATAGTTATTTCCTGTTTCCGTTCTAGTTAACGGTCCTACTAAATCGATACTCAAACATTCAAATGGCGCATATGGGCCGATTTGAGCTGGTTCCACTCGTGTTTTTGTTCTGGGTTTGCATGCTTGGCAGCGAGAGCAATGTTTAATAAATCGAGCTGTATCTCGTTTCATCCCTTCCCACGTATACACTTGTCGCATACGATAAAGTGTTCGTGCTATTCCGCAGTGGCTCGCCAAAGGATGTCCGTGCATTTGCCACAGAACTCTAAATCTTAATGATCTCGGCACTACAATTTTAAGTGCTCTCGAATCCTCTGTCAAATCATCCGACATTGTTGGGTGATATTTGAGTAAAAGGTTTTCCTCTACAATGTGTTTCGTTGCCAAGATGCGATATTTTTTCCTATGCAACGGAGTTTTCACGTATGTGGGAAATTGCTCAGTCTCAAGATAATGTCGCATGGCCTGACAGTGGCGGTCTTTGATTTGGTGATCAACGAGCTCTTCTCGTGTCGGCGGTGTGCAGTTCGCCTGTTCCGTCACTTTTGCAATAAATGCCGTGACCATCTCGTTTTCGGAAGTTGGCATGTACTGCCATTCTTTCTTTTCTTTTGGACTTGTTTCCATCTCTTCACTAGGCGCACTATACACCTGACACCAATATGATGCAACTTCTTTGTCTACAGTCAATGGTCGTGGCAATTGATTCCAATTCCCCACCACCCATTTGCGTGGCTCAGTTGGACAATATCTCAGATCGCCGTCGGCTTCTCCTGTGTCCTCCGCGTCGCAAATTATCTGAATTGGTGCCCTGGACAATGCGTCTGCCAAAGTGTTGGTTGTCCCTTTCAAATACTGAATTTGGAAATTGTAAGACATTAATTCCATCTGCCAACGGGCAAGACGGCCTGCTGGCTCTTCCAGTCTCATCAACCATTTCAGCGCCTCATGGTCAGTTTGTACGACGAAGCTCGTAAACTCGAGGTACGGTCTAAATTTTTGTAGTGCTCATATGACGGCTAAACACTCGAGGTCGGTGGCGCTATAATTGAGTTCTGCCTGCTGCAGACATCGGCTGATGTAAACGCATGGCGATTCTATCATCTGTCCGTCAATTTCCTTCATCTGCATTAAAGCGGCGCCCAAACCCTTTTTGCTTGCATCTGTTCTTACGATGAAAGATTGATGTAAATTCGGCAAGTGCATTGTCTTTGCATCAGTCAATAACTTTTTTATTTCATCAAATGCAACTTGGTGCTCATTTTCCCATAGGAACTCTATTCCTTTCTTCAACAGTGGGCGTAGTGGTGCCGCTACAGTTGCCAAATCTTTCAGAAGGCGGTGGAAAAAGTTGACCATTCCGAGGAATCTCTGGAGCTCAGTCAAATTCTTTGGCGCTGGAAATTCCGAGATTGCCGCTACTTTCGCGGGGTCTACACTTAATCCATTAATTCCTAATTTATATCCTAGGAATTTGAGTTCTTTTCTGCAGAATTTGGACTTGGTCGGATTCACATGTAATCCGGCTTGCTGTAGTTTTCCCAATACTGAGTCCAAGTGCTTCATATGCTCAGCATATGTCTTTGATACGATCACTATATCGTCCAGGTAGGCCCAAGCATATTTCCTGAATGCTTCGCCTAATACCTTTTCAATCAATCGCTGAAACGTTGTCGGCGCGTTGACCAGCCCGAAGGGCATGACATTGAACATTAAACGGCCCATGGGGCTCCAGAAAGCCGTTTTTGGGCGATCTTCCGGTCTCAAATCTATCTGCCAATAGCCCTTTGTTAAGTCAATGGTCGACACCCATTGGAATTCTCCTAATTCTCTTAAGATTTCCGTAATGGTCGGCATTTGTGGTGGGTCATAAAGGGTGTGTTCGTTTAGCGCTCTGTAATCGATACAGAGGCGTGGCTCCGAACCTGGTCTCATTACCAGTACGATTCGCGTTGCGTAATCCCCTTCAGCTTCCGATACATAGCCTTTGTCGATCATCTCCTGGCAGAGGGTCCTTAAAATTTCGCGCTTCTGTGGGTTCCATGATTTAAATGGAACTCGGATCGGTTTATCCGTGTCTAAGTTTATCGTGTGTTGGAGCACGTGTGTTTTTCCAGGATTCTTGCTGAGTATCTTCTCATATTTTCTCAGCACATGCTCCAATTGTGCTGCCTCTGTTAACTGCAGTTTAGCTTCTTCGATCATGTCATGGACTCCATTTCCAACCTTCAACCTTGCCTCGAATGCACAAAAGCTACTTTCTTTTCTAAATGTCTTCAAAGACGATTCAGGCTCTTCTTTCTTTTGCTCATATTTATCAAGAAGATACTGTGGCATGTAAGGTTGCGGCACATCGATTGTCGTGATGAAATTCCATTTGCCGTTGAGTGGATTCGGCTGTATTTTCATCCTTTTCATCGCGTCGTTGCCGATTAACATGAACTTCATGTCGTGAGGCAACACGAGAAAATATTGCTGCATCATCCCATGAGTCCATCTGATCATCATTCTTATTGTCCCCATAGGTTGGACCTTTTTGTTCGCTGTATTTATAGTCATGTTGGCTTTGAGGGGCCAAACTTGTTTCTCCAATCCCATCGCTTGAATCAGTGGCCAAGAAATGCAACTGCGGTTGGCGCCAGAATCCAACATCGCGGCGATCGAACCTTGTTCTGTCTTGATGTCAATGGTCGTCATTCCCTCTAAAACATCTTCTTCAGGGAGTAAAATGTTAAAGACTCTAATTCTTGGTCCTTCTGGCTCCAAAGTTGTTAGTTCCTTTAGGAGTGGGTCCCAGTCCACTGGTTCAACCGATGTATCAGTCATCCAAGCCGCTATTGATGGAGTTTCTTCATAGGTCTTTTTTACCTTTGTCCAAAAAGTAGTCGCCTCATTTTCTTGTACCAATTTTACATCTTTTAATGCTTCGGTCACTTTGACTGTGAAATATGATTTGTCAAATTCATTTGACCGGTAAGCTTCTTGTATTACAGACGGGCAATCTTTTATTTCTAAAGGTGGGAATCTCATTCCAACGAGTTGTCCACACTCCATGTCGCAAATCATTTCCCCTCTTTTGGGCATCGTGCCGATTGCTTCTGGTGGCGTAAGTATTACAGGAATAGTTGTATTTTTTAGCGGTCCATTATCGTATAAATTATCTGGTTTTGATGAACACCCGGCTACTTCCGGTTTTGGTTCCGTTGTTGCTTTTGGAGCTGGAAATTTTATTCCCACAACTTCACCATCTTCGAAATCAACAACTATTGTTCCTCTTCCACCTTCCAAAGTTCCAATTACTTTGCGTGGTTTTTCAATCAATTCCGATTGCACATATTCTCCAGTTTTGCTATCCTTGATGAACCGTGATCCTGAAGGTGCTTTTGCTGTTGGTTGAGTCTCTTGGATGTCTTCAGTCAGATCTTGTGACTCCACCGATGTTTTTAATATTAATGAAGTCTCTATTACTTTTTCATCTATTGATTGGGTCTCCGATAACCCTTCTGAATTCTCCACTACTTCCACGGATAGAGCTGTTGTTGGTTGGGCATCTTGCAGTTTTTCCGAATTTTTTGTCAGCGCGAGCTCTACTGCTTTTCCTGAGCCCGCGCGTTCAAGTTTTTTGTAAGGTTGTCGGATAAAGAATTAATGAGATGTTCCATTTCTTCTTTAGACAACATTCTCTTTGGCTGTTGACATTGCCGTACTCAGTGTCCAACTTGGCCACAATTATGGCACGGTGCATTCTCCGGTGTCAATTTTACTTGACTGGTCTTATTACCATCTGCTGCGCCGCCTGGCGTAGAAGTCTGTCCTTTATTTTCACTTAATTGTGGAGTTTGTACTTCTAATTTTGAGTTGAAGTCGACAGAGTACGGTTTGGTCGGAAAGGACGAATTTCCTTGTGTCTGTGGCTGCACAACCATTTGATGTGGCAATCTTGTTTGCATTTGCGGCTTGTATTTTGTTATCGCTGGATTGTTCCGTGTAAATAATACGCTTGCCGCATCCATCAAAGTGTTTAATTCATTTTCCGAGTAGTCTGTCAACATTATTTGTGTATCACCGACTGATTCGGTTGCTTCGGACGGGTCTTGTACCCATTTGACCGTTGGTCGCGTTGGCACTCGTGGCTGTGGATAAGGTGATGGTCCACTTTCTTGTTTTTTGGTGGACCCTTCCTCCCGAGATAATAAAAATTGCGAGCGTGGGCGCATCATTTTTGCACCGGATCTAGTGTAGTCTGAGTGGTGTCGCTGCAGGTCATCCCGTGCTCTTTGCTCTTCCAGCGGGAGGTCTGATGCATATCTGTCATCAATATACATTTGATTGTTCCTTATAAATTCTTGTAATTTCTCGAAAGAGCTGGCCATTGGTGCATCCACCATTCTTAATACCTTCTCGGAAAAGGGTGTCAGACCATTTCTGAATTTTCTATCTTCGTCGAAATCGCTGATGTGATACGGGAGCTGAGCAATTAGATCTTCTGTTCGTCTTAAGTAAGACCGAATGTCTTCGCCCAACATTTGTTTGTGGTTGTCCCAATACTTTATCATCATTGCATTGGACTCCCCGTATTCTTTCATAAATGCTTTTACAAATTCATTCCAATGCGTGAATTTATTTTTTCGGAACCAATTTGTTGCTCCACCAACCAACATTTTTGGTATCAACTTGTGTAAAGCCACATCTGGGTCCATTTCGTGACTTGTCACTACGTGCATCACTTCATCTAAGAACTGGGTTCCGATTTGCCATCCTCCGTCGAACATGTCCGGATTAATGCGGTCCCACTTGATTTGGTGTGGTGAGTTGTAGTAATGTGTCCAATTATCAGTACAATATTTCAGAATAAGCTTCCTTAAAACTTCCTCCATTTCCTGAGACTTCGAAGGAATTTGTGACAATTTTGAATCAATCTGTCTCGCGATGATTTCTTCTAATTCTCTGGAACTAGTTGGTAATGTGTTTGATGGGGGCGGATCTCTGTTATCCGAACGGGATTTCCCTCTATCCCATCTCTCACCTTGTGGCCTTGAGTAGCTATACTCTTCTCTCCTTCCTCCTTGATGTCTGGAGAAATTGGGTTCTTCACGACGAAATTGCTCAGAATGTGAGTATTTTCTCTCACATTCGTGTTGTGATGGTGGTGGACTAGAACGTGACCTTCGTTGGTCTCGGTATGAGTCGTCTCGTCGCCTATCGGAATCTTCATGTCGTCTGCGTGACTCATCACGTTGCTCATGTGAATCTCTATTCGTATAGGATTCGTACCAATAGGAGCCTCCGTCTCGGCGCGATTCCCTTTGGTTATCACTTTGTTGACGTGGGTCGCTTCTGCTCATCGACTCATTTCGATTGTAACAGCTTTGTCCAGTCGGACCGTAGTCACTTTGTTGACGAGTCTCGTCTCTGAAGCGGGCGTCACTTTGCTGGCGTGGTTCGTCTTGATAACACGATACATTTCGCATATCTGTATCATTATGCGCTTGCGTTTCATTTGCAAATCGTACTTCACTGCGCGAACGGGCTTCTTGACGATTGTACGACTCATTTCGTAAATTGACATCTCGTCCTACATGTGGGTTTGGTCCAACATATCTGCCGTCTTTTGAACGAGAAGTATCTCGATTACACGACTCATTTCGTGGATTCATGTTTTCAGGTTGCTGTGAATATTTGCCCTGTAGATAGTCGTCATAATTTCTAATTTTTGTGTAACTGGCTTGTCCAGTTGCTCCATCTTGTCCGGTTGCAGCATCTTGACTATTGCTTTTATCTTGCTCCGGAACTTCTTGATCATGTTGGAATTTTTGTTTTTCACTTTCGCGACCCATTTCGCGTTGACTATCCACTTGTTGTTTCATCTGTGTTTCCCGCAATCTTCGCCGATCCTCTCTTTCATTGGCTTCGGCTACCTGTTCAACCGCTTCCATGAACGTGTATGACCTTCGATGGGCGGGGTTCTCATCGTCTCGAGCGTCTTCAAGATACTCTCCCAAAGCTTTGCCTCCACATGCGCCTTTTGTTGCAGGATTACTGACATTTTCAGTCTCTAATGGAGTTTTGCGGTCTCTGTCTTCAGAATCCATTTTTCTGCGTGCTGTCTGCCATTTTTGAAATTCGTCCGGATCCACTCCTGTTACTGCACCTTGTTTTTTAATTGGTCCAGCAGGTTGGTCCGTTGCACGCTGACGATTTCTCTGTGCAATCACGTCCAGCACGTCTGGATTTTTTGCTGGTGAAACCGATGCTCTTTTAGCATCTCTTCTTTCATCCACCTCACCTCTCCTTTTTAAAGGATTCGCGGATGCGCCTGGAGATAGATTGACTACTTCTGGGCGATAGGATGGAACTCTCGTCGGTCGCTCGTAATTGCATTGTGCAATATACTTAATTTCATCCAATTCTCTCCGGACTCTCTCCGTTTCTTCTTGAGCTTCGAAAGCTGCTTGACGAAAATGATGAATATCTCTTTTCTCCGACTCGTCCATCGCCTTCTGTTTTGCAATTAATGCCAATCGTTCCGTCTCCACGCGGACTTTCTCCGCTTCAATTCTCTGCCTTTCGGCTTGGATCGCTGCTCGATCGGCCGCTACTTCCGCTAGCCGTTTCTCCTGCGAGTCTCGATACTCGTTCGCCATACGTATTTTTTCTTGCTCGACACGTTGATTTTCGGCACGTATCGCATCTCGATTCGCTAATTCTTGCGCTTTACGTCTATCACGTAATTCTTGCCGTTCTGTTGCTAGGCGGATTCTTTCAGCTTCCATTCTGTCTTTCTCCGCTTGCATTTCTCTGTCCAATTGGTCTTTTTTGGCACGAATTTCTGCGTCTACTCGGTCTTGTTTGGCGCAGATCTCCGCTTCTGTCGCTTGTTTGGCCAATTCTGCTTCATACTTCGCCTGGCGTGCTTGGTGTTCCTCCATTTTTAGACGTCTCACCATCTCGTACTCTTCCAAATGGAAATCCTGTAGCTGCCGGGTGCTGGCTTTCATCGCATCCGTGATTTTCGCAACGTCTTCATCGGAAAGTGTAACGCCTTCTGCGTACTGACGCTGTCGCTCTGCCAATCGATCTGCATTTTCCTGCATGAGGTCGGCGATGCGCTGGCGTACTCGCGACAACTTATGTCGGGTCGGGGAATTTTCGCCCGAATTTTCCGCGTCGTCTTTCGCTCTCTGTTTAGCCGCGTTGTGATAACGTTTTATCAACTTCCCTCGTTTGTGAGCGACTGCAATCACTTGTTCCAATGACATGTTCGTTAAATCAATCTTACTGCTTGGAGTTGATGGCACACTGGGCGAAGTTTTGTCGACTGGCGAGTTGACACAGGGCTCTTCCCTTTGAGTTTCTGGTGACGTTTCTAACCAAAAATCTTGACCGGTTAGCCGGTGCTGTTCGGGGTCTTGATCCGATTCTTTTTCCGGACTGGATGATGAATCGAAATACGGCTCCGCTGCTCTGCCGATCGCTCCTCCGGCCGTACCGCCTCTTGTGCGGACTCCACGTCTCGTTCCTCTCCCTCTCCTCGAATCTTGTGGCAACGACATTTTTGTTACACAGAATAGAGAAGAAAGAAACAGAAAAACTTTCTAACACAAATTTTAAAAGACAAAATGGTGGTCCCTCAACTGAAGATAGTTGTTAAGGTTCAAATTATTTAACGGGCCCCCAGGTGTAATGAGCCTGAATTATTGCTATCAAATTAATAACAGCAACAATTCTCTAAACTCATTAATGCTTAGACAAGACTTATCATAAAAATACTCTCTTTAAACTAAACTTCTTTATTCTAACTTAGAATAAGGTAAATTACAGTGATAAATAAGGCTTAATGGAAATAAGAAATAAAATAATAGATGAAATGATGAAATAACTTCCAATCGACGTGGAAACGTTATCTTGACGATTCCAATGTTCTGGCGACGATTTCGGCTCGTTTCGTCGCGCTTCTACGGCTCTCTCCTCGACGCTCTTCTCGATATTCTCACTCACGGCGTCGCTCCCCGGTGAAACGGACTTATTCCGTGACTCAAACTCTCGAATTCCCTGGAAATCGTCTGATGCGAATCGACTCACGCCGACTCGCTTGGTCAACCGGACTCTTTCCGTATCGTCTACTACACGTTCTCCGCAACTCCGTCGTCGTGGCGGCGAAACTGCGACTCTTTCGCACAACAATCTCTTCTCAACAATGTCGTTGAGACAAGATGAAATCTCACAATTGTATTCGTACAATTGCAAGAATGGACTCTAGCTGGATCCCTCTCAGCAAGAGTGTGGCTTCCCGTGTCACTAGTTGTGGTGGCACAAGATGAATCTAGCTGGATTCTTCACAGCAAGATTATGAGTATAAAACTTCACTGAGGTTTTCACAAAATACTGGAGGGTTTCTCTGGGTTATTTTGTGTTGTTTCTCTGGCAAAGTTTGTGATCATACTGAGGAGTTCTCACTCCTCTCAGGACTCATTTCCTGTTTGGAGGCTTGTGGGCTGGTTACCCTGGCAACCACCCACATTTCCTCCCACTCTGTTCAGCTTTCTTGCCTGTAGACAGGAAGCATAAAAAATACAAAACTTCGACTTAAAATATAATAAATCAAAATATTATTTTACAGACTTTTTCTGTTGCTTCACTAGTGACCACTAGGGTCACTACAATATTTAAGCACCCTTGGATAAAAACATTAGATGCTCCTCTGTCAGAAGACGGTGATCTTCCGGCTTATGGTGCCCTTTGCAGCACTCGGCTTCCCTAGACTACAGCCCTTTTATAGCCGAAAGGTTAAGGTGGCCATACCCGGGTGCAAGGAGCTGCCAAGAGACACTATTGGTGCGGCAGTAACTATGTCTAATATTGTGCCATTCAACCCTATCTTCTTCCTACAGGTCACCCAGTCCACTTCCAGGATCGGCAGCTTCCCTAGTGTCAACAGGGAATCATTGGTTAGTGTGCAGGACTGAACTGAGAACAAATTTAGTATCAGAAAATCAGGATACGTCGGGCCATGGAAACAAATTTTGTACCGGAAAATCTGGATACGTCGGGCCATGGGAACAAATTTAGTACCGGAAAATCTGGATATGTCGGGCCATGGGAACAAATTTAGTACCGGAAAATCTGGATCCGTCGGGCCATGGAAACAAATTTTGTACCGGAAAATCTGGATACGTCGGGCCATGGGAACAAATTTAGTACCGGAAAATCTGGATATGTCGGGCCATGGGAACAAATTTAGTACCGGAAAATCTGGATCCGTCGGGCCATGGGAACAAATTTTGTACCGGAAAATCTGGATGCGTCGGGCTCGGGCCATGGGAACAAATTTAGTACCGGAAAATCTGGATAGGATTGACCACGACAAAAGGACGGGCCACCGGGGAATTCCCGGAATCCAGCCGGGCCAGTGTTAGTATCCTGCCGGGCCAGTCCAGCACTGTTAGTGTGATCATAGCTGTACTGCATGCCAAACAACACTACGAAGAGCTGCATGTGACACAACTATTATATACCAATCTTCTCCATTCATTCCCACAGATTTCCTTTATTTTAGGAAAGTGAACATTCCCTTTAATGTCAAGCTGCAACACATACAAATAGATGGCTTTGCTTCCAATCTATTGATCAAGAATGGGGGAAGGAAAAAAAGAGAGAAAGCCCAACACTATCATTTCCCTCGGTAAATGGCACCACTATACCTTGATGTCTTTTCAACTGTTTTCCTATTTTTCCACAAAGTTGGTCAAAAAAAATTGTTTCTTTTGACGTGATTCCTTTTTCTCCTCCTTTTACCATTTATAATTCCTCCGTTCAACGGTTTTCGATCGAGGAAAGCAATATGCTCTCCCAGCGGGATCCCTAATGACGATTTAGAGCTAAACGTATTTTGTTTCCTCGAGTTGCCACAAGGCGGCCGTTGCTAAGAGTCATCCAATCACCATGATTGATTCCCAATTCTGCCACTAGGATCTTATCACCAAGCGCCTCGAGAACACCTGGCGGCCGACTCCCGAATGTGAATAACGATCAAATAAAAGTTAATTATTTCATTTCTCAAACGCATCAACTTTTAATTGTGCGTCGCGCACGCGCACGAAGGGGTTTCCGAGTGTGCCACTTTGGGTGTGTGTGGCACCTGACTTCTTTACGAGTCCTTATTGAGTTGTAGTCGTAAATCAAAGCTAATCTTAGCGAGGCGAATCAAAATTCATTTAATTTCGGGACCCAGCCACCCATTAAACGCCCCGCACTTATTCTTAATTTCATTGCACGACAACAAGATAAATGGCGGCGTCCAATCAAATTCATCGACTGCGGATCGTCAACGTTCCGTAACGAGAACCGGAAATTGTTTTCAACTCCGAAGAAATAAAATTAAAAAATATAAAATTAAATTTTTCTAATAATAAAAAAAAATTCCAAAAAAAGGAAAATGGATTTTATTTGTCACGAGCGTGTGTTCCAACCTTTTAAAATTTTCACTTTTTCTTTCGTTCCTCATTTATGTTCTTAATTTATGCGTGCGACCTTGTCCTATCTATTTATTTTTATTACAATTTAGCGCGTATCTTTTTGTCACAATCGAGGATTTAAAAACCGAACGTTGTTACATATTTATTTATTTATTTTTTATTTATTATTTCTTTTATTTTTTTTTATTTTTTATTTATTATTTCTTTTATTTTTTTTTATTTTTTTTTATTATTTCTTTTATTTTTTTTTATTTTTTATTTATTATTTATTTTATTTTTTTTTTATTTTTTTTTTAATTTTTAATTTAATTTTTCCTTTATTTGTTTGAATAGGAAATTACAAGATGGTTGATGGCGTTTGACAGCCGTCGTTTCTTTGTTGGGAGCGGAGGAGTATAAAGTAACGCGGGCGCACGTGAGAGGCGACGAAACGAGCGCTAGACGGCCCTCCAAATTAAGCCGCACCAAAAGGTTTTAAGTTTTATATATGCCTGGCCGTTTTCCGTGTTGTTTTTATTGCCTCTGCTATGGAAATGTTCACCACTTTGTCGTTACCAAAAAGCCTTATACCTCACTACAGTTTTAAAATGAGATCGATTTCTTGCTTGCAAATTATTTTCCTCATTCTGCGAGCTTTGAAAAAAACGATGTCGCTAATGGCGAAACAAACAAAAAGATACGAGGATGGGTCGTTGGCTGCTTCGCCAATGATACAAAGAATACGATCGGATGATCATCAAAATCAATCACAACACATGCTAGGAAATGAGTTTGTCTTGGCAACGGACATGGCAGTCTGTAGTAACGGACATGCTCGCTCGAAGTGAATTAATTGTTAGTTGGAGCGATTTAATGTGATCTTAACCCTCTTTCGGTGAAATGAACAAGTTGTCGAGACTCTTTTCCGAAGCGCTTTAGTGTAATCAGCGCCCTCTTTCAATAAAGCAAACAAGTAATCGCGACTTTACTGATGCGTGAAGAAAGATGGCAGTCATTTGCCTGCTGACCAATCAGAATTAGAGGATTCTCAGATAAAGTTTATATTATTGCATCCGCACCTACGGGCTGATCAGTTACAGGTAAATCAATGAAATTTAAAAACTGACGTCACAATCTATCAGAAACCTGCTGCAGCAATGACACTAAATTAATTGCAACTATCGTATTTCTCCGATTCTGCGGTGAATTTCACCACAAGAAATTATGCAGGTTTGAGCACATTAAGAAATTACATTGTATTGTTAGAAATACAATGCATAAGGTATCATGCAGCTTCCATATTTTTCTCCAGCAACAGTTGGCCAGGTTTTGAACAATAAAGAGATTTCACTTCTGATAGTGAAGTGGGCTTGGTTTAGTGAAGTGAACAGGATCAGGGGCTTGGTTTAGTGAAGTGAACAGGATCAGGGGCTTGGTTTAGTGAAGTGAACAGGATCAGGGGCTTGGTTTAGTGAAGTGAACAGGATCAGGGGCTTGGTTTAGTGAAGTGAACAGGATCAGGGGCTTGGTTTAGTGAAGTGAACAGGATCAGGGGCTTGGTTTAGTGAAGTGAACAGGATCAGGGGCTTGGTTTAGTAAAGTGAACAGGATCAGGGGCTTGGTTTAGTGAAGTGAACAGGTCAGGGGCTTGGTTTAGTGAAGTGAACAGGATCAGGGGCTTGGTTTAGTGAAGTGAACAGGATCAGGGGCTTGGTTTAGTGAAGTGAACAGGATCAGGGGCTTGGTTTAGGTACAAATGAAGTCTTCCTGTGTTTATTTTCCCATTTGAAACCAAAGATGTAAAAGATTCAAAGATGCACTTTTTTTTCAAACATACATCTCCAAAATGGGGTGCGTTGAAGAAATAGGGTATCTTGCGGTGTGGCGATATTGTATCGACATAAACATTCTATCTACTTTATGCCAGCAAAACAAAGTGCAATATTCATGGAGAACTATGAGAACTGGTCTGCAGATGAATGTCGCAAGATGTCTGGGAAAAAGCTTAACTGTATTTCTTGACCGTTCCGTATATATCCTATCTAAAGAGCGAAAGGACGTCTTCTATGTTGACATTCATTCATTATTCAGCTCCTTTTCATTTGTAATGCTTTCCTAACATGTTTCTCTATCAACACTTGACAGTGCTGGGATTAAAGGATAATGCCCAGACGACCGATTTCTAAAAGCATGGTCCCACTGGGTCACTTAGTTCAAGTTTGTCACATTCACAACAGCAGGAGCCCTTGACTCAACTTTTGTTTTATCTAACACTTAGCCGGCTACAAAAATAGCCATTGTTTAATTAGTGGAGAATTAAGTCAACGGTGTTTAGCCGGAGCAGTGATAGCTTATCTGAGGATTTTTATCCTCGTTGGTTTAGCATATACTGGAGATATCAGGGATTGATTATTGATTGGTCAAGTGAAATAATAATGAGAGAGAACAATGAGAGCTGAATAACCTTGTGGCCTTTGGGTATCGAATGTATATCGCAGGGAGGTGAATTTCACTATCAAATGAGTTCATCTAGACTGTATCTGCTGACAGTGTATTCTCAATTATTGGAGCTGGACATTGGAACAAAGACTGGATATCTATATCTGCAGGTGCTGGAGATGGAATGGAAGTGTCGTAATTAGAATTAATATTGAACGGTGTTTGGAGAATACAAGTTGCTTTGTTAACCATTAATAGCCGCTCAATATTTTTCCCAATAATCATTTTAATCAAGTTTAGCTTTAGCACAATTGTTACTGATTATTAGTTATTACTCATAACACAAGTGTTTATTCTTAGCGATAACAAAAGTGTTATTCTTAGCGCTAACAAGTGTTTATTCTTAGCGATAGCAAAAGTACTCATTGTTACACGGGAAAAAAAGGAGATTTACATACTTGTAAAACATTGTAAATATAAAGATAGATGCATTTTACAAGTTTGGAAATTAGATTTACAAAAAATTGAAAATAAGTTTTTATTAATATTAAATGCTCGGGATATTAAACGGGATGATACGGTACATGACTTTTTTTTACAATAACTTTACAAACATTTTCAATTGTGTAATTTTGAAATTTTACGATACATTTTCAATATATTTTCAATAAATTTCCAAATTTCCTACCATTATAAAAAATCTCCTACCCACCATTTTGAAAATTTCAAATACTCTAGATTGTCAGCAAGAAAAACCTACTTTCACAAAAGTAACAAAAATTTAACAATAAAAAAATCGATTTTTACAAAAACTATTACTTTGCTCACATTATTCACAATTACATCATTCCAACATCCAGTCTGATCTTATCGTAACGACAACATACGAAACACACGCATAATACAATCTGATTATGTCCCACCCCTTTTTATATCCCCTTTTTTATATTTATTTATTTCCGGTTGCTGGTCCAACTCGGGGTCAAAACCAAGCAAATCGAGTCGAAACTTGGTCAAGTGTGCAGGGAGTGGACTAGAGGTTGAAGTTGCCTCTTAAAGCAGACGGAAAGAAAGAAAGACGCTCCATCTCTTTGTCCAAACTCGTCGGCCGCCATTAGAGGTAGAATGATAATAAAGGCGGCGTGCATTGCAGAGAAAATTACATTTACGTTGAGAGCAATTCGGGCTGAGAGCAGCACTGCCGTTGGTCGGCTACGGAGGCTCTTGTAAACACAAACACGCGGCGCACAATGAGATTGTTATCGCCATGGTAACGAAATAGGTCTAATCCCAAATTGTTAGGCTATATCATAAAAAAGGAGGTCTGTATTTATTACGTTTTTCAAGAAGAAAATGAGCGTTGAAAGGGAAAATAAAAACGATGAAAACTTCTTTTTATTGCGGCCATTTTTCGATTTTTTTTTATTTTTTTATTTTTTTTTATTTTTTATTTTTTTTTGGAACTTTTCTTTTAGTGATGATTTAAGAAATTGAAGGGAAAGAGAGAGAGAGAGAAAAAAAAGTGACAGTTGCGACGAGAATTTCATTTCAGCGAGGATTAGCCCAACTGACTACTTGTAAAAACAATAGCAGCATAAATCCAAAAAGCCGACGTCTGCTAAGGATCACATCAAATAGCGATTTTCTTTTTAAACTGATGAAAAACTAAGTCGAACTTTATTGTTTTTTAGTGGACATAAAATGCAGATTATCAGTTTGACCGATCTAGAGTTGGCGGTGTAACGCAACAGTATTTAGATTTATTTTATTATATGTATGATTTTGCAATTTTGTAATTTTGCATTAATCACAAACTCAGTATTTATCGATGCCTCCAAAAGAGAGATTACGTTCAATTAACCCAGTCAATTTTGTGATTGTGTGATCTGGACAATTTTGTAATTTTTCGCTATTGTCAAATGATATCTGTTCTACCAATCACATTCACATTCACTAAATTACAAGAGAGTGAAAACACAAAATCCTAAAAAGTTCTAAAAGGTAGTTTTTGTGATTTTGATAAGAAGTGATTTTGAGGCTTGTGAAACTCAAAACAAAATGGAGGCATCCAACCTCTATCTAAGTGGCCAACTTGTATCCTTGTATATCTTCAATATGCTGATGCATCCGTGACTGTATAACAGCTAGGAAACTCAAGTAAAGGCTCTGGTGCAATCTGTGAAACTTATGTTTATTAAAATGCACTTTATTAAAAAAAAATTTTGTTCCATCACACAGATAAAACTAGTTATTTTACATCACATTTTAAAATTGGTTGCGTACAACTAAAACCTAATATTGATAAATTCCAATTTTTAGGTTAAAAAATCGATATATTCTCATTTTTATGTGGAAAAAAAATCGATTAATTTCTAATTTTTACGTATAAAAATCGAAAAACTCACATATTTAAGTTAAAAAATCAATAACTTCGCATTTTTATGTTTAAAAAATTCCCATTCAACGTGCATTATAAATGTCACTATCGCAGTGACCCCCAACAGAAGAAACCGGTACAAACACCGAACTAAAAACAGTATTCGGTATTCGGTATTTTCTTACAAAACACCGGTTCTTGATACCGGTAAATACCAGTAGACAAACACTACATTGACGTCCACTCTCACAGTATATTAATTCCCTCTAGCGGGAATATTAGATACCACCACTTGATGCGTGTTTTTCCAAGATGGAGGATCATGTTTTTACTAAGGGAGTAAATTATTTCATTCTTTTATTTTGTGCTGGACGGAGTCGGCGAGTGATTGTTGCTCGGCATGGGGGTTGCGGAGTCGATAATCCTCGGTGTATGTTTTTTTTGCTATGAATTATCTTTATTCGGGTGGAAGATAATGCGATAAAACATGAGGTTATAAATTTTGAATGTGTTTTTTTGTGCGTTTTAAATTATTTATGCTTGTAAATTAGGTTTCGCTTTTCGACATCAGTCATTGAATGGAATTATCATCTCGGGTAGGTTTTTTACCGCTAATTTTAAATTTAAATTCCCTAATTCCCTAAATTTAACAATTTATTAAATATTCTAATCTGATTTTTGTAAATAATAATCGGCTAATGTAAAACTCTAAAGTTTTAAACTGCATTGAATTTTGTTGCGTTAAAGAGGAAGGAGCAGAAACCGTGTGCAAAACATCACATGGGTGACTACACGTAGTTCCAGTTCAGTTTGTTTTTAGCTCATCGTAATGACATGGCGGGCACAAGAGCTCATTGTTGTGACTTGCATTGAGTTGTGACAGTTTGCTTGTGTTGGATATTCTTTGGTTGAGGTGTGACAGTTTGCTTGTGTTGTGATATTCTTTGGTTGAGGTGTGACAGTTTGCTTATGTAGTGACATGTTGATTTGTTGTCAATATTGCTTGTGTTGTGTTATGAAACTTTGCTTGTGTTGTGTTGTAACACTTTGCCTGTGTTGTGTTGTGAAACTTTACTTGCATTGTGTTGTGGGACTTTGCTTATGCTACATTATGTTGTGTTGTGTTGTGACTGAGTTGTGTTGTGACTTTATAGTGACCGTGTTGTGCCGTGACTGAGTTCTGTTGTGACTTTGTAGTGACCGTGTTGTACTGTGACTGAGTTGTGTTGTGACCGAGCTGTGTTGTGTTGTGATTGTGCTGTATTGTGTTGTGACTGAGCTGTGTTGTGTTGTGACCGAGCTGTGTTGTGACTTTGTAGTGACTGTGTTGTGTTGTGACTGAGATGTGTTGTGACTGAGTTCTGTTGTGACTGAGTTCTGTTGTGACTGAGTTCTGTTGTGACTGAGTTCTGTTGTGACTTTGTAGTGACTGTGTTTTGTTGTGACTGAGTAGTTGTGTTGTGACTGAGTTGTGTTGTGACTGTTGTGACTAAGTTGTGTTGTGACTGTTGTGACTGAGTTGTGTTGTGACTGTTGTGACTAAGTTGTGTTGTGACTGTTGTGACTGAGTTGTCTTGTGACTGAGTTGTGTTGTGACTGTTGTGACCAAGTTGTGTTGTGACTGTTGTGACTGTTGTGACTAAGTTGTGTTGTGACTGTTGTGACTGAGTTGTGTTGTGAATGTTGTGACTAAGTTGTGTTGTGACTGTTGTGACTGAGTTGTGTTGTGACTGAGTTGTGTTGTGACTGTTGTGACTGAGTTGTGTTGTGACTGTTGTGACTAAGTTGTGTTGTGACTGAGTTGTGTTGTGTTGTGACTGAGTTGTGATTGTGCTGTGTTTGTGACTGTGTTGTGATTGTGCTGTGTTGTGTTTGTGATCACTGTATCGAGAGATTTGACCGACTAAATTGAGAGATTGTGTTGTGTTGTGATATTTTGTTGCGTTGTGACACTTTAATTGTTTGTCTGTACAATCCACTACCGCATAACAATCACCACAACTTTACCGAGATCCATCACTCACCGTTCAACAACCCTCACAACACCACCACCGCAAAAGTATCAATTTATTTATTGAAACTTCCCCCTTTAAAAACGAATCCAAATTCAAATTATCTCGCCAAGTAGCGAAAAACATCATCCCTCGCTGAATTCGTCGAAACTGGGTCGAATTTCTCTTTTATTAAAATACTTCACTTATGGCAAACCGCCAGAACCGGAAAAATGAAAGAAGAAAAAAAGAAAAAGAAAACGTGAACCACTCCCATAATCCCTCTAGCGAATAATGGCACAAAAAAACGACATTTTCATTCACTTTCCTCACCCATTTTATTATTTTCATCATTCCGACGCAAACAAAAGAAAACAGATCGAGCGGCCGGCCGAAGTCGGCCATCTTTGCTTCTTCCCGCGTGGCTCGTAAACGCTCGTAAACCTTCGGAATTTACTCGGCGATGAGCTCGGTCGCAATTTATGACCAGATCACTCTCCATAAAGTGCTCTTGTTGAACCAGAGGCAGGAAATAAGCGTCCTTAAAACGACTCTCTTCCATTCGAAATCAACTGCAACCGTCATCTCATTTCCCATCGTCCATTGCGCGCCCATTTTTTTTTTTCTCTCCAAAAATTTAGTCGAAATTGAAAATAGTAGAAATTACTTTGCCAAGAAAATGGAATGATAGAAAGGGAAAGAAAAAAAGAACGAGAAAAGAAGAAGAAGAAAAAAAAAAGCCTCATCACTTTTTAATGGTTAGTTAAATGAAGTCTGTAAAAATCGATTTTACTTTCAGCGATTATTAAAGAAAGTTACGACATACTTTCACCAGATGGCTCCACGCAAGATGCCATTTTGGAGAGTGTATTCAATGTCGAACACGAGTGTATTATTCGCTGAATTACTTATCGGTCTTAACCGGAAATAAATTGAATTATAATTCATCATTTATTTAAAAATATTCTATTTTTTGTAGTTACGGAATAAATAAATATTTTTATTTTTGAAATTTTAGTCCCGCATTTTTTTTTTTTTTTTTTTTTTTTTTTTTTTTTTTTTTATTTTTTTTTTTTATCGTGTTTGTTTTTGGATTTAATTTTCTTTTATTTATTATCTTTTTCTGTTGTTGAATAAAAGAAATATAAGACGAAACATGGCGATGTTTATTCATGAAGCCGAGTATAGATTTCCGAGACGACAACGACACAACGGGAGCGCCATAGGCGGTCGCGAATGTTTAAAAAAAGATTGGAAAAAATGAAACACAAACAGTTACAAGCTGATGTATGGCATTACCGAATGTCGAAGTGAATTTGTTGCAACAAACAACGGCGAAAACATGGAATCTTTGCAACGGAACGACACGAACGAAGACGAACACGACATCGACACCGAAACGAATAAAAAAAAATCTTTTTTAAATTAAATCTTTTGACGTTTAAATTTTTAAAATGATTTTTAGTGTTTGTAATTTGAGTTTATTTTGTGGATTTGATGTCGTCAAACGTGATTAAACTATTAAAAATTTTTTAATTACTTTTCTCACCACCTGGGATATAATTTGGGCAAATTTTTAATTATATTTTCTGTATAAAAGAGTTAATGAGCCGAAGTGGAAAGTTGAGCGAGAGAATTTTGATAGAAAAAGAAATTGGTTAGAGGGAATAAAAATGGAAAAAGAAACGAAAGGAGAAAAAAAAAACATGCAATATCTGGGAAGAACAGAACAGATGTTGCAATTTTCCTCCACCAGATGTCGCCAAATCCCAAGTCACGCTGCGCTGCGCTGTGTGCTTATTCTGATGGATGTCACAACTGTCCACGTGATTCACACACGCACCACAGATGTTCCTTGATTTTCTTTTTCTTTTTCTTTTTCTTGAAAAACTTCAAACTTGCAAACGTCGACAATTTTGATTCGGAAAAAAATGTGTGTGTATGTGAAAAATGTCATTTTTAGTTTGATAATTTCTTTTATTTTCTTTGATATTATAAATAAAAATACAAAAAAGTTGCAGAAAGTTCATCAATTTCCCCGCGCTGTTTTGCTCCACCTTTTCGTGACTCCGTCGTTTATTTACAATCCTACAAACCTGAAAACAAAACCACGTTTTACTAATACTCGCCCAAATATCACATTTTATGATAACTCACACAAGAATCTCATTTTCTAAAAGCCCACGTAAAAATCACCATTTATGAAAACCCACCCAAAAATCACATTTTATGAAAACCCACTCAAAAATCACATTTTTTGAAAACCCACCCAAAAATCACATTTTATGAAAACCCACCCAAAAATCACATTTTATGAAAACCCACCCAAAAATTACATTTTACGAAAACCGACTAAAAAATCACCTTTTAGGAAAACCCACTCAAAAATCACATTTTATGAAAACCCACCCAAAATCACCTTTTATGAAAACCCACCCAAAAGATATTTTGAAAAAATCACATTTTACGAAAACCCACCCAAAAATCACATTTTATGAAAACCCACCAAAAAATCACATTTTACGAAAACCCACTAAAAAATCACCATTTATGAAAACTCACTCAAAAATCACATTTTATGAAAACCCATCCAAAATCACCTTTTATGAAAACCCACCCAAAAATTTTTTCGAAAAAAATACATTTTACGGACACCGACCCAAAAATCATATTTTATGAAAACCCACCCAAAATCACATTTTATGAAAACCCACCCAAAAGATTTTTCCAAAAAAATCACATTTTACGGACACTCACCCAAAAATCACATTTTATGAAAACCCACCCAAAATCACATTGTATGAAAACCCACTCAAAAATCATATTCTACGAAAACCCACTCAAAAATCACATTTTACGAACATCCACCCAAAAATCACATTTTCCAAAAACCCACCCAAAACCCCCACATTCCCAACCACCACATCTTTCAAAACCCCGCCCTAAAACATCATTAATAAAAAAAATCTCCTTTTCCCAAAACCCACCAAAACAAACCCCCAAAAAACCCAATCTCACCTTTTACGAAACCTCAACCGTGATGACCGTGATGACCGTGCCCACCAGCCGTGAAGCCATAATCATAATGTTCCTGCCCGTGTCCTTTAACGGCGACATTTACGTGCGAATGACCGGAAGGAGTGTGATAACCGTAAGCAAATGGTGCAAAATGATATCCATATCCATGTCCGCCATCATAACCCCCATGACCTCCGTAACCTCCGTATCCCCCATGACCTCCGTAGCCCCCGTGACCGTAACCGTGCCCGTAGCCGCCATGATGGCCCGCCTCCGTGATCACGACCGCCACACACAGCACGATCAAGCCGATAATCTGTGAAATACAAACGGAGAAACATTCGAGAGATAAGTCGGACACATTTCCTCCATACTCGCACAAATCGAACTCACTTTGGTGTACATTTCGAGTGTCGGTTTCGTTTTGTGCAACTCCCGCGAATATTTTCGCTTTTATAGGCGTTCGAGCCACGCTCAACTGACCTTTCGCCCATGGTCTTTCCATTGAGTACCAGGCACGGGTTGGTGTTCCCATTTTTCCAACCCAGCCCACCAGAGGGCGTGAATGGAGTCTTGACGATGACCCCCGTGCCAGGGCGAGCGGGGAAATCGAAACCTAATTTGAGAAATGGTCGAAAAGGATGGGAAATGATGATGCGGCACCGTGCGGGCGCTAGAGATGGTTTGGGATGACAAAATGTTTGTTTTTGTTTGTGTTTTTGTTTATTTTTGGCAATGGATTCTCGTGTTTTCGCTTTTTTCTTTGTTTTTGTGTCAGTGGAATTAATTCTTTACGCTTGCTCCACATTTTTCGGTGAATGTTTTTGTAATAAACATATTTGGCGGATTATTCTTCACAATGCATGGTGCGGCACGGTTGCGCGGAATTGCCCGTAATTACTGCAAATATCCAAAATATGGGGTAGTTGGATGTAATGATGGGAATTATCGGGGGCAATGAAGGAGAAAGCAACCTTGGGATGTATGCGCCATCTATTGCTGGGATAGTGAGGTTTTGGAGTTTGCGATTTGTTGGTAACAGATGGCGTAAGATGTCGTAAGATGTCTATTTTTCGCTATTTTCGTCGTTTGTATCCTTGTTTTGAAGAAGAAAAATGGAAAAAATCGAGTTGTGACTGAATAAATTGTTAAAATGTATAGTATTTTGGGGTTTATTTGCGTGTTTTATTACGAAATTGGCGATTTTTCCAGTGGAGGTTGGAGAACGAGCGGCCATTCTTCCCACGAATTGATATTTTTTGACGTCATAAAATATCGCTTTTTTCTTCTTGATTCATAATTAATGACGTGTTTAATAAAAATCAAACCGAACCAAACGTCAACAACAGCAACACCAAAAACATCAAGATACAACGAAATAAATTTAACAAAATCGATCGTATTTCATAATTATTTGAACATTTTATTATGCGATTGGCACATTTTTTCCAGCCGAGATTCAATAAGCAGCCATCATCCCCACAAACCGATAATTCATGACGTCATAAAATCTCACTTTTTCCCTCCACCTACACAATTTCTGACTCAATCAAACCAAAATCAAACCAAAATTTTAAAACAACCCCCCAAAACCAACAATTTATTAAAACATCCACAATTTCCAACCACCTAAAACAAACAAATAAATAAACAACATTAAATCCACCGGTCATTGACGTCGCCAACCTCCAACCTCCAACGCCCCTATTCGCCACCAGTCCCCGCCACCGCACACTGTTCCAAAACTATTCCCCACCGTGTTGTCTCATCGTCTCGTTCATTCCTCCAAAACTCACACATTGACAATTAAAAACCGATCCCAGAGTCTCGCCCACTCGCGAAACCATGTCAATGCGAAAGGCAACTCACGCGGGCAGTTGGTACGCAAACTCAGGTAAAGTCAACAACAAAACCTCGCTCGTCTCGTCTCGTTTTCGTCTCGTTTTCGTCTCATTTTCCGCACCCAATCAGCTGAAACGGACCTGTTTCCATTGTCCGAATGTGTTTCGAGGCCACTCGCTCGCTGCGGGCTGGCAAAACGTCGAGAAATTAATTAATTTGATGTGAATTTTCATCTTTTTTGTCTTTTTTTTTCTAGCACGTGATCTCCAATCGCAGCTGGACTTTTGGTTGTCGTCGGCGGAGAAATGTCACAATCCTGCACGGGCGATTATTGCTCCGTGAGTTTTTTTTTTGAGTAAAATTGAGTTTTATATTCGATTTTAATGTTGTTTTATCTTTTTATTAGACATGCTGGATACACGTACTGCGGTGCATGTAGTGCTTTTGCGTATAGACAAGTGGATCCAACTAATATGTGATTTTTTTTGGTTTTTTTGAGGATTTTTTTTATTTTTTTATTTATTTTTTTTTGGTTTTTTTGTGTTTTTGTTTTTTTTTTTTTTTTGGGTATCTTGGCTGTTTTTTAGTTTTTTGGGGCATTTTTTTGGTTTTTGGGGCTTTATTTGGTTTTTTAGGGCATTTTTTGGTTTTTTTAGAACATTTTTTGGTTTTTTGGGGCATTTTTTGTGAATTTTTTGGTTTTTTGGGGCTTTTTTAGTTTTTTTTGGGGATTTTTTTGGTTTTTTGGGGCATTTTTTGGGAATTTTTTGGATAATTGTATTTTTTTGGTTTTTAATATTTTTTTGTTTGTCTTTTCTAGTAAAAATGTGTTTATTTTGGGTCCGTCACATCACGTGCGATTGAGTGGTTGCGCCCTCTCAGGAGCTGCTAAATACAAGACTCCGTTCTACGATTTAATAACGGATAGAAAAGGTGTAGGAATTATGCATAAGGGGGTTGGAAAACACATTTCCATGCTAAAAATGCATTTCTAGTCATTGAAAATGCATTTCATTCGATAACAATGTATTTTTAGCTTATAAATGTGCATTTTCTGCTTAAAAATGTGCATTTTTAGCCTAAAAATGTGTATTTTCAGCTTAAAAATGTGTATTTTCAGCTTAGAAATGTGTATTTTCAGTCTGAAAATGTGTATTTTCAGTCGATAACAATATATTTTCAGCTTAAAAGTGTGTATTTTGAGCTTAAAAATGTATATTTTCAGCTTAAAAATGTGCATTTTTAGCCTAAAAAGTGTGCATTTTCTGCCTACAAATGCATTTTCAGGCAAAAATGAATTAACAAAAATGCATTACCAGGCTAAAAATGCAATTCTAGGCATTAAAAATGCATTTTCAGTTGATAACAATGTATTTTCTGCCCAAAAATGTGCATTTTTTGCCTCAAAATGTGCATTTTTTGTCTCTCAATGTACATTTTTTGCCTCAAAATGTATATTTTTTGCCTCAAAATGTGCATTTTCAGCCTACAAATGCCTACAAAGTGAATGAATAAAAATGCATTTCTAGTCGATAACAATGCTTTTCCAGTCAATAAAACTGCATTTTCAGACATAACTTGTACACTTCCAGTCAACAAATGCACTTTTATAGCCTGTATAGACGATAAAATGCATATTTTAGTCACCTCCTAGATTAAACACGCAAACCTCCCTCTGCTTGTCTTGTTTATTTAATTTATTTCTCGTGTAATTTTCAGTTTGCGATGCTCTGTACTCGACGGGCGCGTTTGAAATGATGAGCATGCAAACGGACGAAGACGAGCATAGTATAGAAATGCATTTACCTTACATTGCCAAAGTGATGGAGAAGTGAGTTTGATCACGGAAAAACACTCGCAAATCTGTTTTAATTGATCAATTGATTTTGCCATTACAGTCACAAGAACCAATTCACAATAATTCCAGTTCTGGTCGGATCGCTGACGGCCGACAAAGAGGCCGAGTACGGCAAGATTTTTAGTCCGTATTTGGCGAATCCGGAAAACCTTTTCGTAATTTCGTCCGATTTTTGTCACTGGGGTAGAAATTAGATTTTTTGTTTTTATTTTTATTTTTTTTATAATTTTTTTATTTTTTTATTTCATTGACAGGTCAACGATTCCGATACACTTACTACGACAAATCGTCGGGCGAGATTTACAAATCGATAGAAAAATTAGATCGAATGGTATTGATGCGTTGGAAATGATATATTGCAATGAAATGTGTGATTGCAATATGTCATTTGTGTAGTGCAGTATTTCTTACCGTGTGAAGGCAATTTTTTCGTATGGAATGGTTGATTTTATGCTGTATGAGCCAATTTGTGCACACTTTGCCTATGAAATGGATGATTTTACGCCATAAAAGCCAATTTGTGCACACTTTGCATGTGAAATGGTTGATTTTAAAGCCAATTTTTGCAATTATTCAGCATGAAAAGGTACATTTTTGATTAAAATTGTGCCTTGTAACGACTTATTCATCTGAAAATGCATTTTTAGTCCCGATAACATGCCTAAAATGTGCCTAAACACCATTCTTGCCTCTAAAAAAAATTGTACTCTCTTAACACTAGAACGGCCGGAATTTCGGCCTACCTAGAACGGCCGAAACCGGTTAAAATGACCGGTTGCAATAACGTGAACAGTACGTGCACCAAATGTGCAAAATACTTTTACAATACGTGCACAATACGTGTAAACAACGTTTTGGCATCAAATTGATTCAATAACACGCAAAATATGCGAAGAAAATACCAAAACAAAAATTGATGGTTATTATAAAACCTGGTAAAATTAAAATTCCGTTTTTAATTTTATCAGATTTTATAAAAACCATCAATTTTTGTTTTGGTATTTTCTTCGCATGTTTCGCGTGTTACTGAATCAGTTTGATGCCAAAACGTTGTATGCACATATTGTGCACGTTTGGTGCACGTTTGGTGCACGTTTGGTGCAGTTTGGTGCACGTATTGTTCAGGTGATTTTAACCGGTCATTTTAACCGGTTTCGGCCGTTCTAGGTCAATTCACTTTTTTTTTTATTATTTCTTAAGAAAAATTCAACTTTTGATGATTTATGATATAAAGCATCATAAATCAGCTAAAGTCACAAATTAGCAGCACCGTAAACCCATTGGGTTTATTGCTGCAGCTGTTTAAACAGCTGTACCGGTCAAAATGACCGGTCTGGCCGTTCTAGTGTTAAAATTAATTTTTCTATTTTTAAGCTAAAAAGATATCCACTATGTTCAATGTAAAAGGTTGTATTCTTCATTCAATTTCAGGGCATGGATATGATAGAGCAAATGTCACCCAACGGATTCACCGACTACTTAAAAAAATACGGCAACACCATATGTGGCCGCCATCCCATAGGCGTTCTACTAAACGTAAAAATAAATAATTAAATCAATAAAAATCGAATTCCCGTAATTTCGCATTTACGAACCGCCCTTGAACACTAGCCTGCTTCAAATAATATCGTCAAACGCTACGCAGAGTCTGTTCACACTGTAGGGCACGTGTGAACAGAGCTGAAACAATTGATGTTGCATCTGGTCAATCAGATGGCTTCAATGAAACCTGGAATTGGATCTAGTTCCAGAACTAGTTGCAGAATCTGTAAATGGCGGCCTGTTTGCATGTGGCAAAGTCTCGCCAACCAGACGTGAATCTACGAGAGTTTGAGTCGATCGTGATTGGTTGCGTCAGTTTTCTCTCGTTGCGTCTAGTGTGAACACAAGCAGTGTGAACCTTTAGAATGATAACGACTAGTATCAGTGTTGTATCAAATGCGAACTAAGTTGTTAGTTCGCGAATTAAGATCGCGAACTAGTTCTCTTTTACAAGTGAACGCAAAAAAACGAACTTAGTGAACTTGAACAAAGTTTGCGTTCACCATGTTTGATGATATAAACGTCGCAAAAACGTAACTTTTTGCATCGGTTTTAAACGTTTTGATGACTTTTTCATCATCAAAACATTCATTTTGATCAATTTTTACAACAAAAATGACGAAATAAACCATTTTCGACATTAAAATCAATGAAAACGACTGCTTTACTAAAAAAAAAGTGTTTTTTCCATCTGCAAACCACAAAACATAATAAAAACATTTCAATTTTTTAAAAAAAAAATTGGAAAAGTGAACTGAATTACTTGTATTGGTTCAAGTTCGTGAACTTGAACTTAGTTCACATTGAAAAAAATATAGTGAACGTGAACGTGAACTTGAACTAGTTTGCGATTTGGTGAACGAGATACAACACTGGCTAGTATTCGAGGGCGGCTCTTAATTGCGGAAAAAACTTTTAGACTTGTTATTTAAAAGCATTAAATTGAATTTCAGGCAATTCAAGTCCTCGATAAGACGGGAAACGGGCACCGAATGCGCCTCAAGTTCCTGAAATACGCGCAGTCGAGCCAGTGCAGCTCGATGCAGGATTCCTCCGTGAGCTACGCGGCCGGCGCGTTCACTTTCGAGTAACTTTTGTGCCTTTGTACTAACCGATTGCTCCAAGAATAACATTTTTCTTCATTTTTGCAAACATATTTCTAGTACATTTTTTTTCTCGCCATTTTTCTTTACTAAGTGTCTTATTAGACCCGAAGAAATTAAAAATTTAAATTAAAAAAACAAACATGGCCGTTTTGTCATGTTTTTATTTGTTTTTTTGTTTTTTGTTTTTTGTTTTTGTTTTGTTTTTAATTCTGTATAAGAGTTTGTTTAGAAGAATTTGTAGCTAAAATGCAATGTGAACTGGAATGAAATTTAGCATAATAATAATTGTTGTGGAAAAGATGTTTTGTGTTTTAAAATGTTGATTTTTGAATCTCGTGTTCATCTCAGTCTCAGGGGCTTGTGAATATCTTCCAGTGATGTAGTGACTTAGTGTGACTGGTGGGGCGAGAATTTAAGCGGAAGTTTGCATGAATGGATTTTGGTTGGCTTTGAGGGGTTTTTATTTGACGGATTTCAAAAATTTAGGTGATTTTGTTGAAAAATTGACGAAATATTGTTGAGAATTCACCAATTTTGTCGAAATTTGACCCACATTTGTTGAAAATTGACGAATTTTGATGGATATTGACCAATTTTTGACAAAATTTGTGGAAATTTGTCTATATTTTGTTGAAATTTGTCGACATTTATTGAAATTTGTTGAAATTTGTCGAAATTGACCGAATTCTGACTGATTTGACTGATTTTAGTCAAAATTTGTCTGAATTCTGACTGATTTGACTGATTTTAGTCAAAATTTGACGAAAATTGATTAATTTTGTTGAATATTGACCGAATTCTGACGGATTTATGTCAAAATTTGTCGAAATTTGACCGAATTCTGACCGATTTTTGTCAAAATTTGACCAAATTTGACGAAAATTGATTAATTTTGTTGAATATTGACGAATTTTGTTGAGTATTGACGAATTTTGTTGAGTATTGACGAATTTTGTTGAATATTGACGAATTTTGTCGAAATTTGACCAATTTTTGACGGATTTTGTTGAAATTTGACCAATCTTTGACGGATTTTGTCGAAAATTTGACCAATCTTTGACGGATTATGTCGAAATTTGACGGATTTTGTCGAAATTTGACCAATTTTTTGACGAATTTTGTTGAAAATGGCGCCCTCCTTTCCTTTTGCTAGCCGCCATCGTTCTTATACCACCGTTCATCGCCTCATTCCAACATGCAAATCCGAGCTGGTTTTTCTTTATTCATAATGTCGCGTATTGTATAGATTTTGTATGTATTTCCCTCGTGTTGGTTTCAAGTGCCTAATTTCAACCTATGCATATTGATAGCTGAAAATGAGCAATAATAAAGATAAAAAACAAAACAAACGACCGGTTCAGTTATCGAATGCTTTTCACGTTCTTCCTATATACCAATCTGTAGATATTAAATTACATTTTTATTAAAACTTTTTCTTTTCTTTATTTTTTTTCTCAAAGGATTATTAAGCTGCAAATTTATTTACATTTCCTAAAGCACACAATTTGTTATTATTTTTTTCTAAATAATTAAACTCTGGTATATAAAGAGAACAAATAAACATGATGATGATGGTAAAATTAACATTTTATTTGTTTTGTTCGAATTTTACCGGAAGTACTACCGGAAGCAAGAATCGGGCTGAAGTTGGCACCACATTCACATTCACCCAAACTACAGATAGAACAAATCCCCTTTTTTACGATGGATTTCAATGGTTTTTACACCAAAAGATAGAGGATTTTCTCTTTAATAAACCCTGAAAAGCACAAGTCTCTACCCATCATAGTTTTCGAGCAGCAACCGTTTGAATATGGCGCAAAAAAAGACTTGTACTCAAATTTCCCTCACAATTTCCGAATCTAGTGCCACAGTTTCATTGAGATGTTCTTAACGAATAGGCGTAGAACAAGTTTCAACCAATCACGCATCTCGGAAATCTCAAGCCCGGCGTATTAATCGTAAATACATTGCAAACACGTAACGTATTCATTATTTCAAAACATCAAATAATACTATAATTAATAGAAACATTTAATTCTTATCTTGCACATCTTAAAATCACTTCACAATTGAATTAAACCCAAATTCTAGATATCTGACGTCATCAAAGTGCGAGGTAGACGCTAATCGCCGAAAAATTTCCCTCGAGATGTGGTCTCAGAAATTCTTAAGATCATTTAGGACCACCAAACCATCAATGGCAATCATTTCCTTGGTACAAAATACACCCAACAAGCAGGTTAGATAAATTTTACAACTCTTTAAATTATTTTTAGAACATCCGGTGGGCGATATAAAATTGGCAACCGCGTGGCAGAAACGACTCGACAACCGCTTACATGCGGTAGCTGATTTAGACGTCCTGTCCGTAACAGAAAAAAATGCGTTTTTAAATTTTTTATTAATGATAAAGAACGAATGTTGACATCACAATGAAACAACACGAAAACGAAGCTGATTTATTAATGCTTAAACTTACAATTACATCGTACAATGAAATAATGTACGGAAGTCTGAATGATACATGAATTTCTACTTTCTCAATTATTTGGGTCTTTGCTGTAGAGTTTAGATTGAGAGATGTGCTGGAAGTTCAAAAGGCATTTGACTCATCACTAAATAGTTTTTGTAACAATACAAATCGAAATATAATGACAATTGGAAAATTGTCTGATATTGTGTAATTGTGAAATTGTAATTTGAAAATTGTAAACAACGCCCCAAAATTAACGACGATTTACGAAACAGACTCTGAACCAATTAAAAGTGTTTTGAATGCAAAAATAGAACGATAGTATTGACATTCCCAAACCTAATCCGAGAATGCTGCCGATATCGCTTAAGAATTGGGACATTGGATATTTCTGTTTCTCCTTTATGGTTTCGGTCAAACTATCAACTAATTGAAAGCCCGCAAACGTGTAAAAAGTGATTGGTAACTTATTCCCACGAAAAATTGTTTGGTGAAACTTATTTTCGCAAGGCCGTTGACATTTGCAATGTTTTTGATTCGAGGCGTAGTTATTGAAGTACATTAGATGAGTGGTAGTAACATCTTTTGTAGTGTTGCAATCTGGTAAATTTGATGCTGTCATGTAAGGTAATCTGAAAGGTCGTTATAACAAGTAATTAAGAAATAGATGACTATAAATGTGGCAATAAATAAAAATGAATGGAAAACAAGCAAACATAGATGTTTGGATTAGGGTTTCTCAAAATCGGGACTTTTGGAAAAACCGGTATTTCGGTATTCAATATTCAAAAAACCGGTAGACCGGTATTTTTCGATAATTAAGTAAAATAAAATAGCTAATGTAAAATACTTTTATTTTAATCGTAATGTTTTAATTGTAATTTTTGTTTATTTTTATTTAAATGTTATTTTCAATGGGTTGTAGAAGTTTGATGAATGTGGGATTGTTTTGTTATCACTATCAGGTGTTGGTTTTATTAGTTGAAATTAAGAATTCTTTTTTTTTAAATTCTCATTTTTAAGTTAAAACACTCGGTAAATTCTCATTTGGAAGTTAAAACACTCGGTAAATTCTCATTTGGAAGTTAAAAAATCAATAAATTCTCATTAAAAAATTGATAATTTTCATTTTTAAGTTAAAAAATCGATAAATTTTTGTTTTAATGTGAAAAAAATCAATTAATTTCTAATTTTTACTTATAAAAATCAATAAATTCCTAATTTTTACTTATAAAAATCAATAAATTCACATTTTTAAGTTAAAAAATCAATAAATTCAAATTTTTAAGTTAAAAAATCAATAACTTTGCATTTTAATGTTTAAAAAAATCTCATTCAACGTGTGTTATAAATGTCACTATTGTAGTGACACCTAACGGAAAAAACCGGTACCAATATCGAATTAAAGACGGTATTCGGTATTCGGTATTTTCTTGACAAATACCGGTTTTTGATACCGGTATTTACCGGTAGAGAAACCTAGTTTGGATGGATATAAACATTCATGGCAAATCACCAAATCAGCATTGAGATGTGAATAAAATAAAATGTGCAATAAAATTGCCTATACTCAAAACCACTCCAAGGTTGATGTATTTCCCGAGCCGTATCACTGGTGTACTGGCACAAAAAGTAGCTCACAACTCCATATTTGTAAAAAAAGTCCAGACATGTGATTGATTACCAACATTGTCAAAGGTACAGAACTACTTTTCCGCGTAGTAGAACACTGTACACAGCTAGGCGTGAACAGGCAGAAATACATCAACCTTGGAGTGGTTTTGAGTATAGTATACCTGCAGTTCATGCTTCTAAATAAATTGTTTTGTATACAAGCATTTTTACACATCAAATATGTAGTTTTGTTATCTTCACATGGATTGCGCTTTGTATTTCTTTGTATAGTCTGTTTTATAAAATAAAGTTCAGTATACATTACACATGACGTACCGTATTTTTGGTATACAGGGGGGAAGAAAAGTCTGTTCCCTTCAAATTTTTCCTGAGAAATTGCATCTACTGTAGGTCAACTTTGATGAAGCGATTGTATAGGAATTGGGTGAGAGCAATCCAATGATGTCATCAAATTTGACCTTGAAGGCCATTTTCAAGGTTATTCACTTGCTAACTTCTAAACCAATCACATTAGAGGAAAATTTTCAATTACAAAGTTGTAGATCACCATCAAATTAGACTATCCAATTTATCTTAGTCATCTTCAGTTAAATGATTTCTTTTTAAAAAGGAAACAAATCAGAAAAAAAATCAGCAAATGGAAATTTTTTATTCTTGTAAAAAAAAATTCTTGAGGCATTAAAAAAAGATAGTGATTTTTCTTCTGTACTTGCACAATAATGCACATTTGAATACATTTATTGAAGTAATTCAGTATTTTTGTAGTAGAAATTTAATTTTTGTCTCAATGGCTGACTTTATTTCAGCTGATTTGTTTTCATTTTAATAACAAAAACATTTAACTTAAATTGACTAAGATAAATTGGCTAGTATTAATTTGATGGTGCTCTACAACTTTGCAATTGGAAATTTTGTTCTATCCTGATTGGTTTAGAAGTTAGCAAGTGAATGACCTTGAAAATGACCTTCAAGGTCAAATTTGATGACATCATTGGATTACTCTCACCCAACTTCCTATATGATCGCTTCATCAAAGGTAGCCTAGATTGTTGCGGCTGCAACTCGAATTGTAATATTGGACAAATAAAAGTTACTTTGAATTCTCGATGTTTCCGAAATTGGGCTGATTCTTGAAGATGACAAATAAAGCACACGTTCACACGGATTTACATTTGACAGTAATTAATTTATTCAAAAACGGAAATAGGTAATGTTCTATTCCCTACCCTTAACTCTAACAATAAATCATCCCAGTACAGAGTGGGTCACCGAAGTGACTTTCTGGTGGCCAAACATGGCGCCACCTACAATTCCCCCTAAATGTTGACTTCTACAGGAACTCCAGTTTCCACAGTCCCCCCCTCCCGGGGACGTTCCAACTCGTTTTCAATCTCCAGTGGACACAGTCGTTGTATCGGTCGGCGAAGCTTGGTTCAGTTGGGAAGCTGTAACTCACAAGATCTAATTAATCCGTCGCGACCGACTTTTACGTCGGTTATTCTTCCTATTTTCCAAGTAAGTCTTGGCTGATTTTGATCTTCAATCAGAGCCAAGTCGCCCACTCGAAACTTTGCGTCGCTCGAATTTCCCCTTTGTTGTCGCAGCTCGACGAGGTACTCATGCGTCCACCTCTTCCAGAAGTGGGCAATAATCGTCTGGCGTTGTTTCCAAATTCGTAAAATCTGGGCCTGTGTCTCCGGTCGATCTACAGTGCTAGGGACGTTAGGTAAACTTATTAGACGCTTTTCCACAAGAAAATGTGCGGGTGTGAGTGGATCTGGTTCCGTTGGACTATCGTAGACATATGTCAACGGCCGTGAGTTTATCACAGCCTCCACTTCGACCAACACAGTCAAAAGTCCCTCGTAGCTTAGGGACGTGCGACCGATTGTTTTCTTTAAAGCGATTTTCACCGACCGCACCATGCGTTCCCAAAAACCGCCCCACCACGGCGCGGTCTCGACGATGAACTTCCACGTAATTCTTCGCACGTCTAGAAACTGTCGAAATCGACCCACCAACACTTCGTTTAAAAACACACTTAATTCACGGTCAGCTCTTTTAAAAGTTTTTGCGTTATCTGAGTAAATGGTCGTTGGTATTCCTCTTCTGCCGACAAACCGCTTAAACGTATCCACAAATCGATCCGTCGACAAATTCGAAAGTATTTCTAAGTGTACGGCTCTCGTGACCGCGCACGTAAACAATGCGATATAAAGTTTTTCACCTTGATTGGAATACAGTGGCCCTGCAAAATCCACGCCACTTGTCTCGAATGGTGCACTCGGTGTTATGCGGTCGAGTGGTAACAGTCCCCATCGTTCCTTCGCCAATCGTCCCTGCATTTTTTGACAGAGTACGCATTTACTCAGTACCGCCTTGATTGTCTTTCTGGCTCGTGGTATCCAGAATCGTTCACGAAAACTGCTGAGTGTGTCTGCCAGTCCTCCGTGCATTGTTCGTTCGTGCTCTTCTGTAATAATCAATTTTGTTATACAGGGTGGAACAAAAGTCTGTTCCCCTCGAATATTTCCTGAGCAATTGCATCTAGGCCAACTTTGATGAAGCGATCATACAGGAAGTTGGGTGAGAGCAATCCAATGATGGCGTCAAATTTGACCTTGGAGGCCATTTTCAAGGTTATTCACTTGCTAACTTCTAAACCAATCAGGTTAGAGCAAAAAAGTCAATTACAAAGTTGAAGAGCACCATTTGTTTAGTCAATATCCACTTTTAAATCTTATTGTTACCTTTTCTTATCTTGTGAAAAAAGTGAAAACATAAATTTCAAAACTTCCTCAGTTACTAGAAAAAAATCAAATCAAATCAAATTGAAGTTTTCTTTAACTTCTGTATTAGAATAATGAGGATAAGGAAAGGATAATTAGTCCAGTATTTGCTCAATGTGCCGACCACCAGCACCAAGACACAATTCTGCTCGGTTTTGTGTAGATTTGTACACTGCATCGATTGTTTGTGGTGTGATTCCAGCACATGCTGCTGTTATTCGATCTTTGATTTCATCTATAGATGCTGGCTGAGTTTTGTAGACAACATCTTTTACATGACCCTAAAGAAAGAAGTCTAATGGTGTTAGGTCAGGAGATCTTGGTGGCCATGCTATTGGCCCTCCTCGTCCAATCCAATGAACTCCAAATAAGGCATTTAAATGCTGACGAGAAGCAAGTGCGAAATGTGGAGGGGCACCGTCATGTTGATACCACATTTGACGTGCCGAGGCCAGTGGTAAGTTGTCAACATACTCCTCAACTGTATTTGTCAAGATGAGATCACAATAACGCTGGCCTGTTAAAGTGCCATTGAAGAACACAGGACCAATGATTTCTTTGTTGTAGATTCCACACCACACATTACAGCGCCAATTTACTTGGTGTGCTACTTGGCGTAACCATCTAGGATTTTCTGAAGCCCAATAATGGAGATTGTGTCTGTTGACAGTTCCATTGCGTGAGAATTGGGCCTCGTCTGACCACAAGACTTTTTGAGGAAACAGTTCATCATTATCAGTTTGGGTTAGGAACCAGTCACAATACTCTGCTCGAGTATTGAAATCAGTTCCATGAAGTTCTTGGTGGCAGTGTAAATGGTATGGATGGAAATGATTGGTATGCAGTACTCTTAACACAGATGTATGGGCACAACCAACATCATTAGCAATTGCTCTGCTGCTGAGATGTGGGTTTGCTCCTACTGCTGCCAGAATTGTTGTGCTCATGTCATCATTTGTCACTGTTCTTGGCCGACCTTGTCGAGGACGTGACTGTACACTTCCCGTTTCCCGGAATCTCTGAACAATTGATCGAAGTGTTCGTGGTACTGGATGACGTCGATTTGGATATTTTGCACTGTACAACCTAGTTGCGGCTGCACCATCTTCATTTGCTGCACCATAGCAGAACATCATGTCTACCATTTCTTGGTTTGTGTATTCTGACATAATGTCTGAAATTTGGATCTGGAAATTTTTTGAGTTTTTCTGGGAAATGAACGTGAGAACTTTGTACTGAAAAGCAAGCACTTATTAGGATCAGCTTGTAATGAATCGCGTTTCTAAGATTAAATTAGACACGTTTTGAAATGCAGTATCTCAGGAGCCTGGTTTGAGTACCTGCCCGGCAGTCAATGTACACCGGAAGTTGGTGGCATACACTCCAAATACCTCTAGTCTTTACACAATTTTATTTTTTACCGGGCCTTACCAAGCCTTAAAAATGGAGACAGAAATGTTGAAACCAAAGAAATTTGGAAATTGACGCGTACTGACCAAGCAAATGCAAGGCAGCACGCCCGAAAAGAAACTAGACACGGAAATAATGGCTACATAAATCTTGCCCGGTTCTGAGGCACACGTCACGTTGCTAAAATAAACAAAGGGAGAAAACAAAGGAATTCAAATGGAATAAAAACGAACGAAATGCGTATTCAAATGTGGTGAAAATGGAAAAAACTCAGTGGTCAGGAAATTGGTCCACACTGAGCAATGGGAAAGCAAAATATCAGCTCCCAAGTGAATTATGCAGGCTTGTGAGAATACCGGCTAGTTAAAGCTCTTACACATTCAAAGCTCAAAGCACAACTGACTTGAAAAAGGAAAAAGAGGTGAGAGCTAAACTTGGTCCAGAATAGACTGGGCCAAGCTTAACCAATCACGGAAAGGTCAGGAAACCAATCAAATGCATCGGTGCATACCAAATGGGTATGACTCATGACGATGCATTGAAGGTTTAGAAATATGCAAAACAAAACATAGAGAAAAGAAAGTAAACCAGGAAAGAAAGGTCGAAATTGAAACAAAATAAGAAAAAGTTAGGAGAAACTAACATAACAAACTTCAA
The DNA here is from genome assembly GCA_949358305.1 of Strigamia acuminata. Lineage (NCBI taxonomy): Eukaryota > Metazoa > Arthropoda > Chilopoda > Geophilomorpha > Linotaeniidae > Strigamia > Strigamia acuminata. The sequence continues at coordinate 5,289,747 of OX442314.1, forward strand.
CACAAAATAAGGTAGGACTAGGAATTAGGTTTAATGAACGAACAAAACAAACAATGCACGAATTATGCCAACAAAACAATTGGAAACACAGGGGAAAAAGCGCGTAGAACTCGTGCGCGTAACCCTGGACCGTGACAAGCTGAACTGACAGTTAAGTTTTTATGTTCAGTTAACATGCTTAGTTTCTGATTTTTTTTTGTCAAATTTTTTTTTGAGTTTTGAAATTTATATTTTCACTTTTTTCACATGATAAGATAAGGTAACAATAAGATTTAAAAGTGGATATTGACTAAACAAATGGTGCTCTTCAACTTTGTAATTGACTTTTTTGCTCTAACCTGATTGGTTTGGAAGTTAGCAAGTGAATAACCTTGAAAATGGCCTTCAAGGTCAAATTTGATGCCATCATTGGATTGCTCTCACTCAACTTCCTATATGATCGCTTCATCAAAGTTGGCCTAGATGCAATTGCTCAGGAAATATTTGAGGGGAACAGACTTTTGTTCCACCCTGTATAATTGTTACACGGTAAAATGTATGGCTCTCGGATGTCGCGTTCAATTTCTGCTAGTGCCCATCTGTGTGTTGCACGCATCACTTCGTCTTCGTCTATCGTCGGGGAAAATTGCAACAGCAGTGAGGTTTTTTCTACGAGTTCTCCTTTCTGTAGACACTTTAGCTCTCAATGAAAATAAAAGTTTTGTAAGTATTTTATCCAGTATCTCTCTCCTTTTTCAATCTCGTCTCCGCTCAATTCTCCCGTGATTTTATCTTCACTTCGCAAGTTTTTAACAAACCGTAATACCCAAGCAGTCGTTCTCTTTAATTTCGACCATCGACTGAACCTTGTGTAGTCAATTATCTGGATTTGTTCATTTATCGTGTTCACTTGGACTTCTTCGTTCGTATCCGTTGTTCTCACAATGTCAGTTTCAGTTGGCCAATTCGAATCGTCGCCACTCAACCACTGCGGTCCTTTCTGCCAAAAATCACTATTGGTTAGTTCTTGTACCGTTACGCCTCGTGTTAGTAGGTCGGCCGGATTCTCCTTGCCCGGGCAGTGGCGCCAGCAGTTGGTGTTTACTGTTTCCCCGATTTCTTTTACGCGATTGAATACAAATGTGACTGGACGATTCTTTGTTTCTCGTAACCAATGTAGCACTATTTTCGAATCGGTCCAAATTGTTACATTGTCGCATCCGATTGTCGACTGCAGCGTCGGCACAAGTCGGGCTGCCAGCAATGCTCCCATCAGTTCTAATTTAGGAAGGGTTAGTTCCTTTAGCGGTGCTACTCTGCATTTAGAAACGATAAAAGTAATGTTAATTGCACTTGTTTTCGAGTCCAGGACTCGAGCATAAGCTACTACGCCGTATGCCCGAGGACTAGCGTCGCAGAATATGTGTATTTCTTTTTTTACATCAATTCCTCCCCAGTTTAATAAATTTCGCGGAATTTTTAAATCATTTAGATATGTTATCTGAGCACACCATTCTTCCCAAGTTTTTTTCACATATTCTGGGATTTTCTCGTCCCATCCAACCCCAAGTTTCCATAATTCTTGAAATAAAATTTTAGCAGTGACCACAAAGGGATGAGCAAATCCCAATGGGTCGAAAATCATAGCTGTTGTTCTAATAATTGATCGTTTTGTGTATTTCGTTAATTCGACCCCGTTAATTAATTCAGTAATATCTAAACTTAATTCATCGGTTCTTGTGTTCCATCCCACCCCCAAAACTTTAGTCTCTTGTTGAGAGAGCGATTCTTCACAAGTCGGGTCATCAGTTACAATTATTTTTCTCAGTTCTTCACAATTGGTCTTCCATTTTGTCAGTCTCATACCCGCCTTTCTCAGGATCTCACAACTTTCACGGTACAGTTTTATAGCGGTCTTTAATTTGTTTATACTTGAAACGAGGTCGTCTACATACCGCTCGTCTTCCAATCGCTTACACGTTTCCGGATATTCTTCCTTAAAGTCCTCGACATGATGATCGATGGTGGCCGAGAGGAGAAAAGGGCTGGGAGATGTGCCGAACGGTACTCGGGTTTGTCTGAGTTCTCTTATCTTCGCCGGTTCGGTTCCATTCCAGTTTTCCTCGAGCCAAAGAAATCTCATGACATCGCGTTCCTTTTTCTTCAGATGGATGCGATGGAAAGCTTTTTCAATATCCGCGATGGCAGCGATGATTCCTGTTCTAAATTTAAGAATCACGTTTAGTAATTTTGGCAGTAAGTTCGGTCCTTTGTATAAACAGTCATTCAACGAGAAGCATCCTTTCGCGTGTGATGATGCATCGTACACAATTCTGAGCTTGGTCGTCGCTCTTGTCTCGTCGATCACGGGTCTGTGTGGAATGTAATAAATTGGATTATTTTCTTCGGTTTCTTGTGGTACTTCCTCGACAATTCCAGTTCTAAGTTGTTCCGTGATAACTTCTTTGTATTGTAAATACAGCTTCGGCTTTTTCCTAAATCGGTTGACCAAACTCCAAAATCTTTTTAATGCTGGCTGTCGGTTGTCGTCCAGTTCTTTTGCGTTTAGCTTCCACGGCAATTCGACTTCGTAGTGATCTTGTACCCATTCGATGCTTTCCTTGAATCGTTTTAACGTTTGTTCTTCGTCCTCGTTTCGTTCTACGGTTTCGTGTTTAATTCCAATCGATTCAAGACTCCAAAATTTTTCCAAAAGTTCATTAGTATTATCAATTACGAGGACTTTGTTTACCCGTACGAGCGCCGATACTGTCGCTTCATTCTCCCCAGATGAGCCGTGTAGCGTCCAACCGAAAATTGTTTCGACCGCCATCAAATTTTCTTCAAGTCGGTGTTGTTTTCCGGTTGTCACCTTCCAAAAGTTGTCTACACCGATCAGAATTGAAACGTCGTCGTCCATTCGTACGCTGTTGTTGTCTGCTAGTTTGATGTCGTATTTCTTTCGCTTATTTATTATTCCTTGATCGGTTTTGCCCTTCAACGCTGGTGTGATCCACGGAGTCTCCAATGCCTCGATTTCTAAACTACAAGCAATGTTATCGCAATTATTTATCAACAGTTTCACTCGATTCCTCTTCGTAATTGTTGGGTCTGTCGCTCCGAATGTTAACAATGCGAGGTTTTGTTCACCAACTCTTTCTAAGTTAAGTTCTCGAGACAATTTCTCCGTAATAAATGTCCTTTGAGACCCGCCGTCCAAAAAACACTGCACTTTACGCTTTTTCGATTGTCCACACGCATCCACAACGACCACTTGCAAATACAATACAGATACCGGTTGTTCTTGTTCCAAAACGGCTGATGAAATGCGAGTGACTTCCTCCGTAGTTTTCTTCTCTTCGGCGTCGCACAGGTAAGTGTGGTGGTTCTTTTCGCATTTCTTGCATCGAAATCTGGTTTTGCATTTGAAAGCAATGTGTCCCTCCTTGAGACAACGGTAACACCTCCGAGACTTCATACACGCAGCTTTACGTTCGGTCAGAGTCAGCGGACAGTCTGGGCTCGTGTGTTCTTCTTTTTGGCAAAACGTGCATTTGTACGTAATCGCTGCCAACGCTGAGGCGGAACCAAGTGTGTTAGTTTTTGTATTTATTTTCTTATTTACCTCTTCTTGTTTTCTCGTAATCGCTTCTTTCTTCTCGATCAAGTTGTTTTTCTCACTCATCGCTTTCGTCCTCTCGCGCATTTCGATTTCGAATCGGAAAAACTTCAAAAAATCTGTCATCGACCATGGTAATTCGCCCCTGGATCTGGAGAAGTCGTGTTGCATCGAATCTGGCGTCGCACGAGTTAAAATTGGGCCCAAAAGTGCCCCAAACGTTGATGCATCTACTCCTAAATTTCCTAAACTTGTTATGTGGAGGTCGCAATAATCATAAAGTTCTCGAAGTGCGACAACGTCGTCTGCATTTTTCACGGGCTTCACCTCGAGGAATTTTTGCATGTGTGCATTTATAATCAGGTCCGGCTTACCAAATCTACTTGCCAACAAAACGACCGCACTGTCGTAATTCTCGTCTGTTACCGTGTGTGGAAACTGGCGGTTTCCAAAGTGAAATAATTTAGTTGAGTGTTTTGACCACCGTGGCACAAGTGAAAACTTACTTGTGACCCGGATTAAATGTATTCTTGGAATTTAAGGATTAACTTAATCCTCTTGTTTTATATATCTAAAATTTTGAATAAAAAACTCACTGTCTTTTCAAATGTAACCTTGTCTACATCGTTTCTTTGAGTCTACAACAAACTTCGATCCGAATCCGACTCCATCCGTCGTTTTAACAAGTTTTAGGAGTGTTTCATTTATACAAGTTGCTCGTGCAACGTCTCACCGTGAGTCCACTTATCGCATTGGCGGCCAATCCTTCGACCAACGACCGTAAATACACGAACTTCGCCGTTTTGGGAAGCGAAATGTTATTATGCACGCTCAACTGGAAGTCTCCTTAGAACTGAGTCCACGTTTCGGGTGTTCCCTTAAATTTGACAATTTCCAGCTTCGGCAATTTCATGCTTGTGCATTGTTGGCCTCCGACTGGCGTATTAACGAGAACGGGATTAATAGGTGGCAAATTAGGATTTGGTACTTGCGTTTTCAGTTGTGTGATTTCTTTCAAAGCCAGTTCCAACGTGACTTTTGCTGCTACCAATTCGTCTTGAAACTCCTCGGCTGCGATAGTGTCGTCTGCGACCTCGTCAATTTCGGTGATTGCGTCGGCCACCAAAATGTCCAGTTTTTCGATCTTTGGTCCCTTTAAAAGTAACTGTGCTTGTATGCACAAAAGCTTTACTTCATTTACCGGATCTTGCTTCAGCTCATTCTGTTAGATTTAATTGTTGTAAATTATCATTTGTTTGACGTTTTATCCAAGTTTGTAATGTTTGCGACACGTTATGCGCGTGTCATTCTATTATTGTAAAAACTTTTTCTGAAGAGTAAAGACGTGTTTTTCTGTTCCGTTAACGTGTGATCTTTTAATTCGATTTGGACATTCGAAATACAACAAGTGGTAGCAGAGGGTGGTTTTCTTCGAAGAGAAGCTCTACACGGCACTCCGACGATATTTTCGAGTGTTTCTGCAAGTACGAAGGAGAAACGTGACGGAATCGAACGTAACGAAAATCGAACGTTGTGAAAAATGGCGGATTCGATCTCGGGCGGTTCGTTAAATCGAATTGAACTTTTGAAACCAAACAACTACTTCATCTGGCAGTTCAAGGTAAAGACTTTATTGGCTGCAAAGAGCTTAACAAAAATGATAACGGAGCCAGCAGAAGTAAAGCCAAACCAAGGCGATGCAGATTATGCAAATAAACTCGTCAAGTACGACGAATGGGCGAAAAAGAACAACGAGGCGCTCGGCATCATCATTTTAACAATGTCGGATGAGGAAGCAGCGAACTGCATGAATATGACCGAAGCAAAAGCGGTGTGGGATGCTTTAAAAGCATTATATGCCGGTGCGACCGAGGAGCAGCAAATCGACGCGGCAACTGAACTGGCGGAATTGCGCATGAAAAATGACGAAAACGTGGACAGCTACTTGAACAGAGCCAAGTCCATTCAAGCCAGATCTAAAGCAGTTGGTCGAGACGTGAAAAATCGTGAGTTGATGTTATTTGTTACACGCGGACTTTTGCAAAAACACGAGCATATCGCGAGGAATTTCCGAACGAATGCAACGGCGACAATTGAAGAGTTGCGGCGGGCGTTGAAACTAGAAGAGCAACACTCAATATTCCGAACGAGGGGACCAGCAATGGAAAACACAACAATGGCATTTCGGGCGCAAGTTGGCAAGAACTCTGGCGGCAAAAAGTTGAAAGGTGGGATTAAAATAGTATGTTACGAGTGTGGCAAAAGCGGCCATATTGCCAAAAATTGTTGGCAGCGCTATCCTGAGAAGCGACCAGCACAGGCAGCGCAACGAACCAAAGAAACGGCAAAAATTGCGCAAGTGGAGGAAGCAACAATACAGCATGCGCTCATTGTTGATTTGGAGAACGAGGACCACATTGATGATTGGATTTTGGATTCGGGCGCTTCTGCACATATGTCAAGTAAACGTGGATTGTTCAGTTCATTTGTTGAAATGGAAACAATAGTCACGACAGCAAAGAAAGGAGTGAAGCTCATTTCTACAGGAAAGGGCAACGTGATTTTAAATTGCCAATTGGATGGAGGACAGACAATGAAGATTTTGTTGATGGATGTGCTATTTATTCCAGAACTAAAGGGGAATTTGATGTCAGTTCCACGTTTGACGGCGAAAAATTACGGAATTTTCTTCAAAGGAAATTGGGCAGACATAAAGAGCCCAAATGGAGAAACAATTGCTAAAGGAATAAGAGATGGGAACATGTACCTGTTGCAGTTAACAAAAGAAGAACAGGTGAATGCAGTAACCACGACAACCAAGGAATCGAAGGAATTATGGCATAAACGCTTGTGTCATATGAGCGAGCAGACGATGGATAAAATGACCAAAAAGGAAATGGTTCACGGTTTGGAGTACGTAGATGCACAATTGGAAAAATGCACGGCATGCATTTTGGGCAAGATGACCAGAAGTCCCTACAAGAAAATCAAGGAAAAACAATCAAACGAGATTTTACAATTGGTGCATGCAGATCTAATAGGACCGATTCAGGTTTCATCTTTGGCGGGAAGCAAATACGCATTAATAATGACGGAAGATTTCACACGCAAGAAATTCGTTTATTTCTTAAAGGAAAAATCGCAGACATTTGAGTTTTTTAAAACGTTTAAGGCGATGACAGAGAAACAAACTGGACAAAAATTGAAAAAATTCAGAAGTGACAATGGAGGCGAGTTTGTGAACGCGAATTTCAAACATTTTTTCAATGAAGAGGGCATAATCCACGAACTGACAGTGCCATTTAATCCGTCCAGCAACGGAATTTCGGAACGGACGAATCGAACGCTCGTGGAGGCGACGCGGACATTACTGCTGGAATCAGGGTTACCATTGAGTTTTTGGGCAGAGGCTTTAGCCACGTCGGTGTACGTGAAGAATCGCTCTTTGACCAAACCAAACGGGGATCTAGTACCGGAGGAGATGTGGACGAAACGCAAGCAAGCAATAAATTTTTTGAGAAATTTTGGATGCGAGGCTTTCCTGCACGTCCCAGCAGAAAAACGGCAAAAACTCGACCAAAAGGCGAAACATGGGATTTTTATTGGCTATTCGGTTGATAGAAAAGCGTACAGAGTCTACGTTCCGGATGACAAGAAGGTACAAGAAGGAAGAACAGTTATATTTAACGAGAAAATTCGGGGAGCGGACATTTTTAGTTTAAACGAGAAAAATGAAAAACGACGATTTTGCCAAGAAATCGAGGATGAAATCATTGTTGCAGAGCCGAACGTGGATGACAACAACCAACAGCCAGCGGTTGCAGTCGAAGACGAACCACAACCAGAGCAACAGGCGGAGCAACAATTGGATCAACCAGCACGAGTTGGGAGGCCAGTGGGATCGACGAAGGCCGTACTCGAACAGCGCCACGCAGAGCAACTCGAACTGCGTGAACAACAATTGCAACAAGAGGGAGTACGCCGCTCACAGAGAATTGCAGCGCAGCATGAAGCGGTCAATGCAGCAGTCGAAGCTGCAGATGAACTATTAGTAGATGAGTTTTTTACACCGGAAACCTTTGACCAAGCAATGAACTGTGCCGACAAGGAAAGATGGAAAGAGGCAATGAACAGCGAAATTGATTCGTTACACGTAAACAACGTGTGGACCCTGGTCAAGAGAGAGAAGAAAATGGCAACAATCAAGAGTAAGTGGATATTTCGCATTAAGCTGAACGCCGATCGAAGCGTGAACAAATACAAGGCGAGGTTGGTGGCGGTGGGATATTCACAGCGAGCCGGAATAGATTTTACAGAAACCTTCTCACCGGTGGTCAGACTGGAGTCGCTTCGAATCATCTTGTCCATGGTCGCGAAGCACAAATTATTCACAAGACAATTTGATATCAAGACAGCCTACCTTTACGGTCTGATTGACGAAACAATTTTCATGGAGCAGCCGGAAGGGTATGTGCAAGAGGATTTTGTTTGCAAGCTCGAACGCAGCCTGTATGGCCTGCGCCAATCGGGCAGATGTTGGAATCAACGACTGGACGAAGAACTGACGAAAATAGGCCTGACACCGCTAATAAATGACAGGTGTGTTTATGTTTACAAGAAGAGAAATGACTATCTTATTCTGGGAGTCTATGTGGACGATATTTTGGCAGCGTTCACTCGACCAAAGATTTTGGATCGAATAATGAGACGTTTGAAAAGAGTTTTTGAAGTGATCGACATGGGAGAAGTGCATTTCCTACTAGGGATGGAAATTTCGATTACAGAAGCAGGAGTCTTTATTGGTCAACAGAAATACATTAGCGAAATTTTGGTGAAATATGACTTATTGGACGGGATCGTCGCGAGCACGCCAATGGCGACCGGTCAGGACCTGAACGATTTTGAAAATTCGAAGAAAGTTGATCAGCAACTATATCAACAAATTTTGGGATCACTGATGCACGTGATGGTGGTCACCCGACCGGATCTATCATTTGCGATAAGCGCATTGTCGACGTATGCAAGGGATCCACGTCAAGTGCATTTCAGGGCAGCTAAACGTGTCCTGCGTTACCTGAAAAAGACAAGAGAAACGCGACTATTTTTTCCGAGTGAAGACGGAAATTTACAAGGTTTTGCTGATGCAAGCTGGTGCTCAACCCAAGAAGCGAAATCGTACACGGGAATAATCGTAAAAATCGGACTTTCAACAATAAGTTGGAAAACAAAGAAACAACGTCTCGTTGCGATGTCGTCGACGGAGAGCGAAATTTTGGCCATATGCGAACTGCTCAAATCCATAAAATGGGCACGTGATTTTCTATATGAAGTTGGAGAAGGAAGCAGTGTTCAAAGAAGTGTGCCAATCTACACAGACAGTTCACCAGCGATTCAAGTTTTGTGTGGGGCGAACCAATTTGGTCGCACAAAACACATTAATAGACATTTAATGTTTATTAAAGACGAGTTGAAGCTCGGCAATATCAAACTAATTCATTTACCTTCAACAGAAATGATCGCGGACTTTTTAACCAAAGCTGTGGCAAAGGATAAATTCACGGAGGGTCGAAAGGGCGTAAGCTTGAAGGACGAGGGGAAGATGAACGAGATCGAGGAGGAAGAGAAAAATGAAGACAAATAATAATTTATTCATTTTGTGTTTTTGATATTGTTGAATGTTAATTTTTAAGTTTGTTTCAAAACCCATGATAATTTATAAGCGGGGTTTGTTAGATTATGACGGTTTATAAGTGCTATTTATTAATAACACGGCCGAATTTTAAGTGTTTTTTGCGAAACCCGCATTTGTCAATGCTCCGAGTCGCCACTAGATGGCGCGATTATAATTCAGCGGTAAATTCGAATTGCGAGTTAAGAAAACTGGTAAATAAATATAAGAATATATTTATTTATATGAAACGACACTTTATTAGGATTAATATAAATATATATTAATAATTATTGTTCACACTAAGTGATGGGAATCTCTAGTTCAGCAGAAATGGAGATTTGATAATCCATCGATCAACCGATCGATGTGATTGGTGGATCCATTTCCGGTCCTGGGTATCCAGTTCCGGTTGTGGTGGGAATTAGCATATTGCTCCTCCGTATCCACTTCCGGCGATACGGGATTGGAGGGATTCGTGGAACCCATGTTCCAATTGGTTGATTGGATTAATCTCTAATCCAGTCAGGTTATATAAACCCAAACAACCGGCCATCCGGCGGCTCTGTTTGATTATTTCTGTTTGGTATTATTACTTAAGAAATATGATTCGTTGTCCATTAAAAAACCTTTTGGTTCTTTGTTGATTTATTCACAAAGAACCGCGGCATGATTCTACCGAATCATGCAACCACCGGCAATTGAAGCCGACGTATTGGATTGTTATGTTGCATACATGTTTCAAGTTACGGTCTCGCCGAGGAGAACCTGCCTTCTGTGCAATTCAGTATCCTCCGGGCAGGATTAAGTGGTCATTTTCGGTATGAACGCATCTCGTAACCGCAAGTAAGCACCGGAACTGTTGAGAGTTGGTTCCTTCACCTGTTGGTGCAAAAGCAGTCTGTTTCACAGTAACCACGAGTAGCACCAAGTGTTTGGCAAGCTGATTCTCATGGTATTTGGTGCCAAAGCAGTCGTTTTGTTATTAGTACCGCGAAGGGCTAAACTGCTGTGCGGAGCCGCGAGCTATCGACTCCTGTGTACGTGATACCGTCAATCGCTAGACGAACGACCGTGTTGCGGCGCAGGGGACGCTTGATACCGTTCTGCATGGCAAGGCGTTTTCTATCGATGGCAATTGTGTGTTGCGACGGGAAGTCTAACATTTATCCTTTACGTTTATAACAGAACAATATTAACTTGGCCACAAGTTAATTAATCAAAGTCAGGAAGACTTAAAAAACAAGAATACATTGAACTCAATGTGACAAATAAGTTGACGACAACTTATCGATGAAATATCCAGTAGAAAAACTCACAACACTTATGAATTAAATATAATTCATAATTGGAATATTGATAAGTAAATGAATACATTTACTTACACCAATATCCTCCCAAAGTTGTGGCGGTGCAGACAAAGTCAACCGCAATGCTCAGATCATTCGATTTATCGACGTGCGATAATATTACACAGCGAACCAAGGAACCAGCGAAGCCGTATCGGACTCCAGGACACAGCCATCCGGCTTAGATGACATCTATAATCAGGTCGAGCGATGGGGAAACCGCTCCCATCTCCCAGACCCGTAATGATATTATTTTAGGGCCAGTTGGCCAATTCTTTGTATAGTTTAATAGTTGATTTAACTTGCCAAATGTCGGCATTAGTCCTATGTATAATTTAGCTCATTTCATATTGTTTGCCAACAATAAACTGTCTTGTATTTATCTCGTATTGTATTCACTGTTTATTTATTGCGATCTCTTCCCGGTACCATTGTTAAATGGGAGTTGTGGTCGTCACCGTCACACGTGGAGGTCCCACCGAGATTAGGTTGCAATTAATTCGATTGAATTGTAAAAGTGAATTTTTTTGAGATAAATAAGGCTAAAAAATTTGTAAATAAATTTTACAAATTGCAGTTTTAGAAAGTACATTCTGTTTTCTCGAAGAAAATGAATAATACAATTCTGGACGAAGGAATTGCAACCAGGAATTCTAAATCTATCACACGATGGTTGAGATAGATTTAATCGAAGTATTTAAAAACTAAAAGCTTCGGAGAATTTGATGGATATAAAACACAGAATAGTTATATTTTGATATTTACTTTATTTTTCCGTGAAAAAGTAAAAGTAAGACAAGTTTAAACATGTTTAACGAATCGCAAGACAAAGAAAACTTGCAAAATATGGAACTTCAAAGCAAAATCCAGTATTAAGGAGAAGATATAATAATTGGAAACAATTGACAAAGGTTGAAAGTGAATTTATTTTATTTTTATGAAATATATAATTTTGGGAATATTTACAAATAATCTCTCGAAGGAATTTTATTTTATCGGTAAAGACTAAAAGTCGAAAAGAACGGACTTAGTAGAGAACTGATGACGAAAATGATACGTTCGTTATACAATCAGTTGATAACGAACCAGCCAATCAGGAACTAGGTGATCTAAGGATCCCCAGCCCCTTGCTATTAAAGGAGAGCCAGATCAGATTGAGATCATTCGCTTCCAGACCAGACCAGCAGACGTGTTTCAGTAACCATCCTGACTGCGCCATCCGATTCTAGTTACGATTCGAAGTTTTCCACCGCTAAAATAGTAAAAAAGACCGATTCAATTATATTTTTATAAAATGGATCCAAACAATCTTCCTAACGAAGAAAAAGTGGCTGAAGAAAAGGCCGTAGAAGAAATAGTTAGCTTGGATTCAAGTTATGTAAAACTTTGTGACCAAACGGAAATGATTCCCGATGAACTCACACAGTTTTGTACGCATTACGAACTAGATAGAACTCAGTTCAAAACCATAATCGAAGCTTCTGAATTTGTGACGAAGCGGGCGTTACGTAACATACGTATTAATCCAACTCCGGAAAAACGAGCAGAACTTTCGAAGGAGAGTTCGGCGAACCATAATTCTGGAAAGGACCCAATCCCGTCGCCAAGAGATCTGTCTGAAGAAAACCGATCACGATCTAAAACTCCACAACGTAAGTTGGGGGATCAAGCAAGAATTAAAACTCCGTCGGTTCGTAACCAAGATATTCGAGAATTATTTCGAACATCAAGCAAGGAATCGCTTGATCAGTCCAGTTTAGGAAATAGAACTCCTCACTCCCGCAACGCCAGTTACCACAATACTCCAAGTATTTCGGAGGTAGGAGGATCCAATTTTTCAACTTTTCAACCTGAAAATGCTAAAAAGCAACCCAATCCACATATTTATACGGAGAATGGGACGAGACATTTTGCCAAACAAACCCCTAGAGGGCGAGGCAATAAATCCGCCATTCGACGGAAATTATCTCCACTACCATCTCCAGTCTTACCTCAAACTCGACAAGAACAATTGAGATTAGACGAAGTGGAAAAGGAACGAATTAGGCTGGAAGCAACTAATCAAAAACAGATTAACGACGAAAAGATTCGCCAAGATAAACTTGAAAAAGAAGTTGTCAATCAAAACGAAGTTCGTAAGTCGATAGACAAAAACGATAAAATTCTAATTGATCAATTACGGGCCCAATGGCGACAGGAACACGATGAAAAGTTCCAAAAGCAACAAGATCAATACAATAAGAAGTGGGCGGAAGTGAACAGAATTGAAGACAATCAACGCAAGCGGGAGAAAACCTTACAGGAAAGCATCCGGCTAAATCTCGCGGCGTCCACTCGGGCTAGCCATGGTAGTGAACCCCGAGACCAGACAAATCCGTCACGTGCATCTACCGATGACATTCCAAGTTCACATTCCTCGGCAGAAAGTTCTACAGGAACTAGACTTCCCTCTGACGGAACTAATATTTCATTTGACTATATTTTGAAAATGCAACAAAATATGGCCGCCCAATTCCAAAAACAATTGGATAGTCGAATAGATACATTCGTTCAAACTCAACAAACAACTGGGCCGCAACGATCTAATAATCCAGGACCCAGTAAAGTCTTTTTCAAAGGACAAGACCTTCCAGTTTTCGATGGAAAACAGGAGGATATAGATAAATTTTTATCAGTAGCTAAAACTGTAGCTATTTCAAAGGGATTAACTCTGGACGAAATGGTTAATCAAGGTATTCCCACCTATTTGTCCGGATTAGCCCAACAATGGTATGACGAGAATAAAACCAAGTTTACCAACTGGGAAACCTTCGTAGAATTATTTCGTGAAGAATTCGACATGATTCCAACTACTCGACTCCGAAATCTACGAAAAGTAATCCAAGGAGACGATGAACCTTTATATGAATTTCTAGTCAGATTCACTAAAGCCCAAGGATCGTACTCCGAAAGAGGAAATGTTGCCACACTTTTCGACAACTTGAATTGGACAAGTTACAATAGATTAATCGATCGAAATCTATACAGGAGCGATTCAGTGGATAAAATCTTTCAATTCGTACGAACGAATAGAGCACTCTTTGAACCCCAAAGAATCCGTACAGAGAATTCCAAGGAAATTGATAAAGTGGTATCTAACAACCAGAAGTATTCTAAAGATACCAAAAATACGAGACCTTCGGCTCGATCCACTCAAATGATGGAAATAGAGCCGGAAGAAGAAATAATGGAAGTCAATGAGTTGACAGAGAATAATGTATCAATGGATAATTTATTATGTGCCATGTCGGAAAATCAGACAGGGAAATGTTTTCATTGTAAACAACCAGGTCATTTCAAAAGAGAATGTCCTCTGCTTCCAAAGCGAAAATTTAGCAATAATTTCCCTGGAAATAATAATTCCAATAACAATAGCGCTAATCAGCAGCCGAACGAATTTAAGCGACCACGCCAAAATTGGGTAACTGCCGAAGCTATTGATCAAAAAATGGAAGAGTTAAAAACTGATATGAATAACAGTATGCAAACAACGATAAGTAAGACAGTGTCGGATTTATTTAGTAAATTCTTAGACCCGAAGAACGCTACTACGGCACCAATTACTGAAACCCCACCGGTTCCAAAAAACTAGTGGCGGGGGTCCTCGAGCCCCCTATTAATAATTCCGAAGGAATTTTACCACCAGACTTGGAACAAGCACTTTCCGAAACTTTGGATAATTTAACTATTCAAGATAAAGAAATTAAGCGTGCTCGTCCTAACCGGAAGACACGGAAAAGGAACTGGAATTATAAGTTTAAAATCGCGTCAAATACGCCCTTTTCGGCAGAGGAGACAGCAAACCCGTTCTTGAATTTTCACGACGACCTGTTTTCTCTAGATAAGGGGGACGAATCTTTAGCTAGATTGATACAAGATACATCCAATCTTAATATTCGTGATGAATCCACCAGTTCTAGTGGAGGAGTATTCGAGAATTTACAATCAATGATTGATAATTTGAATCCCGACTCCAAATCCTCCAGATTTGCGAGATTAAAATCTTACATTAACGAGAATCAGTTAAAACGAAAAGATGGCATCGAACGAATTAATAAATTGGGAAATCACATCGACGACCCCCGAATGAAAATTACAATAGGTGGACTCACCTATAATGCTTTGATGGACTCAGGAGCCACACAGTGTTTTATTGGGTTGCAATTACTAAGTAAAACTTGTGCATCTCCCGATTTCATACAAGATTGTCCAAAACACATGAGAGTTTGTGCAGTCGGAGTTACTCATATTCCACTAGGACAAATTACTTTGTGTGTACAATGGGCAGATGGAGCAGAATTCACACCAATAAATTTTATCATTTTGGATAATAATGTGTGTGGATTAATTATCGGACATAATTTTATGCGCCGAACCAAAATTAATTTAAATCCAGCACGAGCTGTATTTACTTGCGACAGCAAGTCCGACTGGACTGCACCCTACGAAACTGACGAGTTAAATTGTAATTTAGCTCGAGTACAAGTGTTGACTGACAACGCAACAGCCACACACACGCCAGATAATTGGGAAGAATTGCTGGTAAAGGATTGTGACTGTTCAGATGAGGAAAAAAGTAAATTACGCGAAGTAATTGCTAGTGTTAAGAACGTCTTTAGAGATAAAGTCGGATGTACTAACATAATAAAGCATAAGATCACCTTTAAAAAGGATGTAACGTGGAAAAAACAACCATTTCGAATGTATAACCCTGCTAAAATAGCCATTATGACTAAATTAGTAGAAGAATTAGAAGCGGATAATTTGATCGAAAGAGCTACTGGACCTTACATAAGCCATCCAGTGATCGTAGCCAAACCAAATGGTACTTATCGTTTATGTATCGATTATCGGTGGTTGAATGCAATCACCGAAATTAACGCCATACAAATGCCAAGTATTGATTTGTTACTCCACAATACAAATCAGGCAAAATATTTCACGTCTCTTGACCTTACCAAAGGTTATTATCAGGTCGAGATGGACGAGGAAGATAGACAGAAAACAGCCTTTTATACTCCGAAAGGCAATTACCAATTTGTCCGCATGCCTTTTGGTCTTTGCAATGCGCCGTGTACATTTCAGTTCTTAATGGAACGAGTGATGGGCGAAGCATTATACAAACACGCGTTAGTCTATTTGGACGACGTGATAATCTTCTCCACCACTTGGGAGAAACATCTTGAACATATCAAAGATGTGTTGGAAAGACTAGATAAGGCCAACTTATCAGTAAATAAAGAAAAATCAAAATTTGGAAAAACTACACTCAAATTTTTGGGTCATTTGATAACTCCAACCGGATTAGCACCTGACCCAGACAAGATAGTATCCGTTAGGAAATATCCAACTCCTAAGAATTCCAAGGATATTCAACGATTTCATGGCTTGTCAAATTTCTTCCGGAAATTTATTCCCGAACATGCAAAAATTGCTAGGCCTCTAACTAGCATGATGCATGATAAAGCAGTGTTCGAATGGGGAGAAGAACAAGAGAAAGCTTTTGAAACAATAAAAAATATTTTATGTGACGAAACACAGGTTTTGTTAATGCCAGATATGATGAAACCATTCGTAATCTTGACAGACGCATCGCATGATGGACTTGGTAGTGTGTTATGCCAAGATGTAGAATTCTTCGATGAAGGAAAAAGAGAAATGATCATGACTCCTAGACCCGTAGCTTATGCTAGTCGAGTCTTACGAGGGGCAGAAGTACGCTACTCAACACCCGAACTCGAGTGTTTAGCAGTAGTATGGGCAGTCGACAAATTCCGACCGTATATCGAATATACGACTTTTACTTTGGAATCAGACGCCGAAGCATTAAAATGGCTGATGGGAACACCAGAACCATCGGGACGATTTGGTCGTTGGGCAATTAAACTTCAATGTGGCGCCTTTAAGATTAAATATCGACGAGGTACCCAGAACCAAGTTGCCGACGCCTTCTCGAGAGCGCCTTTGGAGATCGAAGACATCCCAGAGAATGATTATTGTGAGCCAATCGAGATTACTCAATTCTGGCCGGAATGGGACGGAAATCGAGAAATTATTCGAAGGAATAATAGAGAAGATTGCCAATTTCTCACGAATGTGCAGCTTCATTTCGATTATTCCAAATTATTATACAATACTTTGGAAAAGGGGGAGAAGATGGATGAAGCTACAGAAGAAACACTATTTAGTGCTTTAACTGAAGTTTTAAAGGAAGTTCCACCGACTCGAGAAGAAATTATAAAAGCTCAACTAGCCGACAAAGAGTGTAGAATAATAATCGATCATCTGAAACGAGCTGAAATCGAACAAAGAAAGTTTAAGAAAACTAAAGAATGGATGAAAGCAGTCCAAGGTTACCAATTAGATTTTCAAGAAGAAAATGGTAATGAAATGCTGATTTATTTCAAACCAACGTTTGAAGAGGAATTGAATGACTCTGGAAACGGATTTAAAGCTGTCATTCCACCGTCATTAGTACGAAGAGTACTGTTTGCCTGTCACGGACATCCATTAAGTGGACATGCAGGGATGAGTAAGACGCTCGAACGAGCAAAACTTATATATTACTGGCCGAAGATGAATAAAGATACTCGCAATTACGTCCGAAGTTGTATTCATTGCCAGCAATACAAGCCCTGTCAACATAAAAAGCATAGAGCGAGTTACACTCCTCATAACATGTCTTACCCGTGGGAAGTAATCTGCATTGATTTAATGGGTCCCAAACCGACAGGAAGAAGCCAATACAGATTTGTATTAGTAATTATAGATCAATGTACTAAATGGGTAGAATTATTCCCTTTAAGTAAGGCATCTAGTGAATCTATTGTGAATAGGTTAGGAGAAGTGATTCATAGATGGGGATACCCAAAGAAAATTGTTAGTGATAACGGGAGCCAATTCATATCCACGATTTATGAAGAGTTTTGTAAAAAACACAACATCAGAATGGCTCATGTGAGTCCATATCACGCTCAGGCCAATCCTACGGAAAGGGCCAATAGAGACATCAAAATAATGCTGGCTCTTTATTCAGACATTCACTCCCATTGGCCGAGATTCTTAAACGAATTTGCATTTGCCTCGAGAACGGCTAAATCAGAAGCTACAGGCGCAACGCCATTCTTATTGAACACAGGAAGAAATGTACCTCTTCCCTTTGATCCTCGGATCATTCAACATGCAAATGCATTTGACAAGAATAACCCGGAAGAATACGTATATAATTTACTTGGAATTTTACGTCGAGCACATCAAGAGATGCATTTGCGTATTCAAGCAAATTATGAGAGACACGACAAGATTCACAGAAATAAATTTCACATTTGTGAATATACTGTCGGTGATTTGGTATGGAAAGCCACTCACATCCTTTCAAATAAAGAGAAAGGAATTACTAAAGGTTTCGCCGAGAAACGAGATGGACCGTGGGAAATTACGGAAGTTTTACCTGGAGGTGCTTATAAGTTGAGAAAATTAGTTGATGGATCAATAGAACCATCCATAAATACTGATGATCTCTCACCTTATATCCCATCTTACCCGATTGAGACTTGGACACTCGACCAAAAGAGTGGAAGAATAGAGAATCACCCAAACCCTGATTGGATGAACGAAAGTTCAACCGTAAATAATTCAAGTGAATTAAATAATCAAGAATTAGGAAATAATTCTGCTAATATGGAATTAGATCCCGAAGAAGTTACAACACCCGCTTCAAAAGAAAGCGACATCGTAGTTAATAATCCAAAACATGATTATAACCTTAGGAAAAGGAAAAGAAGTTGTGAACTTTCACAACTGCAACCTCGTACGAAGCGAATTTCTACGACAGATCAAGAATGCACAACAGATTTTATACATCTGATTCAAGATCGCCGCTAGTGATAGCGTATTTTTTTAAATAAAAATTTAAAAAAAGATAAAAAATCGGGTCACTTTTTGACCCACAAATTAGTCATGGTTAAATCATAAACCTATAGGAGAATAGGGTGAAAATACCCCGGGTAGAGAGTAGAGGATTTGTTCTCTCACAAGCTTCACACACATGTGCGAGTCAACTTTGACACCTGCGTCGATAGAAAAGTTCGTCGCGATTTCTTTCAAGAAAACCTCGAGATTCGTGGTAAGACTCATGTATTACCAGTAAACTCGGAAAATTATGTGTCAGGACTTAATGTTATAATCCTTTCATGATAGAAAAGGACGAGAGAAAACTTCGGTGATTAATTTCGTCTGAAAGAGACGAACACGTGACCTCGGCGTGAAGAAGAAAATTTCTCCTTCGAGAAAATTCGAAATATCATCACGCCAGTTCAACGTTTACTAGAGTGTTACGTGTAAGTAATGATAAATTTAATATATCAAGAGATATTCACGGCTATTTTATATATAAAATTAGGATTTCTACGTTGGCGGAGAACACCTTCGCTAAAAACAACGAGTTTTGTCAATTAGAAAATCGGCACCACATCATTTTGAATACTTAAGTGGATTCCGGAGATTCCTAGTGTAAGTATTCTAAAGATAATTCTATCGAATATTACGAATAGTAAAAAAGCCGCACGTAAAATCCCGATATAAAAATATATCGAAACCATCGATAAAGTTGATAAATTTTCACGATAGATGGCGGTATAAATTTTGTTAAATAAATCGTATTGATAAGATTCTCTATATTATTTTCTCTAGAAAAAATGGGAAAAAAGATCGAAAAAAAGAGAAAATACGTGTTGGTCGAATCCTCGCCTTTGGAGATCGAAGACATCCCAGAGAATGATTATTGTGAGCCAATCGAGATTACTCAATTCTGGCCGGAATGGGACGGAAATCGAGAAATTATTCGAAGGAATAATAGAGAAGATTGCCAATTTCTCACGAATGTGCAGCTTCATTTCGATTATTCCAAATTATTATACAATACTTTGGAAAAGGGGGAGAAGATGGATGAAGCTACAGAAGAAACACTATTTAGTGCTTTAACTGAAGTTTTAAAGGAAGTTCCACCGACTCGAGAAGAAATTATAAAAGCTCAACTAGCCGACAAAGAGTGTAGAATAATAATCGATCATCTGAAACGAGATGAAATCGAACAAAGAAAGTTTAAGAAAACTAAAGAATGGATGAAAGCAGTCCAAGGTTACCAATTAGATTTTCAAGAAGAAAATGGTAATGAAATGCTGATTTATTTCAAACCAACGTTTGAAGAGGAATTGAATGACTCTGGAAACGGATTTAAAGCTGTCATTCCACCGTCATTAGTACGAAGAGTACTGTTTGCCTGTCACGGACATCCATTAAGTGGACATGCAGGGATGAGTAAGACGCTCGAACGAGCAAAACTTATATATTACTGGCCGAAGATGAATAAAGATACTCGCAATTACGTCCGAAGTTGTATTCATTGCCAGCAATACAAGCCCTGTCAACATAAAAAGCATAGAGCGAGTTACACTCCTCATAACATGTCTTACCCGTGGGAAGTAATCTGCATTGATTTAATGGGTCCCAAACCGACAGGAAGAAGCCAATACAGATTTGTATTAGTAATTATAGATCAATGTACTAAATGGGTAGAATTATTCCCTTTAAGTAAGGCATCTAGTGAATCTATTGTGAATAGGTTAGGAGAAGTGATTCATAGATGGGGATACCCAAAGAAAATTGTTAGTGATAACGGGAGCCAATTCATATCCACGATTTATGAAGAGTTTTGTAAAAAACACAACATCAGAATGGCTCATGTGAGTCCATATCACGCTCAGGCCAATCCTACGGAAAGGGCCAATAGAGACATCAAAATAATGCTGGCTCTTTATTCAGACATTCACTCCCATTGGCCGAGATTCTTAAACGAATTTGCATTTGCCTCGAGAACGGCTAAATCAGAAGCTACAGGCGCAACGCCATTCTTATTGAACACAGGAAGAAATGTACCTCTTCCCTTTGATCCTCGGATCATTCAACATGCAAATGCATTTGACAAGAATAACCCGGAAGAATACGTATATAATTTACTTGGAATTTTACGTCGAGCACATCAAGAGATGCATTTGCGTATTCAAGCAAATTATGAGAGACACGACAAGATTCACAGAAATAAATTTCACATTTGTGAATATACTGTCGGTGATTTGGTATGGAAAGCCACTCACATCCTTTCAAATAAAGAGAAAGGAATTACTAAAGGTTTCGCCGAGAAACGAGATGGACCGTGGGAAATTACGGAAGTTTTACCTGGAGGTGCTTATAAGTTGAGAAAATTAGTTGATGGATCAATAGAACCATCCATAAATACTGATGATCTCTCACCTTATATCCCATCTTACCCGATTGAGACTTGGACACTCGACCAAAAGAGTGGAAGAATAGAGAATCACCCAAACCCTGATTGGATGAACGAAAGTTCAACCGTAAATAATTCAAGTGAATTAAATAATCAAGAATTAGGAAATAATTCTGCTAATATGGAATTAGATCCCGAAGAAGTTACAACACCCGCTTCAAAAGAAAGCGACATCGTAGTTAATAATCCAAAACATGATTATAACCTTAGGAAAAGGAAAAGAAGTTGTGAACTTTCACAACTGCAACCTCGTACGAAGCGAATTTCTACGACAGATCAAGAATGCACAACAGATTTTATACATCTGATTCAAGATCGCCGCTAGTGATAGCGTATTTTTTTAAATAAAAATTTAAAAAAAGATAAAAAATCGGGTCACTTTTTGACCCACAAATTAGTCATGGTTAAATCATAAACCTATAGGAGAATAGGGTGAAAATACCCCGGGTAGAGAGTAGAGGATTTGTTCTCTCACAAGCTTCACACACATGTGCGAGTCAACTTTGACACCTGCGTCGATAGAAAAGTTCGTCGCGATTTCTTTCAAGAAAACCTCGAGATTCGTGGTAAGACTCATGTATTACCAGTAAACTCGGAAAATTATGTGTCAGGACTTAATGTTATAATCCTTTCATGATAGAAAAGGACGAGAGAAAACTTCGGTGATTAATTTCGTCTGAAAGAGACGAACACGTGACCTCGGCGTGAAGAAGAAAATTTCTCCTTCGAGAAAATTCGAAATATCATCACGCCAGTTCAACGTTTACTAGAGTGTTACGTGTAAGTAATGATAAATTTAATATATCAAGAGATATTCACGGCTATTTTATATATAAAATTAGGATTTCTACGTTGGCGGAGAACACCTTCGCTAAAAACAACGAGTTTTGTCAATTAGAAAATCGGCACCACATCATTTTGAATACTTAAGTGGATTCCGGAGATTCCTAGTGTAAGTATTCTAAAGATAATTCTATCGAATATTACGAATAGTAAAAAAGCCGCACGTAAAATCCCGATATAAAAATATATCGAAACCATCGATAAAGTTGATAAATTTTCACGATAGATGGCGGTATAAATTTTGTTAAATAAATCGTATTGATAAGATTCTCTATATTATTTTCTCTAGAAAAAATGGGAAAAAAGATCGAAAAAAAGAGAAAATACGTGTTGGTCGAATCCTCTTCCTCCGATGAAGAAGTAACGGCACCTCCTTCGGCCGCTGCCGTATTCGTAGAAGGGTGTCCCAAAACACCCGTGATTATCAACGCCAGAGGCTGGGATATTTTGAGTTGGGCTCGCCAACATCCCGAATTGCTCCCCGCTGAGCTTGGTCCACCCGGAACCCCCACGTTACAGGAGGAACCGGCCAAAAAAGAATCAACGGCGAAGCCATTTGTTATTCCAAAGATAAAAGCGGATGATTTCGCCAGAAATAATCCGCCAATTGCAAAAAACCAGCCAAGTACCAGTAAACCGCGAAAGGTGGAAATTGTGTACAACCGAGTCAAGTCGCCCGAACGAAGAAGGAAATCCCCACCAATGGAAGCTAAACGCCGCCGAAATCCGGAAGACGCTACACCTTCCTCTTGTAATGGCCAAGAGCGTCCAAAAAGAGAATACGTTAGATTTAACGATTCACCAGACCGAGACCGGGAAAAAAGGTCGTATTCCTCCTACCGAAGGTCCGACCGACCTAGGAATAGGTCAAATACCAGCGCATGGTCAGAGCGCCAAAAGTTGGCAAATAAAGTTCGTCAGATCCAGAAAAGACGAGAACAGTGTAAACAAGATAAAGAGAACGGAAAACCACATGATGATATGGTACTCTCGAAGGACGAAGTGCCATGTCCTTTTTGTTCCGCCGTCGGGTGGGTCTCGGGATCGGGAACCGGAGGCCACCTGGCGCAATGTTCCAATTGCGAGGGCACAAAGAAGCGGCCCAAAGGCCAACCTTGGCGCCCCAGCTTTCTGCCGTTTGTGGTCATGGGAATTCACCCTCCCCCGGCCAGGTTGTGGGCAACTTGCCCGGAGTGTAAAATTGTCCTCTCCAGTGACGGAAGATCGCCGTACATCAGCCCGGAGTTCTTGAACGCCATAACCACTCCACTAGGAAGGGAAATGCAAGATCTGAGAATTCCGCCAGAAGCTCTAGAGAGTTCCCGAAAACCACAGAGTACGACAGTCATCGATAAAGGATGTCAAACGGTATCCAAGGAGAACGAAAAAGAAGCCGAAAATGAACTTCTTGTGGAACCCTTTTTCCCTCCACCAGGAGCGAAAATAGCGCATCTATTCGAATACGAGGTGAGCTACTATTTTCCGACGCTTTTTAGAATTGCCGAGAAAATCACGGAACAAATGCGCTCAGACTCTACCGATCCCTCGAATATCAATTATGCTGTCCATGTGATGAAATTGATATTTAACGCCAATCGAGGCGAATCTTTTGCTGTGCTGGAGCACATATGGACACTGTTAATTGACAGAGTCAACACCGACGGAAAAGGATTAATAAACCCTTCATGGTTCTACGGACTCCCCTGCATTGCGGAGATATACGACGCTTCGAAGAAGGCTATTGAAGAAAGTTATGAGTTAGTTGAGAAGACTCCAGAATATGAACCAAGGTCTCCGGAGTACGCGCCGAAATCTCCACCCGCAGAAGATATAGGTGAAGAACCCAATTTCGTCATCGACCGAAGACCAGCGGAATTTCTTCCCCTAGAAAAGTCCGAAGTCGGTGAGTCCAGTGAGACTCTTAAGAAAGAGAGTGAAGGATCGGAGTCTGATGAAGAAGAAGTCAAGTGACTCGCGGAGTTAATTTTCGAATTTAATAGAATTTAAGGAAAAAATGTTAGAATTAACGAAAAACTCAAAAGTATTCTGTTTAGTATTTAATAAGCGGTTGTGATATGCAAAAGTCATGTTATTTTTAAAAAAAGGAAAATCGAGAGATAATCCTATAAATCAAAAGAAATCTTTTAATAATTGTTAAGCTAAAAAGAAATAATTTACCAAAAAAATTATGTTAAGATTCCCGTTATTTGAAATAATAATTGTGTGAAGAAATGAGGCTAAGTGTTGTAAAGTTCCAAGTTTGTTTTATTGTAACCAAATAATATTTTATTCTTGATAATTCATTAAAAAAGAATTGTTGCGCACATCAGAAATATGAAATTTATTTTGAGTCACCCGCATACGCACTCAGCTGTTCGGGATGAAAAAAGTCCTGTTTTGAGATATTAATAAAATCATTTCGCAAGAATAACATAAACTTATGAATAAAATTTATAAGTTGAGTAATTAAGGGGGATGTATGACGGTTTATAAGTGCTATTTATTAATAACACGGCCGAATTTTAAGTGTTTTTTGCGAAACCCGCATTTGTCAATGCTCCGAGTCGCCACTAGATGGCGCGATTATAATTCAGCGGTAAATTCGAATTGCGAGTTAAGAAAACTGGTAAATAAATATAAGAATATATTTATTTATATGAAACGACACTTTATTAGGATTAATATAAATATATATTAATAATTATTGTTCACACTAAGTGATGGGAATCTCTAGTTCAGCAGAAATGGAGATTTGATAATCCATCGATCAACCGATCGATGTGATTGGTGGATCCATTTCCGGTCCTGGGTATCCAGTTCCGGTTGTGGTGGGAATTAGCATATTGCTCCTCCGTATCCACTTCCGGCGATACGGGATTGGAGGGATTCGTGGAACCCATGTTCCAATTGGTTGATTGGATTAATCTCTAATCCAGTCAGGTTATATAAACCCAAACAACCGGCCATCCGGCGGCTCTGTTTGATTATTTCTGTTTGGTATTATTACTTAAGAAATATGATTCGTTGTCCATTAAAAAACCTTTTGGTTCTTTGTTGATTTATTCACAAAGAACCGCGGCATGATTCTACCGAATCATGCAACCACCGGCAATTGAAGCCGACGTATTGGATTGTTATGTTGCATACATGTTTCAAGTTACGGTCTCGCCGAGGAGAACCTGCCTTCTGTGCAATTCAGTATCCTCCGGGCAGGATTAAGTGGTCATTTTCGGTATGAACGCATCTCGTAACCGCAAGTAAGCACCGGAACTGTTGAGAGTTGGTTCCTTCACCTGTTGGTGCAAAAGCAGTCTGTTTCACAGTAACCACGAGTAGCACCAAGTGTTTGGCAAGCTGATTCTCATGGTATTTGGTGCCAAAGCAGTCGTTTTGTTATTAGTACCGCGAAGGGCTAAACTGCTGTGCGGAGCCGCGAGCTATCGACTCCTGTGTACGTGATACCGTCAATCGCTAGACGAACGACCGTGTTGCGGCGCAGGGGACGCTTGATACCGTTCTGCATGGCAAGGCGTTTTCTATCGATGGCAATTGTGTGTTGCGACGGGAAGTCTAACATTTATCCTTTACGTTTATAACAGAACAATATTAACTTGGCCACAAGTTAATTAATCAAAGTCAGGAAGACTTAAAAAACAAGAATACATTGAACTCAATGTGACAAATAAGTTGACGACAACTTATCGATGAAATATCCAGTAGAAAAACTCACAACACTTATGAATTAAATATAATTCATAATTGGAATATTGATAAGTAAATGAATACATTTACTTACACCAATATCCTCCCAAAGTTGTGGCGGTGCAGACAAAGTCAACCGCAATGCTCAGATCATTCGATTTATCGACGTGCGATAATATTACACAGCGAACCAAGGAACCAGCGAAGCCGTATCGGACTCCAGGACACAGCCATCCGGCTTAGATGACATCTATAATCAGGTCGAGCGATGGGGAAACCGCTCCCATCTCCCAGACCCGTAATGATATTATTTTAGGGCCAGTTGGCCAATTCTTTGTATAGTTTAATAGTTGATTTAACTTGCCAAATGTCGGCATTAGTCCTATGTATAATTTAGCTCATTTCATATTGTTTGCCAACAATAAACTGTCTTGTATTTATCTCGTATTGTATTCACTGTTTATTTATTGCGATCTCTTCCCGGTACCATTGTTAAATGGGAGTTGTGGTCGTCACCGTCACAAGATTTAATTGTTGTAAATTATCATTTGTTTGACGTTTTATCCAAGTTTGTAATGTTTGCGACACGTTATGCGCGTGTCATTCTATTATTGTAAAAACTTTTTCTGAAGAGTAAAGACGTGTTTTTCTGTTCCGTTAACGTGTGATCTTTTAATTCGATTTGGACATTCGAAATACAACACATTCTTCAACGTGCTGAAAATGTTTCGAACGTTAGTCCTCGCGGCTTCCCTTTGTCTTCGGTTCTTCTCCAAATCTGCCATTGCAATCGATTTTCCTTGGTTTTCTTTTAAAAAGTCCCGGGTTTCGGCACCATATGTTGCGGCTGCAACTCGAATTGTAATATTGGACAAATAAAAGTTACTTTGAATTCTCGATGTTTCTGAAATTGGGCTGATTCTTGAAGATGACAAATAAAGCACACGTTCACACGGATTTACATTTGACAGTAATTAATTTATTCAAAAACGGAAATAGGTAATGTTCTATTCCCTACCCTTAACTGTAACAATAAATCATCCCAGTACAGAGTGGGTCACCGAAGTGACCCTCTGGTGGCCAAACATGGCGCCACCTACAATTCCCCCTAAATGTTGACTTCTACAGGAACTCCAGTTTCCACATAGATGCAATTGCTCAGGAAATATTTGGAGAGGACAAGACTTTTAGAACACTCTGTATATTGTTTAATTTGTTACCATAATTTCTCTAAGCATAACTTCATTTATCCATCCATAGATTAACGCCAATGGTTCCAGGATGTTAACTTCCTCTTCTTTATTATTCAGGAATAACTGAATAATATAAGATAATTAAAAATTATTTGCTAGCATATTGGATCACTTCCTGTAATTGATGAGTAATTTCAGACAAATCAGTCACAATTCATTTGAGTACACCTAGGTTGGGCCACCTATAACCGGTACTATACAGCCTATTGTACTGGTTATAAGTGGCCCAAATAAAACAGGCCCAACAATAGTAATCCTCCTCATACTTGTAACGAGCTAGAATATTCTTGTTATTAAACAAATAATATTCCTTAACGTTGATGCCGCGACGGGACTTATCCTACATCTACAAAAACTAATTCTACTAAAATACTTAACTAATTCAATCTTTAAGCTGTGGGAGAAATATTCAATAAATATCAAATATTTCTCAAAACAAATACAATTAGATTTATTCTATTTTGGTGAATAAACTCAATTAAACTTACAAAAAGAAGATAAAATACATATTAAAATTACGAAGAAAAGATAAAATACATATTAAAATTACGAAGAAAAGATAAAATACATATTAAAATTATAAGAAAAGATAGTGAAAGAAGAAATAATACGAAAATGGCGTTGTTCACGATAACTTGTCGCTTGACGACGAAATGGCGGCGATGGGTTGGTGCTCGCTCTTGAATCTCGTTCTTCACTCGACGCTCGATCCGAATCTCGAAACAGCGTCGTCCCTCGCTCGACGACAAGGACGACAATTTTAACGAAAACAACAACGACTTTGACGAAAAAAGCGAAATAAATCGAGATGCGAGTCCAGACGAATTTGATGCAAGTCCAGACGATACAAATCGAGGGAATTGGATGCGCAACCGAACAAACTTGACGTAAACAACAAATTGGACGAACTCTTGCCGTACAGAGAAGCGCGACACAAGAAATTCAAGAACGAAGAGGAGAACGATGGAGATGGAGCCGAAGGAGACAGGACGAATACCAAAGCATTTAACACAAATCTTAGTGCAAAATTGGAAGAGAAAATTGATACGGGATCGAACGGCGATGGAGGGATGAGAAACAGACAACTAGGGAACAGAAGTCGAGGGAGGAATAAAATGACGAGCAGCGATACGACAAAGACGCGAACGAAAGAGAAGGAAATGGCTGTGATTCGATCCACGAGAGGCGTAGAGGCAGGGCCGTCTTTACAGTTCTCAGCGCCCTGGGCTAATAAAACTCAGGCGCCCCTTGCCCAGCACTTTTCTGTGCCCGACGCCCTTCTGTGCCCATCGAGCCCCTGTGCCCGGCGCCCCCCTGTGCCCCGGCGCCCCTGGGCTGCAGCCCAGTTAGCCAATGGTAAAGGTGGGCCTGCATAGAGGATCGAGAGACGGACCACGAGGATAACACGAGTTACGAGGATAATACGAGATATGAGAAAAGCGATAGAAGTGATACGAAATACAACGAGTGCTGGACTGGCCTGTCGGGCTACCGGGAGTTTCCTGGTGGCCCGTGGCCTCTGTGCTTTGTCGCGGCCCTCTGTGGCCTGTCCCGACTTCATTAATTGTGGCCCGGACACCCAGCATTCCCGGCAATAAATTTGTTCCCCGTCCAGCCCTGAATATAACAAAGACGACGAGAGCAATGCGAAATACGAGAACGATGCAAACTTGAGGGAAGACAACCCAAATCGTGAGTTGAAAAACGCACGAAGAGGAGCGATTCGAAATTGGCGCGCGAGACTCAAACCAACTAGACGGAAGAAATAAGCGTTCGATACAATGTCGGGAACAGAGGACGAAGTGTCGGCTAGGGCGCCGACATTTAGTCTAATGACCGAGTGTGGAGTTTGTCGAGTTCGAGACAGACGTGTTACGTCGCCAGAGGGCGCTTGGACGTAACAAGCGCATTATCAAAACGTCCGATAGACGTTTATTGGCAACAGTCAATAGGAGCAAGCGATTGTTGTATTTAAACCAGTTGAATTGAAATAAAGAATCACTTTGATTTGAACTGAACATGCGTGTGTGTCGCAGACGAGCGGATCTGCCATTTTATTTCGAAGTCAGCTAACAATTAGTTTTGATAGTTTACATTACCTTCATATCATGGTGGCATACGTCTGAAGGTTGTAAGAATTCAAATGCAAACGCCAGATCAACTATAAGGTTATGTGTTTTTTCTGGAAAACATTGGAAAGATCACAGTCAATTTTCATAAGTTTCAGCTACTGTATGTCTAGAGTGCAATTTTAATTAACTTACAGTCAAAACTCTTTATATCGAATCGCGATACAAAGAATACCTAAAAATGGCTGGTTTGGTTGACTGGCCATAGAACACCATGTTAAAAAATTTCGATATAACCAATTCTCGTTATAATGAATCGATTTTTCGGGTCTCTTGCGATTCGTTATAAAGAGTTTTGACTGTAAGCTTATAGTCAAGTAACTGCTGTAGTTGTAAGAAAAGTTGAAGGTGTATGACGGCATAAAGCTGAAGGCATAAAGCTGAAGGCATAATACCAAAGGGATGTTGAAATCATTTAGTGTGAATGTGCTGTAACTATTGGGTGGCCCACATAAAACCGGCACGACAATATGTAAGAATGCCAAAACAATGTGTCAGTAACAGCTCACAACTGCTCTCTGTTCTGCCCTTTTTATTGCTCACTGCTTAATGATATACAGGTATACCATTCAAATCTCATGTTTACTATTGCATCTGAGCATAGATCTTGCAATCCTCAAAAACTCTGTAACTATTGTTTATTGTGTTATCCAATTTTGAAATTTATACTTTTAATCTAATTCTGTTTTAAATCTTATTTTCTTTGTCAAATCTCACAGCCTCCCCTTCTTAAATAGAAATTTAAAATTTTTTTCTGAGTTATCTGAGTTTGCAAAATCTAGCATTTAATGTAATACTAACAACATTCCATAATTTATACAATAAAATTTCAATTGTAAGTTTTTATTTTAACAGTACTTGTAGGTGCATTCAATATCGATAAGGAGAAGTGACTTCTCTTTAAGTTGATTAAATAAGTCATTTGAAAGAAGTGACTTATGTTTGAACGCGCTTATTATTTTACCTAAGTGTTTGGCTTCTATCCAGCAGTGTTGGGCACGGTACAGTAACGGTACCGGCAGTACAGTAACGCCGGTACCGTTACTATACCGGAGGCCTGTACCGCGGTACTTTTTAAGAAAGCATCATGTACCGTTACTGGTACCGCGTTACTTTTTATGGGAACAGCAAGTACCGGGTACTTTCGCCGCCATGCAGTACCGGTACCGGGATTTTGCGGTACGCGAGAAAACACGAGATTCTCGTGTTTTCTCCCGTTTTCCACGATAATAAAGTTAAAAAGTGTATGTTTTGCTGCAAATTCAATACCCCGGATTGGCTACTACAACAAGCATGCGTAATCCAAATAAACAGTCGTTTGAATTTTAATGAAAATTGGAAATTTAAAATTAGACTCATTCAAATTGAGTGCGCAAAGTAAAGTGCGGCGACGCCGAAGCCTGCCCGTCTCACACGAGATACGCGAGTAATAATTCCCGGCGTATTGAATTTGCAGCAAAACATACACTTTTTAAGTTTATTATCGTGGAAAACGGGAGAACGAGAATCTCGTGTTTTCTCGCGTTTTCTCGAGTACCGCGAGATGTACCGCAAAATCCCGGTATCGCTACTGTACCGGGACCGCGGTACTTTTTTAGGACGCAGCAAGTACCGCGTACCGGTACCGCGTTACTCTTGGCGGACGCAGCAAGTACCGCGTACCGGTACCGCGTTACATTTCTCCTTTGGCGCAAGTACCGGTAACGGTACCGCGGTACGTGTTGGAAGTACCGTGCCCAACACTGCTATCCAGTTGTGACGAGTTCTGAGCATGCTCAGAACAAGTATTGCAAATGGCTGCCAAACCAAGATGCAAAAGATCAACGCAATGTGGCCTAAAACAAAAAAAATATGTGCTCAAAAATTCTAAAAACCACATGCATCTCTTTTTCTTGTGTTAATTAGAAGTTCATGGAAGTTTTAAAATTTTAGAGCACACATTTTTTTTGTTTTAGGCAACATTGCGATGAGCGAATTAGATCGGAAAAGAATGCGGCCAAAAAGGTCTAATTACATTTCTAATGGCGAAATGGAAGAAATTATAAATTATAAATTATAAATAATAGTGAGTTTGCGGTTGCCAATTGTTCCTTATAATTATCAGTTACAAGCTCATAATTATAAAAATGGACTTATAACATAACGTAACTCCTCAACTTTTACACTATTTTGTAAAATAAGGGAGCCAATCAGATCGCTTAACACTATTGGAAGCTCCTCTCACTATTGCAAATGGCGCTGATGGTGCTAATGGAAATTCAAAATGGCTGCCTGACCTGTTTCAACATTCAGCCTCAATCACAATTTCTTTCTGCCATCGAAGGATATAAACAACTAAAATCATTCCAGGTAAGCAAATAAATAAACTGGAAGACAATTTCATGTATGAAAACTGTCAAATTAGTAAAACTACAGATTTTCATTTTCTTTTGCATAGGGATTTGTTCTACCATTACATGGTATTGTATAAGTATAATTTATAAAATATATTTATTGTACCGCAAGTGCCTATTTCAAGAAGGAATTATAATTATAATTATGAGCTTGTAACTCATATTATAAGGAACAATTGGCAACCGCAAACTCACTAATGTCGCGCTAGATGTGCGCATCTAGCGCGACATTATTTACCGAGACATGAATCTTCCGCAACAAGCCGTCCTGAAAAATGGTTTTGCATAAAAAAACCAGTAAGGTTAGTTTTGCGGGGGGTCAAGGGGGGGCGCAGCCCCCCCCCCCCTTGTTAGGGCCTTCTTAGGAATTGGAAGAAGAAATACCCAAAATACAAGTTCCAAAGTCGCGCTAGATGACACGCCCACAGATTCGCCATTGGAAACGCAAATAACGTTTCCAATAGCAAATTTCAATATACACGTTTCCAACGGCGAATTTCCGAGATTCGCCATTGGAAACGTCAAAATAGCTTTCCAATGGCGAATTTTGGACGATTCGCCGTTGGAACGGGTACCCCTTCTACTCTCACAGTTTTTACTGGCCTTTAATCTTACTTTTTCTGGGTACTCGTAGAACTAAGCTTGTAAGGAGAACTGAATTCAAGTTTATATGTATATTTATTCGTGCTTACGAACGTATACCTGTATTGATTTGTGTACAATGTCCAAAAGGAAGGGGAATCAGACTTTTTGATGCATTCAGAATTGTTTTATATCCACGAAAATACTATAAATATCAAATAATTTAATCTAATATTTCACCCATGGTTATATTTAAGAAACATACCTTATCAGCTATTTCATAATTAAGTGTGACTGTTTCATGGACGTTGAGTTTTTCCCAGATTTCTTCCAATGATAAATTGTTGTTGAACAATTGCCAGGGTGATATGTTATTGCAGGTCTTGTTAGTTTGATTCATTAAGTTCAACTTGGTTTTATCAATTTCACCATCTTGTGGTTCACCACAGACCGTCACAGACGGATATTGGGTAAAGCGTCGTTGAACTACGAGTACTGTTTTTGTTATCGGTTCTTCAATGTAGTAGTTCAAACGAATTTTCAAGCAATACAAAGTGAATCCAGTGCATATTATAACCAGAATTGTCTTAAGATCAAGTGAAATTACATTTCTTTGTTGACTCACAATTATATTTTTTGTGAATTTGTCATAAACACGGCGAATCTTATTAACCGTTTTTTTTTTCCGAATGTTTGTTAGATACCATGCGATTTCAGGCAACGAGGTTAAAGATAGACCGAGAAATAGGCCCAGATTGCCTCCTAAATCTGATAGTAAAGCAATAACATCATATGTGTACCGTTCTTCATACACGGTGATTTTATCATTGGTTGCTAACGATGCAGATATGGTGTTTTTATCATCTGCTATGCCCGCGTCGGCGTATGTTATAAACATTAACTGTTCACATGGACGTCGACACAGACAATCAGCAATTGGGTCGGTAGTTTCAATTAAACGATTTGCAATACCATATAGTTCATGGGTGGTATTTGAACATTCACAGAGTGGTAAATCTGTCTTTGTAAAGGGTAATCTGGCAAAGATGATGTTTCATTTATTTATATTTTTATTTTAGTTGTATTTGTGTATTGTGCATCTTACCTGCATAACACACATATTTTTAATTTTTTAAGTAAGCATTCACGATAACATTCTTTGTATTCCTTTTCACTGGAGCATGAACTCATAGATGAATTAAGAAATATGAACTAAAATGTAACAAGTAATAACATAATTAGTTGCTAATTTCCATTTACAGTAACATTTAAAAATTTACTTTGTTAAAACTCAACTTTATTTTTAACGCTTCACCAATCATTTGTGTTGTTACATACTGGTTTCTTCCAAAATCGTAGAATGACATGTAAAACTACGTGGGTGAAAATAGGAATGAATAAGAAAAATTTCATTGTCTGATATATTGCAAATAATTTAGTACGATTACTTGGTAAGGAGCTGTAGGACATACGTAGTCATAAGTTTTTTCGATAGTTGCTGTAAATAATTCTTGATGAAATGATTTACTATAAGCTACAGTTATACCAAAAATAATAATTGTATTATCAATGAGACGGGTGGTTTTTGTTTAGTTACAGAATTGAAATGTTGAGCACATTCCATATGATGTGTCAGTTTCCGTGAGAACAAGTGTTTTGTTTGAAAATTCCTGAACATGTTAAATTATGATTTCTTATTTAAAAAATAATTTCTACTACATTTACCTTCATTTTAATGCTGACTATCTCTTTGCTCAAATTTGTTGCTCTCCATAGTTCATCCATATTGTAAGTTGGAATTGCCATCAGATTTTTTACCATGTTTGCACATTCATATTGGATTGAACCGAAATCAATTGGTCCAGTAGTCTTGATGTTCTCATAAGTTTTATTCCAAAGCCTGGCCATTTCTTTCGTGTTGCCACTGCAGATCATCAAATTTGGTAACTCAATATCTTCCGATTTGGTCGTTACGTCAACAGCCGTAGGATAACTTAAGTAATGCATTACTCTACCGTATGTCTGATAAGTGAGCAAGCATGTGCAAAACAGGAGCAAAATTAGCCAAAGTCTATGACGTGTGCTCCAATGTTTTCTACTGTTTACGAAATCATCCAGACCAATTAAACCGCAGTTTGGTTTGTTGGCATCATCTTTTATGACGCGTTGAATTTCTGAACGTAGTTTTCTTAATCTTCCCATATTTCTTCCCATCAAGTAATTGTTCTGCATTATACAGTAATTCTGTAGTTTCCGTATTTGGGGCCAGACCAGAGCTGAGTTCAGACTTGGCTCTTCAATTCTGTTTACTGTAATGTCTTATGTCGCATGGTAACTCTTTCTATGACAATGATCGATTCATTTATAGAAAATATAAAAAATATGGACTTGACTATCTTGACCGCCCTCTTAGGGAACAATTAAAATTGATTTTATTCTGAAAGAAAATATTTTTTTGTCATTTTTGGTCGCATGACTGCACCTTTGCACACGCGCACAAAACATTTCTATCCATCTGATTCAATAATTTCAATTTTGCTAATGAGATGTAGTCAAGTCAACCAATAAACATAACACAAATAAGAATTTTCTAGAAAAGTAATTCTTAATCACTTAAGAATTGGTCTCCCCTGTCTCCCTAAGATGGGCATTTTTTGACCCAGATTCTGAGCATGCACAACATCCGGGTCTTAGGGAATTTCAAAGGAATTTGGCCAACACATGTTGTTCACCACAACAAAGATGGCCGCTGCTGCATCAAGGACACATGCAAATGTCCCTTTGCCATCAATTTTATGGACATTTTGATACAGAAAATATACATTTTGATCTATTTAATATGTTTTGATCAATTTTTTATATTTTGATTAATTTTTTTAATCTTTGGGTTCAAATTCAGGGTTTGCGCGATAGCTAATTGCGCATGCGCAGTCTTGCCAGCGCCCTCTAGTGGCGAAATTCGTAAATACGACTGAGGGACACGTGTTTCTAACTACACGTGTTTTTACCGGTTTTTAAGCATCTAGCATGGCAATTCCAAGTGCTTTTTATTTTCAATCGTTCAAAGGTAATTGGGGGAAGAGTTTATAAACTTTTCCTTCTATAAAAAAGGAATGCATAGCAAATTTTCTGCAAAACAATTCAGAAAAAAGGTATAAATATGCTTTTGGAGGAGGATATGTCAAAAAAATTTTGACAATTCACAATCCTCATCCAAATATTGAAGTGGCTGTGAAATGTGATGTTTTGCCATCCCAGAGACCACACCCTCACAGTGTTTGTGTTACATTTTCAAAAGAAAATATTTTGGATGCAAATTGTTCCTGTCCAGCTGGGTTAGTATTATTTTAATTTTTTTTAAAAATAAATGTGTAACTAATGTGTTCTTGTGGAATGATGATTGAAATAAAGTTGGACAAGGTTAAAAGACAGCCATGTTGTACGGTAAAATTAACATAAGTGATTTATTTAACAAAAATACAGTAGGTGGCGCTTTGACAGGAAGCGCGTCAATAATTATCATATTTCAAAGATGGGGTCGAAACACCCCAGTAACAATCTCAATTTTTGTAGATTATCTGCATCATGCCACCATGTTGGAGCATTGCTAGAGGTTTTGTTATTTTTTTTGGAAAAAAAATTTATGCTGATTCCAGATGACAAATCTTGCACTGAAGTTTTATGCAAGTGGCTGCCACAAATTGGAAGTGGCACGTGCAAGCGCATAAATGATCTGTCTATACAACGGCATGAACAGGTATTGTTAAATAAAATTTACATTTTAATTGTTACTTTAATGTTTTAATAAATAAATTACTAGGGAAAATTTTAACGCTGCAAATCAAAAAGACCTGTTCCAGAGGAATATGATCCACGTGCAGAACAACACCGCAGTATAGACAGCTATCAACTGAAGTCTCTTTTTCAGAGTAGCGGTCTAACTTCTGCTTTTTTTGTAACACATAATGCAGGTTTGTTTAAATTTGTGTTAAAAAAATAATAATTAGTCTGATTAATTAATTATTTAATTAATTAAATTTTAACTAAATATTTACTGTATTCAAATAGATGTAACTGTAAGTTCTGCAGCTGTACTGTCACGGCCCGGCATTTACGCGCTTTGTAATCCTCACCTAATTGTTGTGTTGTGCGCGTTATTCCGTGTGTTTTCCACCATTGTTAAAACTCCCAATAAATCCCTAAACCTATTTGTGTTTGAATTTGAGTTTTGATTTGTCCTCATTTCCTATTCATGTTTATTCCTTGACCTGGCCTGGTGTGGCTCAATTTGGCTACATCAGACTAGTCTAAGTCAGGTATTTCCCACTGTTACCCCTCCTGATTTCGTTTAGTTTATCCTACCTAATTTAAATGTTTAGTCACTCGCGACTGACTCATCGCGATGATTATTCACGAGCGCGCCTGATTGGCCCACGCGTGCTTGACTCATGGTTCTCCCCTTGTTTTCTGTGATAGACTTGGCCCAAGTTCACTTCTGAGCGTTTTCAGCCAAGTCCGATCAGAAGGCATCAGACCATGAGCTATCGTAAGTGCCTTAACTGGCCGTTGTGCATTTGGCAGTCTCTCCTGTGTTAACTCACAGTATAACTCCATGCCACGTAATTGTGCATGTTTGAGTATATTCATGGTCATATCGCGTGCTTAATCCCGCGTCTCACCTTTGAATTCCTTTCCCTTCGTTGATCTTTTGTGTTTACACGACGTTTTATGCCGCTGACGTGCCTCTGGACTAGAAGTTTGATTCGAGTAGCTAGCGAGTTATTATTTCGTCTTTTGTGCGCGATCCGCGCGCGCTTGCTCGGTCTGGCCACTCCGCCTCCAGGAGTCCCATCCAGATTAGCATTAGCCACGCTAGCGTTGTTTAGTCCGCGCGTGTGCATCATCTTCTATTTTTACGATTCCAACAAACCCGGTAAAATTTGTGAAATGATCGAATAGGGGAATAAGCTTGCCGCCACCCTCCAGGCTGCTTATTGTTGCCCGGGCCCTTATTCGGGACCAGGCTCTCCCAGTATCGTAACTGGCGCGCCTTTCAAACGCGGTTTCAATCATCCGAAACAACCGGTTCATGACACGTGGTGCCGAAACCCGGGACCTTGTTGGAATTTTTTCAGTCTCGTTGCGCATATAAACTGCTTGCTATCTAACAAAGCATCAGTGGCGTTTTTAGAGATTTTGCCAAAGGGAAGGTTTCGAAGTTTGTATAACTTATCATATTTTTTTGCGTGTTGTTTAAATACAACGCGTTTTATTTGCATTGAGTTGCTAGTGCCCTTATTATCTTGTTAAGATGGCGAATAGGGATGAAACACCCGAAAAGAAACGGGGATATTTTGCCGACCTCGTCGATCGCTGGGATCCTGTGCGAATGCGTGCAGAGAGACAGCGGCGCGAGGAAGCGGAACGTTCGCGTGGTTTAAGACCGGGCGCTCTCCGTGGTCGATTAGAAGAACTGGTTACAGACTCCACAGACCAGCCAAGCTCTATAGAAAGAGAAATTATTCCCGCAATGGTGGAGCCATCACGCGACGTAACTCCGGAAGGGGTTGCGAGAGAGTCAGCGCGTGTGCCTAACATCGCATCGGCTCCCGAGTTGGACGAATCCGTGCTTCCCATTGAGGTGCGTGGTTTGAGGGAGTATCTCCAAGAAATGGAGGTGGCAATGGCCGCAAGACTAGACCGGGCCATGAATGCACAGTTGCATCTCTGGGCTGATGATACGGTTGCGCTTGTCAGGCATGTGGTTGAGGGTTGTGTTGCTCAGCAGCCGCCATTGGGGGATGGAATCCCACTGATTCAGAACCCACAGGAACCTCATATCGTCCTGGGCGGTGCAGGGCAGCCTGCTCTAAATCCTGTACCACGTCCCGCTGGAGATGCGTCAATAATCCTAACGCCGAGCGAGATAGTACGGGGTGGGGCCCACGTAGCACCTTTTGAGCAAGGGAGAGTTTACGTACAGTCGCACCTCGAGGACCCAGCTGTATCTAGAATAAATAGCAATATTATGCGAACAATTATCCGTAGTAAAGCGTCAGTTCTGGGTCCGCAGCCCTCGATAGCCTTAACTCAGTTAGAGAGGGATAGAGGTTCCGCAATAGGGAATATACCTGGGGCCAATGTTCCCCCCTGTGCTGGTGTTCCCCTTCCTATGCCTGCAGTTCATCAGGCGGGTGGAATGCAACAACAGCAACAACAGCAATGGCGGCAACAACCTCCACCATTTGCGCGATCTCACGGTATGGGAAAATTACCGGAGTTCGACTTTGGCAAAGGCGCTTATAACGCCGTAGATTTGTTTCTAACTCAGTTGCGAGCCCATTTCTATACTTCTGGAATGGCAGAGCCGGTATATCTTGAATATTACGTACCGCAGGCTCTGAAGGGCGAAGCTCTGGACTGGTATATTGATTTGCTTCCCAAGCCAGTGTTATGGGAAGAATTCGCGCAGATGTTCAAAGACGCGTTTTCCCTCACCGTGGCCGAAGCTACTGTCAATTTGGCAGAGAAGCGACAGGCCATGGGGGAGCCGACTGCGAGATTTTTGCGCGAAACAAATCGTTTCCTACAAAAAACAGGGATAGTTGGAGACAGCCAAAAATGGGATTTGGCGCAGCGACGACTGCAACCTGACGTTGCGGAAATCATGCGTCAAATGGGGGTGATGACTTTGTCGCAAGCCATTGCTAGGGGACAGCAGGCGGATAGCGAATTACAGTTACGTTCCCTCCATAAGAGAGATTTCGACTTGCACGGTGTGAAAAGGGGGCAAATGCCGGTACCTCACACAGCAACTCCTACCAAGCAAGAAGCCGCCGTGAAAAAGTCGGAAGAGGCGACTAAGATCTCGTCTCGACACTTTTTTACGCGCAATAAGGTTGCGGCCGTGATGGAAGTCTTGGGTGAATTGGAAGATGGTGGGATGTTCGATGATGATAATCAAAGCATCATGGCGCAAACAGTCCGTAGTTTTATGGCTGAAAAAGTTGCGCCTTCTACTGAAGTTGGGCCACTAGTGAAAACTGGGGTTCCGCATGTCTGCACCCAAAACAATTCTTTTCCCCAAGGTTCCGGCCCTCCTATGGACATTAAATTGCCACCCGGAGCGGAGTGGGCTAAAAACAGGCGCGATCGCTGGTATATGCGCGACATTAAATTGAACGCGCCACTGTGCCCGCACTGTTATAAACCCTGGGTCGTTCCGGGAAACGGGAAAGGGCCACCACCGAAGTCCGATACCAAGGTGGCGGACCCAAAAAAAGAAGTAGGTGAACAACCTAAAGCTGTATCGGAACCACTGAGAGTGGGGCGCGTGTTGCCACCAAAATCTGTGTTGACCGCGCCAAATACTGACCCTGTACTTCCGAAGTTGACTTCCTTTGTGATGATTTCTCCTAAAGAGAAAGATGCATCCAAGGAGCCAAGAATCGACATTGGGTTGGGAGAGAGAACGCGACGTGATGCTCCTTACGTGAAAATCGTTTGGAATGACATCCAATTTATCGCGATGTTCGACTCTGGTGCTCAGACCTGCATCATAGTCAAGGATCTCTATGACCAACTGCATGAGAAGATGGGAGTGGAAATGGTTGTGCTGCACGAGACCATTCGCGTTGCTAATAATCTTTTAGTTGAGGTTTTAGGTAGCGTAGAAATGACGGTGCGCGCCCCCGATACGCTCATCTCTTTTGTGTGCTTGATTATAGAAGAGGCAACGACAGACTTGCTTCTTGGCCGGGACTTCTGTCGAGCAGTGGGGTTATGTACTGACCATGGTCTTAATTGCTGGTTCATTAGGGGTTCGGCGGAACGGCGTAGTTTCATGACTCTGAAACAGGCGCAGGCCTCCGACCCCGTGCTTTTATTTCCGCTGCTCCCCACCACCCCTAAGATGGCAGATCCTGCCCCGATCAGTGAAATAAACTGTGTTTTGTTGAATCATCGCGCTTTACCTGCCGAAACTTTTGAATTGCCGCATGACGATGCGCCATTTCGGGTTAAGGTAGCAGTATCGCGTAAAAAGGCAGAAAATAGGGACTGGACTTTCCTATGGTCACCTCCGCGACGCGAAAAGTCGCGCAGAGTAAAATTCCGCGATACGACACGTGTCTACTTTTCGTTCTGCGCTATTTCAGGCGCATTGTGCGGGAATGGGCATCGTGAACAAGTACATTTCAGTTTACCACCCACAAGGGAACTTGGCGGAGCGCCTAAACCAGTCGTTGAAAACCTGCATCCTCGCGTACATCGACGAACATGTGAATTGGGACCGTCATATTGGCTACTTCATCTTAGCGATCAACAGCAGCTACCAAACATCGTTGAAGTTCTCGCCATATGCGATGGTAGTTGGTCAAGAAGCGCGTTATCCAGGCGACCTCGACAGTGACACCGACGACGGGGAGCCTCTTCCACCAAGGCGAGGCATCTACATCGTTACATGTTACGCGTTGGAGTCGAGGCGCGAAAGAACTTGAAAATCGCGAATTTACGTCACAAGCGATGGTATGACAGGAAGCGGAGGCCCCACGACTTCAAGCCTGGCGACTGGGTCACGCTGAAGAGCAGGATTCTTTCGTCGGCCGACAAGCAGGTCTCCGCGGGATTTCAGCAACGAACGGAGGGAATTTACATCATACACCGGATCATCGGGCCGAACACCGTGCTGCTGATGAAGGAGGACGGCAGTGTCACTCAGCCTTACCACATAGTGGACCTTCGACATTGGTACAGCGACCCCGAGGAAGACGCGAGGGTGGCGGCGGATGCTTTGGACCCTCCGGACGCGCTGAGTATGGCTGGAACTGGTGGCAGCGCCAAGTATTTTATTTCCAAGGCGGACATGGACGATATTCACGCCCGAGTGGACAAATTCAGTGCGGAATCACGCGAGATTTGCATGAAGTATTACGCCGAAAATAGGGTTCGGCTGAAGGATTGTGAGTTGGGAGAAAGTTCGTCATAAGTGCCTTCTTTTTCTACTTTTAAAGTGTTTTTTGTAATATTAATCCGTTGTTTAGCATAGTTTCGATTTTTAGCTGAGTTTTGATGTTCGTGAATTTTGTTTATTGGAATGAGTGTGTTCGTTGGTTTTTTGGTGTCTTTTATAACATTTTTACTGATTGTTGTCGTTTGTCAGCGTTTCGACGGAGATGCGGGGTTAAAACTCCATTCTTTTCCTGTCGGGATGTTTACGCGACTTTGTTTTCATTAATTTGAATTTAGTGTTTATTTGTCTCTGTAGTGAGTAGTAGTCGCGAGCATTGAGATCTCTATGCGAGTGATTGATGCAATTAGTGCATTTGTGCCTGGCGCTCGGGCTAGTAGTTTAGTTTTTGTTTTCGGCGCTTAACGCTTGTATTGTTGAGTCTACGCGATGAGTCTCGCGCCTCATTAGTGTTTGATTTTTGTTTTTGATCATTCCAACAGTGTCATTTGATTTGATTTCTTGTATCGCATTTTACTTTCGTTTTCAGATTTTGAACAGAGATTAAAACACTCTGGTCCGAGGGGTGTGTCACGGCCCGGCATTTACGCGCTTTGTAATCCTCACCTAATTGTTGTGTTGTGCGCGTTATTCCGTGTGTTTTCCACCATTGTTAAAACTCCCAATAAATCCCTAAACCTATTTGTGTTTGAATTTGAGTTTTGATTTGTCCTCATTTCCTATTCATGTTTATCCCTTGACCTGGCCTGGTGTGGCTCAATTTGGCCACATCAGACTAGTCTAAGTCAGGTATTTCCCACTGTTACCCCTCCTGATTTCATTTAGTTTATCCTACCTAATTTAAATGTTTAGTCACTCGCGACTGACTCATCGCGATGATTATTCACGAGCGCGCCTGATTGGCCCACGCGTGCTTGACTCATGGTTCTCCCCTTGTTTTCTGTGATAGACTTGGCCCAAGTTCACTTCTGAGCGTTTTCAGCCAAGTCCGATCAGAAGGCATCAGACCATGAGCTATCGTAAGTGCCTTAACTGGCCGTTGTGCATTTGGCAGTCTCTCCTGTGTTAACTCACAGTATAACTCCATGCCACGTAATTGTGCATGTTTGAGTATATTCATGGTCATATCGCGTGCTTAATCCCGCGTCTCACCTTTGAATTCCTTTCCCTTCGTTGATCTTTTGTGTTTACAGGACGTTTTATGCCGCTGACGTGCCTCTGGACTAGAAGTTTGATTCGAGTAGCTAGCGAGTTATTATTTCGTCTTTTGTGCGCGATCCGCGCGCGCTTGCTCGGTCTGGCCACTCCGCCTCCAGGAGTCCCATCCAGATTAGCATTAGCCACGCTAGCGTTGTTTAGTCCGCGCGTGTGCATCATCTTCTATTTTTACGATTCCAACAAACCCGGTAAAATTTGTGAAATGATCGAATAGGGGAATAAGCTTGCCGCCACCCTCCAGGCTGCTTATTGTTGCCCGGGCCCTTATTCGGGACCAGGCTCTCCCAGTATCGTAACTGGCGCGCCTTTCAAACGCGGTTTCAATCATCCGAAACAACCGGTTCATGACAGTACTGACAACAGAAAATGAAGAAGAAACAGAGCAAGGTAAAAAAATTAATACTACATTTTGTTTTCACTTTTAACACATCTTTTTAAACATTTAGAAACAGCTAACCTCAGTTTTAACAGTCCAGTTAATTTGAATGCTGGTCTAGAGTTCATTATTGGTAAAATTAAAATTTTAAATTCATCCCTACAGATTAATTAATTAATTTATTTTTATTTTTATTCTTATAGCTGAAGGTCTTAAAATTCAATCTAATGAATTTCAAGAAATTGTTAACCAATACATTACCGCTAAATATCCACCAGTTTCACTTGAGCAAATTCTTGTGATTGAGGCTAAAACCAGAGGACAAATTAATAATGCAAACTGGTTAAATCACAGAAAAGGAAAATTAACATCCTCTAAATTTGGAGAGATGGTTAAGTGCATAAAACCACACAGTTTACT
Source organism: Strigamia acuminata (assembly GCA_949358305.1). Lineage (NCBI taxonomy): Eukaryota > Metazoa > Arthropoda > Chilopoda > Geophilomorpha > Linotaeniidae > Strigamia > Strigamia acuminata. Next base: position 5,332,630 of record OX442314.1, read on the forward strand.
AAAAACTCTCCTATATGCATCTGATATTAGCCATCTACCTGCCCTGAAATATGGAAGAAAAAATGAGGCTCTGGCTGTACAGATGTACATTTTAGGTAGACAAGCAGAGGGTGTTAAGGTGAGTGAGTTTGGTCTCTTTATAGACAACACTTTCCCTTATTTAGCAAGCAGCCCTGTCAGATTGGTATTCGATCCCAGAAGTGATCCACCTGAGGGTGTATTAGAAGTTAAATGTCCTTTAAGTAAGAAATGTCTCAGTATCAAAGAATCTTGTACAACAAAAACTTTTTGTTGTACTTGTGATGAGAAGGGTGAAATTAAACTTAAAAAAATACCTACTACTATCAGGTAAGTGGAATAATTATAGTAATTATATATTAATCATTTTCTAGTTTTTAAAATCTAACTTTATTTGTAGGTTCAGGAACAGATGGCCATTTCTGGACGACAGTGGTGTGATTTTGTCATTTATACAAAGGCAGACCTTCATGTTGAGAGGATTGCAGCTGACCTCGTGTTGAATCCAATCGTTTAAATCGTTCCAAAAGTCTCTGGCTTCTTTGTAAATGTAAATGTTGGTTGAAATAAAATGGATGCTTGTTGTCACCATGAAATTTGTATGTTCACTGGGGTCAAGTTTATTGTCTCACAAAAACTATATACAAGAAACGCTCCTATTGGAGCAACACTAATCCGTTAATTGGCTTCAGCTGCATTCTTAAGAGGGGAGCTGAAGCCAGGTTGAGTGACAACAAATCTAACCCAATCTAATTAAAAAGGTTAATGACACTAAAAATGTAAATAAACAAATAAAAACATAATAAATGCAAATATCAAATATCAAATCATAAAATATGGAAATTAGCAAATAAAGGACACTAAGATGTCATAATAAGAATTAATACAAGCAAATATTAATTAAAAAACATTATTAAATTAAGTTTTACAAAATAGCAATAATAATGGCACATTAAAGGGAATGTGCACCCGAATTAAATGTCATGAAATCAAATACAAATTGCAAAAATATTAATGAGTCAAAATGCACAAAAATAACACATAAACATTACATTAAAGGGATTGTGAACCTTGGAGTAAAACGCCAGTTTTCACACCTCGTTTTCTGAAATGATTGCATACAATCATTGAATAATTTTTTTAGATTTGCTTTCATTCCAGAAATCCTACTACAAAGGGTTAAAATAGGACTGCCTCTGTATGAAAAAAGTTGTTATAAAAGATTAAAATAATATTGTTGATTTTTGTGGTTTATTGTTGTTATAATAAATTAATTCAACATCAAATGACAGATATATTTTGTATATATATTTATTTGCTACAGAGATTGTGATATTTACAATAAAGTTATATAAAAAAAATTACATTGAAGCAAGTATTACTTATTGTTTGGTTTTAAAAGAGCTGGTTTAAAATTTGTTAAAAAAGAACAAACAGCTACAATCTGTTCAGAAATATCAATTAATGCTAATGGAAAAGCATGATATGAAATGTTTTAATTCTCCTTATTGCTCTTTCTACATGCACTCGGACATTAGCTATTTTCCTAGTGTCAAAAACATCTTTTTCTGGCGTCTGAATTGTTTTTTTTTCATAAACTTTGGTGGGATATTCAATTTCACACCAATTGGTAACATGGTCTCTATTTCAAAGCCTTTATCTGCCATAATGCAGTGGTCAGGGGTCATTAATTCCAAAAAAAACCAGAATCTGTTACTATGTGTTTATCAGATGCAGACCCACCATACAGAGGACTTACAAAACAAACCAATCCCGTGGGAGTAATCTTAATTAATGCTTTAACAGTGTTAGTATGTTTATAATTAGAAAATGTCTCTCTCTGTGCTCTTAATGTAAATGCTTTTTGAACTTTTACTTCAGTACAATCAATCATGATGGTTGTATCTGGATAGTCTTTAAATTGTGGAGGCACAGTTTGTTTGATTGCATCCAATGAAGGAATTGCAAAAATTTGTTTGAAATCATGGAACATTAAAGTGATCCATGTTGTGAATAATCTACTAACAGTTGGTGTAGAAATTCCAAATATTCTAGCTATATCAAGAACAGGAAAGGCTAATTTCAATCTTAAAAGCACAAGAAATAAAGCATCTTCTGTATTTAATTTGCATTCTAAACCGGGTTTGCTTACATGATTATTCGATATTTTTTATTTAATTCCGTTTTCCCCCCTTTCCAATATACACACTTTTCAATTTTAACATGAAAATATTTTACCATCTCTTGAAATATTTTATTATCTGGAAGTCCAGTATAAAAATTTATCATCTTATTATCATGTTTTATATTTTCGTAGCACAGTGTTTGCATTTTTAAAATTTGTTTCTCTGCCGTTAAATTTTCAATTTTTAAATTTACACTGCTTCTTTCTTTGCTCAAATCTTCATTTGCCTTTCCCAGTGTTTTATTTGCCTTTTCCAGTGTTTCATTTCTCTCTTTTATAAAATGATTTTCTACTTGCACACTTTTAAGTTGACTTCTCAAAACTTCACACTTCTTTTCAAAATTTGTTACATTTGCATTTGATGGCAAGTCTTCAAATGATTCTGTCAAAACTTCTGATAAAATGATCGAGTTTTGGTCAATATCCATTTCCTACAAACAAGAAATTGTTAATAATGTCAATTTTATAGAAAGAAACACGATTTGATTTTGTTTACCTTTTGTGTATTTGCACCAACTAGTTTGTTTTTATCCCGAGCAGCCAACCGTTTCAATCTTTTAACACAACTCTCATGCTACAACACATGTTAAAATTTTAGTTGCATGTGCTTTTAAATAATGTATCATTCTTACTTTAGATGTATCACTCCAATTGAATACTGAATGTGAAAACTGGCGTTTTACTCCAGGTTCACATTCCCTTTAATGTGTTGATTTTATTTAATATTTGTGTATTTTATTTCCTTTGATTCTACATTTAACATTTGTGTATTTTTATTTGTTTTGATGTAATATTCAGTGTCATTTGCTCATTTATATTTCATTTATATTTGCTGACCTTGCATTTAGTGTTGTATGGTTTATCCAATTATTCTAGTGTTTTAATGTCGTTTATTTGATTTTATATACTCCTTTTAATGTTCCATTGTTTTATTATTCTGTAAAACTCAATTTAATATTTTGTATTCAATTTTAACATGTTTATCTTTCACATTTAGTGTCATTAACCTTTTATTTAAAGAGGGTTAGATTATTGTCACATGACCTGGCTTCAGCTCTCCTTCTAGGAATGCAGCTGAAGCCAATTATCGGATTAGTGGTGCTCCAATAGGAGCGGTTTTGTATATATCTTTTTGAAGACAATAAAGTTTAACCCCAGTGAGTGTACAAAATTCATATTGGCAACACGTCTCTTTATTTCAACTTGCAACATATTTTCAAACACATTACAAAGAAGCCAGAGACTTTAAGAAGACCAACTAAAAGCGATTGGAATCTACATTTTGGTGCCGAAACCCGGGAGTACCCCAAACTGCAAGTAAAAAAATGCCTCCGAAATTTGAATTGAAAAGAAGGGCCTTGACCACAGCCATCCAGGCTGCAGAGACATTAATGGCCGCCATTACAACTGCCTTTGCTGGCGTGCCGGTGGTGACCAAAGACGTGCTCAGCATCTGGACAGATCAACTGGCGGGCAAAATGCTCCGCGTTACAAAAGCCAGTGATTTGGCCATGGACTTGGCAAAAAGTGACCTTGAGGTGGACGAGGTGAGCAACGCGATCGACGCCATAGAGGACCGCGCTGCATCAACTAGAGCCGCCATTATGACGTACACTGCTCGGAATTATCCAGTTCAGCCCGCTGTGCCTCAAAATTTACCGCTACCATTGAATCCAACAATTAACAATTTTATAAAACGAAAACCGTTGGAAGTGCCAAAATTTGACGGTAGGCGGCCAGAGGATTGGAGTGGGTTCTGGAGAACATTTGCTTCACCTGCGCACGTATCTGCACGGGGACGCTTTGAATGACATCAAAGCGTTAGAAATAACAATACCAAATTACCTGGTCGCAATTGATCGCTTAAAAAGAAAATACGGCGATAAAATTTTGTTGGAAAACCGATTCATAAATAATTTGTCTGTTTTACCTGCAGTGAAGGACGAGAAAGATCAAGCTGGGCTGCAGCGTTTGCATCGCCACGTCGAAATAAACATTGAAAATTTAAGCAATATCGACGTGAACCTCGAGGAGTACCAAAGAACACTGTTTCCCACGCTGGCCACGGCAATCCCACGAGCACTGATGCGTGAGTACGATCGAGAGAACGCTGCAGAACGATCGGTTCCCCGCCTCATGAAGTGGCTGCACGATTTCGTGACGAAAGAAGCGCAATACGAAATGATGGCGAGACAATCAAAACAGACTGCATCACATCAAAAATCGAATGCGACTCCCGACGCCCCGAGCTTCAAGAAGGAGAAGAAACGATTCGACAAGAGAGACAAAAGAGTCCAAGAAAGCTCCGCGTCAATGATGTCGATTGCAGTCAAGACCTGCCAATTTTGCGAATCGAAGAGCCATGATCGAAAAGTCTGCCCACTCAACGCCGAGGAACGAATGGCGAAATTAAAAGCAAAAAACGTTTGTTTTCGGTGTCTCGGACGAACACCGCACCCGACCAAAGAATGCCGCACATCAATGAAGTGCTTTCGATGCGAGGGACAGCACCACACATATTTGTGCACCAAGCCAAAATCGACGGCGACCAACGATTCGAATTCCGGCAGACAGATTGAAGTGACTGAAATCAAACAAAATGCAGTTGTCAGCGTAAATCGACCAGCTGTTGAATTTTTGATGATCCAGATGGCACAATTGAGCGGAGAGAAGCTGCAAACCAAGGGCGTCTGCTACATCGATGGCGGAGCACAGCGCACATTTATCCGCGCTGACGTGGCTCAAAAACTGAGATTGAAAAAATTGGGCACGGAGAAAATAAACCTCGCCACTTTTGGTCAGCATCCCAAGATGGAAGTGAGAAACCGAGTCCAAGTGAAGATACAACCGATCAATGGAACATCTCCAGCCATATTAATCGACGCAATTGAAACGCCACGATGCACGACCACTCCAACTGAAATTCCGACCACCTTGCTAAGCAACAAATTGAGAGACTTGGGAATCCAAGTGAACTGCAAACAGGCCGCCTTACATTCGAGCGAAGTGGACATTTTTCTTGGCGTAGACCACTACAATAAAATTACCACGGGTCAATCCAAATTTATCGAGGAAAATTTGGCTGCTGTAAACACAATTTTGGGATGGACGTTGCACGGACAAACGACGCAGGGGACACAGCTCATCGCGTCGCCGACACAAGCCAACAAAATAACCATTGTCCCTTCCACAGATGACCTGTTACGAAATTTTTGGGAGCTTGAATCGATTGGGGTGCAGCATGAATCCATGATCGCCACAGGAGATGAGGAAATAGTCAAAAAATTTAACCAAACCATCAACTGGACAGGGAGCCATTATTCCGTCCAGCTGCCGTGGACCGTGAATCCGGAGGAGCTTGCTGACAATTATCAAATCGCCGAGCAGAGATTTCTCAACCTGGTGCGACGTTTCCGTAAGCAGCCCAATTTATATCTCGAATATAAAAAAGTCATTGATGAGCAGATCGAGCAAAACATTGTTGAAGAGGTGCCAAAGGGCGAAGCTCCTGGTCCAGTCTACTACATGCCACATAGGCCTGTGGTCAAGGAAGAGCGAGTGACGACCAAATTGCGAATAGTATTCGACGCTTCTTCACATAAAAAGGGCCAATTGTCTCTAAATGACTGTTTATCAAAGGGAGCCAATTTACTCCCATCTTTGATTTTTATTTTGCTGAAGTTTCGAACTCATGAGTTTGCATTAATAGCCGATATCAAGAAAGCATTTCATCAAATAGAGATTGCCATGAGGGATCGCGATGCAACTCGTTTTTTTTGGATCGATGAGATGTGGGACGGAATTGGACGAGCAATAATCAAGATTTTGAGACAAACTCGAGTGCTGTTTGGCGCTGCCCCCAGCCCATTCCTGCTGAGTGCGACCATAAAGCACCACCTGGAGAAGTTTAAGGACGAATTTCCACAAGCTGTCGAATTTATACATCAGTTTCTCTATATGGACGATTTGATTTCCTCACTGGACAATGAGGAAAAGGCGGAAGAAATTTTTCGACAAGCGCGCATCATCATGGCCGCAGCGGGAATGGAGTTTGTGAAATGGCAGACAAATTCGACCAAATTGCGAGCAATAATGCGACAAGAAGTCCCATCCGACTGCGATCTGATGAACGATGACGAAACCAAAGTTTTGGGATTACGATGGAGTCCAAACACAGACCAAATAAGCCTTGCTGTGGAAATTACAGACGACGTCAAAACCAACCAAATCACTAAACGAGAAGTCATCCGCATGACTGCACAAATTTTCGATCCATTGGGATTCGCAAGTCCATTTACCATTACGGCAAAGATTTTTTTCCAAACCTTGTGGCTAAGAAACCTGAAGTGGGACGAGAAATTAAATGAAGAAATGCAAGAAACTTGGAAAAAATGGGCGAATCAAGTCCCCAAATTGAGAGAAGTCCAACTGCCAAGATGGATTGGATTTAAACCACATCAAGAAAACGAAATTCACATATTCTGCGACGCCAGCCCGAGAGCTTATGGCGCTGTGGCTTATATGCGCAGAAAGGAAGAAAATTTAATAATAATAAGTTTTTTATTTTCTAAATCTAGAGTGGCTCCAGTAAAACCATTGACGCTGCCCAAGCTAGAACTAATGGGCGCCCTTCTTGCAGTACGCCTCAGAGACCAATTAATAGAGGTGATGGACTGCAACCGATACCATTACTGGACCGACAGTCAGATCTGCGTGCATTGGATAACAAACACATCCATGCGACCACCAACGTTTATAAACAACCGGGCGATCGAAATCAGAGAAAAATCACATGTAAAGGCATGGAAACACGTCGCGGGCCCGGAAAATCCAGCCGATCGACTGACAAGAGGCATTGATGCAGCGGAGCTGACAAATGACGAACTGTGGTGGAAAGGGCCAAAATGGCTAAGTGAAGAACAAGAGAACTGGCCAAATAATAAGATGGAATTAACCATAGACCCAGACGAATTGGACAGCGAGGCTGACGAACACGAGGAGCCAAGCGGAGAAACCCACGCGAATGCAGTTCAACAAAAAAATAATCAAAATTTTGCATTTCCAATTTCCAGGTCATATTTACGCACATGTCGAGTGTGGGCCTGGTGCTATCGTTTTGCACACAACTCAAAACAAAAAGCAGACAGCGGACATCGTCAACAAGGGGTTTTGAATGCAGAGGAACTCGTGACGGCAAAGCAAAAATTGATCATCGCTTCACAACGGCAACACTACGCCGCAGAAATGAAGCAACTGACCGAGGGAAAACCATTGATGGCAGCATCCAAATTAAAGCTGCTCAACCCGTTCATCGATGCAAATGGAGTAATGAGACTGAGGACCAGACTACAAACCTCCAAAGATGAACAAACAGCAACACAACCTATCGTGTTACCACAAAAATGCGAATTGACCAAACTAATATTTTCGCATTCTCATTCCCAGGTTCTCCACTGCGGCTTGACAGCAACGCTCGCCCAATTTAGAGAGTCATACTGGACACCGGCCGCAAGGAGAACCTTAAAGTCAACGTTAAGTCGATGTGTCACGTGCAAGAAGGTGCAGGGAAAATTGATGCAAGAATCACCCGGACTGCTGCCATTTGACAGAATCACCCGTTGCGAGCCATTTGCGGTCACAGGAGTCGACTTCGCGGGACCCCTGTACATAAGAGGACGCAAAACAAAGGCATACATCGCACTGTTTACTTGTGCTAACATCCGAGCGGTGCATCTCGAATTGGTGCCCTCACTCAACACGCCTGATTTTGTCGACGCGTTCGAACGATTTGTGAGTCGCCGTGGACTACCAAAGACATTATATAGCGACAACGGGACAACTTTTCGCCGTACCAACAAGGAATTGGCTGCATTATTGAACAATACCAAGGATGAGTCGTTCAAGAATTATCTATGCAACAAGGGGATCAATTGGAAGTTTATAGTTGAACATAGCCCGTGGTGGGGGGGATTTTGGGAAAGGATGGTGAAGACAGTCAAATCCTGCTTGAAGAAAAATATTGGGACTGCATCATTAAACTTTTTTCAATTGAACACTCTCCTCACCCAAGTGGAAGCTGTGTTGAATCATCGTCCGCTAACCTACGTTTATGAGAAGCCCGATGAACCTGAGAGCTTAACTCCTGCCCATTTCTTGACGGGAGAAAGAGTTACATTCTTGCCGGACCCTAGTTACATCAACCAAAAGAATACCTAACAGATTTGAAGACACAGTCTGGAAAGTCGGGACTCCTCGAATTAAAAGCAGGCGACGTCGTGTTGGTTGAAGAACAAGGCCGACCCCGGCTCCAGTGGAAGATGGGCCGTATCACTGAAGTGCGCGTTGGAAGAGATGGCAAAGTCCGATCATGTGAGCTTGTCACTTCGGGTGGGGCTAAGTTGAGGCGTCCGATTCAGCGTTTGGTCCATTTGGAGGTTCAAAGTGAGATCGGCGCGGGGGGAGTGTGAAAACTGGCGTTTTACTCCAGGTTCACATTCCCTTTAATGTGTTGATTTTATTTAATATTTGTGTATTTTATTTCCTTTGATTCTACATTTAACATTTGTGTATTTTTATTTGTTTTGATGTAATATTCAGTGTCATTTGCTCATTTATATTTCATTTATATTTGCTGACCTTGCATTTAGTGTTGTATGGTTTATCCAATTATTCTAGTGTTTTAATGTCGTTTATTTGATTTTATATACTCCTTTTAATGTTCCATTGTTTTATTATTCTGTAAAACTCAATTTAATATTTTGTATTCAATTTTAACATGTTTATCTTTCACATTTAGTGTCATTAACCTTTTATTTAAAGAGGGTTAGATTATTGTCACATGACCTGGCTTCAGCTCTCCTTCTAGGAATGCAGCTGAAGCCAATTATCGGATTAGTGGTGCTCCAATAGGAGCGGTTTTGTATATATCTTTTTGAAGACAATAAAGTTTAACCCCAGTGAGTGTACAAAATTCATATTGGCAACACGTCTCTTTATTTCAACTTGCAACATATTTTCAAACACATTACAAAGAAGCCAGAGACTTTAAGAAGACCAACTAAAAGCGATTGGAATCTACACTGAAGGCACAACATTTTTTTTTAAGAGTCTTAGTTTACCATGCAAGCGAATATTAAAATCGCTAGCAAGAAAATGCTTTGAACAGACTCGGGTGCTTTCATTTATGACGAATTTTTTCCCCAAATCTCTTCTTATTTTAACTAACCACTCTTTCCTGATCTGCTTAGACTTTGGAAATGCATGCCAAGACAAGGAATTATCACCTTTTCTTTTAAAATTCATACAAACTGGCACGGCACAACTCCAACGAGCCATTTTGACTTAACCAGAAGACTTCAATTCCGACATTTTTAAGTGTCATTTTCGGACTCGGGGGGGGGGGGGTTGTTTAGTATGTAACCAAATTTTGGACCCACTCTTTAGCGGGCCATATTCTAAAGTAAGCCCAAATAAGGCGTTTTTAGTTTTTTATTAATGATAAAGAACGGATGTTGACACCACAATGAAACAACACAAAAACGAAACTGATTTATTAATGCTTAAACTTACAATTACATCTTACAATGAAATACTTAACATACGGAACTATAAATGATACATGAATTTCTACTTTTACAATCATTTGTGCCTTTGCTGTAGAGTTTAGATTGTGAGACGTGCTGGAGGTTCAAAGGCATTTGACTCATCAACAACACAAATCGAAATATAATGGCAACTGGAAAAATTTGAAAAAATTGTCTGAAATTGTGTAATTGTGAAATTGTGATTTTAAAATTGTAAACAATGCCACAATTTAACGACGATTTACCAAACAGACTCTGAACCAATTAAAAGGGTTTAGAATGCAAATGTAGAACGATAATAATGGCATTCACAACGTTAATCCTAGAATGCTGCCGATATCGCTTAACAATTGAGATATTGAATATTTTTCATTCTTTTCGATAGCCTCAGCGAAACTATCAGCTAATCGAAAGTTCATAAATGTGATTAAGTCAACTGCAAGCCATAAACAATTTCACTAGGTGCTGATCTACGTAGTATATCTACTCTGTATATGACATATGTAGAAATACCAGACTGGTTAAGGTTTTATGCACTAATTCCTACTTCTACTCTAATTGTGGCCCCTGCTGGAGATGCCATCAGATGTGCTGTGGTTATAAAAGGCGTTTGACTTATCACAAAAGATTTTTTGTGATGATTTGCAAATTCGATTATTGACAGCAGGATGAATGAAGAAAAGGAGTTGTGCGGTGTTTTAAACAATCCCACAAATTACACACGATTACGCAAGCAGGCTCTGAACCAATTAAAAGTGTTTAGAATGCAAATGAAGAAAGATAGTATTGACATTCCCAAACCTAGACCTAGAATGCTGCCGATGTCGCTTAAGAATTGAGACATTGGATATTTCTGTTTCTCCTCTATGGTCTCGGTGAAACTATCAGCTAATTGAAAGATCACAAGCGTGAAAATATTGACTGGCATATTATTCCCACGCGAAATAGTTTGGTAAAACTTATTTTTGCAAGGTCTTTTACATTTGCACTGTTTTTGATTCGAGGCATAGTTATTGAAGTACATTAGATGAGTGGTAGTAACATCTTTTGTGGTGTTGCAATCTGGTAAATTTGATGCTGTCATATAAGGTAATCTGAAAATCGTTATGACAAGTAATTAAGAAATAGATGACAATAAAATGTGGCAATAAATAAAAATAAATGTGAAACAAGCAAACATATCTCAAAACCACCATAACGTTGACCTATTTCACTGGTGTAGTGGCACATTCATATATTCATACCAATTCACTAAATCAACACAAAGATGTGAATAAAATAAAATGTGTCAATTGCCTAGTATACCTGCAGATAATGCTTCTATATAAATTGTTTTGTACACAAGCATTTTTACACATCAAATATGTAGTTTTGTTGTCTTCACATGGATTGCGCTTTGTATTTCTTTGTATAGTCTGTTTTATAAAATCAAGTTCAGTATAAACATGATGTATTTTTTGTATACAGTAAATTGTTTAATTTGTTACCATTAATTCTCGAAGTATAACATCATTTATCCACCCATAGCTTAACGCCAATGGTTCCAGGATGTTAACTTCTTCAGCTAGATTATTTATGAATAACTGAATAATATAAGATAATTAAAAATTATGTGGATGCATATTGGATCACTTCCTGTAACTGACAAGTAATTTCAGGCAAATCAGTCACAATTCATTTGAGTACACCTATTGTACCGATTGCAGGTGGCCCAAATAGAACGGGTCCCATTTATTGGTCCACTAAATGTCCTGTGATTTCCACTTTAAAAAAACTAACTCGCCCACTTACTGAATTTTCCACTAACGCTCCTTTTTTGTTCCACTAATTTTAGCCACCAAAAAAAAACTAAATGTTCCACTAAAATCAAATTCGGAAAGAAAAAACTAATATTACCACTACTACTTCTATTTTTTTTTTTTTTTTTTTTGTGTTGCAGCTGTGCGAACGTTTTGCACACATTAGCATAACGTTTGGCGTACGTTCCGTATGTTCCGTAAGCCTCTGTGAACAGTGGCGGATCTAGCACCCGGCTATTGGGGCTTGAGCCCCGGGCCCCCAAATTCTAGGGGCCCCCGAGACTCTGGGCCATGTACTAAAAAAAAAAAGGTCGCTAAAAAAAGAAAAAAGAAGAAAGGTTGCTATTAAAAATTTTGAGAAAGGGGCTCCGAAAAAACCTCAAGCCCCGGGCCCCCGAAAAGTTAGATCCGTCCCTGTCTGTGAAGCATGAAAGTGCTTGGAACATGCAACATAAATACACCACTTCGAGCGGGACGAAAAGAACCGGCCCGACAATAGTAACTCTTCTCGTACTGTCTGGCTGGATGATTTTATATGGGCCACCCGGTATTTGGTCTGCAATTCTATGTGCGAAATTAAAATTTAATAAGATTGCTTCTGGGCTGAATAAATGGGACAAGCTATTCTGGCACCCTACTTATACTTGTACAGTTTTCCAGTTACAAATTATTTCAAATGCCATATGGAAAAATGCACAAGAAGCTGGTTTACAGAAATTGTGCTAATCCCATTATTGATCAGTTTAAATCATGATTTACAGGAATCCAGTCGTTTCGATTCTAGTCTGTTGAGGGTAAGGTATTTATCTGTCTAATGATGATTTTAGATTACCTTCATATCATTTGAGCATACTGCTGAAGGTAGTAGGAATTCAAATGTAAATCCAAGGCGAACTATTAGGTTGTGTGTTTTATCTGGAAAACATTGGAAAGATTAAAGTGAATTTTCAGAAGCTTCAGCTAGATCTAGAGTGCAATTTAAAATTATAGTCAAGTAACTGCTGTAGTTGTAAGAAAAGTTGAAGGCATAATACCAAAGAGATACGACACATACCGTACTGCCTTGAATAAACGCCCAGGCGTTTATTTTTTTTTTGATTTGCCCGCCAGGCGCTTATTCACGGCCAGGCGATTATTCAAGCCAGGCGTCTATCCACAAAAAAAGTTAAAAAGTACAGAAATTATTAATACGAGTGTTTTCCAATTCAATCTTCACTGCATGCAACTTAAATTCGGTCACGGAATGCAGCAGTTTAGCCATGAAGGCGTGTTAAAAACTTCATTTGTACCGTACGTCACGTGTACGGTACAAATGAGGTAAAAAACGTTATTCGTACGTAATCAAATCCGGCGCTTAATCAAGAGCCGGCGCTTAATTACGCCCGGCCCTTATTCAAGGCAGTACGGTACCCTCCACCTTGTAGTATTGAAATCATTTAGTGTGAATGTGCTGTAACTACCGGGTGGCCCACATAAAACCGGCCCGACAATAAAAGGAGGGTCACTAAGGATGTCTCAAAAAAATTTAACATCCAATGTTCTATTAAATACTCTGTATGTATTAATTATTTTAGTTGTGGGCAGTGTTGTTTAATTAACGTTTCTGGTGCAGTTTCTTCCGCTCTTTCGTTTGGTATGTAGTTTTAGACAATCCGAGCTTTTGTTCTGAAGATATTTGCGTTTTTAATCAATTTTTGTCCAAATTTACCAAGTTAGATTCCAGATTTTGTCGTATTTTTTTTGATTTTTTCAGCGCTACAGAAAAATCTCAAAAAAAAAAGCAAAATCTCACGAAATCTCGCAGATCTCGTATTGGTACATCCTAAAAAAATAAACAAAAGTACCACTGAAGAGATTCAAAAAGTACCACAAAATCTAAAATTCAGAAATGACCAGTGCAATCAAACTTGGTGAATTGGACGAGGATTGATTAAAATGTGATCGTTTGGCCACCCTAGTGGCCTACAAGCCGTCCCCCTCTTGGAGGAGTGGACCGGCCTAGCAGGGGAGGAGGGAGCCGAGTGGTGTGGTGAGAGAGAGACGTTGCTGAAGGAGCCGAGAATGAGGACGTGCCAAGGGAGGGCTGACACGGTCCGAGCGCCAGCAGAGACAACTGCTGACTCTGCTCCTCTCACCATTCACCACTGTGACGCTCAGTAGCAGGAAGATGTGCTTGCTGCAGCCTCCATGAGCGGCAGAATGTTCGTTTGACGCGACCGACACGTCATCCATGGGACTTAGGTTCTGTGTGTGACGGGTCGGACGCCAATGTAGCGTGCCGAACAGCTCAGCCACACAGTAAGATAGGTGGCCCAACCCCTAGACAACGATTAAAGACCAAAACCCAACAATCTGTCTTGTTATTTACGTGATGTATGCGTCCTTCCCGTGTAGTAAACTGCACCGGTAAGACCATGCCCAGTCACAAAAATTGCAAATATCTCGAGAACAAAAGCTAGGATCGTCCAAAACAAAACCTGAAACGAAAGAGCAGAAAAAAACTACACCAGAAACGTTAAATAAACAACACTGCCTACAACTAACATAATTAATACACATTTCATTGAACATTGCATGGTATAACACTTAACCGAAATGTCTCTATTTTGTTGACAGCAGAATTGCGCAGAAACGCCCCAAAAAACACTTGGATTACTCCTAAATAAATCTGATTCGCCCACACTTTTTTACTTCCCCCCCCCAAAAAAAAATTATTTGCCCTCTGTTTTCTAGGAATCCCCCCAAATTTTTATTTCGCCAAATGGCGTATAAACGTTGGATAAACGTTCATGCTTCTTGTGGTATATAAACCTGCATATTATTATTTTTTTGTATTCATGTTCAACAATGACACCGATGCACCCCGAAAGCGCAGAAAGTTGGGATTGAAATGGGCCAAAATAAAAATATTTGATAATCTCGATGAAGACACTAAACGTTACTTAGTGGTTCCTATTCTTAAAAAGACACTGCGCGAAAGTAACATCGACAAGTACATACGACAGGTTGACCTTAAAAACTGGCGCCACTTCGACACCTATATACAGTCGAAGAATAGATTATGGCTTGTGCCCATAGAAAATAGCAAATGGGACGAAGGGACTTGCACATGTCCCATTTTTTTAAAGACCTACATGTATAAACATAGCGATTGGTGAGTAGCTATACTCTGTTGCACTTGAGGCGAAAAATATCCCTCTAGGTCAGAAAAGGAAACGTGGCAGGTCGTCTAAAGCTAAAAAGGCACTGATGGCCCAATAATTTCTTCTTCTGAGGTTTGTTTTGGGGGTTAAATGAATTTTTTATGTTTTTTTTCGGGAGGGGGGGGGGGAAATCAGATTTTTCGGGGGGCAAAAGAAGTTTTTTTGGGGGGTGGAGCAGTATTTTCGGTTTAGTTTTATTTGGGGGGGGGGGGGGAATAGTTTTTTTTTGGGGGGGGGGGGGAAACGGATATTTCTCGGGGGCCATTAAATCATATCAGTCTTTAAATCAAGTCGAGATCAGTTGAAATAATTACAGATGAACCTTTAATTCTCATTAGTCCTAAGTTTCCATATGTCAGGGCACTCAAACACAGAAAAGGAACACACAAAAAGTAAGATTAAGGGCCAGTAGAAATAAGACTACGGCTCAGTAAAAGCTGTGAGACTAGAAGATCATATTAGCTAGTAGAACTAAGCTTGTAAAGAGATTGAATCCAAGTGTATATGTGTATTTACCCATGTATATGTTCGTATACCTGTATTGATTTGTGTACAATGTCCAAAAGGAAGGGGAATAAGGCTTTTTGATGCATTAAGCGCTGCTTTATATCCTTGAAAATACTATAAATATCAAATAATTTAATATAATATTTTACTCAAGGTTATATTTAGAAACATACCTTATAACCTAATTCATTATTAAGTGAGACTGTTTCGTGGACGTTGAGTTTTTCCCAGATTTCGTCCAATGATAAATTGTTGTCGAACAATTGCCACGGTGATATGTTATTGCAGGTCTTGTTAGTTCGATTCATTAAGTTCATTCTGGCTTCATCAATATCATCATCTTGTGTTTCACCACAGACCGTGACAGACGGATATTGGGTAAAGCGTCGTGGAACTATGCTCACTGTTTTTGTTATCGGTTCTTCAATGTAGTAGGTCAATCGAATTTGCAAGCAATACAAAGTGAATCCCGAGCAAATTATAACCAGAATTGTCTTAAGTTTACGTGAAACTCCATTTCTTTTAATTGGCTCCTGACTCTGAGTTATGTTCTTTGAGCATTTGTCATAAACTCGGTGAATCTTATTAACCTGTTTATTTTTCCAAATCTTTGCTAGATACCAAGCGATTTCGGGCAATGAGGTTAAAGACAGACCGAGAAATAAGCCCAGATTTCCTCCTAAATCTGATAGTAAAGCAATAACATCATACGTGTACCGTTCTTCATACACAGTGATTTTATCATTAGATAGTGCTAACGATGCGGATATAGTGTTTTTATCATCTGCTATGCCGGCATCAGTGTGAATTATAAACATTAACTGTTCACATGGGCGTCGACAGAGACAATCACCAATTGGATCAGTGGTTTCAATTAAACGGTTTGCAATACCGTACAGCTCATGGGTGGTATTCGAGCATTCGCAGAGTGGTAAATCTATCTTTGTAAAGGGTAATCTGGCAAAGAAGATGTTTCATCACTTTTATTTTAGTTGTATTTGTATATTATGCATCTTACCTGCAAAACACATATTTTTTTAATTTCTTAATTAAGCATGCACGATAACATTCTTTGTATTCGTTTTCACTGGAGCATGAACTCATAGATGAATTGAGAAATATGAACTTAAATGCAATAAGTTATAAAATTATTAGTTGCTAATTTTCATTTACAGTAAGATTTAAAATTTTACTTTGTCAAAACTCAAATTAATTCTTAATGCGTCACCAAGGTATTGTGATGTTACATGCTGATTTCTTCCGAATTCGTAGAGTGACATGTAAAACTATGTGGGTGAAAATAAAAATTCAGAAAAATTTCATTTTCTGATATATTGCAAATAATGTAGTACGATTACCAGGTAAGGAGATGTAGGACATACGTAGTCATAAGTTTTTTCAATAGTTGCTGTAAATAATTCTTGATGAAATGATTTACTATATGCTAAAGTTGTACCAATAAATGATATTTGTATAATTAATGAGAGGAGTGTTTTTTGTTTATAGTTACAGAATTGAAATGTTGAGCAAATTCCATATGTGGTGTCAGTTTCCGTGAGAACAAGTGTTTTGTTTGACAATCCCTGAACATGTTAAATTATGATTTCTTATTTAAAAAATAATTTCTACTACATTTACCTTCATTTTAATGCTGACTATCTCTTTGCTCAAATTGGTTGCTCTCCAAAGTTCATCCATATTGTAAGTTGGAATTGCCATCAGATTTTTGAACATGTTTATACATTCAGCTGGGACTGAACCGAAATTAATTGGTCCAGTAGTCTTGATGTTCTCAAAAGTTTTATTCCAAAGCGTGGCCATTTCTTTTGTGTTGCCACTGCAGATCATCAAATTTGGTAACTCAATATTTTCCGATTTGGTCGTCACGTCAACAGCCGTAGGATAACTTAAGTAATGCATTACTCTATCGTACGTCTGATAAGTGAGCATGCATGTGCAAAGTAGGAGCAAAATGAACCAAAGTGTATGACGTCTGCTCCAATGTTTTCTACTGTTTATGAAATCATCCAGACCAATTAAGCTGCAGTTTGGTTTGTTGGCGTCATCTTTTATCATGAGTTGAATTTCTGTACGTAGTTTTCTTAATCTTTGCATATTTCGTCCCATCAAGTAATTTTTCTGCATTATACAGCTGTATTTTCTGTATTCTGGGCTAGACCACAGCTGAGTTCAGACTTGTCTCTTCAATTCTGTTTACTGTAATGTCTTTTGTTTACTATAACGTCTTCTTTTCCTTGGTAACTTTTTCCATGACGATTATTGATTCAATTATTTTGTGCTAACGTGACCATATAATTTAGACGTTGGTCGATAAATGCATTTTTAATCGTGTTAAATTATACAGTATACGGCGATGTTGTTCGCTTTACCGTTAATTTTGCTCAGAGAATGTATATCGGTCACGGTCCACACCCAATGACCTATAATGTAGAATCTCGTGTACTTGGGCAAAGATGACGATCCCAGAAGTCACTTAACTTACAGGGAACAATTGAAATTGATTTTATTCTTGGAAGAAATTCTTCTTTTATCATTTTTGGTCGCATGACTGCACTGTTGCACACGCACACAAAACACTTTTATCCACCTGATTCAATAATTTTAAGTTTGCTTATGAGATGTAGTCAAGTCAACCAATAGACATAATACAAATAAGAAATTTCTAGAAATGTAATCCTTAGTCACTTTATGTTAAACTTGAAGTAAATAAAAAGATATTCAAAGTTTACCAATTAATTTCTAAAGTCCTTGACTACAAGTGGATGTAACAGTTGAAAATCGCGTTGAAGTCCAAGATGGCGTTGGAGTATAAAGAAGCACGACCACACAGTTTTAGTTGAAAAAGTACACTGAGTTTTTATTCTAATCTTAAAAGGAAAAGGAAATGCAAATGACACGGTTCGCAGAACCAATCACAAGCATCCGTGAGATAGGGGAATGACGTGTTCAGGTAGAGGAATGCAAAACGGATTAAAGGGATTAACATGTCAAGATTCCAATAATAAAAAAACAGGTCAATACATATAAGTGGAAATAAAAATACATTATAACAAATTGGCAAAATCACAAATAAAATATCGAAATCTCGAATAAAAATGGAAATACAAAGAAACAATATAAATTCAACAATACAAATCAAATAATGTAACTAAACAATAATTCACGCGTAAAATCATCCGATTTTCACACTGCCGGGCGGGGGTCGTTTGACTCCACTTCCAAACGTACGAGACGTTGTATCGGTCGACGCAAATGTTCTCCACTGGCTAGCACCATTTCACACGATCTGATTTTATTATCTCGACCCTTTCTAACTTCGACCACTCTGCCCATCTTCCATTTTAGACGTGGCTTAAATGGTTCTTCAATGATAACGACGTCGTTTAACTGGAGTTCTCGCGCGCACGATTTGCCCGTTTGAATTTTTAGATCTGTTAAATACTCCCGAGACCAACGATTCCAGAACGAGAGTAATACGCGTTGCTGGTAGCGCCATTGTCGAACAAACTCCTTCTGAGTCGGTTCGATGCTGTCTGTTGCTCCCGAGTCAGGTAGGTGAGTCAACATCACGCCGGTCAAAAAGTGCGCGGGCGTAAGTGGCTCAATTTCGTTTGGGTTGTCATACACGTAGGTGATCGGTCGGCGATTTATTACTGCTTCGGTTTGCACAAGAAAAGTTCCGAGCTGATAGAAGTTCAAGTGCGCCGAACCGATTGCCTTCCTCAAACACCTCTTGACCGTCTGCACCATCCTCTCCCAGAACCCGCCCCACCACGGTCCGTTTTCGACGATGAACTTCCAATCGATGCCCTTTTGGGCCAAGTAATTTCGAAACGTCTCGTCCTTCGTGTGGTTTAAGAGTGAGGCGAGCTCTTTGTGGGCGCGGTGGAATGTAGTTCCGTTGTCGCTGTACATCGTTTTCGGAAGCCCTCGGCGACCAATAAAGCGCTCGAACGCCCCCAAAAAGTCTGTTGTTGCTAGCGAGGGCACCAATTCCAAATGGACGGCTCGAATTGTCGCACATGTAAATACAGCTACGTACGCTTTAGTTTTCCGTCCCTTCACTATTATTGGTCCCGCGAAGTCGACTCCGGTGACTGCAAACGGTTGGGTTTTTGACGTCCTGTCGGCTGGAAGGGCGCCTGGCACTTCCCGCATCAATCGTCCGTTGATTTTTTTGCAGACGACGCAACGATCCAACATGGTCTTCAAGGTCCTCCTTGCGGATGGAGTCCAGTAGTTTTCCCGAAATTTGGATAGCGTGGATGTGTCGCGCTCAACTCTAACCGTCGCTAACTCGTGGGTTGATTACTTAATTCGACTAACTCACTACCGCTTTGCTCAAGCGGTTTACCCAAAGAAATGATTACACAGATATAAAAGGTAAAATATAATATAGATTTATTCTGCGGGGCAATGTACAGATATATCTTATATATATATATATAAAGGGTAAGTAAAAGGTAAATCGGAATGGGTGATGGGGAATGGAAAGGTAAAGGTAAGATGAAAGCTGGCTGGAATCGGCGAGGTCGTCTGTTGTCTCGTGCGTGTCCAAGATGGCGTCCTCGTTGTAGCAACGTGATGTCGTCTTGGGCCGGCGTGGCAATATGGCGTCCTCGGCTCGTCTCTGGCTGGTCCTTCGGGCTCACGCTGGTCGGGCGCGAGTGAATGCTTAGTTAAAAGGCTTACTTCGGTCTGTTGTCTAGGTTTTTGTGTGGTGTCCGGCGATCACACAGCGGCGGACTCTTCTGGCTCCCGGCGGTCACACAGCGGCGGGAACGCTCGTCGTGGTTTTACTGCAGTTTAGGCTTGTGCGACCGTTTGTCTGCACAACTCGCTAAACTGGAGTGGTTTTTACTATTTCTAGCTGGTGTGCTAAAATAGTGTGGTAATCTTATCTCGCAGGTTACTCTGCGGAGTTTGACACTGACCAAACGTACTCACGGTAAATTGTCCTTTGTCCTTGGTCAATCCCAGTATATTTACTTGGGCCTGATCTTGTAGGACGACGGGTTTTACGTGTGTTTCTCGTTTGATGGTTGTGTTGGTTCTGCCCGCTCAGTGCAAGGCACATTCCTTTGCACAAAGCGGGGTTGACAGGTGACCAGAATCACCCAATGGTGGGGTGGACGAACCATCCCCACTCCCTCAGGGCAGACGCCTGTCCATTGACTAGATGTCAATGCACTGAGGGAAGGGAGACGCGCTTGCGGCTCCCCTTACACCCGAAACGAGGTCACGAGAGAAACTCTTCGTTGACCCCGGTCCAGTCGGGTCACAACACTTCCCCCTCCGAGCTCAGACCGTGGGGCTGAGCGATCACTTCTTTCCTGGGGGACCCGACACTGAGTCCGTCACCTGGGCGTAACTCACTCCAGGGACAGGCGGTTGAGTGCCGGGTGGCGCGGGTAGATCGCCTACTAGCGCCGAGGACCGATCACGGGGGTCCTCATGCTCCGTAATGAAACATAATGCATGGCCGTCAACTGGCTCATGCGGGGCACGCGTCCTCTCGTGTAACCAAACGCTCGGGATGTAGGCGGAGAAGCCGGTGTTCGTATGCCGGATGGCATTGGCTTCCGCTGGCGTCACTGGCGCACGGTGGGCTCTCAGCAACCTCTGGTGGAAGATGAGGTCTTTAGTCTTCCGGATCTGGTTGTGAAGCCAGATGAAGACCGATTTGCCTTTGTCCCGCTGCGCGAGGATAAACCTCCTGGTCGCCGTTGTCATCGAAAGATGGGGAAACTCGTCGATGATTCGCCCATAATAGTCTGGTGGAGGCGGTGCCGGCTTCGGCTTCTGGGTGGCCGCGGGAATCACTGCTGGCGTCGATGTCGCCGCTCGGGCCGGTGAGGTCCCGGGCGGTGTCGGCTTCGTTTGCTCGACGGACCTGACGGGTGGCGTTCGGCACAGCAAGCGCTTTGGTTTACCCGCCACTTCGAACAGGGCGGGTCCTTGCGGGGATATCTCCGCAGGCATCGGTGGCGGAATCGGAACTCCGCTCGTCGGCGAGATCACCATGTCTACATCCTCTGCCGATTCTTCCGTCTGGATGGTCAAGGCGCGCAGTTGTTGGGTAGGCGCCGCTGTCCAGGTGGCGGAGGTGTAACGAAACGCCGTGCTTCGCAACTTGTACCCCTCAAATTCGGGGTTTACCACATCCCTGGTTAGCTCGTACCGAGTCAACACAGGGTCGGGCAGAATGGAGCTCCACTCTGCGAGGAGTGCACGGGGAACCTGTACACCCTCTCTGTCCACGACAGACCATGCGGCCATCGCCTGACGCCCTTCTCCGAAGAGTGCTGGGGTTAGCAGCTGCATCATGACCTTGGTCAATGATAGCTGTAGGCTGCGACGATTCACTGGATTCGATCGCTCTGAATCCGCAGTGAAGGCACGCGAGAGCTTACTCATCATCGCGATTGCCCATTCGATAAAATATCGCTGTGTCTGATCCACACCTCGCAAGGCGGGCGCGGAGACTCTTGGGTCTTCCATCACGAAGCGAAACGCTGAGAGCTCGGAGATAGTCGGGTTGGCGGCTTCTCTCGCGAGTCGCGCTTCTTCGTCTCGCCTCTCGAAGAACAGGGCCGAGGAACCGGGTCGGGGTCGGCTCGGCCTGTAAATGTCGGTCAAATTGGCTCGACATTCCTGCATAATGCTCTGTCCAACGGGGAGAGGGACTGAGCGGTCGGTGGGTAAATCCGGCGGATCGCTCGAATTCAACAACGACGGTGGCGGCAGGTCCGGAGGCGGCTGCGTCTTGGTCGGCAGCGTCGGCGTCGGCAGCGGTGGTGGCGGCTGCGTCGGTGGTGGTGGCGTCTCCGTCGTCTGCACCCCAGTCATTGCGACTTGGGGCGCCGGGAGATGTTGTTCGGAGCTCGAAGGCTGCACGATGGCGGTTGGCATGCCATCGGGTCGCGGTCGCGAATTTATGTAGTCTGCGAGCCACCTTGCCACCTCGTGTGGGGTCACCTTTCCGTCGGTGACAACACCCATCTTCCTGGCGTGTTTCATCGCGGGATCGAAACGTGTCAGTTTCGTCCGCTTCATCTGAGTCAGAATCTCGCGAAGGTCCCGCGTATCTGCCGCTGGGACGTGTCGCTCACCTGACTGGCTACCACTTCGTCGACCCGCTCTCTTGGAGATGTAGGCGGGTTCGGGGATGGGACGGCCCCGAGCTTCGCACCTCGCGAAGTATCGCTCCTTGCGATCTTTTTTTCCGCTGCTCGCGATGAGTCAGCGGACGTCTAGAAGTGCTGGGACGAGAGACTCGCTCTTCATCACCAGACATCCAAACCTCCTTGCACTCCTTACCGTCTTTAATCTGACGGTTTACGAAAATTCGCGGTCGGGAATACTGCGAAGGGTCACGCACCGTACTAGTGGATGGCCCAGCTTCGTTGCTTTCAGTCGTGTTTTGAGCGACACGCTGCTTCTTGGTTGTCACCGGGGAACGCGACTGGCTGTTCCCGGCGCCTTTGGAGCGCTTGCGCTTCCGCGGGTAGCTGCTTTCGGGCCCCAAAATCCCCAGGTGGTGGAGCTGCCACATCTCGGCTTGGGACGTTAAAATTCCCATCCGAGGTCTCCACTGGGGCGTACTCTCTCCCAATCGCAGCCTCTCAAACCACAGATGAATATCATCCGCGGTCATCCCCTCGTTTTGGAGGATGCGCTCGGCCACTGCCGCAGCGGTATCCACCAGCTGTTGTCTATACTGCTGATAGATGGCCTCACGGGCCTCTTCTGTCTCGGCTGCTCGCCACGCATGCAGCACGTGTTCCTCCGCCGGAGTGCCAGTGTACTGACTTGACAATCCGGGGTGGAAAATTGGCGATTTCGGGTCCTCGTCACGAGCTAACTCTGTGGCGATGCCTTCGCGCATCCCCTCCGGGAACGTGTCCAGGAGCGTACAGTCTCGTACCCAACGTCGGGCGATGCATCGGGAATGTAGTATTCGCAGGCGCCAAGGGTCGGCGTCCTCGCCGAAACATCGTCGGTAAAATTCGGGCAGCGCGCCTCGAAATATCCCGCCACGAGCGATGCAAGCGGGGTCTAATGGTCCCCATGTTTTACGTAGTGCCATCTGGAAGGATGGAGAAATAAACAATTAATAAAAAGTTAATATTAAATACGTAGATAAATGGTTGGTTTCGAGGGACGTTGCCGATACGTGCAGCCGTCCGTCGAGACCGATTCCTGTCTATCGGTGCAAACGTAGGACGAATTGTCCCTCGTCGGATAGAAAAAGAGAAGTCATCACGTGAAAAATCTGTCTCATGTCCAAAACGCACAGCGAGACGGAATCGAGCCTTTAATCCGGATTTTTATCATCAGATTTTACTTCAAATTAATTCTAACGTTAATTAGAACATTACTAATAATTAAATTAATAATTATCAGTCATTCGTAAAAAGAGTTCGTCGGGTGTGAATTATTACTAAAATTGTACAATAAATGTACTTGTCGAAATTTTATTAAACAAATAAATCTAATAGAGAATTATTCCGAAGTCGGACTTTGTCTAATTTTAAAAAAAGTTAAAGTCAAATTAAATTTATCCAACACACCGAAAAATTCATCGTACGAATGTTAAGTTGCATCAATTCGATGCGTCAAATTACTTGTGGAGAAAAATATTCTTTTACAGAATATTCTCCCCTTGTCATAAAATTATTTATGGCTCGAGCCCATTGTCTCGCTCGTGACTCATGTCATGAGGAATTTTCGAGACGCGAGGCGACGTGAAGTCTACGATCGCATCCCGAAAACAAATTAACAAGAAAAAAATACGATCGTGTGAGCGATCGCGGTTAATAATTAATTATACGCTATTGTGAGTGCAAAGCACTCATGTCAGGTATTAGTCAACAAAATTTCTTCTTCAGCAGCATGGAAATAATTCTCATGTGCCGACGCCGACTTCTACCTGATCGGGTGGGACTTGGTTTACATCATGGTCCCAGTTTGCCTCGTCCTCGTGCTCGATGGCAAGCACGTCGTTCTCTTCCTCGTCCATGGCGAGGAGCGCGCACAAAAAGCTCAATCACGATTGAAAAAAGGATGATAAAACTATCTCAAAAAAACTCGATAAAAACGTTAAAAACGAGGATCACGCACGAATGCAGCGATCAGCTGTGAAAAGCGGAAGTCCGTGTGAACACGAGGTAATCGCGATGGATTCTGGGTAATATACTCCAGAACCCGGGTGTTTGAGACTAGTGCGCACTTACCCGTGCGCATGTTACGCTACGGGTCTCCTTTGTTTTCACTCCCGTGCGCGATTGCTGCTACGGGGTCTTTTGCACGCGGTATCCGACCCGTGCCGATAATTTTGCTACGGGTCCCGCGCTTCCACGCCATCTTGTGACGTGAATTCGACCGATATCCGCTTTGTTGGACTTAGCGGAATTTTCTTCGAGTCTCGCAACGTGATGGCTTGCACTATCGGTCGATTAGAATTTATTTTTAGTGCCGCCATCGACTCGTAATTTATTTTACTTCTTTCCTACGACCTTTCCGCCTTTTATAAACGGATTATCTCTTTTTGGTCGCAGGTTACGGATCGAGGCAGGTACGATATTTTTTGTTGTTTTTTGTGTCTGTACCTCCTCATTATTGTTTTCTTTTTTATCCGTGTTTTTTGTGTTTGTTTCAGGAGTTTCTCCTGTTTCCCCCCCGACCAAAATTGGATCCGGAACGGATTCAACGATCTCGTTGACCGGAGGTGAAGGGGCGTCGAAATACTCCTCGTTGTCACTTGGCGGTGCTTTTTCCGACTCGCCAGCGAACATATCGACGATTTGGCCGTCAGTTTTAGACTTGACTTGGCCCTTGGCCCACATTTCTTGCGGGAATTCCGGAATGTACGGAGTTAACTCTCGTACCTGGATCGATTTTTGCTCGGTGTTGTCCTCGAGCTTGCGTAATTTATACGCGTTACCGCCATGCTTGCCGATGATTACATACGGGCCATCTCTCTTGTCGGCCAAGCTGGCGGTGATTCCTCTCGCTGCATTTGAGAGGGTGTGTGCATCTTTCCACACCAAATCATTGATCTCGAAATTCACGAATTTTCCACCGCTTTTATCTTGTAAAATGCGGTCGCGCATGTTAAAAATGTGCGCCATCATATGCTTGTATGTGTTCGAAATTGTTTGCTCCAATTTATACACATACTCATGTGGTTTCTCTGGGTCCACCACATTTACCGACTCTGCCACTCGTGGGTCCCAAGGCACTCGTAGCTCTCGGGCGAAGTTGAGGTAGGCCGGAGAAAAATCTCTCGTCCTCGAGACTGTTGTTCGTATGCTGAACGCGATCTCCCTCAAGTATTCATCCCACCTATTGTGGATTTCAGTGAATATGCTTAGTGCATATTTAATGTCCCTGTTGAGTCGCTCAACGGAATTTGTTCTAGGATTGTAGGTCGAAGTATGTGACGCCACAATCCCGAATTTTTTACAAAACTTACCCCAAATTTTCGAGATAAATTGGGGTCCGTTATCGGATATTATTTTACGTGGAAATCCGTAACGTAACGCCACGTCGTAGATACATTCAACGATTTTCTCTGCTGAAGGTCTAGCGACGGCGTACAACTCGGGCCAACGAGTCGCCACGTCCATTATAACGATAATGTACGCATTTTTATTTCCCGTAACGGGTTTTGGGCCCATCACATCGACACTTAAACAATCAAAAGGCGCGTAAGGCCCTAAGAAAATAGTTTCGAATGGTGATTTACTCCTCGGCTTGCACGCTTGACATCGCTGACATTGGTGGACAAAAAGAGCAATATCTTTTTTCATCCCTGTCCAGTGAAAAAGCTGTGTAGCACGATAGAGTGTTCTGCTTACTCCCGCATGGCTCGCAAGCGGGTGCCCGTGTAACAACCACAGCACGCGACCGATTAAGGAAGCAGGTATTACTACCTTTACTGCGGTGTCCGATTCACTCAAGTCATCTTGGTGATTTGGGTGATGTTTCACTAAAAGGCCGTCATCCAATAGGTAATCTATGGATTCGTGTGCATAACGACGCTTCTGCCTTCTGGTTAAGTTGGGCGGATATTTTCCTGTCAGTACGAATCTAGCTCTGTCCTGACATTTTTTGTCTAATTTTTGCTGCACAATTATTTCCTCCCTTGTTGGGGGATTGCTTTTCATTTGCTTGCTGACACGAGCGTGGAAGGCGCTTAGAAGCGGGTCATTTATTCTCCGCTCTAGCTTAAATTCCTTCTTTGCATTTGGGTAATTGTCAGCAGCTGGTTGGTATAACCGCGTCCAGAATCCACAGAATTTTACATCTGCCGGAGACGCGGTAGGAATTTCATTCATCTTCCTTAAATCCCAACGGTGACAACTCGTAGGGCAATAAATGATGCGGGAGTCATCCTCGCCATCATCGTCAGCGTCGATTGGATCTGACACTGGTGCCCGTGACAGAGCGTCAGCCACGACGTTATATTTGCCGGGCTTGTATTGAATGGTCAAGTCGCATGCCATCAGTTCTAACTGCCATCTGGCTAGTCGACCGGCTGGCTCTTTTAATTTCATCAGCCATTGTAACGCTTGATGATCTGTGTGGACCACAAATTTGGTATATTCGAGATAATCTCTGAATTTCCTTATGGCCCACACAACGGCCAAACACTCCAACTCGGTGGCATTGTAATTCTTTTCAGCGCCTTGGAGTTTGCGACTTATAAACATGCACGGCAGGTCTTGTTCGACTCCGTCGCGCACGTGTGTTTGGAGCAACGCCGCTCCTAACCCAACTCTGCTGGCGTCCGTATGTAATATGAACGGCCGGTTTAAGTCGGGTAGAGGCATTACGCCGACTTCCGTCAGCATCCTCTTTATCGCATTAAATGCGATGTTGCACTCATTTGACCATACAAATTCGTTTTCATTCTTCAGGAGGTCGGTAACTGGGGCTGCCACTTCAGCTAGACCCGGTAGCAACCTGCCGAAGAAGTTTATCATTCCCATAAACCGTTGGACACCTTTAACGTCCTCGGGTGGTGGGAAACGATTAATCGCATCGATTTTTTCGGGGCCAATAGTTAAACCATTGACTCCAATGCGATAACCCAGGAAGGCAAGCTCCTTTCGACAGAACTTGCTCTTACCCGGGTGCACGTGTAACCCAGCTTTTGCCAGCCGGGTGAGCACTTGGTCGATGTGCTCAATGTGTTCTTCGAATGTTTTGGAGGCAATAACTATGTCATCTAGGTATGCCCACACAAACTGGTGCAATATATCGCCCAATACGCTCTCGATTAGTCTCTGAAAGGTACTGGGAGCATTCACTAAACCAAATGGCATGACGTTGAACATCAACCGTCCAATTGGCGAGTAAAATGCTGTTTTTAGCTTATCCTCTGGCCTCATCTCAACCTGCCAGTATCCCTTCGACAGATCCATCGTCGTAACCCAAGAAAAGGGGCTGAGCTCTCTCAAAATGGATTCGATAGACGGCATCTGTATGGGATCTATCTCTGTCACCGCGTTTAATGGGCGGTAATCAATGCATAGGCGTGGGTCCGAGCCCGGGCGCATCACGAGCACAACTCGCGTCGCGTATTCTCCCTGGGCCTCGGAGACAATGCCACTGTCTAGCATTTCTTGGCACATTTTTTGCACTATTTCACGTTTTTGCGGGTTCATTCCCTTATACGCAACTCGTATAGGTTTATTATCCGTCAATTTAATTCCGTGAATAGCCCTATTCGTTCGGCCCGGTTTTTTCGACAGGATCCCCTCATATTTAAGTAGGACCCTTCGTAGGGCTGCCGCTTCGTTTAATTCTAAAGCGGCGTCGGCGACAAGCGTTTCCACTACATTGTCCCGTTGCAATTCTGTTACGAATGCTTTAAAATCGTAGTCTTGAACGAATTTCTTTAGGCCTTTCTCCCACTGTGTCTTGTCGGCCGCTTCTTTTACAAGAGCTGGTGGCACGACAATTGCGGGTCTTTCCTTATCATTTCTGATATAATTCCAAGATTTCGTTATTGGATTTGGTTGTATTTCCATTGACGCCATGAGGTCTAAGCCCAACAGAAAAATTCTGTCGCATGTGGGCAGGACCAGGAAAGGGTGCTGTTCTACTCCTCCGAGCCACTCCATGGTCAATAATATAACTCCTTTTGGACGCGCCATTCCGTTGGCGGTTTTTAGACGTATATTTTTATTAACGCCTTTTATCTTATCGGTGAGACCCAATGATGCTACTATGTCTTCGGAAACGAACGAGCGATCTGCTCCCGAGTCTAGTAGTCCCATAATTTTTTCACGTTCTATTGTCATGGGCAACATACATAGGCGGTTGGTGTATTCGACCGCCACGTTGCACATGAAAACACGAAATTCTTCTGTGTCTTCGACTACTTGAGGTAATTCTTCAAGCAGTAGGTTCGGTTCTTCCGCTTCAGCTTCAGCGTTTGCGGTAATTACCTGCAAACCGTTGTTGGCCCTGTCTTGAATTTGGGCGTTAGCTATGTCACTACCCATTTCTTTGACTGGTGGCGGCTTATCGAACCCTTTGTTAAACCCCTTTTTCTTCATGAATGGCGCAGACGGTCGAGAAGTTATTTCTTCGCCGCCTGCGCTGACTCGTTTTTTGACTCGTTTTTTGCCATGGCGAGTTTAATCTCTGCCATCTGCTTCATTATTGCGTCAAATTTAGCGTCTTCTTTCGCTGTTCTTGGGCACTCATTGGAATAGTGACCCGGTTGGTTACACTTGAAACAACGAATATTTGATTTGTCTCTTGGGGCTTCAGTCGATTTTTTCTTTTCAGGGTCTGCTTTCGACGGTGGCGTGTAATTTTTCCGAAAATACTTCGGAATTCGGCCGGCATTTGGTTTTAACCTGGCGCGAAATTCTTCTACCGCTCTATCTCGATGGATGAGATGTACACCCGTGGAAATAAAAAACTTCCCTTGGTAACGGCACTTGTAAATTTTCCCACCAGAGGCATGAAAATTCACAGAGTTTGTATGACATCACAGAACTAAACCTGATCTCCAAAGATCTCAAAATGGCTGACCTGCTTTGTTCACTTCGGTTTTCATCTTCGAATCCACTGTGATTCACCCATAAACAGTTCTGGATGTGCTCAGCGTTCGATGGACCCCAACGAGTGCCAGCAACCGCAATAGCGCACGAATTTCTCGAAAAACTCGTGCACGAACAGAAACTCAACGCTCCGACGTTGTTTATCGAGTATTGTCGACGCAAATCAACACGAAACATGCACAAAACATGCAGGAATCATACCGAGAACAACAAGAACGGTAAACTAAGTTTTTATTTGGGCAATAATTGAGTAAAATCGTGAAAAATTGACAATTTGATCGTTTTAATATATTTAATTATTTTTCGCATTTATTTGCACGACAGACGGTCGATTTGTGCTGGAATTGGTGCACCAGACCCGCGGAACAGATAATCCGAACAGCGGTTGGATCCAGAGCAAAGGAATGACGAAGCGTCGGAGGCCGAGAGTGGCCACGTCAAGTCCGGTCTAAACGAATATCACGTGCGAAGAGCGGCCTCTTCGACGTCTGTTTGTTTTAGTTTTTCAAGTCGGGTGAATGTATTTGATGCTTTTAATGTAACAAAAAAGTAACGATTTTGTTACAAACGACCCTTGCGTTCCACCGGCACTGCACTGTCCATAGCAATCGGTTTGCTCGAGGTATTTTTACGAGAAATATTTAGTGCGCGTATCTCAACACTGGAGCCCGCATATTGTTGTTTGTGGGCGGCACATGCTCGCAGGGTCCCGGAATGGTAGTCAACGACGGCCTAAAGCAGGCCATTCGGTCGCATCACAGCATCGAGAAAGACGGCTGCAAATATATGAAGAAAGCGGCGAGCCATTTTGTTTGAAAATTTGACTTTCGTTTTAATTGAATTTGATTTGATTTTAGCATTACGAAGGATTGGCGCATCGACATTTATTTGTGCGGTTTGGACCAAATCGGACTCCACGAAATGAAATATTGCGCTAATCTGACCGGGAAAACTCAAATTTAGTTTGATTTGTTTTAATTTAATTTATTTTGATTTCTTAGTGATCACATGGTGATGGGGGATAGCTGATCAGTGCGAATTTATTTGTTATGCATTTGTGCTGTTTGTATTTATTTCTGTTACAGCTTTGTATTTTTTTGCTAGCTTTAATGCTTTAATTCATCACTACACTACAGGACCAATTTGTTTTTTTTGTTATCTTTTAACTGAATCGGTCGTCCTGATTGTTTGTTGTTGCTAGGTTTTTTGTTGTTGCGACTGTTGATGTTAGTCCTAAGATGTCTTCGTTATTTTTCTATGTAGTTTTGCTTAGTTCACGTTAAGAATAAATTCACAATTTTAGTGTGTTCTTTTAAACACAGTGGTTTGAGTTGTTCTTTCAGTCTGTTGTGTGCGCAGCTAGGCAGTTCAAACTGGGCTTTGCTGTGATGCTGCCTTCGTTGCTTGGATCTTTGCACATCTTGCTGCAAAGTATTAAATCTAATGTTTTTTTGTAGAGCGCGCCTACATAGAAGGCTGCCAGAATCACAGTGCAATCTAAAAATGTGGTCATAATTATTTGCAGAATAAAACATTAATGTTTGAAATATTTTATAGCACCTACAAGAAGTTGGTTTGAAAATAAAACATTCTTTCACAATAAAAGGTATTTTTTTATTGCATGGCAATTAAATTTATATTTAATTAGTGACTACTGTCAAAAATCAAAAAAAAAATTAAAATAAAAAAC
This sequence comes from Strigamia acuminata, assembly GCA_949358305.1. Lineage (NCBI taxonomy): Eukaryota > Metazoa > Arthropoda > Chilopoda > Geophilomorpha > Linotaeniidae > Strigamia > Strigamia acuminata. The sequence continues at coordinate 5,363,720 of OX442314.1, forward strand.
AAATTGCAAACAATTACAACTACCGGTAATTGAATAATAAATAAAAAAAACAAGTTATTTTAAAATAATAATAATGATGATAATAATGGTGACGATGGTTCTGCTTTTAGTAGTGGATCCAATGTCCATTGTTGTTAACCACTTCCTGAACACGCCTTGGCATTGATAATATCAAATTGGGCACGAGCTGTGCATCCAGGGCAAGCTGTTGCCATACCTCTTGGATTTGAACCCACAATTGGTCGGCATTTGTTGCCATTGGCTGAAATAATTTAATGAATTAAAAAAATCAAGAATTTATTTATATTTGTAGCTAATTTACTTTCTTTTGCAGGTTGGACTTCAAAATTGCCCAGATGTTCTCAATGGGGTTCAAATCCGCACCTCTCGCTGGCCACTCCAAAATTTCAATGTTTGGTCCCATGTGTTGGGCCATCCACTGTTGGGTGTTTCGGGCTGTGTGTGGCGGTGCGCGGTCGTGCTGAAAGACCCAAGGCTGGACACCAAATCTTCTTTCAGCACTGGGCAGTAAGTCCCGGCCAAGTGTATCAACATACATAACTGAATTCAAAAATCCAGTTAGCCGGGAAATCTGCCCAAGTCCGCCTTGAGACAGCCAGGCCCACACATTTACCCCAAACCGACCACTGCTTTTCTGGAATTAAATGTTAAGTAGATTTAAAATTAATGATTTATTCGAATATTTCATGATTTGAGAAAATTTCACCTTTGGCATGACGAAGGCTGGATCAAACCTATCGCCAGTTGGCCTGCGCACGTAGACTTGCCCACTTCCACCAACACTAACTCGGGACTCATCAGAAAAAACAACGTTGTTCCAATTTCGGAGCAGATTATGCTCCCAAAATTGAACCCTCAGAGCCCGATGGTTAGCAGTGAGCAAATCTCTCTGCGCAGCAACTCGCCCATGCAAACCGTGCTCTCGCAGGCGGTTGCGGATGGTTCTTGAAGTCACAGCCAGCTGGAGGTGTGCCTTAATGGCCTGTGACCCATCAAATGGATTGGCCAGGGAGTGGGTGACTATGGCTTCATCCTGCTGCTCATCTGTTTTTCTTGGCCTCCCACTCCCAACTCGGCGATCCACATTGTGATCTTGTCGCCATTGTTGTGCCCACTTCCTCACGGTTTTATCACTGCATCCTAGCTGTTCAGCAATATCTGACACCGACATCTGTAAGAAAATGTTTTTATTGTTAAAGAAATTTCTTTTGTTTTTCATACATTTTTGATTGTTTCATGGTTGATTTGTCTTTTACCGTGTATATTTATTACAGTTTATTTGTCTTTTTATCAATTTTTTGTAGTTTATTTATCTTTTTATCAATTTTTTGTAGTTTATTTATCTTTTTATCAATTTTTTGTATTTTATCTTTTTATCAATTTTTTGTATTTTATCTTTTTACTATTTTTTTGTGTAATAATTTTTTGTATTTTATCTTTTTACTAATTTTTTGTGTAATAATTTTTTGTATTTTATCTTTTTACAAATTTCTTGTATTTTATTGTTTTTATCAATTTTTTGTATTTTATCTTTTTACTAATTTTTTGTATTTTATTGTTTTTATCAATTTTTTGTATTTTATCTTTTTTAACAATTTTTTGTAGTTTATTTGTCTTTTAACCCTTCCAACCCGACAATATTTGTCTCTCCTCTCTCCCTAAGATGGGCATTATTTGACCCAGATTCTGCGCATGCGCAAAATCCGGGTTTTAGGGAATTCCGAACATCTAGCCAATGGGGTTAGATTGACTCGTCATGTTGTGAACGCCATATGGACGTGGTGGACATGATTGACATTAGCGGAGCCTGCTGATGATCATGATTTATGTCCTTTAGACTCCTAAGATGGGTCTTTTTTGACCCAGTTAATCTTTGGGTTAAAATTGCAGATAAAATTGAAAAATTAAAAAAATTTCAATTGTGTTATAGTGTCTACTGATGTTTCAAAGGAATAGTCAGCAAAAATCAGATAAAAAAAAAAATAATTTCACATAAAAATAATGATTTTTTTAAAATGGGGTTACAAAATGACCCATCTTAGGGTTGGAAGGGTTAAACATTTTCTTGATAATTTATATGTTGGGGTTTTTGAAATAGCAAATAAAATTAAAAATATTATAGAATTAAAAATATTATGAAATTAAAAATGCAATAAAATTATAAATTTCAAGACACTATAAATTTTAAAACACAATAATTTCAAAACACTACAAATATTAAAACACTATAAATTTTAAAATACTACAAATTCCAAAATACTAAATTTAAAATACTATAAATTTAAAAAGATATTAATTTAGGATTCTTGTTTGTTTAAAAATGATTTTTTTCAATACTATATGAATAGAATTTTTGAAATTTTTGTTTGTTGGTTTATATTTTTTTAATAATGATTTTTTAATAATAAATTAATAAGTTGGTTTGACAATTTAAACAATACCCCTGCATCATAAAGTCCAGTTAGCCTATCCTTTTGTTGTTTTGTAAGACGTGGCATCTTGATTTCTAATATTTTGTATGTTTTTATTTTTTCTATTTATCTAATTTGCATAAATTCTTCCAAAAAACAGATAAAATAATTATAATAAGAAAATGAAATCAAAGCAGTTATTGAAATATAAATTAATAGTTTTTATTAACAATATTTTAAAATTACACAAATAATAATAATAACAAAAATTTCTACTTATTAATATTGTATTTGTATTGTTTGTAATCAATTAAGCCAATGGGAACAGCAGAATGAAAACAGATCCATGTGGGATCTGTGATGTCATCCAATCTCAACAGTTTTTCATGCCTCTGGTGGGCAAATGGAAAATCACGGTTACCAAGGGAAGTTTTTTATTTCCACGGGTGTACTAGCGGTCCTTCCTCATCGCAACCCGTTGATAAGGTATCGCGATAGCTTCGTATTTCTTCGTCCGTCGAATAATCGTCTTTTTCTTCTTTTTCGTCTGATTTTCCGGCATCTTGTCCGGCTTCCTCCCCCTCCTTGACCTCCTCCAGTGTCGCTTGCATGGCTGACGCTGTCGGTGCCTTTTTAGGGGCGGCCAAAGGGTTGGAAGGCAGCGTGGATGTCAGTTTATTTTTTATTTGTAAACCAACGCTAGCTTCTGCCAGCTCCATTATACCGCTAAGATATTCAGTAGGGCGCATAATCTTATCTGTCGCCCCATATCTTTCCGCACTCAACTTGAGACGTTTTGCGGTCGCTGCTTTCTCCGCTTCTGGTAAAGCGGAATAATATCTCTTCTCGATATCTATCGTGTTCTCGAACAGGAAGGCGCTCATTTCTTCGTAGCTGCCTCCTGTCGGTGCCCTTTCTTCAAGTAGCACCCGTTGCGAGTATTCTGACAAACCGCCGAGAAAGAAAAGGTTGAATCCCGTGGCATGAAATTCCATCGGGGCCTTTTCGAACAACAATCTGGCGCGAATGTCGTAATCCATTATGGTTTCACCAGGCATCTGGCGAAGACCTCGCATCTTTCGGCTCACCTCTTCGGGTGTCTCGCCGTAGCGTAGGTCGAATCTCATTAAAAAGTCGTCCCAATTGACGCCTTTCAATCCTTGGTACCACTCACGTGCCGAGCCTGTCATTAGCTCGACAATACCGTGGGTGAGCATGTCTCCTACGGTGGCTTTAGTGGCAGTCTTAATTCGAATTACTTCGTCAAGGAAGCGATCTCCCGCTTTCCATGACCCGTCGAAACGGTTCTGAATATAAAATTGCCACCTAATATTCCCGGTAACACTCATGGTGTCACGTCGGGAGACAGCGTATTTTTTCTTTACGCGGTCGCCAGTGCTACGATTACGATCGTTTCGTTTGCTCAGATCGATTCCCTCGGCTTTTAACGAGCCGAGTAGGGCTCTTCCAAGCTCTCCCATCGTATACTGCCGACCCGTCGAATCGGTAAACGCGCTTTGTCGGGGAAGGTCCTGAAACTCCTCCCGTCGGTGGTCGCTATTTTCCGATCGACGTCGTTTCTCTCTATCGCGCGGAGAGTTGGATCTCTTCCGGCGATTACTTGATTTCTCCTTTCGTCTGTCGTCGTTGGATGAGGGGTCAGAGCTGGGGTCGGGAGACGGTGAGCGGCGTGGCGGGTTGCGCCGTGAAGAGTTTGACTCTTTCCGGCCCCTACGACGGTCGTCACGTTCCCTTTCCCTGCGTTCATCGCGTTCTCTTTCCCTTCGTCTTTCTCCGGAACCTCTCTCCGAATCGTGATGACTGGGTGCATTTGACTCCAGTCCATCTGACGACGAATCACTATTTCCGTAGCGATAATATTTCGGTCTTTCATCGCGTTTGCCTTCTTCTCGCGAAGAGGTGCGATCATGCGATTGTCTCCTTGACGACTCGTCGTCTTTAAGGATGGGCACTGGTTGTTGCCACTCAGTCCCTTGCGGATTATCTTGCTGTTGGCTTGTGAGAGCTTGCTCTTCATTTTGCCTAGCATTATTAGCGTTGATTAACCGTGTTATCGCATTATTTGTGGCTGAATCGAGAGCTTGCATGCGGGGCCGAGTTTGTTGTTCTCTGGCCGACGCATCTCTCTTGCGCGGAGTAGCTGGTGTCGCCCTCTCCGGCTGGGGTTTGGGTTTGGCCTTCGGCGTGCGCTTTGGGTCTCCCTCTAGGCTCTCGTCGGACAGCTCGGATGAACTGATCTCTGGTTTGCGAACGGATTTTGGGTCATCTCGTCGCAATCTGGCCATAAATGCTCGCTCTGCTTCTTGTTGCGAGTGGAAAGCATATCGATGTGCTCTCAGGGCTCGGTCAACTATTTCTACCTCCTCGGGAGTAGTCGGATTGGGCTGGGTTCTGCCGTACTCGAGAGCTTGCGCTTCTCTTTCCGCCAGCTTCCTCCGTCTCTCGCGAATGGCTTGTCGAGCCTCGTTCTCTGCATCCGCTTCAAATTGAGCGGAATCAACCAATTGTTGAGCGTGTGCACCTTCAACAATGGTGATTTGTGGGGATACACTGTGCGCTTTTAAAGCTGCACGTACGATTTGTAACGTTTCGTACACTGTAATCTTCCCCGTCGGAAGGGTGTATCTCACTCCCTCCGCTTGTGCCAATTGCATCGCATCAATCAAGGTGCCCGAGACGCTGTAAGGCTGGCTCGAAACACGCTTGACAGAGGACGAGTTGGACTTGTGCCCTTCAGACACTACCGAGGCTGGTCGACTGTGCGTAATTGGCGTGTTCAGCGCTGAATTCGCTGTCGTGTCGGACGCCGTCCTTTGTATCGAAGACGTCGCTCTCGGATCGCTCACCTCGGTATCGTGCGTTAGACGAGGCGATTGGTTACGGGATAAAACCTCGTTTCCGCTCGTCTCGCCGTCACGATGGAGACGCGGCGGTTTGGAGTGGGACGGATCCTCACTCCGCTCCGTCTCGTCTAATCGCTGCCTCGTCTCGGCGTGAGACGGGTGCGATGCCTCCGAAGCGCTTCGTCGGTCTGGCTTGGCCTTGCGGCGTTTTTGTCTAGACTCGTGCGCTGAGGCTTTGGGCAAAGGACCTCCCGACCTCAAATGATAGTCGGTTCCTTTGCGACTACCGGCTCGTTTGTTAACGTCTGAGTCGGAGTCTGTTACTCGAGTATTATCTGCCATTTCTTGCTTTGGGTATGGTGTAATCACAGGTTAGAATCAGTTATTCAACTTGATCCCGGACAGGCCCCCACGTGTCGCGCTCAACTCTAACCGTCGCTAACTCGTGGGTTGATTACTTAATTCGACTAACTCACTACCGCTTTGCTCAAGCGGTTTACCCAAAGAAATGATTACACAGATATAAAAGGTAAAATATAATATAGATTTATTCTGCGGGGCAATGTACAGATATATCTTATATATATATATATAAAGGGTAAGTAAAAGGTAAATCGGAATGGGTGATGGGGAATGGAAAGGTAAAGGTAAGATGAAAGCTGGCTGGAATCGGCGAGGTCGTCTGTTGTCTCGTGCGTGTCCAAGATGGCGTCCTCGTTGTAGCAACGTGATGTCGTCTTGGGCCGGCGTGGCAATATGGCGTCCTCGGCTCGTCTCTGGCTGGTCCTTCGGGCTCACGCTGGTCGGGCGCGAGTGAATGCTTAGTTAAAAGGCTTACTTCGGTCTGTTGTCTAGGTTTTTGTGTGGTGTCCGGCGATCACACAGCGGCGGACTCTTCTGGCTCCCGGCGGTCACACAGCGGCGGGAACGCTCGTCGTGGTTTTACTGCAGTTTAGGCTTGTGCGACCGTTTGTCTGCACAACTCGCTAAACTGGAGTGGTTTTTACTATTTCTAGCTGGTGTGCTAAAATAGTGTGGTAATCTTATCTCGCAGGTTACTCTGCGGAGTTTGACACTGACCAAACGTACTCACGGTAAATTGTCCTTTGTCCTTGGTCAATCCCAGTATATTTACTTGGGCCTGATCTTGTAGGACGACGGGTTTTACGTGTGTTTCTCGTTTGATGGTTGTGTTGGTTCTGCCCGCTCAGTGCAAGGCACATTCCTTTGCACAAAGCGGGGTTGACAGGTGACCAGAATCACCCAATGGTGGGGTGGACGAACCATCCCCACTCCCTCAGGGCAGACGCCTGTCCATTGACTAGATGTCAATGCACTGAGGGAAGGGAGACGCGCTTGCGGCTCCCCTTACACCCGAAACGAGGTCACGAGAGAAACTCTTCGTTGACCCCGGTCCAGTCGGGTCACAACAGATGTCAGTCCGCAATGGAGGACCTGTAAATGTGAAAATTGCAAAATTAGTGTAGTCAGTTTGTGTTTAGGGGGTAAAATTAAAGGTTGAGTGGCAGTAGGCAAATCTCGCGATTCATGCAGTCTGTTTCGCAGCTCGATTAATCCCATTTCGTTTAGTCGTGGATTCAGGTCCCGTAGCTTTGATTCTCCATGAACTGGTCTGCCATTCCTCATTCTTCCGATTTCTCGGCCATAAACCTCCGTTTGCGCAATTTTAATCAAACTGAATTTCGCGCGTGTCAGCTCGGCTGCTTTCAATGGGCCTCGATCTCGTCGACTGGCGTCTGTTTGTCGTTTCCCAGCGTTGTCTGCGAACCTGAAAACCCATGCCAGCGTTCGGATTGCCTTTGACAGCGATCCAAACCTGTCAAACGGAAAATTATTAGTTGTTGTTGTTTGTACCGCCTCGACGTGAATTTCTGCAGTTTCTTCATCGTCTTGCTCCTCGACTGTATTCGATGGCGCTTTTGGCCAGTTCTGGCAACTTCCGCGCAGCCAGTCCGGTCCCTGCCACCAAAGTCGGTCGGATATCATTGCTTCCGCGTCCATTCCCCTCGTCAGGCGGTCGGCTGGATTTTCAATTCCAGGCACGTGTTTCCATTCTTCAATTCTTGATTTTTCTCTTATCTCCAAGACTCGATTATGCACGAATGTTGGTGGTCGTTTGGACGTGTTTCCTATCCAGTGGAGGCATATCTGCGAATCTGTCCAAAAAAACATTTCACTTGGTGTCACCAACTCCTTAATTTGGTCGGAGAGGCGCACAGCAATCAATGCTCCCATGAGTTCAAGTTTTGGTAGAGTTAGTGGTTTGACAGGAGCTACACGACACTTTGAAATTATAAAATTTGTTTTGATCAAATCACCAGTACTGTTCTGTATATAGGCCACTGCCCCGTATGCCTTCGGACTCGCGTCGCAAAATATGTGCACTTCACACTGGTCGAACTCGTCCAATCCTAACCATCGTGGAATTTGAATGTATCTCAACGTGGGAATTTGGTCGGTCCATTTTTTCCAGTCGGTGAGCAATTCGTTGCCCAATTCGTCGTCCCATGGCAGGTTCTTGAGCCACAGGGATTGGAAGAACATTCGTGCAGTCACCGTGAATGGCGTGGCAAATCCTAAAGGGTCGAATATTTGAGACGTTATTTTTATTACTTCTCTTTTTGTTGTTTTCTTGCAAGATGGGCAATTTTCTTCGACCGCCAGACTCAATTCGTCCGAGTTTGGGTTCCACTTGACTCCCAACACTTTGGTCTCTTCATCTGACATCAGCTGAGAGTCCGTGGGATTTTCCTCGCGAAATTTTGTTCTTAGTTCTGGCGAATTGGTCTGCCACTTGGCGAGTTCCATGCCGGCTGCTACAAAAATCAGATTAGCTTGTTGGAATGTTACCAGCGCTTCAGCGTCGTTCTTGAGCGAAGAGATGAAGTCGTCCACGTACAGGCATCGCAATAGTAACTTCACAGTGTTGGGGTACTGTTTCTCGAATTTGCGCAGGTGGTGTCGGATGGTCGCGCTCAACAGAAATGGGCTCGGAGTAGCGCCAAATAATACTCGAGTTTGTCGTAGTATTTTCAGCAGTGCTTTTCCTACGCCGTCCCAGTGTTCATCGATCCAGAAGAATCTCGTTGCGTCACGGTCCTTCAAGGCGATTTCAATCATGTGAAACGCCTTTTTGATGTCTCCCACGATGGCCACTCTTCCGAGACGAAATCCCAACAGCACAAATATTAGTGACGGCAAAAAATTGATACCTTTCGACAAGCAGTCGTTCAAGGAGAGATGTCCCTTTCGATGTGAAGATGCATCAAATACCACTCTCAATTTCGTGGTTACGCGTTCTTCCTTGATGACTGGACTGTGTGGCATGTAGTAAATGGGTCCTGTTGCCGTTTGATTCGGAATTTCTTCGACAATGCCTGTTTTCAGTTGTTCGTCGATGACTTTCTTGTATTCCAAATACAGGTTGGGTTGTTTTCTGAAACGACGGATTAGTGACATGATACGTTGCTCGGCGCCTCGATAGTTATCGTCCAGCTCGTTGCTATTCACAATCCACGGCAGTTCTACTGAATAGTTTGATCCTGTCCACTTGATGGCCTTTTCGAATTTTTCCAACGTTTCAGTATCGTCGTTCGTTTCGACTGACTCGTGGCGGACTCCGATCGGTTCCAGTTCCCACATCCGGCGCAAAAGGTCATCTGTTGATGGGGCAAGCGTAATTTTATTAATTCTCACCGGTGCAGCAATGACTCTTGTTCCATTTGTGGTCTGTCCGTGCAGTGTCCAACCGAATTTCGTCTTCACGGCAATCAAATTCTCCTCCAAAAATTCCGTTTGTCCAGTCATCACTCGCCAGTAATGGTCCACTCCAATTAGCAGGTCCACTTCCTTCGAATGCAACGCAACTTGCTTGCAGGCCACTTCGATTTTTCTTCGTTGTAGTTCCGCTTTGAGTTGTTTGTTTGGTTGTTCTCCAGGAGTGGACGTGACGTGGTCAGCTTCGATGGCTTCAATTGTGACTGCTGGCGACCTCGAGTTGGCGGGGCTGAGGACTAACTCGACTCTGTTGCGAACTTCTGATCTGGGCTCTTGCCCAAACACGGCCAAATTTATCGTTTCAGTGCCTAAAATTCTCAAATTCAGTTTTTTAGTCAACTCAGAGCGTATGAAGGTACGTTGGGCTCCCCCATCGATATAGCACACTCCCAAAGCTGAGTGCGTTGGTCCGGCCATCTTCACCATCTGCACCATCAAAAATTCGGACTTGGGTGGACAGGTGGTAACGACTGCGTTGGTGTGGGTGATTCCCTCGCCGGCTTCTGTAGCTTTTGGTGTGTCGCACACGTGGGTGTGATGCGCTCCCTCGCAGCTGTAACATTTCATGCGAGTCCTACATTCTTCCGTCTTGTGGGGCACTTTCCCCAAGCACCTCATGCAAATCCCTTTTTTCTGCAGTCTTTTACGTCTCTCCTCCATCGTGAGCGGGCATCTTTTCCGATTGTGTTCTGTGGAATCGCAAAATTGACATTTCATTATTAATACTGACAGTTGCGACGCCGATCCCGATCGAGGTTCCTTTTCTTTTCGACTAAATCGTCCTTTGTTGGGGAGATTGTTGTCCGACGTTTTGTTGTGAGACGTTTCTGGCTTCGATTGGGTTTTTAGCATGTCGTACTTGGCGTGTTTAGCAATGTGATCACTCAACCAATCCATTAACTTCGTTATCGATCGCTCTCCATCGCAGTCTTTGTCATATTCCATGATGATACTACGTGGAACTGCAGACGACAGCACGGGAAAAATGGTCCGCTGTATTTCCGCCAGTGGTACTTCGATGTTGGCCAGATTCTCTATGTTGACTTCCACGTGTCTGTGCAGCTTCTGTAAACCCATTTGATCTCGCTCGCTGCTAACAGATGGCAAATTTATGAGGTTAGACAAGTATTTATTCTCGAGTACGATTTTGTCGCCGTATTTCTTCTGCAGACGTGCGATTGCGACGGTGTAATTTCCTGCGGTGATCTCGAGTGCTTTTATATCGTCGAGCGCCTCTCCAACCAGGTAATTTCTTAAATATAGAAGTTTATTTGTTCCGTCCAGTTGCTCGTCGTCACCGACTTGGATCGAAAACGTTTTCCAAAACCCTCCCCATTCTTCTGGCTTACGTCCGTCAAACTTGGGTATTTCAAGTGGCTTACGTTTGATGAATGGTTGACCGTTCGTCGGCGTTCCGCGTGGTGTTGCCGCCGTCACTGCTGCGGTAATGGCCGCCGCTAGCGCGTCGAAGTCCGCCGCCGGTTGTGCGTCCGCGTTCGGTCGTATGTTCTGGGGTAAATTAGGTGGGTAATTCATTTGAGTGTACCTGCTTAGATCGGCTCTTGATGCGGCCAAGCGGTCCTCCAATGCGTCGAGTGCTATTACGGTCTCGTCAATCTCCTGGTCGTTTTTTGCTTGATCCAGTGTGGCGTCGAACGTTTGTTGCACTCGCTTCTGTTTTTGTTCGAGCTGTTGCAGCCATAATTCGATTGTGGCTTGCGGAATTGCAGCTCGCCCATTCAGCGCAGTGGTTATCGTGGTCAGGAGTGTTTCCGTGACCATCATGGCCGCTCGGAATGCTTTGTTCTTTAACTCGAAATTTCTCACCATTTTAGTAGATTTTTAGATGAATTCGGAATTTAAAATGTTCCCGGGTTTCGGCACCAATGTTAAACTTGAAGTAAATAAAAAGATATTCAAAGTTTACCAATTAATTTCTAAAGTCCTTGACTACAAGTGGATGTAACAGTTGAAAATCGCGTTGAAGTCCAAGATGGCGTTGGAGTATAAAGAAGCACGACCACACAGTTTTAGTTGAAAAAGTACACTGAGTTTTTATTCTAATCTTAAAAGGAAAAGGAAATGCAAATGACACGGTTCGCAGAACCAATCACAAGCATCCGTGAGATAGGGGAATGACGTGTTCAGGTAGAGGAATGCAAAACGGATTAAAGGGATTAACATGTCAAGATTCCAATAATAAAAGAACAGGTCAATACATATAAGTGGAAATAAAAATACATTATAACAAATTGGCAAAATCACAAATAAAATATCGAAATCTCGAATAAAAATGGAAATACAAAGAAACAATATAAATTCAACAATACAAATCAAATAATGTAACTAAACAATAATTCACGCGTAAAATCATCCGATTTTCACACTTTATTTGTTTTAATTAGTCGTCTTTATATTCATCATTTTGCTCTGTCTTTACACAGCAATAACTGCATCACTTTTGAATATTTGCCCAGTCTCGTTGAGTGGCTGATAGGAGGTTGTGACCGCTAGGCCACCCTGGTGACCTACGGCACTGCCACACACCGCCTACGGCCCCAAAGGTCAACCCCTCTGTGGGTGATTGACCTAGCCCGGGGAGGAGGGAGTGGAGTGGTGTGGTGAGTAGAGGAGAGAGAGAGAGTAGCACTGGACACGGACTGAGAAGGACGTGTCTGCAGTGGCTCCAGAGGAGAAGGCTTTCATCTTGGGAGGGACAAGAAGTGTCCCATGTTTGTAATTTTATGTTTGTTTTTAGAAAACTTTAATAAATTAATTTTAATTTTTTAACAAACATAAAATTACAAACATTAAAATTACTGCTAAAAATAAATAAAAAAATAAGTAAAAATTTTCACAAACACAGCAGGATTTGAACCGGTGTGGAAGGATTCCTAGTCCATTTGCCTTAACCACTGGACCACCACTACAAACTATTGTTATCTTCATGAAGACAGTCATGTTGGTGAACAAAGTTCTGATGTCATGACATCATTGAATCTCAAATGATGAAATGACATCATTGAATGTCAAATGATAAAATTCAACCTGGATCTTGGAACTATTTTTTACCTAGCAACAGTTGTTTACAATATTCCTCCACAAGCCTAATTACTCCCAAAAGTGTACTGTCACTGTAGAAAGAGTCCAAATTTGATGTTTGATTTATTTCTTTTTGCCTGTTCATGGCATAAAAACATTTGGGCAGCTTATTTACCTGTTTGAGGTAAATAAATTCCTCAAAAATTTTGGACATGACCGAAGAGTCTTATTGGTGCACTCCCCTTGTCAGTACAGCGGCGTCAACCGTTGTGCAGCCTCCATGAGTGGACGCGTGGGTCGTAGGTAAGTACGACACGAACGTTTAGTCGAACCGACCACGTCACCCATTGGGTTCCCACCCAGTGTGTGACGGGTCGGTTGCCGGTGCGGCGTGCCTTCGTGGCACCCCCGCAACGGGTAACGGGAATTCCCATACCCCTAGACAACAATAATAAAGGCCAACCAACCAATATTAGGGGATGTTTCGTTATTTACGTGAGTATGCGCCCCAAACCAGTGCTTTCAGTCCCCTGATTGCATTGGCGAAGGCCATACCAGTCACAAGGTTTCCGAGACCCTATGAGCTAATACTTACAAGGAGACCGCAGGAGTGTGTCCTTCACAATTGTTTAATTTATGGTATGTTAAAATAAAGTATTGTTTTTATCTAAACAGTCAATACTTTCTTTATTTAAATGCAACGCTCTTTCACATAGTTACAAAGGGGTGACACCTGTATAGGGATGACACTGAGCCGGAAAAAATATATGATATTTTTTTTTCATATAGGGGGTGACACCTGGCCGGGATTGAAAAAAATTTTGATTTTAACTGTTTTCGAGGATGACACCAGCGATATCCGCCCCGGGTGTCACCCATGCTAGCTACACCACTGACTAGGAATCTTTCCACACAGGTTCAAATCCTGTTGTCTGTGAAAATTTTTACTTTTATTTTTAGCAGTAATGTTGATGTTGATTATTTTATATTTGTTTTTAGAAAATTTTAATTTAATTAATTTTAATTTTTAGAAAGTTTTAGAAGTAATGAGGGTGGGCCAATGGGAGAAAGGCCACTCTTATGCTCTGTCAGAGTATACAGTAGTATTGATGCTAGCATCAAAGTGTGAGATGTGGCCCATTCTTTCTCCAAAGAGACCCTGGACTGAGAATATCTCACGATTTCATCTGCAGATCTGCCCCTAAGTGAATTTGAGCAGTCAGTTTCCGGTGATGTAACCGATATATCATCGTCTCTGATAAACGTTTGTCTGAAAAGGACAGAATGTAATAAAGAGATCTCAGTTTTCAGCGCCCTTTCAATTCATGTCATGGAAGTTTCATTTGGGTCCTGTTCTTACTTGGGTTTCCACACACAAGACAAGTGTCGTATCCTTGGATCGCTGCATGAAATAAGGACACGGGTGTGTTGGGTGATGCATAAGTTACAAGTGCTTTATTCAACATCAAAACGGATACAGGTGAGCACCGGCGCCAGGTGTCACCGTACATATGCGCCATCTAGTGGCGGCTCTCAATATTACAGAATACCACATCACTCTTTTTTTCAAATAATAACATGTAACAAGTATTTTTAAAATGGCCGAGGCTATTTCCCCCAACGTTGGGGGAAATAATATGTACCTTATTTCCCCCAACGTTGGGGGAAATAGTCGGCCCTCACTGGCCAGACTATTTCCCCCAACAACTTTTTTTTGTACCGTAGGGGGAAATAACATGTACCTTATTTTCCCCAACGTTGGGGGAAATAGTCGACCCTCACTGGCCAGACTATTTCCCCCAACAACTTTTTTTTGTACCGTAGGGGGAAATAACATTTCCCTTATTTCCCCACACAGTATGATGACAATGTTTTGCCGAATATGCCGTATACCGAATATTCGGCCCATTACAACTGATTACATAATTTATGTAGGAGATAAAAATATCAAATACCAAATTTATTACTAAAATTATTCAATATTTATTGGTATTGGATTACATGTGTAACAAGTAAAATCTTCTACACTGTTTAAATCGTTAAGAAAATTCACATCCTTGTAATCATACTCAAGTAAACAATCACGATGAAACCACTCACTGCACTTGTTGCATCTAATCATACCTCTCACCTTCTTTGTTCTGCAGAAACAATAGACTCTATCATAACATTTTTTTTTCTTTGGTTTTAATCCGGAAATGTTATCGGATGGAAAACATTCAAACCGCGTACTATGCTGCAAAAAAGACTTCACCAAATGTTTTCTTAGGGCAGGGTGACTAGGGCTGAAATTGCTGGGATTCTTATTAGCACAGAGAAACAAAGCATTTGCAATTGCAAATAACCCACAATCATGTGAATTTTTTTGCTTTGCACAACTTTGTACCTGTACATTCAATTTCAATGAGTCATTACATAACCGAACCAAACTACTAACAACAGAAATGTTTTTATCATGTACATCACTCAGAAGTGAATCGTACACGTTTATAACGATAGCACTTTCCCCAATTTTGCCGGAAACAACATTCCAATGGTTATTATTCACGTGGCAAATCTGAACGAAATAATCTGAACACGGACTGAATGTTGGTAAACGGCTAGCACCAAAACTTACTGATTGTAGTCCTTCAACAGAAGGGTAATCTCTTTTCATCATACCCATAGCTGCATCAATAATACTACCGTCGAGAAAAGCAATGCCCCTTAAAATCAATAAATGCTTCATGTTTAGCGGAATCGAACATACTTCAACCCATTCTGTATTTTCTTCCGCACTGCAGACGTACGCCATACGTGACGGCTCACTCGACCAATCAATGTTGAGTGGACACAACAGATTGTTGGGGGAAATAGTCTGGCCAGTGAGGGTCAACTATTTCCCCCAACGTTGGGGGGACTATTTCCCCCAACGTTGGGGGAAATAAGGGAAATGTTATTTCCCCCTACGGTACAAAAAAAAGTTGTTGGGGGAAATAGTCTGGCCAGTGAGGGTCGACTATTTCCCCCAACGTTGGGGGAAATAAGGTACATATTATTTCCCCCAACGTTGGGGGAAATAGACACCTCGTTTTAAAATAAATAAGTTAAATAAAATCATTAACAATTTGATTCAATTATAATAACATTTTCTGTCCAGGCCTGAACTTATACTTCTAAACAATCAAAATATTTCTGTTAAATATTAGTACTCTTTTGAACAACATTACACAACTCTTCTACGACGTGTCGACGTATCAAAACCGCCCAAGTACTCTGGCGCCTTCCTTTTCCGTTCGGACCTCCTTGGCACAAAACCCGGTAATGCTGCTGGTCTCGCTCGTATAAAATACGCCTCTTGGTGGTGGCCCAGGCTGCAAATGGGCATTCGGCCTCGGTTGCTCTGGTTCCGCCTCTGGAATGTTGTCCTCATCAAATGGGAAATATCGCCTGACTTTCGTCACGTTTCTCTTCACGATTCTGCCGTCATTTGATTTTAACAATAGACATTTCCCATTCTTTCGAAATACAGTCATCAAATCGTGTTCGTACGCCAGATCGAGCTTGTGCGTTCTCGACTTCGCCCCTAAAACTCTATCGCCTTGTTGGATATCGCTTTCCTTGCTCCCACGACGCTGATCAGCGTACCGCTTCGATTTGTCCTTTTCTTCGGCATCTTTCTTTTTCACCATTCGATGTAATTTTCCCCTCTCTTCCGTCATAATCTGTGGCAATTTCGTCCTCATCTTTCTCTTCGTCATTAGTTCGAAAGGAGATACTCCCGTCGTCCGGTGTGGAGTGCTCCTGTATGACTGTAGAAACCTTCCGAGCGCTTTCTTCCAATCGCCGCCTTCAACTTTCGCCGATCGGAAAGCCTTCACGAAGCTCTTGTTTAAGCGTTCCACGGTTCCGTTAGCCTGGGGCCAGTATGGAGTGACCCTTCGATGGTAGACACCGTGTTCGTCCAAAAAATCCTTAAAGTTCTGGGCCACGAACTGGGGACCATTGTCCGACGTCAGGGACTCCGGGATTCCCCACCGCTCGAACACGCGACGTAACCAACGGGTTATTACCTCCGACGTTGTCGATTTTAAAATCCGCACTTCGGGCCAACGCGAATAATAATCGACGAGAACGACAATCGAAAGGCCGTCCCGAAACGGGCCACAAATATCGATTGCCAGCTCCACGCCGTGGTCTAAACCAGGCCACCAGACCTTTTCGCGTAGGCGTTGTTTAGTTCGAACGACGCCCTGGTGACCTTGGTGTCCCAATTCGATTACCCTGTTTCGTAGCGATTCCGGCATCACAATTCGTGCTCCACGAAGTAAAATTCCGTTTACCATCGCCAGTTCACTTCTAACAAGCTGGAACTTCTGTAAATCCTCTGCAAATCTGGTTCCGTCCTGCAAACAATTGTTAATTTTGCAAATTTCCTCGTCTGCTTTCGACGCCAGTTCTACTTCATCTAAAGTCCTTGCCTTTGGTAGCGCGCTCTCGAGAATGAAACGCACGTGCCCCTCCGTTTGTCCAAAAACACTTTTTCCCTCTCCGACCGGCAGCAAACGAGAAAGCGCGTCCGCAATGTTCGCGCTGCCCGGCCGGTGACGAATCGTGAATTCGAAGGACTGCAGCCTCAGGACCCATCTTTCCATCCTGGCTGACGGCTTCGATCTGGTTCCATAAATCGTCTCGAGCGCATTGTGGTCCGTAATTAGGAGAAATGGCATCCCAATTAAATAAATACGGAAGCGCTCACAGCCCCAAACGACTGCGAGCCCCTCCTTCTCAGTCTGCGAGTAACGTCGCTCTACGTCGGACAAGGTGCGGCTGGCGAACGCAATCGGCTTCATTTGTCCGTCAGTCTGACGTTGGGTCAGCACCGCTCCCAGCCCGACGGGCGACGCGTCGACAATCAGCTCAGTCTCGACGTTTTTCCGGAAGAACGCCAACACGTCCGAGCTGCATAAAAGTTCCTTCAATCTCTCGAATGCATCGTTCTGGCGTTTTCCCCACTCGAATGTGATGTCCTTCCTAGCCATCAATCGAAGTGGCTCCGCCTCCGTCGCAAAATTAGGGATGTATCTGGCACAATAGTTGATTAGGCCTAAGAAACTCCGAATCTCGGTCTCGTTTTTCGGGGCGATGGCATTTCGAACTGCCTCCACCTTCGAATCCGCAACTGAAATTCTACTTTTAGAAATTACATGTCCGAGAAAAGTCACCTTTGATACCTCAAAACAACACTTTTTAAGATTTAAAGTCAAACCATTTTGAGATAATGTCTCGAGAACTTTTTCCAAACGTTCATCGTGTTCCGCAGTTGTTCTTCCGTGTACGACAATGTCGTCGAGCGAATTCCTCGTGCCTTCGCAATCCGCCAAAATATTCTGCACGATGCGCTGGTATTCTTCCGGCGCGCTTGCAATTCCGAAGAAGAGTCTCTTGTAGCGGAACAGGCCACGGTGTGTCACAAACACGGTGTAACGTCTCGAATCTGGTTTAAGTGGAATCTGTAAATATCCTTGACGACAATCGAGCTTCGAAATCAGCTCCGCACCGTCGATTTCGTCCAGGACCTCCTCCATGGTGGGCAGCGGATGGCGATTCCTTTTGACGGCTTCGTTGACAGCACGCATATCGAGGCAAATGCGTATAGAACCATCGGGCCTTTTCACGGGCACGACGGGCGAAACCCACTCGGTTGCCCCCGTGACCGGCTCGATGATATCTTGCTGTAAAAGGTTGTCAATTTCGATGTCAAGTTGTTTGCGAATATGGAATGGAATCCGCCGCACAGATTGTGCAACTGGTCGCACATCCGGATCCATGTAAAGTTCCAGTTCAAACTCTTTGAGTTTTCCAATTCCCTTAAAGACATCTCGGAATTTCGTAATTCGATTGGCCAAGTCCTTTCGTAATTTGCCTACAGACTCATCAAATAAAGAATCATCATTATTAATTTCATTTACTGTCTCTTCATCGATTTTCAACAATCCCAGTTCTTTAGACGTTTTCCTGCTCAATAAAGGAAGCTTTCCTGTCGGCACAACCAAAAATCTCGCATTTACCGATTTCCTTGCGGTTTGCACCTGTGCGTTGAATTCACCGCTAACTACTAGTGGTTCGTTCACTCCATACGCGAACAGTCTCGTCCTGGTTGGCGTCAGTTTGATTCCTTTCTTTTTCAATAATAACCAAGTCCTTTGATCAATTATATTCACTGAGGAACCTGAATCCAGCAAAACTTTCACGTCCAAGTGTTCAATTTTCACTGACACGTCATCATTCGGTTTTTTAGACGAAATACAACACGAATACTCACTGTCGTAGTCGTATTCGTTGACACCGACGTATTGGACACGATCCTTACCGCGTGCACGACCTCCGGCATTTTTCAACCTGCAAACTTTGGCAAAATGACCCAATTTGTGGCAAAACCCGCACTCTTTGTTTTTCGCCACCGTGCAATCGTTTGCTAGATGATCCTTATGACCGCAACGATAGCATTCCTTCGTTCCTTGCGAATTATCGTTACGTCGATCATCCGTATTTTGCGGCTTTGCATTTGACTTCCGAAATGTGCCACGTCCCTTTCCTCGATTTTTGAAAAATGGTTTTTTCTCACCCAGCTGATTTACGAGGTTTTCCTTGGTATTTTCCGTCGTTGTGCGCTCCATCGCTGTTGCGTGTGGTTCACTTGCTTCCGACGAACGAGCCAACGTCAACAATGAACCTAAAGTTAAATCTGTTTCGCGCAACAAGCGCCGCTGCAAACCTTTATCGCAGCCTTTTTCCAGCACTTGGTCGACTATTAAATCTTTCTCCAAAACCCCGAATTCACAGCTTTTTACCATTCTTTTCAGGCGTGTCACGTAAGCGTCCATTAATTCCGCAGGCTCCTGTGTTTGCTGTCGGAATGTGTGCCGTTCAAACCTCAAATTCTTCCGTGGGTTGAAATAAACAGCCAAAGCTGCTTCGGCCAAATCAAATGTCACTTTGTTCGCAGGCTCGAACGTATCGAAAATGTCCTGTACGGCGGTCCCGGCTAGGTGTAGCAACGTGGCCAACTTTTGCGCCTCGCCAACTCTTGCTGCTATTACATAGTAACCGAATGCTTGACTCCACTTCTTCCAGCGATAGTCAAGATTACCTTCTGAAACGTCAAACGTCCCGACACTCGGCAAATTTAAGTTGGTGGCCATTTTCGTGAAAAATCAATGTAAACACGACCACGCCCACTTTGCAAAAACACTCACACCACTCAAAGTAATGGATGACAAGTCCAGTTTTTTGATGCGAATGGATTCCTTGTTCGTTTTGATCCTCGTCGCCAATGTCGTATCCTTGGATCGCTGCATGAAATAAGGACACGGGTGTGTTGGGTGATGCATACCGTACTGCCTCATTTAAACGCCCGGGCGTTTAATTCTTTTTTTGGGCCGACCCCCTCCCGGTAAAGTCGGTTCGGGGCGGCGCGCGGTGCAATAAACGCCGCCGAGCCCCGGCGTTTATTCGAGCCCGGCGTTTAAATGAACCCGGGCGTTTAAATGAGGCGGTACGGTAAGTTACAAGTGCTTTATTCAACATCAAAACGGATACAGGTGAGCACCAGCGCCAGGTGTCACCGTACATATGCGCCATCTAGTGGCGGCTCTCAATATTACAGAATACCACAACAAGGGACATATAAGCTTTCAATCAGGTCAGATCCATCACTTATACCATGTTCACACCAACGGATCGAGTTTGGCTGGATCTGATCCGCCCAATCAGATCCAACTGAACAGACTTCCAATATTCACTTGGATGGAGTTGTGTTCACACCAAAATGTGATGTGCAACAATGGAATGCTACAGACCGCTGACATTATTTAATGAATTCCAATCCGAATCCAATCGTCGAATTGAGTTGTGGGAACTAGATTGACGAACGGAGTTGTTGGGCACACGGATCTAGATTCGTGAATGGAGTTCAGTGTTCACACCAATCTTGGATCTAGATCCACAGCTTCGTGAAAATATTCACATTAACTTACATAATCAGAAAAAGATAATTTAATTTCCAGAGCTTCCGTGGAAACACTTTGAAACTAACTAAATTAGCAATCAATCCTTTAATCACAGGAAAACGATCTGTCAGGTCGAAAATAACAACTCGTAAAAAATTATTGGATACCTCAAAAACCCCTACAAACTCTGTAGACGGATTTCAACGAGATGTTCTTAACGAATAGGCGTAGAACAAGTTTTAACCAATCAGGCATCTCGGAAATCTCAAGCGTGGCATATTAATTCTAAATACATTCCAATCACATAACGTATTCATTATTTCAAAACATCAAATAATACTATAATTAATGGGAACATTTAATCATTATCTTGCAGATCTTAAAATCACTTCAAAATTGAGTTAAACCCCAAATTCTGGTTATCTGACGTCATCAAAAGTGCGAGGTAGACGCTAATGGCCGAAAAATCTCACTCGAGATGTGGTCTGAGAAACCTTCAAGATCATTTAGGACCACCAAACCATCAATGGCAATCAATTCCTTGGTACAAAATACACCCAACAAGCAGGTTAGATAAATTCTACAACTCTTTAAATTATTTTTACAACCTTGGGCGATATAAAATTGACAACCGCGTGGCAGAAACGACTCGACAACCGCTTACCTGCGGTAACTGATTTAGATGTCCTGTCCTTCACAGAAAAATGTCATATATTGTTATGAAAGATGTCAGAGCAATGCGACCTCTGGCGAATGAAAATAACACATTATGTAATTTGGTGCGATAGCACTCACTTCGATTCACGTTTAACCTTCAGCCTAGCCAGGCGCAATAAAATGTAGGCCAAGTTGTACAACAATTAGTGCAGGTTTATTCGATACGAATACAGTTCAAAAAATATGTTTTTAGTTTTTTATTAATGATAAAGAACGGATGCTGACACCACAATGAAACAACACGAAAACGAAGCTGATTTATTAAATGCTTAAACTTACAATTACATCAACAAATGAAATAATGTACGGAAGTCTAAATGATACATGAATTTCTACTTTTTCAATTATTTGCTGTAGAGTTTAGATTGTGAGACGTGTTGGAGGTTCAAAAGGCATTTGACTCGTCACTAAATAGTTTTTGCAACAACACAAATCGAAATATAATGGCGACTGGAAAATTTTGGAAAAATTGTCTGAAATTGTGTAATTGTGAAATTGTGATTTGAAAATTGTAAACAATGCCACAAATAAAGCAATTAAAAATGTTTAGAATGCAAATGTAGAAGGATAATAATGACATTCCCAAGGTTAATCCTAGAATGCTGCCGATATCGCTTACAATTGAGATATTGGATATTTCTCGTTCTCTTCGATAGTCTCGGTGAAACTATCAGCTAATTGAACGTTCATAAACGTATTGAAGTCAACTGCAAGCCATAAACAATTTCACTATCTGCTGATCGACGTTGTGCCGGCTTTATATATGATATACGTAGAAATACCACACTGGTTAAGGTTCTACCCACTAATTCCTACTTCTAGTATAATTGTGGCCCTTGCTGGAAATGCCATGAGAGTTGCTGTGGTTACAAAAGGCATTTGACTTATCACAAAAGATTTTTTTGTGATGATTTGCAATTGCAAATTCGATTATTGACAGCAGGATAAATGTTGAAAATGAGTAGTGTGGTGTTTTAAACAATCCCACAAATTACACACGATTACTCAAGCAGACTCTGAACCAATTAAAAGTGTTTAGAATGCAAATGTAGAAAGATAGTATTGACATTCCCAAACCTAATCCTAGAATGCTGCCGATATCGCTTAAGAATTGAGACATTGGATATTTCTGTTTCTCTTCTATGGTCTCGGTCAAACTATCAACTAATTGAAAGGTCGCAAACGTGTAAAAATTGACTGGTAACTTACTCCCATGCACAATAGTTTGGTAAAACTTATTTACGCAAAGTTGTTTACATTTGCACTGTTTTTGATTCGAAGCGTAGTTATTGAAGTACATCAGATGAGCGGTAGTAACATCTTTTGTAGTGTTGCAATCTGGTAAGTTTGATGCTGTCATATAAGGTAATCTGAAAAGCCATTATAACAAGTAATTCAGAAATAGATGACAATAAAATGTGACAATAAATAAAAATAAACGTGAAACAAGCACTGAGATGTGAATAAAATAAAATGTGTCAAGCAGTTATCATACCTGCAGTTGATGCTTCTAAATAAATTGTTTTGTATACAAGCATTTTTACACATCAAATATGTAGTTTTGTTATCTTCACATGGATTGCGCTTTGTATTTCTTTGTACAGTCTATTTTATAAAATCAAGTTCAGTATAAACAATTAAACATGATGTACCGTATTTTTTGTATATATTGTTCAATTTATTACCATAAATTCTCGAAGTATAATATTATTTGTCCATCCATAGATTAACGCCAATGGTTCCAGGATGTTAACTTCCTCTGCTAGATTATTTAGGAATAACTGAATAATATAAAATAATTAAAAACTTTGTGGATGCATATTGGATCACTTCCTGTAACTAACAAGTAATTTCAGACAAATCAGTCACAATTCATTTGAGTACACCAATTACTGATCAATTTAAATCCTGATTTATAGGAATCCAGTACTTTGGATTCTAGGCTGTTGAGGGTAAGGTATTTATCTGTCTAATGATTTTAGCTTACCTTCATATCGTGGCAGCATATGTCTGAAGGTTGTAGGAATTCAAACGCAAATGGAAAGTCAACTATTAGGTTGTGTGTTTTTTCTGGAAAACATTGGAAAGATCACAGTCAATTTTCAGAAACTTCAGCTAGATCTAGAGTGCAATTTTAATTATAGTCAAAAGTAACTGCTGTAGTTGTAAGAAAAGTTGAAGGTGTACTTGTACGATAGCATAAACCTGAAGGCATAATACCAAAGGGATACGACACATAGTTTACACCATGTATGGTATCATTAATTTGTGTGAAAGTGCTGTAATAACTACCGGATGGCCCACATAAAACCGGCCTGACAATACAAGGAGGGTCACTAAGGGCGTCTCAAAAAAATTTACCATACAATAGGGGGTTTCATTAATTAAGCAATTTTGTAATTTTCCAACTTTAGCAATTTTGCACTTTTGGATTTGTCACATGGTATCAGTTCCACCAATCATGTGCATAATGGCAAAAACACAAAACAGAAAAAATAAACAATCACAAAATCAAAGGTTGTTTTGCTATTTTGGCAAAATGACAGCAGCCAAGCTCAATCCAAGTGGCCATCACAAATTGTGATTAACAATTAGTTTCAAAAACAATCTCATGATTTTGCAATTTTGCAATTATTTAAATAGTCACATGACTTCCTATCCACCATATTGGGTTTTAGTTATATCCAACCAATTTTAAAATGTGATGCAAAATAACTATAGTTCTATTTGTGTGATGGAACAAAATTTTTTTTTAATAAAGTGCACTTTAATAAATATAAGTTTCACAGATTGCACCAGAGCCATTAATTGAGTTTCCTAGCTGTTATACAGTCATGGGTGCATCAGCATATTGATGATATACAAGGATACAAGTTGGCCACTTAGATAGAGCTTGGATGCCTCCATTTTGTTTTGAGTTTCACAAGTCTCAAAATCACTTCTTATTAAAATCACAAAAACTACCTTTTAGACGTTTTTGGGATTTTGTGTTTTCACTTTCTTGTACTTTAGTGAATGTGAATGTGATTGGTAGAACAGACATCACATGGCAATACTCAAAAATCACAAAGTTGTCCAGATCACACAATTGCAAAATTGACTGGGTTAATTCAATGTAATCCCATTTTTGGAGGCATCAAAAAATAATGATTTTGTGATTAATGCAAAATCACAAAATTGAAAAATCATTCATATAATGAAACCCCCTAATGTTCAATAAAATATGTATTAATTATTTTACTTGTGGGCAGTGTTGGGTTTAATTAAGGTTTCTGGTGCAGTTTTTTCTGCTCTTTCGTTTGGTGTTTTTGATGATCTGAGTTTTTGTTCATGAGATATTTGCGTTTTTAATCAATTTTTGTGCAAATTTACCAAGTTTGATTGCAATAGTCATTCCTGAATTTCAGATCCTCACACATTAGAACACAGAAAAAGTAAGATTAAGGGCCAGCAGAAATAAGACTAAGGGTGAGTAAAAGCTGTGAGAGTAGAAGATTACATTGGCTATACGTATAGCCAGAGTATACTCTGGCTTACTGTTAGAAGGTATCCAGTTCGTATTGGCCGAGCCATTTCACTTGTGTAGGGCTACATAAAAGTAGGCTAAAATACAAACGCTCGAGTTACAAGAAGCCATTTTGTGTCCAGACATAACAATCAATTATTAAAATTCAAAAATTGCTTATTTTCCAGACTAAGCAACCAATAAACTGAGCGAACTGAACAAAGAGGTAATTTGATAAAATAGCATCATAAAACATTGCTTTATGGCTTTTTAAAACATTTTATTATTAAATAAAAGCTAATTAATGTCATTCAGACCATTATGTGAGAATTGTATTTTGTCATTTTTATTTTATAAAGTTTTCTAATTGTTAGTAATAATACCTTAAGTGTTAAATTCCTTTTTTTTGTGTGTCATTTGAATATTGCTTAGTCATAGTGTAGTGTATCTTGTGTGTCATTTAAATTTAATATCATTTTACTTTCTCGATATTAGTTTTCCTGTTTGATTGAATTTATATTACTAGTTAGTTGCTGTTTGTGCTTTACAAAATAAACATCAAAAAACACAATTGTGCCCACGAGACTCTAAATTCATTTCTTCAACTTG
The DNA here is from genome assembly GCA_949358305.1 of Strigamia acuminata. Taxonomy (NCBI): domain Eukaryota; kingdom Metazoa; phylum Arthropoda; class Chilopoda; order Geophilomorpha; family Linotaeniidae; genus Strigamia; species Strigamia acuminata. The sequence goes on from OX442314.1 coordinate 5,388,678, forward strand.
GTTTTCATTAACCAAGACGGACCCACCGGAAGAGAAGACTGGAAACTTCACAATTACTATAATTTAAAACAAAAAAAATACATTTCCTGGTGGTGGTACACAGGCAACAGTTGGGAGTAAACAGGCTCGACCAATACGAACTGGGTACCGTCTAACAGTAAGCAAGAGTATAGTAGAACTAAGCTTGTAAGGAGATTGAATCCAAGTGTGTATGTGTATTTACTCGTGTTTACGTACGTATACCTGTACTGATTTGTGTACAATGTCCAAAAGGAAGGGGAATAAGGCTTTTTGATGCATTAACCATTGTTTTATATCCACGAAAATACTGTTAATATCAAATAATTTAATCTGATATTTCACCCATGGTTATATTTAGAAACATACCGTATCAGTTATTTCATTATTAAGATTGATTGTTTCGTGGACGTTGAGTGTGTTCCATATTTCTTGCAATGACAATTCGTTGTTGAACAATTGCCACGGTGATGTATTACTGCAGGTCTTGTTAGTTCGATTCATGAAGTTCAATCTGGCTTTATCAATTTCATCGTCTTGTGTTTCACCACAGACCGTGACAGACGGATATTGGGTAAAGCGTCGTGGAACTATGCTCACCGTTTTTGTTATCGGTTCTTCAATGTAGTAGTTTAAACGAATTTGCAAACAATATAAAGTGAATCCCGAGGAAATTATAACCAGAATTGTCTTAAAATTAAGTGAAATTACATTTCTTTCAATTTGCATCTGACTCTGAGTTATTTTCTTTGTGCATTTGTCATAAACTTGGTGAATCTTATTAACTGATTTTTTTTTCCGAATGTTTGCTAGATACCAAGCGATTTCAGGCAACGAGGTTAAAGAGAGACCGAGAAATAGGCCCAGATTTTCTCCTAAATCTGATAGTAAAGCAATAACATCATATGTGTACCGTTCTTCATACACGTTGATTTTATCATTAGTTATCGCTAGTGACACAGATATAATGTTTTTATCATCTGCTATGCCCGCATCGGTGTATGTTATAAATATTAACTGTTCGCATGGACGTCGACATAGACAATCAGCAATTGGATCGGTGGTTTCAATTAAATGATTTGCAATACCATACAGCTCATGGGTGGTATTTGAACATTCGCAGAGTGGTAAATCTATCTTTGTAAAGGGTAATCTGGCAAAAAAGATGTTTCATCACTTTTATTTTAGTTGTATTTGTATATTATGCATCTTACCTGCAAAACACATATTTTTTTAATTTCTTAATTAAGCATCCACGATAACATTCTTTGTATTCGTTTTCACTGGAGCATGAACTCATCGATGAATTGAGAAATATGAACTTACAAGTTAGTCACTTAATATGTTTTAATTACGGTAGTCGTCTTCATATTTATCATTTTGCTTTGTGCTTACACAGCAATAACTGCATCATTTTTGAATATTCTCCCAGTCTCGTTGAGGGGCTGGTAGTGAATTTCCGAGACTCTATGAGCTAATACTTAGATAGTCTTTGTCTGCTAAACACGTGGCAATTTTCCAAACCTTCCAATTGCAGCCTAAAAATAAAAATGGCACCAGCACACCGCACCGATCCAAAAACTCTTCCTTAACTTCCCTGCACGGCATTTGCTAAGTTTGCTTACCTGCATTATGCAATACAATATCTTGATATTTTATGATGCTGTATCATCAGCATCCTCTATGTTTTTTGCATGATAAATGACATTGTATGAATTACCTTATCAATGTCTGGACCTTCCATTATTGTCGTACACCTGAATTTAATACCTACTGTATACTCTAGCAGACCAAAAAAAGCAAAGCTACTTTCCTGGTGGTATGACAACACAGTCTACAGTTAGAAGTAATGAGGGTGTGCCAATGGGAGAAAGGCTCTGCCAGAGTATAGTATGGATTAGGGATGAGAACGGGACCAATTTTGGGGTCCCGTCCCGTCCCGTGTCCCCAATGTCCAAATTTCTCCAGTCCCGTCCCGTCCCGTGTCCCGAATGTCCAAATTTCTCCAGTCCCGTCCCGTCCCGTGACCCGAAATGTCCAAATTTTTTCCGTCCCGTCCCGTCCCGTCCCGTGTCCCAAAATATGCTAATTTTTCGAGTCCCGACCCGTCCCGTGTCCCGAAATTTGCCGATTTTTCGAATCACGAACGTAATATGCGCGTATAATGTTAACGTAATACGCGCGTATAACGTTAAAATATGATCAAATATGGATCATATATGATCAAATATGATAAAATATGATAAAATATGATCAAAAATGATCAAATGTGATAAATGTTATAAATAAATATGATAAAATAAAACTTCACCAAGTCCCGTCTCGTCCCGAATCCCGCATAAGGCAAAAATTATCAGTCCCGTCCCGTCCCGTGTCCCGAATGCTCAAATTTTTCCAGTCCCGTCCCGTCCCGTGTCCCGAATGTTCAAATTTTTCCAGTCCCGTCCCGTCCCGAATCCCGCTGCGGGACGGGACCGGGACCGGGACCGGGACCAGTCCCGGTCCCGTTCTCATCCCTAGTATGGATGCTAGCATCAAAGTGTGAGATGTGGCCCATTCTTTCTCCAAAGAGACCCTGGGCTGAGAATATCCCACGACCCCATCTGCAGATCTGCCCCTAAGTGAATTTGAGCAGTCAGTTTCCGGTGATGTAACATTTATATCATCGTCTTCGGAAAGCGTTTGTCTGAAAAGGACAGAATGTATTAAAGAGATCACGGTTGCTGCCATCCGGGTCTAATTAACAAATACACTAAAAGTTAATCTAATCACAGGGTAAATGCCGTTTAGGGACTTGTGACTGGGCTATAGTCTTACCCACGCAGTATGGGGAATTACTGAGCGGGAGGGATGCATACATCACGTAATAAACAAGAAAGGGACTCAGATCAGTTGTCTAGGGGTTGGGTCACCTATCTTACTGTGCGTTGGTGCCAGTAGGCACGCTACACCGGCGTCCAACCCGTCACACATGGGTGACGTGGTCGGTTGCATTGGACGCACATTCTGTCGTACTCACCTGTACGACCCATGTAGCAGTCATCCTGAACCTGCCACTAAAGAGTCACAGTGGTGAATGGTGAGAGCAGCAGAGTTGGCAGTTGTCTCTGCCATCGTTTGGATCGTGGCAGCTTGCACTAGACATGTCCTTACCTTCGGCTCTCTTAGCAGCGTCTCTCTCTCACCACACCACTCCGCTCGTACCTCCCCTGCTATGCTGGTCCACTCCTCCGTAAGGGGGACGCCTTGGGGCCACCAGACAGTGTGTGGAGTGATGTAGGCCAAACGGTCACAGACTTATATCTGGCCGGTAAAATGTCTAGGGGTTAAAATATTAAAAGAGTACAAGGTAAGTATTACAAAGAAACAATAATTTATTCAGTCTAATTTACAAAGATAAATAAGGATTAAATAGATTGAACTAGGGATAATGAAATGAAATAAAATGAAATGAGACAAGTTGCGAAACAATAGCGGGCGCAGCAACGGCTTGTTGTGCGCACAAATGGCGTGAACGGAGTTCTCGTCGTTCGTCTTCTCCCTCGTTTTCTCATATACGACGGCGATGGCTGCAGACTCCGGAGCAACTCACGGTGGTCTGCAGACGATGGCGGTGATTCACGTCAAGCAACGGTCCTCTCCTCGACACAGGACAATGAACGCGCATTCATTGACAGCGCGATATGAGTGCTGGCTTTGCAAATTTTGCAAAGCAAGCATTAGGGGGTTTCATTAATTAAGCAATTTTGTAATTTTGCAACTTTAGCAATTTTGCACTTTTGGATTTGTCACATGATATCAGTTCCACCAATCATGTGCATAATTGCAAAAACACAAAACAGAAAAAATACACAATCACAAAATCAAAGGTAGTTTTGCTATTTTGGCAAAAATGGCAGCAGCCAAACTCAATCCAAGTGGCCATCACAAATTGTGATTAATAATTAGTTTCAAAAACAATCTCATAATTTTGCAATTTTGCAATTATTTAAATAGTCACGTGACTTCCTATCCACCATATTAGGTTATAATTATATCCAACCAATTTTAAAATGTGATGCAAAAAAACTAGTTCTTATTTGTGTGATGGAACAAAATATTTTTTAATAAGGTGCATTTTAATAAATACTAGCTGTTCACCCACAAAGCCAAAGTCATAGATCAGACAAATGTATACAACCAAAAATAAAATAAATTTTTGCAAAACTAAACCAAACCCATAATAATGCAACCCAAACCCAAACCACACCAAACCAAAACCAATGCCAATCTGGCCAATACCCAAACACAATCAAACCCAAAAGTTAACCTAAACCCAACGTTAATCCAGCCAATTCAATTTTGGCCCAAACCACTGCAACCTGCTATTTTGTCCTCCTTTATTATTCAACCACTTTTTCCAACTTTTTCTTATAAATCAACCCAAAAAAGATCGTTTTTTCCAAAATTTAAAGTCAACGGTTAATCCGATCAAAAAGTTATCTGTACCATCGTTTTCAGCGGGATTTTCTTCTCTGGAAACCTGTTTTAAACATTTCATTCGGTTAATTTTACGAATTTTTGGTTTTGTCATGGTCGAATCTCGAATCCAAATTCTGCACCAAATTTCCAAATTTTCCCATTCGGTCCCCCGCTAAGATGGCCCGAATCGGCACTTTTCCTCGCCCGAATCAAAAAATAAAAAATACAGGCTTGTGCAGAATTGTCTCCTCTTCAAAATGAGCTTGGTTCCATAATTTTCCGAGCTTATCTTGACATAGAAAACAATAAAAAACGATACGCGACGAACATTTCCGCCTGAATTTCCATTCGGGCACCCGCTAAAATCGCCCTGAATCGGTACTTTTTTTTACCCGAATCGAAGTATTGAGTTTCCTAGCTGTTATACAGTCATGGATGCATCAGCATTTTGATGATATACAAGGATACAAGTTGGCCACTTAGATAGAGCTTGGATGCCTCCATTTTGTTTTGAGTTTCACAAGCCTCAAAATCACTTCTTATCAAAATCACAAAAACTACCTTTTAGATGTTTTTGGGATTTTGTGTTTTCACTCTTTTGTGCTTTAGTGAATGTGAATGTGATTGGTAGAACAGATATCACATGACAATACTCAAAAATCACAGAATTGTCCAGATCACACAATTGCAAAATTGACTGGGTTAATTCAATGTAAACTCATTTTTGGAGGCATCAAAAAATAATGATTTTGTGATTAATGCAAAATCACAAAATTGCAAAATCATTCATATAATGAAACCCCCTAATGTCTCGAATTGAATCAACTTAACACAGTCAATACTCGGTTTTTCCAGAGCAGTGACAAGGTTTAGATATCAATTCAAGAGTGTGCTAATTTTGATAATTCCAGCTTGGCACACTTCGGGTCTGCGCAGCAGACCTGCGCAATTAGCTTAATAGTTGCACCAAAACGGTTAATTAGGGGCTCACCCCAGCCAATTTGGGGTGAGTTGTGCCTAGGGAGTTTGCATTCCCTAGTCACATGACTTGGTGTGCCAAACCAAGTAAATTAAGAAATAATAAAAATAAAAATAATATTCTTAAGTGGTGAAACATTTATTTACATAAATACATCAAGATCACCACACGGTTTCAGCGCCCATTCCTTCAATTCAAAACATGTCATGGTAGCTTCATTTGGGTCCTGTTCTTATAGTTGGGTTTCTATACACTAGAGGAAGGACATATAAGCTTTTAATGAAGTTAGATCCAACACTTACTGTAAACTGCTACTTTCTAAATCGATGGAATGTTATATCAATATTCTTGCTGCTTGGATAATTTTATGAGTTTTACATGCGGTGTTACTAGGGAATAAAAACACGGATCAATTCTGTATTTAACGGTAAATAAAGAGCATAGTTGCCTTGTTTGCTTAAGGATACAACACCAAACAGGCAAGCTCTCACATAGTTTTGAAAAACAATTTGTCAAAGCATCAGATGACGATTGTTGATTGAAAGGCTTAACTCAGCTCAGGTTTGGCCCCAAATACCGGAACTGCAGAAATATAATGCAGGGAAATCACTTGTTGAGAAGAAATATGCTAAGATTAACCAAACTACGCTCTGCAATTCAACTTATGATGAAAGATGATGCCAATAAACCAAACTGCGGTTTAATAGGTCTGGAAGATTTCGTAAACAGTAGAAATCATTGGAGCAGGCGTCACACATCTTGGTTGTTTTTGCTTCTATTTTGTACATGCATGCTCACTTATCAGGCATACGATAGAGTAATGCATTACTTATGTTATCCTACGGCTGTTGATGTGACGACCAAATCGGAAGAGTTTGTGCTACCAGATTTGATGATCTGCAGTGGCAACACAAAAGAATTGGCCAGGCTTTGGAATAAAACTTATGAGAACATCAAGACTACTGGACCTATTGATTACGGTTCAGTCCCATATGAATGTACAAACATGGTCAAAAATCTGATGGTAAATTCAAATTATGATATGGATGAACTTTGGAGAGCGACTAATTTGACCAAAGAGATAGTCGGCATTAAAATGAAGGTAGAAAAAATAAAAAATATTTTTATAAATAATTAGTCTTAATTTAATTCGTTTAGGGATTTACAAACAAAACAGCTGTTCTGACGGAAACTGACACTTCATATGGAATATGCTCAACATTTCAATTTTGTAACTATAAACAAAAAAAAAAGAATGTGTGCTTAAGACCACACGGTAGACGTTAAACTTCTTGACATGTAAATTGTAATTTTGTAATCTTAATTTGTAAATTTCAGTACTCTGAGACCAAAATAATTTTATTTTTGGGCCAAAATTATTGTTTTTTCCCAAAAATCATTTTGTTTTTTTCCAAAAATTATTTTGTTTTTTCCCAAAAATCATTTTGTTTTTTCCTAAAAATCATTTTGTTTTTTACCAAAAATCATTTTGTTTTTTATCAAAAATTATTTTGTTTTTTACCAAAAATTATTTTCTTTTTTACCAAAAATCATTTTGTTTTTTACCAAAAATTATTTTGTTTTTTACCAAAAATCATTTTGTTTTTTACCAAAAATCATTTTGTTTTTTACCAAAAATCATTTTGTTTTTTACCAACACACAACAGCTAATTTTTGGTCCAAAAACTAACCACGTTATAGATCACGAGATATCAAACGAGATGTGTTACCAAAAACGCGATTATGCAGGCAAACAGTATGCATAATCGCGACGTCGTAGCTAAGAATATCGCGTGTATTATTGAGGCCCGACGTGATCATGTTTTATTCCAGTTTCCCCAGAGACAGCAGTGCTTTTCGTGACATCTCGTGATGTGACACGTCTCGTGTGATATCTCGTTTGGATTCACCTGTGCCAAAAGAAGTTTAACTTCAAAAACATAATCCACTTGATAACACAAATATCATTCATTGGTACAGCTCAAACTACTAGCAAATCATTTGTCCGGAAAGTATTGACAGCAAATATCGAAAAAACATATGATTACGTATGCCCAATAGCTCCGTATCTAGTACGTAGTACAGTACCCAGTATAATGTATCAGAAAATACAGTTTTTGTTATTTTTTCTTTCTATTTTCGCTTAGGTATACATGTCGTTTTATGATTTTGGAAGAAACATTCATGTAGCAACACCAAACCTTGGGGCCACATTAAAAATAGATTTGAGTTTTAACAAAGTAAACTTTTAAATTGTCTGATAAAACTAGCAAGGAATATTTATATTAATTACTTATTAAATTATAGTTCATTTTTTTGAATTCATCTAAGAGTTCATGCTCCAGTGAAAATGAATACAAAGAATGCTATCGTGGATGTTTGATGAAAAAATTTAAAGAACAATTGACGTGCAGGTGAGAATACGTGATTTATAGTAACAGCAATCAGAAAAATAAGAAAACATTTCCTTTGTAAGCTTTCCCTTTACAAAGACCGATTTACCACTTTGTAAATGTTCAGATAAGACACACGAGCTGTATGGTATTGCAAATCGTTTAATTGATACAACAGATCCAATTACTGATTGTCTCTGTCGACGTCCATGCAAACATTTTATATTTATACCATACACTGATGCGGGCATAGCAGATGATAAAAATATTATATCTGTGTCACTAGCGATAACTAATGATAAAATCAACGTGTATGAAGAACGGTTCACATACGATGTTATTGCTTTACTATCAGATTTAGGAGGAAATCTGGGCCTATTTCTCGGTCTATCGATAACCTCGTTGCTTGAAATCGCTTGGTATCTAGCAAACATTCGGAGAAAAAAACCGATTAATAAGATCCACCGTGTTTACGACAAATGCACAAAGAATATAATTGCGAGTCAAGAGCAAATTAAAAGAAATATAATTTCATTTGATTTTAAGAAAATACTGGTTATAATTTGCTCGGGAATCACTTTGTATTGTTTGCAAATTCGTGTAAACTACTACATTGAAGAACCAGTAACAAAAATTGTGAGAATAGTTCCACGACGCTTTACCCAATATCCAACCGTCACAGTCTGTGGCGAAACACAAGATGATGATATTGATGAAGCCAGATTGAATTGGATGAAACAAACTAAGAAAACCTGCAATAATGTATCACCGTGGCAATTGTTCAACGACAATTTATCATTGGATGATATCTGGGAAAAACTCAATGTCCACGACACAGTCTCCTTTAATAATGAAATAACTAATACGGTATATTCCTAAATATAATCATGACATGAAAATTAGACTGAATTATTTGATATTTATAGTATTTTCTTGGATATAAAACAATACTTAACACTTCAAAAATTCTCATTCCCCTTCCCTTTGGCCATTGTACACAAATAAATTCAGGTATGTACAGTATACGTAAAGCTGGTAATTTCATAAACACTCTTGGGATTCAATCTCCTTTTCTTCTAGAAAAATCAACCAACTTAATGGTAGTCCTCCATGTTGCGTTTGAATTCTTAAATCCTCCTGAAGTATGTTGCCAGCATATAAAGGTAAGCTAAAATCAATTGGATTTCTGTCGCAATGTTGCAATGTTGCACTGGGTGGAATGAAAAAATTTTATTTAACCTAAAATAAGGCTACATATTTTTGAATTTATTTTATTGTTCAGTTATTTCTAAATAACCCAGAAGAGGAAGTTAACCAACTGGAACCGTTAAAATTAATGTATGGATGGTTGAATGAGGCAAAACTTCAAATATTTAAGGTAACAAAATAAACAATATTCTGTGTACGAATACGGTAAATCATGTTATGCTGACCTTGATTTTATCAAATAGACTGTACGAAGAAATACGAAGCGCAATCCATGTGAAGAAGTCAAAACTGCTTATCTCAAGTGTAAAAATGCTTGCATGCAAACCAATTTATTTCAAAGTATTTACTGCAGGTACGGCAGATAGTTGACACATTTGCTGATTTCGCATACATTTAGATTTTCATATTTTGTTGTGATCTTTCCGTTAATGTTTTATTTTTTCTTTTCAGATTACCCTATATGTCAGCATCAAATTTGCCAAATTGCAACACTACAAGCGATGTTACTACTGCTCATCTAATGTACTTAAATAACTACGACTCTAATCAAAAACAGTGCAAATGTAAACAACCTTGTGAAAATTTTTTTTACAAAACTATTTTTCGTGGGAATAAGCTGCCAGTTAATTTCTACACATTTATTACCCTTCGATTAGTTGATAATTTCATCGAGACCATGGAAGAGCAGCAGAAATATCCAATGTCTCAATTGTTAAGCGATATTGGCAGCATTCTAGGATTAACTTTGGGAATGTCAATATTATCGTTCTACATTTGCATTTTAAACAGTTTTAATTGGTTCAGAGTCTGCTTGGGTAATCGATTTGAAAATTAAAAGCTCACATGAAAATTTTTAACTTTCTCCAGCCTGGAACGGGTAGGGGAGCACAGGTGTTATGAAAACGATGTTTTGAAATTGAAACACTATTGCGCACTAATATTCACTATTAATTGATTATACGACATGTAATAGCAATTTTAAGTATTAATAAATTAGCTTCGTTTCCATGGTGTACTCGTTGGAATATTTGTGTGTCAAACAATGAGGTCGGTGCAAAGTAAACAAGTTTTAATTCAAATTCAATTTCGAGCTTAAGCCTTACTAAAGCAGGTGTAATTTTAGGCTTGCCAATTACAGAAATGTGACTTGAAATTTTTATTTTTGTTAATTTTGTCGTTATTTTGGTGTTTTTAGTAGTTTTATTGTTTTTAAGGATGTTTTATTAGTTAAATCTAACATCTTTAAAATAGTAACTATAATCACAAATCATGCCTGAAACAATAAAACGACATAGAAATGAGAAAATAAACACATTACTTTATATAATCAGAAAAAGATAATTTAAAACAATATGTACCTCCAGAGATTCCGTGGAAACACTTTGAAACTAACTAAATTAGCAATCAATCCTTTAATCACAAGAAAACGACCTGTCAGGTCGAAAATAACAACTCGTAGAAAATAATAGAATACTTCAAAAACCCCTACAAACTCTGTAGACCGATTTCGACGAGATGTTCTGAACGAAAAGGCGTAGAACATGTTTCAACCAATCAGGCATCTCGGAAATCTCAAGCCCGGCATATTAATCCTAAATACATTCCAATCACGTAACGTATTCATTATTTCAAAACATCAAATAATACTATAATTAATATAAACATTTAATTATTATCTTGCAGATCTTAAAGTCACTTCAAACTTGAGTTAAACCCCAAATTCTGGATATCTGACGTCATCAAAAGTGCGAAAAATCTCCCTCCAGATGTGGTCTCAGAAACCTTCAAGATCATTTAGGACCACCAAACCATCAATGGCAATCAATTCCTTGGTACAAAATACACCCAACAAGCAGGTTAGATAAATTTTACAACTCTTTAAATTATTTTTACAACGTCCGGTGGGCGATATAAAATTGTCAACAGCGTGGCAGAAACGACTCGACGACTGCTTACCTGGGGTAGCTGATTTAGATGTCTTGTCCTTGACAGAAAACATGCGTTTGTAGTATTTTATTACTGATAAAGAACGAATGCTGACACCACAATGAAACAACACGAAAACGAAGCTGATTTATTAATGCTTAAACTTACAATTACATCGTACAATGAAATATTTTACACGAATTTCTACTTTTTCAATTATTAGTGCCTTTGCTGTAGAGTTTAGATTGTGAGATGTGCTGGAGGTTCAAAAGGCATTTGACTCATCACTAAATAGTTTTTGCAACATCACAAATCGAAATATAATGGCAACTGGAAATATTTGGAAACATTGTCTGAAATTGTGTAATTGTGAAATTGTGATTTGAAAATTCTAAACAATGTCACAAATTAAACCAAACAGATTCTGAAAGTGTTTAGAATGCAAATGTCGAACGATAATAATGACGTTCACGACGTTAATTCTAGAATGCTGCCGATATCGCTTAACAATTGAGATATTGGACGGTGCTGGACTGGCCCGGCGGGCTGCCGGGAATTTTCAGGTGGCCCGTCCCTGGCCCACCATAGCTTGTCCCGATGGCCTGATCCATCCAGATTTCCCGGTACTAAATTTTTACCCAGTCCAGCCCTGATATTGGATATTTTTCCTTCTCTTCGATAACCTCGGTGAAACTATCAGCTAATCGAACGTTCATAAACGTGATAAAGTCAACTGCAAGCCATAAACAATTTCAATATGTGCTGATCGACGTTGTGCCGGCTTTATATATGTTACACGTAGAAATACCACACTGGTTAAGGTTCTACCCACTAATTCCTACTTCTAGTATAATTGTGGCCCCTGCTGCAGATGCCATGAGATGTGCTGTTTACAAAAGGCATTTGACTTATCACAAAAGAATTTTTTGTGATGATTTGCGATTGCAAATTCGATTATTGACAGCAGGATGAATGTTGAAAATGAGTTGTGCGGTGTTTTAAACAATCCCACAAATTACACACGATTACTCAAGCAGACTCTGAACCAATTCAAACTGTTTAGAATGCAAATGTAGAAAGATAGTATTGACATTCCCAAACCTAATCCTAGAATGCTGCCGATATCGCTTAAGAATTGAGACATTGGATATTTCTGTTTCTCTTCTATGGTCTCGATCAAACTATCAACTAATTGAAAAGTCACAAACGTGTAAAAATTGACTGGTAACTTACTCCCATGCACAATAGTTTGGTAAAACTTATTTTCGCAAGGTCGTTTACATTTGCACTGTTCTTGATTCGAAGCGTAGTTATTGAAGTACATCAGATGAGTGGTAGTAACATCTTTTGTAGTGTTGCAATCTGATAAATTTGATGCTGTCATATAAGGTAATCTGAAAAGCGATTATAACAAGTAATTCACAAATAGATGACAATAAAATGTGACAATAAATAAAAATAAATGTGAAACAAGCACTGAGATGTGAATAAAATAAAATGTGTCCATTGCCTAGCATACCTGCAGTTAATGCTTCTAAATAAATTGTTTTGTACACAAACATTTTTACACATCAAATATGTCGTTTTGTTGTCTTCACATGGATTGCGCTTTGTATTTCTTTGTACAGTCTATTTTATAAAATCAAGTTCATTATAAACAGGATGTATGAATTTTTTTGTATATGTTTATTGTATCATGTCCCGGAATTGTAAATCAGTTGCTATTGTTTTTATAAATTGCGTGTGTATGTACCACAACTGATTTCCCTCCATATAATGACTTATTTAATCGTCGTCTGCTCAAATGAGCATTGTGTATTATAGGAATTTGTTCTGTTCTAACAAGGGGAGGGCACCAATAAGCTATCACAGATTGTTGTAATATTAAACAAGAAGGATTGTTATATCATGCTGAATAAGACCCTAAAATAATTTCATTCCATAAACAGCCAACAATGCAAACAATGAGCTGAAAGTTGGCACTATTTTGTCTGTGTATACATCAAATCTGAGCAATCAGGCCTAGTGTATGAATACTGTAAACAACAGTTGCTAGGTAAAAAATAGTTCCAAGATCTAAGTTCAATTTTATCATTTGAGATTCAATGATGTCATTTCCTCTTTTGATATCACATGACATATGACATCAGAACTTTGTTCAACAACATGACTGTCTTCATGAAGACAATAATAGTTTGTAGTGGTGGTCCAGTGGTTAAAGCAATGGACTAGGTATCTTTCCACACAGGTTCAAATCCTGTTGAATGTGAAAATTTTTACATTTATTTTTGTTAAATTTTAGCAGTTATTTTAATGTTTGTAATTTTATATTTGTTTTCAGAAAATTTTAATTTGATTAATTTTAATTTTTTAACAAATATAAAATTACAAACATTAAAATAACTGCTAAAATTTAACAAAAAATGAATGTAAAAATTTTCACACACAACAGGATTTGAACCTGTGTGGAAAGATAGCTAGTCCATTGCCTTAACCACTGGACCACCACTACAAACTATTATTGTCTTCATGAAGACAGTCATGTTGTTGAACAAAGTTCTGATGTCATATGTCATGTGATATCAAAAGAGAAAATGACATCATTGAATCTCAAATGATAAAATTGAACTTGGATCTTGGAACTATTTTTTACCTAGCAACTGTTGTTTACAGTATTCATACACTAGGCCTGATTGCTCAGATTTGATGTATACACAGACAAAATAGTGCCAACTTTCAGCTCATTGTTTGCATTGTTGGCTGTTTATGGAATGAAATTATTTTAGGGTCTCATTCAGCATGATATAACAATCCTTCTTGTTTAATATTACAACAATCTGTGATAGCTTATTGGTGCCCTCCCCTTGTAAGTTGTGTTTATATTTTAATAGTGTACAGGACAAATCAACCAAATGAAGTATTGATTTGTTCTCCCTATAGTTTGTGAGGTCAAATAACCTCAAACCACATGTTATGTTTTTCCACTGCAATAAAGATGGCGGCACAATTTGTGCTTGTAATGCAAAAGACTAAAATCAGGATTGGACTCACTTTATTGATTTAATGGCCTACAAGTGGTAGCAGAGGGTGGTTTGCGTGGGTGAGTTCCTGTCGAAATTCATACTTTCTCGGCGATTTTCCACGTCTGGAGCGGCCACGACGCACGGAAAACGAGGGGCGGGCGATACGAAACGTTTCCCGCACGTCGCCGAGCAGTGAAGTCCGCGAATTGCGACCCGAAGCAGGATTGATCGTTTCGGACGAATTTCGACCACAAACGGTGTTGAATCACCGTAGAATCAGCTGTATAAACAGCAGGAACACAGTGAAGTACTTTTTGCATTTATTTCGGCGTATAATAAGCCATTTTTCTTGTTTTCATCCGTACGATGACACGTCATTTCAAAATGGCGGCGCCCAGTGCGGCTTGTGTTTGAGGACGGATTCGGGCTGTCATCGAGTCAACGTGTGGATCCCGACGCTGGAATTAACGACGAGGAACCATAAGAGGACCCAAGGAATTGATTGGGACTGGTTTCGGGACGATTTGAATAAGATTTCGGCGAAAACGAAGCGATTTTCGTCGGCGGCGATCGGGATTGATTTCCGCAACATTTTGGCGACGTCGCTCGCCAATATCGAGCAGGATACGAACGTACGACGTTCGTACAACGAGCAGAGCATCGGTACGGGTCAGTTTTGACCGATATTTTCCATTTTTGGACGCGTTTCGTGCGACGAGCCGAAACGCATCGCGGATTTGCACGTGAAGTGTATCTGCGCATCGCTGGGACCGGTTAAGCCTTGTGCCAGGTGCACAAGTGAAAGCCAACGATTTCCAGCACTGAAAACATCACAACTTGCCATCTTCACATCATTTTAGTGTATATATTTGGGTTCGAAATTATTTGTGAATATTATTAAGGTTTTGTTTGGGCCCTTTAATATATTCGGCACCCTTTAGGCATTCGCCTAGTGTCGTCTTATTTTCGGCTAGGCTTGCTCGAAGCAAGGGGATTTTCCCGCGACCCCAGGTGTGTCGGTCGGAGGTCCTTGTAGCGACTAGTCGGAGAAGTTGTGCTCACTTATTGAGCTGTACCCCGGGTGGAATTGCATTATTTTTCGCCTAATTTTTGGTGGGTTAAGTGTTATATTTTGCAAGTGTTGTGATTCTAAGTGATTTTGTGTATTGTGCTCCGCATCGCATCATGGCTAGTGAAAATATGGAAGATTTTTCCAAGCCATTCAATGTAAACATTCGCAAACTTGATGGCAACAATTATGACTCATGGGCAGTAGATATGCAGCTCTATTTAGAGCACCAAGGAGTCTGGAGCCACGTTGTTGGAACTGAGCCAGCATTGGCCGTAACGGCCTCTCCGAAGGAGAAACGCGATTTCCAGGCGCGTGAATCCCGTGCACGTTCCTCCATTTGTCTCGGCTGCACAGAAGCGCAAAAAGGAGTTGCTGTTGCACATAAAACAGCAAAGGGAGCGTGGGACGCGTTAAAAACGGCGTACCAGCCGACCACGATGGCGCGACAAGCCAGGCTACGCCGGGAGTTTTTACAGCTCCAAATGCTTCCAGGGGACGACATGGTCGTGTTCACCTCTAGGGTGGACAGGAAGGCGATAGAGTTAAAGGACGTGGATATTACTTTAACGGAAAAGGAAATCGCGTTCCAATATTTGGATTTCCTCGGGCCTGAATACGAGGCTCTAAAATCCATCGTGTACCACTGGGACAAAGCCGACTTCACGGTCGCGAAAGTCAAAGAAAGGCTCCTTGCTGAGTATAACAGGACCCATGGTGGGACTGCGCCGGGGATGCGACTGCATCTGCAACTGGAGCTTATGCGACGAACCCACAACGGTCACAGCAAAAAGGAATTGTTTGCTACAACTGCGGCTGAAAAGGACACTTTTCACGCGATTGCCCTTCATCGAAACAGGGCTTTACGATTGTGCCGACCAAATCTGCATCGAACATTTCTCAGTCTCGTGGGCGCGGCAAAGGCCGTGGCCGTGCACGGGGAAGGAAAGCTAACCTGAGCTCTTCTGAGGAACTGGAAGGATTCTACACATCCCTTCAGCAGACTATTGGACAATCAACGACAACCGTGTCTTCATTTGTAACATCATCTGGGTGCAAGACATGGCGTGGTACGTGGACACTGGTGCCACGGACCATTTTACCTTCACTAAACATGGTTTTGTGAATTATAAGCCTCTTTCGAATTATTCAGTGCGATTGGGTGAGGGTTCATCCAAAATTGATGGGGTAGGAGATATAAAGCTCGAATCAAGGGATAAATCTCAAGGGCACCCATTCATATTAAAGAATGTGTTTTACGCACCAAATTTTACTAAAAATTTGATTTCCCTCGGTCGCACTGATGAGGCTGGGTATATAACCCGAGTTGGTGAAGGGAAAATGGTCATTTTCAAACAACGGATTACGGAACCAATACTGACAGCCATGCGTCAGTCGGATAGAATGTACAAGAGTTCTTGTCAGATTGCGGTTCCTTCTGTAAATGCAAGTGCAATTCCGACGCATGCGGAAGCACCTGACATAAGTAATCCGGTTACTAACCAATTAAGTGTTACTGAAAATGTTGATATTGTTAACAATAGCGTTTTATCTAATTCTAACTCGAGTGAATGCGTAACGCAGGCGAGCGAAATTACGAAGCCGTCTTACAGTGACGTGTTGAACACATCAAAAAGCATGAAGGGCAGTAAAACTACAAAGACTTTAACTGTTTCCGGCGGAACTGACGTGAGTGCGCTTCCGGCCGACAGAGTTAAAGGGGTTCAACCTAATGTAAAAGCGGATAAAGCATTAGATATTAGTTATTGGCACGGCCGGATGGCACATTTACACACGAAGGGTATTGTTGACATGGAAAAGTCAACAGATATTTTTGGAGTGAAATTGTCTAATAAAGACATGGACCCGTGTGACGCGTGCATCAGAGCGAAAAAGACGCGTGCGGGGTTTCCTCCGATCGGACAAATTTTGACCAAAGGCATATTAGACCTTGTTCATATGGACGTCTGGGGAGCGAGCCAAACTAAAACCCTTGGGGGTGGGAATTATTTCCTACTTTTAGTGGACGATTTTTCACGTTTTATGTGGATATACATCATGAAGAAGAAAAGTGATGTATTAGGGATTTTTAAGATTTGGCAAAGAGAGATCGAACGCTCTACATCTAAAAAGGTCAAAGCGGTACGAACTGACAGAGGGGGTGAATTTGTATCCAAGGAATGGGAAGACTATGCTCAACAAGAAGGAATTAAATGCGAGCGGACGAATGCATATTCGCCCGAAATGAATTCTGTGGCCGAGCGGGCCAACCGCCTAATCTTGGGGTGCCGTTCCAACGGCGAATCGTCCAAGGGCGAATCTGGCCATTCGGACGAAAGGCGAATTTTGACTTTATTCTGTCCAAAGCAGTCCCAATGGCAAATTTCTCCCAATTCGCCATTGGGACTGCTTTTGGACCTTTCTAATGGCGAATTGGTAACCGATTCGCCATTGGAAACGCAGAAACGTTTCCAATGGCGAATATGTGCGTGTTGAAATTCGCCGTTGGAAACGCAAAAACGTGTCTAATGGCGAATAGGTGTAGATTGAAATTCGCCGTTGGAAACGCAAAAACGTTCCCAATGGCGAATACGTGTAGGTTGAAATTCGCCGTTGGAAACGCAAAAACGTTTCCAATGGTGAATACGTGTAGGTTGAAATTCGCCGTTGGAAACGCAAAAACGTTCCCAATGGCGAATACGTGTAGGTTGAAATTCGCCTTTGGAAACGCAAAAACGTTTCCAATGACGAATATGTGTTGGTTGAAATTTGCCATTGGAAAGGGTTTTGCGTTTCCAACGGCGAATTGAAATTGAACGCGCCTAAACTCTATTCCAAAAAGTATTACAAATACTCCCATTGGTTGGGAGATTCACAGTTCAGTTGTGTCTTGAATATGATGCTGTTTTCAGATTCCAGTAGACTTGTGCGAAGATTTTTAATGTGTCTCAACCAACCAACCAATGGGAGTATTTGTAATACTTTTTGGAATAGAGTTTAGTGTGTATTTAAAGTGCTTGTGAGTCTCGAGCGAACGATTTGGTTTGTTTAATTCAAAGTGACCTTTATTTGTAACTCTAACTGGACGGAATTTCGTTGAAATTTAGCAAATTCCGATGAGATTTTGCAATTTTTGAAAATTTTGGTGATTTCCGATGAACTTTACCGATTTTCGATGAAATTTTGTGATTTTCATCGAAAACTATTCGGAAAACGCGAATTTTTATACAAATTCATTCAAAAATCACTAAATTTCATCGAAAACTATTTAAAGAATGCTGTTTTTTAAGTGTTTTAAATGTTTGTGAACTTGCAAGGTGAAGGATCACTAAAATAGGTGGGTTCATTGGATGAAAATGACCAATTTCAAGTGTATTTGGTTCATTTCTATGTCAAATTGTATATAAACTCAGGTGAAATCGATTGGTTAATATACACATGATGTTTTTATAGTTAAAACAGGACCACAAATATTGAAGTTATTGAGAAAAGTTTTGGACGGAATTTCGTTGAAATTTAGCAAATTCCGATGAGATTTTGCAATTTTTGAAAATTTTGGTGATTTCCGATGAACTTTACCGATTTTCAATAAAATTTCGTGATTTTTTCAAAGATTAAACGTTTTCATCATGTTTTTAAGAAAAGAACAAATAAACAAATCAATCAATCAATCAATATCAAAATAATTCCGCCAATTCTTGTAACCAATCATTTCATTTTATTCTATCTAACAACATTGATAAAATTAACGCCATATTGGAAGAGTTATTCTGATTTTGATCAATTGATTGATTGTGTTGTTATTAGGAGGGAAAAATAAGGCACGAGTAGCTGCATTCAAAAATTAAAATATTTTGTGGTTTACTTCAATTAAAAAAAGTGACATCATCTCCAGTCCTATTTATTAAATTAAACTATATTAATAATTTATTCATAACTGTAAGTATATATTTATTATAATTATTTAAAAAAATCAAAATTTAAACTTAAAATACACTTAAACTAAAATTGTATTTTTAGTTTTGAATGCAGCTACTGAATCTCATGTGCAGTGTGTTTTTATTTATATTACTTTTTACTACAAAGGGGTGGCCAACAACGGCTTGGGGCATTTTCCACATGTCCACTAACGAGGTCACAGAACCAAGGTTTGATTTAGCAACAAAAATTATATTTTAACTGATTGTTGATTTGTTTATTCATTTTTGTTGTTTTTTTCTTATTAATATTACGAAAACATTTAACACTTCCAAGAAACAATTAAAACATTAATTATTCTTTTTTTTGAAAACTTATATTTTAAAGTCTAAAAATATATCTTTTTGTTTCATTTCTTCTGGTAGAAGTTACTGGTGCTATCCTCTTGGTTATCCCTCCCCACCCCAACCTAGGATCAATTTTGACCTCCAAAAGTATTTTTATTTTTTTTTCTCAAAAACTATTGGAATTTTTATTCTGAAATTTCATGTATTTTCATTTAACATCATAACAAACAATAAAAAAATTAATAGATTTAAAAATCGCAATAATGGAAGCAGAAATGCAAACCAAAAAATGCTCTTTTCTATCTCGAAATGAGATTTGTAAATTTTTAAACCAGTCTCATTCGACTGGAAATCAAAATCTCCACCTGCCTGCGTATTTTACTTTTCGATTTGGTCAAGAAAAAGTACCATTACGATCCACCAAAGTCGGTGACCACATGACAAATTTGGTGGGAAATTTGAAAAAGACTGATTTTTAAAACTCAACAATTTTAATGTTTAAATAAGATTTCCTAAGTGTAATTTGCTGCTGAAAACGATGGCGTCGTTAGTTTTTTTAATTAAATGTAGTTAAAAGGGAAAAAACAGCAAATTACGGCACAATAATAAGTAAACCGGAGCGCCATCTGGCGGAAGCCGTGACCGAAACGTAATGTAATGTAATGAAAATGGACAACTGGGTGGAAAATTTAAAAAAAATATATTTTAAAAAACTAACCGAAATAAAAAATTTCTGTTGGAACAATACTTTAAATTAACAATGTATTTTGGTAACTATGTATGAAACGTGTATTATTAAAAATTCAAGATGAGTGTATGAACATATGAAAGCTCCACTGTATATCTGACTCTTCATGGGTTATGGGCCCAGCACGCTTCCACTGAGCCCAGACACAAATTTATTATGTGAAATATGGACTGTTTTTTTGGCTGAACAATTGCATATTGTGAAGAAAGGTTGGAAATCTGAAGTTTTAATGCAGTTTTAAATGTTCCATGAGAATTAGGCCCAGAATTGCCTGAGTGATAAGCCTGTGCAACATTAAGCCCTGGACTGATTAGTTGATTTTAAGTGCTATTTCTGAGGAAATGATGGCAGATCAATTTGTAATTCCAGTTGAGAAGTTGAATGGCAGAAACTATGGTGCATGGAAATTTAGAGTGGCAATTCTACTGAGATCCAAACACAAGTGGGATCCAACTGCAGCACCTGTGATGCCTATTAAATTGATAACTGAAGATGAGAAAACTTTCAATACCAGATTGGATGAATGGCAGGTTAAAGATGTGGAAGTGCTGAATACAATTTTATCCACAATAGATGCTACTCAAATGAAATATGTGATGAATGTTGTTACTGCAGCAGAAGCATGGGAGAAATTGCAAGTCCAGAACCAAGGTGTCTTAGCAGAATTAAAAGTTCAATTAAAAACTGACTTGGGAAGAATTCAGATGAAACCTAGAGAGACAATTCTGGAATACATTGGGCGTGCCACAGCAGTAGCTCAGGAACTCCAATCATTGGGAATAGTGACTGAAGAACCAGAACTTTGCTCACACATCTTGAAAGGATTAACTGCTGATTATATTAATGTTGTACGCAGCTGTGATGTACTGGGAGTGGCAGCAATGACAATTCAAGTTTTGCAACGTGCCTTATTGGCTGAGGAAGCAAGAAAGCCACAACAGACAACTCCAAAGTTGGAGAGTGCCAATTGGGTACGAGGTGTAACCTCTTATCAACGAGGCAGAGGTGGCAGACCAGCCAGAGGTCGAACCCAACTCAAATGTTGGAATTGTGGGATTCCAGGCCATAGACAAGTGGATTGTCGCCGCCCACCCCAGCAGAACCAAGACACTCAGCCATCTACATCTGCCAATCGTGGTTTTCCTCCCCGGTCAAGACCTTGGGTTCCCCGAGGACGAGGATCATCTGGACCGTCCACATCCAAGCGAGTGACAGATGTGGAAGATCAAACACCACAGTTCGCTCTTGTTGCAACGGACAGTGACCCTGCTCATGTGGACAGGGAGAACGAACTTTTAATAGACCAAGAACAATTTGACCCTTACATATGGTACCTGGATTCGGGTGCAACTTCACATATGAGTGGAGACAGGAGTTTATTCACAACATTAGATGACTCATTTGCCAAGATGGTTTCATTGGCTGATGGCAGAGAGATTAAAGCATCAGGAACTGGTGTAATCATGCTAAATATTTGGTTTGGTGACCAAGCCAGAGTACTCAAGTTGGAAGACACCTATTATGTGCCTGAATTGAGTGGTAACCTGTTATCAATAAGCAGAATGACTAATTTGGGCTATAAAGTGGCATTTACAGCCCGTGGCTGTACAGTTTCTACAATTGACAATGTACAAGTGTTCCAAGCTTCATCCCATCGGGGATTGTTCAGATTACAAGCAAGAAGCCCCAATGCACCCACAATGGAAGACAAAGCAGTAGTGATGGCTATTCAATCACAACCTTCATTGGCGGGATCAGAGTTGTGGCACCGCAGGTTGGCACACATAAACAATCGTGCCTTAAAGGATTTAGTAAAGAAAAATATGGTGACAGGGATGACAATTGATAAAGTTCATAAATGGACATTGTGTGAGGAATGTGTGACAGCAAAGCACACCAGAAGCCCATTTTTGCCTGCACCATCAATTAGAGCCAGTGGACCGCTACAGATGCTTCACGTAGACCTGTGTGGTCCCATGCCACACCCTTCAATTGGAAGATCAGAGTATATCTTCATGATTGTAGATGACTATTCAAGGTGTTTGTTTCCTCGTTTTTTGGTCTCAAAGGCTGAGACTTCGAGTGTTTTTGAACAATTTATAGACACACATCAAAATAAGTTCGAAGCTAAAGTCAAGATGGTCCGTTCAGACAACGGGACTGAATTTTTAAATCAACACTTCAGGGCAATCTTGGACACAAGAGGAATTCAACATCAAACTACCGTCATCTATAGTCCATCCCAAAATAGAGTCTCTGAAAGGGCAAATAGATCCCTCCTTGACAAGACAAGGACACTATTGAATGATTCCAAGTTGCCATACAAGTTTTGGGCTGAAGCTGCGGCATGTGCCGCATATGCAATGAATCGCTCACCAACACGTAGGTTTCCGGGCGAGACACCCTATGAAAGACTTACTGGAAGAAAACCAGATATATCTAATATGAGGATTTTTGGCACTATTGCTTACGCATGGGTCCCAAAGCAACATAGGAATAAGTTGGATTCTCGTGCTAAACCGGTCATTTTCATGGGCTATCCCTTGTTGAAGCCGGGCTGGAAGTTTTATGACCAAGATACTAATAATATCATTGTGGCACGAGATGTTAAGTTCAATGAGTCCAGATTGGAAATGGAATTATTATCAGGACAGAATGTAAAACCTGATCATGAACCAGAAATGGTGTACATACCTGAGGGAGATGTAAGCTCCCAACCCCCAGTTGTTTTTCAACAACCCACCAGACCGACACCGGGTCCAGAACGGAGATATCCTTCAAGGATACGACGTCAGGTCCAGCCTTATCAGGCAATCGATTGGCGACAGCATCGCACACAACGTTGGGAGAACCAGCGAGCACATGTGGTGAACACCAACCCACAGGTTGAAGTCCCAATACATGAACCAAAGACATTTGCTGAGGCAGTGACATCTGACCAGGCAAGCCAATGGGTAAAGGCTATGGAAGAGGAATTAGCCTCCCACACCCAACAAAATACTTGGACTTTGGTTCCAAGACCACAGGATGCAAAAGTAATTGGCTCTCGCTGGGTATACAAGTTCAAGAAGAAATATAAAGCCCGTCTAGTTGTTCAAGGCTACAATGTCCACAAGGGCATTGACTATTCAGAGTCCTTTTCCCCTGTGGCTCGATTGGCTACCATCAGAATTATCTTAGCCATTGCTGCAATGTTTGGCTTTATAGTCAAGCACTACGATGTCAAATCAGCATACCTTCATGCGAAATTGAAGGAGGTAGTCTACATGGAGCAACCTCAAGGTTTTATTCAACCTGGGCGAGAAAACGATGTTTGGCTCCTAAATAAAGCAGTTTATGGTTTACCTCAGGCAGGCCGCGCTTGGCATGAAGCCCTGAACAAGGTACTTGCACAAGCGGGATTTAAGAAGTTGGTGGTTGATCCATGCGTTCATCTGTGGAAAAATGGTACCGACATCATAATAATGGGCACTTATGTCGACGATTTGATGCCGGCAACTAACGCCACACGGATGCTCGATCAGATAATGGGGAAAGTGATGAAGCAAGTTAATCTGATCGACCTTGGAGAAGTCACAGAGATTTTGGGCATCAGGATTAGGCGACAGACCCATCCGTATGCACTTTTGTTGGACCAATCCAAGTATATATTTGAGGTCTTGCTTAAATTCAACATGATGAATGCAAAGACAAGTAGAGCACCCATGGACCCATCCCAGAAGCTGGAGGACCCTAATTATCCGCTCGGATCACCATTAACTAACGAGCCCTATCGAGAATTAATTGGCTCTTTATCCTACTTAGCTCAAGCTACTCGACCAGATATCGCTTATGCGGTATCCTATCTATCGCAGTGGTTGCAGAATCCGCATGACGCTCACTGGACAGCAGCAAAGAAGATCCTTCGCTATTTAAAAGGAACGGCTGATTTGTCGTTAATTTATTCTCAGGGATTTGGATTATTGCGAGGATATGCCGATGCATCTTGGAACAGTGCCTCGGTTGATGCAAAGAGTTATGCAGGATTTATCACCATGCTGGGAAATTCAACCATCACTTGGCAATCAAAGAAGCAAAAGCTAATTGCCTTATCAACATGTGAATCGGAATTTGTAGCAATGGTAGAGTTAGCAAAAGAACTGAAATGGATAACATCATTGCTGGAACAGCTTGAAATGACCAATTTAATTCAAAGACCGATTCAAATCTTTTCTGATAATCAAGCCGCCATCGCCCTCACTAAGAACCCCCAGTACCATGGGCGCACAAAACACTTTCACAGGAGAGTATTATTCTTACGTGAAGATGTTCAAGACGGAACTTATGACATCAACTATATGTCTACAGAAGAGATGCCTGCAGATATTATGACTAAGGCAACAGGTGGTTTGAAATTGATCACCACAAAGGATTTTATTAATTTGCGACTATGTGATTCACCGTTACGATGAAGGGCGAGAATGTTGGAACAATACTTTAAATTAACAATGTATTTTGGTAACTATGTATGAAACGTGTATTATTAAAAATTCAAGATGAGTGTATGAACATATGAAAGCTCCACTGTATATCTGACTCTTCAATTTCTCTCATAGCTTTGAAATAGCCTTAAAAACGGTTATGTACCCGTTTTAAATGAATAACTTACGTGATATTGTTTAAAACCACTGTTGAAATTCGAACCGAGCAGTAATTGTTCCGCCATTACGATTTTCCAAAGTTTATAGATACCGCCACTATGTGACATTATTTTTACGTCATCAACGACAAACAAGAACAGAAATTCCAACACCGATTTGCGATTTCATCATGGTTTTTAGTGAAAATTACCCGAAAAATAGAAAATCACAGCAAATAATCCAAAATACCAGCAACCAAAATTTAAAAAAAAATACCCGAAAAATAGAAAATCACAGCAAATAATCCAAAATACCAGCAACCAAAAATTAAAAAAAAATTAAAAAAAAAAAATAGCTGAAAATTATCAAAATAACCTAAAGTAACACCAAATAACAACAAAAAATTACCGAAAATAACAGAAAATAACAGAAAATCATCAAAAATTACCAAAAAAAATAGGAAAGAACAGCAAATAATAGAAAAAAAATTGACGGTTTTAGGATTTAGTGTATTATTTTGGCGGTGATAAGTTGGCAGTAAACAAGTAAACATTTGTAATGCAGGGAAGCATTACATATTAGGTTTCAAAACCCCTTCTACACTTTTCTTCGATCATTTCGGTTATTTTTTTAAAATATTTTTTTTTAAAATTTTCCACCCAGTTGTCCATTTTCATTACATTACATTACGTTTCGGTTACGGCTTCCGCCAGGTGGCGCTCCGGTTTACTTATTATTTTGCCGTAATTTGCTGTTTTCTCCCTTTTAACTACATTTAATTAAAAAACTAACGACGCCATCGTTTTTAGCGCCAAATTACACTTAGGAAATCTTATTTAAACATTAAAATTGTTGAGTTTTAAAAATCAGTCTTTTTCAAATTTCCCACCAAATTTGCCATGTGGTCACCGACTTTGGTGGATCGTAATTCGTAATGGTACTTTTTCTTGACCAAATCGAAAAGTAAAATACGTGGGCAGGTGGAGATTTTGATTTCCAGTCGAATGAGACTGGTTTAAAAATTTACAAATTTCATTTCGAGATAGAAAAGAGCGTTTTTGGTTTGCATTTCTGCTTCCATTATTGCGATTTTTAAATCTATTAATTTTTTTATTGTTTGTTATGATGTTAAATGAAAATACATGAAATTTCAGAATAAAAAATCCAATAGTTTTTGAGAAAAAAAAATAAAAACACTTTTGGAGGTCAAAATTGACCCTAGGTTGGGGTGGGGAGGGATAACCAAGAGGATAGTGGAGTGTTCCGCTCATTTTTATTCCTCCACATCTGTGTATGAAGTAGTCACCCCCCCTCTGGGTGACTTGACCCTCCTTGTTTTAAGAGAGTAATAAAAGACTCTAGTTGTTCTTAGTTGTTCCTCACCAACTCAATGGCTGCCATCTTTTGACACTTCAACAAATGCATATAACACATCACAAAACCACCGAAGGGACACATTAGATAGCATCAGTAAGTTCTACCAGAAGAAATGAAACAAAAAGATATATTTTTAGACTTTAAAATATAAGTTTTCAAAAAAAAGAATAATTAATGTTTTAATTGTTTCTTGGAAGTGTTAAATGTTTTCGGAATATTAATAAGAAAAAAACAACAAAAATGAATAAACAAATCAACAATCAGTTAAAATATAATTGTTGTTGCTAAATCAAACCTTGCTTCTGTGACCTCGTTAGTGGACATGTGGAAAATGCCCCAAGCCGTTGTTGGCCACCCCTTTGTAGTAAAAAGTGATATAAATAAAAACACACTGCACATGAGATTCAGTAGCTGCATTCAAAACTAAAAATACAATTTTAGTTTAAGTGTATTTTAAGTTTAAATTTTGATTTTTTTAAATAATTATAATAAATATATACTTACAGTTTTGAATAAATTATTAATATAGTTTAATTTAATAAATAGGACTGGAGATGATGTCACTTTTTTTTTAATTGAAGTAAACCACAAAATATTTTAATTTTTGAATGCAGCTACTCGTGCCTTATTTTTCCCTCCTAATAACAACACGATCAATCAATTGATCAAAATCAGAATAACTCTTCCAATATGGCGTTAATTTTATCAATGTTGTTAGATAGAATAAAATGAAATGATTGGTTACAGGAATTGGCGGAATTATTTTGATATTGATTGATTGATTGATTTGTTTATTTGTTCTTTTCTTAAAAACATGATGAAAACGTTTAATCTTTGAAAAAATCACGAAATTTCATCGAAAATCTGTAAGTTCATCGGAAATCACCAAAATTTACAAAAAAATTGCAAAATCTCATCGGAATTTGCTAAATTTCAACGAAATTCCGTCCAGTTAGAGTTACAAATAAAGATCACTTTGAATTAAACAAACCAAATCGTTCGCTCGAGACTCACAAGCACTTTAAATACACACTAGGCGCGTTCAATTTCAATTCGCCGTTGGAAACGCAAAACCCTTTCCAATGGCAAATTTCAACCTAAACATATTCGCCATTGGAAACGTTTTTGCGTTTCCAACGGCGAATTTCAACCTACACGTATTCGCCATTGGAAACGTTTTTGCGTTTCCAACGGCGAATTTCAACCTACACGTATTCGCCATTGGAAACGTTTTTGCGTTTCCAACGGCGAATTTCAACCTACACGTATTCGCCATTGGGAACGTTTTTGCGTTTCCAACGGCGAATTTCAACCTACACGTATTCGCCATTGGGAACGTTTTTGCGTTTCCAACGGCGAATTTCAACCTACACGTATTCGCCATTGGAAACGTTTTTGCGTTTCCAATGGCGAATTTTATATTTCAAACAAATTTTCCACATTCGCCCTTGGAACAGGAAAATATGTTTCCAATGGCAAATAGCAGAAATGGCACTCAAAAAACGTTTCCAATGGCGAATTTTATTAAATTCGCCATTGGAAACGTCAAAATAGGTTTCCAACGGCGAATTTTAGAAATTCGCCCTTACGCGATTCGCCGTTGGAACGGGTACCCCTAATCTTAGAGGGGGTGAGAGCAATGTTAATCGAAACGGGTCTTCCCAAGAGGTTGTGGGGAGAGTTAGCGGTAACTCTTGTTTATAATAAAAACTTATACCCACATCCGAAATTGAACAATCGTTCCCCCTATAATGTATTTTATAATAAAAGGGCTTCAGTTAGGCATCTAAGATGCATTGGGTCAAAGTGTTATACACATATCCCTGCCCAACAACGACATAGCAAATTAGAGCCAAGAGCTTGGGTTGGAGCCTTTGTAGGTTATTGTACTGACACAAAGGGATATCGCATCTGGGACCCATCGCGTAACAAGATTTTTGGGTCGAAACATGTTACCGTTAATGAGAATGAATACTGGTATGAAAAGGGGAATAACATTAATGGGAGAGGAAAGGAACAGTCACAGAGTTTTGAATACTTTAATGTGAGTGACTTGGGACTCGAATCGGACGATGAAACACCAACTCCAGTGAGATTGGCACCGGTTCATGTTCCTGGTCCTATACCAAGCCAACCTCCACCGGGTTTGGTTCCCCCGGTTCAGGTTCCCCCTGTTCCAGGTGCCGGATTACCTGCCCCAACGGTGCCCACTACATCAACAGCATTGCCAGTCACGAAACTGCCATTACCCCAGACCCCAAAACACACGGTTTTTCAAAAACCACGGTTAATCGAATTTACTGGAGAACCAACTGACGAAACCAGTGATGATGAAGAGGTTTTTCAGGAAGCATTGTTGGCTTCTCCTAACGTCAGAGGGGGTCAAGGGGATGTAACAATTGGGGGTGTTCCTTTATTGAAATTGAACATGAATGACTGGGATGTGAGACCATATGTTAGACAAACGGGAAGAGATGCTGGGACGACCTATGCGCATTATGTAGCGCCAGACAAGAAAAGGCTCCGCAGCAGAATTGAGGCATTGCATTGGTGTCAAGCAAACGGATACGAGTTTGAGGCGGACTTGTTTGATTTTTCGGGGAAAACTCAAAATGAAGATCTTCCGAACCCATTTGCTGGTTGTTGTGCGCTTGAGCCCAACACTTACGAGGAGGCAATTAAAGGCGAACGAAAGACAGAATGGGTTGACGCAATGCAAGAGGAAATTGACATATTTAACGAAAGGAAAGTCTACGAGGAAGTTGATTGTGAGAAAGACCAACAATTGCTAGGCAGCAAATGGATCTATAAGATCAAGAGAGATAATACCGGGGTTATAAGACGTCATCGAGCGAGACTGGTCGCCCAAGGTTTCAAACAGCGACCAGGTATAGATTTCACCGAGGTGTTTTCACCTGTGGTGAATTTTGTTGTTATCTTGGTGTTATTTTGCATGTTGGTTGTCCTCATGAACTGGAGAGACACACATGCGGATATAAAATCCGCATATCTCTATGGAGACTTGGACGAGGTCCAATATATGAGCATTCCAAAGGGGTTCCAAACGCAGCAGAATGTTGGAAAGTGTTGGAAGCTTTATAAAGCTTTATACGGCCTGCACCAGTCGGGCCGTATGTGGTTCGAAAGGTTGCACGACAGACTGTTGCACATAGGATTTAAACCGGTCCCTGGTTTTAACTGCGTTTATTGTATGGACAGAGATGTAGTGTTAGTCGTCTATGTCGATGACTTAGTCATCTTTTCACGCAACGAGAAGATCGAAAAAGATGTCCTGTCCTGGATAACAGACCATTTCCAAATGGTAAACCTTGGGCCAGTGACCCTTTTGCTAGGCATAGAATTTACGCGTGTGAATGGTAAGATCTTAATCCATCAGCGCAAGTATATCGAGAGATTGTGTGCTCATTTCAAAATCGATGGGTCGCATAAAGTTAATTTACCGTAGGTACTATGATAATGGGGGTGAAGAAGGACGAACAAATTGACACCGTGTTCCCCTACAGATCGCTGGTTGGTAGTCTTCTGTTTTTGGCGTCGCGAACCAGACCAGACATACTATTTTCCACTATTGTGCTCTCCCAATACAACGAGCGACATTCTCAGAGACATATTAATATGTTATTGCAAGTACTCAGGTACTTGAAGAACACTGAGGATTATTGTATTGATCTCTCGAGATGCAAAAGCGCTTTGCTGACGGTATTTACCGATGCGTCATACGCTACTGATGTAGACCAACGAAGGAGTTTCGGAGGTCATGTAGTTTTCCTGGGCGGTGTTCCGGTTTCGTGGTCGTGTAGAAAGCAGAAGATGACCACGTTATCCGTGATGGAGTCGGAATTTGTGGCCATTGTTGATGGCGTCAGGGAACTGATATGGCTTAAGAGGCTTTTCAACATGTCGGTGATGTTCGACTACTTTGGGAATTTGCAGCCCTGTGTCTTAGCTGATAGCACAGCGGCAATACAATATAGTAAGAACCGCGTAGAAAATAAAGCGAACAAACACATCGAGGTTCGCTTCCATTATTTACGCGATTTGTATGAGAGCAAAGTCTTCGACATACGACACGTTCCTGGAAAACTGAACGTGGCCGATTTGTTAACCAAGTGGTTAGCCCGACCACGTTTGACCGAACTATGTGAGCACATCTTTGATCTGTGACAAAGTTGTCCAGAGGGGGTATTGATATGTAAAGTTTAGGGACAAGTGTTGTCACAGTCAGTTCCGATTTACGATGGAGAGATTACCTCGTGCGTTTCCGAATTAGCGCGATTGTTACGCGATTAGTATTTCATTGTATCATGTCCCGGAATTGTAAATCAGTTGCTATTGTTTTTATAAATTGCGTGTGTATGTACCACAACTGATTTCCCTCCATATAATGACTTATTTAATCGTCGTCTGCTCAAATGAGCATTGTGTATTATAGGAATTTGTTCTGTTCTAAGTTGTGTTTATATTTTAATAGTGTACAGGACAAATCAACCAAATGAAGTATTGATTTGTTCTCCCTATAGTTTGTGAGGTCAAATAACCTCAAACCACATGTTATGTTTTTCCACTGCAATAAAGATGGCGGCACAATTTGTGCTTGTAATGCAAAAGACTAAAATCAGGATTGGACTCACTTTATTGATTTAATGGCCTACATGCCTAGCATACCTGCAGTTAATGCTTCTAAATAAATTGTTTTGTACACAAACATTTTTACACATCAAATATGTCGTTTTGTTGTCTTCACATGGATTGCGCTTTGTATTTCTTTGTACAGTCTATTTTATAAAATCAAGTTCATTATAAACAGGATGTATGAATTTTTTTGTATATATTGTTTAATTTATTACTAAAAATTCTCGTAGTATAATATTATTTGTCCATCCATAGATTAACGCCCCTGGTTCCAGGATGTTAACTTTCTCTGCTAGATTATTTAGGAATAACTGAATAATATAAAATAATTAAAAAATTGGATCACTTCCTGTAACTAACAAGTACCGTATATCTTCCAATAGCGCCCCCGTGCGCTATTTGCAAAAAAAAAATTACTCTGCGCGCTAATTGAGGCCCGCGCGTTAATCGAGGGGGCGGGTTATTTACACGTTCAAAAAACCCAGCATTGGCCAGTTGGCCGATGCTGAGAAAAACAGCAAAAAAGGGTGACAAATGAAACGTTTTCATACGTTTCGGTACTTTTCTGCTGAAACGTATGCAAAACGTTTCGCCCCCGCGCGTTGTTTGGGGTCCGCGCGCTATTTACACCGCCAATTTTTTTCCCAGCGCGTTAATCGAGGTCTGCGGGCAAATAGAGACCCTTAGTCAAATGGAAGATATACGGTAATTTCAGACAAATCAGTCACAATTCATTTGAGTACACCTATTGTACCGGTTGCAGGTGGCCCAAATATAACTGGCCCGACAATAGTAACCCTCCTCATACATGTCCGGCTGGTTGATTTTATATGGGCCAGCCGGTATTTGATCTGCGATTCTATGTGCAAAATAAAAATTTAACAATGCGGCTTCAGGACCTTACATCACACACCCGTCTCGGTTCAGACCCAGCGCTCTTCTGTCTCTGCCTCTTCCTCCTACTCCTTACACCACTCAGTTTTCACCTTCCCTGTACTGGGTCATACCACTCCGTGAGGAGGAATGACCTTAGGGCCATTGGGCGGCGTGTAGCAGTGACGCTGGTCACCCTTGGGTGGCCAAGCAGTCACAGTGCTAACCCCATTACTGATCAATTTAAATCCTGATTTACAGGAATCAAGTACTTTGGATTCTAGGCTGTTGAGGATAAGGTACAGTGTTGTATCGAACTAGAACTAATAGTTCGCGTTCGCGAACTTAGTTCGTAGTTCGCGAACTTATAACGCGAACTAGTTCGCTTTTTTGAAGAACGAAAAAAACGAACGAAGTTCGTTTTTTTGACGCGAACTACGTTCTAGTTCGTTAATTAGTGCGTTCACCGGACGTTTCATGTCATAACCAATCATGGCGAATTACTGTAGTATTAAAGGATTGTAATTTGTCATTCGTTTCATAATCATGCGGAGTATGCGCGCAGAGATAAGACATAAAAAAGATTTTTTATGTCTTATCTCTGCGCGCATACTCCGATGCGTCTCAAGGTACAAACGAGCGAATAAGTAGCGATACGATGACGAAATGTTTAATAGTGTTTCTGGCGCTTCCAAATGACGACTTGAAAAGAATTTGACAGTTGTAGAATCGTCGTGTGAGCACACTGGAGAAGTTATTGGTCTATTGCGAAAACACGCGATCAACGAGACTGACATTTCAAGTTTCCTTTTGTTGACAACTGAGGAGTTGTGTAAATACAAGCCCCACACACACGCGCGCGCGTCCAGTGGGTAATTCTTGCGAATGAGTGTGGTGAAGTGTTGAGGTCAGGAATGTTCAAAGAGCTTTAGAGCATTGGCACGTTTTCCTCATCAGTGGTTTTGCCTGAGACGTTTTACACAGAATAAATTGGTGACAGGCGACAAACTTTGCTTGTTGCTACAAGTTGATTAAACCGAAACACTCGTGCGAACTCCTTTCGTTTCCCATCAGTGTTTTAATCTTCTTTCTGCTGGTGTGGGAGATTTTATCATACAAATGCACTGCTTGCGACACTCGTTTGTTGTTGATTTACGCTTGATTATACCTTTGTTTGCGATGTTTCCGTTTTTTTCTTTTTTTTTTGTCTTAATCGGAGTGATTTTGAAGAGCAAATTGCGTTTGTAATTTTGCAGAAAGCGCTCTGCTTCGCTTTGTAATTGGCATGGGTTCAAAACTGCATGTGAAATCAGATCCAATAAATAAATAAATCAACGGCTTAGATTGGAAGACTTTGCGAGTTCATAAAGTCGACTTGGAATTTTGTTTATAACTCGAGATTTAATTTAGTAACTTGAGATTGAGGACGAAAAACAAAATTTGAATTTAAAAAAAATGTTGGTAATGTAAACTGAACTAGAACTGAACTAGAACTGAACTAGAACTTAGTTCACTTTGAGATTTTTGGGGTGAACGGGAACTAGAACTAGTTCAGAAAATTGAAAACAGTGATGAACGAGAACTAGAACTAGTTCGCGATTTAGTGAACGAGATACAACACTGTGTCGGGGGAAATCCAATTATGACATCCAACTTGACATCAGAGGTCATCTTCAAGGTTATCCATATTGTAACTCGAGAAACGTGATAGATAGAGAGAAAAGGTGAATTAGAAAGTTATGGAGAACCATCTAATTACTTTAGAACTGTTCTTAAAAAAATTATTTCTTTCCGCAAAGTTTTGAGAAAAAAAGGTGTTAAATGTTAGTCTACTCAGCTTTGTAACCTAAAACTATCATGTTGGAATGTATTTCCAAAATAAATTATTTCCTTTTTTTGTGTTTCCTCTCTTCCACTTACAAGTATGACCCAATAAAGTGTTCTAATTGAGGATTAGCTTGATTGCCTCAATAGTTTTAGGTTACTAAGCTGAGCAGACTAACATTTCAAACCTTTTTTTCTCAAAACTTTTCGGGAAGAAATAATTTTTTTAAGAACAGTTCTAGGCTAATTAGATGGTGCTCTACAACTTTCTAATTCACTTTTTCTCTCTATCTGTCACGGTTCTCGAGTTACAATATGGATGACCTTGAAGATGACCTCTGAGGTCAAGTTGGATCATGTCATAATTGAATTTCCCCCGACGTACTACCTTTACAATCATTTTGCTAAATCAACATCTAAAACGGTTTGGAAATTATTTACTGTGAACCAGACTTTCTGCACCACCCTGTATAACCATGACTAAAATATTTGTTTAAATTATTTGATATTAACAGTATTTTCGTGGATATAAAACAATGGTTAATGCATCAAAAAGCCTTATTCCCCTTCCTTTTGGACATTGTACACAAATCAATACAGGTATACGTACGTAAACACGAGTAAATACACATACACACTTGGATTCAATCTCTTTACAAGCTTAGTTCTACTAGCCAATATAATCTTCTACTCTCACAGCTATGGTGGCCCAGAAGGGCCATCGTAATTTGTTCAAAAATAGAAAAATTTACACGTGGCCCAGGAGGGCCATCGGCCCAGGAGGGCCAAAAAACCAAAAAATTTCAAAAATGAAAAAATTTCAAAATTCTTGAAAAGCCGTGGCCCAGGAGGGCCATCGACCCAGAAGGGCCACCCAATTTTTTTTTAATTTTTGATAAAATATCCACGTGGCCCAGGAGGGCCATCGGACCAGGAGGGCCATCAGACCAGAAGGGCCAAAAAAATGAAAAAAAATTGGCCCTCCTGGGCCGATGGCCCTCCTGGGCCACGTGTAAATTTTTCTATTTATTGGAAAAAAATCCACGTGGCTCAGGAGGGCCATCGGACCAGAAGGGCCAAAGTCCCATTTTGATTCATTTTGACAATAAAGCTATAAATAAATAAACAATATCCATATAATAAATAATAAATAATAAATAAATAAATAAATAAATAAATAATACATTCCAAACCACCTCAACATGATCCACAGCTATGGTGGCCCAGAAAGGCCATCGTAATTTGTTCAAAAATAGAAAAATTTACACGTGGCCCAGGAGGGCCATCGGCCCAGGAGGGCCATCGGCCCAGGAGGGCCAAAAAAACGAAAAATTTGAAAAATGAAAAAATTTCAAAATTCTTGAAAAGCCGTGGCCCAGGAGGGCCATTGACCCAGAAGGGCCATTGACCCAGAAGGGCCACCCAATTTTTTTTTAATTTTTGATAAAATATCCACGTGGCCCAGGAGGGCCATCGGACCAGGAGGGCCAAAGTCCCATTTTGATTCATTTTGACGTCCCGTGAATTCCGTGAACGGGTCGGGTAACCCCGGTTTCGCGTTTGGCGGGGTCCACGAGTACTTTGCGCAGCTGCAATATCAACATTCGCCCGATTCGGTTGTGGATGCGGGCAACAGTCGCCCGATTCGAGCGACGGGGTTTCGGGCTCGGAGTTGCCGGCGTGTGCGGATCATCATCGAGTGTTGGCGGGGAGTCAGGATTGCGGCTCGGGGCTCGTGCAACACGGATTGAGGCCGCAGATGGTGCGTGGTCCGTATAATTGGATGAAAAAAGCGTCGTATATGACACAATTGAGATTTTCAGCCGTTTGAAATGCATTTTAAAACGTACATAGTCATCTTTTTCTTGGGTTTTTATGTTTTAGACGTTTTATTTGATGTTTTAAATGTTTTAAGCCATTTTTCATACTCTATTTTTACATTTTTTGAATGATTTAGCCATTTTGGTGGTGTTTTTATGTTTGTGGGAAGTTTTTGGATCATGTTGAGGTGGTTTGGAATTTATTATTTATTTATTTATTTATTTATTATTTATTATTTATTATATGGATATTGTTTATTTATTTATAGCTTTATTGTCAAAATGAATCAAAATGGGACTTTGGCCCTTCTGGTCCGATGGCCCTCCTGAGCCACGTGGATTTTTTTCCAATAATTAGAAAAATTTACACGTGGCCCAGGAGGGCCATCGGCCCAGGAGGGCCAATTTTTTTTCATTTTTTTGGCCCTTCTGGTCTGATGGCCCTCCTGGTCCGATGGCCCTCCTGGGCCACGTGGATATTTTATCAAAAATTAAAAAAAAATTGGGTGGCCCTTCTGGGTCGATGGCCCTCCTGGGCCACGGCTTTTCAAGAATTTTGAAATTTTTTCATTTTTGAAATTTTTTGGTTTTTTGGCCCTCCTGGGCCGATGGCCCTCCTGGGCCGATGGCCCTCCTGGGCCACGTGTAAATTTTTCTATTTTTGAACAAATTACGATGGCCCTTCTGGGCCACCATAGCTGTGAGAGTAGAAGATTATATTGGCTAGTAGAACTAAGCTTGTAAAGAGATTGAATCCAAGTGTGTATGTGTATTTACTCGTGTTTACGTACGTATACCTGTATTGATTTGTGTACAATGTCCAAAAGGAAGGGGAATAAGGCTTTTTGATGCATTAACCATTGTTTTATATCCACGAAAATACTGTTAATATCAAATAATTTAAACAAATATTTTAGTCATGGTTATACAGGGTGGTGCAGAAAGTCTGGTTCACAGTAAATAATTTCCAAACCGTTTTAGATGTTGATTTAGCAAAATGATTGTAAAGGTAGTACGTCGGGGGAAATTCAATTATGACATGATCCAACTTGACCTCAGAGGTCATCTTCAAGGTCATCCATATTGTAACTCGAGAACCGTGACAGATAGAGAGAAAAAGTGAATTAGAAAGTTGTAGAGCACCATCTAATTAGCCTAGAACTGTTCTTAAAAAAATTATTTCTTCCCGAAAAGTTTTGAGAAAAAAAGGTTTGAAATGTTAGTCTGCTCAGCTTAGTAACCTAAAACTATTGAGGCAATCAAGCTAATCCTCAATTAGAACACGTTATTGGGTCATACTTGTAAGTGGAAGAGAGGAAACACAAAAAAAGGAAATAATTTATTTTGGAAATACATTCCAACATGATAGTTTTAGGTTACAAAGCTGAGTAGACTAACATTTAACACCTTTTTTTCCCAAAACTTTGCGGAAAGAAATAATTTTTTTAAGAACAGTTCTAAAGTAATTAGATGGTTCTCCATAACTTTCTAATTCACCTTTTCTCTCTATCTATCACGTTTCTCGAGTTACAATATGGATAACCTTGAAGATGACCTCTGATGTCAAGTTGGATGTCATAATTGGATTTCCCCCGACATACTACCCTTACAATCATTTTGCTAAATCAACATCTAAAGCGGTATGGAAATTATTTACTGTGAACCAGACTTTCTGCACCACCCTGTATTTAGAAACATACCGTGTCAGTTACTTCATTATTAAGATTGATTGCTTCGTGGACGTTGAGTATGTTCCATATTTCTTGCAATGACAATTCGTTGGTGAACAATTGCCAGGGTGATATGTTATTACAGGTCTTGTTAGTTTGATTCATTAAGTTCAATTTGGCTTTGTCGATTTCATCATCTTGTGTTTCACCACAGACCGTGACAGACGGATATTGGGTAAAGCGTCGTGGAACTAGGCTCACTGTTTTTGTTATCGGTTCTTCAATGTAGTAGTTCAAACGAATTTGCAAGCAATACAGAGTGAATCCCGAGCAAATTATAATCAGAATTGTCTTAAGATCAATTGAAATTACATTTCTTTTAATTACATTTCTTTTAATTGGCTCCTGACTCCGAGTTATTTTCTTTGTGCATTTGTCATAAACTCGGTGAAACTGATTAACCGTTCTTTTTTTCAAAATGTTTGATAGATACCAAGTGATTTCAGGCAACGAGATTAAAGATAGACCTAGAAATAGGCCCAGATTTCCTCCTAAATCTGATAATAAAGCAATAATATCATATGTGTACCGTTCTTCATACACGTTGATTTTATTATTAGTTATTTCTACCGATGCGGATATTGTGTTTTTATCATCTGCTATGCCCGCATCAGTATATGTTATAAATATTAACTGTTCACACGGACGTCGACATAGACAATCAGCAGTTGGATCGGTGGTTTCAATTAAATGATTTGCAATACCATACAGCTCATGGGTGGTACTAGAACATTCGCAGAGTGGTAAATCTGTCTTAGTAAAGGGTAATCTGGCAAAGAATATGTTTTATTACTTTTTATTTTTATTTTAGTTGTATTTGTATATTATGCATCTTACCTGCACAACACACGTTTTTTTAATTTTTTAAGCAAGCATCCACGATAACATTCTTTGTATTCGTTTTCACTGGAGCATGAACTCATGGATGAATTGAGAAATATGAACTGAAATGTAATAAGTAATAAAATAATTAGTTGCTAATTTTCACTTACAGTAAGATTTAAAAATTTACTTTGTTAAAACTCAAATTAATTTTTAATGCTTCACCAAGGTTTTGTGTTGTTACGTACTGGTTTTTTCCGAAATCGTAGAATGACATGTAAAACTACGTGGGTGAAAATAGGAATGAATAAGAAAAATTTCATTTTCTGATATATTGCAAATAATTTAGTACGATTACTTGGTAAGGAGCTGTAGGACATACGTAGTCATAAGTTTTTTCAATAGTTGCTGTAAATAATTCTTGATGAAATGATTTACTATAAGCTACAGTTATACCAATAAATGAAATTTGTATTATCAATGAGAGGGATGTTTTTTGTTTATAGTTACAGAATTGAAATGTTGAGCACATTCCATATGATGTGTCAGTTTCCGTGAGAACAAGTGTTTTGTTTGACAATCCCTGAACATGTTAAATTTTGATTTCTTATTTAAAAAATAATTTCTACTACATTTACCTTGATTTTAATGCTGACTATCTCTTTGCTCAAATTGGTTGCTCTCCAAAGTTCTTCCATATCATAATTTGGAATTGCCATCAGACTTTTGACCATGTTTATACATTCATTTGGGATTGAACTTAAATCAATTGGTTCAGTAGTTTTGAGGTTTTCATAAGTTTTATTCCAAAGCCTGGCCATTTCTTTTGTGTTGCCACTGCAGATCATCAAATTTGGTAGCTCAATATCTTCCGATTTGGTGGTTACGTCAACAGTCGTAGGATAACTTAAGTAATGCATTATTCTGTCGTACGTCTGGTAAGTGAGCATGCATGTGCAAAACAGGAGCAAAAACAGCCAAGCTGTGTGACGTCTTCTCCAATGATTTCTACTGTGTACGAAACCATCCAGACCTATTAAACCGCAGTTTGGTTTGTTGGCATCTTCTTTCATCATAAGTTGAATTTCTGTACGTAGTTTGCTTAATCTTTGCATGTTTCTTCTCATCAAGTAATTTTTTTGCATTACATATATTTCTTCCTTAAACCTGCAGCAAGACGAATCGTGGCAAACTGAAACTATGTTTGAGAAACATAGTGATCAATGTGAACAGTGGTAACACCAGAAACTACACCTACCATTCTGACATCAGTTTTGATAAGTTTGCCATCAGTTTTTAGACAAGCTTGTCCACAGTTTTGACATAAATTTAGTTGGGCCATCAATTTTGACATTATTTAGTCATCAGTTTTGACATTGTTTATTCATCAGTTTTGATATTATTTAGCCATCAGTTTTGACAAAACTCACCATCAGTTTTGACAAACCTCACCATCAGTTTTGACAAAACTCACCATCAGTTTTGACATTAGTTTCACATATATTCGTACATTGTTTATTTACCTATATCTTTTGTTTACTTAAAAAAATTCTCGGAAGGCAATATATTATCGACATCTGAAGTAAACATACACCAGAATCCAAACAGTCCCGAGGTAGACGCTAATGGCCGTAAAATCTCCCTCGAGATGTGGTCTCAGAAACCTTCAAGATCATTTAGGACCACCAAACCATCAATGGCAATCAATTCCTTGGCACAAAATACACCCAACAAGCAGGTTAGATTAATTTTACAACTGTTTAAATCATTTTTACAACGTCCGCTGGGCGATATAAAATTGGCAACCGCGCGGCAGAAACGACTCGACGACCGTTTACCTGCGTTAGCTGATTTAGATGTCCTGTCCTTCCCAGAAAAAAAATGCGTTTTTAGTTTTTTATTAATGATAAAGAACGGATGCTGACACCACAATGAAACAACACGAAAACGTGATTTATTATTGCTTAAACTTACAATTACATCGTACAATGAATGAAATAATTTACGGAAGTCTAAACGATACATGAATTTCTACTTTTTCTATTATTTGTGCCTTTGCTGTAGAGTTTAGATTGTGACATCTCACAATGGAGGTTCAAAAGGCATTTGACTCGTCACTAAATAGTTTTTACAACAACACAAATCGAAATATAATGGCAACTGGAACAATTTGGAAAAATAGTCTGAAATTGTGTAATTGAGAAATTGTGATTTGAAAATTGTAAAGTTAACGACGATTTACCAAACAGATTTTGAAAGTGTTTAGAATGCAAATGTCGAACGATAATAATGACATGCATTCACAACGTTAATCCTAGAATGCTGCTGCCGATATCGCTTAACAATTGAGATATTGGACAGTGCTGGACTGGCCCGGCGGGCTGCCGGGAAGTTTCCGGTGGCGCGTGGTGGGCCCACTGTGGCCCGTCCCTGGTTCACCATAGCCTGATCCATATAGATTTCCCGATACTAAATTTTTACCCAGTCCAGCCCTGATATTGGATATTTTTGTTCTTTTCAATAGCCTCGGTGAAACTATCAGCTAATCGAACGTTTATCAACGTGATAAAAGGCATTTGACTTATCACAAAAGATTTTTTGTGATGATTTGCAAATTCGATTATTGACAGCAGGATGAATGAAGAAAATGAGTTGTGTGGTGTTTTAAATAATCCCACAAATTACACACGATTACTCAAGCAGGCTCTGAACCAATTAAAAGCGTTTAGAATGCAAATGTAGAAAGATAGTATTGACATTCCCAAACCTAATCCTAGAATGCTGCCGATATCGCTTAAGAATTGAGATATTGGATATTTTTGTTTCTCTTCTATGGTCTCGGTGAAACTATCAACTAATTGAAAGCTCGCAAACGTGTAAAAATTGATTGGTAACTTATTCCCATGCAAAATAGTTTGGTATAACTTATTTTCGCAAGGTCTTTTACATTTGCACTGTTTTTGATTCGAGGCGTAGTTATTGAAGTACATTAGATGAGTGGTAGTAACATCTTTTGTAGTGTTGCAATCTGGTAAATTTGATGCTGTCATATAAGGTAATCTGAAAATCGTTATAACAAGTAATTAAGAAATAGATGGCAATAAAATGTGGCAATAAATAGATGTTAGGATATAAACATTCATGCCAATTCACTAAATCAACACTGAGATGTGAATAAAATAAAATGTGTCAATTGCCTACTACAGCGGTCGGCAACTGGCGGCCCGCGGTCCGGATCCGGACCGCGGAGGGTCGAAACTTGGACAGCCAGATATTTTTTATTATATATTTTTGTGGTATTTTTGGTGTTTTTTGGTGTTTTTTGGGTTTTTTTGGGTTTTTTTTGTTTTTTTTGGGTGTTTTTGATGTTTTTTTTTGTGTTTTTTTTGTTTTATTTTGTTGTCTTTTTCTGGACCTCAATAAAAAGTTTCAATTTTTCCGGATTCCACTTAAAATTACTTGCCGACCCCTGGCCTACTATACCTGCAGTTAATGCTTCTAAATAAATTGTTTTGTACACAAGCATTTTTACACATCAAATATGTAGTTTGGTTATCTTCACATGGATTGCGCTTTGTATTTCTTTGTACAGTCTATTTGATAAAATTAAGTTCAGTATAAACATGATGTACCATATCGTATTTTTTGTATATATTTTTCAATTTGTTACCATAAATTCTCGAAGTTTAGCAGAATTTAACCATCCATAGGTTAACGCCAATGGTTCCAGGATGTTAACTTCCTCTGCTTGATTATTTAGGAATAACTGAATAATATAAGATAATTAAATATTATGTGGATGCATATTGGATCACTTCCTGTAACTGACAAGTAATTTCAGACAAATCAGTCACTTGAGTATATCATTCATTTGAGTATATCTATTCTACCGGTTGCAGGTGGTCCAAATAAAACCGGCCCGACAATAGTAACCCTTCTCGTACTGTCTGGCTGGTTGATTTTATATGGGCCACCCAGTATTTGGTCTGCAATTCTATGTGCGAAATTAAAATTTAACAATGTGATTTCTTCTGGGCTGAATAAATGGTACAAGCTACTCTGGCACTCTGCTTACACAGT
Source organism: Strigamia acuminata (assembly GCA_949358305.1). NCBI lineage: Eukaryota > Metazoa > Arthropoda > Chilopoda > Geophilomorpha > Linotaeniidae > Strigamia > Strigamia acuminata. The sequence goes on from OX442314.1 coordinate 5,430,567, forward strand.
TTTGAGTTACAAACCTTTTCAAATGCCATATGGAGAAATGCTCATTGCTGGTTTACAGAAATGGTCAATTTATATCCTGATTTATTACAAGAATCCAGTTGTTTAGATTCTAGTCTGCTGAGGGTAAGGTATTTTATCTGTCCAACGATTGTAGCTTACCTTCATATCATGGTAACATACGTCTGAAGGTTGTAGCAATTCAAATGTAAAGGTAAAGTCAGCTATTAGGTTGTGTGTTTTTTCTGGAAAACATTGGAAAGATCACAGTCAATTTTCAGAAACTTCAGCTGATCTAGAGTGCAATTTTAATTATAGTCAAGTAACTGCTGTAGTTGTAAGAAAAGTTGAAGGCATAATACCAAAGGGATACGACACATACCCTCCATCATGTAGGGTTGAAATCATTTAGTGTGAATGTGCTGTAACTACCTGGTGGCCCACATAAAACCGGCCCGACAATACAAGGAGGGTCACTGTAAAAACTGTCGTTTAAAAGTGACGCCATGTTTGGTCACCAGGGGTCACTTCTGTGGCTCCCTTTTGTAAAACGGGTCATTCTATTTCTTTGTATAAAGGGGGGACAAGGCTATAAATTAGCATATCCTGTTTTGAATAAAATTTAGTATTCGATGTAAAACCACTGTGTACACATGCTTTATTGTCAATCTTCAACAATCAGTTTAAATCCGTTGCCATCCAACTTTTAAAGCGACTTCAAACTTCTCCAAATACAATTCGTAGTTGCATCCGCAACATTTGGTGCCGAAACCCGGGAGATACTTTGGAAAAAACCAGGAAAAAGTTTGAAACAATGGCTGATTTGGAAAAGAATCGCAGACAACGAGATACGTCGAGAGCGAATATTCGCAACATTTTTAGCACGCTGAAGAATGAGTTAAAACAGGATCCAGTTAACGAGGTAAAACTGCAGTGTATCCAAGCTCAATTAGACTCGAAATGGCCGAAAATCGAGAAATTAGACACTCTGATCGCCGACCAAATAACCGATATTGACGAGGTGGTCGAAGACACCACAATGGCCGAAGAATTCCAGGACGAGCTGTTGGCTGCAAAAGTGACGCTCGAGATCGCGCTAAAGGAAATCGCATTGATGAAATTGCAAGTACCAAATCCGAACTTACCAATTAATAATCCTCTTTTACCACCACCCAACCCAAATCAACAATGCGCAAGTATGAAACTGCCCAAGCTGGAAGTGGTGAAGTTTCAAGGGACGCCCGAAACATGGACGAGATTCTGGGCAAATTTTCAGCTCAGTGTGCACAACAACACTTCGCTTCCCAAAACGGCGAAATTCGTTTACTTACGGTCGATGGTCGAGGGATTGGCGACCAACGCAATAAGTGGCTTGACGGTGACCGACGGAAATTACAACAGCGCGATCGATTTGCTGACCAATTGATTTGGTAAACCCGATTTAATTATCAACGCTCACATGCAGAAGTTTCTTGAAATGAAACCCGTAAAAGATGCGAATAACATTGTTGCTTTGCGTAAGCTGTACGATTTTTGTGATTTACATATAACCAGTTTGGAGAATTTAGGAGTAGATGCTTCGACATTTGGAGCGCTTTTGGGACCGATTTTGGCTCGTGCAACCCCTGACTCGATGCAACACGATTTTGCGAGGCCAAGAGGTGACACACCGTGGTCAATGAAGGAGTTCTTGAATTTTTTCAAGTTTGAAGTCACGATGTGCGAGAGAACCAAGGCGACCAACGAAAAGAGCGATACGAACGAAAAGAAGGACGCACCAGCTGTCAAGAAACAAGAAGAGGTATACAAGAAGTTCACAAATAAATCTAATCCGAATGGTTCCACTTCAACATTGTCGGCGATCGTCTACAAATGCACTTTTTTCAACAAGACTGAGCATTCAAGTCCTGATTGCCTGCTTACCATCGAGGAACGAAAAGAAGCTTGCAAGAAAGCGAGGAGGTGCTATCGATGCCTCAAAGAAAACCACATCTCGCAGAATGTGCAAATCAAAATTTAAATGCAAGAAGTGTGAACGCAACCATCACACGTACATATGCGATACGGAGGTCGTGAAGGAGCCGGAAATCACCAAAACATCAGCTGTTGCCAACCAGGAGGTTCAAGAGTCAACTTTAATGTTACAGATCCTCGTAGTAGAAGCTTGTGGGGCAACGAAAAAAACGAAAAGTGCAGTGTTTTCTTGACGGCGGGTCGCAGAAGAGTTTTATCACCGAACGATTGTCGCAAGAATTGGGTTTGGAGTCGATTGAAGAACAAAACATTGCATTATTAACATTTGGAGAGACTGAGCCTACAATTACAACTCGAAAGCGTGTGAAATTTACTCTTAACAATTGCAATAACTCTAATTACAGTTTAGAACTCGAAGCAATGGAATCACTGTGGATTGTGGAGTCGGTGAGGGGGAGAACTGATCCGAGAATCATACGTGAACTGGAGAAACAAAAATTACCTTGGCCACCGATAAAAACGTTCAATTTGTCGCGTCCTACCTGGTGATAGGTTTAAAGAGCTAACGTGTGATACTTTACCTGTGATCTATTATGCAAATACCCAAATAAAGAATACCAAGTATATGTAAATGAACAAATAGGTTTTATTCAATAGGCGTGATGCCTTAAATACACTTAGTATAACACTAGAGTCGACTTGGTCAGAGTCGAACAAAGGATTTCCCAAGATGGCGTCGTAGGTTCCGCGTGGTCGGCGGAACAAAGGCGGCGTCTCGAGTTGTCGTTAATTCGTCACGGATTCGTCGTTCACGGACGCGGTGGAATGCTCTTTCGAGTCTTCTATCCGTGCCTATTGTCTAGGGGTTGGTTTGGGCGTCTCAAGGCTCTGACCAGAAACGTGGAGTTTTTTACAGGGCGCTCGGACACTTCGGTAGCGGAATAACCGTGGGTCGGTTATTCTGGTTAAACTCACAAGGGCTATTTTCCTGCTTTTGCGGGAATAGCACTCAGGTGAATTTGTGAGTTACAGTTGCACTGGAATCAGCGATCCTCGATCAATCCTAACTTGTAGTTGAAGTTGGCCTGACGGTGAGGTAGTTGCTGTGTTCTTGGTGTCGTTTTTGTGTAAGTTCTGTCTTTAGGCGGGAAACTCCACCTTTTATAGGCTAGAGTGAGGGGTTGGGCTCGGCCAATGGGGGCCGGCCACGAACCACCTCACCCCTTCGGGGCACGCGCTTCCCAGTGGGGGAAGGCGAAGCCAGCGCGAGGGAACTGACCTTTCCTAGTGACTCACGTGGATGGCGTCCGCTGGAGGGACGACCACCCGCAGGGTCACCACAAATTTGATGATGGAATTTCTATTTTAATCGGTTGCGATAATTTTTGGAAGGTGACGACTGGCCGACAAGAGCGAATCGAAGAGAAGTTGATGGCGATCGAGACCGTATTCGGATGGACACTACATGGAGCCACGACAGGAGCAGAGAAAACCGTGTCCACTCTGGTTAGAGTAAATAAGGTTGTAGTTAATGACCATTTGAATGAACTTCTAGAGCGCTTTTGGAGTCTCGAGTCTGTCGGAATTAAGCACGAAACGGTGGAACAGGGCGTGGACGATTTAGACACGGAACAATTTGGCAAGAATATCAAATGGGTGAACGATCACTACGAGGTCGGGTTGCCATGGAAACTCAACAGGAAAGAACTCGACGACAACCGCGAAGTAGCCAAAAAGCGATTTTGGAGCTTGGTGAATCGTTTTCGAAAAAACCCGAAGTTGTACCTGGAATATAAGAAGGTGATCGATGAACAACTGTTGACTGGTATTGTTGAGAAGGTTCCAAGCGTGAGTACGTCAAATACGATTTATTATATCCCACATCAACCTGTGATTGACGAAACGCGCACGACTACAAAGCTACGTATTGTGTATGACGCGTCTTCGCACGCGAAAGGGAGTTTTTTCCTCAACGATTGCCTCGCATCAGGGCCAAATATGTTACCTAAATTGACTAATGTGATTTTAAAATTTCGAACGGGCAAATACGGGACGATTGCGGACATTGAAAAGGCGTTTCACCGGATTCATCTGAAGAAGGACAAGCGAGACGTTACGCGGTTCTTCTGGCTAGAAGAAGACTGGAATGGAGAAGACTCAGTGGAGTTAATCGAATTGCGTCAGACTCAAGTGCTCTTTGGCGCAAAACCAAGTCCATTCCTACTCAACGCCACGGTGAAGCAACACGTGGAAAAGCACGAAGAAGAGTTTCCGGACACGTGCGAACGTTTGATAGAAGATTTGTATGTCGACGACTTTGTTAATAATACGAACACCACAGAAGAATCCGCCCGAGTTTATCGTGAAAGTACTGAAGTTATGAAGAGGGGTAATATGAAATTGACAAAATGGCGATCGAGCGACCCCGAATTAAGAAAATTGATTATTCACGACGATACGAATGCAGAAGAACTGGTTTTAAAGAAAGAGGCCAAAGTGCTTGGTATAACTTGGGATACTGAAACCGATCAATTGGGTTAAGAAACTAATGATTTATTAAGGGAATTGGAACTTGTTAAATTTACAAAAAGGTCGGTTATCAGGTTTACAGCAATGATCTTTGATCCGCTTGGATTTGCAAACCCCCATTTGTGGTCACTGCAAAGATTTATTTCCAACAATTGTGGAAATTAAATTTGTGTTGGGATACAGAAATCCCAGAGAATGTGAGGAAAATCTGGTCGGACTGATACATTCAAGTGCCAGAAATTAAATGTTTGTCTTTTCCAAGGCAATTATTTAATTGGGGAGAGGATTTAGAAGAGCGACAGATTCACATTATCTGCGATGCGAGTCCTCGTGCGTATGGCGTCGTCGCCTACACCCGAGTGACAAATAAAGAAACAAAAACTATTAATTGTCAATTTGTCATTTCTAGATGTCGCGTGGCCCCATTGAAAGAACTAACACTACCGAAATTGGAGTTAATGGGTGCCCTAATTGCAGCTCGCTTGGTGCCAACGTTACAGTCAACACTCGGATCCAGTCGCATTACATTGTGGACAGATTCGAAAATTGTTTTGCATTGGTTGCGAGAGACCAAAAACAGACCAGTCACCTTCGTTTTCAACCGAGTGAAAGAGATCGGCGAAACGACTGACAAGGATTGCTGGCGTCATTGTCCTGGCAAAGAAAACCCAGCGGATCTGGTGACTCGTGGTGTAACAATGCAAGAACTAACTAATAATGTTTTTTGGCAAGAGGGACCTGAGTGGTTGAGTAAAGACGAATCCGAGTGGCCAGTCGAGAGCAATATTGCGGTGGAAATAGACAAAAACGAAGAAATAATTGTGAATGCTGTGAACGAGAAAGTCCAAGTGATTGACTACACGAGATTTAGTTGGTGGACAAGACTGAAAAGAGCAACGGCGTGGGTATTTTGATTTATTGCAAACTTGCGAACAGAAGATAAAATTACAGGAGAATTGAACGGAGACGAGATTGCAAAGGGCGAAAAATATTAGAAAAGATATTTGCAGAGTTTGAATTTTAATCGAGAACTAAAGTGTCTACAGAAAGGAATGTTAGTGGAAAAAAACTTTGCCATTGTTACAGTTTTCACCGACGATAGACGATAGCCCAGCAGAGCCAAGTCCACTCACACCCGCACATTTTCTTGTGGGGAAACGTCTAATCTGTCTACCTAACGTCCCTAGTGTTACAGATCAACCGGAGGCACAGATCAAGATTTTACGAATTTGGAGACAACGTCAGATGATTGTTGCCCATTTTTGGAAAAGATGGACACACGAATACCTCATTGAGTTGCGCCAACAGAGAGGAAATTCAAGCGATACAAAATTTTGAGTCGGCGATCTTGCCCTAATCGAGGAACAGAATTACCGATACCGATATCGGTATCGGCTATCGGCCGATATTTCGATATTTACCGATATCGGATCCGATATTTTTTTGCTTGGCCGATACCGATATTGCCACGTTTCTAAAACGTATTGTTTTAAACGAAAACAATACGTTTTAAAAACGTCTTTGAAGCAGTATGTATAAATATAGGTTTGTTTTTAATTTTAATTACTTCAATCCCGTCATTTGTTAATTGTTATGTCGCATAAGCAGCCTCATAAAACGAGTATTGTTTGGAATTATTTTATCGTATGTGAAATTGATAATTCCAAAGCAATTTGCAATTGCGATTTTTTAAATAAAATAAACACAATTTTAATCTTTTTATTTTGTATTTTGTATTTTTGGGGGGGGGGGGTCGGATATTTTAATTTTAAATAATATCGGCGCAGGTATCGGTATCGGCCGATATTCGATTGCCGATTATCGGTATCGGCGATACTTCAAATTTTCGATATCGGTCAAAGTCTAATCAGAATCAACCAAGACTAACCTGGAAAATGGGAAGAATAACCGACGTGAAAGTCGGTCGCGATGGGTTAATACGATCTTGTGAGTTGCAGCTTCCGAATCGCACAAAGCTTCGTCGGCCGATTCAACGACTGTGCAACTTGGAAGTCGAATCCGAGTTAGAACGTCCCCGGGAGGGAGGGACTCTAAAAACTGTCGTTTAAAAGTGACGAATTGGAGGTGGCGCCATGTTTGGTCACCAGGGGTCACTTCTGTAGCCCCCTTTTGTAAAACGGGTCATTCTATTTCTTTGTATAACGGGGGGACGAGGCTATAAATTAGCATATCCTGTTTTGAATAAAATTTAGTATTCGATGTAAAACCACTGTGTATGCATGCTTTATTGTCAATCTTCAACAATCAGTTTATATCCGTTGCCATCCAACTTTTAAAGCGACTTCAAACTTCTCCAAATACAATTCGTAGTTGCATCCGCAACAGTCACTAAGGATATCTCATAAAAATTTACCATACAAAGTTCAATCACATTTGTATTAACAATTTTAGTTGTGTGCAGTGTCGTTTAATTAACGTTTCTGGTGCAGTTTTTTCTGCTCTTTCGTTTGGTGTATAGTTTTTGATGATCCCAGCTTTTGTTCTCAATGTATTTGCATTTTTAATCAATTTTTGTCCAAATTTACCAAGTTTGATTGCATTACTACCCGAACGCATATGTATTGGGCCGCATGTATTTTTTAAAGTTAAAAAAAAATAAAATGATGAAATTCAAACCCTAAACAATTTTTTTAACCAAACAAATAAATGTCACATCAACTTTGACCCATTTAAGTTAAAATTTTATTTTTTTTTAAATAAAGCCCAATGTCTGTTCTTTAAGTGACATTTATTTGTTTTGATTAGAAAATTTTTTTAGGGTTTGAATTTCATCATTTTATTTTTTTTTAACTTTAAAAATTACATGCAGCCCAATACACATGGGTTCGGGTAGTAGTCATTCCTGAATTTCAGATTTTGTGGTACTTTTGTGGATTTCTGCAATGCTACCGGCACCGGAACACGTACGTACAGTACTTTTTAAAAAATACCGCGTGTCCTCACAGTGGCACCAAAAAAGTGGTACAAATACAGTACCATTTTTCGGTGCCATACGACTTTACTTTAGCAAAATCTTATAAAATTTAGCAAAATCTTATGAAATTTAGCAAAATCTCATGAAATTTAGCAAAATCTCATGAAATTTAGCAAAATCTCATGAAATTTAGCAAAATCTCATGAAATTTAGCAAAATCTCATAAAATTTAGCAAAATCTCATGAAATTTAGCAAAATCTCATGAAATTTAGCAAAATCTCATGAAATTTAGCAAAATCTCATGAAATTTAGCAAAATCTCATGAAATTTAGCAAAATCTTATGAAATTTAGCAAAATCTCATGAAATTTAGCAAAATCTCATGAAATTTAGCAAAATCTCATGAAATTTAGCAAAATCTCATGAAATTTAGCAAAATCTCATGAAATTTAGCAAAATCTCATGAAATTTAGCAAAATCTCATGAAATTTAGCAAAATCTCATGAAATTTAGCAAAATCTCATAAAATTTAGCAAAATCTCATAAAAATTAGCAGATCTTGTACTGGTACCTCAATTCTATAGAAATAAACAAAAATACCAAGAGATTCAAAACATATTACAAAATCTAAAATTCAGATATGATTAGTGCAATAAAACTTGGTGAATTGGGACGAAGATTGATTAAAATCGCAAATATCTCGAGAACAAAACAAGTGTGTGTGTGTATTTACTTGTGTTTACATACGTATACCTGTATTGATTTGAGTACAATGTCCAAAAGGAAGGGGAATGAGAATTTTTGTTGCATTAAGCATTGTTGTATATCCACGAAAATACTATAAATATCAAATAATTTAATAGAATATTTCACCAATGGTTATATTTAGAAATACACCTTATCAGCAAATTCATTATTAAGTGAGACTGTTTCGTGGACGTTGAGTTTTTCCCAGATTTCATCCAATGATAAATTGTTGTTGAACAATTGCCAAGGTGACATGTTATTGCAGGTCTTGTTAGTTCGATAGTTCATTAAGTTCAATATGGCTTCATCAATTACATCATCTTGTTTTTCACCACAGACCGTGACAGACGGATATTGGGTAAAGTGTCGTAGAACTATGCTCACTGTCTTTGTTACCGGTTCTTCGATGTAGTAGTTCAAACGAATTTGCAAGCAATACAAAGTGACTCCCGAGCAAATTATAACCAGAATTGTCTTAAGAATAGATGAAATTACATTTCTTTTAATTTGCTCTTGACTCGCAATTATTTTCTTTGTGCATTTGTCATAGAGCTTGAGAATCTTATTAACTTTTTTTTTTCTTCGAATGTTTGCTAGATACCAAGTGATTTCAGGCAATGATGTTAAAGATAGACCGAGAAATAGTCCCAGATTGCCTCCTAAATCTGATAGTAAAGCAATAATATCATATGTGTACCGTTCTTCATACACGTTGATTTTATTATTAGTTATTTCTACCGATGCGGATATTGTGTTTTTATCATCTGCTATACCCGCATCAGTGTATGCTATAAATATTAACTGTTCGCATGGACGTCGACATAGACAATCAGCAATTGGATCGGTGGTTTCAATTAATCGATTTGCAATACCATACAGCTCATGGGTGGTATTCGAACATTCGCAGAGTGGTAAATCTGTCTTTGTAAAGGGTAATCTTGCGTAGAAGATGTTTCATTACTTTTTTATTCTTTTTTTTATTGTATTTGTATATTCTGCATCTTACCTGCATAAGACATATTTTTTTAATTTCTTAATTAAGCATGCGTGATAACATTCTTTGTATTCGTTTTCACTGGAGCATGAACTCATAGATGAATTGAGAAATATGAACTTAAATGTAATAAGTTATAAAATTATTAGTTGCTAATTTTCATTTACAGTAAGATTTAAAAATGTACTTTGTTAAAACTCAAATTAATTTTTAATGCTTCACCGAGGTTTTGTGTTCTTACATACTGGTTTCTTCCGAAATCGTAGAATGACATGTAAATCTACGTGAGTGAAAATAGGGATGAATAAGAAACAATTCATTTTCTGATATATTGCAAATAATTTAGTACGATTACATGGTAAGCAGCTGTAGGACATACGTAGTCATAAGTTTTTTCAATAGTTGCTGTAAATAATTCTTGATGAAATGATTTACTATAAGCTACAGTTATACCAAAAATGATAATTGTATTATCAATGAGACGGATGTTTTTACAGTTTATAGTTACAGAATTGAAATGTTGAGCACATTCCATATGATGTGTCAGTTTCCGTGAGAACAAGTGTTTTGTTTGACAATCCCTGAACATGTTAAATTTTGATTTCTTATTTAAAAAATAATTTCTACTACATTTACCTTCATTTTAATGCTGACTATCTCTTTGCTCAAATTGGTTGCTCTGCAAAGTTCATCCATTTCATAATTTGGACTTGCCATCAGTCTTTTGACCATGTTTGCACATTCATATGGAACTGAACCATAATCAATTGGTCCAGTAGTCTTGAAGTTTTCAAAAGTTTTATTCCAAAGCCTGGCCATTTCTCTCGTGTTGCCACTGCAGATTATCAAATTTGGTAACTCAATATCTTCCGATTTAGTCGTTACGTCAACAGCCGTAGGATAACTTAAGTAATGCATTATTCTGTCGTACGTCTGGTAAGTGAGCATGCATGTACAAAATAGAAGCAAAAACAGCCAAGATGTGTGACGCCTGCTCCAATGTTTTCTACTGTTTATGAAATCATCCAGACCAATTAAACCGCAGTTCGGTTTGTTGGCGTCATCTTTTATCACGAATTGAATTTCTGTACGTAGTTTTCTTAATCTTCGCATATTTCTTCCGATCAAGTAATTTTTTTGCATTTTACAGCTGTATTTTCTGTATGGTTGGCTAGACTACAGCTGAGTTTAGACTTGTCTCTTGTCTTCTGTTTACTATAATGTCTTATTTCCCATAGTAACTTTTTCCATGACGATTATTGATTCAATTATTTCGTGCTAACGTGACCATATAATTTAGACGTTGGTCGATAAATGCATTTTTAATCGTGTTAAATTATTTATGGCAATGTTGTTCGCTTAACCGTCAATTTTGATCTGAGAATGTACATCGGTCACGGTCCACACCCAACGACCTATAAAGTACAATCTCATCTACTTGGACAAAGTTGACGATTCCAGAAGTCACTTAACTTACAAGGACCAAAGGAAAAGTCATAGTTGCTTGATGGAAGAGTGAGCTAGACCCTCCAGCAAACATAACATCATCCAGTGGTGTGCTTCAATCTAAGTTAATATGCACGCATTGCGGTTCGGTATGTTGGCGTCAACTTTTATCATGAGTTGAATTTTGTCATTCGTCATTCGCCATTCGTCAGTTCTAATGCTAAATTTTACTCTTTCTTCAAGTTGGTCAATTTTTCCAACAATTTCCTGTTTCTTCAGCTGATAGAAACCGAGAACTAATTTCCTGATATCTGTGTTACATTTTGGCAGATGAATTACCTTACCAATGTCTGGATCTTTCATTATTGCCGTAAAATCTGAATTTTATACATAGATGTGGCCCAATCTTTGCCCAGAGACCCTGGGCTGAGAATGTAATAAAGAGATCTCAGTCTTCAGCGCCTATTCTTTCAATTCAAAACATGTCATGGGAGTTTCATTTGGGTTGTGTTCTTAATTGGCTTTCTATACACAAAAGGAGGGAAATATAAGCTTTTAATGAGGTTAGATCCAACACTTACTGTAAACTGGTACTTTATAAATCAATGGAATGTTATATCAATATTCTTGCTACTTGGATAATTTTACGAGTTTTATATGCGGTGTTACTAGGGAATAAAAACACGGATCAATTCTGTATTTCACGGTAAATAAAGAGTATAGTTGCCTTGTTTGCTCAAGGATACAACACCAAACAAACAAGCTCTCATATAATTTTGAAAAACAATTTCTCCAAACATCAGGTGACGATTGTTGATTGGATTGAAAGTCTAAACTCAGCTCTGGTCTGGCCTCAAATACAGGAACTGCAGAAATACAATGCAGGGAAATCACTTGTTGAGACAAAATATGCTAAGATTAACCAAACTACGTTCTGCAATTCAACTTATTGTTGGAATTGAATGAGAGGAGATGGCATCGATTGTTGCTGATATACTCGTTTATTCAGCGCGCACGTTATAGCAACGATCTGCACGTTCTGGTCACATAACAGGAAGTCAGGTGACCACGTGATTGGGCAGTCGTAATACACACAACTCCCCCTGGCGGTGGGAGACCCTTACACGGGATTTGGAATACACTGGGCCAGGTGACACAAAATATCAACACACACCTTCTTCACCTGATCAGTGTCTAAAACTCAAAACAAATCCCATAAATTGTAATCTCAAAATAAACACAAAATACACTTGTAATGCAATAAAGAAAAATCAATAAAATACACTTATTTAAAACATATCACACTTGTAAACAAAACTCAATCAATACGACAAAACAATTTCAAAAACACAATGCACGCTCAGATATTATTATTCAAAACCACTCGACCTCGATTCTTCTCAATTTTGCCCTTCTCGTTTGAATAACGCATCTCGCCCCTCTGTTGGTTTCGAGCTTCCGTAATGTTTTTACTCAGTTTTCCTCGCAAAATATTTCCCTCGTGTCCTGTATACGGTTTCTTTCGTTTATCCTTTTCTTTTGTCGGTTGAACAATCGCTCGTTCTCGTACGTTCGTTCGCGCCGTCACATCATTGCTTATTGTTCGTTTACTTTTCCGTCGTCTGGTCCTCCTTTTGTCTTGCTCCACGTTGTTTAATCTCTCACTGACTCTCACATTAACAGTGTCCAAACTTTTGTTGAATTCATCATAATCCTCGCCAATTTCCTCGCCCAAATTCGCGACCGAAACAGTCTTCAATTCCTTCGCTTGATACTCGTGCCCATTGCGTTGCGCTTCTCCGCATGACACGATTTCACACAGCTCGATTTTCTTGCTTGCGTCGAACCTATCAAATATATCATTAATCTTAGCCACTTTAGCATCCAGTCTCGCTTCTCTCGCATCAAGTTCGCCCAGTTTCACATCAACTTTGGCCAACTTCGCATCGAGTGCTGCGAGTTTTGCATCAAGTTGGGCACTCTTCTCGTCCAAGTCGCTCTTCGTACGGTCGTCCATGCTCCACGTGTCGTCGCTACGTACTTCATCGTCGTCCGCTCCGCTATTTTGTGGCTGCATTTCCTCCGTAACTGCTCCTTCGTTCTTAGTTACGAATGCACACATGGCACCTTCTTGCGTTTTCGAGTGTGTAGCCATGCTCGCATTTACTACGGTCTCTACATTTAATCGATACACGTCGCCTATCTTCGTCGCGGTCATGATCACTCGATCCCCGCATGAAATCGAGCACTTTCCGCCTCCAAAAACAATTCGTAGCTCTGCCTCGTCTAGTCTCGGCACCGAAATCAAGTTGTCGCTCAAACCGGGGACAAACAACGCGTCCTTCGCAACCAAATCTGCATCGTTCGTCGTCAGTCGCACGTTTCCGATCCCCATTATTGGAATTTTTCGCCCATCGGCCAATGTTACTTCGCGGTTCCCGTTTTCTGCTGCAAACGTTTCGAAAAAGTCCCGGTTGCCCGTCATATGTCGTGTTGCGCCCGAATCGAGGTTCCATTCTCTTCCCTCGGTCTTAACCTGAAAAACAAATTGGTTAGTTTTCACAGCCCTGACGGTCGCGTCTGGCTGCTGCTCCTTCCTTGCACTCTGCTTTGGCTGATTCTGGCTCGCATCATGCTCGTTTTCGGTTCCTGCTTGGCTCCGACAATTTCTCGCGATGTGCCCGAACTTCTGGCAGTTGTAGCACTTCACGTGCTTCAAATCTCGTCTGCGTTCACCGCTTTGCTCGCCGTTTCCTTCACTGATGCGTTCACCGCCCCGATTGTTGCCGTTCGTGCGGTGCGACAAACTAACTTTGTGCAGCTTTTCGTACACCTCGTCGTCACCCGTCTGGCGCGACTCTTCCTGCAGTATCATGTGGCGCAGCTTCACCATCGTCACGGCATCGTCGTCGCACATATCGAACGCCCTCGGAATGCTGTGGTACGCTTTCGGCAGTGTCTGTATTATCATCGTCCCGACCTCCTGCTCCGAAATTTCGCCTCCGACCGCTCGCAACTGGTTTACCGTCGACTCCACGCGTTGTAGAAACTTTGTGGCCGTCTCCGCTTTCTCCCATCGCATCTTGGTCAGTTCTCTCCGCAAAATGGTCTGCCGCTGCCTCGCTTGTCCTCGGTGCACTTCCTCCAACTTCTCCCAGCATTCTCGTGCCGTGTCCTTGTTGATCACGTACACTGTCTGGGCCGGCGATAAAGCTTGCACGATTGCATTCATTGCCTTTTCGTCCTTGCCTCTCCACGCGTTCCTTGCAGCCAAAGCTCCGTTCACTGGTGGCTCGTCGACGATTACCGTCCACCATTCGGACTTTCTTAGGAAAACGCGCATCTTGAACGCCCACGTGGCGTAGTTCTCATCCTCCAGCTTCTCGATCCTCGAATTATCTCTTTCCGTCATTTTTTAATCTTGGATTTCGTGATCTACCACGCGTTTGGTTTAAGCCTAACGTCTCGTGGTCCGGTCAGCGGTCAATACGTTGAAAATGCCCGAAAAGTGTTTTTTACGAATCAAAAACTCACGCAGTTTGAGGATGCTGTGCCCATAACCCTTTGTTGGAATTGAATGAGAGGAGATGGCATCGATTGTTGCTGATATACTCGTTTATTCAGCGCGCACGTTATAGCAACGATCTGCACGTTCTGGTCACATAACAGGAAGTCAGGTGACCACGTGATTGGGCAGTCGTAATACACACAACTCCCCCTGGCGGTGGGAGACCCTTACACGGGATTTGGAATACACTGGGCCAGGTGACACAAAATATCAACACACACCTTCTTCACCTGATCAGTGTCTAAAACTCAAAACAAATCCCATAAATTGTAATCTCAAAATAAACACAAAATACACTTGTAATGCAATAAAGAAAAATCAATAAAATACACTTATTTAAAACATATCACACTTGTAAACAAAACTCAATCAATACGACAAAACAATTTCAAAAACACAATGCACGCTCAGATATTATTATTCAAAACCACTCGACCTCGATTCTTCTCAATTTTGCCCTTCTCGTTTGAATAACGCATCTCGCCCCTCTGTTGGTTTCGAGCTTCCGTAATGTTTTTACTCAGTTTTCCTCGCAAAATATTTCCCTCGTGTCCTGTATACGGTTTCTTTCGTTTATCCTTTTCTTTTGTCGGTTGAACAATCGCTCGTTCTCGTACGTTCGTTCGCGCCGTCACATCATTGCTTATTGTTCGTTTACTTTTCCGTCGTCTGGTCCTCCTTTTGTCTTGCTCCACGTTGTTTAATCTCTCACTGACTCTCACATTAACAGTGTCCAAACTTTTGTTGAATTCATCATAATCCTCGCCAATTTCCTCGCCCAAATTCGCGACCGAAACAGTCTTCAATTCCTTCGCTTGATACTCGTGCCCATTGCGTTGCGCTTCTCCGCATGACACGATTTCACACAGCTCGATTTTCTTGCTTGCGTCGAACCTATCAAATATATCATTAATCTTAGCCACTTTAGCATCCAGTCTCGCTTCTCTCGCATCAAGTTCGCCCAGTTTCACATCAACTTTGGCCAACTTCGCATCGAGTGCTGCGAGTTTTGCATCAAGTTGGGCACTCTTCTCGTCCAAGTCGCTCTTCGTACGGTCGTCCATGCTCCACGTGTCGTCGCTACGTACTTCATCGTCGTCCGCTCCGCTATTTTGTGGCTGCATTTCCTCCGTAACTGCTCCTTCGTTCTTAGTTACGAATGCACACATGGCACCTTCTTGCGTTTTCGAGTGTGTAGCCATGCTCGCATTTACTACGGTCTCTACATTTAATCGATACACGTCGCCTATCTTCGTCGCGGTCATGATCACTCGATCCCCGCATGAAATCGAGCACTTTCCGCCTCCAAAAACAATTCGTAGCTCTGCCTCGTCTAGTCTCGGCACCGAAATCAAGTTGTCGCTCAAACCGGGGACAAACAACGCGTCCTTCGCAACCAAATCTGCATCGTTCGTCGTCAGTCGCACGTTTCCGATCCCCATTATTGGAATTTTTCGCCCATCGGCCAATGTTACTTCGCGGTTCCCGTTTTCTGCTGCAAACGTTTCGAAAAAGTCCCGGTTGCCCGTCATATGTCGTGTTGCGCCCGAATCGAGGTTCCATTCTCTTCCCTCGGTCTTAACCTGAAAAACAAATTGGTTAGTTTTCACAGCCCTGACGGTCGCGTCTGGCTGCTGCTCCTTCCTTGCACTCTGCTTTGGCTGATTCTGGCTCGCATCATGCTCGTTTTCGGTTCCTGCTTGGCTCCGACAATTTCTCGCGATGTGCCCGAACTTCTGGCAGTTGTAGCACTTCACGTGCTTCAAATCTCGTCTGCGTTCACCGCTTTGCTCGCCGTTTCCTTCACTGTTGCGTTCACCGCCCCGATTGTTGCCGTTCGTGCGGTGCGACAAACTAACTTTGTGCAGCTTTTCGTACACCTCGTCGTCACCCGTCTGGCGCGACTCTTCCTGCAGTATCATGTGGCGCAGCTTCACCATCGTCACGGCATCGTCGTCGCACATATCGAACGCCCTCGGAATGCTGTGGTACGCTTTCGGCAGTGTCTGTATTATCATCGTCCCGACCTCCAGCTCCGAAATTTCGCCTCCGACCGCTCGCAACTGGTTTACCGTCGACTCCACGCGTTGTAGAAACTTTGTGGCCGTCTCCGCTTTCTCCCATCGCATCTTGGTCAGTTCTCTCCGCAAAATGGTCTGCCGCTGCCTCGCTTGTCCTCGGTGCACTTCCTCCAACTTCTCCCAGCATTCTCGTGCCGTGTCCTTGTTGATCACGTACACTGTCTGGGCCGGCGATAAAGCTTGCACGATTGCATTCATTGCCTTTTCGTCCTTGCCTCTCCACGCGTTCCTTGCAGCCAAAGCTCCGTTCACTGGTGGCTCGTCGACGATTACCGTCCACCATTCGGACTTTCTTAGGAAAACGCGCATCTTGAACGCCCACGTGGCGTAGTTCTCATCCTCCAGCTTCTCGATCCTCGAATTATCTCTTTCCGTCATTTTTTAATCTTGGATTTCGTGATCTACCACGCGTTTGGTTTAAGCCTAACGTCTCGTGGTCCGGTCAGCGGTCAATACGTTGAAAATGCCCGAAAAGTGTTTTTTACGAATCAAAAACTCACGCAGTTTGAGGATGCTGTGCCCATAACCCTTTGTTGGAATTGAATGAGAGGAGATGGCATCGATTGTTGCTGATATACTCGTTTATTCAGCGCGCACGTTATAGCAACGATCTGCACGTTCTGGTCACATAACAGGAAGTCAGGTGACCACGTGATTGGGCAGTCGTAATACACACAACTCCCCCTGGCGGTGGGAGACCCTTACACGGGATTTGGAATACACTGGGCCAGGTGACACAAAATATCAACACTTATGATGAAAGATGATGAAAACAAACCGAACTGCAGTTTAATAGGTCTGGATGATTTCGTAAACACTAGAAATCATTGGAGCAGGCGTCACACATCTTGGCTGTTTTTGCTTCTATTTTGTACATGCATGCTCACTTACCAGACGTACGATCGAATAATGCATTACTTAAGTTATCCTACGGCTGTTGATGTGACGACCAAATCGGAAGAGATTGTGCTACCAGATTTGATGATCTGCAGTGGCAACACAAAAGAAATGGTCAGGCTTTGGAATAAAACTTATGAGAACATCAAAACTACTGGTCCAATCGATATCACTTCAGCCCCAAATGATTGTATAAACATGGTCAAACGTCTGATGGCAATTCCAAATTATGATATGGATGAACTTTGGAGAGCGACCAATTTGTCCAAAGAGATAGTCGGCATTAAAATGAAGGTAGAAAAAATAAAATTAATTTTTTAAATAATTAGTCTTAATTTAATTTGTTCAGGGATTTTCAAACAAAACAGCTGTTCTGACGGAAACTGACACTTCGTATGGAATATGCTCAACATTTCGATTTTGTAACTATAAACAAAAAAAAAGAATGTGTGCTTAAGACCACACGGTTGAAGTTAAACTTCTTGACATGTAAAGTGTAATTTTGTAATCTTAATTTGTAATTGTCAGTACTCTGAGACCAAAATAATTATATTTTTGGGCCAAAATCATTATGGTTTTTATCAAAAATCATTCTTTTTTGCCCAACACAAAAACTAACCATGTTAGTGATTACAAATAAGATGTTACACGAGATATCAAACGAGATGTGTCATGAAAAACAATTAAAAACGTTGAAACCCTGCCTCATGGAGCATAAGACCAAAACTGGCTAAATATTGTTCTTTCAGAAGGTGAAAAGCATTATTCGTGACTTGTTTGAAGAGGAGTTCTTTATTAGTGGTTTTGAGGTTGCTGCACTCAATGCATCCAAAGAGGTGTTCCCAGACTCCATTTTACATGTATCACTACAAATATCATTATAGCGACGGCCACTATATTGACGGGTGCACTTTAGCGTTGGACAGCGAAGTCAGCGATGGTAAAATGCACCTGTCGCTAAAGTGCTTTTCGTGAAATCCCATGATGCGACACGTCTCGTGTGACATCCCTTTTGGATTCACCTGTGCCGAGAGAAGTTTAACTTCAAAAACATAACCTACTTGATAACACAAATATCATTCATTGGTACAGCTATAACTAATAGCAAATCATTTGTCCGGAAATTATTGACAGCAAATATTGAAAAAACATATGATTACGTATGCCCAATAGCTCCGTATCTAGTACGTAGTACAGTACCGAGTATAACGTATCAGAAAATGCAGTTTTTGTTATTTTTTTTTTCTTTCTATTTTCGCTTAGGTTTACATGTCATTTTACGATTTTGGAAGAAATATTCTTGCAGGAATGTCATACCTTGGAGAAACATTAAAAATAGATTTGAGTTTTAATAAAGTAAACTTTTAAATTGTCTGTTGAAACTAGCAAGTAATATTTATATTACTTATTACATTTTAGTTCATATTTTTGAATTCATCGAAGAGTTCATGCTCCAGTGAAAAGGAATACAAAGACTGCTATCGTGGATGTATGATGAAAAAATTTAAAGATCATTTTGTTATGAATCAAGTAAAAACGGTTGAAGTTTAATACAGTTTAGAGCAACCTCACTGTTCTACATCAAGTGAATGAGTGGGGAAAAAACACAGGAAGGATGTTCACTCCATATATGGTAGGAGTGTCACCACAGGATATAAAAAACTCAAACTACATTAATTACACAATGACATCAAGTGGTGATTTTCCACATCAAATATCCCAACAAATTCCCCCAAAATCAACAATTCGATTTCATCACAAAAACACTTCTCAAAAACACAATTATATAAAAACAATCAATATGAACACTGCACACAATAAAGTCATTATTCCCCCACAGTCTTTAGTCCTAATGCTTCTAGTATTCCATTTAGTGCAGGTCCGGCTAAAGGCTTCGTTAAAAAGTCTGCTAACATGTCCTCGCTTGCGACATGTTCCACGATAATGTTTCCGTCCTCAATCTCTTGTTTGATGAAATGCACCTTTCGATTCAGGTGCTTGGTCCTCGTCTTTTGCGCTCCGCCTCGCAACAGTTTTACTGCGTTCAAACTATCGCAGTGCATTGTTGTGGTCTCTCCGTCGTCGACTTCTCCATTTAGTCCAATCGCGAGTTGTTTCAACCAAATTAATTCTCGCACTCCTTCGGTCAGCGCCAAGAGCTCACTCTCTGTGCTCGACATCGCAACTATTGCTTGTTTCTGGCACTTCCAGTTAATGATCGAATTCCCGTCCATCGCAATAAATCCCGAAAACGATCGTGCGTTCGCCGTCCGGTCCCAGCTCGCGTCTGAGTAGCCGTGGATGTGGCTCTCTTCCCTTCCGTAATTCAACTTGTATTCGATTGTCCCCTTCAAGTATCTTAGCACGCGCTTCAATGCGGTAAAATGGATTTTTCGTGGGTCCTTGTTATACTGCGATAACAGGCTCATCGGGAAACTCAGGTCTGGTCTTGTGTGTGTGGCAAGGTACATCATCTTGCCCAGCAGTTCTTGATACTGTGTTGCGTCAACTTTCTCACTTTCTTCAAATTCATCCAGGTTTTGATTGGGGTTCACTGGGGTTATTGCCGCATTGCATCCCTCCAATCCTTCGCTTTCCACCAATCTTTTGATGTATCCGCCTTGGTGGATGTTGATTCTTCCATCTCTGTATTCGACTTGGATTCCTAAAATGTACTCCAATCTGCCTATGCTCACGAACTCAATTTCTTCCTTCATTTTTGACATTAATTCCGTCTCGAATTCGTCCGTGGATGCCAAGGACAGGTCATCGTCCACGTATACGCCTAGGAACATAAAGTTGCCATCAATAAAAATCACGTAAAGGCATGGGTCCTCTGGCGATGGTTTGAATCCAATTTTCTTCAATGTTTTGTCCAACATCTCAAACCAACATCTCCCTGCCTGTTTTAATCCATAGATGCTCTTAATTAGTTGACACACATGTCCTTTTCCTCCTTCAACATATCCTTCTGGCTGCATCATAAATATCGTCTCTTTTAGTTTGCCGTGAAGGTATGCGGCTTTGACATCATGTTGTTTTAATGGTCGGTTAATTTTTGCTGCTACGTTGATCAGCATTCTCAGAGTCTCTATTCGGATGACCGGGGCGAAGGTCAGCTCGTAGTCGTCCCCGAATTTCTGCGAGTATCCAGTGGCTACCAATCTTGCTCGGAATCTTTCCGGTTCCCCCTCGGAATTTAACTTCACTTTATAAACCCACTTGGATTTCACCGCCTTCTTTCCTTTTGGCAATTTTCCAATCTTCCACACTCCGTGTTGTTTCATCGAACTCATTTCGTCATCCATCGCGGCCTTCCATTCCGTTGCGTTGTTGGAATTTGTCGCTTCATTGTAATTTTTCGGCGTTAAAATTTCTTCTACTAGTAATGCCATTTGCTTCGTCTTAATTCTCTCTGATCTTCGTGCTCCTTGGACGACCAACTGTCGTTCACGTTCCTCTCTTTGCATCGTGTCTGCGACCAATTTCATTTCTCTGGTCACTCCTGCTGGTCGTCCTCTCTGTGGTGGTTCGGCACGTTCATCTTGATCGTCATTTTCTTCCGCGTTGTCCTCTGGTTCATTTGTTTCATCTTCTTCTTCATTTATCTCATTTTGTTCTTCTTCCTCGGCATCGTCTGATTCGTCTTCATTTTCTTCGCAGTTCAGATCAATTTTGACTGTTTCAATTTCTTCATCGTCTTTGATTTCTCCATTCAGCAAATCTGCGCCAAGTTTGCTCTCGTCAAATTTGACATCAATTTCTTCACTAATCGAGTTGTTTTTCGGGTGGTAAATCCGGTACGCTTTTCTTGTGTTTGAGTAGCCAATAAATATTGCTTTTTCTGCTTTGGGATCCAATTTCTTTCGCTTGTGGTCCTTAATTAGCACATATGCTACACATCCAAATCTTCTCAAGTATTTCAAATTTGGTTTTCTGCCAAACCATATCTCAAATGGTGTGCGTCCGTGAACTGACGATTTGCATCGGTTGCGGATGTGTGCCACTGTCGATACGCACTCCGCCCAAAACGTCTTTGGCAGTTTGCAATCTTTTAACATTGCTCTCAACATCTCAAGTATTGTCCGGTTTGCGCGTTCTGCGACGCCATTGCTAGCCGGGTTAAATGCTGTGGTCAGCTGATGTTCAATGCCCCTCTTTGTCGTCCATTCCTTCATGCTTTTGGACAAGAACTCGCCGCCATTGTCGCTCCTTAATTTCTTCAACTTTTTGTCAGTCTGTCGTTCCATGCATGTGATTAGCTCCGTCAGTTTCTCCTTTGCGTCGCTTTTTGCTTTTAAAGTCTTTATCATCAACATCCTACTCCAATCGTCCACTACAGTCATTATATAGTTTGCACCTCCTCGAGATTCGGGTCCAATTGCTCCAACTAGGTCAATGTGCCACAATTCCATAATGCTGGACGATTGTCGGTCTGTTACCGATTTGTGCGACGACTTTTTCATCTTTCCCGCGATGCATGGTTCACACACGGCGCCACCTTTGCTGCTAATTTCTATGCCATATGCAAGTTCTTCGTTTTTCATCTCTCGCAGTGTGTTGTAGTTTAAGTGTCCCAATCTCACGTGCCAATTGTTGTCTTTTTCCTCCGCTTTATAAGACTTCTCATTTTCTTTTATGTTTGCCTTCAACACAAACATGTCTCCCTTTCTTGGCACCATCATAACTTGTTCTCCATTTTCATCATTAATTGTTGCGCTCGTTTTGGAGAATGTGACTTTTAGTCCATTATCGACTATTTTCGATACTGACAACAAGTTGCTACCAATTTGTGGTACACACAGTACTTTCTTCAATCTGGAATTTTTCCCGTCGTGTTCGAGCACAATCTCGCCCATTCCAATCGATTTCATGCTTTTTCCTTTCTTCGCCATTCCGATATTCTTCTCATCTTCATCGAATGTGTCGAAATGTTTTGCATCCAGCGCCGTCATGTGGCTTGTCGCTCCGGAATCCAACACCCAATCGTTTTCTTCATTTGGTTCTTCATTCGTCTCTTCATCATTGGTGTTTTCATCCATCTAGTACGTCATGAGTGTGAACTCAGGCTTTTCCTCGTACGCCATCATTGATATTTCGCTTTTTCCTCTGCCGCGACCTCGCTGATTGCCTCTGCCTCGTCCTCGTCCTCTTGAGTCGCCACTTTTAAATTCCTTTTTAGGTTTCGAACAATCTTTCGATAAGTGACCAAACTCCTGGCAGTTGTAACATTTTGCCTCACTGTAGCATTCTCTTGCCATATGTCCTCCACGGCCACAGTTGAAGCATGTGCGCTTTGGCTTTTGTCCCTTCTCTCGTGTTTTTAGTGCGGTCTCATTTGTTGTCGTATTTTTCTCTTCTTTTCTAGTTGAAATTCGACCTTCCTCCATTTTTAGTATGTTGCGGATTTTCGACATGTCCAAATTCGCCTGCACTTCAATTGCGCGCACATTCGCGTCAAATTCTCTCCGCAATCCTTTCGTCACATAAAACTGGCTCTCGTAGTCGTCAATTGGTTTGCCAAGTTTCGCACAGCGATTAATTATCGCTTCGGCTCTGTTTATGTAGGTGTCTACATCTTCTTTGCTGCTCATCTTCAGCTGTGTCAATTCACGATTTGCGCGATACTTCATCGCCATCTGGTGGTGAAAATTAAAATTACAACTTGGGTCGAATTCTACTCGGTGTCATGGGTGTATGGAATTGTGCGGTGCCTTGTTGCCGCAATCGTCGTAAAAAAGGTGGCAAAATTTTAAATTGGCATGCCTTTCCTAAGGATAAAAGTATAAGAAAGGCCTGGATTATAAAAATAAAGCGAGATGAAGGCCATGAATTTAAAATTACTGCCAACACAAAGGTATGTTCTGAACATTTCATGGCAAGTGATTATACGGCTAGATTGCATGGAAAATTAAAACTTTTGAAAAAAAATGCCGTTCCATCTGTTTTCAATTGGACTGATACAACAAAGGTAAATTTATAGTTTAATTTGGTAAAAAATTTCAACTTTTTAAATGTTTTTTTTATTATGTTATAGGCTGATCGTTCACAGATTAGACAAAACAGACTATCAAGTCGAAACAAAAATAAAGTTGCGGATTTGAATGTGGCTAATGTAAGTAATGAAAAAGGAGATCTAATTAATCTAATTAAATCTAATTAAATTTCTAGGTTGATAGTGATGGAAAGACATCGGACATTGAGACACCAAATACTCCCATTGACACACAGTATTCAAATGAAGATTCCTCTCCAGTGATGACAGATTTTGAAGAGGAATGCAAGCAATTACGAAAGAAAATTGAAGATTTGCAGAGACAAGAATGCACGCAGATGGAAGCAGGAGTCCAAGAACTAAAGAAGCAAAATGAAAAACTGGAAAAAGAAAATCGAAGTTTAGAAATACAAATAGAAAAATGGAAAGGTAGAGCATTATCTTATAAAAATATAAAAAATTCACCAAAACTGGTTAATTTTTACACAGGGTTGCCTGATGATTCGACTTTTCAGGGTTTAATAATTTATTTTAAAGATAAAATTGAGAAATGTGTTTATTGGAAAGGGGGGAAAACTGAAATGAATAAGAAATATCAGAGTGATAGATCCAATAAACCTGGGTTAGGCTCTAAGTTAAGTTTAGAGGACAGTTTATTTCTAATACTTTTAAGATTAAAATTGGCACCACCAATAGTTGATTTGGCAAGAACATTTGATCTCTCCACAGCAACAGCTAGCAGGCTATTTACTACATGGATTACTTTAATGTATCATGAGTTTAAAACATTATTTAAAATTCCTCCTTTAGAGGTAATTAAAAAAGCAACACCACCGCAATTCAAAGAATACCCAGACACAACAATTATTATTGACTGCACTGAAATTAAAGTCCAAAAAGCATTTGCACTACATACACAGAGAGAAACATTTTCTAACTACAAACACAATAACACTGTAAAAGCACTAATTGGCATTACTCCAGGGGGTTTAATTTGTTTTGTAAGCCCACTTTATGGTGGATCTGCCTCTGACAAACACATTGTAAAAGATTCTGGGTTTCTACAGTTAATGACACCTGGTCATTGCATTATGGCAGATAAGGGATTTGAGATAGAATCCATGCTTCCTCCAGGAGTTACATTAAATGTGCCACCAAAATTTATGAAGAAAAAAACTATTCAAATGCCAGAAAATGATGTATTAACAACCAGAAAAATTGCTAAAGTTAGGGTACATGTGGAACGAGCAATAAGAAGGATTAAAACTTATCATATTTTGGATCATGCTCTACCTTTAACACTAATTGATGTTTCTGAACAGATTGTAGCAGTATGTTCTTTTTTAACTAACTTTAAACCTACTCTTATAAAGCATAAAAATGAGTAACAATACAATGTATAATTTATTGAAATTGTGAATAAATAAATAAAATATATTTTTACAGATTACACTTTCAGTCTTTTGTAACAATTTTTTTCGTACAACGGCAGTCCTACTTTAACTCTTTGGAGTAAAAGTTCCGGGACAAATGCAAATTTGAAAAAGTGCATTAACTGTTGGGTGCACTTATGCCAAAAAAGGGGATCAGCAACAATCCTTTCCACATGGAGGTCAACTTCTGTAAAAATAGCAAAATCACACCATTTTCTTCCTGTTATTGCCATCTGTCCTTGAACCTAAGTTTAATAAAAAAAAAGTTTAAAAAAAATCATTCAGCTGTTGATAATTCAAAAATATTACCTGGTAATAGTAGGAATGATTTTTTTTAAGTGTAACAGTCCCATTTTGATCACAGGTGCAGCAAAATGATTTTGCTGCACATGAATCTCTAACTGTAAGTTTCTTTTTACTGTATGGACATTTTACTTCCAGCAGCCCTTCAGGTGGATTATGAGATGGATCATAAACCAATCTGTCAGGACTGCTAGCTAAAAATGGGAATATTTTGTCTAAGAATAATCCACATTCTGTTACTGTAAAATTATCAACATTTTTTCTAACTATATACATATTTACAGCTAGTTCTTCATTTTTTCTTCCATATTTGATGGCAGGTAGGTAACTCAGATCTGTTCCATAGAGCAGAGTTTTCAACAAACTTTGTGGTTTCATGCATTTTATCATTTCTCCAAACTTGGAGGATGATAATTTGCCCTTTCTTTTTTCTAACCACACATTGTTGTTACTCTGCCCTCTGGTTACAACTTCAGTGGATTTAATTTCTTCTTCTGTTAGTTGAGGATAATTATCAGATATATATTGACTAACAAGTAGCTGAAACTCAGCAGAAATAATATCATTGGGTATTCCTGTAACATAAAATAGTGTGTTTATAAATAAAGCTTATAAGTTAGAATTCATAATTACTCTACCTAATGTATTATCACAGCAAGTAGATTCAGCTTGACTTGTTAGAATAATGTTATTATCTGTAAATTTTGTAAAATTATTATTGTTTTGAGTTATCAGTTAAACAGAAAAATTAATAATTAAAATTAAAATTAATAATTTACCAGTACTCTGATTAATATCTCTATCGGACTGCTCATTTAATTCCTCTGTGTTGCCATTGTTGTCATTAACAATACTTGTACACGGTGTTTCTATACTTGTACACGGTGTTTCTTCTACATTAGGGTTTCAAAAAAATATATTATTGATAAATTATTTTTTTTAAATAGCAAACCTAAATCGTAATAATGTTGAAAATAAGCACTTGTTGATTGGCAACGTTGAAATAATTTTAAACGTGCTTCTACATTCATTTGATCCCGATGTTGCGGTGCTCTGGGATCATAGCAGTCTGTTGTAGGTTTTTTTGTTTTGGCACGTTTAACCTGGCCCTATAATAACAGGTAATTTTAATATTATTGAAAAATAATTTAGAGGTCGTCCATAAGAGGGGGTTTCAAATTTTGTTACAGGTTGTTACGATGGAAAGGGGGGGCTTCTTAAAAATGTTACGTAACAAAAAGTGAAAATTTTACTTTTATTGTTTCAATGTATTATTATTGTAAATTTTAAATTTTTGTAAAAAAATTTAAAATTTTTCAAAATTTTTTTTTTACATTTTTGAAATTTTTTTTTCAATTTTTGAAATTTTGTTGAAATTTTTGTAAAAATTTTGTTGAAATTTTTGTAAAAATTTTTAAATTTTTGTAAACATTTTTTTAATTTTTGTAAAAAATTTTTAAATTTTTGTAAAAAATTTTAAGTTTTTGTAAAATTTTGTATTATAAGCTTGGATCAAAATTTTTTTTTTTTGGGGGGGGGGGGGGGGTGGTAAGTTTTGTTATGTAATATTCTAGGGGGGGGGTTTGTGGATTTGTTACGACCTTGTTACAGGGGGGGAGGGGGTCTAAAAATCTAAAAATCAGCATTACATAATTTATGGATGGCCCCTTATAAATAATTACAAAAGTACAAAAGTAAATCAAACCTGGTCATGTCTCTGAACTGTAAGTTCACTTATCCTCTTCCCAGTGCCACTGCCTGTTGGTGCAACCCACTTACATAAAAGCTCTGTACAGCTTTTATCATCAGGAATAATTTCAATTTTTTTTTCTAAAAGAAATGCTAAAACTTCCAGTATTCCTCCAATGTGATGGCAAGATCCTGATAATCTTTTAAAAATTAAAAAACAAGTTATTAAAATTATAATTAGAGAAAAAAGTAGCTTAAAAAACTTACCCAGCTGGACAAGAACAGTGTGCATCTAAAATTTTTTCATGTGTTAAAGACACACACACACTGTGGGGATGTGGTCTTTGTGATGGCAGGACATCACATTTAACTACAGCATTTATTTGCTCATGTGGATTGTGCAAAATTAAAATTTTTTTTACATATCCACCATATGCATATTTGTACCTCTTTTCTGAATTAATGAGTAGAAATTTTTCAATCCATTCTTTATTTAATGGTGGAAAATTTAAAAGACTTTTCCCCCAAATACCCTGGAATGACTTTAATAAAAGTGCAGTTGGAATATTTATCAAAGTTGTCATCTTATTGTGAAATCCCACAAATGTAAGTTAGTAATTTTGTCTTCTAAAATGGTTCAGTGAATTTGCAAACAGTGAATTTCTCAGATGTAAAATAACAAGACTTTCCTAGTTGAAGTAAAAATGTCAACTGATTTTATTCTATGTGAAAATCTGGTTATAACCAAAAAGGTGATAGTTTTCTCAGAAACGAGATCAAAAAGATAGAAAAGGGTTCAAAGAACTTTATACAATAAAAAAACGTCACTATATCTGGAGGCAGTTACAAGTTTGGGGAGGAACACCAAATTGCATCAACCCTTTTCCCCCAAAACATGCAAAGGCAATACAGTTATCGTGGGACACACGACCCAAGTTGTGGTTATGTATGTCGCCACCAGGTCGCGCTAAACAACTGCGCATGCGCAGTTTGGGATCGCGCAAATCGTGAATTCGCAGGCACTCCTCATTTGCAATTCTTGGGTTTTTGCCGCCATATTGGTTTTCACCAGGTCCCAAAGTGCCTTTGCACCTTTTGTGTTTGAGTATTTCAAAACTTGTGGTGCCGTCATGGTGCTGATCATCGTGAAGTGGGCCGCCGCGTTTTTATCATCCCAATCGTTCCAAGTTTTCTCTTTTGCGTCATAATCTGCTGCTCTTTGGACTCCACGCTGCGGTTCGGCTCCAATTATCACCTCTTTCCACAATTTCTTGGCCCTGAGGACTCCCTCCACTCTCGATTCCCATAGGAAATAATTCGCATCGTTTAATGGCTCAATGTTTGCCAAGCTCCAATTACCGGTGTCGCTCATCTTTGTTGGTTTCGTCTCAATTTGCACGTATTGTTCAACTTTTTCCTCCGTCTCGGTTCTGTGGCACAATCTCAATATTGTTTAATTCACCTCGAATTGAATTGTTGCTCACAGTCTTTGTTAAAGCTGTTTCTCATCGTCTCGTATCGTGCACTTCAAGATGGCGCGTCGTTACTCTCGGTTTTCGCCTCGTGGTTGCTCTCAACCGTCGCCTCGAATCTGCTCAAAACTTCTTGTTTTTCGGTCTCAATACCGTTTTTCTTCTATTCAGTGTGGCTGATGATTGTTCAACCATCCTCTGCTACCATTTGTTATGAATCAAGTAAAAACGGTTGAAGTTTAATACAGTTTAGAGCAACCTCACTGTTCTACATCAAGTGAATGAGTGGGGAAAAAACACAGGAAGGATGTTCACTCCATATATGGTAGGAGTGTCACCACAGGATATAAAAAACTCAAACTACATTAATTACACAATGACATCAAGTGGTGATTTTCCACATCAAATATCCCAACACATTTGACATGCAGGTGAGAATGGGTGATGTATAGTAACAGCAATCAGAAAAATAAGAAAACATTTTCTTTGCAAGCTTTCCTTTTACAAAGACCAATTTACCACTTTGTAATTGTTCGGCTAAGACACACGAGCTATATGGTATTGCCAATCGTTTGATAGAAACTACCGATCCAACTGCTGATTGTCTGTGTCGACGTCCATGCGAACATTTAATATTTATAACATACACTGATGCGGGCATAGCAGATGGTAAAAACATTATATCTGTGTCACTAGCGATAACTAATGATAAAATCAACGTGTATGAAGAACGGTTCACGTATGACGTTATTGCTTTACTATCAGATTTAGGAGGCAATCTGGGCCTATTTCTCGGTCTATCTTTAACCTCGTTGCCTGAAATCGCTTGGTATCTAGCAAACATTCGGGAAAATAAAACGGTTAATAAGATTCACCGTGTTTACGACAGATGCACAAAGAAAATAACCCAGAGTCAAGAGCTAATTAAAAGAAATGAAGTTTCACCTATTCTTAAGACAATTCTGGTTATAATTTGCTCGGGAGTAACTTTGTATTGCTTGCAAATTCGTTTAAACTACTACATTGAAAAACCGATAACAAAAATAGTGAGTGTAATTCCACGACACTTTACCCAATATCCAACGGTCACGGTCTGTGGCGAAACACAAGATGATGGTATTGATGAAGCCAGATTGAATTGGTTGAAACAAACTAAGAAGACCTGCAATCATGTATCACCGTGGCAATTTTTCAATGGCAACCTGTCATTGGAAGACATCTGGAATACCCTCAATGTCCACGAAACAGTCTCTTTTGATAATGACGTAACTTATACGGTATATTCCTAAATATAATCATGACAAGAAAATTAGACTGAATTATTTTATATTTATAGCATTTTCTTGGATACAAAACAATACTTAACACATCAAAAATTCTCATTCCCCTTTTCTTTGGCCATTGTACACAAATAAATTCAGGCATGTACAGTACACGTAAAGCAGGTAATTTCACAAACACTTGGATTCAATCTCCTTTTCTCCAGAAAAATCAACCAACTTAAAGGTTCCCCTCCATGTTGCGTTTGAATTCCTAACTCCTCCTGAAGTATGTTACCAGCATATAAAGGTAAGCTAAAATCAATTGGATTTCTGTCAACCGGCAATGATGCACTGGATGGAATGAATCAATTTCATCTAACCTAAAACACCAGGTCACATGTTTTTAATTTTTTTTATTGTTCAGTTATTTCTAAATAACCCAGAAGAGGAAGTGAATCTTCTGGAACCATTAGATGTAATGTATGGATGGTCGAATGAAGCAACACTCCGAATATTTAAAGTAACAAAACAAACAATTTACTGTGTACGAATACGGTAAATCATGTTTATACTGACCTTGATTTTATCAATTAGACTGTACGAATAAATACAAAGCGCAATCCATGTGAAGAAAACAAAACTGCTTATTTCAAGTGTAAAAATGCTTGCATGCGAAGCAATTTATTTCACAGTATTTACTGCAGGTATGGCAGATACGACACATTGCATGTTTGAATAATAGAGACAGGGACTTCGGATTGTTAGTTGTTGGCCTTTAATCCGTTGTCTAGGGGTCGGGGGTTCCCATCACCCGTGTCGACAATACCAACGGGTATGCCACACCAGCACGGTTGCTGGTGTGGCATAGGGTGTCAGCCCCTGAGTGGAGTGGTCGGGTAACACACAACAATCTGCTATACTCACCAATCCGACAGCCCATGTTGCTGCTGATGGAGGGTGCAACAGGCACATCGCCATGTTACTGAGCGTCACAGTGGTGAATGGGAGGAGAGCGAAGTCAGCACAGGGCACTGCTGCCCTTGCTGGCTGCAGGACCTGCCTAGTACATGTCTTGTCCCTGTGCAGCCTAAACTCTCTCTCTGTCTGTCTCTTCACCACACCACTCAGCTCCCTCCTTCTCTTACTGGGTCAGTCTACCCCGCAAGGGGGATGACCTTAGGGCCAGTGAGCAGTGTGTGGAGTGATGCAGGTCACCGTGGGTGGCCAAGCGGTCACGTTTATTAACATTTGCTTATTTTACACAAATTTAGATTTATATATTTTGTTGTCATCTCTCCATTAATGTATTATTTTTGCTTTTCAGATTACCCTATATGTCAGCATCAAATTTGCCATATTGCAACACTACAAGCGATGTTACTACTGCTCATAAAATGTACTTGAATAACTACGACTCTAATCAAAAACAGTGCAAATGTAAACAACCTTGTGAAATTTTTTTTACCAAACTATTTTGCATGGGGCTAAGTTACCAGTCGATTTTTACACTTTTGTCACCTTTCGATTAGCTGACAGTTTCACCCAAACCATAGAAGAAAAACAGAAATATCCAATGTCTCAATTGTTAAGCGATATTGGCAGCATTCTAGGATTAGGTTTGGGAATGTCATTACTATCTCTCTACATTTGCATTTTAAACAGCTTTAATTGGTTCAGAGTCGGCTTGGGTAGTCAATTTGAAAATTAAAAACTCGCATAAAATTTTTTTAACTTTCTCCAGCCTGGAACGGGTAGGGGAGCACAGGTGTTACAAAAACGATGTTTCGGAATTGACACACAATAACGCACCCATTGAAGAAATGCAGGAAGCATATATGGCGCACTACTATCTCTTTATTCACCATTAATTGACTATACGACATGTAATAGTAATTTTAAGTATCAATAAATCAGCTTCGTTTCCATGGTGTACTCGTTGGAATATTTGTGTGTCAAACAAACAGGTCAGTGCAAAGTAAACAAGTATTAATTCAAATTCAATTTCGAGCTTAAGCATTACTACAGCAGGTTTTTATGCAAAAAACAATTTGTTTTTATGCACATAAAATATGCACCAAAAATTTCATTTTATGCAATAAACAGTATAAAAATATGCAAAATAAAATAATTTAAAAATTGAGGATTAGCTTGCTTGCCTCAATAGTTTAGGTTGCAAGCTGAGTAGACTAACATTTCAAACCTTTTTTTCTCAAAACTTTTCAGTAAGAAATAATTCTTTTAAGAGCAGTTCTAGACTAATTAGATGGTCCTCTACAACTTTGCAATTGACATTTTTTTGCGTAGCATTGTTGGTTTAAAAGTTACGAGTTGCAAAACAGTGATGCAACAATGTCACATGAATTTAACATGTTTCATTGAGTTTGTCACATGTCGTTTACTTAAATTCATAATCAAAAGTTTTTTTGAATTAACATGATTATAAAATAATTCACCTAGTAGGTGTTCGGCGATACACTCTGTATGCATACAGTATAGTACATTATTGCACATTTATTATTTAGTCATTCAAAATTATTAAATTATTATTTTCTCAATGGGTCATTATGACCGGTTTTGGCCGTTTGTAGGTAGGGGGAAATTCCAGCCGTTCTAGTGTTAACTAATTGACCTGAAAATTTGTCTCTAAACGCGTAATGCCTAATACCAAAACTTTACATTTTACACTTCATGCCTCTGAGAATTAATAAAATATTATTAAAACGCTCAAAGGAAAAATTCTAAAAAAAAAAAACCGAGAAAACGAAAAATGCCCAAAAAAAAACAATAAAATTAAAAAAAAGGCCAGACATTAAAAACGCTGGCATGATACTGACCAGTTTATTTGAGGAACCACGGTACTGATATGTATTCCCTTCGTGTATGTTGGTTCCAAGTCAACCTATGCATATTAATAGCTGAAAATGAGCAATAATAAAATAATAAAACAATAATAAATAATAAATAGGTCAGCGTTTCCCAAATGGTGAGGCGCGAGCTGATTTTTGGTGGGGCGCGATGCATCGCTCACAAAAAAAGTTTGTTTTTTTAAATTTTAACAATCAAACTAACTTATAGACATATGCCCTCCACCTAGAATAGTGCACTTGTCTTGTCGTCTAGAACAGTCTATTCTATCTAGACAATACACAACTGCTAAATTCAAATCTCTTTCAGTTTGTGTGCTCAATTCTATTATGGATAAATGGCTGATAAATAAGCCTTCATGCTCATAAAATTATATGTAAAATTGTATAAAATTTTATCCAATATATTTAGTACTGTACTGCCTCATTTAAACGCCCGGGCCTTTAATTCTTTTTTTGGACCGACCCCCTCCCGGTAAAGTCGGTTCGGGGCGGCGCACGGTGCAATAAACGCCGCCCAAGCCCCGGCGTTTATTCGAGCCCGGCGTCTAAATGAACCCGGGCGTTTAAATGAGACAGTACGGTAGTTCATTTTTGAAAAATTTTTTGCACCGGGAGATGAAGTGGGGCGCGGAAGATCGCCTTGCTTAAAAATGGGGCGCGATGCTAAAAAGTTTGGGAACCCCTGAAATAGGTAATAAATAAATAAAAAATAATAAAACACTAGACCGGTTCAGTTATCAGATGCTTTTCACGCTCTTCCTATTACCAATCTGTAGATATTAAATTACATTTCTATTAAACTTTTTCTTTTCTTAATTTATTTCCTATAGATTATTAGGTTTCAAATTTATTTACATTTTTTAAAGTACACAATTTGTTATTTTTGTTATTTTTTTTAAAAAATAATTAAACTCCGGTATATAAAGAGAAGAAATAAACATACAACAAAAATATCGGATAAAGCAAAAGTGGTTTCTTCTCCTGTAACTCTTCCACGCATAAAAGTGACCCGGCGCTATAGGTGGCCCACAAAACACCGAGCAGCTGCAACGAAATGACAAAATCAATGCGATTTACGACTTAGTAAAAACATTTGCACGTGTGCAAAATTTAGCAAAACCATGCGTGTGAAAATGCATTCCAAAGTGTAAAAATACATTTCTGCATGTTAACAATGCATGTTAACAGCCTGTAAAAATGCATTTTAGCACGTAAAAATGCATTTTAGCACGTAAAAATGCATTTTAGCACGTAAAAAAATTTATTTTAGCATGGAAAAATTCACTTTAGGGTGCACAGCGTTGCCAGCCTTATAACTTCTAGCCTTTTTGGTTTTGGTATTTCCTAACTTCTAATTCAGCCTCTTTGTGTTTGGCTTTTTTTAATATAAATTAAATGAATAAAATATTCATAACTTGCCTGTCTATTTGTTTGCCAGCCTTACACTTACCGGCCCTTTAGTTTGCCAGCCTTAGGTTTGCCGGCCCTTTAGTTTGCCAGCCTTATATTTGCCGGCCCATTATATTCTAGCCTCTTTTGAACAGGCCTCAAACGTCGCATTATCGGTGTCATTCACGGTGTCGTGAAGTTTTCGTTGGTGTCTTTCTTTTATGTGTTGATGACATCGAAGTGTGGCGAGTCGTACAATGCGGTATTCTCGTATCTCCACGGGATTTTGCATGGCTTACAGCCTGGGTCGACCTTTATGACGGATTTCGAGTCAGCCATGTACCTCCAGTTGGAAACTCGTTTTGTATCGTGCAAAGTGGTGCATTGTTTCTTTCATTATTGTGATGCGATCCGCAGGTATGTTGATTCGAATGCGTTGCGCCCGATATATCAAGCCGTATGGATGATAATCCACATGGTGATGGCGTTGCCGTTGTTGAAGGCTGATCTAATTCCGGAGGCTTTTGCCATCGTCAAAGCGGAGTGGGCTTCAGTGAAGGACCGATTTCCAGAAGCCAGTGCGATTGACACGTTCCTTGATTACACAGACAGGTATTGGCTGCAGACAGTGGGTAAGGAAAGATTAACTGTGTACCGTTTGCCGCACAGGACTAACAACGCTCTCGAGTCTTGGCATGCCCAGGCACCGAAGCATGACTGAGGAGCAGGTACAGCATCGTTATAACTTGCGGGAGGTTTTGCAAGGTGCGGAAGTTGAAGAATCAGAACATGAATCAAACCAATGTTCCATTTGCCTGACTAACAAGCTGAACATTTTGTTGGTGCCATGTGCACACAGATTCTGCTCTGCATGTGTGAAAAACTTCCTACAAGATAAGGTGGAACCGTACTGCTTGTCTTGCAGACAAGTAATCAGTACTATGTATAAAATGTTTTAGTAACGGGAAAAAAGGCTGAAAATGTTAGGGCTGACAAATTAAAATTAATTACTTCATTTAATGCTATTAGGGAATAAAAGGCTAAAAATTAAATTGCAGGCAAATATTAAATAATCATTTTTGTCTATTTTACTTTATTATAAAATATTAAAAAAGGCTGGAAAATAAAAGGCTGGCAAATAGTCGGCTGGCACTGCCAGAGGCTGGTGCAATATTATCCAACATACACAACAATAAAAAGTAGGAAATGAGGTTAAAACAGAAGAGGCTAAACCATTTTACGGCTGGCAAAACCCTGACCTTTAGCACGTAAAAATGCATTTTAGCATGTAAAAATAAATTTTAGCACGTAAAAATAAATTTTAGCAGGTAAAAATTCATTTTAGCACGTCAAAATTAATTTTAGCACGTCAAAATT
This sequence comes from Strigamia acuminata, assembly GCA_949358305.1. Taxonomy (NCBI): domain Eukaryota; kingdom Metazoa; phylum Arthropoda; class Chilopoda; order Geophilomorpha; family Linotaeniidae; genus Strigamia; species Strigamia acuminata. The sequence continues at coordinate 5,465,522 of OX442314.1, forward strand.
CATTTTAGCACGTAAAAATTCATTTTAGCACGTAAAAACAAATTTTAGCACGTAAAAATAAATTTTAGCACGTAAAAATAAATTTTAGCACGTCAAAATTCATTTTAGCACGTCAAAATTCATTTTAGCACGTAAAAATAAATTTTAGCACGTAAAAATAAATTTTAGCAGGTCAAAATTCATTTTAGCAGGTCAAAATTCATTTTAGCACGTAAAAATTTATTTTAGCACGTAAAAATTCATTTTAGCAGGTAAAAATTCATTTTAGCAGGTAAAAATTCATTTTAGCAGGTAAAAATTCATTTTAGCAGGTAAAAATTCATTTTAGCACGTAAAAATTCATTTTAGCACGTAAAAATGCATTTCAACACGTAAAAAATGCATTTTATCACGTAAAAAATGCATTTTATCACGTAAAAAATGCATTTTATCACGTAAAAAATGCATTTTATCACGTAAAAAATGCATTTTATCACGTAAAAAATTCACTTCAGCCCACAAAACTAATTTCTGCATATTTTTTTCAAACAATTTTTAAAAATGTAACTATTTTCTTAATAAAACAACTCCACCAGTCCGACGCACACTTACTTTAACAAGCATACTAATGTAAACAAACTCCAACGAATGCAGCAACGGTAAACAACTGGCCGTGAGCAACAAGGGTAATATGGAATACCCAATTACACCCAAACATTGGGAATAATTGACCTAAACCACAAAAAAAATTTAAAAAAAGTTAAAAAATCCACAAAAAAGTCATTTTTTGTACTTCTCCTCCGAGAACCCGCGCCAACAAAAAGACCATCAACGAGCCGCACAGCCATATCGTGATGATCCACGAAACGACCTGCAAAACACGAGAGATAAATCAATTAAATCGATCCGAACGGTTTGCGCGACCTACTTGCAATTGCCCGTACACCGACACGAGTGAAAAGAAGAGAACCACCAACAGGGGGCCCCAGAAATCGGGGTTATCACGAACCAAGTGGCGTTTGTAGCCGAGGAACGGGCATGGGAAAACGACGCATCGCACCTTGTAGTAAATGTCTTTCAAGTCGACGTCCAGCTCCTCCCTATGAAAGAAAAAAGTGTTGGATTAAATGGAAGATAACAAACACAAATTAGTTTGACTTTGAGGTTTTTAAGTGTGAAATGAGGATTTTTGGTCGAAAAGAATGCGATTTTGGGTGGGAAAATGTTTTTATACTCAAGAAAAAGGCTTTTATATTTAAAAAAAATGCTTTTTTTGGATGAAAAATGCTTTTACTGGATGAAAAAATGCTTTTTTGGATGAAAAAATGCTTTTTTGGATAAAAAAATGCTTTTTTTGGATGAAAAAATGCTTTTTTTGGATAGAAAAATGCTTGTTTTTGATGAAAAAATGCTTTTTTTGGATGATAAAATGCATATATGTAAAGAAAAATGCATATATGTATTTATAATGCATTAATTTGAGAGAAAATGCATTTATATGCGAAAAAATGCATTTATTTGAGCAAAAATGCATTCATTTGACTAAAAATGCATTTATTTGATCAAAAATGCATTCATTTGATCTAAAATGCATTTATTTGAGCAAAAATGCATTCATTTGAGCAAAAATGCGTCTAATTTGAATTAAAAAAATGCAATTATATGCCAGAAAATTGAGTTTATGTATGGAAAATTGTTCATGTACGAAAAATGCATTTTGAACCCCAAAATCCAATATTTTCCTTAAAAAAAAAAAAAAAAAAATTCTATTTTCGTGTGTGAAAAACCCCCAAAAATTCCGTTTGCACACAATCCACGCCTCCACAACCAAACCAACCCACATCAAAGGCTTCGAAATGTCATCGTCGCAATCCTCGACCTCCAACAGCCAACCGAAACCTTGTTTCTCCAAGAAAACCGAACCGAAACCGTCGTAGCTCTTCCCCGAATGCGAACCGGAAACCGGATCCATCGAGCCGTCCATCACGATATCTAGTTACAAAAACCTCAATTAAACATTTAACGACTCAACCAAACAACATTCCTCAACCTTCGTGGCTCCCCGACGTCGGAACGAACGTCAATTTGTCGTCCGACAGACTCGCGGGCGCGAATTTCTCGCCGTTTCTCGCGCCGCCTCGCGCTTCCTCGAGCGGCTCCATGTCCAGATGAATGAAACTCTGCGAGCTCGACGACGTCGAACTCAGTCCGTTGTCGGACATGGAATAAAGTGTCGGAGAAATCGACGTCGGACTCGTTTTCGACATGTCGGACGCCAGCGTTTTATGTATTTTTTTTTTTTTACACCTAATTCGAGTCAAGCACCATCATCCGCAGCGCCGTTGTGCCTAAATCAGAAAAGAAAAGCGATAGAAATTAGAAGTAAATTCGTTTTTCGGCCCCGATTTTCGCATCCCAAACGTCAAACCTTTTCCACGTCTTATTTTTCTTGCACAGCTGCATCACGGAGCGGAGTCGACTACAGATAGAATGGAGCCGGCTTTTAACGTGGGGTATCGTCCTGCGCGGAGATTTGTTTTCGATTGGTTCCATCTGGCGGCGGGGATTGGAAATATGTTTTGGCGCAAAATTCATCGATAAAGGGAGACACTTTTGGTTGGTTTTTAACATGGGGATACAAGGATTGATTCCGTTTTTAAAGAAGGCGTCGAGGAGGGTTAATTTGAAGGAGTTTTCGGGCTGCACAGCGGGGATCGACGCGTATTGCTGGCTGCACAAAGGCGCTTTTGGGTGCGCGGAGAAATTGGGCAAAGGACAAGCGACGGACGGGTAAGAAATGACGAAAAAATGACGAAAAATCGACGAAAAGTCGTGAAAATTGGCGATTTGAGACTCGTATTTGATGGATTTATGTTTCAGATACGTTCGTTACTGCATTAAAATGGTTAATCTGCTGATTTCGATGAAAATCACGCCGATTTTGGTGTTTGACGGACGTCGTCTCCCCGCGAAACGAGGCGTGGAGCGCAGTCGGAGAGAGTAAGTTGGTTGGAAAGTGTTTTAAGATGTTTTTTTAAGGTTTTGTTTGTTTTAGGCAGCGAGAGAAAAATAAGAGAAAGGCGAAGGACTTTCTTAAAGAAGGGAAACTGAAGGAGGCGCGCGAATGTTTTCAGAGAAGTGTGGACATCACTCCCGAGATGGCGCTCGAAGTGATAAAAGTAAAATTGAATTTGATTTTGACTGAAATTTAATATTTAGGTTAATTTTTTTTTGTTTCTTTTTAATTAGGCGTGTCAGTTGATCGGAGTGGATTGCATCGTGGCGCCGTACGAGGCGGACGCGCAGTTGGCGTATTTGAATAAGGAGAAGATAATTCAACTCGTTATAACGGAAGATTCCGATTTGGTTTTATTCGGCTGCGATTACGTAATTTAGATTCATAATTAAAAAAAAAAATCGAAATTTGATTTATTTTTCTCAAATTTTTTAATTTTTTAATTTTTTTAAATGTAATTTCGATTTTTTTTCCGATTTTTTTCGATTTTTTTCGATTTTTTCTCGATTTTTTCGATTTTTTTCGATTTCACACGATTTTAACTCTTTTTAGATACTATTCAAAATGGACGCGATGGGTTTCGGCGTTTTAATGGAGAAATCGCGTCTGCATTTGTGCATGGACGCGAATCCAGCCAACTTTACGTTCGACAAGTTCCGTTACATGTGCGTCATGTCCGGCTGCGACTATCTGCCGTCCCTGCCGGGCATCGGGCTGGCCAAATCGTGCAAATTCTTCATCCGCGTCACGAATTTAGACTTGAAACACGTAAAACAACCAAAAATATTATTCAATTTTTTTAAATTTTAAATTTATTTCTTTATAGACACTCGGGAGGATTCCGTCGTACCTTCGAATGCCGCAGCTGAGCGTGAGCGACGAGTACAAGGAGGGTTTCGAGCGTGCCGTCAACACGTATTTGCATCAGCTGGCCTTCGATCCGCGCTCGAGAAAACTGGTTCCGCTTAATCCGTATTCCGATGGTGATTCGGCTTCGGATTTCGATTACGCCGGACCGTAATGGATTTCATTAATTTTATTTTTTTGATTTTATTTAACAAAAATTATTATTTATTATTTTTTTAGGTATTTTTCGGACGACGTTGCTTATGAGCTGGCGCTGGGGAACGTTAACGTGGAAACGATGGAAAAAGTGGCGGGTTTCGATCCGAGGAAAGATGTGGGTGGATGAAATCAGTGATGCAGCACGGGTGGTGCTGGAACTCGGTGCCAAGATTTTTACACGCAAAATAAAAGTGCACTTTGTGCATAATAAATGCATTTTGCACATAAAATTTTGACGTAGAACTTCGTCCTAAGAGAACAGTTCTTTTTTAATGCTCTTTTGCAACCAAAGAATGCACTTTTGCAACTAAATAATGCATTTCTTCGATAAAAAAGTGCATTTTTGTGTCTAAAAGTGCATTTTGTGACTAAAAAGTGCATTTTTGTGACTAAAAAGTGCATTTTTGGGACTAAAAAGTGCATTTTTGGGACTAAAAAGTGCATTTTTGGGACTAAAAAGTGCATTTTTGGGACTAAAAAGTGCATTTTTGTGACTAAAAAGTGCATTTTTGTGACTAAAAAGTGCATTTTTGGGACTAAAAAGTGCATTTTTGGGACTAAAAAGTGCATTTTGTGACTAAAAAGTGCATTTTTGGGACTAAAAAGTGCATTTTTGGGACTAAAAAGTGCATTTTTGGGACTAAAAAGTGCATTTTTGGGACTAAAAAGTGCATTTTTGGGACTAAAAAGTGCATTTTTGGGACTAAAAAGTGCATTTTTGGGACTAAAAAGTGCATTTTTGGGACTAAAAAGTGCATTTTTGGGACTAAAAAGTGCATTTTTGTGACTAAAAAGTGCATTTTTGTGACTAAAAAGTGCATTTTTGCAACTATAACGGCGTTTTTGTTTGAAAGTAGTTTGGTTTTACGTTAAAAAAGTTCACTTTTTACGAATAAAATGTGCGGACCCGCTCTGCACGCACCGGCTTATCCAAAACCACAACTGTGACTCCGATAAAACCAGTGCGAATTAAATATTCATTAAATATTAATTTTATTCACCCAATTTCAGTTGGTGAGTCAGAAAACGACTTCGTGGAACGACAAAAACTGCAAATCGACGCACACCAACAGCATCTGGAGCCCGAATTTCAGCAGAAACGCGTTCGACATGTCGCAATGTCCGATCGAAGTGAAGAAATCGCCGACCAAGGGCAAAGAGGTCGTCGTCAACACCAAACCGTTCACGCTCATTTCCCGCAAGAAAATTGGTAAAAAAAAAATTAATTAAAAAAATTAATTTAAATTAAATGATTTTATTTAATTTTAATTTTTTTTTATTTTTTAGAGACGAATAATGTCGAAAGCGACGAGAAATTGCTCACCCAGTTCTACACGTCGACTCCGTCTCCGCCCAAGAAACGGAGCAGAACTGAATTCTCTCCGGAAAAAATAACCGACGACGAAAGAGTTCCGTCGACCAAGTCGCTCTTGGATCGGATTTTGTCGGCCAGTAAGCAGACGCCGAATCGAGACAACCCGAAGACCCAAATTCCAACGCCGGAGCGAATCACTAGCAAGTGCGGAACAGAAAAATTTATCAAAAAATTTAAAAAAAAAAATGATTTATAAAATTTGTAACATTGTTTTAGGTATTTTTCAACGCCGACGAGGACCGAGGAACCGAAAGTCAGTTGGTTCGACGAAATCGCGAGCGAATACAACCAAAAAACACCGAAAAATGACAAAAACGGACAAAAATCGCCGGATAAAGGACAAAAATCGCCGGATAAAGGACAAAAATCACCGGGGAAAGGTCAAAAATCACCGGAAAACGTCGAGAACGGACGAAAACCCGTCGAAAACCGGCCAAAATCACCGAATAAAGTGGAGAACGAGGCGAGAATTGCGAAGAACGAGTCACCCGATAAGGAAAACGAGAGGACACCGATGTCGAATTTCGCTTGGAAGAAAATGACGACCGCGAGCGAATGTTATTTCAGCCAAACTCCGTTTAAATCGCCGCGGTTCGTTCGTAAATTCTCGCTGGATTCGTCGCAGGGCTCGACCTGCTCGTCTGTTGTGAGTAATTCCGTCGACGACGATTCGTGCGAGTTGAGTCAAACATTGGACGATGAGTCCCTCAATACGGGAGATTTGCAAACCCCAAGACGGACGAATTTCCTTCAACAATTCAGAAAAACAAACTCTGCGACTCCAAGTAAGTTTCTTGATTCTCAGAGATGTAAAAAATTTCACATTTTTGTTCAAAAATGCATTTTATGTGGAAAAAAATTGTATAAAATGCGTTATCAAGTGCAAAAGATGCATTTTATGCTCAAAAAATGCATTTCAGGCATAAAAAAGGCATCTTACGTCCAAAAAAATGCATTTGTACACGCAAATTTGTATTTTACGGGCTCAAAAAATGCATTTTTTTTAGCATAAAATGCAATTTTTTCATAAAATGCATTTTTTTCATAAAATGTATTTTTTGGTGAATAAAATGCATTTTACATGCAAAAAATGCATTTCGTGCACAGAAAATGCTAGTTCTGCTCACAAAAATGCATTTTAAGGCTCATAAGATGCACGATTGTGTGTAAAAATGCATTTTCAAGTGCAAAAAATAAATTTAAATCACGTAACAACAACACTCGATTAAAATAACTAAAATAACCCATTCAGAGAGAAAAAACACCCCGAAAACGTGTCGACAAACGGGCCTAAGCAAAACCAAACAAACCGATAAACGCCAGCTCAGCATCATCGACACCCTCAACAAATTCCGCTACGTCCCATCCCAAGCCAGCTAAGACAAAACAAAACCAAACTCCACTTGAAAACAACAACATTTATTCAAATAAATAATAAACTCATCATTATTTATTTATTTCAAGCTTTAGATAATCACGTCATCAAAGTGGCCACCATCATCTTTTTTTTAATATTCATTCATAACAAATTGTGTAAATATAAAAAAAAAATAATAATACAAAACGCTTCGACAATAAATATTTTATGAACGATAACAAATGCATCCTTTGCCATTAAACGTTAATGAGCGCGATAAAAACCAGCGTTTGGGGCCTGCGTCAAGAGATCGAAAACAACTGAAAAAACGTCGTTAATGGGCGGATTTTTGCGTTGCGCATGCGTCAAAATCATAAAAAAGATGTCTTGATTCTTTTTTTTTAATAAAAATTATAATTCCGTAGCGAGTGGAGCTTTTGCAGATTCTTCGTCGTCGTTAGCGGTTATTTCACGTACTGGGTTGACGGTTCGGTCGATGCCAACCACTGACGCTCGCGCTGGCGGCGGCTGGGCCACGAAATCGACGGTCAGACAACAGCGGAGCAAGCCGATGCCGAAAATGGCGCACCATCCGGCCACACTGATCCAACAGCCGATCTAAACGCCAAATAAAATCAAATGAAACACATTTTACGAGGACTGAACGAAGCACTGGGTGCAGCCAAAGACCGACCGTCATCAAGACTGTCTTGACTCTGTCTGGACACAGACTGACCCCATGTTAATGTAATGACCAAGAGCAACACCACGCACAGCATGGCAGTGTTTCTGTCAGTTAGTAGACAAACCACACACCGGCCTTGTCCTGTGGCTTGATTATCGCCCTCATCCTGATCCTGATCCGATTCCACACGGGCTAGGTCTGCCGCGACGGCCACTACCTCGGTGGGCACAATATTCGCAGGGCGCCTAGCAGCACACGCAGCTGCCTGTTGGCCGTGGATAGTACCGCCAAAGCTTGGTGTCATGAGCATCATCCGGAGGAGTACATCTGGGATATCGCTGGATATACCCCAAAATGCGGTAAGTATTGTTGCAGTACAAAAATTGAAAGACGTGGTACCAGAATATCTGTGAGAGGAGGCAGGTACAAATCCTGGATGGGCCCCCAATTGTGAGTGTTCGGACGGACAGCATGTGGTCAGGGGAGGGCCACGAAACACGTTCCTTGAACATGGCCTAACGAAGGACACATAGGTGCCGGTTTGGTGAGAGACTCGCCAAACCGTGAGGGGCGCCACTTAGGGAGATATGTTCAGATGCGATCGTTCGCCTTGCTGGTCCGAAAATGGGCTCTTGTTACGTGACACACGACTTCCGGTTTTCCATCCACGGGCCCAAGTGCCTTATCCGGGGCCGCAGTTCCACCTGGTTGCAGGGAGCTGTGATTCTGATTAGGCGCACGGGTTGTGCAGGGCAGTGACTTGCAGAGGGGCAACTGGTCATATACCGGTACCCGTGAAGGTTATGCTGAAAAGTACCACGCACAGAGCGATCCAGCGCCGGCAATAAATCTCTACAACTTTGTAATTGGAAATTTTGCTCTATCTCGACCAGTTAACGGGTTAGCAAATGAAAAGTGCATTGTTGAATGTCTGGCATAAAATTTGATTACACTATTAGATTCGCCATCCCTACTTTGGGGGCGCACATCTAGCGCGACACAATGTACCGCGACAAGCCAGCTCAAAAAAATGGTTTTTTATCAAAAAACCAGTAAGGTTAGGTTCGCGGGAAGGTCAAAGGAGCTGCGCCCCCCCCCCCCCCCTTGTTAGCCCTTCTTAGGAATTAAACCTACTTTGCTATAGGCTAGTCTACTTGGTATTTTGAAAAAGCAAATACTTATTCTTGAAATTGACTGTAATGTCTTAAAAGAAACACACTGTGTACCCAGGATTTTGTTCAGAGCCTGTTTCGAGTGAAATTCGAGGGATCGGAAGACTTAATCCTTCCGCCATTTTGTCTCTAGTTACCAAGTTACGAAAAAGACGATTCTCATTCTCATCAGCCAACCCAAACATCGAAAGAACAGAACAATTCTCACCTCGGCCAGGACTAAATTTTCATAGAATTTCCTCATGTTTTGATAATTCTCCCACGTGACATCCTGTAAACTCTGACAGCTACAGGAAACGGAGAGAAAACAAAACTTTTGATTAATAGTCTATTAATCTATTCAAAACCTTATTTTTAGTATTTGCGTCACATCCACACACAAAATAGTTCAAAACAAACAAACATGACGTCATCGCTCACGTAAGGCACAATGGCGGGAATCTACTCAAGGCCTTATAAAGCAATAGAGTTAGGGGGGGTGATAAATGCGAGAAAGAAGAGCCCAAACTGTCATTTAATCGCTTTAATTCGAAATATAAACGTTTAAAAAACCCGAATTTTTATAACCAAACCAGAATTTTGATTAAAAACAAACAAAATCTCACTATAAATCGGTTAAATCCAAATATTTTCAACTATTTCCGTTAAATCTCAACTATTCCCAACTATTGAACTCCCTCCCCCTCCCCAACTTTGTTTTGTCAGTTCGTCCTACCTGAGTTCGGTTTGAGCCGTTAATCCTTTACAAAACTCGGCCACCCCGTTGACCATCAGCGTGCTGACCACGGCTAAAACGATGGCGAAATTGCAGCTAAAAACCAGCGAAGGACACACCAATCTCCACGGTTTTCTCGGCGATAATTCCCTACATCAGAAAAGGACACATTAAACCCGTTGCCATGGCAACCGAACAACAAGACAATGGCGGATTAATTTACTCGCGCTACATCTAATTAAATACAAATTAAAAATAAAAAAAACAACTGCAACTCGATACCAATTTGATAATGGCTATCTACGGAAACATCTGTTGCCATTAGAGGAAGCGAAATAAATCTAGAAATAAAAAAACAACGAAAATCAACAAAAATCAACAAAAATCAACTTACACAGACGAAAGTTGAGTAACTTCCTTTCCATGTTTTACCAAAACTTCCTTTTCAACTGCTTGTGGCGAATCAAAACTCCTAAAAACAAGAAAAACACAAAAAAACACGCCCTATTTTAAGAAACAAACATCTAGGCCAATCAAATTGAACAATTTTCAAATCCCAGCACAGTTGTGAACACCAATGACATCGTACCTGACATCACCGCCTCTACACAACTATACTAGAAAGAGTGAATGTTTTGTTTTCGAGTATTACCATGTCGCTGGTCGCCCACCGTGGGGGCACACGGCGTAGAACCATCCGAAAACGAAGGAATAAATGGCCGAGGCCACTAGACTGTATAAACAGAATGAACAACTGGTGTTTGAGCCCCATTTGGTGTGGCCTGGATCCTCGTTGACTCGGACACGGCCCTCTTGGAACGTGAGCGATAAATTGGCGTTGAGCACACAGTTGCCATGGAAAGTGCTTCGAACTCTCTCGAAGGGAATGCACGATATGATGCTGCCTAAAAACGCGACGAGGTGGAATAGGATTTGGGAATATTTCCACAAACGTGACACTTGCGACGACTCCCGTTCGAGCAACACGATGGGCATGTTGCGTCCTTGAGCGGAGTGTGCAGACGACAGTTCTCGCGCCTTATCGCTGCGCCACGAGAACGAAACGAGACTGGCGGAGAAAAGAGAGGAGATTGGTCTGAAAGAGATTTCTGTGCTTGGAAAATTCTTTTTTTGCACATGGATCTTTAGTTTTTTGATGAAATTTGTTTACGCTTTAGAAATAAGTTTTTGCACATAAACATATTCATTTAAAGTGAAATAAAAGCCTTTAAAAAATGCAGATTTATACTGCAAAAAGTGCACAATATACAGATTTATGCTGCAAAAAGTGCAAAATACGCAGATTTATACAGCAAAAAGTGCAAAATATGCAGATTTATACAGCATAAAGTGCAAAATATGCAGATTTATACAGCAAAAAATGCAAAATATGCAGATTTATACAGCAAAAAGTGCAAAATATGCAGATTTATACTGCAAAAAGCGCAAAATATGCAGATTTATATGACAAAAGTGCAAAATATGCCGATTTATACTGCACAAAGCACAAAATATGCAGATATACTGCAAAAATTGCAAAAATGCAATTTATCCTGCTAAAATTGCAAAAATGCAATTTATACTGCTAAAATTGCAAAAATGCAATTTATACTGCTAAAATTGCAAAAAATGCAGATTGAAAGTATAAAAACTGCAAAATATGTAGATTTATACAATAAAAAATACAATAACCGCAGATTTATACAGCAAAAAGTGCAAAAAATGCAGATTTATACTGTAAAAAGTGCAAAAAATGAAGATTTAAACAGCAAAAACGCTGCAAAATGAAAATTTAACAAAAATCAGTTACAAACAACGTTTAAGACTTACAACTTTTACCTGAATCTTCCAGAGTTGTTTCTTCTACCAGCTAACACAAATCCAACAACACTTCAGTATATTCCGAACCAATCTTCGCCGCCCCCATTTTCTTTTGCATTTGACAAACCCAAAACCCAAAAAAAAACCACGATTGGTGGCACCGACAAAACCACTTCCCTAACTCCATTCAAAATATTTTATTTACATAATAATCAAAGAGCAATTAACACAAAATTCCACTCAATAAATATGACAAACAAAATAAAGAAATCATCCTCTAATTTAATATATTTACACTCATTCGTTATTCGGCGCACCCCAGAATTACAATCTTAACCCCGGTCGCACCCGTCCGCGCATAAAACTCGTATCTACGATCGGTCTCCGGAACCCAGATTTCCGTTTCCGGCTCCTCGCCAATCTCCATCTCATTCACCCACGTCTGAGAATTCACCTCGCCATCGCTATCGTTATCGTCGCTATCGTTATCCTCGTCATCAGACCCAAAATAAGGCCCCGGATCAACCTCCGAGTGCACCTCCGATCTCTCGTCGTCGTCGCTGCTCTCGCTGCTCAAACTCCGCGGAAACTCGTTCATCGTTTTCGAATTCTGCACCAATTTCTCGTCCGATTTCATCTCCTCGATCTGCGGTGGAAATCGGCGCGACTCGTATATCCGCACGGGTTTATCGAACGCGAATTTCTCCTCGTTGATCGCAAACAGTTTCGTCGATTTTTCCGCCATCTTGTCTTGCTTCAGTTTCAGTTTCGGCGAGTGCAAAATCCGCTTTGCTTTCTGTTTCGACGACCCGAAAATGTCGTCGTCGGCGTCGCTGTCCGTGATGCACACAACTTCCGGCGGAAACAGTCTCGTCGGCGCGGTTTCTTCACTTTGGTTTGGCAGTGTTGGTGGACTATTGTTATCAAAATTTATGACGTCAATGTCGCTGTCGCCGTCCGAGTCATCGCTACTAAAAAAGTCCGTTCTCTTCTTTTTCAACGTCACGAATGTGTCCATTAGTGTTTGTCGCTTTATGCCAGCTGTTGCGACCATTTCCTTCGCTTTTTGCTGCATCGCCACTAAATAAATAAATAAATAAATAAATAAATAAATAAATTTAAATAAATAATAATAATAAATATTTGTTGACGTGGGTTTAAATTAATTAATTTTGTAGTAATTACATCGTAATCAGAAATGACACAATCAGTCGTAAATTAACTTAAATCCAATGTAATTAATCATATTTATAATGTAATTCGGTTGAATTAGATCAAATTAACACATTTTTCTTGATTTGTTGGAAATTAACACAAATGAACACATAATTCGTCGCAATCAACATAAATTTTGTGATAAATCTCGTTATTACAGTGTAATACCCTGTTCACACTTAAACCCCCATTCTGTCATGTGACTGATCGTAGGAAAATCCAAAATCCAAAATATAAAATGGATGCTAATTCACTACTTTTGGCATCAAAATAAAGTACTTTTAAAAGCATGTAAAAATTAATAAAACACATCAAAATGCAGAGAAAAAAACAAGCTTTCTTTTAACCCTAATGGTTCATGAAATACGAACGAAAATGCGTTTCGGTCGTACAGATAGAGTGGAAACAAGATCACGCACTTTACGAAACTGGCATCCCTCTTTCTTTTAAAACAAAGTTTCTATCTTTTATGGATCATTAGCTACAAGTAGAAAAACAACCCCTACCTTTCAGTATTTCTTTCTAGCCCTAATCAAACAATCTACCAGCATTGTTGCGTTATTGCATTATTGTGTCACTGATTTCTACAAAACTAATAAATAAGTGTGAACAGTCTAATCACACTTGTAGAAATTAGACTTTCTAAAAGTCACAACTTCTACATAAGTGGTTCAAGTGTGAATATCAAGAAAACTCAAATTTCAGGCCTAAATTCCAACATAATTATTCATGCAGGCTCTTTAAGCAATTTTAAGCACCAACTGACGTATCAAATCACCTGGTTTTCGAACATCCAGACAATTGTTGCACTCCCATTCTCGTTTGATCCAGTTGATGTTCCCGCACTTCACATGGCAACCTTGTGACCCGCACGATTTGCACAAAATGATTTCCCACCGACTGTAAATACGTATTTAAAACTTAAAATTTAAAAAATTTGAAAAATAAATTAAATTTAACTAAAACTCCACCTTCCATCTTCATTAAATTCGCTCCCATTGGGACATGAGCACTCGACGTCGCAGTTGTTGTGCCTATACAACAAATCTTGAAACGCTCCAGTCTCCATTTCCCAAGAGGCATCCCTGGAATTGCAAAAAAAAAATTATTAAAATTTAAAAATAAATAAAATAAAATATGAAAATTTTTAATAGGGATTATAACCACTAGTTCACACCAACTTTGAAACACAGACGGAATTTTTTTAAGAAAAAATCGAATTTTTTAAAAAAAAAATCGAAATTTTTAAGAAAAAATCGAATTTTTTAAGAAAAAATCGAATTTTTTAAGAAAAAATCGATTTTTTTTTAGAAAATATTGATTTTTTTTGAAACCCTATAAATACAATTAACACGCAAATGCGTAGGAAAACGTTGGCACCACCTAGTGTCCAAAGTTGACGTTAACTAGAAATTATAATTCCTATTAAATATTTAATTTTTTTAAAAATTATTTTACTGTTCAGGGATGTAAATTCCGTGAATGAGCATTTCTTTTTGGAAGTCTTTGTTGTTGTTGCATAGAGGGCACCGGAAGAAGTATCCGGCGTTGACGGCTAGCTGCTGTAGACATTGGCGATGAAACCAAGCGTTTTTACAGCAGGGGGCACGAAGGGTTGTGTGTTTACATAAATTCTCGATGGGGAATAAACAGATGGCACACACGTCGTTTTTGGCTGCGAGGAAGATCCGTTGGTCCTGGAGTGTCACTCTTTGAACGGGTTTATGATTTTCACAGTAGGAACTAGAGAATTTAAAACAAAAAAGGTATTTTTATGCCCAAAAAAGTATTTTTATGCCCAAAAAAGTATTTTTATGCCCAAAAAAGCATTTTTATGCCCAAAAAAAGCATTTTAGTGGCTAAAAAAGCATTTGTGGCTAAAAAAGCATTTTAGTGGCTAAAAAAGCATTTTAGTGGCTAAAAAAGCATTTTAGTGGCTAAAAAAGCATTTTAGTGGCTAAAAAAGCATTTTTGTGGCTAAAAAAGCATTTTTGTGGCTAAAAAGCATTTTTGTGGCTAAAAAAGCATTTTTGTGGCTAAAAAAGCATTTTTGTGGCTAAAAAAGCATTTTTGTGGCTAAAAAAGCATTTTTGTGGCTAAAAAAGCATTTTTGTGGCTAAAAAAGCATTTTTGTGACTAAAAAAGCATTTTTGTGGCTAAAAAGCATTTTATGCCTAAAAAAAGCATTTTTCCCACATTTTTATGTCAGATAAGGCGTTTTCCGTGCATTTTTATGCAATTTTCTAAAACAAAGCCAATGTTTTTACATATAAATGCACTTTTATGCCAGAAAAAACACAATTTCCTCGACGTAATGCATTATTATGCTAGAAAAAATATTTTCCGTGTCTTAAAATACATTTTTTTAACATAACAACTTGTCTGAAGGCTAAAAAGGCGTAAAAAACCTACGGAAATTTATCAGTAAACTGATGCAAACTTCTTTCGACAACGGCGCACGGAAGATGAAATTTCTTCTGACACCTTTTTTCCGCACAACCAATCGTAGCGCCGTTATGCTTACAATAACAACATCTCTAAAAAAAAAGAAAAACATTAATTAAAAATTAAATTTTCCCATTTTTAATAATCTTACCAATTTCTGTCCTCTTCGAATCTCGCACTGAATATCCTTCAACAAAAAGCCCAAAATTCCTTCGTCGTCGTCACCATTTTGCGACAAACCGCTGGACAGCAACTGCCAAACAATGCCAATTAATTTATGCGCGCATAAATTATCGTAATCAACCAATACTAACCATACAGAAGTAATGAACGTTAATGTTGCCCTTAGATTGGAATTTACCCAGATTTAATTCGTCCACATTGCGGGTCAGACAAAACGCGCAGGCGTCTAGCGATAAAATAAAGAATTAATTCAAAATTTTCAAATTATCAGTTGGTAATATTCGCTTTGTTTACTTTCCGCTTTGGCATCCGGCTTTGACTTGCTGGTACTTGTCATGTTGTTGCGTGGACGTCAAATACGATGACTAAAACTTTCATTTGATGTCGGTGAGTGTGGCGGGTCCGGAAAATCGGAGTTACGGCAACCGAATTCGGTCGATCCGCTCGGATTTTATTCGCCAACTCCACTTAACGGTCTCTTCAAAACGACGCCTATTGTACACGGCGGTGGCGCTGTCTGCTGTGGAATTTGTGCAGCGCGGTTGTAAATAAGATGATAATTTGAAATAGATGGTTTAATTATTTAGGATATTAAATTTGATGTGTAAAATAAGAATTATTTTTTAAATATAAATATTATTTTGGGTTTTTAAGAAGAATTAACATTGGATGGTTAAAAATTGTCATAGTTATGACGTCATAAAATGTCAAGTTTATGCTTGTGGCTGGATTTGTTTGGTTAAAGATGGCCGCGCTCTCTCCGTTCGCGAAATCTGTTTTTACGTCCGTTTCTTCGCTGCTCAGGTAAATTACTCGATTGTTTTGATGTTTTTTTTGTGGTTTAATGTTTATTGTATTTGCAGACCTGTGTGCGGGATTCAACAGACTGCATTAGGACTAAAAAATGTAAGCACGATGTCTTCGGCGGCGTTTGGTTTGGGTTTATTTCGGACGTGTTTTCTACCGATGCATCAGTCGGTTCGTACGACCGTGCGAAACCACTTCCCGAAACCGAGCGAATACAAACGAGTCAGTCGACACGGCTATAAGAAGCGAATGTCGACTATTTCTGGACAGAAAATTATCATGAGGCGAATTTTGAAAGGAAGATTTGTTCTCTCTCACTAAAAATGTGACAACAATAAGCTTAAAATAGAAAGATTTCCTTTATTTCATTAAAAGATTGAAAAAAATGTGAAATATTATTTCAAGAAAATGTGAATAAATGTAATTATGTTATGAAACATTGCATATTCACTATAAATGATTTTTTAACACATGCTGCATTTTTCAAGTACAAAAAATCTCTTTTTTAGTGCCAAAGATGCATTTTAAGGTGCGAAATGCACTTCTTTTGTGCAAAAATCGACTTTTGAGCATTTACGGTCCGTCAGATCCCACTGACAGTACGGGCTCCTCGTTTGCATTGTATTTAGTTCTCTGCTGATACCAATTGTAACTGTTTATGATCCAAAGGTAGAAAGACAGTAAGGACATTCCCAAGCCTAGTCCTACGATGCTGCCTACATCGCTTATAAATTGAGATGTCGGGTATTTTTCTTTCTCGACTATCGTCTCTACGAAACTATCCACCACGACGAGTTGTAAAATTGTCATATGATTCAATGGCATTGCTCTTGCAACCATCATGGTAGTGTGATAAAAAATATTTTCACAAGCTTGTTTACATTTGCATTGTTTTTGATTAATTTTATAATTGTTTAAGTATGTGAGATGGGCGCCTTCAACGTCTTTTACAGTGTTGCAAGGTGGTAAGTTAGATGTTGACATGTACGGTAATCTGAAACAAGAAAGTTTGGTTAAAACCAAAATTCAGCCAGTTTAAAACGGGGAATATTATTGACACCCCCCAAATGTACTGTATTTAAAGGTCATGGGAAGAGAAAAATAAAAATTGACAAGAAGATTACTTATGTCTTTATTAGACCAAACCGTTGTTCGTGATGGATCAATTGTTTCCAGATTATTATATCGTTTGTTTAAACTTTGAAAAATTATTAAACGTCCTCCATTTTTAGTTTACGAAAGTTTAAAAAATTTGCCATTGGTGGCGCTTTTTATGACGTTATCGATGACAAACGAACAGCTTTTTAGCATGGGCTTGGCTTCATTTAACCACAGTGCATTTAAGAGTTCTGAAAATTTTTTTCCATTAATTTGACAGTACTCTTAGGTTATTGGCTTTTAATATTCAGTAAATTATTATTTACTATTTGGTGCATGCGTATATGTTCAAAATAACTTGTCACGGTTAATTTTGGATGTACTAATTAATTATAACAAACATCGCACAAAAGCTAATTTGGCGCAATGAGTTTGGGCAAAGTTTGTAGATTCCTCTAAACAATTGTCTCCTTCAAATGTGGACATCCGGGGACTCAAAGAATCTAAACTCGTGGTGACTAAACATTATTTATATTAGACAGTCTTCTTACTTACAGGTGGGTGTTGTAGATGTAAAATAATGAAGATGCGCAATGATATTGACCTCAGGGGGGGGGGAGGGCGAGGGATATCAACGAGGAGTGAAATATAAAATATGTCGGCATGAAAGTAGCGCAATAGGGTTATTAGTATGAGAGAGCATTTTTAAGGGCGCAAATAATAAGTGACATTCTCCTAATGTTAACTAAGGGAGGTGGTTCCTATCAGAAGACAAGAAGAGAAGTGATTTTAGTTGGTCTGAATAAAAACAAGTAAACTTAGTCATGTAACTGGTCAACTTAAGATGGGTGAAGGGATGAAAGGTATAAATAAAGATCCGATTGTTGGAAATAATCGTATTCGCAACATCTTGCTTGCGCATCAATTAACAGAAGATGAATCATCAGATAAGAAAGAATGAAATCAGAAAATAATATAAGAAAATAGGATGGAATAGTCTAAGTTAAATCAAATGAAAAAAGAGGGTGGGTAGCCTGCCCGTGATAAACTAATAAAAAATTTTCATAGCTCTTAACGAAGCTAAGCCCATGGATCGTTTGTCGTCGATGACGTCATAAATAGCGCTACCAACGGCAAATTTTTTAAACTCTCATAAACTAAAAATGGAGGACGTTTAATAATTTTTCAAAGTTTAAACAAACAATATAGAATTCATTTAAAACAACTGCCCTACCTGCAATTTATCATTCGTAGTAAATTATTTTGCTTGCAAGCATTTCTACACTTGGAATAAGCACTTTTGTTTATTTCACATGGATTACGCTTTGTATTTCTTCGTGTTGTCTATTGCACGAAAATAAAATAACACCGGATCAGAATAAGCCAATCAGATTACTTGCATAATTTTTGTTTACCTTAAATATTCTAATCATTGCTGTATTTCCCAAACCGTAGTGTAAATTGAGTGGCGCCAAAATGTTATCTTCCTCTGCTGCTGGATTACTTAGATAAACCTGTAAAGTGATATTCATTGTCCAAGCTGTCTAAACCAAACAATTTGTTTTGCTAGGGTCATGCTAGCAGTAACAGTAATGCTTAGTAATAGTCTCATCATCATCAATAAAATTTGAAATTGTTTTCTTTACCCATAGATGTTGGTCACATCCTTCTGGTGGAAAAAGAGATTGAAGTAGAATTATAATACTGGGTTTTAGGAGATGTGTTTTATCTGGAAAATTGAAGAGAGGTGGAATTAATATGGAAAATACCAGAAGTATGTGGGTCAAGATAGTTTTTATTATAGTTAGTCTTGGGAAAACATGTTAGATTACTTTCTGCTTTAGGAGAAGCCAAATATCATCAAAAACATGTGTTAATTACCTATTACTATTCGAGTGCAATGACCAAAAGGCAGTGGAATAATATGTTTTGTTGCATTTAGTGGTATATCAAATCCTTTCACAACCTACAAATACAAAAGAAATTTCTGTCATTGTCACTATCATTAGGCTTTATGGTCACTGGTATTACTTTATTATTTATGTTGCTCCTGAGATTAATCTTTTCATGGATGTTGCGTGTCTTCCATATTTCTTCCAAAGACAATTTATTACTGAACAATTTCCAGGGTGACATGTCACTGCTGCAGCTTTTGTTGTCACGTTTAAGCAAATGTAATCTGGCTTCTTTCATGCCATCATTTTTCGTTTCCCCGCAGATTGTTGCAGAAGGAAATTCGGTATACTGCCGTTGAACTATTGTAATGACTGTCGTTACTGGTTCATCAATGTAGTAGTTGAAGCGAATGTGCAAGCAATATAAAGTAAATCCTGCACTAACTAATACTGGTATTAACTTAATCTTTTCTAAGACTCCGTTTGTTTTTGTTTTTGTTTCCTCACGCGTCACCTTCTTCTTGCACGCTTTGAAGAGACGGTGAATCTTATTAACGAGTCTCTTTTGGTGGTTGTTTGATGCAACATAATATAAATTCCAAATGATTTCAGGTAATGAGATTAAGGATAAGCCAAGAAACAGGCCCAGATTGCCTCCTAAATCTGACAGTAGGGCAATAACATCATAAGTGTACCGTTCTTCATACACGCTAATATTTTCGTTGGTCATTGCAAAAGATATAGATAATACATTTTTATCATCTGCTAAGCCTGAATCAGTATGTTGTGTAAAACTGATTTGTTCACATGTCCGTCGACATAAACAATCAGCAATAGGATCCGTGGTTTCAATCAACTTGTTTGCAATTCCATATTGCTCCTGTGTGTCGTTTGAGCATTGACAAGGTGGTAAATTGATCTTCATATTAATAAATGGCAATCTTTGAAGAATGCAATATTATTTATATTAAATATGGATGGCCAGGGTTCTAGAAACTCTGTAGTGAGTGACTATTGTTCAGTGGACTGTCAGCCAGAACAGCACATTATGATGGAATGTGAAATCTTCGATTGGGTTAAATTTATACTCACCAGGGCGGCGCAAGTGTGCAAAAGGGGCAAGGAGGATACAAGGAGCATTTAATTACACAGAAATTGTTTTGTTACAAAAGGCAGACATTGAGGTCAAATTCATTCTTAACTAGACTTTGACCGATATCAATATTTTGGAGTATCGCCGATTCCGATAATCGGCAACCGAATATCGGCCGATACCGATACCTGCGCCGATATTAAAATTAAAATGTCCGACCCCCCCATCCCCCAAAATAAAAAAAATTTATTATTTATTAATTTATTTTATGTTTTAAAAACATTTTTGAAGCAGTATCGTTTTAGACTAAAACGATATGCAGTATATGTATACTGTATACTGCTTAAAGCGTTTCTAACGATACGTTTTAGAAACGTGGCAATATCGGTATCGGCCTCGCAAAAAAATATCGGATCCGATATCGGTGAATACCGAAATATCGGCCGATAGCTGATACCGATACCGGTATCGGTCAAAGTCTATTTTTAACTCATGTTTATGGCTTTAAACGTCTTTTAATTGCTGAAAAGTTAATGTAAATTTGAACTTTCTTGTTCTGTTGATTGTTTGCACCCTTAGCACACTAGCGCCATTCACTGTAATGGCGAGTGTCTGAACTACAGAAGCCTCCTCATTATCTACTTGGTTGGTCTACTTACCTGCAGGTTAAATGGGTCTGAAACATTCTTGTCAAGCATCTGCGGTAGCAGGATTCGTATTGATCTTGAGTGGAGCACGAATTCATCGATGAATTCAGAAATATGAACTGAAATTTAAATGATAAAAAATTAATGAAACAGTAAAATTGTACATTTTTACAACTCCAAATTATAACTTTGTTGTAATTTAAATCGATTTTTAGTGTTGTCCCAGTCTGTTTTGGTATAAGAAAATTATAGTATCCAAAATCATATACGGATAAAATAATCTAAATAAAAAGAGAAAAAAATTACTCCCTCGGTTTAATTAAATTTACTTATTTAACTTTACAACGTATGAGGCTTGAGGACATGTATCTTCATACATTTTCTTGATCTTCACTGTCAGTAGTTTTCCAACAAACCAGCTGCTTGAATGCAATTCTAATCATAAGACAAACATTTTATTTCATATTTATTTGAATGTACAGAGTACAACTTACTAAATTGAAATGCTTTGCATATTCCATATGGATTGTCAATTTCCTTCTGCATCACAGTTTTATTTGAATATCCCTAAGCACAGAGTTTGTTAAAATTGTTTTAGTTTATATGTAAAAATGTATTTTAACCAATTTTACTTTCATTTCGATGTTAACTATCTCTTTGGATATATTGGTCGCTTTCCAAAGTTCATCCATATCATAAGTTGGGATTGCCATGAGCGCTTTCACCATGTTTAAGCAATTAAATAAATGTGTCTTGACTTGACCTGATTCATTGGCGTCAAGCTTTGGATAAGTTTTATTCCAAAGCCTGGCCATTTCTTTTGTATTGCCACTACAGATCATCAAATTTGGTAAAGCTACTTCATCTGATTTCGACATTACGTCAACAGTCGTAGGATAACTTAAGTAATACATTACTCTATCACACGTCTGATATGTGAGCATGCACGTGCAAAATAGGAGTAGAAATAACCAAAATCCATGACGCCTGCTCCAACGTTTTCTACTGTTTACGAAATCATCCAAACCAATTAAATCGCAGTTTGGTTTGTTGGCGTCATCTTTTATCACGCGTTGAATTTCTGTACGTAGTTTGCTTAATCTTTGCATGTTTCTTCTCATCAAGTAATTTTTTTGCATTACGTATATTTCTTCCTTAAATCTACAGCAAGACGAATCGTGGCAAACGGAAACTATGCTTGAGAAACATAGTGATCAATGTGAGCAGTGGTAACACCAGAAACTACACCTACCATTCTGACATCAGTTTTGATAAGTTTGCCATCAGTTTTTAGACAAGCTTGACATCAGTTTTGACATAAATTTAGTTGGACCATCAATTTTGACATTACTTAGCCATCAGTTTTGACATAAACTCACCATCAGTCTTGACATTAGTTTCACATATATTCGTACATTGTTTATTTACTTATATCTTTTGTTTACTTAAAAATATTCTCGGAAGGCAAATATTATCGAAATCTGAAGCAAACATACTGGTGTATGTCCCTAACAAACAAATGTTTTTAAAAATAAATCAATAACTGAAAACTTTTTTCTCCTGCAGCATTGTCGTCTTGGACACAAAATAACATGGCATTCAAACAGCGGTTGTTAATGGATCTGTCACTAGATGTCGCCCGACTGTATTTACAAAATGGAGGCCACTGCTAAAGTTAGAAAAAATTAATAATTTGATAAAATCATTACACACAAATGAAATACTAAATATTAATTTCTCTATTTGATATATTTACCCTCTAGATCGAATTCGCCGTAAAAATGACGTGTCAAAATTGCGTAGACTCGGTCGACCGCGCGCTGTCGAAAATCCCCGAAATCAAAAATATTTCGATAAATTTGCAAAACGAGCAAGTCATCGTCGAAACGTCGTTGTCCGTGGCGGAAACACAAAACCTGATCGAAAGCAGTGGCCTGAAAGCAGTATTCAAGGGTTTCGGAGCTGCAGGTGTCAATTGACATCGAATTAAAATTAATTTATTAATTTAATTATTTTTTAATTTTTTTAAGAAAAAGAAAATTTTAGTGCCGCCGTGGCAATGTTGTCTGGTTCTTCTCCGGTGATTGGAGTCGTGAGATTTGTCCAGATTAAGCGAGATAGATGTCTGATTGATGGGACTATTGATGGGCTTTCGCCGGGGGAGCATGGGCTTCATGTTCATGAATTGGGAGACCTTTCCAATGGCTGTTATAGGTTCAATTATACGTGTTTTTTTCGGAGTAGATTTTTATTTTTTTAAATTAAGAAATTCACTTGGACTAGAAAAAATTAATAATGGTTTTTCATCTAAACAAAATTCAAATTTCGTCTGAAAAATTCAAATTTTGTCTGAAAAATTGAATTTTTTAACTAAAAAATTCAAATTCTTGTCCAAAAATTCAATTTTCGTCTAAAAAATTCAAATTTTGTCTGGATAATTAAACTTTCGTCTAAAAAATTGAATTTTAGTCTGAAAAATTAAATTTTAGTCTGAAAAATTGAATGTTAGTCTGAAAAATTGAATGTTAGTCTGAAAAATTGAATTTTAGTCTGAAAAATTGAATGTTAGTCTGAAAAATTGAATTTTAGTCTGAAAAATTGAATTTTAGTCTGAAAAATTGAATTTTAGTCTGAAAAATTGAATTTCTGGCTAAAAATTGAATTTAACTAAAAAATTCAAATTCTTGTCAAAAAATTTAATTTTTACTAAAAAATTCAAATTCCTGTCAAAAAATTTAATTTTTACTAAAAAATTCAAATTCCTGTCAAAAAATTTAATTTTTACTAAAAAATTCAAATTCTTTCCAAAAAGTTTAATTTTTACTTAAAAATTCAAATTCTTGTCAAAAAATTTAATTTTTATTAAAAAATTCAAACTCTTCCCAAAAAGTTTAATTTTTACTTAAAAATTCAATTTCTTTTAGTGTTGGAAACCATTACAATCCATTCAACAAGAAACACGGAGGCCGACAAGACGACGAAAGAGTATTGAAATAACTTTTTTGTTAAATAATAAATTAATACATAAACAAGATATTAATAAAGTTGTAAACTTGCAGCACGTCGGGGACTTGGGAAACGTGACTGCGGATAAACGAGGCCGAGCCGCGTTTCGATTCGAGGACCAATTGGTTTGCGTTCCCAACATCATCGGCAGATCGCTAGTCGTGACCGCTGATCCGGACGATTTGGGCAAAGGGAATTCGGGCACTTCGCGCAAAGATGGCAATTCAGGAGCGAGGTGAATGTGACAATCGGTGGCGTAACAACCGCTCGTGGTGCAGGGATTCCCCCCACTATGAAATTTCACGTTTTGACATGGAGTTGTCATGTTATTCGTGAAAACTTTGCCAATTTCAAACGAAATTTCTCCAATTTTTCATGAAATTCGTCGGAAATTGTGAAATTTTTCATGAAAATCGTCAGAAATTGTGAAATTTTTCATGAAAATCGTCAGAAATTGTGAAATTTTTCATGAAAATCGTCAGAAATTGTGAAATTTTTCATGAAAATCGTCAGAAATTATAAAATTTTTCATGAAAATCGTCAGAAATTGTGAAATTTTTCATGAAATTCGTAGAAATTGTGAAATTTTTCATGAAAATCGTCAGAAATTGTGAAATTTTTCATGAAAATCGTCAGAAATTGTACAAATTTTCATGAAAATCGTCAGAAATTGTGAAATTTTTCATGAAATTCGTAGAAATTGTGAAATTTTTCATGAAAATCGTCAGAAATTGTACAAATTTTCATGAAAATCGTCAGAAATTGTGAAATTTTTCATGAAATTCGTAGAAATTGTGAAATTTTTCATGAAAATCGTCAGAAATTGTCAAATTTTTCATGAAATTCGTCAGAAATTGTGAAATTTTTCATGAAAATCGTCAGAAATTGTGAAAATTTTCATGACATTCGTTAGAAATTGTACAAATTTTCATGAAAATCGTCAGAAATTGTGAAATTTTTCATGTAAAATCGTCAGAAATTGAAATTTTTCATGAAATTTGTCAACAAATTCTAAAATTTCTCAACAAATTCTAAAATTTCTCATCAAATTCTGAAATTTC
Organism: Strigamia acuminata; assembly: GCA_949358305.1. Lineage (NCBI taxonomy): Eukaryota > Metazoa > Arthropoda > Chilopoda > Geophilomorpha > Linotaeniidae > Strigamia > Strigamia acuminata. The sequence continues at coordinate 5,490,157 of OX442314.1, forward strand.
TCAACAAATTCTGAAATTTCTCATCAAATTTTCCACTAAATTCACCAAAAATTCTCCATTTTCCACCAAAAATCTCCAAAATTTTCACAAAATATTCCCAAAACCACCGAAATTTCTCTCATCAAATCCTTCCGATTCTGCCCACCATCGATTAGTCGTTACACCACCGACAAAAACGCAAACTCTTATAAACTTCACTTCTCTCCCGTCTTTCCGTTAGCAGATTAGCGTGCGGCGTGATCGCTCGCTCCCCCGGCATCTTCGAAAACCCAAAGAAAATCTGTCTGTGCGACGGAAGATCGATCTGGGACGAAACGACACCCGCCTAACCTCTTTCTTAACATGAAAATACTTTAATACATATGAAATTATAATCCGACATTACATGGCAAGTGTTTTCTTCGTCTTAACACTCAACATTCTCTGAATGAATTTCGGCAGATCTTTCCAGTATGGGCGCAAAACGTGTTTGTTGTGCGCAGCCGCGTCTAATGCAATTCTGAAAAAACAATAAACATTAAATTTATGTATACACAAAAAGAGACTCGATATTTTTGTTCGAACATGAAAAAATGCATGGAAATATTGGAAAAGATTTTTTTTTTTGGTCTTAGGATCAGTTTTTGCAACTAAAAATGCAGTTTTACAACAAAATGCAACATTTACGAGCCTAAAATGCAAATATTTTGTCTAAAAACGTTTGTTTCTGTCTAAAATTCAATTTTCAGCTAAAAAAATAAAGTTTTGTACATAAAATATGAATTTTTAGCATTTTTTTAACTAAAAAATGCGTTTAGTAGAGCATTGTTAGGCTTAAACCAGCATTTGTTTTGCTTAAAGTGCATTCTTACACTTATAAATGCATTTTTTGGCTTGAAAATGCATTTATGCACATAAAGTGAATTTTTTTGGCCTTAAAAGCATTTATTGCACAATTTGACACATTTTTATGCTTAAATGTGCAATAATTGCACAATTTGACACATTTTTATGCCTAAATATGCAATAATTGCACAATTTGACACATTTTTATGCCTAAATATGCAATAATTGCACGATTTGACACATTTTTATGCCTAAATATGCAATAATTGCACAATTTGACACGTTTTCATGCATATATATGCAATAATTGCACAATTTGACACATTTTCATGCCTAAATATGCAATAAAAGGCTTTTTTTCCATCTTTTTTTCAATTTTGCATGCATTTTCAGTCGATTTACAAACCTAAATAATGATTTCGGTGAAAAAACTAAAGATAAACATCGATTTGCGTAAACCTAAAAAAAAAAATGAAATAAAATAAAACAAAACAAAACGACAAAAAAATCGTGAAAAAGCCACAAATTTACCGTTTCCGTGTGACCTAAAATATTATTACAACATCCACCGACGACGACCAACTCTCCGTAGTCGGAAACGCAACTCGTGTGCCAAATTCGCGGCTCCAGACCGGACATTTGAATCAGTTGCCACGACACGGACCTCGTGTCGAAAATCCAGCAATCGCCTGCGAAAAAAATCGATTTTTAATCAAATTAAACGACCGATTCCTCCGATAATCGATATTATCTACTTAAAGCTTTTCTTTCCTGGCTAAATCCGCCGAACAGGACTAATTTCGTGTCGGACAAAACGTTTAAACTGTGCCACGATCGTCCTTCAGGCATCGGTTCGGCGATGTTTAAGCTAAGATATTGAAAGAAATATATTAAGTAATCATCGTAAATGTTTGAATTGGTAGTTTATCGAATGTCATTTTATCGCATTTTTGTATTTCTAGTTCAATTTATTATCTGATTAAGGTATTACTACGACTAAATTCGCATTTCGGCACTCGAAAATGCATTTTTATACTTAAATTTAAATTTTTTTTTATACTGAATATGCATTTTTTGTACACAAATGTACATAATTATTGATTTTAAGCATAAAAATTGCATTTTTTGTACACAAATGTACATAATTATTGATTATAAGCATAAAAATTGCATTTTTTGTACACAAATGTACATAATTATTGATTTTATGCATAAAAATTGCATTTTTTTGTACACAAATGTACATAATTATTGATTTTAAGCATAAAAATTGCATTTTTTGTACACAAATGTACATAATTATTGATTTTAAACGTACAAATTGCATTTTTTGTACACAAATGTACATAATTATTGATTTTAAGCATAAAAATTGAATTTTTTGTACAGAAATGTACATAATTATTGATTTTAAAAATCAAAATTGCATTTTTGGTACACAAATGTACATAATTATTGATTTTAAACATAAAAACTGCATTTGTACTCCCATTTATGTATGTTTTGCACTGTATAAAAATTTATTTGTGTTTTTAACATATACGATAAAACGTCATTCGATAAATCAAGCGGGACTGGTTAAAATCGATTACCATCCAGACCAAGTCATAGTTTTCAGGTCTAGACAATGCATGTCGTTCATTCGCACCGACTGGTGCCGTCCACCAAACGTATAAACAATATTTCCTATTCTAACACTAGCGTGAGCAGCTCTCGGTAGCGGTTTAGGCCCCTAATTGTTTGTAAAAAAAATTAATTCGTTACATTTAATTCGAATTTTGGATAATTTAAACGATTTACTTTGCATTTCGGCCAAACCCACGTTTTCGTATTTGGGTCGAAAATGACCAGTTGATTATTCCATCCGCGGGACGATGTCTGAATATTAAAGTTAGAAAGAAATTAATAATAAAAATTGTAATAATTGTTATTATTATTTGACTGACTGGATCAGCAGTGTCGTTGGCGAAATCAAAATTATCCCGGGCTGGCGTTGACAACGAATGGTGTCCGCCGATCTGATGCGGATTTAATCCGAAACCACCAAATAAATAAATTCTGAAAAATAATTTCACATTCGTTGAATTAAGAGTGAGGAAGAATTGAAATTTACATCCAAAATTGAATTTTTACCTCCAAAATTGAATTTTTACATCCAAAATTAAATTTTTACATCCAAAATTGAATTTTTACATCCAAAATTGAATTTTTACATCCAAAATTGAATTTTTACATCCAATATTGAATTTTTACATGCAAAATTGAATTTTTACATGCAAAATTGAATTTTTACATGCAAAATTGAATTTTTACATGCAAAATTGAATCTTTACATCCAAAATTGAATTTTTATGTGCAAATTGAATTTTTATGTGCAAAATTGAATTTTTACGTGCAAAATTGAATTTTTACGTGCAAAATTGAATTTTTACGTGCAAAATTGAATTTTTACGTGCAAAATTGAATTTTTACGTGCAAAATTGAATTTTTACGTGCAAAATTGAATTTTTACGTGCAAAATTGAATTTTTATGTGCAAATTGAATTTTTATCTGCAAAATTGAATTTTTATCTGCAAAATTGAATTTTTATCGGCAAAATTGAATTTTTATGTGCAAAATTGAATTTTTATGTGCAAAATTGAACTTTTCTGTGCAAAATTGAACTTTTCTGTGCAAAATTGAATTTTTACGTGCAAAATTGAATTTTCATGTGCAAACGCATTTTAATGTGCAAAATTGTATTTTAATGTGCAAAATTGTTTTTTTACGAGCATAATTGTATTTTTCCAAGCAAAATTGCAAATTTACGAGCAAAAATGCATTTTTACGTGCAAAATTGCACGTAAAATGCAATATTTATGTACAAAACGCATTCAAAATGTCATTTTTAATTAAAAAAAACCATTTCAACGTGAAAATCCCATCAAAATTCCCCTAAAATCAACTCATAAATCCAAACTATCCACCCAAAACACACTTCTCTTCGTATATCCAACTCGACATCTTATCGCACGAAATCGGCTGCACGCCTTTAGTCTCAATCTCAAACCACTCTTTGCTTCTAATATTCAACTGGAAAACCGCATTCGTAGGCCTCGGCATCAACCAATCATCGTCTTCGCAATATCCCCCAAGAACATACAAATTCTCCTCGATCAATGCACCCGCACTGCCCGACGTCCCCGGTGGAATTTTCCCTTCAGTCGTCAAAACTCGCCTGCAAAAAAATCGAAGAACAATCGATTAAAAATCGAATAAAAATCACTCTTCGCCTCCAAAACACGCACCAAACGTCCAACAACGAGTCGTAGAACCACACTTGAGTTGCAGGCAAATAACGGCTGTCTGGGTGACCGGAAAATTCCTAAAATAACGTAAAAATAACGTAAAAATTAACGTTTTTCACGTTTTTCCACCGATTTTAATCGATTTCTTACTCGATAACCGCCCCAGACCAAAATATATCGTCCATCGCACACTGCAATGTGCCCGGTTCGTTTCAACGGGCTCGTTGCGTTTATTGCAACCACATTATTCGTTTCCATCGACACTAACGTTGACAAACTCACGCCATTTTTCACGAAACCAACTTTACAAGCGAGAGCTCTTCCAGCCGTGATTAATAACGCCTAGTGGTGAAACCGCGAAACATTTCTCAACGTCACACCAACGAAATGAAATGTAATACTTAAATAATTAGCTATTTAAATAAAAACTATTCTATATAATACTCCAATTTGTATTTAAAAAATAAATAAATAAACAATTCATTTTGAAAATCTATTTTTATTGATTCGACCAACCGCGCGCGTCGATTCGAGTCACGTGGCGCCAATAATCGTGCAATCTCTTTGTTTTGTTCCAGAAAAGCAATTTAAATGTTAGGCAACTTAAAATTAAATGTATCACACCAATTCAACTGGTTTAGACCGATTCCTCCACCTCCACCAAAGCCGAATTTCTTCATTCAGAAAATTAAAATTTACTCCTCAGCTGCCGGTCTATTCACTCTGTTTGGCGCTGCAATTCAGTGAGAACACAAAGAAAAATAAGCCTAGAAATTTTGATCCTGGCCGCAATTTAAAATTTCCCTTTTAATTGTAGTAATTTTGTAATTTTTTTTTGCAGTGGGGCGCAAATAATTGAACCTTTCCTGACATTTGTGAAGAACCAAGACTGTTTCAAGAGACCAATTGCCTTCAAGCGATTTCGAGATCCAGAAACCATCAAGAAAATTAAACAAAGGAAAAGAGGCCTCTGACTGCTTGAGAGCTTGTCTGCTTGATTGCTGGAACCAAGCAGGGTCCACACACCACCATGAAGGAAGAAGATTCAACTAATAATTGTCGTTATTGCATTTTAACTCTAAAAGAGAAGTGTTTTTTTTTCCTTCTGTTTTTTTCAATCTATTTCCAGTACCAATGGCTATATAAGTATGTAAATTCATGAAATAAAAAATGAGTTAATCTTGATGTGAAGGCTTGGTTTATTGTGTTGGCTAGGTTTGACAAATGACAAATTCAAGAAGAATTTAGAGAAATTTTAGATGTTTTGTGGAAAAATTGGCAAATTCATGAAGAATTTGGAGAAACTTTAGATGGTTTATGGAAAAATTGGCAAATTAATCGAAAATGCAGAGAAATTTTAGGAATTTATTAGGAAATTTAACAGATTTCTTAAAATTACAGAATTATCAGAAATTTAATAAAACTGAAAAATTTTCTAAAATTTAGTCAAAATGTATGAAAACTTAATGCAGCACCATTTGTCCATTTTGAGACTGATTGCTGGTCACTGCAATACACGCACCCACATGGAGAAATTTTTGGCAAATTGGATAAATTTTTGGCAAATTGGAGAAATTTTTGGCAAATTGGAGAAGTTTTTGGCAAATTGGAGAAATTTTTGGCAAATTGGAGAAATTTTTGGCAAATTGGAGAAATTTTTGGCAAATTGGAGAAATTTTTGGCAAATTGGAGAAATTTTTGGCAAATTGGAGAAATTTTTGGCAAATTGGAGAAATTTTTGGCAAATTGGAGAAATTTTTGGCAAATTGGAGAAATTTTTGGCAAATTGGAGAAATTTTTGGCAAATTGGAGAAATTTTTGGCAAATTGGAGAAATTTTTGGCAAATTGGAGAAATTTTTGGCAAATTGGAGAAATTTTTGGCAAATTGGAGAAATTTTTGGCAATTTGGAGAAATTTTTGGCAAATTGGAGAAATTTTTGGCAAATTGGAGAAATTTTTGGCAAATTTGAGAAATTTTTGGCAAATTGGAGAAATTTTTGGCAAATTGGAGAAATTTTTGGCAAATTGGAGAAATTTTGGGCAAATTGGAGAAATTTTTGGCAAATTGGAGAAATTTTTGGCAAATTGGAGAAATTTTTGGCAAATTGGAGAAATTTTTGGCAAATTGGAGAAATTTTTGGCAAATTGGAGAAATTTTTGGCGATCATGATTTGTTCTATAAGTTCACCGAACTTGTCCAATGCGTCTGGAACTTGGCGAAGGTTCATCTAACACTACTGGATGTGGTACTGTAGAACTTTCAGTGAAAGTGAATGGTGTAATGAATGTTATTGAACTGAAAAATGTGTATTATGTGAAAGATTTCAAACGTAATTTAATTTCTATTGGTAAGATTTATTGTTCTAAATTTCACATTCATATATTCACTAATGTTGTGACTGCATATGGTCTTTCCCACTGCAGTCTGGGGATTGACTTCCATGGGAGGGACGCATTCTCCTGTAATGATTGGCCTTTAATCGTTATCTAGGGGTTGGAGTCTCCCCTCTCTCTATGCGTGGCAGTGCTGTTAGGCTAAACACCACTAACCGTCCCGTCACACAGAGCACGAGCCCCATGGGTGACTTGGTCGAGTAGCAAAGGACATTCTATAGTACTCACCTCGTATGATCCATGTAGCCGCTCATGGAGGCTGCAACAGGCACAATGCCATGTCACAGTGATAAATGGTGAGAGGAGCAGAGTCAGCAGAAGGCACAGTTGCCTTTACTGGCGTCAGGACCTTTGCCGCACATGTCTTCGCCTTCTACTGCACACCCTTCCTCTCACAAGTCAGTTCTCTCAACTCCGTCTCTCTCTCACCACACCACTCGGCTCCCTCCCTCCCTAGCTGGGCCAGTCCACCCTGCAAAGGGGGACAGCCTTAGGGCCACTGGGCGGTGTGTGGAGTGATGCAGGTCACCATGGGTGGCCAAGCGGTCACATAACAATAGACACTGAATTGGTTACATGACATAGTAGGTGGCAAATTAGACTTTGACATTGACTTTTGATGGTTGAAGATACAAACTTGCTTTGGTGAAAAAATAGAAGACAGTTGTGGCCTTAAAAAATAGAAAAATGTTATCTGGTGTCTAAATTACTTCTACGCTGACATAAAAAAAAATGTTTTTTCTTATTGTCGTAATAGCACTGTCCCAAGGTACACAAGTCTCCCCTACTTACCGTATTGTCACGAGTACAGATCGTCCCGATTGACGGCCGGTTCGTAGCGCTCGATTAGGCATTATTCTTGTTAAACGTTGCTAAATTTCGGCCATAGATGGCGCTGACGAACATCATTCGTCATCGCCATGTGATTCGACCGATTAATTCGAGAATGGGGGTTATGGCAGATTTGCTATAAAACCGCCCGCTTTGAGACAGAGCTCTCTTCTCTGATGTCGCTCGATACTGAGTACGGCTGACGATTCTATTTGTTTGATTTGATTGTTGATTTGAAAGGTGTTACAGTGTTTCGAATTCATTTGTAATAATAGAAATGTGAATGTCAATTCATCCAAGTTTTGTTAATGATAACTTGATAATAAATAGACCATTTGTAATTGTTCAAATTAAATGTAAATTGAATAAGGAATCGAACAAACACTTTGTTTGTCCGGTTAATAAAACCCATTGAAACTTGAAATAAAACTCTGGCTCCATTTAATGCAAACACTCACTCATCCTCCTATCATTAGGCAAAACACACGTTGCATGGTAAACTGATTGGCACCCAGGAACCACGTAACAGTATACAGATTTGTTTTTTATTTATGAGAAAGAAAGGATGCTGCCACGATAAAGAACATAATGTGAAAATGAATGCTGATTTATTAATAACAGTACTTAAAATTACAATTATACATCATGCGGTTTAAATATCATACTCCATTGGTTCACTAATTCCTACTTGTTCCAGGCCTAATAATTACTGAAGTGATTTACCGTACTGCCTCGATTTAACGCCGGGCGTATCTAAACGCCGGGCCTCGATTAAACGCCAGGTGCTAGGAGGCGTGTAGTGCACTAAATGACGCCGAAAGCCGACCCGCCCGTGAGGGGGTTGGCTTGGAAAAATTAATAAACGCCCCGCGTTAAATGGAGGCAGTACGGTATATTGTTGTTTAAAAGTTCATGCAAACGGGTTTTAACGACCGTTTATGTGTTTTTGAATGCGCCTACTGTTTACAATGAAAATGTAGAAAGATAGTAATGACATTCCCAAACCTAATCCTACAATGCTGCCGATATCGCTTAATAATTGAGAGATTGGATATTTCTGTTTCTCTTCTATGTTCTCGGTGAAACTATCAGCGAATCGAATATTTACATACGTGAAGAAATTAACTGGTAAGTTAGCCCCGTACAAAATGGGATGGTAAAATATATGTTCACAAGGTTGTTTACATTTGCACTGTTTTAGATTCGAGGCGAAATTCTTGAAGTATGTTGTATGAGATATAGAAATATCTTTTGCGTTGTTACAGTCAGGCAAATTAGAAGTTAACATATACGGTAGTCTGAAAAATAAAAATAACATCTCATTAATGAATAAATGACAACGAAATGTGAAAATAGATAAAAATAAATGTGGAAAAAGCAAATATAGTTGTGTGAATTTTAAACAAGCATGTTAATATGTATACTCTTTCCACACTCAAAAGGCCACCCTCAAAGCTTGGCTCCCATTGGCCAAGTCTGATCACTCAGAACTGCAGTTGAACTTGTGGTCACCCAGTTGGGTGATTATTCCCCCCTCCCGGTGGATACCATCCTTCTGAGTCACTGCAAAGACGGGTCGTTCCCCTCGCGTTGGCTCGGCCTTCCCCCCCTGGGAAGCGCGTGCCCGAGGGAAGTGAGGTGACCGGTGGCCAGCCCCCATTGGCTGTCTATGGCCCCTCACTCTAGTGCATAAAAGGTGGAGTTTCCCGCCTGAAATCAGAACTTACACAAACGACACCAAGAACACAGCAACTACCTCACTATCAGACCAACTTCAAGTACAAGTTAGGATTGATTGAGGATCGCTGAGTAAAGTGCAATTGTAACTCTCACGAATTTACTTGAGAACAATTACGGCGTAAGCAAGCGAATAGTCCTTGTGGATTCACACTGAATAATCGTCCCCACGATTATTCCACCAAGTCAGCGTTTGAGCGCTTTGTAAGGAACCCCCTGTTCCTGGTCAAGGCCTCTGCGACGCTAAACTTAACTCCTAGACAACAGGCACGGATAGAAGACTCGAAAGAGCATTCCACCGCGTCCGTGAACGACGAATCCGTGACGAATTAACGACAACTCGAGACGCCACCATTGTTCCGTTGACCACTCGGAACTGAGGACGCCATCTTGAGAAATCCTTTGTTCGACTGTGACCAAGTCGACTCTAGAATTATTACTAAGTGTATTTTAAGGCATAATGCCTGTTGAATAAATTACTTGTTCATTTACTTACATTTGGTATTCATTTGGGTATTAACATAATAGATCACAGGTAAAGTATAACATGTTAGCTCGCTTAAGTAGTATTTTAACCTATACGAAGTAGGACGTGACAAACTACTGCTATGAGGAAAAGTAGTTCCCTTTGATTTTGAGTCTTTTCCTGAATAATAATGGTTGAAATGATGTACATTTAATGGTATTGTGTAATAAAATATGTTTTCTAGTTTGAAAATAAAATTTTATGTTGTTTTTAAATAAATTGCATTTATTTTAATTTTATTGCTTGCTATGTCTGGAGAGCAAACAATTTCTAAACAATGGGAAATCGATTGCAATGTCTGTACTTCTATTTATATCTGTATGTCTGTGTAATGCATTTCTGGTGTTTTGGATCTTCTTTTTGTATCAGTACACAAGTGAAATGGCTTGGCCAATGGGAGCCAAGCTTTGAGGGTGGCCTTTTGAGTGTGGAAAGAGTATAGCAATCTGCACTAAGGTGTAAATAAAATGAAAAAGTGTCAAGCAGTTACCCTACCTGCAGTTAATGCTTCGAAATAAATTGTTATGCATGCAAGCCTTTTTACACATCAAATAAGCAGTTTTGTTTTCTTCACATTGATTGCGCTTTGTATTTCTTCGCGCACTCTATTTTATAAAATCAAGGTTGGTATAAAGTTGATGTACTGTAGTCAACATATTGTTTAATTAACTACCTTATATATTCTAAGTATGTGACGGTGACGACCACAACTCCCATTTAACAATGGTACCGGGAAGAGATCGCGATAAATAACAGTGAATACAATACGAGATAAATACAAGACAATTTATTGTTGGCAAACAATATGCAGTGAGCTAAATTATACATAAGACTAATGCCAACATTTGGCAAGTTAACTGACTATTAAACTATACAAAGCATAGGCCAATTGGTCCTAAAATAATATCATTACGTGTCTGGGATAAGGGAGCGGTTTCCCCATCGCTCGACCTGATTTACAGATGTCATCTAAGCCGGATGGCTGTGTCCTGGAGTCCGATATGGCTTCGCTGGTTTCCTTGGTTCGCTGTGTAAATTATCGCACGTCGATAAATCGAATGATCTGAGCATTGCGGTTGACTTTGTCTGCACCGCCACAACTTTGGGAGGATATTGGTATAAGTAAATGTATTCATTTTACTTATCAATATTCCGCTTATGAATTATATTTAATTCATATCGTTGTGAATTCTTATTTAGATATTTTTGTGGATAAGTTGTCATCAACTTATCAGTTACATTTGCGTCTTTGATGTAATCGTGATCGTAATTAAGTCTTCTGACTTGGTTAATCAACTTGTCGCCAAGTTAATATTTAGCTGTTATAAATAAAATGAAGATTAGGCTTCCCGTCGCAACACACAATTGCCGTCGAAAGAAAATATACGCCTTGCAATGCAGAACGGTATCAAGCGTCCCCTGCGTCGCGACACGGTCGTTCGTCTGGCGATTGACGGTATCACGTACACAGGAGTCGATAGCTCGCGGCTCCGCACAGCAGTATAATCTCTCGCGGTACTAATAATAGACCGACTACTTTGGCATCGAATACCATGAGAATCAGCTTGCCAAACACTTGGTGCTACTCGTGGTTACTGTAAAACAGACTGCTTTGGCACCATCCGGTGAAGGAACTAATTCTCAACAATACCGATGCTACTCGTGGTAACGGAATACGTTCATACCGAAAAAGACAACTTGGTCCTGTCCGGAGGATACTGAATTGCACAACGGCGGGTTCTCCCTCGGCGTCGCAACCGTAGACTGTAACATTTATGCAACATAATGATCCCAGCACTTCGACTTCAATTGCCGGCGGTGGCATGATTCTGTAGAATCATGCAACGGTTCTTTGTGAATAAATCAACAAAGAACCAAAAGGTTTTTTTACGTGAACAACGAATCATATTTCTTAAGTAACAATACCAAACAGAAAATAATCAAACAGAGCTGCAGAATGGCCGGTTGTTTGGGTTTATATAACCTGACTGGATTAAGGATTAATCCAGTTATCCAATTGGAACATGGGTTCCACGAATCCCTCCAATCCCGTATCACCGGAAGTGGATACGGAGGAACAATGTGCTAATTCTCACCACAACCGGAACTGGATACCCAGGACCGGAAATGGATCCACCAATCAGATCTATTGGTTGATCGATTGATCACCAAATGTCCTGTCCCGCAGAAAATGGAAGTTACATTGTATTTAACATCACAAGACATTAATATATCTTTATATTAATGTTCACAAAGCTTCGTTTCATTCTAGTAAATATAGTTTTATATTTATTTACATGTTTTATATTCATATCTTGAATTTGCCGCTAAATCGTAATCGCGCCATCTTGTGGCAACATTGCGCATTGACAAATGCGGTTTTAGCAGACGACTCTTCGTGATTCGGCCGGAATCCTTTGATATCAAGTAGGAATGAGTGTTTATTCTTAATAAACGAACATCTTTGTATTTGAAACATCATAAATAACTTTATTCCAGACATTTATCAGTTTTACACAGAATATCTTCGAGATATCATGATAATGGCGCAACAGCGCTTCTTTCTAAGAAAATAGGCATTTATAGCCATTGTAAACCGTCACACATCCCCCTTAATAACACAATTATATAAAATTTTATAGAGTTTTCGTTATTCTCCTAATTAGCATAAATGCTATTTTCGGACTTGATGTATCTTGGAGATACCGTGACTTCCAATTTCGAATTTGAGCTTACATAAACTAACTTGAATTATCTAAGTTCTGATTTTCTGCCGAAATAATCTTTTCTAATAGCCTAAATTCAAGTCCAGAATTTATTTCCAAGTCTTCTTTTTGAAGAAACTTTCGTCATACATAAAATCATCATTTGTGTTATCACAAAATATTTATTTCATATGCCTAGTCAGATGTATCGCTATAAATATACAATAAATAGCTTTTAGATGATAAGAGTTGACAATTAAGAAATCATAATTGTCCCCCTTAATTGTCATGACCGGAGTCACTTGGTATTCTTTGTACAATTGACTAATTTAATTAAACTAGTTGTCTTAATAATGTAGCATTACTTTTCAAAATTTTGTTAATTCTAACTTTTATATTTTGTCCCCCTTTTCTTTAGAAGAGAGGTCATGATTTTTAGAAGAGGATTTTCTGTTTACACTATAATCGGGGAATCTTTGTGTATCATATCATGTTAATCAACATGATTCTTTGCTAAATATTGAGCTCGCATATTTGCAAATTTCCGAGATCTCTCAGCCTGCTGTACTGATTTCTTTCGACGTTTTTTTCTTTGGGCAGTTACACACAGTGTACTCACTTGGCAGTGTAAATGACCGTGACGACCCAACTTTTTGTTTTAGGTCATCTCTGGAAAACCATACATGAATGGGACCCTCATTGGAAAACCATACGTGGAAAGGACCCATATTTGGAATTGTGAAATCCCGCAACAAACGAGGGGATCTATATTTGACTCTAAGTCGTGGAACTGATGATTGGAAACCTGGGTTTTCAGTCAGTTTTTGAACATGTTGGTTTGTACTTGAAGTTTCTTCATCACCAGCTGGACTTGGTGACCGAAAACGCTTTTTTGAAGTTCTTAATTCCTCTCGTTGAGATGAATTATTCTGGATATTGCAGGGTTGCTTTCCAGACGCAAATTGTTGTATCTCCGTCAGATTGACGACTGGGACGGGTTTTAGTCGTTGGTTACGGTATTGATTTCGAAATACGAATTGTTGCGCTTCGTTTATATTTTTAAATTCAGCTGAATTTAACTGGTATTGTTTACAATACTGTTCGAATTGATACCGGATCTCCCGTGGGTTAGTCAAAAAACTTTCTTTTTTAGGTTTAAAATCATTCTCATTATCGTGTTGGTAATACTTTTTCAAGGGAAAAGTTTGCTTGACCTTTTTTCGATTTGAAATGGGCGTTAGGTAGAATTGTCTTGGCTGGGGACTCTTCTTGGTAGACAAATCATACGTCCGCAAACATGAGTTTGTGATCGGCGATCGGGCACGTTGTTGTACGTTATTTGACTGCAAATGTTTGTTTGGAGTCCGAATATCTTTCCTTTGCGTTGATATTGGTGGCCCAAAACTTTTGTTTACGGTTCCCAATTCTTTTGATAGCGGTAGGTTAATCGACAGATTAAGGCTAGCCACATATCGTTGTGCTTCAGCTGGATTAGCATATCGAACTGAAATTAGCTGATCTCGATTGTAAACGAGTTTTAATTTGTTCTGAACAACCGACTGGTTAGTTAACGAACTCTCTGGACGAGAATTATTAGGTTTATAATTCTCTTCCCCCTTATCTACCGAATTAGGTGGTTTAAACTTTTCTAACTTAGATCCCCTACTGGATGTTTGAAACATAGTATGAGAATCTTGATTCACTAAGTTTCGGCTGTATGTTTGTGGATTCCGTACTGGATCTTGATGTGAAGATTGAGATTGGGTACGATCTCGCCAGTTCCTAGCTTTTACATAGTCTGAAGCTTCGATTATATTTTTAAACTTGGTTTTATCCAGTCCATGACGATTACAATACAGAGTAAAATGATCGGGAATCTTTTCTGTTTGATCGCCAAGTGGTACAGAACTTAAATTTAAGTTTGTCTGCTTATTATTTCCTTTTGGATCGATCATATTCAATGGTTTTTGAGCCATAAAAAAATTCAAAATCTGACGATTTTAATTCTTTAATTTATAAAGAAGACGAATATAATACACTTTTCAACAAGAAACACTTCTAAACTTTACTTTTGACAAAATAAAATTAAACTTCGCGTTTGTTTGACACGTGTTAGCTTTTGCAGGTTACACGGCACACAAAATTCGAATCGTGACTGAAATCGGGACGGCGTGGTCAAGATGACTCTGGAACACGTCTTCTGGTCTGGTCTGGATGCGAATGATCAGTATCTGATCTGGTCCTCCTTTAATAGCAGGGGGCTGGGGATCCCTAGATCTCCCAACTTCTGATTGGCGGATGTTAGTGTCGGCCAATGGTATAAAGGACGTTACATCTATTTAGTAGTTCTCTACTAAGTCCGTTCCCTTCGAGATTCAATTTTACCGATAAAATAAAATTCCTTCGGGAAGACATTCGTAAAATATTGTATTTTTCAAATGAAAATAAAATAAACTTACTTCAATCTTCTTGAACTTTGGGATTTTTACCAATCCAAATAATTAAATAACTTTTCTTCAAAAAATATTTTTCTTTGATTATTCCGTTTAGTGTGTAATATCATTACAACCACAGTTTTAATAAAGTTTTCTCAAACTCTCAATTTTTCTTATTCTTATTCAATTATCGTTCAAATAATCATTCCTTTGTAATTGAAATCTATTTTCGATTCCCAACATTGTGTATTCATTTCCAATAGGAAGAATAATTTGACCAAGTCTTTACTTTTTCGGGTTTAAATTCCATTTTTCGAGTGTGAAAAAATAAATTTTCACCATCCATCTCCCCCTTTTTTAACAAATTTTTTTAACAAATAAAAATTCGTTAAAATTCTTTAAATTTGTTTTGCGAGAAAAATTATCTAATTCTCTAATCTTCCAAAAGAAAATATTCGAAATTTTACTTTAAACGATAAAGTTATTGGTACAAATGTGTACTTGTTTTTCGGGAGAAAACTATTCGACAATCCTTTAGACTTTTGGGTAAAAATTATTCATCAAATCTTTCTTTTTTGATGACAATTGCTTTGATTTTTCGAAAGAAAATATCTAGCTAAATTCCACTTTTCCTGAGCGGACAATTGTTTTCACAATTAGTTATTCCTTTGCGATATTTACGAAGGACGTGTCTTTGATTATTCGTTTTAATAATTTTCGTCCCCCTTATCTCTAATAACGAGATGTTTTTGCAGAGATCTTTTATCTTTTGAATGAAAGAATATTTAAATCTCAATTGTCGTAAATACCTTCATCTGCTGCAGCATTTCCTCAATTTGAACTTTTCAAATGAAAAGACAAATCTGGAGAACTTTCACTGTCAAACTTCTATTCCTATCGCGCCAAAATTCGTAATTCACTGGTTTGGAATTCCGTATAACACGTGACACAATAACAGTATCGATGTCACAATTAAGCAGTTTACTACTCGGTCCGCGCGAGGACATGTAAATTACTTTTTTCCGATAAAAATAATTTTTCTTTGAAAAATATTTGAAATTGATTTTTCACAACTACTTTTGAATGAAATAAAATGAAGTTATTCCAACTTTTCGTTAATTGCTCACACATAACATTCCCTTTACTGTGGGATTTGCATCGAAATTCCATTTTTAAAGAACCTTTCTTTTACTTATCGCAAATAAAACATATTCAATCGTTTTTCTGATTAAACTTTAACACGTAAATTACGAACGAAATATATGATGACATTCCATTAACCTTTAGGAAAATTGACTAAATTCTTAATTTTTAGAGAAAAATAATGTATCTAGAATCTTTCCTTTTCCGAATAAAATCTATGTTCAAAATAGAAGATAAATCTTGTGCAATTCTTAGTTTTTTCGAATGGAAAAATACAACTTTTCATCAGCGGTGATTTATTTGATTTTTCCGAAAGAAAAATAATTACTTTGAAACTTATTTTCTTCGTTTAAATCAGCTATCTGATTTTAAAGCTTCAATCCAATTAAAAAATATTCGCTCCGTAAATATTTCATGTGGCAAAGTTCATAGCCACAAATGGATTTGTTATTCCGGTTTTAAGAAATCATGTGGGAAAATGTCCGATTAGATTACTAAAAATATTCGTTGTTTTTCAAACAGCTAAATTTCATTTAGAAATTCTCAAAATTTGGGAGACCCAAATATCGTTGGAAACTTAAAACACTGTTAAATTTCCGAAAGGAAAGATTGAATGAAATCCTTTTACTTTTCCGAGGGAAAGCGTTTATCGTGATTCGTAACTTTCAATGTAAAAAATACTATTCTACGTGGTCGGCAACTTCATTCGCCGCCATTTTATATTTTCTTAATTTCCATTGTCCCGAAGGAAAAAATGTACTTTTTGTGAAAATAGTTAATTCCTTCAAATAAAGGTAATATTCATTTCGATTTGCAAATCTTTTCTGCGAAATGGAGTGTGTTGTTTTTCTCCAACAACTAAATTATCTTTGGTACCGATGGCAGTGGAAAAATTAGTTCGCGACACTTAAATAAATCTCTACGAACCTTCTGTAACATTTCTCCGCTGTCTTTTATCTGTTGTCCGCCATAATTTCCAAGCATTCGTTCGCACCTTGCGTTGAAGGTTTGAGTAGCTTCCCTGCTGCGTTTGATACGGAGATCGACGCGTATTGCTATGGCGCGTGGTCGCTGGCTATCGGTGTCGACGTACAGTTACAAGAAACTTAATTTCTTGTAAATATTTCCAAATAGTTGCGGTGTTTTCTTCGTTTTAACTTTTCAGGTGGAAAGATAAATTCGTAAGAAGTCCGCCTTCTAAACTTGTATGTTTTTAGCTTTTCGAAATAAAACAAACTTCGAAAAAAATATCTGTATTCTTATTTCACTCGAAACTTTTTTTTTGATTTCTTATTTAAAATACTTCGTATTCCTTAAATTGTCGAACGAAAATAGTAAAGAGAGTTCACTAAACGTTTCCATTTCGTCAGTTTAACTTTTCACATGAAAATATAAACTGAAAATCTATTTGTCTGTTTTAACTAAAATTTTTTAGTTAATATCGGATTCAAGATTCGCTTTTGCAATTCGATCGAATTAATTTGCAACCTATTTCAGTGATCGTGTGATAGGTCTATAACTTCCGAAATTCCTAGTTAAAGGACTGTTTTGGTGTTTCTCAAGAAAATAAACATGGTTTGAAACTTGTCTGTTTTTTAACTAAATCTTTTAGTTAAATATTTATCTCAAAATTCACTTTTACAATTCTATCGAATTTAATTGCAACCTAATCTCGGTGGGACCTCCACGTGTGAGATTAGGTGGTAGTCTTTGAAATCCCTAAAATCTTCAAACGAAAATAATGAAGGAAAATCTACTACGTATTTCTATTTCATCAGTTTAACTTCTTCACATGGAAATATAAACTGAGAATTTAATCTGTCTATTTTTAACTTAAATCTTTTAGTTAAATATTTATCTCCAATATTCACTGTTGCAATTCAATCGAATTTAATTGCAACCTAATCTCGGTGGGACCTCCACGTGTGAGATTAGGTGGTAGTCTTTGAAATCCCTAAAATCTTCAAACGAAAATAATGAAGGAAAATCTACTACGTATTTCTATTTCATCAGTTTAACTTCTTCACATGGAAATATAAACTGAAAATTTAATCTGTCTATTTTTAACTTAAATCTTTTAGTTAAATATTTATCTCCAATATTCACTGTTGCAATTCAATCGAATTTAATTGCAACCTAATCTCGGTGGGACCTCCACGTGTGACGGTGACGACCACAACTCCCATTTAACAATGGTACCGGGAAGAGATCGCGATAAATAACAGTGAATACAATACGAGATAAATACAAGACAATTTATTGTTGGCAAACAATATGCAGTGAGCTAAATTATACATAAGACTAATGCCAACATTTGGCAAGTTAACTGACTATTAAACTATACAAAGCATAGGCCAATTGGTCCTAAAATAATATCATTACGTGTCTGGGATAAGGGAGCGGTTTCCCCATCGCTCGACCTGATTTACAGATGTCATCTAAGCCGGATGGCTGTGTCCTGGAGTCCGATATGGCTTCGCTGGTTTCCTTGGTTCGCTGTGTAAATTATCGCACGTCGATAAATCGAATGATCTGAGCATTGCGGTTGACTTTGTCTGCACCGCCACAACTTTGGGAGGATATTGGTATAAGTAAATGTATTCATTTTACTTATCAATATTCCGCTTATGAATTATATTTAATTCATATCGTTGTGAATTCTTATTTAGATATTTTTGTGGATAAGTTGTCATCAACTTATCAGTTACATTTGCGTCTTTGATGTAATCGTGATCGTAATTAAGTCTTCTGACTTGGTTAATCAACTTGTCGCCAAGTTAATATTTAGCTGTTATAAATAAAATGAAGATTAGGCTTCCCGTCGCAACACACAATTGCCGTCGAAAGAAAATATACGCCTTGCAATGCAGAACGGTATCAAGCGTCCCCTGCGTCGCGACACGGTCGTTCGTCTGGCGATTGACGGTATCACGTACACAGGAGTCGATAGCTCGCGGCTCCGCACAGCAGTATAATCTCTCGCGGTACTAATAATAGACCGACTACTTTGGCATCGAATACCATGAGAATCAGCTTGCCAAACACTTGGTGCTACTCGTGGTTACTGTAAAACAGACTGCTTTGGCACCATCCGGTGAAGGAACTAATTCTCAACAATACCGATGCTACTCGTGGTAACGGAATACGTTCATACCGAAAAAGACAACTTGGTCCTGTCCGGAGGATACTGAATTGCACAACGGCGGGTTCTCCCTCGGCGTCGCAACCGTAGACTGTAACATTTATGCAACATAATGATCCCAGCACTTCGACTTCAATTGCCGGCGGTGGCATGATTCTGTAGAATCATGCAACGGTTCTTTGTGAATAAATCAACAAAGAACCAAAAGGTTTTTTTACGTGAACAACGAATCATATTTCTTAAGTAACAATACCAAACAGAAAATAATCAAACAGAGCTGCAGAATGGCCGGTTGTTTGGGTTTATATAACCTGACTGGATTAAGGATTAATCCAGTTATCCAATTGGAACATGGGTTCCACGAATCCCTCCAATCCCGTATCACCGGAAGTGGATACGGAGGAACAATGTGCTAATTCTCACCACAACCGGAACTGGATACCCAGGACCGGAAATGGATCCACCAATCAGATCTATTGGTTGATCGATTGATCACCAAATGTCCTGTCCCGCAGAAAATGGAAGTTACATTGTATTTAACATCACAAGACATTAATATATCTTTATATTAATGTTCACAAAGCTTCGTTTCATTCTAGTAAATATAGTTTTATATTTATTTACATGTTTTATATTCATATCTTGAATTTGCCGCTAAATCGTAATCGCGCCATCTTGTGGCAACATTGCGCATTGACAAATGCGGTTTTAGCAGACGACTCTTCGTGATTCGGCCGGAATCCTTTGATATCAAGTAGGAATGAGTGTTTATTCTTAATAAACGAACATCTTTGTATTTGAAACATCATAAATAACTTTATTCCAGACATTTATCAGTTTTACACAGAATATCTTCGAGATATCATGATAATGGCGCAACAGCGCTTCTTTCTAAGAAAATAGGCATTTATAGCCATTGTAAACCGTCACAAGTACTACTTCATTCGACCAACCATGTATTAAATCCAATGGTTCCAGAAGGTTAACTTCCTCTTCCTGGTTATTTAGGAATAACTATATGAATAATATAGTTCAAAATTAAGTGGCTTTGTGTTTCAGTTTTCTTTAGTTAAAATTGATTTATTTAACTGAATGAGAGAATTTGCTTCATTGAAATGATAAGTTATTCACAAACCTTTTTAACAGCCCAAAATGCATCACATTGCTGGTTGACAGATATTCAGATCCAGCTGACTACATTGCTTGTCGTTCAACTCAATTCCTGTCAACTGGATTCTAGCCTGACGAATCTGGTACACCTTAGCGACCAAACCTTAGCATTTATCACCCTGAAGACAAAGCCAAACAATTGGTAGCCATTTGCTTAAATTATTTCTTGGTCGCTAAGATGGGCGTCGCTAAAACGTACCATCTTAGGTCAAAGTCGCTAAGATTGGCGACGTATAGTCACTTAATCCAAGCCTGACGAGATTCAGGTGTTTTACTGTCCATTGATTTTACCTTACCTTCATAGGCTGGTAACACACTTCTGAAGGAAATAAATTTTCAAATACAAATTCGAGAGGAACCATTTGGTTATTTGTTTTTTCTGAAAAACAGTGGAAAGATCTGCATCAATTTTCAAACGCATCAGCAATTTTAATTACAGTTAAATACGAATTTGAAAAAGGCATTCAACTGCTTTATACACAATCGCCTTAAAATGAAGGAATGAACTTTACACAATTTTTTACCTAAAAACTGATCGTCCAATAGGATGATTCGGCTGCTAGGGATAATTCGGGAAAATCATTTTCTATTAGTCTTTTCAGACCTTTAAAAAATTGCCAATTAATCTCATGCTGAAATGGTGGCAAAACTAAGCAATATCATCAATGGGCTGGGCAGTTAACTCAATTCACTTTATCAAAACAAATTTGACACCTTGTCCAAAAAATCCCAAAAAATTCCCAAATCACCTAACTTTATAAGTTTCATCAACATCCAAGCAATAGATTTCGAGATACAAACTTTAGACACCATTGTTGACTTAGCACAAAAACCACAAGATCTAGATGTCTGGAAGTTAAAGCTTAGTCTTTAAAACTTAAGTATAACCTCTCCATATTAGTTTTATCAACATCCAAGCAAAAGATTTTGAGAAACAGACTTTTAAGGACATCTGACACCATTGTTGACTTAGCACAAAAACCGCAAGATCTAGATGTCTGGCAGTTAAAACTTAGTCTTTAAAAGCTTAGTGTTTGTGAAATTACCTGTTGCTTTACATGCTTTTAAGATACGTACCTGTATTGATCTGTGTACAATGTCCAAAAGGAAGAGGAATAAGAGTTTTTGAAGTGTTTAATATAGCTTTAAATCCACGAATATACTATAAACGTCAAATAATTTAATATAATTTTCTAGTCCTGATTATATTTGAGAATGTACCTTATCAGATTTATCATCATCCAAATTAAGTGTTTCGTGGACGTTGAGTGTGTTCCATATTTTTTGCAATGACAATTCGTTGTTGAACAATTGCCATGGTGATATATTATTGCAGGTGTTGTTAGTTTGGATCTCTAAATTCGATCTGGCCTCATCAATATCATCATCTTGTGTTTCACCACAGACCGTGACAGACGGATATTGCGTAAAGCGTCGTTGAACTACGCTCACTGTTTTAGTTATCGGTTCTTCAAAGTAGTAGTTCAAACGAATTTTCAAGCAATACAAAGTGAAACCTGAGCAAATTATAACCAGAATTGTCTTAAGAATAGCTGAAACTACTGTTAAACTTGAAGTAAATAAAAAGATATTCAAAGTTTACCAATCAATTTCTAAAGTCCTTGACTACAAGTGGATGTAACAGTTGAAAATCGCGTTGAAGTCCAAGATGGCGTTGGAGTATAAAGGAGCACGACCACACAGTTTTAGTTGAAAAAGTACACTGAGTTTTCTCTATTCATAAAAGGAAAAGGAAATGCAAATGACACGGTTCACAGAACCAATCACAAGCATCCGTAAGATAGGGGAATGACGTGTTCAGGCAGAGGAATGCGAAGGGATTAAAAGGGATTAACAAGTTAAGATTCCAATAAAAGAACAGGTCAACACATCTCAATGGAAATACAAAACACATTATAATATAAAAATGTAACATCGAAATCAAATGCACAAATCAAATAAAATCATAAATTCAATATTAAAATTCACAAGTAAAAAATAGAAATATAAATCAACAATACTAATTTAAACAATATAAATGAAACTCAAATAATAATTCACGCGTAAAATCATCCGATTTTCACACTGCCGGGCGGGGATCACTTGACTCTACTTCCAAACGCACAAGACGTTGTATCGGTCGACGTAAATGTTCTCCATTAGCGAGCACCATCTCACATGATCTGATTTTATTATCTCGACCCTGCTTAACTTCGACCACTCTACCCATTTTCCATTTTAGACGTGGTTTGAATGGTTCCTCAATTATAACGACGTCGTTCAACTGGAGTTCTCGCACGCCTGGTTTGCCCGTTTGAATTTTCAGATCCGTCAAATATTCCCGAGACCAACGATTCCAGAATGAGAGTAATACACGTTGTTGGTAGCGCCATTGTCGAATAAACTGTTGCTGAGTCGGTTCGAGGTTGTCTGTTGCTCCCGAGTCGGGCAGGTGAGTCAACATCACGCCAGTCAAAAAGTGTGCGGGCGTAAGTGGCTCAATTTCGTTTGGGTTGTCATACACGTAGGTGATCGGTCTGCGATTTATTACTGCTTCAGTTTGCACAAGAAAAGTTCCGAGCTGATAGAAGTTCAAGTGCGCCGAACCGATTGCTTTCCTCAAACACCTCTTGACCGTCTGCACCATCCTCTCCCAGAACCCGCCCCACCACGGTCCGTTTTCGACGATGAACTTCCAATCGATGCCCTTTTGGGCCAAGTAATTTCGAAACGTCTCGTCCTTCGTGTGATTTAAGAGTGAGGCGAGCTCTTTGTGGGCGCGGTGGAATGTAGTTCCGTTGTCGCTGTACATCGTTTTCGGAAGCCCTCGGCGACCAATAAAGCGCTCGAACGCTCCCATAAAGTCTGTTGTTGCTAGCGAGGGCACCAATTCCAAATGGACGGCTCGAATTGTCGCACATGTAAATACAGCTACGTACGCTTTAGTTTTCCGTCCCTTCACTATTATTGGTCCCGCGAAGTCGACTCCGGTGACTGCAAACGGTTGGGTTTTTGACGTCCTGTCGGCTGGAAGGGCGCCTGGCATTTCCCGCATCAATCGTCCGTTGATTTTTTTGCAGACGACGCAACGATCCAACATGGTCTTCAAGGTCCTCCTTGCGGATGGAGTCCAGTAGTTTTCCCGAAATTTGGATAGCGTGGATGTCAGTCCGCAATGGAGGACCTGTAAATGTGAAAATTGCAAAATTAGTTCAGTCAGTTTGTGTTTAGGGGGTAAAATTAAAGGTTGAGTGGCAGTAGGCAAATCTCGCGATTCATGCAGTCTGTTTCGCAGCTCGATTAATCCCATTTCGTTTAGTCGTGGATTCAGGTCCCGTAGCTTTGATTCTCCATGAACTGGTCTGCCATTCCTCATTCTTTCGATTTCTCGGCCATAAACCTCCGTTTGCGCAATTTTAATCAAACTGAATTTCGCGCGTGTCAGCTCGGCTGCTTTCAATGGGCCTCGATCTCGTCGACTGGCATCTGTTTGCCGTTTCCCAGCGTTGTCTGCGAACCTGAAAACCCATGCCAGCGTTCGGATTGCCTTTGACAGCGATCCAAACCTGTCAAACGGAAAAATATTAGTGGTTGTTTGCACTGCTTCGACGTGAATTTCTGCAATTTCTTCATCGTCTTGCTCTTCGACCGTTTCTGACGGCACTTTCGGCCATTCTTGGCGACTTCCGCGCAACCAGTCCGGCCCTTGCCACCAAAGTTGGTCGGATATCATGGCTTCCGCGTCCATCCCCCTCGTCAGACGGTCAGCTGGATTTTCTATTCCAGGCACGTGATTCCATTCTTCCACTCTCGATTTTTCTCTTATTTCCAAGACTCGATTATGCACGAAGGTCGGTGGTCGTTTGGACGTGTTTCCAATCCAGTGGAGGCATATTTGCGAATCTGTCCAAAAAAATATTTCACCTGGCGTCACCAACTCCTTAATTTGGTCGGAGAGGCGCACAGCAATCAATGCTCCCATGAGTTCAAGTTTTGGTAGAGTTAGTGGTTTGACAGGAGCTACACGACACTTTGAAATTATAAAATTTGTTTTGATCAAATCACCAGTACTGTTCTGTATATAGGCCACTGCCCCGTATGCCTTCGGACTCGCGTCGCAAAATATGTGCACTTCACACTGGTCGAACTCGTCCAATCCTAACCATCGTGGAATTTGAATGTATCTCAACGTGGGAATTTGGTCGGTCCATTTTTTCCAGTCGGTGAGCAATTCGTTGCCCAATTCGTCGTCCCATGGCAGGTTCTTGAGCCACAGGGATTGGAAGAACATTCGTGCAGTCACCGTGAATGGCGTGGCAAATCCTAAAGGGTCGAATATTTGAGACGTTATTTTTATTACTTCTCTTTTTGTTGTTTTCTTGCAAGATGGGCAAGTTTCTTCGACCGCTAGACCCAACTCGTCCGAGTTTGGGTTCCACTTGACTCCCAACACTTTGGTCTCTTCATCTGACATCAGCTGAGAGTCAGTGGGATTTTCCTCGCGAAATTTTGTTCTTAGTTCTGGCGAATTGGTCTGCCACTTGGCGAGTTCCATGCCGGCTGCTACAAAAATCAGATTAGCTTGTTGGAATGTTACCAGCGCTTCAGCGTCGTTTTTGAGCGAAGAGATGAAGTCGTCCACGTACAGGCATCGCAATAGCAACTTCACAGTGTTGGGGTACTGTTTCTCGAATTTGCGCAGGTGGTGTCGGATGGTCGCGCTCAACAGAAATGGGCTCGGAGTAGCGCCAAATAATACTCGAGTTTGTCGTAGTATTTTCAGCAGTGCCTTTCCTACGCCGTCCCAGTGTTCATCAATCCAGAAGAATCTCGTTGCGTCGCGGTCCTTCAAGGCGATTTCGATCATGTGAAACGCCTTTTTGATGTCTCCCACGATGGCCACTCTTCCGATACGAAATCCCAACAGCACCAATATTAATGACGGCAAAAAATTGATACCTTTCGACAAGCAGTCGTTCAAGGAGAGATGTCCCTTTCGATGTGAAGATGCATCAAATACCACTCTCAATTTCGTGGTTACGCGTTCTTCCTTGATGACTGGGCTGTGTGGCATGTAGTAAATGGGTCCTGTTGCCGTTTGATTCGGAATTTCTTCAACAATGCCTGTTTTCAGTTGTTCGTCGATGACTTTCTTGTATTCCAAATACAGGTTGGGTTGTTTTCTGAAACGACGGATTAGTGACATGATACGTTGCTCGGCGCCTCGATAGTTGTCGTCCAGCTCGTTGCTATTCACAATCCACGGCAGCTCCACTGAATAATTCGATCCCGTCCACTTGATTGCTTTTTCGAACTTTTCCAACGTCTCAGCGTCGTCGTTCGTTTCGACCGACTCGTGGCGGACTCCGATCGGTTCCAGCTCCCACATCCGGCGCAAAAGATTATCTGTTGATGGGGTAAGTGTTATTTTGTTAATTCTCACCGGTGCAGCAATGACTCTCGTTCCGTTTGTAGTCTGTCCGTGTAATGTCCAACCAAATTTCGTTTTTACTGCAATTAAGTTTTCTTCCAAAAATTCTGTTTGTCCAGTCATCACTCGCCAGTAATGGTCCACTCCAATTAGCAGGTCCACTTCCTTCGAATGCAACGCAACTTGCTTGCAGGCCACTTCGGTTTTTCTTCGTTGTAGTTCCGCTTTGAGTTGTTTGTTCGGTTGTTCTCCAGGAGTGGACGTGACGTGGTCAGCTTCGATGGCTTCAATTGTGACTGCTGGCGACTTCGAGTTGGCGGGGCTGAGGACTAACTCGACTCTGTTGCGAACTTCTGATCTGGGCTCTTGCCCAAACACGGCCAAATTTATCGTTTCAGTGCCTAAAATTCTCAAATTCAATTTTTTAGTCAATTCAGAGCGTATGAAGGTACGTTGGGCTCCCCCATCGATATAGCACACTCCCAAAGCTGAGTGCGTTGGTCCGGCCATCTTCACCATCTGCACCATCAAAAATTCGGACTTGGGTGGACAGGTGGTAACGACTGCGTTGGTGTGGGTGATTCCCTCGCCGGCTTCTGTAGCTTTTGGTGTGTCGCACACGTGGGTGTGATGCGCTCCCTCGCAGCTGTAGCATTTCATGCGAGTCCTACATTCTTCCGTCTTGTGGGGCACTTTCCCCAAGCATCTCATGCAAATCCCTTTTTTCTGCCGTCTTTTACGTCTCTCCTCCATCGTGAGCGGGCATCTTTTCCGATTGTGTTCTGTGGAATCGCAAAATTGACATTTCATTATTAATACTGACAGTTGCGACGCCGATCCCGATCGAGGTTCCTTTTCTTTTCGACTAAATCGTCCTTTGTTGGGGAGATTGTTGTCCGACGTTTTGTTGTGAGACGTTTCTGGCTTCGATTGGGTTTTTAGCATGTCGTATTTGGCGTGTTTAGCTATGTGATCACTCAACCAGTCCATCAACCTTGCTATCGACCTCTCTCCGTCGCAGTCTTTGTCATATTCCATGATTATACTGCGCGGAACAGCCGACGACAGCACGGGGAAAATGGTCCGCTGTATTTCTGCCAAAGGCACGTCAATGTTGGCTAAATTTTCTATGTTAACTTCCACGTGTCTGTGGAGTTTTTGTAAACCCATTCGATCTCGCTCGCTGCTAACAGATGGCAAATTTATGAGATTAGACAGGTATTTATTTTCGAGTACGATTTTATCGCCGTATTTCTTCTGCAGACGTGCGATTGCGACGGTGTAATTTCCTGCGGTGATTTCGAGTGCCTTTATATCGTCGAGCGCCTCTCCAACCAGGTAATTTCTTAAATATAAAAGTTTATTTGTTCCATCCAATTGTTCATCGTCTCCGACTTGGATAGAAAATGTCTTCCAAAACCCTCCCCATTCTTCTGGCTTACGCCCGTCAAACTTAGGTATTTCTAGCGGCTTACGTTTGATGAATGGCTGGCCGTTCGTCGGGGTCGTGCGTGGTGTTGCCGCCGTCACTGCTGCGGTAATAGCCGCCGCTAGTGCGTCGATGTCTGCCGGTTGCGCGTCCGCGTTCGGTCGTGGATTCTGGGGTAAATTAGGCGGGTAATTCATTTGAGTGTACCTGCTTAGATCGGCTCTTGATGCGGCCAAGCGGTCCTCCAATGCGTCGAGTGCTATTACGGTCTCGTCAATCTCCTGGTCGTTTTTTGCTTGATCCAGTGTGGCGTCGAACGTTTGTTGCACTCGCTTCTGTTTTTGTTCGAGCTGTTGCAGCCATAATTCGATTGTGGCTTGCGGAATTGCAGCTCGCCCATTCAGCGCAGTGGTTATCGTGGTCAGGAGTGTTTCCGTGACCATCATGGCCGCTCGGAATGCTTTGTTCTTTAACTCGAAATTTCTCACCATTTTAGTAGATTTTTAGATGAATTCGGAATTTAAAATGTTCCCGGGTTTCGGCACCAATGTTAAACTTGAAGTAAATAAAAAGATATTCAAAGTTTACCAATCAATTTCTAAAGTCCTTGACTACAAGTGGATGTAACAGTTGAAAATCGCGTTGAAGTCCAAGATGGCGTTGGAGTATAAAGGAGCACGACCACACAGTTTTAGTTGAAAAAGTACACTGAGTTTTTTCTATTCATAAAAGGAAAAGGAAATGCAAATGACACGGTTCACAGAACCAATCACAAGCATCCGTAAGATAGGGGAATGACGTGTTCAGGCAGAGGAATGCGAAGGGATTAAAAGGGATTAACAAGTTAAGATTCCAATAAAAGAACAGGTCAACACATCTCAATGGAAATACAAAACACATTATAATATAAAAATGTAACATCGAAATCAAATGCACAAATCAAATAAAATCATAAATTCAATATTAAAATTCACAAGTAAAAAATAGAAATATAAATCAACAATACTAATTTAAACAATATAAATGAAACTCAAATAATAATTCACGCGTAAAATCATCCGATTTTCACAACTACAATTCTTTTAATTTTCATCTGACTATGAGTTATTTTCTTTGTGCATTTGTCGTAAACTCGGCAAATCTTATTACCCGGTTTTTTTCCCCGAATGTTTGCTAGATACCAAGCGATTTCAGGCAACGAGGTTAACGATAGACCGAGAAATAGGCCCAGATTGCCTCCTAAATCTGATAGTAAATCAATAACATCATATGTGAACCGTTCTTCATACACGTTGATTTTATCGTTAGTTATTGCTAACGATATAGATACAGTGTTTTTATCATCTGCTGGGTTTGCATCAGTGGATGGTGTAAACATTAAATATTCACATGGACGTCGACATTGACAATCAGCAATTGGGTCGGTAGTTTCAATTAAACGATTTGCAACACCATATAGTTCGTGGGTGGTATTTGAACATTTGCAAAGTGGTAATTCTATCTTTGTAAAGGGAAATCTTGCAAAAAGATGTTTGATTAATACAGTATTTTGATTGTAGTTACTGTATGCATATATCATGCATTCTTACCTGCATGTCAGATGTTTTTTCAATTTATTCATTAAGCATCCACGGTAGCATTCTTTGTATTCGTTTTTGCTGGAGCATGAACTCGTGGATGAATTGAGAAATATGAACTAAAATTTAAAAGTTTATCTCTGTGTGTGATAATTTTCATTTAAGACTAAAAAATTTACTTTCTTAAAACTCAAATTTAATTTTAATATTTCACCAAGCTTTGGTATTGTTACATCAATGTTCCTGCCGAAATCGGAGAATGACATGTAAAGCTAAGTCAAAATAGAAAAAAAAATAAATAACAAAATTTTTATTTTCTGATTCATTAGTAATAATTTAGTAAGCTTACTATGTACGGAGCGATAAGGCATACGTAATCATATTTATTTTCAATATTTACAGTCAATAAATTCCGAACAAATGATTTACTAGAAGCTGTAGCTGTAACAATAAATGATACTTGTTATCAAGTAGGTTAGAAGACATGTTTTTTGTCTATAGTTACAAAATTGAAATGTTGAGCAGATTCCATACGAAGTGTCAGTTTCCGTGAGAACAACTGTTTTGTTGGAAAATCCCTAAATAAATTAGGTTTAAATCAGTTTTTAAAAAAGAAAAAAAAAATTATTTTTACTTTTTTTACCTTTATTTTAATGCTGACTATCTCTTTGGTTAAATTCGTCGCTTTCCAAAGTTCATCCATATTATAAGTTGGTATTTTCATCAGACTTTTCACCATATTTGCACATTCATAGTTGGGTGAAAACGGATCAGCCACAATATTCGGATAAGTTTTATTCCAAAGCCTGACCATTTCTTTTGTGTTGCCACTGCAGATCATCAAGCGTGGTAACACAATCTCTTCCGATTTGGTCGTTACGTCAACAGTTGTAGGATAACTTGTGGTGATTCAGCATCACCTGAAGAAGTAATTAGCGGTGATTATTGTGTTACTAATACTCGCCACTAGAGCGCGCTAGAAATACCGACTAGACTGACTAGTCGCGTGTTTCTGCGAACCTGCATAATCAGAAGGATTTGCATATGACGTCATTTCCGGTTAATATATATAGCCAATGCTTGACCGGAAACGACACTACAGTTACCACATTTCAGCAAGAGCACCATTTACCTCACCTTTCAGGCCGTTTCACGGATTGATCGAGGACCGGTGCCCGCTGACCATTTCAACTGTACAACAGCCACATTTATTTAGCGTAGCCAATCTACGCTAGAATAAATATTCGAACGATATTCGTTTAATTCGCACGAGAAAGCGAATTCTCGCGTGTTCATAATAACACGTGGAAATACCCTAGACAACAAACATAGACCACGCGTAGGACTAAACAATTGGATCCGCCATTGTTTAGCGGCAACTCGTATTCGCAGCCGAATCCGAGGACCAACACAGGAAACATCTTGACTTATATTTGTATTAGTAAGCGTGTTTTAATAAAGCAGTATTTGAAATATATTGTATTCCCGAGTGTATTATTTATTATCTTTAACCACAAAGTCGAATCACGACACGTGGGGGCCTGTCCGGGATAGATTTGCTAACCTTAAGACAATACTTTAAATAATAACCGGGATCTTTCGATCGATCATTATATCGTAAGAAATGACAAAAACTACCGCAGAAGATAGAAAAAGGCGTAACGACGAAAAGGATAGAAAAGAAGCCGAAGAAATCGAACGCCAAAAAGCGGAAGAAGCGAACCACGTGGAACCAGAAGTCGAGACTAACTCGACTAAAGTTTCAACGGAATCATCAAGTGAAAGCCTTCCCCTTGCAAGACAACTTCCGTTTACGGGAGGCGAATTCGAAGGATCAGGAAGCTCTCACGAAGAAAACGGACTAAATAAATCGTTCGAAAACCCTCGATTCGGATTGAAAAGCCCAAGACCAGTCGAAAAGGATCCCAGTGAAATGGATCTAATGACTCTTCTAAATAAAGCGGCAAACACAAGTGCCGCAATTATCAACGAGGCTGCCCGCGCAGACCAAGCAAGAACAGTCGCGTTAGAGAAGAAGAAAAACGAATTGATGGAAGATTTAGCCAGAGAGCATCGCGAGAAATTAGCTGCCATGGAACAGAGCTTGGCACAAGAACACCAAGCTAAACAAATGGCACTGGAGCGCGAGCTGGCTCGAGAATTGCTCGCGAAGCAGAAAATAATCGAACGAGAAATGGCAAAGGACTGCCAGATCCGGCCGCCAAGCAACGGGTTAAGCCAGCATTCGGAGCCAAACTCCGTACAGAGCTCCCCAGAACGGTCTCACACAGCTAAGGAGCTGGTAGCCAAAGCAATAGAAGTAACTCGGGTAGCTTGCGCACACGGCATCGAGATCGACCAGGACAAGGATCCCTACGCAGAGCTAAGCCGAGTAATCGACCTAGTAAATCAGAGGACTGAAAAACGATCGGCAGATAACACGGCCAGACGCGGAGAGAAACGACGTCGGGTCGGAGCAGATCGACAACAGTCCGAGACAGGCGGCGAAGCAACGTCAGACAGCGAAAGTATCGACTCTCAAGCATCTCACGGCAGTATCCGAGTCAACGGACTAGATAGCATCTTGAACGAATCGGACGAAGTCAAAGGAGAACTGTACGAGGCGTTTATACAGGATAGGAGGAATAATCAGGGCGCACAATCATGGGCAGTAAAAAACTCATTCGCAATGAAAACTGGCCAAACCAGTAATAACAACCCAGGCGACCCTAACGCAGAGCTAATCAGATGTATAAATCAGAAGAATCAAATACGCAACGAAGTAGGTCAAAATAAACTGGCCATGCCGACGCTCGAGGAGATTAACGCAGTTAAAAATCACCTCGAAAAGAAACACGCCGCCGAAGCGTATGCTGGGAGAGATTCCTACGTTTTTATCAAAAAAACGAACGAAGGCCTCACGGGGACCCGACTGGACGATCTGATACCGCCCGGAACAAAGTTGAGCCAAACCTCCGCTCCAGAGAAAGCGAACCCAGATAACTCAACCATAGCGCAAGACCTCACGAATAACCCGAACACCGCGGGATCATCAGGGAAAACGTCGTTCCAACACAATCAGTTCGGACTGACGGGCAACGGTACGCATTACCCAAGCCTCCCTTCCGACAATCCACGATCATCACCGCTGCTTAGTGAGACTGACTCGCTAAGCAACCAACTACGGACGATGAAAGACGAACTCCTTCAGGCCATGGACCAAAAACTTCAACAAAGCCGTGGCCAAGAGACCGAGGAGGACGATCGAAGCGAAGGATTGTTGAAACGTTACTCCGCAGACCGATGGCTGTATTCTC
This sequence comes from Strigamia acuminata, assembly GCA_949358305.1. Lineage (NCBI taxonomy): Eukaryota > Metazoa > Arthropoda > Chilopoda > Geophilomorpha > Linotaeniidae > Strigamia > Strigamia acuminata. Next base: position 5,522,108 of record OX442314.1, read on the forward strand.
GCAAGGATAACAACATCAAGTGGACGACCCTGAGACTAATTAAGTTCGACGGATCCTGGAACGCCGGCAACTTGTTTTTGGACGAAGTCGCCCTGACGATTAATCGCTTAGGAGCGGAACCCGACGAAATGGTTGCACGCGGAATACCAGAAATGCTGATCAACCGGGCCCGAAACTGGTACGCTGATGTCCAACCCCGAAACTGGGAAGATTTCGTCATAAAGTTCCACAATCAATATGGCGAGACGAGCCAAGAAATCCAGAAAAGAGTAAGCTCTATGAAGCAAGCTCCCGGGGAAACTCTGAGGGAATACGTACAACGAGCCGACAGCCTGTTCCGTGAAATGGACAAACCATTTGACCAACACGCTCAGAAAGCTCTCTTCGAACAAGGACTAAACGAAACCGCAACCAAAGTCCTACGAGAAATGAACGCTCCTAAAGGGGATAATTTCAAAGCCATCCTAGCTTTCGTCGAGAAGAAACACACCGAAGTAAATGCTCGGTATAACGAAAATCTGACAAAAGAAGAGCGAGCTCTAGGAGTGGCCCGACAGCAACGAATACAGGAGCGCAGCATAGACTCCACTAAGCTGCTCCAATCGCGAAATTATCTAAACGGAAGTATAGAGCCACTCCCCTCAAAGAAAAACCAACAAGCTTCTAACCCTTTACCACCTCCGAATAAGGCCTATCGCACGCAAACTAACGCCGCCGAGGAAAAGTCGGAAGACGAAGTAAGCGAAGACTCTGAGCAATTCTCGGAAAGCGATGAGGCTGACGAAGGTATCAACGATGTGGTACACGCAAACATGGGGAAGGAACTGGCGCCCAGCTACCGACCTCAGATGAAGTCCAGAAAATCGGAACACCACAACCCGAAAACAGAGGCGACTTCCGAGAAGAAGGACTACCCCAAAAAACCTTTTGAGCGGGAGGGAAAGAAGAAAAGCCCTTGTAATTTCTGTAACGAAGACGGCCACTGGCGTCAGGCCTGCCCAAAACTGGCAAAGAAAAAAGCCGACGACAAGGCCGCAGAGCGTGAGGAGCTAGTGAAATTGCTCGCGAAGGAACAAGAAAAAATCTTGAAGGAACTCACCGCCAAATTCGACAGTATGACAAAAAACTGGAACTCGCGGGCGGAACAAAAGTGATTCCACATCCGCTCGCGATAACTTCGAAAACGATGGACCTTACACTGGTGGAAAAACAAATTAAAGAAATGAAAAAATTGTTGGAATTCTTCGAGGAAGCTGCCAACGAGGAAGTCACAACTCCAACCAAAAAACGGAAATTCGAAATTAGAGACGAAGACGGTATAGCCAACGCTTTCATGACTTTGCCGCTTGACCAAGGGGCCAATCCTCTTAAAAAGCGAATACTTCGTTGCAACCTATCAACAGAAGCGAAGAGCGTACTGGCTAAAATACCAGTCTCTTTCGGCAAAAAGGTGTTAATGGGACTACTCGACTCGGGAGCGGATCAGTCGTTTATCTCCACCGACTTATTCGAATCACTCGAAGAAAAAATACAGAAAAAATTACGGGGAATGAACGAGAATATTCGAGTTCTTACAGCAGCGGGAGAAGTTAGAGCAGTGGGGACGTTATCAACCGATTTTGTATGGGAAGGAGGCACGATTAAGCATTTCTTCATCGTGTTACCAACCCGAGACACAATCCTGCTGATAGGAATGGATTTGATGGAACGGATGAACATCCAGCCCAACCCAGTCACACGTTCGTGGAATTACATCGACAACCACGAGGACCCACGACTACCCATAATACCTCCGGAACTCCTAGACAAAGCTAAGGACGACGAGGAATGGGGAGGAGGCGAAATTAAGAAGTTCATCCAAGACTATAATTTTAAGTCGTTTAATACTATCCTCCAAGAGGAGAATTTAATACATAATCTGGCCATGGACGCCAATCTTGGAGAAGAACAAACGAAACTCCTCGAGGAAATGCTCAAGAAGCACTCGAAGAACTTAAATAAAGATCCAGGAAAGACTAGTTACGTAATGCACGAGATCGAATTGGTTACGGGAAAACCGGTGCGAGTACCTTTTAAAACTATGAATCCCCAAAAGAGACATATCGTAAGAACGATGTGCAACGAGTTGCTCGAAAAAGGGATCGTGTCGCACGCCATCGGAGAATATGGAATGAGGATTGTCCTCGTCATGCGACCAGGCTCCGAACCGCGCCTCTGCATCGATTATAGACCTTTAAACGCCATAACCGTCATCGACCCCATCCAAATGCCGTCAATAGAAGCGATTCTACGGGAGCTCGCCCCATTTAACTGGGTCACGACCATGGACTTGTCCAAGGGTTACTGGCAGGTTGAATTGCGGGAAGAGGATAAAGAGAAAACAGCTTTTTGGGCACCACAGGGTCGACTGATGTTTAATGTAATGCCCTTCGGGTTAGTAAACGCACCCGCCACCTTTCAAAAACTAATAGAAAAAGTTCTCGGCGATGCCTTACACAAATACGCATGGGCTTACCTCGATGATATAGTCATAGTCTCCCAAACTTTTGAAGATCACCTGATACACGTGAATGACGTCATGGAGCGACTCACAAAAGCCGGTCTAAACATTCATCCAGGGAAAAGTAAATTTTGCCGCAAAGAATTGGCATTCCTGGGTTACACAGTCGGAACAGGTGGCCTATCCATCGACCCGAAAAAGACCCAGGCGATTAGCCAGTTCCCCGCCCCGGAAGATGTAAAAGGAGTCCAACGTTTCATGGGCATGGTGAATTTCTTCAATCGATTGCTCCCAAATTTGGCAGACGTCGCGGCGCCCATCACAGATCTGTTACGCAACGATAAAGATTTCGAGTGGACTGACCACTGCGAAACATCGTTTAACAAAATAAAACAAATGCTGATCGATGTAAAACGAATTCCCCTACCAGATCTTAATCGAGAATTCACTCTTCACACCGACGCCAGTCGAATTGGCCTAGGTGCTGCGTTGCTTCAAAAGCATGACATCGACGGAGTAGTGTTAGAGGTCCCGACGATGTTCATCAGCCGGAAATTACAAGCAGCCGAAAAGAATTATAATGCGACAGAGTTAGAATGTCTAGCCGTCGTCTGGGCAATCCGAAAATTCAGACCATACCTGGAATTTACCAAGTTCAACGTACAAACTGACCACGAAGCACTAAAGTGGTTAATGGCGTTGAAGGAACCGTCCGGAAGAATGGCTCGCTGGCAGCTAGAATTAATGGCTTGTGACTTAATCATTGAATACCGACCCGGAAAATTCAACGTCGTGGCAGACGCCCTCTCACGAGCCCCAGCTTCAGACCCCGAAGACGAGACCGACTGCGGAGAGGACGACTCACGCCTCTTCTACTGTCCGAACCCCGTCCGAAAATGGGAATTTAAAAAGCTAAACGAATTACCCAAGGAGAAACTCGAGTCAGGAGACCAGAATTATTACAGTTATTGGCTCCGAGCGTACCAGTCGGTCAAGGACGCTCACCCAAATTATGAGCTAACAATAGAACCTCGAATCTCCGACAAGTACGTTCGAGCATTCGTCGCCCACGTAAGCAAGGGGACGAATAGCAAACCGCCCACCAGGGACGAATTAATAGCCGCCCAGATGGCAGACGACTTCTGTAAAACTTATCGAGACTTCATCACAGATAAAATATTTCCCGACGAGAATTTCGACGAAATCCAACGTGAAGAATTCGAAAGAGAAGCCTCCACGTACTTAATCGAGGATGGACTTCTACTAAAACACCACCCGAATTTCCGCGATGATCTGACGGAGACAGGAACTTCGATGAAAGTCGTTATACCCAGGAGTCTGCTGACAAGGTTTCTGTGGATGGTCCACGGACACCCGCTCGCCGGACATTCTGGAGTGGCCAGAACGATCTACCGAGCAAATCAACTTTATTTCTGGCCAAAAATGACCCGAGATATTGTTCGTTTTATTCATCACTGCCCCAGATGCCAAGCGTGCAAGCCGAGGACGCCCAAGAACTACGAGAGAATCTCACTTGGCCCTTTCGCACCCTTCGATTGCTGGAGCGTGGATTTAATGGGCCCAAAACCCACGTCATCCAATAAAAACAAATATATATTAGTAATCATGGATGTCGCGACTGGATGGCCCGAACTCTTTCCAATGGAGAGACCAACTAAGCAAAAAATCATTCGATGTTTGTACGAAGTGGCGCTTCATTTTGGATTCCCTCGAAAATTAATCTCCGATAATGGACCACAATTCGCGTCAAATTTGTATAAAGACTTCTGTAAAAAATTCGACATCGAGACATCATATACATCAACCTATAATCCACGGGCCAATCCCGTCGAAAGGTTAAATCGCGATATAAAATATGCACTAGCAATTTTCACCGATGTTCACTCCAGCTGGGACGAATATCTTCGTGAAATTGCCTTCAGCATCCGCACAACGATCTCAAGGAACCGCAAATTTTCTCCCGCGTTTCTAAACTTCGCTCGGGAACTCAGAGTACCCTGGGACCCACGAATACCGGAGGAAATACTGGAAATTGATCCTGAGAAGCCTCATATTTATGTCGACAGACTGGAGCAAATAATTTCGGCCACTTATCAGCACATGATGTCACACATATTCGACATGAGAGATCGTATTAGCATTGCTGGAAAGGATCGGCCCTTCTGCAATTTTAAAGTCAATGACCTCGTCTGGAAAGACACACATATTCAGTCCAGCGCCGATAAGGGGATCCACGCAGGCTTAGCAGACAAACGCGACGGCCCGTACGTCATACTCGAAGCCCACGGCGGAAACGCTTTCAAGCTAAAAAGATTGGCAGATAACGTTAATTTTAGATCGATCCACGCCCGAGAATTAACTCCATACTTACCTGAGTTTCCTCAAGAGGCTTGGACGGAATATCAGACGAAACCAGCGAAAAATCCAATTATTCGCGACATGTTTTTAGATGAACAAACTGGCCCAACCAATTTAGTTCAAGATGAGTTACTCGAAGTGGCCGACGCCCCGGATGAGATTTCGGGGAGGGAGGAAATAGTCGCAGAATCTCCTAAAAAAGGAAAGCAATCAAACAAAAAGAAGACTACAGGAATCCCCAAACCTGATAAAATATACGGTATGCGCCGACACAAGCCAAACCCGTTCATAAAAGACGGGAAACTCGTCGGAAAACAAAAAGCGACTCCGGCCATTGTCTCAAACAATCGATAAAAACAACCACAGGGGGGACACCTGTTACGTCCCACAATGCGTCTTAATTGGCCAAACCAATCAAAGATGACATGAGACTAATAGTTAACCTCTAACCCGACCCACACTTATCACTGTCATCTCCGACTAAGCAACGATCACCTCGAGACAGCCGTGAAATCAAATTAGTTTCCGAAAAATGAGAAATGATTGGAAGAAAGAAATTGAACGGGCCGTAAACAACGCTTCCGAGGATGACGATGAAGATCAAGTGGATTTGTTACAAATCATTGTAAACAACGAAGAGGGAAATTGGGACGAACCCAATGAACCCGATGTCCAACCCGACGTAAGTAAAAAATAGAAAAAATTCAATTATCGATAATCAAAAATACGAAATAAGTTCGTGGACTGACCACAAACGAAGAAATAATTTAACTTTAAGTGACAAATTATCAAAATTAATCAAATACCGAAAGAAAAATTAACTTCAAGACACGTGGTCGAAAAGCACATGGCCGACCATGACGCCATCTTGTGTTAGACGAAAGAATCTCTACAAAAATATGACAAATTAATCAACGATCCTAATATATTTATTAATATTCTAATATTTAGGACGGATATCGCACTACGTGGGGGCAAATCGACCCGAAAAGAGTTTCCGCAGGCAGCTTATGGCGCGAAGTAATCCCCATACTGTTCCGACAAGCGCTCGAAGAAGCGGTCGACTTTGAACCATGGAAAATTCGCCTTTTATTGTCCCGTGCGATCAGCCGCTACTGGTCCAGCCAGCAAACGTTGATCCACTACATGCCGCGCCAATATCAAGCAGCTTTACGGGCAGTTATCTCGAGAAATATGGACCCGCCAGCGCCAATCCCGAATCCACTAATCCGAGCCGCCTTTCCTGACGACCAGCGAGGATGGGACGTTTACGAACAATGGCGCGACGCCGAAACAGATGAAGAAAAACACCAGATTCATATGGCATATTACGAAGAAGTAAGGCGGACCGCACATGACGAGGTTTTCAATTATCTACAGCCGGACGGTTACTCGACCGAGGAAATCAGGTTTTGGCTCCTTCAGATCCGCGAAGACCGGCCCGACCGCCCAGATTGGAGACCGAGACACGGTTTCATCACCTCGCAACGAGCAATGCATCAATTGCATTTTTTGGGCTTCTTTGGTCGCAAACGCCAGAAGGCCGAGAAACGTCTCTCCAACGAGCACGACGAAGCAGGCTGCTCAGCGAAGAAACCATGCCTGGACAAGCCAAGCACTTCCAGCAGCGCGCAGAATAAGAAACCCGCGACAGAGAAACGCCTGGCCAAACCAAGCGCTCTCTCTCGCCTGGGAAAGACGGAGATCCCACAAACATCGCGATTTCAATCCAGGGATGCCCCGTCAACCAGCCGAAGAAGAGAAAATGTACGCGAACGCCCCGACCGCCGAGAAGATCAACGCCGACGCGATAGGAACCAAGAAAATTGGGACGATTATCGTAGAAATTACTTCCGACGGCGGGAAGAAAACAAGGAATCCTGGAATAGACACCGAGAGGAGTTCCTGCGCGAACGTGATGAAAGAGCCCGACGTGAACGAGAGAACCTCCGTCTACAAGACGAACGAAGAAGGAGAGGATCGGAGAGTCGCGCACGTTCATGGAAAGCGTATCGTGAAGAAGAAATTCGACAGCGAGATAGGAGGCGCTGCGAAGATACACGATCAATTCGGGACAGTCCCGAACCAATGAAGATCGACGATGAGGTAATTATCGACGAGGTCCCCGAGCAAAAGAAGATGTATACTCAGGCGGACCTCCTCGCGGTAGTTATGCAATACCAACAAATGCAGCCGAAACCAGTCTACCGCCCGACTCCCTCGACCGCCTCGAGTCTAGAGACGGCGCCAAGTGCTTTCATCAAGCCGGAACTCTCGCAGACGAGAAGCGTAACATCCAGCGTCAGCCTCCCAAGCGCCTTTCGCAAGAAAGTGATAATCGGCGCACCGACACTGAGTTCTGAAGAACAACTCAGACATCGAGAAGCTCGCTTTGGACCGGCCAAAGTCGAACCTCTCCCAACTATCCCCGAAGCCTCAACTTCAACGAGAACTCCAATCGTTTGGGACAAGCCCGAACCGGAAAAATCAAGACGTCTGGTCAGATCTGTGCCTCAGCCAACGACATCCACGGGACCCAATCCGATGTTGCCAGCCCCAGCAGTCATCCAAGCCTCGACTCCAATCAACCCTTCGGAGGTAACGTTGCAACAGTTTCTGGAGGTAACGACCGTGGAGCAAGCTAGAGCGCTGTTGTGCGAGATGGACTCCTACCAACAAAACGTGATCCAAAACGTCATCACGAACCTTCAGCGGATCTCGATTGAATATACGCAGAACAAAAATCGGGATCATCCAAATTGGAATACGAGGATCGTGGTTGCCATTACCGACTTGATGTCGATTTTGCTGGCCGCCGCCACCTTCCGAAACGCACGTGTTGCTGTGGCAGCCTGGATCGTGGTGGCCCACGAGGGTTTCCAAGTCCCGCCGGCTCTCGTAGACAGCTGGACCCGCCTAGTGCCCTCTGCGGCAGTAATTCGAGCCCAAATGGTGGCCCAGGACCCGGATCCAGAGACCTCCTATCAGAACGTTCGAGCGATCATCCAACACCCACGCCCGTCGTCTTCAGTGACCACACCCGTCGTGGAAACTCCGGCTCCCAGGGATCCGACGCCTCCTCCTCCGCCTCCGCCGAAGGAAAATAGACCTTCCGAACCACTGGCCGAACCAGTCTCGCTCAAAAAGAAGGAAACAAAAGGAAAATTGCTCCGCCCAAAATCGAGCATGAAAGCTTCAAAGACGGCCGAACCTCAGATCGCCGCCAGACTCCGGATGTACTTCCCGGGGTTGTCCTTGACGAAGGATACTGAAACAAAATTACTCCAAACCCCAGACCGTGGCTATTCTCTTTATGTCTGGATGAAGAACGCTATCGAAGCTGGAGCCGGAGGCGATCGCTTCATCCAGCATCAACGACTACTCCGAGCCCATCGCGCGCCAACCAGCATTGCCGAGGCCCAAAGAATCCATCACACCAATCAGGGAATGTCGCCCTTTTTGCCGCCAATTTGGGCCCACGAACGAACGGGGAATCCGCTGGAAGCACCAGGTCACTTACGTTTCTACTTGAACGAGAGCGAAGACCCCTCGGACTACTCTTCAAAATTGACCACATCTCCCAACCTGGACGAACCAAGTTCGGAAGATAAGCCAAGTTACGCCGATAACTTGAAGAAATAATTAATTACATATTCATAACGAGAAGACTGTCTTCTCTAAAAAACCCTGAAATTATTTATGTATCAATTTCAAGAATGTAAAATATTTTGTTCATCATTCATCATTATTTAATAAAAAGATTATTTATGATTAAAGATACTGCTCCACCTTTATTTAAAGGGGGGGCCCCGATGATTTATTCTCGGGGAGGGACGTGTGGTGATTCAGCATCACCTGAAGAAGTAATTAGCGGTGATTATTGTGTTACTAATACTCGCCACTAGAGCGCGCTAGAAATACCGACTAGACTGACTAGTCGCGTGTTTCTGCGAACCTGCATAATCAGAAGGATTTGCATATGACGTCATTTCCGGTTAATATATATAGCCAATGCTTGACCGGAAACGACACTACAGTTACCACATTTCAGCAAGAGCACCATTTACCTCACCTTTCAGGCCGTTTCACGGATTGATCGAGGACCGGTGCCCGCTGACCATTTCAACTGTACAACAGCCACATTTATTTAGCGTAGCCAATCTACGCTAGAATAAATATTCGAACGATATTCGTTTAATTCGCACGAGAAAGCGAATTCTCGCGTGTTCATAATAACACGTGGAAATACCCTAGACAACAAACATAGACCACGCGTAGGACTAAACAATTGGATCCGCCATTGTTTAGCGGCAACTCGTATTCGCAGCCGAATCCGAGGACCAACACAGGAAACATCTTGACTTATATTTGTATTAGTAAGCGTGTTTTAATAAAGCAGTATTTGAAATATATTGTATTCCCGAGTGTATTATTTATTATCTTTAACCACAAAGTCGAATCACGACAAACTTAAGTAATACATTACTCTATCGTGTGTCTGATAAGTGAGCATGCATGTGCAAAATAGGAGCAAAATTAGCCAAAATATGTGACGTCTGCTCCAATGTTTTCTACTGTTTACGAAATCATCCAGACCCATTAAACCGCAGTTCGGTTTGTTGGCGTAATCTTTTATCACGAGTTGAATTTCTGTACGTAGTTTTCTTAATCTTCGCATATTTCTTCCGATCAAGTAATTTCTTTGCATTTTACAGCTGTATTTTCTGTATGGTTGGCTAGACCACAGCTGAGTTCAGACTTGTCTCTTGTCTTCTGTTTACTATAATGTCTTATTTCTTATGGTAACTACTTCCATGACGATTATTGATTCAATTATTTCTTGCCAACCTGACTGTATAATTTAGACGTTGGGAGATAATTACATTGTTTAATTATTTATGGCAATGTTGTTCGTTTTACCGTCAATTTTTACCAGAGAATGTATAATTTAGACGTTGGGAGATAATTACATTGTTTAATTATTTATGGCAATGTTGTTCGTTTTACCGTCAATTTTTACCAGAGAATGTATATCGGTCACGGTCCACACCCAATGACCTATAAAGTACAATCTCATCATTTTAGCGACAAAAAATTCGTTAAAATTGTGTGGTCGCTAAAATGGGATTTTGCTAAAATGAGTTCGGCCACATTAGCCTTGTTTGTCGTGGGGAGAGCGGTTGCATCGAGAGGCGGGGACCTGTCGGTGTCGGAGAGAGACAGTTTTTCGGAGGCCTGGGGGGTTGCTGACGAGGTCATGGGAGACGGTGGCTGTCGCGAGTGCCCCTCGTGCACAGAAGATGTGCCGCTGCCCTGTTTGGCCATCTTAGAGGAGACCGCAGAGAAGAAACGTGGTGTAGAGGCAGACGGGGATCCGTTGGTCCCAGGTCCCAGCGATGCGGTGGTAGTGGCCGTTGTATCATGACGATGAGTGGATGGAAAGAGTGGCGGGGGGCGAGGAGCAACCGGGACTCGGCCGGAGACAAAAGGACGACGACGACTGCCTCGAGGGAAAAGGTTGGAGAGTGGTGTTGTCGTGGCCAATACAGGACCTGTGTTGAGGGACGTGCCATTGTTGCCCTGGCCGTGCCAGATGTACAACTGGGTCAGGATGATGAGAATGCCCGCTACGGCACCTGCTCAGAGCAAGCGCTCTGCGAACTACAGAATGATGTGGCTAAATTCGCTAAAATGGTGTGGTCGCTAAAATGGGGTTTTGCTAAAACGTGTCCTCTGCTGCGGAAATGTGATCTCATTTACGCTAAAATGAGATCGCTCAGATGGGCCTTAAAAATTAAAATTCGCTAAAACGGGCGTCGCTAATAAGGAGGGATCCGAATATATGACAGAAACGGCTGAGGCTGCTTACCGCAAAAGCCAAATCTGGGCGAGTTGAGTTGGACAAGTAAATTAGTGCGCCAATTAATTTGCGGTATGGCACATTCTTCATTCTGTCCTTTTCCTTGTTGGTTTTGGGCGACATTTCTTTCGTCAATTTCAATGCTGCATTGATTGGCGTGCTAACGGCGTTACAGTTGGTCATGCTGAAACGTTCCAGGATTTCGTGTATATATTTAATTTGGATGATTCTCACGGTGTGGTTTATATCATCTTGATCTATTTCAAACAGTATTTTAGTTGTCCAATGTCCAATTTGTTGCTCAAGTTGGATTTGATTTTGTCCATTGTTGTAGAGTTTTCGGCTATTATAATCAGATCGTCTACGTAAACTGCTATTATGACTGATTTTCCATTTTCTAATCTGTAGAAGACGCACGGATCTTTGTTGCTGCGATTTAATTTCATCTTCTTGCAAAGGTGGCGGCTTAACTTCTTGTGCCAGTTTCTTTCGGCCTGTTTAAGTCCGTAGAGTGACTTTTTCAGCAAGCAAACCTTCTCCTCCAGTCCCTCTTCGATGAAACCATCTGGCTGTCGCATGAAAATTTCTTCATCAAGTTCGCCTTGAATGTAGGCAGCAACAACGTCCATTTGGTCGAATAACCATCCCTTCTCAACTGCATACGCGATGAGAGTGCGAATGGAGTTGTAACGGACCACAGGGACGTAGGTTTCGTTGAAATCAACTCCCTTCTTCTGCATGAAACCTTTGGCAACAAATTGTCCTTTTGTATCCCAAGGTTTGGGGATCGTTCGGGGATTGTTCCAGGGTTGTTCGGAGATCGTGTTTTCGGGGGTAGTTCGGGGGTCGATCAAACGATCGACCCCCGACCGCCGAGGTGTTTATCGTTTGGGGCTTGTTTGGGGGTTGTTGGGGGTCTTTTGGGGGTCGCTTAAGGATTGTCAGAGATCGTTTGAAAGTCGTTCGGGGGTGGTTCAAGGGTCATTCGGGGATCGTTCAGGAATCGTTTGTCGTTTGGGATTGTTTAGAGATTGTTCCGGGATCGTACATTTGGGGGTTGTTTAGGGGTTGTTCCGGGATCGTACATTTGGGGGTCGTTTGTGTTGAGATTAGGTGAATAAAAAGTTGTATTGTATCATTGTACTTCTATTTGATACGTATATTGCGATTTGTAATTATGTAAAACTTCTAATTTCTCTCATTTGTACATATTTATTTGTTTTTCTAAATCCTAAAGACCACACTTGTATTTACTGAGAATTGTAAACTTAGAATATTGGTTGTTTATATGATTTATCCTATATTTTGTGTGTTTTTCCAGGTCATGGATAAATATTGCAAGCAAATTGTAATATTTATCTATTATTTTTCAGTTTGAAGTTTAAATATGTTGTCAATAGATGGCACCACTGCTGTGTGGAAGTTGCTATCTTGGTCACCAGATTGCCCTCATGTGTCAACATGTGACCAGATTGTCCCACTTGGCTAACAGGTTAGCTAATAGAGTGAGGAGCTCTAAAATCTCACTTCTGTTGCAAACCCCACAGAAACAACAGGTGTATTGTATGGATCTTTGCTTTTCCCATCCTTGCCTTTCATGCCACTTTAATTATACTGTATGTATAAGCCAACAAGGTGGTAAGCAAGCAATAAATCCACAAGATGCTAGCACAAACAAGAGTAGTGGAGCCAAATCAAACTCCAAAGCCCTGATTTGCTACAACTAGAGATTTACCAGGTCATTTTGCGAGCAATTGTACGGCACCCAAAGCACCAACAGACGACTAACAGTCTAAAGGTCGAGGTAAAGGGCGTGGCCAAGGTAAACGAAGAGGACGTACACAGCAAGTGCCACCGAGTATGGTGACATGGTTTGCCAACGTCATCGGTTCACCTAGAGTGCGTAAATCATCTTTCGTGTGCAGTGCAACAGTGGAAGATCAATCAAGTGAGTGGTATTTGGATTCTTGTGCATCGCATCATGTATGTGGCGATCGTGATTTATTTTACAAATTCGCCAAACTTGTTCAATGCGTCTGGAACTTGGCAAAGGTTCATCTAACATTACTGGATGTGGTACTATAGAACTTTCAGTGAAAGTGAATGGTGTAGTGAATGTTATTGAACTGAAAAATGTGTAATACACAAACGTAATTCAATTTCTATTGATAAGATTTAATTTTCTAAATTTCACATTCATATATTCACTAATGTTGTGACTGGATATGGGCTTTCCCACTGCAGTCTGGGGATTGACTTCCATGGGAGGGACGCATTCTCACGTAATGATTGAGACAGAGACTCCGGATTGTTGGGTTTTGGCCTTTAATAGTTATCTAGGGGTCGGAGTCTCCCATATACCTATGCGTAGCAGTGCTGTTAGGCACAACATCAGCAACCGTCCCGTCACACACAGAGCACGAGCCCCATGGGTGATGTCGTCGATTACCAAAGGACATTCTATTGTACCCACCTTGTAAGATCCATGTAGCTGCTCACGGAGGCTGCAACAGGCACAATGCCATGTCACTGAGCGTCACGGTGATAAATGGTGAGCACAAGTAAAAGGTCAGCATAAGATACAGTTGCTTTTGCTGGCGTCGGGACCTTTGCCGCACATGTCTTCGCCTTCTACCGCACATCCTTCCTCTCAGCTCTCTGAACTCCGTCTCTCTCTCACCACATCACTCGGCTCCTCCTTTTCTAGCTGGGCCAGTCCACCCTGCAAAGGGGGACAGCCTTAGGGCCACTGCGCGGTGTGTGGAGTGACGCAGGTTACCGTGGGTGGCCAAGCGGTCACACAACAATAGACACTGAATTGGTTACATGATATTGTAGGTGGCAAATTAGACCTTGACGTAGACTTTTGATGGTTCAAGATACAAACTTACTCTGGTGAAAAAATAGAAGACAGTTGTGGCCTTAAAAAAGAGAAAAATGATATCTGGTGTCTAAATTGCTTCTACGCTGACATAAAAAAGAATGTTTTTCTCATTTTTGAAATAGCACTGTCTCAAGGTAGAAAAGTTTTCCCTAATTATACAGATGTGTTTTTTATTAATGATAAAGAAAGGATGCAGTTACGATGACGAACATAATGTGAAAATCAATACTGGTTTAGTAATAACAGTACTTAAAATTACAATTATACATCATGTGGTCTAAATATCATACTGCATTGGTTCACTAATTCCTACTTTTCAATAATTTTGATGCCTGCTGTAGATGGTTACGAGATGTGATGTAAGTTTAAAAGGTAATTTCACTAATCACAAAACGATTTTTTGCACTACCATAATGAGTTGTGTAACGTAAAAAACAAGCTAAAGTGTAAACACCAAATAGAACACTCAACATACAAGTATGGTGCTAACTAACTTGTGATAAAACACCCAAAACAATTGATCCTGCATCCAAAAACTTGATGGCCACTTTAGGTGGCTTTAATACAAAATTTACCATTTAATAAACTGAGTGCTTATCTCTTCACTTCACGTAGAACAAGATTACTATTACAAATGATTCTCAACGAAATACCATATTTGTCCCGTTTGGATCAGAAAAATTGAAATTTTTTCCAGCGTGGCTTTAATATTCACATCGATTGTCCAAGCAGACTTTGAAGCAATTAAAGCTAGGCGCATTCAATAACGTTGTTTAAATTTTCGTCTAAAACGAATTTTTAGACGAAAAGTTTGGTTTCTGAATGCAATCGTTTAATTGGTAAATAACGAATGTTTCACTGCAAAACTTGATCTGGGATTCCAGATCAAGTTCCAGGTCATATTCCCGCTGCAAGTCGCATACGGGTATTTTTTTTTTTGAAATTTTCGTTTCCTCACTTTTTTCAATTGTTTCCAGTCCTAATAATTACTGGAGTGATTAATATTGTTGTTTAAAAGTTCATGCAAACGGGTTTAAACGACCATTTATGTGTTTTTGAATGCGCCTACTGTTTACAATGAAAATGTAGAAAGATAGTAATGACATTCCCAAACCTAATCCTACAATGCTGCCGATATCGCTTAACAATTGAGAGATTGGATATTTCTGTTTCTCTTCTATGTTCTCGGTGAAACTATCAGCGAATCGAATATTTGCAAACGTGAAGAAATTAACTGGTAATTTAGCCCCGTACAAAATGGGATGGTAAAATATATGTTCGCAAGGTTGTTTACATTTGCACTGTTTTAGATTCGAGTCGTAGTTCTTGAAGTATGTAGTATGAGCGATAGAAATATCTTTTGCAGTGTTACAATCGGGCAAAGTAGAAGTTAGCATATACGGTAGCCTGAAAAATAAAAACAAGATCTACCGGTAATTAATGAATAAACGACAACGAAATGTGAAAATAAATAAAAATAAATGTGAAAAAAGCAAATACAGGGTGTCCCAAAAGTCTGAACCACCCCAAGTAATTTCCAAAATACTTGAGATATCAGAAAACTGAAGTAAAACTCATAGGGGGGGGGGAATCTTTCATTGCGAATCTGATGGGATCCACAAATTTGACCTCAAAGGTCATTTTCAAGGTCATTCACTTGCTAACTTCTAAACCAATCAGGTTAGAGCAAAATTTCCAATTACAAATTTGTAGAGAACCATCTAATTAGTCTAGAACTGTTCTTAAAAAAATTATTTCTTACGGAAAAGTTTTGAGAAAAAAAGGTTTGAAATGTTAGTCTACTCAGCTTTGTAACTCAGCTTTGTAACTTAAAACTATTGAGGCAACCAAGCTAATCCTCAATTAGGACACTTTATTGGGTCATACTTGTAAGTGGAAGAGAGGAAACACAAAAGAAAGGAAATAATTTATTTTGAAAATACATTCCACATGATAGTTTTAAGTTACAAAGCTGAGTAGACTAACATTTCAAACCTTTTTTTCTCAAAACTTTTCCGTGAGAAATAATTTTTTTAAGAACAGTTCTAGACTAATTAGATGGTTCTCTACAACTTTGTAATTGGAAATTTTGCTCTAACCTGATTGGTTTAGAAGTTAGCAAGTGAATGACCTTGAAAATGACCTTTGAGGTCAAATTTGAGGATCCCATCAGATTCGCAATAAAAGATTCCCCCCCCTATGAGTTTTTCTTCAGTTTTCGGATATCTCAAGTATTTTGGAAATTACTTGGGGTGGTTCAGACTTTTGGGACACCCTGTATAGATGCGTGAAGTTGTAAACAAGCATGTTAATACATAGCAATCTGCACTGAGGCGTGAATAAAATGAAAAAGTGTCAAGCAGTTACCCTACCTGCAGTTAATGCTTCGAAATAAATTGTTTTGCATGCAAGCGTTTTTACACATCAAATAAGCAGTTTTGTTTTCTTCACATGGATTGCGCTTTGTATTTCGTCGTGCACTCTATTTGATAAAATCAAGGTTGGTATTAACTTGATGTACTGTAGTCAACATATTGTTTAATTAAATACCTTATATATTCGAAGTATTACATCATTCCACCAACCATATATTAAATCCAATGGTTCCAGAAAGTTAACTTCCTCATCCTGGTTATTTAGGAATAACTGTATGAATAATATAGTTCAAAATTAAGTGGCTTTGTGTCTTAGTTTTCTTTAGTTAAAATTGATTTATTCAACTGAATGAGAGAATTTGCTTCATCGAAATGATAAGTTATTCACAAACCTTTTTAACAGCCCAAAATGCATCACATTGCTGGTTGACAGATATCCAGAACCAGCTGACTACATTGCTTGTCGTTCAACTCAATTCCTGTCAACTGGATTCTAGCCTGACGAATCTGGTACACCTTAGCGACCAAACCTTAGCATTTAGCACCCTGATGACAAGGCCAAACAATTGGCAGCCATTTGCTTAAATTATGTTTTGGTCGCTAAGATGGGCGTCGCTAAAACGTACCATCTTAGCTCAAAGATTGACGACGTATAGTCACTTAATCCGAGCCTGACAAGATTCAGGTGTTTTACTGTCCATTGATTTTTACCATACCTTCATATGCTGGTAACACACTTCTGAAGGAAATAAATGTTCAAATACAAATTCGAGGTGAACCATTTGGTTATTTGTTTTTTCTGAAAAACAGTGAAAAGATCTGCATCAATTTTCAAACGAATCAGCAATTTTAATTACAGTTAAATACGAATTTGAAAAGGGCATTCAACTGCTTTATACACAATCGCCTTAAAATGAAGGAATGAACTTTACACAATTTTTGTCTTAAAAACTGATTGTCCAAGAGCATGATTGGGCTGCAGAGATAATTTGGGGAAATCATTTTCGATTAGACTGAAAAACCTTTAAAAAATTGCCAATTAATCTCATGCTGAAATGGTGGCAAAACAAAGCAATGTCATCAATGGGCTGGGCAGTTAACTCAATTCACTTTATCAAAACAAATTTGACACCTTGTCCCAAAAATCCCCAAAATTCCCAAATCACCTAACTTTGCGGTATGTGTGTCTGTGAAATTACCTGCTGCATTTACATGCTTGTGCGTTGTGGTGATCTCGAATTGTTTCACCACTTAGGAAGTAAAATATTAATTATTTCCTAATTAATTTGGCTTGGCACACGCCAAGTCAGATCATGTGACCGAGGGGAGAAAACTTCCTTAGGCACATATCACCTCAGGTTGGCTGGGGTTGAAAACGGCGATTAGCCATTATGGAGCAATATGATGTAATAATCCTTTGTTGCACCAGTTTTAGCTAATTGCGCAGATTATCTGTGCAATATTGAAGCGTGCCGGGCTCGCGCCCTAGCTTCAATCGGGACTCTAAAATAAACATCACAACCCACAACATCACTGCTCTTTCCTCTGAATTAGTATTGACAGTGGACCGTGAGTAATTTTAGTTTCACCAAGCTTACTTCGTGCAACACCGTGCGAAGCCAGCTTATCCGCGTAGATCAACCGTCGTTGATTCCGCCATCGTAAAGAGAAGTTCTCGCTCAACGTGAACCATCGCCTCGACGAGCGCGCGAACACCCGCCGACGCCATCGTACGCTGACCGGACGCCTGCCCGAACGTGAACCACCGCCACCGCGCCGTCGTACGCCGAGCAGAAGAGCTCATGAGAACCATCGTCCGAGGACCATCGTTCGTGAGTTTCCCGAAGACTGCCGTCTTCAAACAACACCAGTTGTTAAGCGCCATTTTAGCGCTTTTAGCTTGCAACAGTCGTTGCAAGCCTTTCCATTGTTCATTTCCATTATTTCGCGACTTGTCGCTTTTTATCATATTTATTCTCAAATATTACTAGTCATTTTTATTGTATTTTAACCGAATAAAACATTGTGTGATTTGAATTGATAAAACTTGTATTTTATTTCCTAAATTAACCCTAGATAATTTCGGCCGCTGATTGTAAGTCTCTAGTAGCATTCACCTGCGGTTTCTGCTTAAATTTTATTAGAATTTAAGCAGATAAAACCCGGATCGCAGCAACGTACACGTACCTGTATTGATTTGTGTACAATGTCCAAAAGGAAGAGGAATAAGAGTTTTTGAAATGTTTAATATAGCTTTATATCCACGAAGATACTATAAATGTCAAATAATTTAATATAATTTTCTAGTCCCGATTATATTTGAGAATGTACCTTATCAGATATCTCATCATCAAAATTAAGTGTTTCGTGGACGTTGAGTGTGTTCCATATTAATTGCAATGACAATTCGTTGTTGAACAATTGCCATGGTGATATGTTATTGCAGGTTTTGTTAGTTTGATTCATTAAGTTCCATCTGGCTTTATCAATGTCATTATTTTGTATTTCACCACAGACCGTGACAGACGGATATTTGGTAAAGCGTCGTGGAACTATTCTCACAATTTTTGTTGCCGGTTCTTCAAAGTAGTAGTTTACACGAATTTGCAAGCAATACAACGTGATTCCCGAGCAAATTATAACCAGAATTGTCTTAAGAGCAAGTGAAATTACATTTCTTTTAATTGGTTTCTGACTCGCAATTATATTCTTTGAGCATTTGTTGTAAACACGGCGAATCTTATTAACTGTTTTTTTTTTCCAAATGTTTGATAGATACCAAGCGATTTCAGGCAAGGCGGTTAAAGATAGACCGAGAAATAAGCCCAGATTTCCTCCTAAATCTGATAGTAAAGCAATAACATCATATGTGTACCGTTCTTCATACACGTTGATTTTATCGTTAGTTATTGCTAACGATATGGATACAGTGTTTTTATCATCTGCTATGTCTGCATCAGTGGATGGTGTAAACATTAAATATTCACATGGACGTCGACATTGACAATCAGCAATTGGGTCGGTAGTTTCAATTAAACGATTTGCAACACCATATAGTTCGTGGGTGGTATTTGAACATTTGCAAAGTGGTAAAATTATCTTTGTAAAGGGAAATCTTGCAAAGAAGATTATTGATTAATATTTTGATTGTAGTTACTGTATACAATATATCATGCATTCTTACCTGCAAGTCAGATGTTTTTTAAATTTTTTCATTAAGCATCCACGATAGCATTCTTTGTATTCGTTTTTGCTGGAGCATAAACTCGTGGATGAATTGAGAAATATGAACTAAAATTTAAAAGTTTATCTATATTGTGTGATAATTTTCATTTAAAACTAAAAAATTTACTTTCTTAAAACTCAAATTTAGTTTTAATATTTCACCAAGCTTTGGTATTGTTACTTCAATGTTCCTGCCGAAATCGTAGAATGACATGTAAAGCTAAATCAATATAGAAAAAAAAAATGTATAACAGATTTTCTTTTGATTCATTGGTAATAATTTAGTAAGCTTACTAGGTAGGGAGCGATAAGGCATACGTAATCATATTTATTTTCAATATTTACAGTCAATAAATTGCGAACAAATGATTTGCTGGAAGCTTTAGCTGTACCAATAAATGATATAGGTTAGCAAGCAGGTGAGAAGACATATGTTTTTTGTTTATATAGTTACAAAATTGAAATGTTGAGCAGATTCCATACGAAGTGTCAGTTTCCGTGAGAACAACTGTTTTGTTGGAAAATCCCTGAATTAATTAGGTTTAAATGAGTATTTAAAAAAGAAAAAAAATTATTTTTACTTTTTTTTACCTTCATTTTAATGCTGACTATCTCTTTAGTTAAATTGGTGGCTTTCCAAAGTTCATCCATATTATAAGTTGGTTTTTTCATCAGACTTTTCACCATATTTGCACATTCATAGTTGGGTGAAAGCGGATCAGCCACAACATTCGGATAAGTTTTATTCCAAATTCTGACCATTTCTTTCGTGTTGCCACTGCAGATCATCAAGCGTGGTAACACAATCTCTTCCGATTTGGTCGTTACGTCAACAGTTGTAGGATTACTTAAGTAATACATTACTCTGTTGTATGTTTGGTAAGTGACCATGCATGTGCAAAACAGGAGCAAAAATAGCCAAAATGCATGACGCCTGCTCAAATGTTTTCTACTGTTTACGAAATCATCCAGACCAATTAAACTGCATTTTGGTTTATTGGCATCATCTTTAACCATGCGTTGAATTACAGGACGTAGTTTTGCTAATCTCCGCACATTTCTTCTCATTAAGTAATTTGCCTGCATTATATTTCAGTAAATGGGGCCAGAGCAGACTTCAATGTTTGTGTCATCAGTGGTACTTGCCACTTTAGGCTTGGACAAATTATTTTTCAAACTAACTGGTCTTTACAACTTGAGAGCTTGTTTGTTTGGTGTTGTATCCTTGAGAAAACAAGGCAACTACGCTCTTTATTTGTCGTTAAATTCAGAATTGATCTGTGTTTTTATTCCCTAGAAACACCGCATGTAAAACCCATAAAATTATACAAGCAGCAAGAATATTGACACAATATTTCATTGATTTCGAAAGTAGAAGTTAAGTGTGTGATGGTTGTAAAAACGTACAGTACGCTAAAACTATTGAGGCAACCAAGCTAATCCTCAATTAGAACACTTTATTGGGTCATACTTGTAAGTAGAAGAGAGGAAACACAAAAGAAAGAAAATAATTTATTTTGGAAATAGATTCCATGTGATAGTTTTAGGTTACAAAGCTGAGTAGACTAACATTTCAAACCTTTTTTTCTCAAAACTTTTCAGTAAGAAATAATTTTTTTAAGAACAGTTGTAGACTAATTTGATGATGCTCTACAACTTTGTAATTGAAAATTTTTCTCTAACCTGATTGGTTTAGTAGTTAGCAAGTGAATGACCTTGAAAATAGCCTTCAAGGTCAAATTTGATGACATCATTGGATTGCTCTCACCCAACTTCCTATACGATCGCTTCATCAAAGTTGGCCTAGATGCAATTGCTCACAAAATATTTAGGGTGGTTCAGACTTTTGGGACACCCTGTATAAATAAATATGTTTATTTATGTAAGAATGCCGAATCACTGTATGACATTGGGTCAGTAACAGCTCACAACTGCTCACTGTTCTGCCCTTTTATTGCTTTCCTGCTTAATGATATACAGGTTCCATAATTCAAGTTTCATGTTTTATTCTTGCGTCAATGCATAGATCTTGCTTTCATCAAATAACTATTGTCTTATCCAATTTGAAATCTATTTATATTTTTAACCCAATTCTGTTTTAAATGTTATTTTTTTTCTCAAATCTCACATTTATTAAACTAATAGTGCATTAATTAATAAAAGTATTGACTCTATCGAATCAATGTATGTTATTAATACTTACCCATTACAAAGTACCAATTGGGCTCTTTTGTTCTAGTCTTCTGCAAGGTCCAGACTCGCTAATCTCTAAGGAGACCTGCGAATCCAGAAATTCTATGTCCAATTGGCTGTCATTAATCCTACTGTTCTCTGGAACAATATAAAGTCTGGATTTTGGATTTTGTTTGTTTTCTCTGGTTCTTTCACTAAACCAGACAGCTGATATCTATCGCTATCAATACACCAGCTTATACACATCATTCCTCTCAGCTCTTTCGACTCCGTCTTTCTCTCACCACACCACTCGGCTCCCTCCTTCCCTAGCTGGGCCAGTCCACCCTGCAAAGGGGGACAACCTTAGGGCCACTGGGCGGTGTGTGGAGTGACACAGGTCACCGTAGGTGGCCAAGCGGTCACATAACAATAGACACTGAATTGGTTACATGACATTGTAGGTGGCAAATTAGACTTTGACATGGACTTTTGATGGTTGAAGATACAAACTTGCTCTGGTGAAAAAATAGAAGACAGTTGTGGCCTTAAAAAAGAGAAAAATGATATCTGGTGTCTAAATTGCTTCTACGCTGACATAAAAAAGAATGTTTTTCTCATTGTCGTAATAGCACTGTCCCAAAGTACAAAAGTCTTCCCTAATTATACAGATGTGTTTTTTATGAATGATAAAGAAAGGATGCTGTCACGATGACGAACATAATGTGAAAATCAATGCTGGTTTATTAATAACAGTACTTAAAATTACAATTATACATCATGCGGTCTAAATGAAGTCCATTCATTTCGTCGCCATTCATTTCGTCGCCCCCGTACTTTTTTTTAATAAAGGCTGTGTTGAAAATTTTTTTTTCATTTCGTCGCCCTTATTTCATCAACAAATCATTTCGTCGCCCTTTCATTTCGTCGCCCTATCATTTCGTCGCCATATCATTTCGTCGCCATGTCATTGTTGTGGCATTTCGCTAACTTGTGGCCAAATTCTGGCAAACTTGAGGCCAAATTCTGGCAAACTTGTGGCCAAATTCTGGCAAACTTGTGGACAAAATGTGGCCAAATTCTGGCCAACTTGTGGACAAAATGTGGCCAAATTCTGGCCAATTTGTGGCCAAATTCTGGCAAACTTGTGGCAACATTGAGGCCAAATTGTGGCAAAATTGTAGCCAAATTGTGGACAAGATGTGGCCAAATTCTGGCAAACTTGTGGCCAAATTCTGGCAAACTTGTGGCCAAATTCTGGCAAACTTGTGGCCAAATTCTGGCCAAATTCTGACCAAATTGTGGCAACATTGAGGCCAAATTGTGACAAAATTGTAGCCAAATTGTGGCAAAATTGTAGCCAAATTGTGGCAATATTGAGGCCAAATTGTGACAAAATTGTAGCCAAATTGTGGCAAATGTTTCGGTTACTTAGGCGTATCATTTCGTCGCCGTGTCATTTCGTCGCCCTTCTGTTCGGTTTGGGTTGTTTTGGTTGTTCAACCGTATCATTTCGTCGCCCTTCATTTCGTCGCTCTTTTTACGTTTTGGGTGTCATTTCGTCGCCAAAAACGGCGACGAAATGACACGGCGACGAAATGAAGGGCGACGAAATGAAGAAACCCCGTCTAAATATCATACTGCACTGGTTCACTAATTCCTTACTTGTCAATAATTTGGATGCCTGCTTTAGATGGTTATGAGATGTGATGTAAGTTTAAAAGGTAATTTCACTAATCACAAAAAGATTTTTTGCACCAACATAGATTAAAACATACCATAATGAGTTGTGTGACGTGAAAAACACGCTAAAGCATAAATACCCAACAGAACACTCAACGTATGGTGCTAACTAACTTGTGATAAAACACCCAAAACAATTGATCCTGCATCCAAAAACTTGATGGTCACTTTAGGTGGCTTTAATACGAAGTTTACCATTTAATAAACTGACAAGTGAGTGCTTATCTCTTCACTTCACGTAGAACAAGATTACTGTTACAAATGATTCTTGACGAAATACCAAATTTGTTCTGTTTGGACCAGAAATCGATTATGCAAATCGATTATTCAAGCAGACTTTGAAGCAATTAAAACTAGGCGCATTCAATAAGTTTGTTTAAATTTTTGTCTCAAACGAATTTTTAGACGAAAAGTGCGGTTTCTGAATGCAATTGTTTAATTGGTAAATAAACGAATATTTCACTGCAAAACTTGATCTGGGATTCCAGATCAAGTTCCAAGTCATATTCCCGCTGCAAGTCGCATACGGGTATCTCTTTCGAGATTTTCGTTTCCTCGCCTTTTTTTTTGTTTCCAGTCCTAATAATTACTGAAGTGATTAATATTGTTTTTTAAAAGTTCATGCAAAGGTGTTTAAACAACCGTTTATGTGTTTTTGAATGCGCCTACTGTTTACAATGAAAATGGGCAACATATTATTTCACCCCCATTTTGACTAGTTTTTACCCCCAAAAGAGGGTTTATTTTTCCCCCCATCCAAACTCCCCCAAGTAAACTAAAGGGCCCCCCTAACTGTAATATCCCCTACTATTGTATTTTTCCCCCAACCAATTAACCCTCATTTATTTGTAAACGAACCCCCAAGAATTATTTATACAACCCCCTACGTTTCAAACACGTTCCCCATTGTTACGTCTTGGCTACGGTTAGATTTTGTAGTATATAAGTCGGTCTGGAAGAATCACATAACCATAAAACACTGTTGCACAGTTGTAGTAACAATGGCACCTACTCGACTTGTAATTAACGATTCCGATACCGATTCCGATAGTGGTGAGTACGAGCCGCCAACCAAACGGAAGACTTTTGAGTGGACGAAAATTCGAACCTTTTCTACGGGTGAGGAAGCCAAAGAATACATCCGGAATGAGAAAATGTGAACTTGTTTTTGGACTACTTTGAAGCCGTATACTTGGAGCAATTCGTTGGCTGGCACACGGGACACTTCAAAGGCGCGCCATGCACCAACAACGGCTTGTAGTCGACCAACAACAGCATTAAAACACACGAGACATTTCGGGAGAGACTGGCAATGGACATCTTCATTCATAAGTTGAAAGGGATGGTGAAATGTTGGTCTTTAAAAAGGCACATGGAATCCGACGGTTACAACTGGAAACGAACAAAACCTAGCGTGATTGTCCGTGTACAAGGTAATGTTAAGTCTTACTATGTCACCCCTGGTGGACAACCAAACTTAACAGACACCAGTGTAAATGCCTACCTGCGGCAAGAGGAGCGGAAAAGTTGGCGCCGATTCGACACATACCTGCACTCAAGAAGTAGTGTGTGGCTGGTTAGTATTACGAATGATGCATGGAGCACGGGAACGTGCACATGCCCCGTGTTTGCAAAAATTTATATTTGTAAACACATTGTTGGGATAGCTGTTATTGAGAACTTGCTTGTTGTGCCACCGGAGGCCAAAACCATTCCCCTTGGCCAAAAAAGAAAGCGTGGGCACCCAGCTAAAGCGAAGAGGGCCTTGTGTACGCAGTGAGAAGACAGCGTTATGATATTGGGATTACGTGGGGGGTACTTTAGAAATTATTGGGGGTAAAATTGGTTGGGGGGGCAAACACATTACTAGGGGGAAGTAAAGTTTGGGGCGGTTATTTAGTTTACACGGGGGGGTTTGGTTGGGGGAAAATTTTATTCCACTTAGGGGCCAAAATTTAGTCAAAATGGGGGTGGTTTAAATCGGACCCATGAAAATGTAAAAAGATAGTAACGACATTCCCAAACCTAATCCTACAATGCTGCCGATGTCGCTTAACAATTGAGACATTGGATATTTCTGTTTCTCTTCTAAGTTCTCGGTGAAACTATCAGCGAATCAAATATTTACATACGTGAAGAAATTAACTGCTAAGTTAGACCCGTACAAAATGGGATGGTAAAATATATGTTCACAAGGTTGTTTACATTTGCACTGTTTTAGATTCGAGGCGTAATTCTTGAAGTATGTTGTATGAGCTATAGAAATATCTTTTGCGTTGTTACAGTCAGGCAAATTAGAAGTTAACATATACGGTAGTCTGAAAAATAAAAATAACATCTAATTAATGAATAAATGAACACGAAATGTGAAAAAAGCAAATATAGTTGTGTGTTTTTGTAAACAAGCATGTTAATACATAGCAATCTGCACGGAGGCGTGAATAAAATGAAAAAGTGTCAAGCAGTTACCATACCTGCAGTTAATGCTTTGAAATAAATTGTTTTGCATGCAAGCCTTTTTACACATCAAATAAGCAGTTTTGTTTTCTTCACATGGATTGCGCTTTGTATTTCTTCGTGCACTCTATTTGATAAAATCAATAAGGTTGGTATAAACTTGATGTACTGTAGTCAACAAAGGATTGTTATCATAATAGAGAGTTTGCGGGATACATTTTTCCCTTACAGTTAAAGACTATACGGTGTAAAAATAGTGTAAGGAAAAAATAATAAATTAAGTTTTTGCGGGCTGCAGTTTCTCCTTATCAGTACACTATTTTAGCCAACTACTGACAGTTAGTAATTTTGGGCCTAAAAATTCAATTTGGGCGTAAATGTACAAATTTCTGCATAAAATTACAATATTATGCCTATAAAGTATGGTTTTGGGCCTAAAATTCAATTTTGGACCTCACTTATTATTCAATCTACATACCTATGACTGTGATGTGTTTGATCGGGACAACAAAATAATCGCCATTTGCAATGGGCGGAGCTAACAATATAATGTTCTCAATTCTGATTGGCTGCGCTATATTTTAATTTAGTGTTGAAAACGATACACTACAGATTTTTCTCTTACGATATGGCACAAAAATAGTGTATCGTGGAGCAAAATAAGGGAAAAATGCATCCCGCAAACTCTCTATCGTTTAATTAAATACCTTATATATTCGAAGTATTACATCATTCGACCAACCATATATTAAATCCAATGGTTCCAGAAAGTTAACTTCCTCTTCCTGGTTATTTAGGAATAACTGTATGAATAATATAGTTCAAAATTAAGTGGCTTTGTGTTTCAGTTTTTTTTAGTTAAAATTGATTTATTCAACTGAATGAGAGAATTTGCTTCGTCGAAATCATAAGTTATTCACAAACCTTTTTAACAGCCCAAAATGCATCACATTGCTGGTTGACAGATATCCAGCTGACTACATTGCTTGTCGTTCAACTCAATTCCTGTCAACTGGATTCTAGCCTGATGAATCTGGTACACCTTAGCGATCAAACCTTAACATTTATCACCCTGATGACAAGGCCAAACAATTGGTAGCCATGTGCTTAAATTATTTTTTGGTCGCTAAGATGGGCGTCGCTAAAACGTACCATCTTAGCTCAAAGTTGCTAAGATTGGCGACTTATAGTCACTTAATCCGAGCCTGACAAGATTCAGGTGTTTTACTGTCCATTGATTTTTACCATACCTTCATATGCTGGTAACACACTTCTGCAGGAAATAATTCTTGAAATACAAATTCGAGGTGAACCATTTGGTTATTTGTTTTTTCTGAAAAACAGTGGAAAGATCTGCATCAATTTTCAAACGCATCAGCAATTTTAATTACAGTTAAATACGAATTTGAAAAGGGCATTCAACTGCTTTATACACAATGGCCTTAAAATGAAGGAATGAACTTTACACAATTTTTGTCTAAAAAACTGATCGTCCAAGAGCATGATTGGGCTGCAGAGATAATTTGGGGAAATCATTTTCAATTAGTCTGAAAAACCTTTAAAAAATTGCCAATTAATCTCATGCTGAAATGGTGGCAAAACCAAGCAATATCATCAATGGGCTGGGCAGTTAACTCAATTCACTTTATCAAAACAAATTTGACACCTTGTCCCAAAAATACCAAAAATTCCCAAATCACCTAACTTTACGGTATGTGTGTCTGTGAAATTACGTGCTGCATTTACATGCTTGTACGTACCTGTATTGATTTGTGTACAATGTCCATAAGGAAGGGGAATAAGAGTTTTTGAGATGTTCAATATTTTTTTAAATCCACGAAAATACTATAAACATAAAATAATTTAATATAATTTTCTAGTCCCGAATATATTTGAGAATGTACCTTATCAGATATCTCATCATCAAAATTAAGTGTTTCGTGGACGTTGAATGTGGTCCATATTTTTTGCAATGACAATTCGTTGTTGAACAATTGCCATGGTGATATATTATTGCAGATTTTGTTAGTTTGTTTCAATAAATTCGATCTGGCTTCATCAATGTCTTTATCTTGATTTTCACCACAGACTGTGACAGACGGATATTTGGTAAAGCGTCGTGGAACTATGCTCACTGTTTTTGTTATCGGTTCTTCAATGTAGTAGTTTATACGAATTTGCAAGCCATACAAAGTGAATCCCGAGCAAATTATAATCAGAATTGTCTTAAGATGAAGTGAAATTACATTTCTTTTAATTGGTTCCTGACTCGAAATTATATTCTTTGTGCATTTGTCATAAACTCGGCGAATCTTATTAACCGGTTTTTTTTCCCGAATGTTTGCTAGATACCAAGCGATTTCAAGCAACGACGTTAAAGACAGACCAAGAAATAGGCCCAGATTGCCTCCTAAATCTGACAGTAAAGCAATAATATCATATGTGTACCGCTCTTCATACACGTTGATTTTATCGTTAGTTATTGCTAACGATATGGATACAGTGTTTTTATCTTCTGCTGGGTCTGCATCAGTGGATGGTGTAAACATTAAATATTCACATGGACGTCGACATTGACAATCAGCAATAGGGTCGGTAGTTTCAATTAGACGATTTGCAACACCATATAGTTCATGGGTGGTATTTGAACATTTGCAAAGTGGTAGATTTATCTTTGTAAAGGGAAATCTAGCAACGAAGAAATTTGATTAATATTTTGATTGTAGTTACTGCACATATATATTGCATTCTTACCTGCATGTCAGATGTTTTTTAAATTTTTTCATTAAGCATCCACGATAGCATTCTCTGTATTCGTTTTTGCTGGAGCATGAACTCGTGGATGAATTGTGAAATATGAACTAAAATTTAAAGGTTTATCGATATTGTGTGATAATTTTAATTTAAGACTAAAAAATTTACTTTCTTAAAACTCAAATTTAGTTTTAATATTTTACCAAGCTTTGGTATTGTTACATCAATGTTCCTGCCGAAATCGGAGAATGACATGAAAAGCTAAGTAAAAATAAAATAAAAATTAATAACAAAATTTTTATTTCGTGATTCATTATACTCTGGTTCGACTCAAGAGTATGCCCTTCTAAGAGCCGCATCACTGGTGTAGTGATCCATAAATGTAGACCCAAACACCAGAAATGGATTCCAACGTGCAGCCATTTTTAATCGATAGACTGTAGGTTACTTGATTACAAGTTGTAGACTGGTGCAAGTTGGTCAGAGAAAAGAAAAAGGTAATTACATTGATCGAAATTCACATCCGATTCGTCTAAAACATAATCTAAAATCCCACGATTGCTTAATTCCAGGGCACTACTTTTTCTAGTGGTAGTAATACAGACTGGGGTTAGGAGTGATGCGGCTCTTAGAAGGGCATACTCTTGAGTCGAACCAGAGTATAGTAATAATTTAGTATGCTTACTAGGTACGGAGCTAGTGGGCACACGTCAGCATACGTGTTTTCAATATTTACGGTCAATAATTTCCGAACAAATGATTTGCTAGAAGCTTTAGCTATACCAATAAATGATATAGGTTATCAAGCAAGTTAGAAGACATATGTTTTTTGTTTATAGTTACAAAATTGGAATGTTGAGCAGGTCCCATACGAGGTGTCAGTTTCCGTGAGAACAACTGATTTGTTTGAAAATCCCTAAACAAATCAGGTCTTTTAATTTTTAAAAAAAACTTTCATTTTTTTTACCTTTATTTTGATGCCAACTATCTCTTCAGTCAAATTGGTCGCTTTCCAAAGTTCATCCATATTACAAGTTGGTATTTTTATCAGACTTTTCACCATATTTACACATTCATAGTTGGGTGAAAACAGATTATCCACAAGATTCGGATAAGTTTTATTCCAAAGCCTGGACATTTCTTTTGTGTTGCCACTGCAGATCATCAAGCGTGGTAACACAATCTCTTCCGATTTGGTCGTTACATCAACAGTTGTAGGATAACTTAAGTAATACATTACTCTGTTGTATGTTTGGTAAGTGAGCATGCATGTGCAAAACACGAGCAAAAATAGCCAAAATGCATGACGCCTGCTGAAATGTTTTCTACTGTTTACGAAATCGTCCAGACCAATTAAACTGCATTTTGGTTTATTGGCATCATCTTTTACCATGCGTTGAATTGCAGGACGTAGTTTTGCTAATCTCCGCACATTTCTTCTCATTAAGTAATTTGCCTGCATTATATTTCAGTAAATGGGACCAGAGCAGACTTCAATGTTTCTGTCATCAGTGGTACTTGCCACTTTAGGCTTGGACAAATTATTTTTTAAACCTAACTGGTCTTTACAACTTGAGAGCTTGTTTGTTTGGTGTTGTATCCTTGAAAAAACAAGGCAACTACGCTCTTTATTTGTCGTTAAATTCAGAATTGATCCGTGTTTTTATTACCTAGAAACACCGCATGTAAAACCCATAAAATTATACAAGCAGCAAAAATATTGACACAATTTTCATTGATTTAGAAATTAGAAGTTAAGTGTTTGACCGTTGTAAAAACGTACAGTACGCAATTCACCATCAGATGGCTCTGTTTGATTAGACGCGGCTAAGTTTAAACGAGTTAAAGGAATTATAAATTAATTCTAAGTATATATAAATAAATATGTTTATTTTTGTAAGAATGCCGAATCACTATATGACATTGGGTCAGTAACAGCTCACAACTGCTCTCTGTTCTGCCCTTTTATTGCTTTGCTGCTTAATGATATACAGGTCGTCCTTGGGCTGAATAATCAATCGAGATTATTCTAGCCACGAATCATATCCACCGATAGGATCCGAAACCACCGATTATTAAAGGAGTTGTGACATAAAAATTTTTTTTTGTAATAATTGTAAAAAATGATTAAGTATTGTTAAACAAAATGTTTCTCAATTTTTTATAATTTTAAGTGTTATTTTTTTACTATAAACTAGAATTAAAAATGCTAAGCCCCGCCCCCTCTGAAAAACTCCAAGAAACCGGAAATGACGTCATAGGCAGAACAGATTTCAATAGCTGCATACAGAAAAAACCAAAAAATTCAATATTGCGTCTAAAAAATAAAAAAGAATCGTATAATTTTTTGTGTGATTGATGAAGCTTCTGTAATCTTCAGAAAGTTTTATACTCTATAATAGATTGATTTTTAATTTTTTAAATAGATTTTTTAAAAAAAAATTTGACATTTTTTTTCAATTTGTTGGTTTTATTTACTCCGTATTTAATTTTCTTCAAATCAATCACAAAATGTACTTCCAAGTTTTAGCATTAGGTTTTGTGTGCATTTTTTCAACAATTGTGTGTTTTTATTTCTGTGTGACGTCTTACAGATGTCATTCCAAACACTGTCATTGGTGGACACACCTTAAATGACGTCATCGGCAGAATTTTATTGTTTCCCTGATTTTGAAGCAAGGCAGTAAAGCGCAAAGGGCAATCCCTTAAATTTGTGGTGATCTCAATGTATTTCACCAACTTAGAAGATAAAATTAATTGTCTTCTAATTAATTTGACTGTGGCACACGCCAAGTCAGATCATGTGACCGAGGGGAGAAATCCTCTCTAGGCACATATCACCCCAGGTTGTCCGGGGTGAAGACGGTTATTAGCCGTTATGGTGCAATATGGTGTAATAACCACTAGTTGCACCCATTTGAGCTAAGTGCGCAGGTTTTCTGCGCAATATTGAAGCGTGCTGGGCTCGCGCCTTGGCTCAAATCGGGACTCTTGACAAAAATACACACACCACAACATCACTGCTTGTTCGCTCCTGAAAAGTATTGATAGTGGACCATGTATTCCAAGTTTCACCAGCTTGCTTTGTAAAACATACAAAGCCAGCTATCCTGCTTGAATTAGCCGCAGCTAATTCCAGCAATCGTAACGAGAAGTAGAAGTTTCCCGACGATCGTGAACCATCGCCGTCGCTGTCGCGCGAACGTCAGCCACCGCCATCGAACGAGAGCCGGACGCCTGCCCCGTGAACCACCGCCGCCGAGCCGTCGTACGAGGACAGAAGAAACCCACGAGAACCATCGTCTCCGACCATCGTTCGTGAGTTTGCAAAACGAAGACATTTGCCTTCGCTCAACAACATTGTGTTGTTTAAGCGCCATTTCTGACGCTTTGTAGCTTGCAACAGTCGTTGCAAGCCCTTCCATTGTTCCCGCTCATTTTACTTCGCGACTTGTCGCATTCTGTGATATTTCCATCATTATTAATATATATTGTATTTAAAATCGAATAAATATATTGTGTCATTTTTATACTATAAACTGTCTTTTTATTCCTTTTCCTTAAACTTAACCCCTAGATAATTTAAGGCCGCCGATTGTAAGTCTTGAAAAGCATTCACCTGCGGTTTCAGGCTTATTAATTAGTAATAAGTCTGATATTAACCCGGATCGCAGCACGTGGGGGCCCGTCCGGGATAGACATTGTATAAATTTTGACAGTTAAAATTTACCCGCCATTTTTATCTTGCTTATCTTTCTTCTCTATCCTTTCTTTGTCTTCATTGAAAAATGGCGACTCCAGGCGAAAAGAGACCGAGAGGAAGGCCGGCGAAGAGACGAGTGGCGATCGATCTACCAGCCGTGGATCAAGAAGTGACTGAGTCACAAGAACTGTTTGAAGCCATGGATCAAACAGCTAACTGTAACTCGGCACAGTTAATCGTGAATGAATTCACGCAAGCGTTGGAGCGACAACAGCCATCCCCGCCCAGCGGCCAGTTGGACTTAAATAATCCAACTGGAAGTGGCCGTTCCAAGTCGCAAAACGATGATTTGAATTTACGAATTCAATCATCAAGTGCAGAGCACTCGCTGAATTCGTCACCAGTTCAAGGTGCAGCACATCAAGATTCTGAGAATTCCAACATGGAAGTTTCTCATTCTCCCGTGCGTGTCACCATGATGGACGCACTCCGTGAGCAAGCTAGGCTCGAGAGAGTAAAAGTCACTAGCGAAATGACTGTGGAACAAATCCACAAAGCTATGGTTCGCAAACAAAGTCGAAAAGACGTTGAAATCGTCAGAACAAGCTTGCAAGCAGAGTTCGAGCGAATGCATGCAGAAATGCATCAGCAAAATGCCGAACTAAAACAACAAAGTGCGAATGATCATGTTAAGTTGTTAAATTTAGAGCAGGAAAAAGCTTCCTGGCTAATTACTAACGAAGAGCAGCAACAAAGGCTCGAGCAACTAAATCAAGCCCAAAAAGATTTAGAAATTGCTAATGATAATTTGAGATTGGCCAACGCAAATTTGCGAGAAGCCACCACAAATTTAATGACTGCCGAACTAACCGCCCCAGTTCGAGCGAGGGAAGCAATCCCCTCTTCTTCTCGAAATTACGAGAATTATGCTGCAGAACAAGCAGCAAGAGCTAAGCGATTAGCACAACGAGAAAATGAAGTATTTCTCGCTCGACAGCAGTCTGTAATTGATGCTGGTCAAGCCGTGTGACGGTGACGACCACAACTCCCATTTAACAATGGTACCGGGAAGAGATCGCAATAAATAAACAGTGAATACAATACGAGATAAATACAAGACAGTTTATTGTTGGTAAACAATAATATCAAGGCTAAATTATACATAGGACTAATGCCGACATTTGGCAAGTTAAATCAGCTATTAAACTATACAAAGAATTGGCCAACTGGCCCTAGAATAATATCACTACGGGTCTGGAATATGGGAGCGGTTTCCCCATCGCTCGACCTGATTATAGATGTCATCTTAAGCCGGATGGCTGTGTCCTGGAGTCCGATACGGCTTCGCTGGTTTCCTTGGTTCGCTGTGTAAACTATCGCACGTCGATAAATCGAATGATCTGAGCATTGCGGTTGACTTTGTCTGCACCGCCACAACTTTGGGAGGATATTGGTGTAAGTAAATGTATTCATTTACTTATCAATATTCCACTTATGAATTATATTTAATTCATATCGTTGTGAATTCTTATTTAGATATTTCGGGAATAAGTTGTCGTCAACTTATCGGTTATATTGAGTTCAATATGAGATTAAGTCTTCTGACTTGATTTTGGTCCAACTGGTTGTCGAGTTTAAGTTTTGCTGTTATAAATAAAATGAAGATTAAGCTTCCCGTCGCAACACACAATTGCCATCGATTAGAATATACGCCTTGCCATGCAGAACGGTATCAAGCGTCCCCGGCGTCGCAGCACGGTCGTCCATCGAGTGGTTGACGGTACCACGTACACAGGGGTCGATAGCTCGCGGCTCCGCACAGCAGTTTTATCTCTCGCGGTACTAATAATAGACCGACTGCTTTGGCATCGAATACCATGAGAATCAGCTTGCCAAACACTTGGTGCTACTCGTGGTTACTGTAAAACAGACTGCTTTGGCACCATCAGGTGAAGGAACCGATTCTCAACAATACCGATGCTACTCGTGGTAACGGAATACGTTCATACCGAAAAAGACAACTTGGTCCTGTCCGGAGGATACTGAATTGCACAACGGCGGGTTCTCCTTCGGCGTCGCAACCGTAAACTGTAACATTTATGCAACATAATGATCCCAGCACTTCGACTTCAATTGCCGGCGGTGGCATGATTCTGTAGAATCATGCAACGGTTCTTTGCGAATAAATCAACAAAGAACCAAAAGGTTTTTTTACGTGAACAACGAATCATATTTCTTAAGTAACAATACCAAACAGAAAATAATCAAACAGAGCTGCGGAATGGCCGATTGTTTGGGTTTATATAACCTGACTGGATTTAAGGATTAATCCAGTCATCCAATTGGAACATGGGTTCCACGAATCCCTCCAATCCCGTATCACCGGAAGTGGATACGGAGGAGCATTTATGCAAATTATGCTAATCCTTGTTACAACCGGAACTGGATACCCAGGACCGGAAATGGGTTCCACCAATCAGATTGATCGGTTGACCGATTGATCGCTAAACATTCTGTCCCGCAGAAATGGAAGTTACATTGTATTTAACAATGTCAGATATTTAATATATATTTATATTAATATTTAACACAATTTATTCACTTGATTAAATATACGTTTATATTTAATCATGAGGTTTTCAAGTTCGTATTCGAATTTATCGCTAATTGCGATCGCGCCATCTAGTGGCAATATGGAGCATTGACAAATGCGGGTTTTAGCAGACGAATCTTCGTAATTATGCCGTGATACTTTAGTATCATGTGGAAATTAGTGTTTATTCTTAATAAACGAACATCTTTGTATTTGAAACATCATAAATGACTTTATTCTAGACATTTATCAGTTTTACACAGAATATTGTAAAAATACCATCATATTGGCGCAACAGCGCTTTCTTGATAGAAAATAGGCATTTATAGCCATTGTAAACCGTCATACATCCCCCTTAATAACACAACTATATAATATTTTATAGAGTTTTCGTTATTCTCCTAATTAGCATAAATGCTATTTTCGGACTTGATGTATCTTGGAGATACCGTGACTTCCAATTTCGAATTTGAGTTTACATAAACTAACTTGAATTATCTAAGTTCTGGATTTCTGCCGAAATAATCTTTTCTAATAGCCTAAATTCAAGTCCAGAATTTATTTCCAAGTCTTCTTTTTGAAGAAACTTTCGTCATACATAAAATCATCATTTGTGTTATCACAAAATATTTATTTCATATGCCTAGTCAGATGTATCGCTATAAATATACAATAAATAGCTTTTAGATGATAAGAGTTGACAATTTAAGAATCAAAATGTCCCCCTTAATTGTCATGACCGGAGTCACTTGGTATTCTTTGTACAATTGACTAATTTTAATTTAAACTAGTTGTCTTTTAATACTGTAATATTACTTTTCGAGAATTGTTAATTTTAACTTTATATTTTGTCCCCTTTTTCTTTAGAAGAGAGGTCATGATTTTTAGAAGAGGATTTTCTGTTTACACTATAATCGGGGAATCTTTGTGTATCATATCATGTTAATCAACATGATTCTTTGCTAAATATTGAGCTCGCATATTTGCGAATTTCCGAGATCTCTCAGCCTGCTGTACTGATTTCTTTCGACGTTTTTCCTTTGGGCAGTTACATACAGTGTACTGACTTGGCAGTGTAAATGACCGTGACGACCCAACTTTTTGTTTTAGGTCATCTCTGGAAAACCATACATGAATGGGACCCTCATTGGAAAACCATACGTGGAAAGGACCCATATTTGGAATTGTGAAATCCCGCAACAAACGAGGGGATCTATATTTGACTCTAAGTCGTGGAACTGATGATTGGAAACCTGGGTTTTCAGTCAGTTTTTGAACATGTTGGTTTGTACTTGAAGTTTCTTCATCACCAGCTGGACTTGGTGACCGAAAACGCTTTTTTGAAGTTCTTAATTCCTCTCGTTGAGATGAATTATTCTGGATATTGCAGGGTTGCTTTCCAGACGCAAATTGTTGTATCTCCGTCAGATTGACGACTGGGACGGGTTTTAGTCGTTGGTTACGGTATTGATTTCGAAATACGAATTGTTGCGCTTCGTTTATATTTTTAAATTCAGCTG
Organism: Strigamia acuminata; assembly: GCA_949358305.1. Classification (NCBI taxonomy): domain Eukaryota; kingdom Metazoa; phylum Arthropoda; class Chilopoda; order Geophilomorpha; family Linotaeniidae; genus Strigamia; species Strigamia acuminata. Next base: position 5,558,273 of record OX442314.1, read on the forward strand.
AATTTAACTGGTATTGTTTACAATACTGTTCGAATTGATACCGGATCTCCCGTGGGTTAGTCAAAAAACTTTCTTTTTTAGGTTTAAAATCATTCTCATTATCGTGTTGGTAATACTTTTTCAAGGGAAAAGTTTGCTTGACCTTTTTTCGATTTGAAATGGGCGTTAGGTAGAATTGTCTTGGCTGGGGACTCTTCTTGGTAGACAAATCATACGTCCGCAAACATGAGTTTGTGATCGGCGATCGGGCACGTTGTTGTACGTTATTTGACTGCAAATGTTTGTTTGGAGTCCGAATATCTTTCCTTTGCATTGATATTGGTGGCCCAAAACTTTTGTTTACGGTTCCCAATTCTTTTGATAGCGGTAGGTTAATCGACAGATTAAGGCTAGCCACATATCGTTGTGCTTCAGCTGGATTAGCATATCGAACTGAAATTAGCTGATCTCGATTGTAAACGAGTTTTAATTTGTTCTGAACAACCGACTGGTTAGTTAACGAACTCTCTGGACGAGAATTATTAGGTTTATAATTCTCTTCCCCCTTATCTACCGAATTAGGTGGTTTAAACTTTTCTAACTTAGATCCCCTACTGGATGTTTGAAACATAGTATGAGAATCTTGATTCACTAAGTTTCGGCTGTATGTTTGTGGATTCCGTACTGGATCTTGATGTGAAGATTGAGATTGGGTACGATCTCGCCAGTTCCTAGCTTTTACATAGTCTGAAGCTTCGATTATATTTTTAAACTTGGTTTTATCCAGTCCATGACGATTACAATACAGAGTAAAATGATCGGGAATCTTTTCTGTTTGATCGCCAAGTGGTACAGAACTTAAATTTAAGTTTGTCTGCTTATTATTTCCTTTTGGATCGATCATATTCAATGGTTTTTGAGCCATAAAAAAATTCAAAATCTGACGATTTTAATTCTTTAATTTATAAAGAAGACGAATATAATACACTTTTCAACAAGAAACACTTCTAAACTTTACTTTTGACAAAATAAAATTAAACTTCGCGTTTGTTTGACACGTGTTAGCTTTTGCAGGTTACACGGCACACAAAATTCGAATCGTGACTGAAATCGGGACGGCGTGGTCAAGATGACTCTGGAACACGTCTTCTGGTCTGGTCTGGATGCGAATGATCAGTATCTGATCTGGTCCTCCTTTAATAGCAGGGGGCTGGGGATCCCTAGATCTCCCAACTTCTGATTGGCGGATGTTAGTGTCGGCCAATGGTATAAAGGACGTTACATCTATTTAGTAGTTCTCTACTAAGTCCGTTCCCTTCGAGATTCAATTTTACCGATAAAATAAAATTCCTTCGGGAAGACATTCGTAAAATATTGTATTTTTCAAATGAAAATAAAATAAACTTACTTCAATCTTCTTGAACTTTGGGATTTTTACCAATCCAAATAATTAAATAACTTTTCTTCAAAAAATATTTTTCTTTTAATTATTCCGTTAGTGTGTGATATCGTTACAACCACAACTTTTAATAAAGTTTTCTCAAACTCTCAATTTTTCTTATTCTTATTCAATTATCGTTCAAATAATCATTCCTTTGTAATTGAAATCTATTTTCGATTCCCAACATTGTGTATTCATTTCCAATAGGAAGAATAATTTGACCAAGTCTTTACTTTTTCGGGTTTAAATTCCATTTTTCGAGTGTGAAAAAATAAATTTTCACCATCCATCTCCCCCTTTTTTAACAAATTTTTTTAACAAATAAAAATTCGTTAAAATTCTTTAAATTTGTTTTGCGAGAAAAATTATCTAATTCTCTAATCTTCCAAAAGAAAATATTCGAAATTTTACTTTAAACGATAAAGTTATTGGTACAAATGTGTACTTGTTTTTCGGGAGAAAACTATTCGACAATCCTTTAGACTTTTGGGTAAAAATTATTCATCAAATCTTTCTTTTTTGATGACAATTGCTTTGATTTTTCGAAAGAAAATATCTAGCTAAATTCCACTTTTCCTGAGCGGACAATTGTTTTCACAATTAGTTATTCCTTTGCGATATTTACGAAGGACGTGTCTTTGATTATTCGTTTTAATAATTTTCGTCCCCCTTATCTCTAATAACGAGATGTTTTTGCAGAGATCTTTTATCTTTTGAATGAAAGAATATTTAAATCTCAATTGTCGTAAATACCTTCATCTGCTGCAGCATTTCCTCAATTTGAACTTTTCAAATGAAAAGACAAATCTGGAGAACTTTCACTGTCAAACTTCTATTCCTATCGCGCCAAAATTCGTAATTCACTGGTTTGGAATTCCGTATAACACGTGACACAATAACAGTATCGATGTCACAATTAAGCAGTTTACTACTCGGTCCGCGCGAGGACATGTAAATTACTTTTTTCCGATAAAAATAATTTTTCTTTGAAAAATATTTGAAATTGATTTTTCACAACTACTTTTGAATGAAATAAAATGAAGTTATTCCAACTTTTCGTTAATTGCTCACACATAACATTCCCTTTACTGTGGGATTTGCATCGAAATTCCATTTTTAAAGAACCTTTCTTTTACTTATCGCAAATAAAACATATTCAATCGTTTTTCTGATTAAACTTTAACACGTAAATTACGAACGAAATATATGATGACATTCCATTAACCTTTAGGAAAATTGACTAAATTCTTAATTTTTAGAGAAAAATAATGTATCTAGAATCTTTCCTTTTCCGAATAAAATCTATGTTCAAAATAGAAGATAAATCTTGTGCAATTCTTAGTTTTTTCGAATGGAAAAATACAACTTTTCATCAGCGGTGATTTATTTGATTTTTCCGAAAGAAAAATAATTACTTTGAAACTTATTTTCTTCGTTTAAATCAGCTATCTGATTTTAAAGCTTCAATCCAATTAAAAAATATTCGCTCCGTAAATATTTCATGTGGCAAAGTTCATAGCCACAAATGGATTTGTTATTCCGGTTTTAAGAAATCATGTGGGAAAATGTCCGATTAGATTACTAAAAATATTCGTTGTTTTTCAAACAGCTAAATTTCATTTAGAAATTCTCAAAATTTGGGAGACCCAAATATCGTTGGAAACTTAAAACACTGTTAAATTTCCGAAAGGAAAGATTGAATGAAATCCTTTTACTTTTCCGAGGGAAAGCGTTTATCGTGATTCGTAACTTTCAATGTAAAAAATACTATTCTACGTGGTCGGCAACTTCATTCGCCGCCATTTTATATTTTCTTAATTTCCATTGTCCCGAAGGAAAAAATGTACTTTTTGTGAAAATAGTTAATTCCTTCAAATAAAGGTAATATTCATTTCGATTTGCAAATCTTTTCTGCGAAATGGAGTGTGTTGTTTTTCTCCAACAACTAAATTATCTTTGGTACCGATGGCAGTGGAAAAATTAGTTCGCGACACTTAAATAAATCTCTACGAACCTTCTGTAACATTTCTCTGCTGTCTTTTATCTGTTGTCCGCCATAATTTCCAAGCATTCGTTCGCACCTTGCGTTGAAGGTTTGAGTAGCTTCCCTGCTGCGTTTGATACGGAGATCGACGCGTATTGCTATGGCGCGTGGTCGCTGGCTATCGGTGTCGACGTACAGTTACAAGAAACTTAATTTCTTGTAAATATTTCCAAATAGTTGCGGTGTTTTCTTCGTTTTAACTTTTCAGGTGGAAAGATAAATTCGTAAGAAGTCCGCCTTCTAAACTTGTATGTTTTTAGCTTTTCGAAATAAAACAAACTTCGAAAAAAATATCTGTATTCTTATTTCACTCGAAACTTTTTTGATTTCTTATTTAAAATACTTCGTATTCCTTAAATTGTCGAACGAAAATAGTAAAGAGAGTTCACTAAACGTTTCCATTTCGTCAGTTTAACTTTTCACATGAAAATATAAACTGAAAATCTATTTGTCTGTTTTAACTAAAATTTTTTAGTTAATATCGGATTCAAGATTCGCTTTTGCAATTCGATCGAATTAATTTGCAACCTATTTCAGTGATCGTGTGATAGGTCTATAACTTCCGAAATTCCTAGTTAAAGGACTGTTTTGGTGTTTCTCAAGAAAATAAACATGGTTTGAAACTTGTCTGTTTTTTAACTAAATCTTTTAGTTAAATATTTATCTCAAAATTCACTTTTACAATTCTATCGAATTTAATTGCAACCTAATCTCGGTGGGACCTCCACGTGTGAGATTAGGTGGTAGTCTTTGAAATCCCTAAAATCTTCAAACGAAAATAATGAAGGAAAATCTACTACGTATTTCTATTTCATCAGTTTAACTTCTTCACATGGAAATATAAACTGAAAATTTAATCTGTCTATTTTTAACTTAAATCTTTTTGTTAAATATTTATCTCCAATATTCACTGTTGCAATTCAATCGAATTTAATTGCAACCTAATCTCGGTGGGACCTCCACGTGTGACGGTGACGACCACAACTCCCATTTAACAATGGTACCGGGAAGAGATCGCAATAAATAAACAGTGAATACAATACGAGATAAATACAAGACAGTTTATTGTTGGTAAACAATAATATCAAGGCTAAATTATACATAGGACTAATGCCGACATTTGGCAAGTTAAATCAGCTATTAAACTATACAAAGAATTGGCCAACTGGCCCTAGAATAATATCACTACGGGTCTGGAATATGGGAGCGGTTTCCCCATCGCTCGACCTGATTATAGATGTCATCTTAAGCCGGATGGCTGTGTCCTGGAGTCCGATACGGCTTCGCTGGTTTCCTTGGTTCGCTGTGTAAACTATCGCACGTCGATAAATCGAATGATCTGAGCATTGCGGTTGACTTTGTCTGCACCGCCACAACTTTGGGAGGATATTGGTGTAAGTAAATGTATTCATTTACTTATCAATATTCCACTTATGAATTATATTTAATTCATATCGTTGTGAATTCTTATTTAGATATTTCGGGAATAAGTTGTCGTCAACTTATCGGTTATATTGAGTTCAATATGAGATTAAGTCTTCTGACTTGATTTTGGTCCAACTGGTTGTCGAGTTTAAGTTTTGCTGTTATAAATAAAATGAAGATTAAGCTTCCCGTCGCAACACACAATTGCCATCGATTAGAATATACGCCTTGCCATGCAGAACGGTATCAAGCGTCCCCGGCGTCGCAGCACGGTCGTCCATCGAGTGGTTGACGGTACCACGTACACAGGGGTCGATAGCTCGCGGCTCCGCACAGCAGTTTTATCTCTCGCGGTACTAATAATAGACCGACTGCTTTGGCATCGAATACCATGAGAATCAGCTTGCCAAACACTTGGTGCTACTCGTGGTTACTGTAAAACAGACTGCTTTGGCACCATCAGGTGAAGGAACCGATTCTCAACAATACCGATGCTACTCGTGGTAACGGAATACGTTCATACCGAAAAAGACAACTTGGTCCTGTCCGGAGGATACTGAATTGCACAACGGCGGGTTCTCCTTCGGCGTCGCAACCGTAAACTGTAACATTTATGCAACATAATGATCCCAGCACTTCGACTTCAATTGCCGGCGGTGGCATGATTCTGTAGAATCATGCAACGGTTCTTTGCGAATAAATCAACAAAGAACCAAAAGGTTTTTTTACGTGAACAACGAATCATATTTCTTAAGTAACAATACCAAACAGAAAATAATCAAACAGAGCTGCGGAATGGCCGATTGTTTGGGTTTATATAACCTGACTGGATTTAAGGATTAATCCAGTCATCCAATTGGAACATGGGTTCCACGAATCCCTCCAATCCCGTATCACCGGAAGTGGATACGGAGGAGCATTTATGCAAATTATGCTAATCCTTGTTACAACCGGAACTGGATACCCAGGACCGGAAATGGGTTCCACCAATCAGATTGATCGGTTGACCGATTGATCGCTAAACATTCTGTCCCGCAGAAATGGAAGTTACATTGTATTTAACAATGTCAGATATTTAATATATATTTATATTAATATTTAACACAATTTATTCACTTGATTAAATATACGTTTATATTTAATCATGAGGTTTTCAAGTTCGTATTCGAATTTATCGCTAATTGCGATCGCGCCATCTAGTGGCAATATGGAGCATTGACAAATGCGGGTTTTAGCAGACGAATCTTCGTAATTATGCCGTGATACTTTAGTATCATGTGGAAATTAGTGTTTATTCTTAATAAACGAACATCTTTGTATTTGAAACATCATAAATGACTTTATTCTAGACATTTATCAGTTTTACACAGAATATTGTAAAAATACCATCATATTGGCGCAACAGCGCTTTCTTGATAGAAAATAGGCATTTATAGCCATTGTAAACCGTCATAGCCGCCAAAAGTCAAAGCACTGCAGAGCAGTTATTACGTGCTGACTTAGCTGCGCAAGCTCGTGAAAATGAGATTCTTCGCGCAGATCTATTGACGGTGCAAGAAAACTTTGCAGTAGTCGTACAAAAAGTACAGGACGTGTGTGGCGAAGATAATTTTGCAAAGCCAGCCCCAGTTTTGCAAAAAGGTGCTTCCAAATCACCTGAGCTGATTGATTTAACATCAGCTAAACCAAAAGTCAGCCGACAATCAAGTTGGACTGACAGTGATGACTCACGCAGTAGTCGTGGAAGCCGAAACAGTCATCACAGTCGCAAAAAGCGAAAGCGACAGCCGGACCCGACCGAATATCATTCCCCAAAAGTTCCGCAAAATTCGGATCGATTCTTTAGCAATAGCGACCAATTAATTGGATTGCTGGCGAAAAAGAATAAAGAACGTGAGAAACCACACGATCGTGGACGCACGCACAATAATCCGCGAGAAGGCTCACCGAAACGTGATTGTCATAACGACATCCGTGAGGGGCCGAGATACCGTGGAAATCCACCAGGTGGCGACCCACCAGGTGGAGATAGTTCAGATGGACATGGAGGTGGCCACTCACGTGACCACAATTCGAATGGCAATCGAGGTGGAAGGGGACCACCAAATGGAGACCGTCGTCCGCCAGATGGCGACGATCCTCCGGACCCTGATCCGCCGCCAAATCCGAATCATGAATCTGCGTCAGATACAGATTCCTCACACCCCAGTGTGAGAGGGCGATCTCGTCATAGAACGCGTGGGAGAACTCAAAGACCCGATTTCTACACGAAAGATGAGATTGACCAGTTGTTGAGGCAAAATGCTCAACAACAGCGAAAAAACAGAAGGGATAAAATTATTTTGCAAAAAATAAATGAATTTACTTCTGATAAATGGACTCATCAAACAACAGATGAAAAGTTCATTAGATGGGATCGAGTTATCCCACATGCCTATAATGGAAGTTGGCAAGCAGGGTCAAACCTCTTGCTGGAAATATTCGAACTAGGCAAAGTTCACAGTTTTAGCTGTGAAGGTGCATTGGCCCATCTAGTACCGAGAATACTGGTTGGCGATGTCAAGGAGTGGTTTCGCAGGAAAGACTTTACGAAGTGGGATGACTTCGTTAAACAATTTATGTTTAAATTTGGTGAATCGAGCGAAGACATCAAGACGCTCTGGAGATGTCTTAAGCAACGAAAAGGCGAAAGCTTGCATTCGTACATGCTAAGAGCAGAGAATCTGCTTGGCAGAATGCCACACGCTGTTACTGATGCAACAGCAGATGATCAGTTTAGAGCTGGTCTCACAGAATATAGTAAGAATATTCTGATGATGTCGGACGCTCCCGACCCGGGGAAATTCTCCGAGTTAAACGAGTTCATGGAGGTCAATCAATTGCGCATTGACGAAAAGTACAAAGCTTACCTTACAGATGCCGAAAGGTCAGCGTACTTAAAGCGAGAGAAAAGACTCGCTGAGCAAAACAATGAAACCTTTAATGGTTTGAAATTGTTGCAGCCACCTAGTTACGAAGACTTTCTAGACGAAGTGGAAGGAAAGAGTTCGAAAAAAGAATCTTCCAAAAAGGACGTCAAAAATCCTCATTCAGTCCCTAAGTTACATGCAAATATAACTGGAGCTGAAACTCCGCCGTCTGAAGCTGAAGAAGCTGAAGAGGAGGAGGAAGCAGGAGACGAGACGTTGGCTTTATTGGCCAAAGCAGCGGCGTTGTTAGCAAAAAATAACCCCGTTGCAGGCAAATGGAAGCCAAGAATGAAACCAAAAAATGTTTCATTTGACGCATCAAAGGTGAATACCGAAAGGAATTCAAAGTCACCTGCAGTGTCGCCTGAGCGCCGGTCTGACGCTCGTTCTCGTTCTGCCTCACCAGCAGCAACGAAAAAGAAATCGCCTGCCACTGATCCATGCAATTTATGCAAAAAATTAGGGCATTGGCAAAAAGACTGCCCATCCTCTAAAAAGGACAAACCAGTGTCAACAGCTGAGTTTGAAAAAGCAGTCAAGATCATAACTGACATGTTTCGAAAAAACTTGTAGACGCAGATCCATCAGGTCTAGTGGACGCTGCGTCACCTCCGAAATCGGAATCAGAGAATGAAAATCTGAAAATATTGGATGAAATCGAAACTACAATCAATGAACTAATTCAGCAAATTGAATTAGAAGAATCTCTAGAATTAAAAAAGGAGATTGTCGGCGAAACTCCGACTAACAATGATTCCAATATTCAAGATAAAGTCGAAATTAAAGAAGATAGACCAAGCTCAGTTCCAGAGACACCTGGAATTGAGGAATGCATTAAGTTATTTGCAACTACAACTCTTGATACCAATGAGTTATTGGACGAACTGCCTTTGGAGCCTCCAATTACAGTTCCTCATAAATTGCGCAAGTTTGAGTGCAAAGTGGCTGGAATTCCCAACAGCCAAGACCTTCCAACGCTCAAATTAGAAACGTTAAAAGGTGTAATAACTGGTATGTTGGACTCAGGAGCAAATAAGAGCTTCCTAGCCACTTCAGTTATTAATCAATTAGGTCTAGAAGAATATCTACGACCTATCGGACCTGGTGTCAGAGTCACGACGGCAAGTGAAGAAGTCACTCCAGATGGAACTATCCATCTTTCATTTCGATGGACACATGGCACGTTACGCCATCCGTTCATCGTAATACCAAATAAGTATCCAATGGTACTATTGGGTTGCGATTTTATGAATAAATTGAAAATCCAACCTAATCCACAGACGATGTCTTGGAATTTCACGAAACCTGTGGATGCAGATTTACCCTACATTCCACAAGCGTTGCTGGATCGTTATTTGGAGAAAATAGAGGAACCCGATTCCTCATTTGTGACCTTTGCAAAAGCTTACGCTGCGAGTGTAACTCAAGGCAAAATTGATGAAGAGAATTTCATCCAAAAGTTAGTCGAAGAAGCTAACTTAAATTTGGAGCAATCCAAATTATTAGAAAAAATGTTATCCAAACATAAAAGGATTATTTCTAAAGATCCAGGTAAAACACACCTGGTTAAGCACAAAATTGAGCTTGACACGGATAAACCCATACGTGTCCCCTTTAAGAGCATAAACCCTCAAAAAAGGGAAATAATCAGACAACTTTGTCAAGACATGATTGACAAAGGCGTGGTCGTCAAAGCTGATGGCGATTACGGATGCGGCCAGTCCTAGTCATGCGACCAGGAAACGACCCACGTCTGTGTATTGATTTTCGCCCCATCAATACACATACTAAGTACAACCCACCTCAAATGCCAACAATTGAGGAAATTCTGCGAGAAATCGGAGAATTCGAATGGGTCAGTACTATAGATCTGACCAAGGGATATTGGCAGATAGAATTGCGACCTGAAGACAGAGAAAAAACTGCCTTCTGGAGCCCAATGGGAAGACTAATGTTTTTAGTAATGCCTTTCGGATTAGTAAACGCACCAACTACTTTCCAAGAACTGATGGAAAAAGTTTTGGGTGACGTTTACAGAAAATTTGCATGGGCATATTTGGATGACATAATTGTTGTATCCAAATCGTTCGATGAACACATTAAACATTTAGATATAGTGTTTAAAAAATTGGCAGAAGCTAATTTACATGCGCATCCTGGCAAGACGCATCTCTGTAGAAAGGAATTAATTTTTCTAGGCTACAAAGTAGGAGTCGAAGGACTTGCAGTTGACCCTAAAAAAGTCGCTGCAATTACGCAATTTCCGGCTCCTACCAATCTTAAGGAATTGCAAAGATTTCTAGGCATGGTGAATTTCTTTCACCGCCTAATCAAGAATTTGGCCACGGTTGCAGAACCACTAAGGCCTCTCTTGAAGAAAGATGCGGAGTTCGATTGGGAACTGCATCATCAGGCAGCATTCGACGCCATAAAAGACTTACTTACGAATGCTGAAACAATGAAGATGCCCGACTTGTACATGCCATTCATTGTTCATACTGACGCCAGTAGACAAGGGTTGGGTGCAGCCCTTACACAAAAGAAGATTGTGGATGGCCAAGAAGTCGAAATGCCATGCGTGTATGCAAGCAGAAGCTTGCAGCTCGCAGAGAAAAATTATACTGTGACAGAATTGGAATGTCTCGCAGTAGTATGGGGATTACGCAAATTTCGCCCATACTTAGAGTACACTACATTCACTGTACAAACGGATCACCAAGCCTTAAAATGGTTGATGTCGTTATCTGACCCGTCGGGCAGATTAGCTCGTTGGCAAATGGAGCTGATGGCGTATTCGTTCGAAATACAATACGTCAAAGGTCCGCTAAATGTAATAGCAGACGCATTGTCACGTGCACCTGTCAGCGCACCTGACGAACCAGAAGACGATGGCGATAATGATGATTTATTATCATATTGTCCATCTCCTTGCCGAAGTTGGCAAATGGGAAAATTGAACGAATTGCCCAAGTCGATAATAGTCAATGAAGATGATCAAGCATTAATTAATTTCTGTATTAATATGCATGATCCGTCAGGAACCCCTGACGTCGAATTAAGAGCTATGATGGCTAAAAAATTCGAGCTGCCAACAACAAATGTTTTAATTAAAGCATTTGCAGCTAAAATTGCTAAGCAATTAGAATGTGATCCTCCGACGAGAGATGACATTATTGCAGCGCAAAAAGCAGACAAATTTTGCCAACATATTCGCAATTACTTGTTAAACAAGCAATATCCAAGTTACATAGTAACTCGTCTTCAAAGAAGAAATTTTGAAAGACACGCGAGTACTTATCTCATTGAAGAAGATATGTTGCTCCATTATCATCCTACCTCTACCGATGAATTAGGAGAGGATGGTAGGGCACTTAAAGTTGTTGTGCCAAGAAAATTGATTTATAAAATCATTTGGTTGATGCACGGACATCCACTGTCCGGCCATCCAGGCATTGCGAGGACAATGTACAGAACTCGAAGAGTTTATACCTGGAAAGGTATGAAATGTGATATTACACGTTTTATTCAACATTGTCAAGGATGTCAGGCCTGTAAGCCCAGATCAAAGACAGAAATAGAAGGCGCTCAATTAGGACCATTTGGACCATTTGACTGCCTCAGTGTGGATTTGTCTGGTCCCAAACCGAGAACCAGGAGAAACAATACCCACATTTGCGTCATCGTAGATGTCGCTACACATTGGCCCGAATTATTTCCAATGTGTAATCCCACGGCAATAAAAGTTGCCAACACAATTTATCACTTATCAATGACTTTTGGATTTCCGAGACAAATTATAAGTGATAATGGACCACAATTTCGATCACAGGTCTATAAAGAATTTTGCAAAAAATTCAGTATGTCGCGAACACCGACATCGATTTATCATCCACAAAGCAATCCTGTGGAGAGAACCAATCGAGATATTAAATATTTAGTTTCGATTTATTTAGATATTCACGACCAATGGGATGAGTATCTACGCGAATTCGCATTCAGTTTAAAAACAACTGTAACAAGAGGCAGAGATTATTCTCCAGCTTTCTTAAATTTCTTTAAAGAATTAAGGATTTCTTGGGATCCAAGAATTCCAGAAGGAATTTTGGTTATTGACCCAAAAAATCCGCATTTATATGTTCAAAAATTAGAAGCAATAATTGCAGAGACGTATCAACATATGATGTCTCACGTCTTAGATTTGAGACGCCGTATCGAAGCTGAAAAATCAGACAAAAAATTCGATAATTTCAGACAGAATGATTTAGTCTGGCGAGAGTCTCATATTCTCTCAAATGCCGCTAAAGGAATAGCAGCAGGCATTTCACCGAAAAGGAATGGGCCTTATGTAATTGTCAAAAGGTTACAAGGAGGCGCCTTTCAACTTCGACGGCTGAGCGATAATAAAAATTATCCAGCCGTTCACGGCACCGAATTAACGCCGTACTTTCCCGTTTTCAACCAAGAAATTTGGCTGGAAGGGGAGGAAGTGGGTCAAAAAACAAAAAATATTGTTAATACCTTGGATGATGCTGAATTATCCAAAATTCCTGTCGAAAACACGGAATCGAGTGAAAAATCGAAACTCAAAAATAACGAAGTCGATGAAATAAACAAGCGACTTGAAAATGTTTCTCTTGATGAAAATCTAGAAAAGGAAATGTTTTTAGAAAAAGAAAAAATTTCAAACAATTCAGGAAATAACTCATCTGACATTGGAGACGATGCAGATGACAATCTAAACAAGTTGGATTGTACTTCGCGAAAGTCAAAGTACAACTTGAGATCTCGCGTTCCGCGAGCCAAGACATAGCGTTGACTTTCACCTTTTGGGTTTACCCAAAAAAGATCCGAGAGAGCAATCTCGTGACGTCATTCGTAGTCCACACTCGAATGACAACGTTCACAATGCGTTATAATTTGTGACGTCATTCGGTGTCACCGAAACAAGTTCGTTTCTCCAATCAACGAACTTAGCCACTTTTCCGATAAGTTTTGAAGTGGATGCATCGACTCCGATACAGCACGACAGTTTTTCTTGATTCAACAAACTGTAAGTAGTTTTTCTGAAAGAAAAATTTGATAAATATATTTAATATAATTTATTAATTCTTTCTAGCCGAAAGAATTTCTTTTTCGACGCGAAAAAGAAGGAGAATGGCAGACGACCAAGTCAACCTCCATGCGGACGAAGAAATGCCGCTGGAAGGGGCCAACAACGAGGCCCAGCTAACGTTGCAAGAGAGGGTAAATTATTAAAATAAATTTTACCAAGTGTTTAAGTCAGAAAAATTGAATAATTTCACTTTTCCTGACTTCAAACACAAGCCGCTAAAAAATAAAAATGGCGGCTATAAAAGTCACGTGCTTCAAGCATGTGCGAAGGGAGTTGCCATGACAACCAACATCCCTTAGTGGCTCACGGCCACAAGCGCTAAGCTTAAAAAATATTTCAAATAAGAAATTATTTGTTTATTTTTAAAATAAACTAATTTATTTATTTTTTCTTCGAATATAGATCGAGAGAATTTTGCAAAAAATTCAGTATGTCGCGAACACCGACATCGATTTATCATCCACAAAGCAATCCTGTGGAGAGAACCAATCGAGATATTAAATATTTAGTTTCGATTTATTTAGATATTCACGACCAATGGGATGAGTATCTACGCGAATTCGCATTCAGTTTAAAAACAACTGTAACAAGAGGCAGAGATTATTCTCCAGCTTTCTTAAATTTCTTTAAAGAATTAAGGATTTCTTGGGATCCAAGAATTCCAGAAGGAATTTTGGTTATTGACCCAAAAAATCCGCATTTATATGTTCAAAAATTAGAAGCAATAATTGCAGAGACGTATCAACATATGATGTCTCACGTCTTAGATTTGAGACGCCGTATCGAAGCTGAAAAATCAGACAAAAAATTCGATAATTTCAGACAGAATGATTTAGTCTGGCGAGAGTCTCATATTCTCTCAAATGCCGCTAAAGGAATAGCAGCAGGCATTTCACCGAAAAGGAATGGGCCTTATGTAATTGTCAAAAGGTTACAAGGAGGCGCCTTTCAACTTCGACGGCTGAGCGATAATAAAAATTATCCAGCCGTTCACGGCACCGAATTAACGCCGTACTTTCCCGTTTTCAACCAAGAAATTTGGCTGGAAGGGGAGGAAGTGGGTCAAAAAACAAAAAATATTGTTAATACCTTGGATGATGCTGAATTATCCAAAATTCCTGTCGAAAACACGGAATCGAGTGAAAAATCGAAACTCAAAAATAACGAAGTCGATGAAATAAACAAGCGACTTGAAAATGTTTCTCTTGATGAAAATCTAGAAAAGGAAATGTTTTTAGAAAAAGAAAAAATTTCAAACAATTCAGGAAATAACTCATCTGACATTGGAGACGATGCAGATGACAATCTAAACAAGTTGGATTGTACTTCGCGAAAGTCAAAGTACAACTTGAGATCTCGCGTTCCGCGAGCCAAGACATAGCGTTGACTTTCACCTTTTGGGTTTACCCAAAAAAGATCCGAGAGAGCAATCTCGTGACGTCATTCGTAGTCCACACTCGAATGACAACGTTCACAATGCGTTATAATTTGTGACGTCATTCGGTGTCACCGAAACAAGTTCGTTTCTCCAATCAACGAACTTAGCCACTTTTCCGATAAGTTTTGAAGTGGATGCATCGACTCCGATACAGCACGACAGTTTTTCTTGATTCAACAAACTGTAAGTAGTTTTTCTGAAAGAAAAATTTGATAAATATATTTAATATAATTTATTAATTCTTTCTAGCCGAAAGAATTTCTTTTTCGACGCGAAAAAGAAGGAGAATGGCAGACGACCAAGTCAACCTCCATGCGGACGAAGAAATGCCGCTGGAAGGGGCCAACAACGAGGCCCAGCTAACGTTGCAAGAGAGGGTAAATTATTAAAATAAATTTTACCAAGTGTTTAAGTCAGAAAAATTGAATAATTTCACTTTTCCTGACTTCAAACACAAGCCGCTAAAAAATAAAAATGGCGGCTATAAAAGTCACGTGCTTCAAGCATGTGCGAAGGGAGTTGCCATGACAACCAACATCCCTTAGTGGCTCACGGCCACAAGCGCTAAGCTTAAAAAATATTTCAAATAAGAAATTATTTGTTTATTTTTAAAATAAACTAATTTATTTATTTTTTCTTCGAATATAGATCGAGAGGGATCGAGAAACGCCGTTTGCGCTCCCCGATCATGTGCCGACCCAGCACCCGCTGATTTTTCGAGCGGCGTTGCCCGAAAAAATTAGACGCCTGAAGACGGCAAACAACACGTGGTGGAAGTTGCGCCACGACTTCTCGAAGTCCGTCCTGCAAGGTCTTGGAGCAAAAAGCCGGTTCATCGAGCGCCTTCACGTCGACGAAATCGAGTGGACGCTCGACGAGAGCCCCCCAGGACCACTAGCTGCCGAGCTGCTGCACAACCAGTGGCCAGTGACGCCCCGAGAGCGTCACGAGCGCAGAAGAGTGCTCAGGAGTACTGGAATTAATTACGGTGCTCTCAACCAAGTGAGGAAAAACCTCAAGACGACTCAGCGAGAGGTCGTACAACGGTACCGCAAGTCCGTTCGTGACGGGAACCCGCAATTTCCCGCCACACAAACCGAGCTCCACCAGTTGGCGCTCGCCGGGTGTTTTAATGACTTTCCGGGATTTTTCCCGTCAAAGGCACTCAAAGCTGCCGCTGTGCAGCTTCTAGTCGATGAAAATCGACAGCTCGTGCGAGAGAGAGAACTCGACGAGCAAGCACGATGTGCTTTGCCATTCTTCCGAGAAGATGCGCTACCGGCCCCAGCGGCCAACAATCCTCCGCCGCAAGACGAGGATTTGAGGGTGGGGCAACTCCCTCCGCCGATTCCAGTCCGACCGATGTTCCGCGAATCGAGCCGCGATCGAGAAGAGCGAAAGAGGCGATCGCGCCCATATTCGACTGACGCACCACCACCACGCCCGCAGTCGCGACGAGGACGGACTCCAGAGTCATTCGGCTCGTCGTCTTCGTTAAGCTTCGAATCGGACTCCACCTTCAAGTCCGCACGAAGTAGCCGAACCGCCTCCACGTTCAAAGTGGACAACCCAGCTACTCCATACGCCATGAGACGTGTCGTCGGTGATATCTCTCCCGACTGTAGCGTGCCTGTACCTGGACACGCTAGCCGCTTGCCCGAGCATGGATATGCTCCCCGCTTGCCGGCTGGAGTTAGCAACCTGCAACTCCGGCCATTTTTCAGTGAGTCATTCGGACCACAATGGACCTGCTACGAGCAGCAGCCCATTAGAGCGCAGCAAGAAGTGCTTCAAAAGCTGGACGCGTACCAAAGCGCCCAGATCGCCGAGTCGCAGAAGGACTGGCAGAGACTGGCTGAAAGGCTAGAACTCTCCGACATCAAGACCATTGATGATCCCCGTCTGATGGACTTTCAGCGTCAGCTAATTCCGGGGATGACTAGGGTGTTGTACCCTGGTGTTCTTCCTTCGCCAGGACAGGCGTTAGCGGCCATTACTTACCTTTGGACCGCCCCGATGGGCCTGTCGGAGAAGAAAGTCGAGCTGTGGTACTACATCCGGCTCGACCCGCCTACGATCTTAGCCGAGCTAATTAAGCAAGTCGTAGCTAACGGCGAGACCGAAGAAGAGGCCGCCGTTCGGTTGCGAACCGAGTGGTCCTTTGCGAAGGCCACGGCGCAAGCGACCGGGAAAACACCGCTCCCGGTTACGAGCGCCACAGCAGCCTCGTCACTAGCTGCTTTTCAGTCGGCCCAAGAAGGCGCTGGATGCTCGTTTTGGCAGGAGAACCCGAGAAGTTCTCAAACTCCAGCCGGAGTTCAACGGGTAGTCGAACCCCGTAAGCTCCCCGGAGTTGGTCGAGCGCAGGGACGAGGCGTCACAACCTCGTCAACCTCCGCACCCGCGTTGGTTTTCATGGGCTCGCCGAGCCATTTCGACGATGCCACGACGGAAGATTCGCGACCGCCGCCACCGCATCCACCAGCCAAGCCGGAGAAGACGGTTAAGCCGCTGAAGAAAGAGTCGGCTTTCAAGACTCTGATGCGCCTGTATCCACACTTCTATTTGACGCCGGATACGCGAACACTGCTTAGCAACAATCACAAGTTGTCGAGGCAGGTGTTTATGTGGCTCGAAGACCACATTCGGGTGTTAAGCCCACCATCAGTGCTCCACGACCGACTCCTGAGAGCACGATTGGCGCCAGAAGATCCGATAGAGTTTGCGGCGCTAGGATTTTTCAACCGAGCGAACTCGGCAAGAATCATTCAGGTTTGGCTTCATGTCAACCCTGGAATGGTCTCCGGACCAAACGCAGGTCGCGACCTGTGTATTGTTAACGAGCGGTCCAATCCGAGGGACGACGCCACGGATATGATGCGCCCGTTGACGCCTGAGCGAACTCAGAGCATGGACGAATCATAAATTGGTTCGTTCATTTTCTCTCCATGTAAGATTCGTCTTAAATGGGGGGATGTGTGGTGATCTCAATGTATTTCACCAACTTAGAAGATAAAATTAATTGTCTTCTAATTAATTTGACTGTGGCACACGCCAAGTCTGATCATGTGACCGAGGGGAGAAATCCTCTCTAGGCACATATCACCCCAGGTTGTCCGGGGTGAAGACGGTTATTAGCCGTTATGGTGCAATATGGTGTAATAACCACTAGTTGCACCCATTTGAGCTAAGTGCGCAGGTTTTCTGCACAATATTGAAGCGTGCTGGGCTCGCGCCTTGGCTCAAATCGGGACTCTTGACAAAAATACACACACCACAACATCACTGCTTGTTCGCTCCTGAAAAGTATTGATAGTGGACCGTGTATTCCAAGTTTCACCAGCTTGCTTTGTAAAACATACAAAGCCAGCTATCCTGCTTGAATTAGCCGCAGCTAATTCCAGCAATCGTAACGAGAAGTAGAAGTTTCCCGATGATCGTGAACCATCGCCGTCGCTGTCGCGCGAACGTCAGCCACCGCCATCGAACGAGAGCCGGACGCCTGCCCCGTGAACCTGTAGCAGAGGAGGAGGAAATTAGCTCGGAATTACGAGCGGAAAATCGAAAACGGAGTCGGAAAACGACTCGCAGAGTGCTCGCAAATACTCGCTCGCAGAATACTCGCGCCGAAAACGTTTCGAGCAAGATACGGCCGTGCACAAGCACTTATATGCCGTGGAATGATGCAAATAGCATATACAAATAATAAAATGATTTAATATAAACGAAATATCTTACATAGTGGTCCAAAGCATGTTGGGAAAGAGGATGGGCAAGCAACAACATGTGCAGCGCCATCTTGGATTCAAGAGAGTGTGAGAAGCGACACTTTGTGTCGCAATACAACATTACAAATTAGGAAAATAGTCAAAGTAACTTCCAAAACTAACAAATGCATGGTGCCTCATGCTAAAATACATAAACAATGACTAAATGACCAAAATATGATAAACAACTTAAAAGATCGGTAAATAAGCGATAATTGAGAAATACACTGGGAAAATGATAATTCAAGCCGAATCTATCTTACATTGACCACAAACACGGTCCGTAGACCAACAAATCCCCCCTTCGATGTAAATAGGTTCGGGGAAATACAGAACGGGTACTGGAATTACAGTGTGTTACGAGAAAATATAAACAATAAAGTTCGAATCATCGAGCCGGGTACTGTCATTGAAAAAACTCTACGGAAGCCCGAATATTCCCACTGGAACTCGATGATCCTCGATGTCGGGTAAATAAATTAGGAATGTCGATAATTTTAGAGTCGGAAGATTCGCGAGATGAGTGATCGAAGTCGTTCCGAACCGAGCCACTTGGTGAATATGTCGGCGACGTTGAGGTCGCCGGGCACTTTCTTGAGTTCGAACTGTCCCGCCGTATACCACTCCCGAAGCCAATGGAATTTGACGCGAATGTGTTTCGTCTTGCTGTTCTCGATATCGTTCGCGGTGAATTGGATAGCAGCAAGCGCGTCGGAGTAGATAACGGGACAAGAAATCGGACCTAGCATCGGGCATTCAGAGTAAACATGTCGGAGCCAATAAAATTCTTTAACTGCATCGACAAGAGCGAGAAATTCAGCTTCCATTGTCGAGCAAGCCACTGTGGTCTGTTTTCGGCAGGTCCATCCAATTGGCGTTTGTCCGATGTAACAAATAAAGCCTCCGAAGCTAAGCGATGTAGCGCTGTCCGATGCCCACGATGCGTCTGTGTATCCCCACAGTCGTCCAGTAGAACATCCCGATAATTCAATGCAATAGTCGATGGTGTTCGAGACGTACTGCAACACTTGAAGCAAAGCTTTGATGTGGGCTTGCGTATAACATGTGTTGAATTGCGAAAGGGATATCACTGAGTACAGGATGTCGGGACGAGTTCGAGACGCTAAAAACAGCAGCGACCCGATAAGGGACCGGTACGGGAAGTCGATCAGGTTCTCTGTCGGTCCTCTTGTGAGCATTGTTCCCGGAGTAACTGGAACTTTGACGAGATTATTGGTAACAGTGCCGAACTTCTTGATAATCTTTGCGATGTACATTCGCTGGCTGATGAACGTTTTGCCAGCGTCACGAATGAATTCAACGCCGAGCAATTTCGCGATGGGACCCAAGTTGACGATTTGAAACTTGGTGCTGATCAAAGCGATGAGTCGATCGAGGACGGAGTCGGTAGCGTAGAAAAGAACGATGTCGTCCACGTAGACCAGCATTAAAGCAGAAGTCCCAAAAATGTACACGCAATTGCATCCGGGAAGTTTGCGAAATCCGAGAGATCGAAGCGTCTCGTCGAGCTTTTCAAACCACTGCCTTCCCAACTGGTGCAAACCGTAGAGCGATTTTATAAGGAGCCAGACGTTGTTCGGGTGTGTACAGGTTGCCCCAGCCGGGATGCGCATGTACACCTTATGCTCGAGCTCACCATAAAGGTAAGCGCACTTCACATCAAGATGTGCGTCTTTCCAACCTCGGAGAACGACGAGCAAACAAAAGAACATCCGGATGAGTACAAAGTTCACTACGGGGCTGAAAACCTCATCGTAGTCGACGCCGAGAGTTTGTCGGAAGCCTTGAGCAACAAGGCGGGCACGGTAACGAGTAATCTTGCCGGCGGCGTCGGATTTCAATTTGAAGATCCACTTGCACCCGAGGATCGTTGTGTCGGGCGGCTTCGGTACTTCGACATAAACCTCTCGTTCCTCAAAAGTCCCGAGTTCCTCTGCGATCGCTTCTCTCCACTTCGGAGCATCGTGAAATTTTGGAATTTCGGCGAAAGATGCGGGTTCCGTCCGACACAGATGAGCCGCATGTCTGGCAGGGATCGTAGGCGTAGTATATTCAATACTGCCAAAGAAAAAGAGTTCCGGATTATATTCGAGATGATTAAATTGACAATATTTCTCGATGTCCCCGCGTGAACGTAGTCGCACATCCGGTTCCGGGAAATAATATACATCGGTGTCAATTTTCCCGGGTCTCTGATCCTTTCTGAGGTGCTCTTCACGTTTCCAACCAGCACATGGCGAATCTCCTCCGATATATCTCCACATAAAAGCTGTCTGTCTGGCAGTCGTTGGTAATACCTCGGTACCATGAAGTGGAGCTGGAGACATGGGTCCTGCACCGAAAACTGGAATTGTGTGTTGAAGAACAGAAGTACCCATTGTTCTTCGCGTAGTCACAAATCTGCTTGGGGAGCCCGGTTGGGATAACGGGGGCGAGGTTTGCGGTGAAGTTTGAGGTGACACATGAGGAGAAGTATAGTTAGACATAGGCACAAGGGAAACTTCGTCTATATCATCAACGTCACGATCCGTGTCATCACCCAGATTACTATCGGAGCTTGGCAATCTCAAAGCACACGCCTCTAGAAGTTGTCGTTCGGGTGTCAGGAATTGAGCAGATGCAGCTGAGCTCGAACTTTCTTCCAACGGAGGCATCTCAGACTCATCATCTGACGACGAGTGTTCATTCTCCGAGTCCGATCCTTTTGGCCAGTCGAGATACTGGATGTTTTGATCAAACGATACAGTCGATTGTGGAAAGTTTTGAACGTTTTCAACCGGGAATTCAAACGTAGATTGTTGATTTCCGTTGCCATTTCGAATAGACCGGCGATACGATATTCTTTCGTCGATCCGGACATGACATGATTCGGTAATTTTATCGTCCAATGGGTTCCAAATTCGATATCCTCTCGTTCCGACGGCGTATCCGACAATATAGCCTTCCCAGGCACGCATTTGGAGCTTCTTGCGTCCCGGTGCGGTGAAATGCACCCAACACTTCGATCCGATTCGTCGTAGATGCCGCAATGAAAGGGCTCGCTGTCGCCACAGGATATAAGGAACCTGATTGTTCAATCGAGAATGCGGAGAGCGGTTTTTAATGTAGGCGAATGTCACGGCCAATTCCGCCCATAACGAATTTGGAAGTTTGGTTTCGTTTAAAACAGCTCTCACATTTTCGGCCATCGTCCGGTTTATCCGCTCAGCCGTTCCATTCATAGCGGGTGAGGTAGGGTTGGTACGCTGACCTTCGATGCCCTTCTCTCGTAGATAATCGAGGAATTCATTCGACATGAATTCTCCACCACGATCAGAACGGATAGCCTTTACTCGAGTACTTGCGACGCATTCGATACGAGTGACGAAATCCTTGAATATACCGAAGACCTGAGATTTTTGTGCCATCGGTGTTATCCAGCAATATCGTGTAGCGTCGTCGATTATCGTGAATACGAAACGAGCTCCGCCAATGGACGTGGTTTCTGATGGCCCCCAGACATCCATGTGGAGAAGGTCTAGTGCCTTGGTGGAAATTGGGTTTAAGTCCGGCTTATGTGTCGTGCGAATTGACTTCGCAAGTCGACAGTCATTGCATGCCAACTCCTTGGACACTTCAGCCGGTTCCATCCCGTAGACTTGATCATTTGCTGCCAAAAGACGCATCGAGTTGGTGTGAAGGTGGCCAAGACGACTATGCCACAGTCCAGTAGCGTCCTTCTTTGATGTGGTGGCAGCAACCGTCTCCTTTTTAGGTAGAGAAGTCGTTTTAGGAATGGATGACGTCGGGATTGTCTGAATAACGTCGGAATAGGATGGGACAGGAGGAGAAAGTTGGGTTGGTTTAGGACTGAGATTTGATAACGGATTGGTAGGAGTTGGGGTCGGAATTGGGTTCACGACGTCCGGAGATGGCAACTCAATACGAAAATCCGTTATTTGCTCCATTTTAGATTTCGGTTTCTTTTTCGGTTTCGGAATGGGCTCAAAATCAACCTCAGAAGTAACCAAGGTCTTGACAGGAGCTGTCGGTGGAGGTTGAGAAGCTGTCGAAACTGCTGTTGGAAAAGTCGGAGTCACGCAAAGTCCATCGACATAGTATAGTCCGCCTTTCTCTTTTGCTCGAAGAACTGATGAACGAATGTCGGATTGATAGACATTGATTTCTCCGTCGAATATGTGAATGTGAAACTTGTTTTTGTCGATTTTACTTACGGAGACTAGATTCGCCTCAAAGTTCAGAGCAAATAAGACGTTGTGTAAAGTCACGAAACAATCACAGTTATCAATCGAGGTCTGAAGCCGCACGTTTCCACGTCCCGTAACTTTGGACTTGCCCTGTCCGAGCTCGATGTCGAATGGCGTAATCTGTTCAAAGTTCGAAAACCACGATTGAATGTGGGAAACGTGGTCGGTGGCCCCGCAGTCGACGATCCATTCATTTGACTGCATAAAATGTGCAATGGGACGCTCGATGATTTGGGGACAATTCACGAAAAAATTCGCATCTCGACGTGGCCTAGAACTGCCTCGTGGTTTGGGATCTTCCTGCTTCGACGCGTTCTTATTACGACGGCGACTCTTGCTGCGAGAGGAGCGTTGGACTTGCGCAACAGGTGCCTGGCGGTTCTGACCATCGCTTTTCTGATGAGGGCACTTGTTGGCGTAATGTCCAAGTTCTTGGCAATTGAAACATCGAACTGTCGAAATATCACGCGGAGGTCGGGATTGATTCCGTCGAGACTGACCAGTATTGGAAGTATGCGCCGATGCTGACTGAGAATTGTTCACATGTATCGATTTGAGGCGCATATACTCGGAGAGAAGCTGTTCGGCCACTAGAGCGGGCTTGAACTTGTCATCCGGCCAATGATATATGGCAAACGAAACTTGAGAATATTCTGGAGGAAGACGATGGAGGTATTGGTACGCATGGTGGATATCTGATACCTCCTCTTGGACGGATTTAAGTTGGCTGACATGGTAGTCGACGCGGGCGATGAAATCCGCCATTTCCTCGTTCGGTTGGAGACGGAGCGCAAGGAAATCCCAGCGCATCGCGGCTTGACGCGCGCGAGAGCTGGGAGCGTAGATCTGGGCCAACTTATCCCAAGATTGTTTGGGAGTGTCACAATTATTGAGGGCTGACTTTTTCGCCTCCGAAACAAAACAGTAAATCAGGCCAAGCGCCTTGTCCTTTTTGCGCTGATATTTCGTTTTGTCCTTTTCCGATGCGGTTTTCAGGTATTCGACTTCCTCGGTTTCCGTCACGTGGTGCCACAATCCTTCTGCTTTGAGGAGCATTCGCATGCTCCTCTGCCACGAGTCGTAATTCCCTACAGCGAGTACGGGAACTCTGCCGCTGGTCGGATCGCTGACTTTTTGCATGATAGCAGCCAAGACGAGACAAAACGCGAAAAATCACAGAAGCGACGAGAGTGGTATTGGTGCACTGGATTCGGAGCACTGGCGAACACGATGCACTTCACAACACACACACACCTCCCTCGTGGTTCAAAGCGGAAACCGTAAATGGGGCGATTCCTTCTGAAGAAATCAGAAAACCCCCGATAGCCAGTCTGAGAGGGTCCGACCGGTTGCCTGGAACCGCGGGAAACCTCACTTGTACCACGACAAGCACTATCGGGGAATACAACGGCACTTGCCCGGATTCGAGCGAAGGGTGCCGAGGATGCTAAATGTCCCACACCAAAATCCCCCTTAAATCTAACAATAATAATAATACGACCCTGAAAAATAAAGAAGGCGAAATGGAGATTCTGTGTGGGCTGGTCACCACACCGTCGTGTAGAAAACACGGGTTTACTCGCTTTTCTCGAAAAAGCGGCTGAAAAGCGCATTCGACCCGAATAAATCGAGAAAAAATCCAAAAATCGTCGAAAAATAAATAAATCGACGATACTGTAGACACACCGGGGTGAATACAGCGGGTTTTGCCCGTTTCTAGATGATAACACGCCTTGTCGGCGGTGTCGAGTCGAAATCTCGGCGAAATCAGCGTTAAACCTGAAAATATAAAGATTTGCCGCAAAATTCGCGTAACCCGCGTAATTTTCGGCAAAGTTAGACAGGAGAACGTCGGTAGAACGTGGAATGAACGTCTCGAAGACGTTACGAAAATGACGAAAATCGGCTGAAATCGACGTCGGAATCTGAAAATAGTCAAAAATTTGCCGCGAATCGCGAAAATCGCGAATTTCTTGGCAAAAATTAGTGGAAAGCATGCTAACAGAGGATAGCAACCATCCTCTGCTACCAATTGTAGCAGAGGAGGAGGAAATTAGCTCGGAATTACGAGCGAAAAATCGAAAACGGAGTCGGAAAACGACTCGCAGAGTGCTCGCAAATACTCGCTCGCAGAATACTCGCGCCGAAAACGTTTCGAGCAAGATACGGCCGTGCACAAGCACTTATATGCCGTGGAATGATGCAAATAGCATATACAAATAATAAAATGATTTAATATAAACGAAATATCTTACATAGTGGTCCAAATCAGGTTGGGAAAGAGGATGGGCAAGCAACAACATGTGCAGCGCCATCTTGGATTCAAGAGAGTGTGAGAAGCGACACCTTGTGTCGCAATACAACATTACAAATTAGGAAAATAGTCAAAGTAACTTCCAAAACTAACAAATGCATGGTGCCTCATGCTAAAATACATAAACAATGACTAAATGACCAAAATATGATAAACAACTTAAAAGATCGGTAAATAAGCGATAATTGAGAAATACACTGGGAAAATGATAATTCAAGCCGAATCTATCTTACATTGACCACAAACACGGTCCGTAGACCAACAGAACCACCGCCGCCGAGCCGTCGTACGAGAACAGAAGAAACCCACGAGAACCATCGTCTCCGACCATCGTTCGTGAGTTTGCAAAACGAAGACATTTGCCTTCGCTCAACAACATTGTGTTGTTTAAGCGCCATTTCTGACGCTTTGTAGCTTGCAACAGTCGTTGCAAGCCCTTCCATTGTTCCCGCTCATTTTACTTCGCGACTTGTCACATTCTGTGATATTTCCATCATTATTAATATATATTGTAATTAAAATCGAATAAATATATTGTGTCATTTTTATACTATAAACTGTCTTTTTATTCCTTTTCCTTAAACTTAACCCCTAGATAATTTAAGGCCGCCGATTGTAAGTCTTGAAAAGCATTCACCTGCGGTTTCAGGCTTATTAATTAGTAATAAGTCTGATATTAACCCGGATCGCAGCAAATTCAATAAAATTGTTGTAGTTATCAAATTTTTTACCGAAAATTTGATAACTACGTATAAAAATACATCATATAAAGACCTGTTGTACTTTTTACGTCGCAACTCCTTTAAGTATTAAGTGTATTATTAATTTACAGTTGCATAAAAGTAGAATTATTCCATAAATAAGATATAAATGAAATAGCTTTTAACCGTAGACAGGATCACGACAACACATACTAAAAACTACCATAATGAGTTGTGCGATGTGAAAAACATGCTAAAGTATAAACACCAAACAGAACACTCAACGTATGGCGCTAAGTAACATGTGATAAAACAACTTGATGGCCACTTAATACAAAATTTACCATTTAATAAACTGAGCGCTTGTCTCTTCACTTTACATAGAACAAGATTACAGTTAACTTACAAATGATTCTCGACAAAATACCAAATTTGTTCTGTTTGGACCAGAAAAATTGAAATCTTTCCGAGAGTGGCTTTAATAGTTAAATCGATTATCCAAGCAGACTTTGAAGCAATTAAAACTGTTTACAATGAAAATATAGAAAGATAGTAATGACATTCCCAAACCTGATCCTAGAATGCTGCCGATATCGCTTAACAATTGAGAGATTGGATATTTCTGTTTCTCTTCTATGTTCTCGGTGAAACTATCAGTGAATCGAATAGTTGCAACCGTGAAGAAATCAACTGCTAATTTAGCCCCATGGAAAATGGGTTGGTAAAATATATTTTCGCAAGGTTGTTTACATTTGCACTGTTTTTGATTCGAATCATAGTTCTTTAAGTATGTAAAATGAGAGATAGAAATATCTTTTGCGGTGTTACAGTCAGGCAAATTAGAAGTTACCATATATGGTAGTCTGAAAAATAAAAAGATCTAATTAATGAATTAAGAACAACAAAATGTGAAAATAAATAAAAATAAATGTGATAAAAGCAAATATAGATGTGTGAATTTGTAACCGAGCATGTTAACACGCAGCAATCTGCACTGAGGAGTGAATAAATTGAAAAGGTGTCAACCACTTATCATACCTGCAGTTAATGCTTTGAAATAAATTGTTTTGCATGCAAGCGTTTTTACACATCACATAAGCAGTTTTGTTTTCTTCGCATGGATTGCGCTTGGTATTTCTTCGTACACTCTATTTGATAAAATCAAGATTGGTATAAACTTGATGTACTGTAGTCTACATATTGTTTAATTAAATACGTTAAATATTCGAAGTATTATTTCATTCGTCCAACCATATAATAAATCCAATGGTTCTAGAAGGTTCACTTCCTCTTCCTGGTTATTTAGGAATAACTATATTAATAATATAGTACAAAATTAAGTGGCCTTGTGTGTCAGTTTTGGTTACTTAAAATTGATTTATTCAACTGAATGATAGTTAACCGAATGTAATTTGTAAAAAAAAATATTTCACAACCTACCAATACTATGTGGTGATCTCACTTTGTGGTGACCCAAAAAAAAGGAATGTTTGACACAAGAAGAAATTCTTAGCGTTTGTGGCGTCCTACTTTGTATAGGTTTAAATACTACTTAAGTGTGCTAACGTGGTTTACTTTACCTGTGATCGTTTATGTTAATACCCAAATAAATACTAAATGTATATGAAATGAACAAGGATTTATTCAATAGGCTTTTACGCCTTAAAATACACTCAGTAATATTCTATTGTATACTTTTTCCACACTCATTTTTGACCCTGGAAGCTGGGCTCCCATTGGCCGAGCCATTTCACCTGTGTAGTGATACATAAAAGAAGACCGAAAACACCAGACTCAATACAAAATTCAAATAACATGTGCTTTCTAGACAAAGCAAGCACTAAAATGAAAAACAATTTGTTTTTAATTAAAAACACCATAAAACTATTTTTCAAAGATGGAAAACATGTTTTATTAGATAATAACATTGAATGTAAATAATTTCAAGCATTATTATTCAGGAATAGACTAAAAATCATAAGGAACTACTTTTCCTCGTAGCAGTAGTTCCATTGCAGTTTTGAGTAATTGGACTAGGCCAATGGGAGCCCAGCTTCCAGGGTCAAGAATGAGTGTAGAAAGAGTATAAAGTCGACTTGGTCAGAGTCGAACAAAGGATTTCTCAAGATGGCGTCTTCTGTTCCGTCAGGTCGCTGGAACAATGATGCCGTCTCGAGTAGTCGTTAATTCGTCGCGGATTCGTCGTTACGAACGCGGTGGAATGCTCAAAGAGTCTTCTATCCGTGTTGTCTACGGGTATGTTTTAGCGTCGCAGAGGCTTTGAGTCAGAACACGGGGCTCCGTACAAAGCGCTCGGACACTTGTTGGTGGGGAAATAATAACGGGGTGTTATTATTTCAGGTGTTTTCACAAGTGCTATTTGTAGGAACAGCTCTCTTGTAAATCCGTGAGAGTTACAGTTGCACTTGGTTCAGCTGTCCTCTATCAATCCTAACTTATAGTTGAAGTTGGCCTGACGGTGAGGAAGTTGCTGTGTTCTTGGTGTCGTTTGTGAAGGTTCTGACTTTAGGCGGGAAACTCCACCTTTTATACAGTGGGGTTGGTGGGAACGGTGTCATCCAATGGTGGCTGACCACCCGTCGCTCCACTCCCCTCGGGGCACACACCTGCTCGAAGGAGGCGGAGCCTACGCGAGGGAAACAACCCGCTTACTCGGGTGACTCAGATGAGAAGTATCTGCTCGGCGGGACACCTACCCATCTGGGTCACCACACGTTGACCCCTTTTTGAGTCACCATAGAAAGGCTCATCTGGAAATTCCATTGTTGCATTTTGGAAATTCCGTTGTTGCATTTTGGAAACTCCATTTTGCATTTTGAAACTGGACAAGTTACTTCGAGTTATTGATTGTAAGGCTTAAAGCCCTTGAATAAACTACTTTATTCCTTCTATATCTTGTAACAAGTATTATTTGGAGTAAACACAGATCACAGGTAAGTAAGACTAACCACAAGAGTAACATCTTCTATAAGCTATTTAACAATACCGACAAAGGACGCAGCAACTTGTATTTTGATGCTTTAAGCATTAGATATGCAAAGGATTCATAACCTCGATCAGAAAAGTTAACAGAAAGCAATGATACAAGTTCGCATCAATGTCATGGTGATATAAATTCTAGAAACAACTTAAAATGTTAAACTACGGAATTTGTATCACCTTTTGGTTTCATGTAACTTAAACAATGATATTCTAATTAAGTGTTGAAGTGAAAAAGATTGAACCAACCCAATATTTAACGTACATAAAATTTTCTATTTTTGAAATATGTCGCCAGCTAGTGATAAACCCTTACATTAACTTTCCAAGTCATTTACAAGCAACTTAAGTTTAATGTAAATGTCTAATTTACAGATGAAATTTAAGAAATGTGTAAATACTGTACAATGTTAATTTTCAAATTTCAATTTAATTTTCCAACAACTTTACAAAAACTGTAAAGCTTACATTTACACATAAATTTTTGGAACATTTACAGTTCCTAAAGCCATATTTTCTCCAGTGGTAAAATTGTCACAAACTCAATTCTCATCAACTGGATTACTGGTCAACAAGAATTTAGTCAATTGGAACCTATCTTGACGAAATTCATGTGGGTTTCTGTTTATTGATTTTACCATACCTTCATATGCTGGTAACACACTTCTGAAGGAAATAAGCGGTCAAATACAAATTCGAGGGGAACCATTTGGTTAGTTGTTTTTTCTGAAAAACAATGGAAAGATCTTTATCAATTTTCAAAAGTATCAGCAATTTTAATTACAGTTAAATACGGATTTGAAAAAAGCATTCGATTATTTTATGCACAATGGCCTTAAAATGAAAGAATGAACTTTACACGATTTTTGTCTAAAAACTGATTGTCCAATAGAATGATCGGGCTGATTGCTAATGTATATACAGTAATCTAGGAATAATTTGGGCAACCATTTCCAATTAGTCTAAAATAAAACTTTAAAAAATTGCCAATTAATCCCATGCTGAAATGGTGGCAAATTAATAACCTCTTTAATTTTCCAAACCAAGCAATGTCATTAATGGGCTGGACACACAGGTTCAAATCCTGTTGTCTATGAAAGTTTTTATTTTTATTTTTTATTTACTTTTAGCAGTAATTTTAATGTTTGTAATTTTATATTTGTTAAAAAATTAAAATTAATTGAATTAAAATTTTCTGAAAACAAATATAAAATTACAAACATTAAAATTACTGCTAAAAATAAATAAAAAATAAAGGTAAAAATTTTCATAGACAACAGGATTTTAACCTGTGTGGAAAGATACCTAGTCCATTGCCTTAACCACTGGACCACCACTACAAACTATTGTTGTCTTCATGAAGACAGTCATGTTGGTGAACAAAGTTCTGATCATTGAATCTCAAATGATGAAATTACATCATTGAATGTCAAATGAAAAAATTCAACCTGGATCTTGGAACTATTTTTTACCTAGCAACAGTTGTTTACAATATTCCTCCGCAAGCCTAATTATTCCCAAAAGTGTACTATCACCATAGAAAGAGTCCAAATTTAATGTTTGATTTATTTCTTTCTGCCTGTTCATGGCATAAAAACCTTTGGGCAGCTTATTTACCTGTTTGAGGTAAATAAATTCCTCAAAAATTGTGGTCATGACCGAAGAGTCTTATTGGTGCACTCCCCTTGTTAGTAGTGTGACAATGGGTATGCCACAGCCTCCATGAGTGGTTGCATGGAACATGCAGGTGAGTACAGCAGAATGTTGTTTTACCAACCTCGTCATACATGGGATTCTCACCGTGTGTGATGGTTCGGTTGCCGGTGTGGCTTGCCCTCATGGCACTACCAACACGCCGGGAGATGGGAGTCTCTAACCCCTAGACAAATGGATTAAAGGCCAACAACCAACAATCTGGAGTCTCTTGTCTTTCATTACGTGAGTATGCGTCCCAAACCATGGTAACCAGGTTAACCAGGCTGCCATGGCAACAACCATACCACTCAGTTAAAATGCCACAGGTGCAAAGAAGTGCCTTGTGTTGATTTCCAGACGGTAGAGGAGCTACTGTCACAGCAGCAGTTCAAAACAAATTTGTCACCTTGTCCCAAAAATCCCAAAAAATCCCAAATCACCCAACTTTACGGTATGTGTGTCTGTGAAATTACCTGCTGCAATTACATTCTTACCTGAAATTATTTGTGAACAATGTCCAAAAGGGAGGGGAATAAGAGTTTTTGATGTGTTCAATACAGCTTTAAATCCACGAAAATACTATAAACATCAAACAATTTAACATAATTTTCTTGTCGTGATTATATTTGAGAATATACCTTATAAGATAACTGATCATCAAGAATGATTGTTTCGTGGACGTTGAGTTTGTTCCATATTTCTTCCAATGACAATTCGTTGCTGAACAATTGCCATGGTTGTGACGGTGACGACCACAACTCCTATCGCATGATAGTACCGGGTATAAGTCGCGTGGAATAGTGAATAATACGAGATAAAATAAAGCCCAGGAGAAAAAGGTTCTGCAGAATTCTGCATGTTGTGCAGAAAAATTTTCTTCAGAAAAACTTACCAAATTCTGCAGAATTCTTCAGAAAAATGTTAACCTTTTCTGCAGAATATTTTCTGCAGAAAGCATTTTCTGCAGAAAAAAGTACCAAATTCTGCAGAATTCTGCAGAAAAATGTTAACCTTTTCTGCAGAATATCTGCAGAATTCTGAAAAAAAATAGATTTCCATACTTATACATTTACAAACTCAAATTTTTTTTCACCATATAAAGCCATTTAGTTTCTTTTAAAACCCATATTCAACAATTAGTTTTCATTGTTATTAGCACAAATTGCATGTTTTATTAGTGAGTTTGCGGTTGCCAATTATTCCTTATAATTATGAGTTACAAGCTCATAATTATAATTATAATTCCTTCTTGAAATAGGCACTTGCGGTGCAATAAATATATTTTATAAATTATACTTATAAATACCATGTAATGGTAGAACAAATCCCTATGCAAAAGAAAATGAAAATCTGTAGTTTTACTAATTTGACAGTTTTCAGACATGAAATTGTCTTCCAGTTTATTTATTTACTTACCTGGAATGATTTTAGTTGTTTCTATCCTTCGATGGCAGAAAGAAATTGTGATTGAGGCTGATTGTTGAAACAGGTCAGGCAGCCATTTTGAATTTGCATTAGCACCATCAGCGCCATTTGCAATAGTGGGAGGAGCTTCAAATAGTGTTACGCGATCTGATTGGCTCCCTTATTTTACAAAATAGTGTAAAAGTTGAGGAGTTACGTTATGTTATAAGTCCATTTTTATAATTATGAGCTTGTAACTCATAATTATAAGAAACAATTGGCAACCGCAAACTCACTATAGACATTTTTATTTATCTTTATTTAAATCTTTTAGTTTTTTTTCTTACCATGACCTCTGCTGGAATTGAACCTGGGATCCATTGTTCTAAAGCCCAGTGCTCTATCCACTCGGCTTGTATAGCTTATACTATTGGAATGCATAACTTCTCTTATATAGTTACTTTTTCCGAAATGGTTTTAAATTTTCAAATAGTCTCAGCTTTAAATAAAACGTTTAAATAAATAAAGTTTAATTTAAAGAAGTTGTAAATGTTTATATGTGTATTAAAGAAACTAAATGCATCCATTCGGAAAATTTGATTTAAACTAAAAACAATAACTTCATCTTTTTGTTTAAAATTTCTGCGTAACTTTGCAGAAATGGAGAAGGAATAAATTCTGCACTTCATTCAGCGTCGAGGGGGTAGCCAATCGCAAAAATCCCGTACAAGATTCAATTTGAAATCCTTGAAGAGTTCATGAGATTTCAAGGATTTTGAAATCCAAAATCTTTGCCTGTACGAGATTTCCAACATTGGCTACCCTTTCGTTCGGCCTACAATTATTCTGCACAATTCTGCAGAAAAAAAAGATTTTCTGGCAAATTTTTTCGGCTGGCATTTTTTCTGCAGAATTCTGCAGAGAGAAAAAGATTTTCTGCAGAATTTTTTCTGCTGGCAAACTTTCTGCAGAATTCTGCAGATTCTTTTTACCTGGGAGACAACAAGTTTCTCAAAACACTACATTTATTGTTGTAAAACAATAGAATCAAATCTAAAAGTTATACATAAACTAATGCCGACATTTGGCAAGTTAAAAGCACATTTAACTATACAATAAAATGGCCGAATGGCCCTAAAATAATAACATTACGGTTATTGGTGATCCTGGGTTCGGGAACGGCAAAACGCCCGCTCGACCGAGTTAAAAGATGTCATCTACGCGTAGCCGGGCTGGCTGTGTCCTCGCGGCTTCCGTCGGCGCTTCGTAATCGTGGAACTGGTTCCTTCGCGTTCCGGGTTCGTATCGTGTAATGGTCCGTGTAATGCTGTTTGGTTCGATCCGAGAGGTGCGGTTGACTCATGTGCACCGCCACAACTAGGGTTGGAAATTGGTAATGAATAAATGAAGTCATTTATTCGCCAAGGTTCCGCTTGCGAATTATATTTAATTCGCGATGTTGTGAGTTTAATAAATTAACTCAATAAATTATATTCAATTTATTGTTACGAATTTGATTCGTCATACAGTGAAATAAGTCTCGTGACTTACTTCGGTTGTTAACTTGTTGCCAAGTTTAAACAATTAAGGTGTATTTATCAACTACAAAATATAATAAAGGTTAAACATCGCAACACACAATTGCCGTCAAAGTTCGCCTTGCTGAGCAGAACAGTATCGCGCGTGCCCTAAATAACAGTGCGGTGAGAGACGGCACTGGTATTCAGGGGGATATAGCCCGCAGTTCTGCACAACAGAATTAATCACCCGAGATACTACTCATAAGTAGACTGCTTTGGCACCATCACCGAAGAGATATAACATTCCCAAACACATAGTGCTACTGGCGGTAACTGCATGTTTTGCATGCAGACTGCTTTGGCACCATCAGGTGATGGAGTCAATCTCTTGCAGTAACAGTGCTACTGACGGTTACTAAATACTTTGGTATCACACGTGATTCTATTGTCCGACCACGAGGATACTTATGCGGGAGGCTTTCTCCTCGGCAAGACCGTTTGACGGAAACATGAATAGTCCGAACTTCGCCTTCAGTTGACGGGGGTTGCATGGCTCAGCAGAGATACTACCCGAGATGTTTGACACAAGAAGAAATTCTTAGCGTTTGTGGCGTCCTACTTTGTATAGGTTTAAATACTACTTAAATGTGCTAACGTGGTTTACTTTACCTGTGATCGTTTATGTTAATACCCAAATAAATACTAAATGTATATGAAATGAACAAGGATTTATTCAATAGGCTTTTACGCCTTAAAATACACTCAGTAATATTCTATTGTATACTTTTTCCACACTCATTTTTGACCCTGGTGGGAACTTTATACTCTTTCTACACTCACTCTTGACCCTGGAAGCTGGGCTCCCACCCGGTCCTACCGGACCATGCCCTGAGTAAGAAACGGCTATTTGACATGCGGAACATACCAAATAACCAGAAAACAAGACTAACTTAACTTCCTGTTGTCAGGGAGTTTTATACTCGGTGGGATTAGGTTCCACCAATCTCGTATCGCAGGAAGTGGATACGGAGATGCAAATTGGGATTATGCTAATCTTTCAGCATAAACCGGAACTGGATACCGGGGACAGGAAATGGATACACAGAACGGAAATACATTCTGAAAATGGGTTTCGTGTCGCGCACCCGGGATAAAGCAAGAATACCCGCTTTATCTTATTGAATATTGATAATATAACTTTATATTATCGATTTAGATTACATTTATTCGTAACAAACATAATAATATGTTTGTGAACTATTTCTGCGGAGAATAGTAAGTTCGAGGTTGAATTTGCCGCTAGTACTAGTGGCGCCATCTATTGCTAATTTGTCACATGGTGATATATTATTGAAGGATTTGTTAGTTTGTTTCACTAAATTCGATCTGGCTCCATCAATGTCATTATCTTGTGTTTCACCACAGACTGTGACAGACGGATATTTGGTAAAAGGTTGTGGAACTATTCTCACAATTTTTGTTGCCGGTTCTTCCATGTAGTAGTTTACACGAATTTGCAAGCAATACAATGTGATTCCCGAGCAAATTATAACCAGAATTATCTTAAAATTAAGTGAAACTACATTTCTTTTAATTTGCTTTTGACTCTGAGTTATTTTCTTTCTGCATTTGTCATAAACTCGGTGAATCTTATTAACCGGTTTTTTTCTTCGAATGTTTGCTAGATACCAAGTGATTTCAGGCAACAAAGTTAAAGACAGACCGAGAAATAGGCCCAGATTGCCTCCTAAATCTGATAGTAAAGCAATAACATCATATGTGTACCGTTCTTCATACACGTTGATTTTATCATTAGTTATTGCTAACGATACGGATAAAGTGTTTTTATCATCTGCTCGGCCTGCATCCGTGGATGGTATAAACATTAAATATTCACATGGACGTCGACATTGACAATCAGCAATTGGGTCGGTAGTTTCAATTAAACGATTTGCAATACCATATAGTTCATGGGTGGTGTTTGAACATTTGCGAAGTGGTAAATCTATCTTTGTAAAGGGAAATCTTGCAAAGAAGATTATTGATTAATATTTTGACTGTAGTTACTGTATAGAATATATTATGCATTCTTACCTGCAAGTCAGATGTTTTTTAAATTTTTCCATTAAGCATGCACGGTAGCATTCTCTGTATTCGTTTTTGCTGGAACATGAACTCGTGGATGAATTGAGAAATATGAACTAAAATGTAAAAATTTATCGATATTGTGTGATAACTTTCAATTAAGACTAAAAAATTTACTTTGTTAAAACTCAAATTTATTTTTAATATTTCACCAAGCTTTGGTATTGTTACATCAAAGTGCCTGCCGAAATCGGAGAACGACATGAAAAGCTAAGTAAAAATAAAAATAAAAATTTATAACAAAATTTTTATTTCGTGATTCATTAGTAATAATTTAGTATGCTTACTAGGTATGGCGCAATAAGGCAAACATAATCATATTTATTTTCAATATTTATAGTCAATAATTTCCGAACCAACGATTTGCTAGTAGCTATAGCTAAATCCATAAATGAAATTTGTGTTATCCACTAGGTTATGAATCATATACAGAGTATTGTATACTGTATATGATACTGTATGTCATGACTTATGACATGTTGGATGTAATCGCACGCCACTACAATACTTACTATTGTATATCTAAATCTATTGTTACATTAAATAAACCTCATTTTGCATGTATGTGCCGTTGCAATGAATATGTAGTATCGTGGGTTTTTCCTCATGAGGGATTCTGAAACATTCCACAACATGGGTTATGGGCCCAACATGATTTAAGAGCGGACAACATTTGATAAATCAAAATTAGAAGTCGGTGCCGCAGTTTATCACGTTTATTTCTCACGAAAAGAGGTACAAACAGGAAGATTCGAATAAAATGGCGGCCAAACTCGAACCCACCATTACTTACGTGAGAAGTTAAATGGGCGTAATTACCCGACGTGGGAATATCGAGTGCGGATATTGCTCAAGTCAAGGGATGCGTGGTTCGTGATCGTTGATGATGTGCCAATTAAAACTCTAGGCGAAACCGATGATGCCTTCAAGGTAGGAGTTAAAGAATGGACGACCAAGGACGTTGAAGCGTTGAATATAATTTTGCAAACGATCGACACTGCTCAACTACGGCACGTGTTGAACCACGACACGGCAAAGGCGGCTTGGAACGCACTCAAGACTGAGAATCAGGGTGAAGTTGCAGAATTGAAAGTCCAAAAGCGGGTCGGGCTTGCGCATATTCGAATGAAACCAGCGGAGACGGTGGCGACGTATCTGGATCGGATGATATTTTCCACGAGATTACATTGACACTCCCCCTGGCGGTGGAGAGCCTCAAACGGGATTTGTACATCAGATGAAAGGTGACACAAATTAAAACAACAGTAACGTTTGTATAACAAAATGGCACTTGAACAAACAGGTTCAAGCACATTGTTGTATTTAAGTGGATTAAGTTAGAATAAAGAATTGTGACCGCTTGGCCACCCACGGTGAACTGCGTCACTCCACACACCGCCCAGTGGCCCTAAGACCGTCCACCTTCGCAGGGTGGACTGGCCCACCTAGGGAAGGATGTGTTAGGTTGACGTTTTCCTGTTTGTCCTCGCATCCGCGTAGATCATCGGATTGCATATTGTGGATAAATGCAATCAGTGTGTTGCCATGTTGATGTCCCGTATTGCAGTCGGTTGATTCTGGTTTTTAATCCCAATGCTGGTTTTGTACCGCAACCGACTCCTATTACGTGACAACACACACAACCTGTCATCTGCTCAAATGAGCACTTATTGTTTATGTTGTTCTGTTTGTTTTATCCATTAGTTTTGTCTTTCTGTAAAGAACAAGTCAGTGTATTGAAACAATGATTTGTTCTATGATTTCATTGTGTTTGAGATCGAGGGCGATTAGCCTCGAACCAGGTTTTATGTTACACACATACTTTTGTAATAAAAGATGGCGGACGCGTGTCCGATTTATCCGCCCAGCCAAAATGATGTTTCCGAGTTATTTCGACAGCGCACAGGCCATTGCAACTCTTCAAAGTGGTAGCAGAGGGTAAAAACGGTCTGGCAACGATGTTTTTGAAGAAGAAACGGCCATTTTGCGACTACGAGAAGTCGCCGAGTGTGCGCCCGCCCAGCTCGTCGTAAAAACGAGTTTTTGGTGCGGATTTCATCGCGGAACTTATCGTGGATTCGTGTGCGGAGTTTACAACGAGGTTCGAGTGTTTTTGTGAACGTTTCCAGCACGGAAAATACGTGTTGTCAACGTCCCGACGTCGTGGGAAAAAGCGACGATCGGATTTATCGTGTTTCGAGATTTCTGCAAGTGCGTGCGAATCCCGGCGCTTTGTAGGAATTTTCTACGGTGTTGTGTGCCCAACTAGACACACTATTGGATTACCAAGGACGGTAGGAACAATTGTCGATTTTATTTTTGGCGAAATAAGCCATTTTTTCAAACGAATCCACGCCCGATGAAATCCAAGATGGCGGCGGCCATCGTTCATCGTGTCTGCGCTTGAACACGGACGTTTTCAAGCAGTTTTGGGATATCCAGCGCTGGAAATTAACAACGTTGGACACCATTAGAACCGTGGGAAGGATATCCGACAATCGGCGGAATTTTCGAAGCGTTATTTACGTCGCTTCGACGAATTTCGAGCGACGAGCGAACGTTTAGCAAACGAGACGAGTTTGCCGACGATTTCAAGAGGAAACCCTGGTTTTGCACATAGGGTGCACCAGTTGAGAGGGATTCTCCTCACATTAGCACCCCGGCGTGCGTGTGAGTTAATTCGACGGCGACGAGGTGGCATACCGTCATTTTTCCCTCGTTTTGTGCGACGTGCGCATACGAGAAGGCACGTCAGCCCATTTCCGTGCAGGATCAACGTTTTGCGGCGTGGGATCTCATCACGGAAGCCACCTTCACACCGACAGTGTACATTTATTTATTATCTCGTGAAACTCTGTTAGTTTTAAGGTTTTGTTGTGGTCCCCTGTTAGAATCGGTGCTACCCTACGTCCAGTCGGGCACGTAGCACTGTATTCTTGGCTAGGCTTATCCACGGCCACCCAACCATCCCGCGGGCCCCAGGAGGCGCGAACGGAAGAGTTGGGGGATTGCTAGTCAAGGTTTTTCAATCTCACTTATTGAGATTCCCCGGGTTGTGTGCATTATTCGCCTTCAATTTTGGGGGAATTCTGCATCCGTGCGACGAATTTACGTGGTTTGTGTAACTTGTGCTTCGGTTCTTCACTAAATTTCGTCGCAAATTTCCCGAAATGGCGTCCTACGACCGCCATGATGATTACAAGGACGTGAAAAAGTTGGACGGAACCAACTATCCGACCTGGAGCGTACAGGTACAGCTCCTCCTCCAATCGTACGGTGTTTGGGGCCACGTGACCGGCAAGACAAAAGAGCCGCCGGCCGGATCACCGTTTCGAGAGACAAGGGATTTTGAGAAAGGCGAAGAAAGGGCCCGCTCCACCATTTGTTTGGCTTGCGGCGAGGCCCAACAGGTCGTGGCGGTTGCCCAGGCCACTGCTAAAGAAGTGTGGGAGGCACTGAAAGCTGCCTACCAGCCCACGACCCGGGCACGCAAAGCCCGTCTTCGCAGGGAATTTTTAGACATGCGGTTGCATGAAAACGAAGAGATGTTTGTTTTCACCGCACGTGTTGATCGGAAAGTAGTACAGCTTGCAGATGTCAAGATTCAAATTTCTGATGAGTTTCACGCCTTTCAATATCTTGACCTGCTGCCACCCCAATACGAACCGGTCAAGCAGACGGTTTATCACTGGGGTGACACAGAGTTCACGGCAGCAGCGGTCAAGGAACGCCTGGTAGGCGAATACAACCGCCTACATGTAACAACCGACGAGTTTGGCGTGCCTTCCAAGGCGCCATTGGAGAACACTGGTGCCTTCTTTAACCAAGGCGGAAGACAACGCGGACGTGGTGGAAATGCACCCGGCGGCCCACGCATCTGTTTTACTTGCGGTGGGACGGGCCACTTCGCCCGTGAATGCCCTACTCCACCGAAACAGCAATTCCAAGCAAAAGGAAACCAAACTGGACAATTTAGAGGCAATCCACGGGGCAAGGGACGTGGAAGAGGCCAGCAAAAGGCCACTGTCACACAGGCTGACATATTCAGTGACTCTCCAGTCTCTTATTACTCCGCGGCGATTTGGCTTCAACAACAACCCCCTGTGCCGGCTTCCCACGTGTCTCACGCGAATTATGATTCGCAATGGTACGTCGACACAGGGGCGACGGACCATTTCTCCTTCAACAAAGACTGGTTCTCCGACTTCAAGCCATTAACTGGCCACGTGCAACAGGGAGAAGGAAAGTCGAGAATCGAAGGAATAGGAAATGTGACGTTGACATCGATTTATGGAACCCGCACCCGTGCAATTACATTGCATAATGTATTTTATGCACCCAACTTTAGGAAGAATTTGATTTCGTTGGGTCGCACGGATGAAGCTGGGGCAACGACCATGATTAAAAATGGCAAAATGGTTATTTATAACGACAAAATTGATGACCCTTCCATCACTGCGGAACGCACGAGTGATCGGATGTATAAGGTCAATTGTCGTATTTCCCCTGTGAACACTGCCGCATTACCTGCGCAACAGGCTGCGACAGTGTCTCCTAGTCCGCTTATAAAAGGCGATGAAGTTGTAAATTCGATACTAACATACCCTAGTTTTAAGGACGCATTAACCCAAAATTCGAGTGAGTCAGGGAAACCTGCACCAGCGATAAAGGGGCAAGCGAGTGTTGCGAACAACGCGCCTGCGAATGTTACGACTAATGCGCAAGCGAATGTTTCGAATAAAATTAAGGCAAAGATTGCCAATGCCTCTAAGGAGGCAGGTTCAATTGTGCAGAACAATGCAGACATAGCAGAGAATGGAAAAAATTCTACTAATGGGGTTAAAACTTTTGACAAGAAAGATAAGGCTCAAACGATGGACATTTGGCACTCCCGCCTAGGGCATTTAAATGCAAAGGGAATTGCGGGATTAGAAAAGTCAACTGATGTTTTTGGGCTGAAACTCTCGAATAAGGAGTTGTCGACGTGTGACTTTTGCGCCAGGGCGAAGAGTACACGTGCTAGTTTTCCCCCAATAATTGGAATTACGACAAAAAGCATTTTGGAAATAGTACACTTAGACGTGTGGGGCCCCGCTCCAGTTCAAACATTGGGTGGGGCATACTATTATCTCATTCTCATCGATGATTTTTCCCGTTTTATGTGGATAATTATCATGAAACGGAAAAGTGACGTTTTAGGACATTTCAAGCGGTGGCTACTTGAAGTTGAGCGAACGACCTCTAAGAAGGTAAAGGCCATAAAAACCGATAATGGAGGGGAATTCATATCTAGACAATGGGACGCTTATGTGGCGACAATTGGGCTTAAGTGTATGAGGACTAATGCATACAGCCCAGAAATGAATTCGGTCGCCGAACGGGCGAACCGTACCATTCTTAATGGTACTCGGGCACTTCTTTTTGAGAATAAATTTCCCGCCACTTTATGGGCAGAGCTTGCTGTTTCAGTTGTATATCTGAAAAACCGTTTTCCACATACGGGAATTGGGGGAAAAACACCTTATTCTGTGTTTTATGATAAGAAATTGTCCCTTCGCCATGTCAAGTGCATTGGCTCATTGACTTATGTCCATATCCCAGCTCAGACTCGGGGTGGGAAATTACAAGACAGGGCATGGGCTGGGGCATTAATTGGATATGCCGCTTCTACACGCGGCTACAGAATTTGGGATCCAAATAAAAATCAGGTGTTTTTGTCTAAACACGTCAAAATTTTTGAAAACAATTTCTGGTTTGAATTGGGGACGGTTACGTCGCCTGAATTGGAGAATGACTTTGATACTTCGAGTTCGGACTCGTTCAATGGGTCATTTTCTGACGACGACAGTGTTGTCGGTGACCCAATTCCGGCGGAAATCCCGGAACCCCCTCCTGCGATACAGGAGGTTCCACAACCTGCTCCGCAGCAGAAAGTGAAACCCGCATTGCCCACGACCCCAAAGCCTACTCTTAGACCTGAATTGAGGCCAGTCGCTAAACAGGCAGCTCAGCAACCCCCACTTATACCCGTTGAGGGGAACCCTATTCTTGGGGATAGGGAAACAGGGGATGAGCCTGTTGAAGAAATTGGTGGGGCGAAGGGGGATGATGGGAATTACTTCAACATCTATCCTGACAATGATGGGGAACCTGAAATTCCTCCTGGGATTCAAACACGGCGTGGATCACGATCAAAGAAAAAGCAAGGGAACGTGATGTTACATCCGGAACTACTGCCGTTAAACATGGCGGAATGGGAACGACGCGCATCCGTCCGTAAAGACGGAGCGACGGCGGGACAAATAGATGTTGTTTACATCACGCCCTTAAAGGATAAGATAAGAAGTCGAGTTGACATCGCACGGTGGTGCGATGAAGAAGGGTACGCATATGATGCGACCTTATTTGACTTTAAGACATTAGAGGGGGACGGTGAACCGTTAGGGTTTGCAGGTTTCTGTGCCGTCGAGCCAGAAACCTACGAAGAAGCCATGTACCACATCAAGCGTCCTGATTGGATAAAAGCCATGAGAGAGGAAATTGATGTGTTCGATGAAAGAACGGTTTACAAGGAAGTTGACAAAACAACTTTAGATGAGGGTACGACTCTCTTGGGATCGAAATGGATATACAAAATGAAGCGCGACCACACGGGTGTTATCCAACGCTATCGAGCCCGACTCGTCGCACAGGGCTTTAAGCAAAAGCCCGGAGTTGACTTTACGGAGGTGTTCTCCCCCGTCGTCAACTTCGTGCTAGTGATAGTGTTCTTCTGCACTTTGGTGATACTCAAGGGATGGCGGGATTTACACCTGGATATCAAGGCCGCGTACCTTTACGGGGACCTCGATACGGTACAGTACATGGAGATCCCCAAGGGATATCGTACCGCCCATAATAAGCATAAATGCTGGATGCTTTTAAAAGCACTTTACGGATTACACCAGTCCGGTCGTATGTGGTACCAGGTCCTCCACATACGACTACTTGAATTGGGCTTTCAACCGTTGTTGGGTTTAAACTGTGTCTATGCCCTAGACAACGATGCAATAGTCATCTTTTACGTGGACGATATCGTGTTGTTTTCCAAGGATGACTATGTGGAACAATGCGTTTTGAAGTGGTTACGGGAATCGTTTGAAGTAGTGAGTCTGGGGCCCGTAACTTTACTTTTAGGAATTGAGTTTGATAGGTCCGGGGGCATGATTAAAATCCACCAACGGAAATATATTGAAAAGCTTTGTAAAGCGTACGGGATTGACTCGTGCCATCGAGTAAAGGTTCCAGTAACCCCGGGAACCATGATTCAAGGTGTAAGAACCGGGGAAAAAGCCGACACCTCATTCCCGTACAGATCTCTGGTCGGAAGTCTGTTGTTCATCGCCAGCCGAACCAGACCCGACATACTGTTTTCAGTAATAGTGCTTTCCCAGTATAACGAGACGCATTCGACGCGCCATGTCAATATGTTACTGCAGGTCCTGCGATATTTGGCCACCACGTCGAATTATTCGATTAACTTATCGAACTGTAAAAACGAGAATTTGACAGTTTACACCGACGCGTCGTTTGCCCTAGATCAAGACAGACGACGAAGCTTTGGGGGACATATTGTCTATATGGGTGGCATTCCCATCTCGTGGAATTGCCACAAACAATCGATGACCTCCCTGTCGATCATGGAGAGCGAATTTCTCGCCGTGGTCGATGGGGTGAAAGAAGTTATTTGGCTCGAGCGCCTTTACGACGCGAAGATAATGTTTTGTCTCGAGCGAAATACGCCCTGTGTTTTTGCGGATAGCCAGCCGGCTATCCAATACTGTAAGAATAGGATCGAGAACAGGGCAAATAAACATATAGACGTGAAGCTCCATTTCGTTAGAGATTGGTTTGAGAAAGGAACGTTTTTGATCGAGCATGTTTCCGGCGAATTAAATGTCGCGGATATTCTGACGAAATGGTTAGCTAAATCCAGATTGAACGCGCTATGCGAATACATCTTTGTAATTGACAAATAGCTAAACGAAGGGGGATTTGTTAGGTTGACGTTTTCCTGTTTGTCCTCGCATCCGCGTAGATCATCGGATTGCATATTGTGGATAAATGCAATCAGTGTGTTGCCATGTTGATGTCCCGTATTGCAGTCGGTTGATTCTGGTTTTTAATCCCAATGCTGGTTTTGTACCGCAACCGACTCCTATTACGTGACAACACACACAACCTGTCATCTGCTCAAATGAGCACTTATTGTTTATGTTGTTCTGTTTGTTTTATCCATTAGTTTTGTCTTTCTGTAAAGAACAAGTCAGTGTATTGAAACAATGATTTGTTCTATGATTTCATTGT
Source organism: Strigamia acuminata (assembly GCA_949358305.1). Lineage (NCBI taxonomy): Eukaryota > Metazoa > Arthropoda > Chilopoda > Geophilomorpha > Linotaeniidae > Strigamia > Strigamia acuminata. The sequence goes on from OX442314.1 coordinate 5,601,842, forward strand.
GTTTGAGATCGAGGGCGATTAGCCTCGAACCAGGTTTTATGTTACACACATACTTTTGTAATAAAAGATGGCGGACGCGTGTCCGATTTATCCGCCCAGCCAAAATGATGTTTCCGAGTTATTTCGACAGCGCACAGGCCATTGCTGAGTGGTGTGGTGAGAGAGACGGAGCCAAGGAAGCAGAGAGGACAAACTTAGAGTCAAGTTGAGAGATTCAAGTAAAGGCATGAAGGTGCTGACTCTGCTCTTCTCACCATTCACCACTGTGACGCTCAGTAACATGGCGATGTGCCTGTTGCAGCCTCCATGAGCAGACATATGGGTCGTACTGGGTAAGTACGACAGAATGTCTGTCAGTGATCGACCACATCACCCATGGGGTTCAGGCCCTGTGTGTGACCAGTCTGTTGTTGATGTAGCGTGCATAACAGCACTGCCACACATGGATAGATGCTTAGTTGTTTTTTTTGTTTTTCATTTCAAACAATTCATACAAACTTAAACATGGATTATTCCAATATTAAGACCTGCACCACTATACATAGTAAATGTTTTATGTTTATAGTTACAAAATTTAAATGTTGAGCATATTCCATATGAAGTGTCAGTTTCTGTCAGTGCAACCGTTTTGTTTGAAAATCCCTGAATAAATCAAATTTAAGTTAAATTCAATCTTTTAATTTTTAAAAATGACTTATTTTTTACCTTCATTTTTGTGCTGACAATCTCTTTGGTTAAATTGGTCGCTCTCCAAAGTTCATCCATATTATAAGTTGGAATTTTCATCAGACGTTTCATCATGTTTCCACATTCATAGTTGGGGGAATACAGATCATCCACAACATTTGTAAAAGTTTTATTCCAAAGCCTGACCATTTCTTTCGTGTTACAACTACAGATCATCAAATTTGGTAACACAATATCTTCCGATTTGCTCATTACGTCAACAGCCGTAGGATAACTTAAGTAATGCATTACTCTATCGTAGGTCTGATAAGTGAGCATGCATGTGCAAAATAGGAGCAAAATTAGCCAAAATATATGACGTCTGCTCCAATGTTTTCTACTGCTTACGAAATCATCCAGACCAATTAAACTGCAGTTTGGTTTTTTGGCGTCATCTTTTATCACACGTTGAATTTCTGTGCGTAGTTTTCTTAATCTTCGCATATTTCTTACCATCAAGTAATTTTTCTGCATTATACTGCTGTATTTTCTGTACTTTAGGCCACACCACAGCTGAGTTTAGACTTGTCTCTTTTCGTCTGTTGGCTATAATGTCTTATTTCCCCTGATAACGGTTTCCATGACGATTATTGATTCATTTAAGCTTATTTCTTGCTAAAGCGGCTGTATAATGTAGACGTTGGGCGGTGATTGCATTTTAAATCGTGTTCTCTTTATCGTCAATTTTGATCTGAGAATGTATATCGGTCATGGTTCACACCCAATGACCTATATATTTCTTGGTAACGTTACTGAATAATTTAGATGTTGTTCATATAATTACGTTCCGCACACACTGCTTGAAATTTCATATTTACAAAATTTAAATGTAAGTAAATATGAAGTGTAAATTTATATTTAACGCGTTAAGTAAATATAATGTTAAATGTATGTTAAATATGAACGCAAAAGTTATATTTAATTCATATTTACCTATAGTAAATTTAATTTATGCGAAAGTTATATTTAATTCATATTTACTTACAGTTAATTTAATGATACTAAAAATAACAATATGGTTTGCCTCGACGAGTCCGATCGCCGACACTTCCGCCGCCTACAGACACCCGTTTGCCACTTGAATAATGGCTGAACGCAGAACAAATTGACATATAATTTTTTTTTGCCTTATGTTCGGCTACGCGTCCACTCGCCCGCCTGCCCTCGTCCCTACAGCTGCCTGAAACGTCCATACAGTCGCCCGCCCGCCCACCCTCGTCTGTCCACTCCTAAGTGGAGAAATTTGTTGACCATTTACAGGAAGTTACGTGAAACAGAGAGAAGGTTGAAACTAAAATTTTACTTTTTAAATGATTGAAAATGGTTAAAAATGCAAATAATTTGTCATGTTTTTTTTTGCTTTTTTGGGTCAAATTGGACGTTCTTTCTCAAATTCGGATTGAAAACACGAGGAAGTGGTCAAAATATAAGAAATATTCGTGTAAAATGTGAATAAAATTCCTTTTTAAGCCGAATTTTGGTTGAAATGATAGAAATTGATGCCAATTATTATCAAATGTATAATAAAAAAATTTATTTTCTCACGAAGTGTAACGAAATTCACTAAAATTATTCAAATTATTCAAATTTCTTTTGTAAAACGCTGGAAATGCGAATAAATAAACTTATTTCTGCATTTTTGGGCAAAATTTCTGACAATTTGTGACAGAACTCAACAAAAAATTCGTATTTTCGGCCATTTTTGTGTTAAAACTAACAGGACCTGCAACAACATATCACCGTGGCAATTGTGTGAGAGTGTGTTTGACAAATGATGTAAATCTGTTTACATATTATTATTTGATCGTGACAACCGTCGTTTTGGTTATGTTTGGTTGTCATGACTATCGTTGTTTTGTTGTGTGATTGTAATGGTGCCGATGAGAGGTGAAGGAGAATAAAAGTGCCAAAAGTTGTGTTTAAATTACCAAACTGGTATGTTTATTTGCCTCAAGTGGTAGCAGAGGATTGGTTTGTATGTTTGGTGATTTATGATTCCTGGCTTGGTAAAAAGCAAGACTGCAAAGAGCAGAAAAGAGGTGAAAAATTGCAAAATAAGGCCTATAAAGAGAAAAAGAAAGATGCAACAATGAGCGACTCTATGTTAAAAAGTAACAAGCAGTCGACAAATGAACAATAAATTGGGCGACAAAGCGCCAGAGTGGTGAAGTTTGACAACGATCAAGCAAGAAAGTGAAATTGAAAGAAAAAGGGCACAAAAAGAGAAAAATTTGCAAGAATAAAACGAGACGACGATGGCAGATGCGATACAAGGCGGAAGTATCAATAGAATTGAACTGTTAAGTGACTCGAATTATTTTTTATGGAGCATGCAAGTGGAAGCGGTGCTCCAAGCCAAAGATTTGTGGTTGGACGTCATTGAGGGCGAGGAACCAGATCCGGATGAGGAAGAGGACGAGTGGAATATATGGCGACGGAAGAATAGTCAAGCGCTAGGGATTATTATAGTCACCTTATCGGCAGAGCAAGCTGGGATGCACAAAGGAATTAGAAGCAGCAAGGAGCTGTGGGATCGCCTAGCAGAGCGACATGAAGGGAAGCAAGCGGACAGACAGATTGATATTGGCCACGAACTGACGAGTGTGAAGATGGCTAAGAACGAAGATGCGGAACATTATCTAAATAGAGTGGACACAATTGCACAGAGATCGGCGGCGGCAGGCAAAAATATCACACAGAAGGAAAGAGTATATTATGCAATTAAGGGGTTGAGCAAGAAATACAACCACATTGCAAAGTCGTATTATGCAAAGAGGGACATAAAGATGGACAATTTGCGCCGAGCCATCCGACTGCAAGCAAGTTGGGAAGACGAAGAGGAAGGGAGCGAGAATAAGGCGTACAGAGCGTTCAAGCAACGAGGTGGAAGGAAAGGCAGACCCAATGGGGGCGAATGCTACACTTGTGGTAAACAGGGGCATTTTGCACGGGATTGCAAAAGTAGTACGACGGTTAGGACCAACGATGGAGCATGTTATGAATGCGGCAAGCAGGGGCATCGAGCGCGGGATTGTTGGAGTAAGGGTCGTGGACGTGGACGAGGACAAGCTCAAACAGGACGCGGACAAGGCGAGGCGCGAGGAGGAACGGTTGCGCGTTACGCAAATAAGTCTAAGCCAGAAGCGACAAAGACGTACGCGCTCAACGCCGCCATGTCGGCTGCAGATTTGGGCAAAATGGAGTGGTTGCTAGACTCAGGCGCGACCACGCACCTCACATCACGCAGGGAATTTTTGCACGATTTTCAAGCTGAAAGGGGATATGTCTATTTGGCCGAAGAGTCTGCAAAAATGGAATCCAGAGGGAACGGAACGGTCGAGTTAATAAGTCACGTGGACGGACAAGACGTAAATTTGAACATGCGAAACGTAACATACGTACCAACTTTGAGAGGAAATTTAATTTCCATATGTCAGCTAACGGGAGAAGGAAACAAAGTGGTTTTTGACAATAAAGGAGCGGAAATTATAGCTGCAGATGGTGTACTGATCGGAAGAGCGACGCTAAGAGAAAAAATGTACATTCTGCAGGCGAAGAGCATCGTGATGCAAGACTTCGTGAATAGGGTGAGAGACATTGCGCGACCTAAACCAGGCACGGCGACACCAGGCCAGAGAGAGATTGACAACAAGATGTTGTGGCATGCACGCATGGGTCATATGTCGCAGCAAAAAATGGACCAAGTCAAGAAAAGCGAATTGCTCAAAGGCGCGAATTACAGCATGTGTCAGTTACCACCCTGCAAGTATTGTATTGCAGGAAAGCAGCCGAGAAAACCTTTTAAACAGACACAAGGAACCGCTACAACTCGACCATTGGAGTTATGGCATGCGGATTTATGCGGTCCGATGGAAAAGTCCATAGGCGGAAGCCGGTACGCACTCGTAATTATAGATGACTATTCAAAATACGTCTATTGCAGTTACCTACAAGACAAAAGCCAGGCAGTGGAGGAAATAGAGTTCCACAGACAACGGGAAGAGAGAACAAGCGGATTGAAATTAGACAGATTGCGAACGGACAATGGAGGAGAGTTCTGTGGGGCGGATGCTGAATATAATTGGCGAAAGATCGGAGTAAAACACGAGCGTACGGTTCCATACTCACCTCAGAGCAACGGAGTCGTTGAGAAATATAACAGGACATTGTCTGAGAAAACAAGAACTTTGCTCAAAGATGCTCATTTGCCGGACGAGTTTTGGGCTGAAGCATGGGCAACGGCGGTGTATACTGTAAACCGCTCACCAACGACGGCAAGTCCAGAGACGACTCCATACGAGATAAGAACTGGCAGAAAACCGGTTGGAATTCATTTTCGTGTTTTTGGATGCACGGGCCATTATCACATCCCGAAACAAAGGAGATTGGGCAAATTTGATCAAGTGACGAGGGTAGGAATAATGGTGGGATATTCAGCCAACCGGAAAGCCTATCGTTTATATGACGAAGCACGGGGGCATATAATTGAATCGAGGGACGTTTATTTCGAGGAAATGGCGCGCGACAGCAAGGCGCAGGAGGAGCAAATTGCGGAAATGATGGCCCAGGAAGACACATTGGGGGACACAGAAGGCGAGAATCGACGGCAGGACGAGGCACTCCAAGAGGAGGAACAAGACGGAGCAATTGGCAACGATGAGAGTGACGAGGACGTTGCAGATCAAAGTGACGATGACGTTGCGAACGAAAGTGACGAGGATGTAGAACAAGAGCCCGATGAGCGACCAGTCGTGCAAGCGCGGGAAAGGAGACCGATAGGAACATTTGCGGAAAGGCAGCTGAGACTTCATGGTCAGTTGCAGGCGAGGGAGAGGATTCTCCAAGAGCGTGGCGTACGACGATCCGAAAGGATCGCTCACAAGGGCGCGGGTGGGGATGTAGCCAGAGTTATCAAGTCTTTATTCACTCCCGCGACATACACGGAAGCGGTGGAGTGTGAAGAACGCGACCATTGGGTGAAGGCAATGGAGAATGAGATGAGTTCCATGGGTATTCACAAGGTGTGGAGATTAGAGGCTCGATCGGAATCCAAGAAGCCGATCAAAAGCAAGTGGGTGTTCAGAATAAAATTACACTTGGACGGTTGTATCAAGAAATACAAAGCAAGATTAGTAGCGGTGGGCTGTGGCCAGAAACCGGGAGAAGATTACGACAGAACTTTTGCGCCAGTAATGAAAATTCAATCTCTGCGGTTATTGCTGGCAATTGCAGCTAAAAAGAAACTTCGAATTAGGCAGTATGACGTTGAAACGGCATACTTATACGGTCTACTCGATGAGGAAATACATATGTTGCAGCCAGAGGGTTTTGCAGTTCCAGGACAAGAGGACAAGATATGTTTTTTGCAGAAGAGTTTGTATGGATTGCGACAATCCGGCAGATGCTGGAATAAACGACTAAATCAGGCATTAAAGGACATTGGTTTACAGCGGCTAAAAGGGGATCCGTGTGTCTATACCTGCATCGAGGAAGATTCTTATTTCGCTGTCGGGATATTCGTGGACGACATCATTGCGATCGGGTCAACAGATGCAGTGATAGATCGTCACATGAACGAATTGGGAAAAATATTCAAACTGATGAATATGGGAACACCAAGTCAAATTTTGGGCATGAGAGTGAGCGTGCACAAGAAGGGCATAATGCTCACGCAGGAAGATTACGCCAAGAAGATTGTGAAGAAGTATGGAATGGACGGTTGCGCGGCAAAGCAAACTCCTTTGCCAATTGACCAAAACCTAGACGTGACAGGAGATTCGAAACCAGTTGACAGAAGCCTTTACCAAGAAATCCTTGGGAGTTTGATGTATCTAATGCTTGGGTCGAGGCCGGACCTAGCTTATGCTGTGAGCAAGCTATCTACGTTTTCCACCAAGCCGACCGAGATGCATCTAAACGCTTTAAAGAGAGTACTTCAGTACGTAAAGGGGACAACCCATTATGGAATTCTATTCGACAGGACCCGAGGACCGTTAGAGCTCATGACAGATGCAAGTTGGAGCGTCGGACCAGATGCGAGATCTTTCAGTGGTTACATCGTGACGTACGGTGGATCTTTGGTCAGTTGGAAGACCAAAAAGCAACAACTTGTAACTTTGTCGTCATGTGAAGCCGAAATTGTGGCGCTTTCCGAGGGAGTCTAGGAGCTCAAGTGGGTGCGGGGACTGATTGCGGAGTTGCAAATGGAGAGCATTCAGACGGGACTTAACACCTTCTGCGACAGCAAGTCGGCGATTGACTTCTCTGAAGACGTACAGTTGGGAGAGAGGACAAAGCACCTACTCAGGAAATATATGTTCATAAAAGATGAAGTTGAAGTGGGTAACATCAAGTTGAATTTTGTTCCAACCGAGGCAATGATGGCAGATCCCTTGACAAAACCTGTGTCGGGAGAAAAGGGGATTTGTGAGAGTGTGTTTGACAAATGATGTAAATCTGTTTACATATTATTATATGATCGTGACAACCGTCGTTTTGGTTATGTTTGGTTGTCATGACTATCGTTGTTTTGTTGTGTGATTGTAATGGTGCCGATGAGAGGTGAAGGAGAATAAAAGTGCCAAAAGTTGTGTTTAAATTACCAAACCGGTATGTTTATTTGCCTCAAATTGTTCAACAACAATTTATGATTTGATGAAATCTGGGAAAAAATCAACGTCCACGAAACAGTCACACTTAATAATGAATTAGCTGATAAGGTATATTTCTTAATATAACCATGGCTAAAATATTATATTAAATTATTTAATATTTATAGTATTTTCGTGGATTAAAAACAATGCTGAATGCATCAAAAAGTCTTATTCCCCTTCTTTTTAGACATTATACACAAGTAAATTCAGGTTAGTTTTAATGGGGCCGAAATTCTCACGTTTATTCATCACATGAGATGCAAAATTTATCAAGTGCAACAGGGGAAAATCAGTTTTCACACTTATTCATCATTGCAGCTGTGGAATAAGCCTGAAAACTGTCTTTTTCCTGGGTTTCTCTACTGGTATTTACCGGTATCAAAAACCATTATTTTTAAGAAAATACCCAATACCGAATACCGTCTTTAGTTCGATATTGGTACCGGTTTCTTCAGTTAGGGGTCGCTGCGATAGTGGCATTTATAATGGACGTTGAATGGCATTTTTTTAAACATAAAAATGCGAAATTATCGATTTTTTAACTTAAAAATGTGAGTTTTTCGATTTTTATACAGTGGTGGAAAAAAGTTTGAGACGCCTACAGAATTTTTATTTGCAAGTCAAATTTTAATGCAAATTCTTGCAGTTGTTTTATCACATTCTAAAGCAATATACTACTCTTCTTCCATTTAGAGATGATATTAATGTTCCAATGTTTGAATTTCACCAAATAATGCACCTACCCATGCTAAGGACAACACCAAATAATCTAAAATATTTAGTTAATTCAATGACAAATAGGTTCATTATAGTTATTAGAACGAATAGGAAACATACCAAACATTAGAAATGAAAATTGGTTATATTTAGAGCACATGGTCTCAAACTTTTTTCCAGCATAAATGACATTTTTTGAACAATGCTTTATTGTCATGATATAAACCTGTAAATAAATTTTCGAGTAAAAATTTGACTTACAACTAAGAAACCTGTAGTGGTCTCAAACTTTTTTCTAAGCTTGTTAACCCGATCCGATCCGATCCGCCAATCCGCGGATTTGATCCGCTCGGATCGGATGCGGATGGTTTTTCGACTGATCCGCCTGCGGATCGGATCGGATCGGATGGGTGACCAATCCAAGCCATCAATCCGTGGATCGGATTGGGCGAATCCGCGGATTGATCCGAGCGATCCGCCATTTAAAAAAAAATAAATTTAACGTGTTTTTTTTTCGAATAACAACGGAATTACAACTGTTTACAATACAATTAGCAATAAGTTATTGTTAATTGTACTGTAAACACTTGTAATTCCGTTGTTATTTGGAAAAAAACAATCAAATTGTCGGGCGTTAGCTGTCGATTGTCGGCCGGACGTTTTCGGCTCTCGCGCTCGTCAACCGTCTATTGTCGGGCGGACGTTTTTGGCTCTCGCGCCCGTCAACCGTCGATTGTCGGGCGGACGTTTTTGGCTCTCGCGCCCGTCGTTTAATGTTTAATGTTATTTTATTTGATGATTTTATAATTCGTAAATAAAATAGTGTTATATAATTTAAAAAAACTGTTATTTACGCCAATCGACGGGCGCGAGAGCCAAAAACGTCCGCCCGCCAATCGACGGTTGACGGGCGCGAGAGCCGAAAACGTCCGGCCGACAATCGACAGCTAACGCCCGACAATCAACGGCTGACGCCCGATAATCGACGACCGCGACATTCGACAGTAGGGCGTCGGACCCCGTTTTTCATCGGGTATCGACGAAAAAATCTGCGGATTGATCCGCAATCCGCGGATTGATTGCGGATCGGATCGGATCGGATCGGATTGGCTGATCTGGGAATGCGGATCGGATCGGATCCGCATTTTCCGATCCGCAATATTTCGGATCGGATGCGGATTGGCCAGAAATCCGATCCAATCCGATCCGTTAACAAGCTTACTTTTTTCCACCACTGTATGTAAAAATTAGAAAATAATTGATTTTTTTCCACATAAAATTCAGAATACATTGAAAATTTCTTAACTAAAAAATCTTATAACCTCTCAATTTATCAATTTAACTATTCAACAATTCAACTAATACAACTAACACCTGATAACATAACAACCCCACATTCATCAAACTGCCACAACCCATTCAAAATAATATTTTAAAAAAAATAAACAAAAATTACAATTCAAACATTACGGTTATAATAAAAATATTTAACATTGTAGCTGTTTATTTTATTTTATTACCGAAAAATACCGGATAACCGGTTCGAGAGGCCTAGTCGAAGACAGGGATTCATCCGGTTTATGTGAAGCACAAGTCGATTTAGCAATCCGGCAGTGGTTACAAGACAGCTCGCGACATACCTCCGCCGGATCCAGACCATAAATTTGCGGGATGACCGCGAGTGTCCGCATGGCACCGGTATGCAGATGTCTAAGCCGACTATGCCATATGCCAGTTGCGTCTTTGGTAAAAGATGTTGCAGAAAACAGTTTCTTCGCAGGATGGAGCAAACTGCAACGCTTTTGCGTAGGTATGGATGGGAAAGGAGTTAGAAACACGAGTTTGCGAGGTAGGCAATTACAGGCTGTAGAGATGCGGTAGGAGGAAACATGGACAAAGAAGGTACATCAACACGAAGGTCAGTTATGTCTGAAAACTTGGTGTTCGTCTTTCTCGAGTGTTTTGGTATAGGCTCAAAATCCAAATGTAGTGGGTTGGTGTGTTCAACAGTGTCGCATCGGTCACATTATTTGACACATCCTGGACAGACGTCGGATTGCATCCAATGTCTGGTGGAGCAGTCATAGTCGGTAGAAATGGGGCATGATCAATGGTAATGGTGTCACGCGCCCCATCGCTCACTTCAAAACAGGGGTGGAATGTGTCTACGTCTGACCAGTTGTCTAGGTGGGCGGGTCAACGATGCGCGACTGAGATGCATCAATGCAACTCAAACTCAATTAAAAAAAGGATTCCCAAAAAGTGGTGTCTTGTAAACAATAAGCTATTACATCTGAATTAAAATTGAAATACACTTTATTTATCACTTGATTATATCCTCATAGGATTTAACAATGAAAATAAAACTAATTAATCAACATTTCAATAACAGTCCTAACAATTATTACTGAACATATTTCTAGCATTTATTTACTAGCAGTTCTTTCAATTACTTGCAGTAAAACATTAAAAGCAATTAACATTACATTGATTTATAAAGAGAAAAATGAAATGACCACTTCCCTATTTTTGGTTAATTTCTTTGTTCCAGCATCGGCCTTGACAAGCTCCCAGCGTTGGATGTGGGTTTTCACAGGTGGACGAGGCTCGGGGCAATTCGACTCACAGCTGTTTCTTCTCCGTTCCTTTCTTCTTTGGTTGGAGGCACATCTGACTTGTTCATCTCATGGTTGGCGGCACATCTGACTTGTTCATCTCATGGTTGGAGGCACATCAGGAATGTCACCTTTTTTATCCATTAAAAAAAGGTATAAAAGTGGAGGTTAGGAACAAGGGTAACTTGTCCCAACTTGGTCAACAATCTCCACGTTAAATCAAAAACTCCTTTCCTTAGACAGAGAAAAACGTTTCACAGATATGGACACATTGAATGTTGGAGGTCGACTGAAGAACTTGGAGAAGTTCTACAGTGTAGGGGCTGCCATATCCTGTTTACATTAATAAACACAGTCTATGGCAGGTTGGTTGACCACCCAGCTTGATGTGGTTGTAACTGTTGGATCATACCATGGCGGGTAAGACCATATCTCCGTCACATGGTTTAGACACAACAAAACTCTCACAAACACTGAACCTTCAAACATCAATAAATCATGTAAGAAGTTAACACCTCATCAATTCAAAATTACAATCAACATTACTACAGATAAAAACAAACTCTATTTTTAAACATAAAATGATCTAACACAATATGTATAACTCTAAAATACACTTTTCAAAGTAAAGAAAATAAAAGCAATACACCAGTGACCTCTGGGGTGACGACAATGGGCGGATGATTGGTAGTGATGATTACATTTCTATGAAATGAATCCTAATATTTGTTGTCGTGAAATAGTGTAGTGACCACCAAAATGAAAAAAGTTCACTTTTTTCTTTTAGAACAAAATCAATTTCTGTGTGAGTGGTCAAGATAGTCCGGTCAGTTTTTCTGTAACAACTTGTATCAAATCAATTGTATAATATCAACAAATAAATGATGTTACTTACGAGTAAAAAAAGAAAAAAAATTTCTATTGTCTGCATATTTTTTATTCGAAACAAACATGAAATAAATGACTCAATAATCGTCGTAGAGTTACCATGGGGAATGAAACATTACAGTAAACAGGAGAGAAGAGACAAGTCAAAACACATCTCTGGTCTGGCCCCAAATACGAAAAAAACAGCAGTATAATGCAGAAAAATTACTTGATTGAAAGAAATATGCGAAGATTAAGAAAACTACGTACAGAAATTCAATTCATGATAAAAGATGACGACGACAAACCGAACTGTAGTTTAATTGGTTTGGATGATTTCGTAAGCAGTAGAAAACATTGGAGCAGACGTCATTTATTTTGGCTAATTTTGCTCCTATTTTGCACATGCATGCTCACTTATCAGACATGTGACAGAATAATGCTTTACTTAAGTTATCCTACGGCTGTTGATGTAATGAGCAAATCAGAAGATATTGTGTTACCAAATTTGATAATCTGTAGTGGCAACACAAAAGAAATGGCCAGGCTTTGGAATAAAAGTGATGACCATTCAAGCCCCTATGAATGTTCAAACATGGTCAAACAACTGATGGCAATTCCAAATTACAATATGGATGAACTTTGGAAAGCGACCAATTTGACCAAAGAGATAGTTAGCGTAAAAATGAAGGTAAAAAATATAATTAATCTTTTACATGAAAACTCCTAATTTAATTTTGCAGGGATTTTCAAACCAAACAGTTGTTCTTACGGAAACTAACACTGCATTTGGAATATGCTCAACATTTCAATTTTGTAATTATAAACAAAAAAAATACTGTATATACTTGATAATACAAATATGATTTATTGGTCTAGCCGTAGCGTGTGGTGACCCAGTTGGATAAGTGTCCCCCCAGAGCGGATACTTGTCCTCTGAGTCACTGTGATTGAAGAGTCGTTCCCCCCCGAGTTGGCTCCACCTCCCCATGGCAGGTGTGTGCCCCGAGGGGGAGGAAGCGGCTGGTGGTCAGCCCCCATTGGTTGATCGCCGGCCCTTCACCCCACTGCATAAAAGGCTGTGTTTCCCGCCTAAAGTCAGAACTTACACAAACGACACCAAGAACACAGCAACTACCTCACCGTCAGGCCAACTTCAACTACAAGTTAGGATTGATCGAGGATCGCTGAGTAAAGTGCAAACTGTAACTCTCACGAAGTCACTTGCGAGCTATTCCTGCGAAAGCACGAGAATAGCCCTTGTGAAATCACCCAGAATAATCGCCCAGACGATTATTCGCCGAAGTAAGTGTCCGAGCGCTTTGTAGGGAACCCCAAAGTTCCTAGACGAGGCCTCTGCGACGCTAAACCAAACCCTAGACAACAGGCACGGATAGAAGACTCGAGAGAGCATTCCACCGCGTCCGTGAAGACGAATCCGTGACGAATTAACGACAACTCGAGACGCCGCCTTTGTTCCGCCGACCACGCGGAATCGACGACGCCATCTTGAGAAATCCTTTGTTCGACGCTGACCACGTCGACTCTAGAATTATTACTGAGTGTATTTTAAAGGCATAAAGCCTGGTGAATAAATTAACTGTTTATTTACATACATTTGGTATTCATTTGGGTATTTGCATAATTGATCACAGGTAAAGTATTACACGTTAGCGCTATTTAAACCTATACAAAGTAGGACGCGACACGTGGGGGTCTGTCCGGGATTTAGAAATAAATCTCAAATCTGAACTTGTGATCTCTCAATAAGATAACCCAAATCGAAAGAAAATGTCAGACAAAGACGAACAATCCACGTCTGAAACCGAGCAGAGAATGCCCGAGAAGGGAAAAAGGACCTCCGACTACCACCTAAGGTCGGATGGCCCCGTCCCTGAAATGTCCGCAAAGGCGAAAGCCCGAGCGAACAAAAGGAGAGCGAAGGCGCAGAAAGAGGAGCAAGCTGCATCGCTCGCGGCCCTAGACGGGCCAGAGCGAGAGCGGGTTCCCTTGAATATGCAACCCTTCGAAGATACCGATACGGAAGCCCTAGAAAATCGAGAAGAAATTCGCGACGTATCACCAGGACGAGTATCGATATTGATGACCGAGGAGACGAACCAAGCTCCAAAAAAAAAAACGGTCACGGTCGGCACAAACCCATCGCCACCAACGGCTCAGATGTCCGTAGAGCAAACCCCACGGAAAAACGACGGCGGGACCCCGATAACCCCCCGAGTTACGGCGAGTCCTGCAGTTGTTTCCTTCGAAGTATCTCACCTAATTCGGTTGACGCAGCAAGCTGCCCAGCTGAAAGCGATGATAGACATTCCAGTAGGAACGTCAGTCTGGGAATCGATTACCCTACTCACTGACGCTATCTGTGCGGCACAAGCCCCGACGCCGGTCGCAAGACCAGCAGCGGAGACGCCCATGCCCCAGGTAACGCCCAGTGACACCGGAGGTTTTGCACCAGACCCCAACAAAGCACTTCACGAATCCAGAGAGAAAGCCCGCGAAGAAGCCAGACAAGAAGCGATTAATCGCCAACGAAGACTGAGCGCAGAGCGGCGAGAACTCTGGAGGGAAGAGGAAGAAAGGGAGCAACGCGAGAGAAGAACCACCGAGAGAACAGAGAAACTAGTCCAAAAAATGAGGGAAGAACGAGAAGCTAAAATTCGAAAAGAATGGAACGCAACAGTAGAAGGGCGACATCGAGAAGCTCAAGAGTACGAAGACCAATTTCAAGCGCTCGTAGCTCAAAGAAAAGCAGAAAAGCTACAAATGTTGCGAAAAGAAGCCATTTTACAACATCAGAAATGGGAAGAGAAACATCGCGAGAGGCTGAGAGAAGAGGAAGCCAGAAAAGAAAAAGAGCAATTTCTAAAAGAGAAAGAAGAATGGGAACGAGACAGATGGACCGAAGAGTACAAAGCGAAGAAGCAAGCCATAATAGACGAGCAAAAAAGATGGGAAGCCGAAAACTGGGAAAAAGAAACGGAAAAGTTCCAAAAAGAGTACGAACAAGACGACTCGGACAGGAAGAAAAATGAAGAAAACCTGAAACGGAAACCAGAACCCCCCAGCGGCTCTGATACCGACACAGGAGAAGGTGCAACAAAGCCGGCAAAAACGGCGAAAAGGGGGAAATCTCGAAAGAGAGACGAGTCGGTCCCAAAAACAAAGGACCGTCACCCCTCAAAAAGATCCGAGACGGGAGCAGCCATCGACGCGTTACTCGAAAAGAAAAACGCAAATAAAAATCGGGAACGCCCCGAAAGCGAGGAAAACAGATGGCATTCTTTTTACGAGAACAACGACGGAGAGGAGCCGCCGCCATCCGGAGGCTCGAAAGAGAAGAAGGCTGGCGGAGAGACCCCACCGAGAGGGCCGAGGTTTCACCCCCAAGGAGATCCCTCCGAGCCCTCCGATTCGTCGGACGACGACAACCCGAGTCGACCATCTACAGGGAGGAGTCGAGAGGGCAGCGATGGGCACCGGTCGAACCGACCGAATGCTTCAAACCGCTCTTCCCGAAGCTCCAACCCTCGCTCCGAAGAAGGGAACTTTCAGGACTCATCTGGCCGCCATTACACGATGGCTGAGCTAGGCCGAGCCCTGCTGAACTCTTTCAGAAGAGAAGGAATTGATCTAGGCCATCCAGGCGACGAGCATAACCGCGCAGGAGAGAGGGTTAAGCGCAAATATGGCGTACGCAACGAACCAAGCGGTGAAGCCACGGGTAACATCCGCTGGCAGCACTATATTCAAATGCGATTTGACGGTTCGTGGAAAGCCGGAGACCGCTTCCTGGACGAAGTAATGCGTATCAAGAAAGCGACAAAAGCCACCGTCGCCGACATGCTAACCCACGGTCTAGTGGAACTAACCACGGGATCAGCTCGAGAATGGTATCAGGGACTGAAAAACCCAACCTGGGACGATTTTCTCGTCCGTTTCGATCTCCGATACGGCGAGACTCCAGACGAGATCAGTAACAAACTACGTGGTCTACGACAAGCCCCAGGAGAAACATTAGCCGACTACGACGCCCGAGCGAAACTTCTGTTTGCAAGAGCGCCGTATGAAATAAACCCCGCTGGTTTTACGATGATCTTTTACGGAGGATTATCGGCCCACTCGCAAAGAATTCTGCTAGACATGCGTGCACCCCGCACTGGCGATTACCAAGATGTCAGTAACTATCTTCTAACAAACACGTTAGAAATAGAACAGCGGTATTACGCCACTCTGCCCCCGGAAGAAGCTGACGCGCACGAGAAACGGTTGCAGACGAGCGCCGAACGTCACAAGACCTCAGAGAAATTAATGAGACCAAGTGAATATTTGAGCGGCATAATGAGTCTCACCGAAGCATCCTTCGGACAAATGCTGACGCCTAAAACAGGCAGTACTCTTCCAGCCAACCCGATAGCTGCCCCAAAGAAAGCACCGGCAGCAACGGCGATGCAGGTGACCTCGACGGACTCCACCCAGATGGAGAAAGTCGAAGAGGCAACACCTCTCGCCACGGCTAAAGAAGAAGAGCCAGCGTCAAGCGACGAGGAAGCCCTAAATGAGCACCTCGAAAACTTATCGACGGGATGCGACGATCAAGGACCCTATTTGCACCACGCGCACCGAGCCCTAGCAATCGCACAATTCAGAGCATTTACGAATTGTAAATGAACTTCACGATGGGTGATGAATTGTAAAACAGCAAAAGCGACGGTCGAAATAAAACTTAACAACTTTTAATTTTACTTGAGTTGAAAAATGACATTCTTTTTCACAAGTGACGCGTGGTCAGCGAGTTGAGGGTGGAATGTGTGGTGCATAGAAAAAACGGGGTCTACATCCGGTCAACAAGGGCCGAAAGATACCCAATTTACATAAAAGAGGGCTCTCGAAAAGACCCTCGAGCGATTTATATAACACAAAAAGAACACAGACAATTTAATGCAATAACACAACTGAAAAGTCAGCAAAAACCATGATGAAACACAATTAAACACGATAATACACAATAAGGCACAATGAATGAAAAAGAACACAAAACACAAAACAAAACACAAAACACTTAATTGTAATAAACACAAATCAATCACTAAATTCAATCGATAATTAAACTAAGACAAAATTACTAAAATCAAATACATGAATAAACATTAAAAACAAATTAAATCAGTCTAGATTTTACATTGGGGGGGGGGGGAATTCAATTAGTCTGAAGCCTCTAAAGAACACAGTCTTTGTACTGGGCGTCTCAAAGTTTTTCCTTCGGGCAAAGTCAATTCACAAGAGCGTATTTTTTCGTCCCGTCCGATAAAGGTATTTGAAACTCTTGCCATTTTCCATGACATTCGAGGCTGACCTTGTTCTTGAATGAGAACCAAATCCCCAATTTGAACTTCTTTTGAGGTTCGTACACGACGGAATTCACGAAGCTCGACAAGGTACTCGTGCGTCCAACGACGCCAAAGCAAATTAATCAAACGTTGACGCAGCTTCCATCGCTTCACGAGCTCGGGTCGAAATGAATTGTCGACACGACTTTCTGGACTGTAGACGTCTGGAAGCGTGATGAGACGTCCTCCGGTCAAAAAATGAGAAGGCGTCAGCGGTTCTTGCTCCAACGGATCGTCCGTAACGTAAGTGATTGGTCTCGAATTAACCGCAGCTTCGACCTCTGTCAAAACGGTCGACAGTTCTTCAAAGTCCAACGATGATCGAGCAAGGACTTTTTTTAAGCTCAGTTTAACAGTTTTGACCAGTCGCTCCCAAAATCCGCCCCACCACGGAGCCAATTCGACGATAAATTTCCACTGTATTTTTTGCTTTGACAAGAACCCCTGGAACAGCTCGTGCGAGAAGCTGTTGATGAATAAAGACAAGTCTTTTTCGGCTCGCTTAAAGGTTTTAGCATTGTCTGAGTAGACAATGCCAGGGACTCCTCTTCTTGCAATAAGTCGTTTAAATGCGAGAATGAATTTCTCCGTAGTGAGATCAGATACAAGTTCTAAATGAACAGCTCGCACCACGGCACAAGTGAACAGAGCGATGTAAGTCTTTTTTCCGTTTTTAGTGTATAGTGGTCCGGCGAAGTCTATGCCAATAATTTGAAATGGCTCCGCACGATTCACTCTGTCCGCAGGTAGCAGACCGACCGTTTGAGTCATCAATTTTGCGTTCACTCTTCGACAAGTCACGCATCGGGAAATCAATGTCTTGATGAATTTTCTTCCTTTTTTAACCCAGTATTTCGCTCTAAATTCTGACAGAGTGTTGCCTAGTCCTCCATGTAAAGTTCTATGATGACAATCTTCGACTATTAATTTTACAGCCGGTGAATTTGAATCCAAAACGATGGGGCTCACAAAATTTTCTATTCCCGTGTTAAAACGTATTCTCGAGTCGATTCGTATAATTTCATTCTGGTCGAGAACTACGGCTACGCTTGCTAGGGGTGAATCGCTTTTCAGTTTCGTTGAATTTTTCAAGCTATATATTTCCTCCGAAAATCTCTGTTTTTGTATACTGCGCAACCAATAAATTTCGGCTGTTTCTAACTCTTCCGTCTTTAACGGTCCGATGACTGTTTCGATTTTTCTTGAATTGTGGCAAAATCTCAAAATCCAGGCGGTGATTCGTTTGACTTTGGTCCAACTGCTGTACTTTTCAATATCGAAAATCGCCTCTTCACTTGATCGAGTCACATTTACGCGAGTATCTATTTCTTCAATTTCTTCTTCAAAGTTGGACTCTGTTTCTTCGTCGAATTTTTGTGGCCAATGTGTCTCGTCCTTTTTCAGCCACTCAGGGCCGCTCCACCATTCGATGTCTTGAACCAATTTGTCGGCCTCCATTCCTCGGGTTAACTTATCCGCTGGATTGACCTTCCCCGGGCAATGACGCCAACAGGCGACCTCGGTGTTCGTGCGGATTTCGCGGACTCGGTTCGAGACGAATGGATTTGACTTCTTCTGTTGCTCGCGAATCCAGAAATATGTAATGGACGAATCGGTCCAGTAGAAAACACGCTGAATTTCTAACTTCTTGAGTTTCACGGCAACTCGCGACAGCAGCAATGCGCCCATCAATTCGAGTTTGGGCAGCGTTAAAGACTTCAGTGGTGCAACGCGCGACTTCGACATACAGAGTGTGACTTCTACGGATGTTTCATTTTTTGTTCGAATGTAGACCACGACTCCATATGCTTTGGGGCTTGCGTCGCAAAACAAATGCAATTCACGATCTGGATTTGATTGTTGTCCAGCGCTGTAATGTCGAGGAACGGCAATTTTTCTTAGCAATACGACTTGTTGTCGCCAACTTGACCATTGTTTTGAAATGTCGGGGGGTAATGGCGAATCCCAACCTATATTTCGAGTCCATAATTCCTGGAACATCAGTTTGCCGACAATTACGAATGGTGTCGCAAATCCTAATGGATCGTAAATCCTTGCCACGGACTGAACGATCAAACGTTTTGATTCCTTGAGTTGATCTTGTGCGTCAGCCCATTCGCCTATTTCGAGCAGGAGGTGGTCGGTTATAAAGTTCCAGATCAGTCCCAACACGGACGTCGAGTGTTTGTCGGCGTCGACCAGATTTGCGTCCGACGGAATTTCTCTCGCAAAAAGTTCTCGCAAGCTTTGTGAGTTCGATTGCCATTTGCGTAGGGGCATGTGCGCTTCCATCATCAATTTGCGAGCTTCGTGGAATATTTTTTCCACCTCCCCTTCGGATTTGGCGCAACCGAGCAAGTCGTCGACGTAAAATTTATCTTTGATTTGAGCAACTGTTTCTTCATATTTTTCACGCATGTTGTCGAGATGTAGTTGAATTGAGTCGTTTAAAAGGTAGGGACTTGATTTGACTCCGAATACTACTCTTTTCTGGCGCATAACTCTGGGCTTCACAAACTGCCGACCGTCCCATTCTTCCGGTGTCCAAAGGAAACGAACGAAATCCCGATCTGCCATTCTCAGCAATAGCTGTAAAAACGCCTTTTCTATGTCCGAAAGATAAGCAAATGGTTCTTTTCGAAACAAAATCAGCAATATAAGTATTTCTGGCAGCAAATTAGGACCGCTGTCCAGGCAATCGTTCAGTGAAAGTTCATTTTTTCCTTTAGCTGAGGCATCGAAAACGATCCGAATCTTTGTCGTGACGCGATCTTCTTTAATAACGGCTCGGTGTGGCATGTAGTACGAATTTTCATGTTGCGGTTCATTAACTTCTTCGATTATTCCATCACGTATTTGATCGTCGAAAATTTGTTTGTAGGCGGCGTAGAATCCTGGATTTTTCTTAAATTTTCTTACCAGATTCCAAAAACGTTTCTCAGCAATTTCGTAATTATTGTGAAGTTTTCTCGGTTCGACCAACCACGGCAATGCGACGACGTATCTTCCTTCTTCTCTCGTCACTTGTTCGCGAAAACGAATTGCGCAGGAATTTCGATCGGTCAATGTTTCGTCTTCACTCTCGTGGCGAATGCCGATGGATTCGAGCTCCCAGAATTTTTTCAGACTCTCGTCCAGTCGCTCCTCGAGACGCACACTGCACACGCGGGTGACTAGTGTGGACATTGTCGTGACATTTATTGATGACCCCATCAAAGTCCAGCCAAATAGCGTCTCTATGGCGATCAAATTTTCCTCGATTTTTCGTATGCATCCCGTAAGTATCTTCGCGATACAGTCTGCGCCTAAAAGAATAAAAATATCGCAATTAGTATTGTTTCCAGAATCAATCACGATTTGATCGCGTTCGAGGGCGGCTCGTAAGCCAGCCTGCAATTTGGTACAAATGGGTTTTGTAATCCATGGCGTTTCAAGCGCATTAACGCAGAGCGATCGATTTTTGTCGCCAACATTGCACAATTTGAGTTCAAATCGATTTCCTTTAGTGTTCAATGGTGTCTGATTTCCAAAAGTGTGCACGCTTAAATGTTCCTCTCCATTCGGCTTTAAATGCATGTCTTTTGCCAAACTAGCCAGTACGAAGGAACTTTGGCTTCCGGGATCGATCAAACATTGCACGGTGGACTCACGAGATTCGTTTTGAATTTTTACGAATATTGTTGCCAATGTTGTGGTCGGAGGTTGAGCGTACGCAGCGAGATTTTCGTTGGTTGATACGAGCAGAGTGACTTTTTCTTTTGGTGTCTCAGATGGTCCTTCGCACACGAGTTGGTTGTGATGGCGTTGACACAGTTTACATGTCACACGGTAGGTGCAGTTTCGAGACGAATGTCCCTTTTTTAAGCATTTGAAGCAGCGACCTTCCTTTTTGACGAATTCTTTACGCTCGGTTGCCGTCGTTAAACACCCGTCACGCTCATGAGTCTTGTTGCAAAACATGCAATTGCTGATTGTTGTGCTCAAAACACGAGCAGACGGCACGCGGTTGTGAGTTTTGTGAACAGGCTTGTCCACATCAACTTTTTCAGGTTTGCTTTTTTCTGTTGAGCGGTGAAGATCTTGAAAGTTCTCAATTTTATTGTGGTGCACGAGTTCGTTACGCACCATGTCCAACAAATCTTTAGCTTTGTATTTCCCGTCGGGATATTGACGTGAAAATTCCAGCGAAATTTGTCGTGGCACTAGTCCTAGAATGAGTGGACACGCTGTTGCGTCAATGGCATCAACATTCATATTTGCCGCATTCAGACCGCGTACGTGTGTTTCACACTCATCGTACAATTTTTGAAGAGGAATAGGATCGAGAATATCACGTACGGGTTTCATTTTCATTAGGGAGCGTAAATGTGCGCTGAGAAGAACATCTGTACGGCCAAAGCGTTCGAGCAACAATTTTTTAGCGATCGGATAGTTTTCATTTGTTGGCGGTAATCCCTTCAACACGAGTGCTGCTTCTCCATCCAAGAGCGACTTTAAATACACCAATTTACTTTGCGCAGAAATGTTCGTTTTGGTGTCAATTGAGATCTCAAAATTACCCCAAAAGTCAGCCCAGTCCAGCGGATCTCCTTTGAATTTAATTGTGTCGTACTTGGGCAGTCGCATGGGTGAGTCTTGTGGCACACTCGCGGTCCCGTGGTAATTATTTGTTATCGGCGGGAGTACAGGTGTGGTTGGGGGCGCGATGAAAGTAATTAGCGCCTCGTCGATTTCGACACCACAATCAATAATTTTTTCGTGATATTCAGTCTCGGATCGAGTGATTTCTTCATCTATCTCTTGTTCGTCGGTGAGCATGGCCAAGATTTTGGCGTCGAGCGATTTGAGTTCATTTGATTTTGCTTGTAGATGCACTTTTATCTTTTTTAAATCGAGTTCATTTATAGGTATACCAGCGAGAATTGTTTTGGCCTTCGTTATAGTTGTGGTGGTCAGCCTACGGGTTACTGCACGCTGAGCCTTCAACACGGCGAGGTCGTCGGCCATTGTTAAATTCGAGATGCTACTTGCAGTTTTTTCAGATTGAAGTTACGAGTTTGTTCCCTGGAAAGATGTCCCGGGTTTCGGCACCAATTTACGAATTGTAAATGAACTTCACGATGGGTGATGAATTGTAAAACAGCAAAAGCGACGGTCGAAATAAAACTTAACAACTTTTAATTTTACTTGAGTTGAAAAATGACATTCTTTTTCACAAGTGACGCGTGGTCAGCGAGTTGAGGGTGGAATGTGTGGTGCATAGAAAAAACGGGGTCTACATCCGGTCAACAAGGGCCGAAAGATACCCAATTTACATAAAAGAGGGCTCTCGAAAAGACCCTCGAGCGATTTATATAACACAAAAAGAACACAGACAATTTAATGCAATAACACAACTGAAAAGTCAGCAAAAACCATGATGAAACACAATTAAACACGATAATACACAATAAGGCACAATGAATGAAAAAGAACACAAAACACAAAACAAAACACAAAACACTTAATTGTAATAAACACAAATCAATCACTAAATTCAATCGATAATTAAACTAAGACAAAATTACTAAAATCAAATACATGAATAAACATTAAAAACAAATTAAATCAGTCTAGATTTTACAGAGCACACGTGCAGGCAACAAAAGCGAGAGGGGCATTGGGAGGAAAAAGACGATTCCCGACGCCCTTCGTCCCGAAAAAACCGGGATTCACTCCCACAGGGGATAAAAGTAACATCAAATGTTACAGCTGCGGAGAATACGGTCACTATTCCGACAAATGCGAAAAAACCGTCAAAGAAAAGGGCATCATGCAAACCTTGATGAAAATGATGATGGAGTTGAATACTAATCTGGCAAAAAACTCCCAAGCGCAGGCGTCGCCGAAATAAATTCAGCTTCGTCTGCGCCAGCCGCGGAAATTAAAAAGAAGAAATATCACACTGGACCCGCAGGTCATGCCTTGGCAGAAGCACAAATCAAAGATCGCATGCAAACAGTTCCGAAGAAGGAAGAAAAAGTGACGCTGACGAGTATGCAAGTGAGAACGAAGCCGGACGTCGACATGGATTGGACGGACCTTCCGTTCAATCTGGAGGTCGAACCTCAGAAGCTACGAGTATTTCACTGCAACGTCACGAAAACGCATTGTGAGACTCTGTGTATGCTGCCAGTGGAGATAGAAAACCAAAAATTGTTCGGTCTGCTGGATTCAGGAGCGGATCGTTCATTCATATCCGAAGATATAGTAAAGGACTTGGATATTGGAAAAAAAGTGGCACAAGTGAACGCGAACGTAGAATTACTCACCGCCAACGGCTACGTCAAGCCGAAGGGCGTAGTTCGCATCATGATCGACTGGAAAGGGGGGAACCTGTCCCATCCCTTCATAGTCTTGCCATCCCACGACAAAGTATTCCTCCTAGGGATGGATATCATGGCAAAACTGAAGATTCAGCCAAACCCGATAACCCGTTCATGGAACTGGATAAGTCCCGAGGGAGAACGGCCAGTCCCAGTAGTTCCCCAAAAATTACTGGACGAAGCCAAGGACAAAGAGGAATATGGACGAGGATTGCGAAAATTCGTCCAAGATTACGATTTCGCAGCCTTCACTCTGGAATTACAGAGGAGTAACGTCGTGGACACACTGGTCGAGGAGGCAGCACTGCGCGTTAACGAGGCATCGCTACTAAGGCGAGTGCTTCGAAAACATGAAAGGATTCTGACCAAGACACCTGGTCGAACGACAGAAGCAACCCACGAAATAGTCTTAACCACAGACAAGCCGATTCGAGTGCCTTACAAGGGGATGAACCCCCAGAAAAGAGACATTGTGACGCAAATGTGCCAAGACATGCTCGACAAGGGCATAGTAACTCAAGCGCTGGGCGAATACGCGATGCGGATCGTCCTGGTAATGCGTCCAGGCTCGGAACCTCGACTATGCATTGATTATCGTCCCCTGAATGCGATAACAGTTATAGACCCGATTCAGATGCCGTCTATAGACTCGATTCTCCGGGAGCTGAGCCCATTCAAGTGGGTAACCACCATGGACCTGTCAAAGGGGTATTGGCAAGTGGAGCTCAAACCCGAAGACAAACTGAAAACGGCTTTCTACTCCCCGATAGGAAGATTAATGTTCAACGTGATGCCGTTCGGGCTTGTAAACGCCCCGAGCACGTTCCAGAAGTTAATCGAAAGCGTGTTGGGAGATATGCTTCACGACTTCGTGTGGGCGTATCTCGACGACATCATAATAACGTCGGACACATTCGAAGAGCATATAGACCACATCGATAGAGTGGTCTCTCGCCTAGCCAAGGCGGGACTCCACATCCATCCAGGGAAGAGCAAGTTTTGCAGAAAAGAGCTTGCCTTCCTAGGATATCAAATAGGAGTCGAGGGAATCGCGATTGACCCCGAAAAGGTCAAAGCAATAAACGGATTCCCCGCCCCCGAAGATATAAAAGGTGTCCAGAGATTTATGGGCATGGTCAATTTCTTCGGCCGACTACTCGCTGGTCTGGCTGAGGTGGCCGCGCCTATAACGGATCTCTTACGAACGGATAAAGAGTTTGAGTGGACGGTCCAGTGCGAGGCCGCATTTAGCACCATCAAGCAAATGCTGGCTGACGTCGAAAAGATGCCATTGCCGGACCTAAACCGACCGTTCGTGTTGCACACCGACGCGAGTAAAATCGGACTGGGTGCAGCCCTTCTGCAGACCCACGTGTACAACGGAATCTCGCAGGAAGTACCCTGTATGTTTATAAGCAGAAAAATACAGGGCGCAGAAAAAAATTACACGGCAACGGAACTGGAATGCCTAGCCGTAATTTGGGCAGTTCGGAAATTTCGCGACTATCTGGAGTACACGAACTTCGAGGTTCAGACAGATCACCAAGCACTAAGCTGGTTGATGAAGCTCAAGGAACCTTCCGGCCGACTCGCACGATGGCAACTGGAGTTAATGGCGTGCGATATAACAATTACGTACCGCCCCGGGAAGTACAATCATGTGGCCGACGCCCTCTCAAGAGCCCCAGCCTCTGACCCCCAAGGTCCAGACGACGACGGCGAGGACGACACCCACCTCTTGTACTGCCCGACTCCACGAAGAATATGGCGTTTGCGGAAGGCGAACGAGCTACCAGTGATGGAGCCCGAAGATAGAACGTTTTGTGGTTTTTGGACTCGAACATACCAGCCAGCTGGGACGAACGATTCAACACCCGAAATTCAACCTCCACCCCCCGGAGAAACCCACAAAACACTACTACGCGCCTTCACAGCAAAAATTGAAGAAAAAACGCAATACGCTCCACCCACAAGACGTGAGTTCGTCGAACACCAGGCAGCCGACAGAAAATGTCAAATTATAACGCAATATTTGCTAAACGGCGATTTTCCGGAAGGGATGACAAACCCACACCGCCGAAAGCAGTTCGCCAAAGAGGCAACGAGCTACCTCATAGACGATGAACTCCTGGTAAAATACCACCCGACGTTTCAAGACGACCTCAGCGGAGCGGGAAACTCGGTTAAGGTGGTCGTACCGGCATCGCTGCACACCCGACTGTTGTGGCTGATGCACGGACACCCGCTCGCCAGCCATTCCGGCGTGGCGAGGACCCTTTATCGAGTAAAACAACTTTTCTTCTGGCCGGGCGCGCGGCAAAAGATAACGAAATTTATCCGACACTGCCCCCGGTGCCAAGCGTGCAGACCGCGAGATAAAGTGGCCAGAAACGCCATGTCTCTCGGACCCTACGCACCGTTTGACTGCTTAAGCATAGACTTGATGGGCCCCAAGCCCACAACGGGAAACAGGAACATGTATATTCTCGTAATTATGGACGTGGCCACCCGATGGCCGGAGCTGTACGCCCTCGTGAAGCCCTCGGCTGAAAACATAGTCGAGTGCCTTTACGACGTGGCAATGCGATTTGGGTTTCCCAGAAAACTCATTTCGGATAACGGCCCCCAATTCCGATCAAGAATATATAAGGACTTCTGTAGAAAATTTAGAATGGATGCATCGAACACCTCCACGTATAATCCTCAGACAAATCCAGTCGAGAGATTAAATAAAGACATAAAATATGCGCTGACAGTATTCACCGATATTCACAATCGATGGGACGAATACCTGCGAGAAATCGCTTTCAGCATTCGCTCAACCGTGTCAAGAACACGCGAATTCTCACCGGCGTACCTAAACTTCGCCCGCGAATTAAGGATGCCATGGGACCCACGCGTTGCCGAAGCTGTTAACGTATTAGACCCATCGAGCCCACATGAGTACGTGTGCCGGTTGGAACAGACTATATCCGACACATACCAGCACATGATGGCGCATATTTTCAACATGAGAGAGCGAATCGCAGATAAAGAAGGCGACCTCGCTTTCGCGAACTTTAAAGTGAACGATCTAGTGTGGAAGGAGGCACACACGTTGTCCAATGCAGCGAGGGGCATCGCCGCCGGTTTAGCCGACAAGAGGGACGGTCCCTATGTAATTGTGGCCGAACACGGCGGCAACGCATACCAACTACGCCGCTTAGAGGACAACAAAAATTTTCAGTCGATACATGGCCGAGATTTAAGGCCATATCTGCCAGAGTTTCCCCAAGAAATCTGGCTGGAAGGTCAGACACACAGCGGCCAAGGGGGCACCGTGGTCGACACGTTCCAAAAAGCAAATGTAGCTGCAAATATAGCGGAGGACGAGGACGAATTCTTCGACGCCGAATCCCCAGCCGACAAGGCTCCAGCTCAGCCGGAGCAAGCAATTTCGGAGAGGGAGGAAGCAGAAGAATGTACTTCTGAAATGGAAAATAAAAAAATTAATAACGAGAAAAACGCCAACACATCGGAGATGAACGAGCAAGTAGAGTCACGATCTACGAGCACGTCGAAAATCAACCTTCGACCACGACGAAGCAATAATCCGTTCATTCGGGACGGCAAAGTCGTGGGGAAGAACTAAAAATAAAAGAAAATGTGATAACATGGAGCGGAGGCCTTGTAAAATAAAAAGATTTACTTACGAGAGCTGCTGCACATGTTGAGACGCGAAAATTTGGCTAAGTCCAAACTTCGCAACGAATTGTCGCAGTCACCACTAACAGACGAGAAGTTATGACGTATCGGGCGACCACGTGACAATAAAACCACGCGGTCGACCCCGTAGCGTCATTGCCAGCACGGCGGATCTCGCAAAGTACGAGACGCGTTCGAGACCCACAATTCTCAGCGTCGATAGGCCCAGTTTCCGACTGTTTTTAACACGACGAGACGCGTTTTTTGCTTCTCCCCAAAGAGAAAACAAAGACCTCTCAAAAACTTCATTTTCCTAAATTGAAATGGCCGATCGACGCAACCCACGATTAGAGCCGAGCGCATCGTCGAGAGACGAGAGCGACGGCCTAATCGTAAACGCTGAAGAAGATGAGAATTGGGACGAACAACCGCCGTTGCAGGTAAATTAGTGTGATTTCCCCAGAGAAATCACATAATTCTTTGAATCTGTTGCATCCAACCCAGATTGGAGCGTGACCTGTGACTGATATATTTCTTTCTGTTTTATTATTGATTTAAGGCTGGCTAAAAACCCGAGAGTGGACCCAGATTCACCTCGGAGTCAAGGCCGCCAAAAAACTAGAACAAAGGAAGTGTTCGCGGAATGGCGTCGCGGCAAACCAAAACCAAAACTAAAGGTTTTCTTTCTTTTAAATTTAAACATCGTAATAAATTAAAATACGATTAGAGTTAAAATAAAAAAGTTTAACGTAAAATTAAGATTTTAACGATCGGTTCTGCCTGCGACCCCTTCCTAAAAGCGGATCACCTGAGTTCAAAAGTAGTGTTGGATCAGCGCTACAACGGCGGAGATCATCGCAGAACTGCGAAACAAGAAAATAAGACCGACGGCCGCAACAAAAGAAAGGAGTTGCTGCCACCGTCGATCTTGAGCATATTTCTGATCCCCATCGTTAACTGGGATTTATTATATTAATCTTGTGATCTAAAATTATTCAGGTCGACCCGCTAGAATCGTGGGACGCCCTGCCGTCGACGGCGTCAACCGCCAACAACATCTTTCGCGGAGCCCTGCCGATTTACCTGCGGCAGGCCTATCCTGCGGAGACCAGCGCCTGGAAAATTCGATTGATGTATTCCAGGACCCTCGAAGAAAAATTCGAGCGATCAAAAACGCTGGTCGAGTGCATGACGAAGGAGATGAGGGAGCGAGTGGGGCCGCGGATCCCACACGATTCGGATCCGCCGAGCCCCGTTTACTCCGGGTATCTGGAAGAGGCTTACCCAGGCACGGTGGCCGAGCTGCACACCTCCCACAGGTGGCGCGAGGCCCCGACCTTGGCAGCCCGCCAGAGAATAGTGGACGACGAGATCGAACGCTTAAAGCGCACCGAGACTCACGGAGTAACCCGAGTTCTCGAGAGAAACGGTTTCTCCCCCGAAGAAATCCGTAGATGGCTTCGCGACATCGAAGAAGACCATTTGACGCCCAGATGGATACCTCCGGCGAATTTTACGGCCACACAGTCTGAGATGTGGCAGTTATACCACGCTGGTATCCTGGGAAGTCGCCGCCATCACAGAAGATCGAAGCGTCCGGCGGAGTCCGCCCCACGCGGACCCGCACGAAGAAGACAGGCCGTCTCCCCAATAGAGGCCGGCCCGTCAACGAGTCGCGACTACCGCAGCCGCTCGAGCAGCTCCAGTTCCCGAACTCGAGTTGTCGTGCGCTCGGAGTGTCGCCGAGTAGTAACGCTCGAGCCTGCCTCGCCAGACGACGCGCGGGCTGAGCGAACAGTCGAAACTTCCGCCCACTGGGCTGCGAGGACCGAGACACACCAAGATCGAGGAAAGAAAAGATCCTCGTTGTTCATGGCGATTACCACACAGTCGTCAGATCAATCCTCGTCGCGACGAACCGTCTCATCACACCAGAGACCGAATTCTCCGACGGACGTCCCCCAGAGGACGGCCCAACGAAGATCCGTCGCAGCCAGCACCCGGAGGAATCGGAAGCGCAAAGTACGTCAGAAGTTGCGAGCACAATCCCTGATAGCTAAGGGATTAGAGAAGGAGCGAGAGATGGCCGCCGCAAAAAGGTCCGAACCCCAGAGTCTCGGACCCACGGCTGGACCGTCCAGGCGCCAAGCAGAGATTGATTTGGGAGAGTTGACGGAAGAGCAAATGTCCCCAGATGAGTCGGACAAAGATGGGCCGGTTACAAAACAGGATCTGGCCGTAGCATTGAAGAACGCCTTCCGAGGATACGCGGCCAACCGGCCGTCGGGCTCAACACCGGCTGTGCCAACCGCGCTTGTGCCCCCACAAGTGCAATCGCGATGGCCGCCACTCCTCGAGGGTACAAACCCAGCCGTGACCGCGTGGACCCCTCCCCGGATGATTCCGGTGGGAGATCCAGCTCCGAAACGGGTCAGATACGATAATCTACCCGGGCTGGGCCGTCCACCGTCACCCCCAACGCCACGAGTGTGTCGACCTTATCGCAACGCCGAATGGTACGCACAGCGAGAGATGGACGCTCGATGCCGGCGTGAAGCGGCCTATCCTCCACTCGGCGAGCTACAGGAATACCTGGCCGAATACGAGAACCCCGCGATTGCCGAGTTGGCCATACGACAGGCCGACGCCGCCCAGACTCACCACATCAATTGGGCGATCGAACAGATGCGGACGCTGTCACAACAATTCAGTGACAATCCGGACCGCGCTCACCCCTGCCATCGGAGCAGCTTGAATTTGGCCGTGACGAACGTCATGGCCCAGCTGTTGTCCCTGGGCGTCTTCTTGGACAGTCGGCAGGCTATGGCAGCCTGGACAATTGTCGACCGTGAGGGAGTTCACCTTCCTCGGGCGTTGTACCAGGTATGGGCCGGATGGACTCCTGAGCCCGCCTCGCTACGCTTCGACCTGGCCCGGAATACGGAGAACCCCGGCTTGCAGTTTTCGAAGATGCGTTCGTTAGCATTCCGCTACCGGAACCCCGGAGTCCACCCTTCCTTGTTGCGAACAATTCGGGAGGTTCCGGAGATACTAGGAACGGCAGCGAGCCTCCCACAGGCCATCGAGACCGCCCCCCCAGAGGCGGCGGTCCAACCATACATACCGACCCCAAAGCCGGTATTCCCGAAGGAGAAGCGGTACGCGAATCGACCCAAATTGATTCCGAAGCGCTCCAACCGAGGACCGCGAACTCCTCCGCTGCCCTCTCCTTCGCCACCAGCGGCAGAGCTGGCCGCTCTTGCAACAGAGCCGGCTACGCCACCGTTGGAGAGTCCAATGGAGATTCCACTTCCTCCATCGCCTCCGCCGCCCCCAGCAGCGCAGCTTTATTTGAGGCTGGGAGTGGAATACCCCTTCCTTCAGATGTCGGAGTTCACGCGACAACGCATCATTGACTCCGATGATCACGGCGAGTCGATCCTCAAATGGCTGACCAGAGAGGCCCGATCTACCATGGACGCCGTCTTCCATCGTCGAATCTTGCGAGCCCACCGGAAACCCGGATCGAGCGCCGAGTCGCGAAGGATCCGGCTCGTTCCCGACCGATTCCCGGCATCCACCCGGATTTGGATCCACGAACGTACGGGGCTGATTGGCGAGCCGGTCGGCGGTCACCCGCAGTACTTCATCAACGAGCGACAGAATCCTGCGGATCTGACAACCTCTCTGCCCCCGGATTTACCACCGCCGCCCCCGGCAGTGCCACCAGTGATCCTCCGCCCATGCAGAGGAGTGCTGCCGGCTCTTCGCAGAGGAGAGCGATAAAATTGAGATCGCTCCGATCCGAGATCGAAGCTGGAGGAGGGACGTGTGGTGACCCAGTTGGATAAGTGTCCCCCCAGAGCGGATACTTGTCCTCTGAGTCACTGTGATTGAAGAGTCGTTCCCCCCCGAGTTGGCTCCACCTCCCCATGGCAGGTGTGTGCCCCGAGGGGGAGGAAGCGGCTGGTGGTCAGCCCCCATTGGTTGATCGCCGGCCCTTCACCCCACTGCATAAAAAGCTGTGTTTCCCGCCTAAAGTCAGAACTTACACAAACGACACCAAGAACACAGCAACTACCTCACCGTCAGGCCAACTTCAACTACAAGTTAGGATTGATCGAGGATCGCTGAGTAAAGTGCAAACTGTAACTCTCACGAAGTCACTTGCGAGCTATTCCTGCGAAAGCACGAGAATAGCCCTTGTGAAATCACCCAGAATAATCGCCCAGACGATTATTCGCCGAAGTAAGTGTCCGAGCGCTTTGTAGGGAACCCCAAAGTTCCTAGACGAGGCCTCTGCGACGCTAAACCAAACCCTAGACAACAGGCACGGATAGAAGACTCGAGAGAGCATTCCACCGCGTCCGTGAAGACGAATCCGTGACGAATTAACGACAACTCGAGACGCCGCCTTTGTTCCGCCGACCACGCGGAATCGACGACGCCATCTTGAGAAATCCTTTGTTCGACGCTGACCACGTCGACTCTAGAATTATTACTGAGTGTATTTTAAAGGCATAAAGCCTGGTGAATAAATTAACTGTTTATTTACATACATTTGGTATTCATTTGGGTATTTGCATAATTGATCACAGGTAAAGTATTACACGTTAGCGCTATTTAAACCTATACAAAGTAGGACGCGACAAGCGTCTAGCAAATCATTTGACCGGAAATTATTAACAGCAAATATTAAAAAAACTGATGACTCCATATGCCCTATAGCTCCGTACCTAGTAGGCTAATCTTACTAAATTATTTGTAATGTATCAGAAAACGCAATTTTTCTTTTTACCGTATTTCTTTGATTAAGAGTCGCACTCGAATAGTAGCCGCAGCTACTATTTGAGGAA
Source organism: Strigamia acuminata (assembly GCA_949358305.1). Classification (NCBI taxonomy): domain Eukaryota; kingdom Metazoa; phylum Arthropoda; class Chilopoda; order Geophilomorpha; family Linotaeniidae; genus Strigamia; species Strigamia acuminata. The sequence goes on from OX442314.1 coordinate 5,633,733, forward strand.
CATAACAGTTTCAGGCAATTTTTCAATAAATTTTAATATTTTTTCAACATATTTTAATATAATGAACGTTTCTTCGAATAAGAGCCGCGGCTCTTATTTGAAGAAATACGGTATTTATTTACTTTTTCCCATTTAACTTTTTAATTTATTCATGGTTTCTTATTCGTTAATTTTTTCTTATTGATTTTATTTTTTCATTTTTTATCTAGTTCTATATGTCATTTTACGATTTTGGAAGAATTCTATACGTAACAACACAAAACCTTGGTGAAACATTAAAAATAAATTTAGGTTTTGACAAAGTAAATTTTAAATGAAAATTATTGTGTAACATCTTATTTATAACTTATTAAATTTTAGTTCATATTTCTTAATTCACCTATGAGTTCATGCATCAGTGAAGACGAATACAAACAATGCTATCATGGATGCTTAATGAAAAAATTTAAAAAACATCTGACGTGCAGGTAAGAATGTTTCATATATAGCAGGGTGTGCAGAAACACAAAGTAAATATTAAGCAGAATCTTTATTCCAACTTGTGTGTCGCCATCTTGATGAAGAACGCAAAACAACAAGTAAAAGTAACCACACACAGATAGCGCCACAAAAACCCAAAGCCTAAAGAGTTCAGACCAGATATAAAATATAAAAGAGCAATTACTCAAATTACAAGTCTATACTCCACACAATAAGGGGTTTCAAATGAGTGATTAGTTGATTACTTTGATTACTTTGATTAGTCGATTACTTGATGTGTCATGTGACTGGATTCAACCAATCCCGAGAATAATCATTTCGTCAAATAAGCAACTAAGGAACTAATCAAGTAATCACCCCAAACCATGATTTTCTGCTGACTTGGGCCGATTATAAGTGCTCTCTCAACTGAAACCAACATGGCGGCGCCAGACCCCCTTCAACTACACAAGGTCATAATATAACAAAGTCTGCTCAGTTTAGATTAAACTGAACACATGAAACGAGTTAGGTAGTTGCAATTATTATTTGTAGGAACTTTTTTTTAAACAATTGCAATGTATTTAGGTTACAATTTAAACAATTCCGCCCATCGGAGCAATAATCACATCATCAAATTTTTGTTGGGCCCTCAATAATTGAGTGATTACGATTATTGCAATAAAATAATCAACTAATCACAATAATCGCTCATTTAATGACACCCCTTACTATCAATTGCGGCACTGTACACATATATAAATATAAATATCAACAGAATGATAATATACAGAGTGAGTCCAAAGTCTGGAAATGTTTTTTATTGAAATTGAGTAAAGATATATGTATCAATACAATTAATGTCTTCGAATAGGAAGTTGATGATGGGATATCCAGTTGTGATCTTAAATGGGTGATGGGTCGAGGTAGCAACATTCTAAAGCACGGAAGTTGAATTTGCACCAACTGATTTTGGGGTTGTCGGCAATATATGTTAAGGCGCGACGTCGGAATTACTCTTGCTTCCCCAATGAATAATTGCGGCATTTCAATTTAGGGTCGTTGCGGTATTACGTGTCGCGGAACGATTGTATAACCTGACGCAACACGTCTGTATGACGTGATGTGACAGTTTGTCGCGTCCTACTTGGTATAGGTTTAAATAGCGCTAACGTGTAATACTTTACCTGTGATCAATTATGTAAATACCCAAATGAATACCAAATGTATGTAAATAAACAGGTAATTTATTCACCAGGCTTTATGCCTTTAAAATACACTCAGTAATAATTCTAGAGTCGACGTGGTCAGCGTCGAACAAAGGATTTCTCAAGATGGCGTCGTCGATTCCGCGTGGTCGGCGGAACAAAGGCGGCGTCTCGAGTTGTCGTCAATTCGTCACGGATTCGTCTTCACGGACGCGGTGGAATGCTCTTTCGAGTCTTCTATCCGTGCCTGTTGTCTAGGGTTTGTTTAGCGTCGCAGAGGCCTCGTCTAGGAACTTTGGGGTTCCCTACAAAGCACTCGGACACTTACTTCGGCGAATAATCGTCTGGGCGATTATTCTGGGTGATTTCACAAGGGCTATTCTCGTGCTTTCGCAGGAATAGCTCGCAAGTGACTTCGTGAGAGTTACAGTTTGCACTTTACTCAGCGATCCTCGATCAATCCTAACTTGTAGTTGAAGTTGGCCTGACGGTGAGGTAGTTGCTGTGTTCTTGGTGTCGTTTGTGTAAGTTCTGACTTTAGGCGGGAAACACAGCCTTTTATGCAGTGGGGTGAAGGGCCGGCGATCAACCAATGGGGGCTGACCATCAGCCGCTTCCTCCCCCTCGGGGCACACACCTGCCATGGGGAGGTGGAGCCAACTCGGGGGGGAACGACTCTTCAATCACAGTGACTCAGAGGACAAGCATCCGCCCTGGGGGGACACTTATCCAACTGGGTCACCACACGTCCCTCCTCCAGCTTCGATCTCGGATCGGAGCGATCTCAATTTTATCGCTCTCCTCTGCGAAGAGCCGGCAGCACTCCTCTGCATGGGCGGAGGATCACTGGTGGCACTGCCGGGGGCGGCGGTGGTAAATCCGGGGGCAGAGAGGTTGTCAGATCCGCAGGATTCTGTCGCTCGTTGATGAAGTACTGCGGGTGACCGCCGACCGGCTCGCCAATCAGTCCCGTACGTTCGTGGATCCAAATCCGGGTGGATGCCGGGAATCGGTCGGGAACGAGCCGGATCCTTCGCGACTCGGCGCTCGATCCGGGTTTCCGGTGGGCTCGCAAGATTCGGCGATGGAAGACGGCGTCCATGGTAGATCGGGCCTCTCTGTTCAGCCATTTGAGGACCGACTCGCCGTGATCATCGGAGTCAATGATGCGTTGTCGCGTGAACTCCGACATCTGAAGGAAGGGGTATTCCACTCCCAGCCTCAAATAAAGCTGCGCTGCTGGGGGCGGCGGAGGCGATGGAGGAAGTGGAATCTCCATTGGACTCTCCAACGGTGGCGTAGCCGGCTCTGTTGTAAGAGCGGCCAGCTCTGCCGCTGGTGGCGAAGGAGAGGGCAGCGGAGGAGTTCGCGGTCCTCGGTTGGAGCGCTTCGGAATCAATTTGGGTCGATTCGCATACCGCTTCTCCTTTGGGAATACCGGCTTTGGGGTCGGTATGTATGGTTGGACCGCCGCCTCTGGGGGGGCGGTCTCGATGGCCTGTGGGAGGCTCGCTGTCGTTCCCGGTATCTCCGGAGCCTCCCGAATTGTTCGCAACAAGGAAGGGTGGACTCCGGGGTTCCGGTAGCGGAATGCCAACGAACGCATCTTCGAAAACTGCAGGCCTGGGTTCTCCGTATTCCTGGCCAGGTCGAAGCGCAGCGAGGCGGGCTCAGGAGTCCATCCGGCCCATACCTGGTACAACGCCCGAGGAAGGTGAACTCCCTCACGGTCGACGATTGTCCAGGCCGCCATAGCCTGCCGACTGTCCAAGAAGACGCCCAGGGACAGCAGCTGGGCCATGACGTTCGTCACTGCCAAATTCAAACTGCTCCGATGGCAGGGGTGAGCGCGGTCCGGATTGCCACTGAATTGTTGTGACAGCGTCCGCATCTGTTCGATCGCCCAATTGATGTGGTGGGTTTGGGCGGCGTCGGCCTGTCGTATGGCCAACTCGGCAATCGCGGGGTTCTCGTATTCGGCCAGATATTCTTGTAGCTCGCTGAGTGGGGGATAGGCCGCTTCACGCCGGCATCGAGCGTCCATCTCTCGCTGGGCGTACCATTCGGCGTTGCGATAAGGTCGACACACTCGTGGCGTTGGGGGTGACGGTGGACGGCCCAGCCCGGGTAGATTATCGTATCTGACCCGCTTCGGAGCTGGATCCCCCACCGGAATCATCCGGGGAGGGGTCCAAGCGGTCACGGCTGGGTTTGTACCCTCGAGGAGTGGCGGCCATCGCGATTGCACTTGTGGGGGCACAAGCGCGGTGGGCACAGCCGGTGTTGAGCCCGACGGCCGGTTGGCCGCGTATCCTCGGAAGGCGTTCTTCAATGCTACGGCCAGATCCTGTTTTGTAACCGGCCCATCTTTGTCCGACTCATCTGGGGACATTTGCTCTTCCGTCAACTCTCCCAAATCAATCTCTGCTTGGCGCCTGGACGGTCCAGCCGTGGGTCCGAGACTCTGGGGTTCGGACCGTTTCGCGGCGGCCATCTCTCGCTCCTTCTCTAATCCCTTAGCTATCAGGGATTGTGCTCGCAACTTCTGACGTACTTTGCGCTTTCGATTCCTCCGGGTGCTGGCTGCGACGGATCTTCGTTGGGCCGTCCTCTGGGGGACGTCCGTCGGAGAATTCGGTCTCTGGTGTGATGAGACGGTTCGTCGCGACGAGGATTGATCTGACGACTGTGTGGTAATCGCCATGAACAACGAGGATCTTTTCTTTCCTCGATCTTGGTGTGTCTCGGTCCTCGCAGCCCAGTGGGCGGAAGATTCGACTGTTCGCTCAGCCCGCGCGTCGTCTGGCGAGGCAGGCTCGAGCGTTACTACTCGGCGACACTCCGAGCGCACGACAACTCGAGTTCGGGAACTGGAGCTGCTCGAGCGGCTGCGGTAGTCGCGGCTCGTTGACGGGCCGGCCTCTATTGGGGAGACGGCCTGTCTTCTTCGTGCGGGTCCGCGTGGGGCGGACTCCGCCGGACGCTTCGATCTTCTGTGATGGCGGCGACTTCCCAGGATACCAGCGTGGTATAACTGCCACATCTCAGACTGCGTGGCCGTAAAATTCGCCGGTGGTATCCATCTGGGTGTCAGATGATCTTCTTCGATGTCGCGAAGCCATCTACGGATTTCTTCGGGGGAGAAACCGTTTCTCTCGAGAACTCGGGTTACTCCGTGAGTCTCGGTGCGCTTTAAGCGTTTGATCTCGTCGTCCACTATTCTCTGGCGGGCTGCCAAGGTCGGGGCCTCGCTCCACCTATGGGAGGTGTGCAGCTCGGCCACCGTGCCTGGGTAAGCCTCTTCCAGGTACCCGGAGTAAACGGGGCTCGGCGGATCCGCATCGGGTGGGATCCGCGGCCCCACTCGCTCCCTCATCTCCTTCGTCATGCACTCGACCAGCGTTTTTGATCGCTCGAATTTTTCCTCGAGGGTCCTGGAATACATCAATCGGATTTTCCAGGCGCTGGTCTCTGCAGGATAGGCCTGCCGCAGGTAAATCGGCAGGGCTCCGCGAAAGATGTTGTTGGCGGTTGACGCCGTCGGAGGCAGGGCGTCCCACGATTCTAGCGGGTCGACCTGAATAATTTTAGATCACAAGATTAATATAATAAATCCCAGTTAACGATGGGGATCAGAAATATGCTCAAGATCGACGGTGGCAGCAACTCCTTTCTTTTGTTGCGGCCGTCGGTCTTATTTTCTTGTTTCGCAGTTCTGCGATGATCTCCGCCGTCGTAGCGCTGATCCAACACTACTTTTGAACTCAGGTGATCCGCTTTTTTGGAAGGGGTCGCAGGCAAAACCGATCGTTAAATTTTAATTTCTTACGTTAAATTTTTTTATTTTAACTCTAATCGTATTTTAATTTATTACGATGTTTAAATTTAAAAGAAAGAAAACCTTTAGTTTTGGTTTTGGTTTGCCACGACGCCATTCCGCGAACACTTCCTTTGTTCTAGTTTTTTGGCGGCCTTGACTCCGAGGTGAATCTGGGTCCACTCTCGGGTTTTTAGCCAGCCTTAAATCAACAATAAAACAGAAAGAAATATATCAGTCACAAGTCACGCTCCAATCTGGGTTGGATGCAACAGATTCAAAGAATTATGTGATTTCTCTGGGGAAATCACACTAATTTACCTGCAACGGCGGTTGTTCGTCCCAATTCTCATCTTCTTCTGCATTTACGATTAGGCCGTCGCTCTCGTCTCTCGACGATGCGCTCGGCTCTAATCGTGGGTTGCGTCGATCGGCCATTTCAATTTAGGAAAATGAAGTTTTGTTTGAGAGGTCTTTGTCTTTCTCTTTGGGGGAGAAGCAAAAACACGTCTCGTCGTGTTAAAAACAGTCGGAAACTGGGCCTATCGACGCTGAGAATTGTGGGTCTCGAACGCGTCTCGTATTTTGCGAGATCCGCCGTGCTGGCAATGACGCTACGGGGTCGACCGCGTGGTTTCGTTGTCACGTGGTCGCCCGCTACGTCATAACTTCTCGTCTGTTAGTGGTGACTGCGACAATTCGTTGCGAAGTTTGGATTTAGCTAATTTTTCGCGTCTCAACATGTGCAGCAGCTCTCGTAAGTAAATCTTTTTATTTTACAAGGCCTCCGCTCCATGTTATCACATTTTCTTTTATTTTTAGTTCTTCCCCACGACTTTGCCGTCCCGAATGAACGGATTATTGCTTCGTCGTGGTCGAAGGTTGATTTTCGACGTGCTCGTAGATCGTGACTCTACTTGCTCGTTCATCTCCGATGTGTTGGCATTTTTCTCATTACTAATTTTTTTATTTTCCATTTCAGAAGTACTTTCTTCTGCTTCCTCCCTCTCCGAAATTGCTTGCTCCGGCTGTGCTGGAGCCTCGTCGGCCGGAGATTCGGCGTCGAAGAATTCATCCTCGTCCTCCGCTATATTTTCAGCTTCATTTGTTTTTTGGAACGTGTCGACCACGGTGCCCCCTTGGCCGCTGTGTGTCTGACCTTCCAGCCAGATTTCTTGGGGAAACTCTGGCAGATATGGCCTTAAATCTCGGCCATGTATCGACTGAAAATTTTTGTTGTCCTCTAAGCGGCGTAGTTGGTATGCGTTGCCGCCGTGTTCGGCCACAATTACATAGGGACCGTCCCTCTTGTCGGCTAAACCTGCGGCGATGCCCCTCGCTGCATTGGACAACGTGTGTGCCTCCTTCCACACTAGATCATTCACTTTAAAGTTCGCGAAAGCGAGATCGCCTTCTTTATCTGCGATTCTTTCTCTCATGTTGAAAATATGCGCCATCATATGCTGGTATGTGTCGGATATAGTCTGTTCCAACCGGCACACGTACTCGTGTGGGCTCGATGGGTCTAATACGTTAACAGCTTCGGCAACGCGTGGGTCCCATGGCATCCTTAATTCGCGGGCGAAGTTGAGGTACGCCGGTGAGAATTCGCGTGTTCTTGACACGGTTGAGCGAATGCTGAAAGCGATTTCTCGCAGGTATTCGTCCCATCGATTGTGAATATCGGTGAATACTGTCAGCGCATATTTTATGTCTTTATTTAATCTCTCGACTGGGTTTGTCTGAGGATTATACGTGGAGGTGTTTGATGCATCCATTTTAAATTTTCTACAGAAGTCCTTATATATTCTCGATCGGAATTGGGGGCCGTTATCCGAAATGAGTTTTCTGGGAAACCCAAATCGCATTGCCACGTCGTAAAGGCACTCGACTATGTTTTCAGCCGAGGGCTTCGCGAGGGCGTACAGCTCCGGCCATCGGGTGGCCACGTCCATAATTACGAGAATATACATGTTCTTGTTTCCCGTTGTGGGCTTGGGGCCCATCAAGTCTATGCTTAAGCAGTCAAACGGTGCGTAGGGTCCGAGAGACATGGCGTTTCTGGCCACTTTATCTCGCGGTCTGCACGCTTGGCACCGGGGGCAGTGTCGGATAAATTTCGTTATCTTTTGCCGCGCGCCCGGCCAGAAGAAAAGTTGTTTTACTCGATAAAGGGTCCTCGCCACGCCAGAATGGCTGGCGAGCGGGTGTCCGTGCATCAGCCACAACAGTCGGGTGTGCAGCGATGCCGGCACGACCACTTTAACCGAGTTTCCCGCTCCGCTGAGGTCATCTTGAAACGTCGGGTGGTATTTTACCAGGAGTTCATCATCTATGAGGTAGCTTGTTGCTTCTTTGACGAACTGTTTCCGGCGGTGTGGGTTTGTCATCCCTTCCGGAAATTCGCCGTTCAGCAAATATTGCGTTATAATTTGACATTTTGTGTCTGCTGCCTGGTGTTCGACGAACTCACGTCTCGTGGGTGGAGCGTATTGTGTTTTTTCTTCAATTTTTGCTGTGAAGGCGCGTAGTAGTGTTTTGTGGGTTTCTCCGGGGGGCGGAGATTGAATTTCGGATGTTGAATTGTTTGTCCCAGCTGGCTGGTATGTTCGAGTCCAAAAACCACAAAACGTTCTATCTTCAGGCTCCATCACTGGTAGCTCGTTCGCCTTTCGCAAACGCCATATTCTCCGTGGAGTCGGGCAGTACAAGAGGTGGGTGTCGTCCTCGCCGTCGTCGTCTGGTCCCTGGGGGTCAGAGGCTGGGGCTCTCGAGAGGGCGTCGGCCACATGATTGTACTTCCCGGGGCGGTACGTAATTGTTATATCGCACGCCATTAACTCCAGTTGCCATCGTGCGAGTCGGCCGGAGGGTTCCTTGAGCTTCATCAACCAGCTTAGTGCCTGGTGATCTGTCTGAACCTCGAAGTTCGTGTACTCCAGATAGTCGCGAAATTTCCGAACTGCCCAAATTACGGCTAGGCATTCTAGTTCCGTTGCCGTATAATTTTTCTCCGCGCCCTGTATTTTTCTGCTTATAAACATACAGGGTACTTCTTGCGAGATTCCGTTGTACACGTGGGTCTGCAGAAGGGCTGCACCCAGTCCGATTTTACTCGCGTCGGTGTGCAACACGAACGGTCGGTTTAGGTCCGGCAATGGCATCTTTTCGACGTCAGCCAGCATTTGCTTGATAGTGCTAAATGCGGCCTCGCACTGGACCGTCCACTCAAACTCTTTATCCGTTCGTAAGAGATCCGTTATAGGCGCGGCCACTTCAGCCAGACCAGAGAGTAGTCGGCCGAAGAAATTGACCATGCCCATGAATCTCTGGACACCTTTTATATCTTCGGGGGCGGGGAATCCGTTTATTGCTTTGACTTTTTCGGGGTCAATCGCGATTCCCTCGACTCCTATTCGATATCCTAGGAAGGCAAGCTCTTTCCTGCAAAACTTGCTCTTCCCTGGATGGATGTGGAGTCCTGCCTTGGCTAGGCGAGAGACCACTCTATCGATGTGGTCTATGTGTTCTTCGAATGTGTCCGACGTTATTATGATGTCGTCGAGATACGCCCACACGAAGTCGTGCAGCATATCTCCCAACACGCTTTCGATCAGTTTCTGGAACGTGCTCGGGGCGTTTACAAGCCCGAACGGCATCACGTTGAACATTAGTCTTCCTATCGGGGAGTAGAAAGCCGTTTTCAGTTTGTCTTCGGGTTTTAGCTCCACTTGCCAATACCCCTTTGACAGGTCCATGGTGGTTACCCACTTGAACGGGCTCAGTTCCCGGAGGATCGAGTCTATAGACGGCATCTGAATCGGGTCTATAACCGTTATCGCGTTCAGGGGGCGATAATCAATGCATAGTCGAGGTTCCGAGCCTGGACGCATCACCAGGACGATCCGCATGGCGTATTCGCCCAGGGCTTGCGTTACTATGCCCTTGTCGAGCATGTCTTGGCACATTTGCGTCACGATGTCTCTTTTCTGGGGGTTCATCCCCTTGTAAGGCACTCGAATCGGCTTGTCTGTGGTTAAGACTATTTCGTGTGTTGCTTCCGTCGTTCGACCAGGTGTCTTGGTCAGAATTCTTTCATGCTTTCGAAGCACTCGCCTTAGTAGCGATGCCTCGTTAACACGCAGTGCTGCCTCCTCGACCAGGGTGTCCACGACGTTACTCCTCTGTAATTCCAGAGTGAAGGCTGCGAAATCGTAATCTTGGACGAATTTTCGCAATCCTCTTCCGTATTCCTCTTTGTCCTTGGCTTCGTCCAGTAATTTTTGGGGAACTACGGGGACTGACCGTTCTCCCTCGGGACTTATCCAGTTCCATGAACGGGTTATCGGGTTTGGCTGAATTTTCAGTTTCGCCATGATGTCCATCCCTAGGAGGAATACTTTGTCGTGGGATGGCAAGACTATGAAGGGGTGGGACAGGTTCCCCCCCGTCCAGTCGATCATGATGCGAACTACGCCCTTCGGCTTGACGTAGCCGTTGGCGGTGAGCAATTCTACGTTCGCGTTCACTTGTGCCACCTTCTTTCCAATATCCAAGTCTTTTACTATATCTTCGGATATGAATGAACGATCCGCTCCTGAATCCAGTAGACCGAACAATTTTTGGTTTTCTATCTCCACTGGCAGCATACACAGAGTTTCGCAATGTGCTTTCGTGACATTGCAGTGAAATACGCGTAATGTCTGGGGCTCAACCTCCAGATTGAACGGAAGGTCCGTCCAATCCATGTCGACCTCCGGTTTCGTTCTCACTTGCATACTCGTTAACGTCACTTTTTCCTCCTTCTTCGGAACGATCTGTATGCGGTCTTTGATCTGTGCCTCTGCCAAGGCATGACCTGCGGGTCCAGTGTGATATTTCTTCTTTTTAATTTCCGCGGCTGGCGCAGACGAAGCTGAATTTATTTCGGCGACGCCTGCGCTTGGAAGTTTTTTGCCAGATCAGTTCTTAACTCCATCATCATTTTCATCATGGTTTGCATGATGTCCTTTTCTTTGACGGTTTTCTCACATTTATCTGAGTAGTGGCCGTATTCTCCACAGCTGTAACATTTGATGTTACTTTTATCCCCTGTGGGAGTGAATCCCGGTTTTTTCGGGACGAAGGGCGTCGGGAATCGTCTTTTTCCTCCCAATGCTCCTCTCGCTTTTGTTGCTTGCACGTGTGCTCTGAATTGTGTGATTGCCAAGGCCCGGTGTGCATGGTGCAAATAGGGACCTTGATCGTCGCATCCCGTCGATAAGTTTTCGAGGTGCTCATTTAGGGCTTCCTCGTCGCTCGATGCTGGCTCCTCTTCTTTAGCCGTGGCGAGAGGTGTTGTCTCTTCGACTTTCTCCATCTGGGTGGAGTCCGTCGAGGTCACCTGCATCGCCGTCGCTGCCGGTGCTTTCTTTGGGGCAGCTATCGGGTTGGCTGGAAGAATACTGCCTGCTTTAGGCGTCAGCATTCGTCCGAAGGATGCTTCGGTGAGACTCATTATGCCGCTCAAATATTCACTTGGCCTCATTAATTTTTCTGAGGTCTTGTGGCGTTCGGCGCTCGTCTGCAACCGCTTCTCGTGCGCGTCAGCTTCTTCCGGGGGCAGAGTGGCGTAATACCGCTGTTCTATTTCTAACGTGTTTGTTAGAAGATAGTTACTGACATCTTGGTAATCGCCAGTGCGGGGTGCACGCATGTCTAGCAGAATTCTTTGCGAGTGGGCCGATAATCCTCCGTAAAAGATCATCGTAAAACCAGCGGGGTTTATTTCGTACGGCGCTCTTGCAAACAGGAGTTTCGCTCGGGCGTCGTAGTCGGCTAATGTTTCTCCTGGGGCTTGTCGTAGACCCCGTAATTTGTTACTGATCTCGTCTGGAGTCTCGCCGTATCGGAGATCGAAACGGACGAGAAAATCGTCCCAGGTTGGGTTTTTCAGTCCCTGGTACCATTCTCGAGCTGACCCCGTAGTTAGCTCCACTAGCCCGTGGGTTAGCATGTCGGCGACGGTGGCTTTTGTCGCTTTCTTGATACGCATTACTTCGTCCAGGAAGCGGTCTCCGGCCTTCCACGAACCGTCAAATCGCGTTTGAATATAGTGTTGCCAGCGGATGTTACCCGTGGCTTCACTGCTTGGTTCGTTTCGTACGCCATATTTGCGCTTAACCCTCTCTCCAGCGCGATTATGTTCGTCGCCTGGATGGCCTAGATCGATTCCTTCTCTTCTGAAAGAGTTCAGCAGGGCTCGGCCTAGCTCAGACATCGTGTAATGTCGGCCAGATGAGTCCTGAAAGTTCCCTTCCTCTGAACGAGGGTTGGAGCTCCGGGAAGAGCGGTCTGAAGCATTCGGCCGGTTCGACCGGTGCCCATCGCTGCCTTCTTGACTCCTTCCTGTAGACGGTCGACTCGGATGGTCGTCGTCCGACGAATCGGAGGGCTCGGAGGGATCTCCTTGGGGGTGAAACCTCGGCCCTCTCGGTGGGGTCTCTCCGCCAGCCTTCTTCTGTTTCGAGCCTTCGGATGGCGGCGGCTCCCCTCCGTCGTTGTTCTCGCAAAAAGAATGCCATCTGTTTTCCTCGCTCTCGGGGCGTTCCCGATTTTTATTTGCGTTTTTCTTTTCGAGTAACGCGTCGATGGCTGCTCCCGTCTCGGATCTTTTTGAGGGGTGACGGTCCTTTGTTTTTGGGACCGATCCGTCTCTCTTTTGAGATTTCCCCCTTTTTGCCGTTTTTGCCGGCTTTGCTGCATCTTCTCCTGTGTCGGTATCAGAGTCGCTTGGGGGTTCTGACTTCCGTTTCGGGTTTTCTTCCCTTTTCTTCCTGCCCGAGACACCTTGTTCGTACTCTTTTTGGAACTTTTCTGTTTCTTTCTCCCAGTTTTCGGCTTCCCATCTTTTTTGCTCATCTATTATGGCTTGTTTCTTTGCTTTGTACTCTTCGGTCCATCTGACTCGGTCCCATTCCTCTTTCTCTTTCAGGAACTGTTCCTTTTCTTTTCTGGCTTCCTCTTCTCTCAACCTCTCGCGATGTTGTTCTTCCCATTTTTGGTGTTGTAAAATGGCTTCTTCTCGCAACATTTGTAGCTTTTCTGCTTTTCTTTGAGCTACGAGCGCTTGAAATTGGTCCTCGTACTCTTGAGCTTCTCGATGTCGCCCTTCCACTGTGGCGTTCCATTCTTTTCGAATTTTAGCTTCTCGTTCCTCCCTCATTTTTTGGACCAGTTTTTCTGTTCTCTCGGTGGTTCTTCTTTCGCGTTGCTCCCTTTCTTCCTCTTCCTTCCAGAGTTCTCGCCGCTCTGCGCTCAGTCTTCGTTGGCGATTAGTCGCTTCTTGTCTGGCTTCTTCGCGGGCCTTCTCTCTGGATTGGTGAAGTGCCCGGTTGGGGTCTGGCGCGAAACCTCCGGTGTCACTGGGCGTTACCTGGGGCATGGGCGTCTCCGCTGCTGGTCTTGCGACCGGCGTCGGGGCTTGTGCCGCGCAGATAGCGTCAGTGAGTAGAGTAATCGATTCCCAGACTGACGTTCCTACTGGAATGTCTATCATCGCTTTCAGTTGGGCAGCTTGCCGTGTCAACCGAATTAGGTGAGATACCTCGAAGGAAACAACCGCAGGACTCGCCGTAACTCGGGGGGTTATCGGGGTCCCGCCGTCGTTTTTTCGTGGGGTTTGCTCCACGGACGTCTGAGCCGTGGGTGGCGATGGGTTCGTGCCGACCGTGACCGTTATTTTCGGAGCTTCATTCGTCTCCTCGGTCATCAATATCGATACTCGTCCTGGCGATACGTCGCGAATTTCTTCTCGATTTTCTATGGCTTCCGGATCGGTATCCTCGAAGGGTTGCATATTCAAGGGAACCCGCTCTCGCTCTGGCCCGTCTAGGGCCGCGAGCGATGCAGCTTGCTCCTCTTTCTGCGCCTTCGCTCTCCTTTTATTCGCTCGGGCTTTCGCCTTTGCGGACATTTCAGGGACGGGACCATCCGATCTCAGGTGGTAGTCGGAGGTCCTTTTTCCCTTCTCGGGCATTCTCTGCTCGGTTTCAGACGTGGATTGCTCGTCTTTGTCTGACATTTTCTTTCGGTAATTCTACGATTTGGGTTATCTTATTGAGAGATCACAAGTTCAGATTTGAGATTTATTTCTAAATCCCGGACAGACCCCCACGTGTCGCGTCCTACTTGGTATAGGTTTAAATAGCGCTAACGTGTAATACTTTACCTGTGATCAATTATGTAAATACCCAAATGAATACCAAATGTATGTAAATAAACAGGTAATTTATTCACCAGGCTTTATGCCTTTAAAATACACTCAGTAATAATTCTAGAGTCGACGTGGTCAGCGTCGAACAAAGGATTTCTCAAGATGGCGTCGTCGATTCCGCGTGGTCGGCGGAACAAAGGCGGCGTCTCGAGTTGTCGTCAATTCGTCACGGATTCGTCTTCACGGACGCGGTGGAATGCTCTTTCGAGTCTTCTATCCGTGCCTGTTGTCTAGGGTTTGTTTAGCGTCGCAGAGGCCTCGTCTAGGAACTTTGGGGTTCCCTACAAAGCACTCGGACACTTACTTCGGCGAATAATCGTCTGGGCGATTATTCTGGGTGATTTCACAAGGGCTATTCTCGTGCTTTCGCAGGAATAGCTCGCAAGTGACTTCGTGAGAGTTACAGTTTGCACTTTACTCAGCGATCCTCGATCAATCCTAACTTGTAGTTGAAGTTGGCCTGACGGTGAGGTAGTTGCTGTGTTCTTGGTGTCGTTTGTGTAAGTTCTGACTTTAGGCGGGAAACACAGCCTTTTATGCAGTGGGGTGAAGGGCCGGCGATCAACCAATGGGGGCTGACCATCAGCCGCTTCCTCCCCCTCGGGGCACACACCTGCCATGGGGAGGTGGAGCCAACTCGGGGGGGAACGACTCTTCAATCACAGTGACTCAGAGGACAAGCATCCGCCCTGGGGGGACACTTATCCAACTGGGTCACCACAAGTTCAATAAAGGGTCGGTGCACATAACGATGCTTTGCGTATGTCGCACTCGGTAATACGCGAAGTAGTTGTAACTGCGATTCCGCACCAGAAAATACTGATAAAAAAATGGTGTTTCCAGACTTTTGACTCACCCTGTACAGTAAATACAATCAAAATATTAATTAAATATCTTCTTTGCAAGCTTTCCCTTTACAAAGACCGATTTACCACTTTGCAAATGTTCAAAGATAACCCATGAACTATACGGTATTGCAAATCGTTTAATTGAAACTACCGATCCAACTGCTGATTGTCTATGTCAACGTCCATGCGAACAGTTAATGTTTATACCATCCACTGATGCAGCCATAGCAGATGATAAAAACACTGTATCCGCATCGTTAGCAATAACTAATAATAAAATCAATGTGTATGAAGAACGGTACACATATGATGTTATTGCTTTACTATCAGATTTAGGAGGCAATTTGGGCCTATTTCTCGGTCTATCTTTAACTTCGTTGCCTGAAATCGCTTGGTATATAGCAAAGATTTGGAAAAAAAGACCAGTTAATCCGATTCGCCGTGTTTACAACAAATGCACAAAGAATATAATTGAGAGTCAAAAGCAAAGTAAAAGAAATGTAATATCACTTGATCTTAAGACAATTCTTGTTATAATTTGCTCGGGAGTCACTTTGTACTGCTTGCAAATTCGTGTAAACTACTACATTGAAGAACCGGTAACAAAAATTGTGAGAATAGTTCCACGACGCTTTACCGAATTTCCGTCTGTCACAATCTGTGGTGAACCACAAGATGATGCTATTGATGAAGCCACATTGAATTTAATGAAACAGACTAACAGGACCTGCGATAACATATCACCGTGGCATTTGTTCAACAACAATTTATCGTTGGATGAAATCTGGGAAAAACTCAACATCCATGAAACAGTCACACTTAATAATGAATTAGCTGATACGGTATATTTCTTAATATAACGATGACTAAAATATTATATTAAATTATTTAATATTTATAGTATTTTCGTGGATATAAAACAATACTTAATGCATCAAAAAGTCTTAAACCCCTTCCTTTTGGACATTGTACACAAGTAAATTCAGGTACGTATTTCTCAAACACATATGGATCCAGTCTCTTAAGTTAGTTTTAATGGGCCCGAATTTCTCACGTTTATTCATAACATCAGATGCCTAATTTGGAAATTCACACTAGGTGCATTCAAAAACTCTAAAACGTATGCAAAACTCGTTTCGTGTTTGTACGTTACGTCATTCCCATGGATGTACTTCATTTTAGCGATTTTATTTTAGCGACAGTGCTGGACTGGCAAGGCGGGCTACCGGGAGTTTCCCGGTGGCCCGTGGCTCGGTGGCCCGTGGCCGACCCGCTCGATCCGCCGTCGCCCGTCCCGTCCCGATCCGCCGTCGCCCGTCCCGTCCCGATCCGCCGTCGCCCGTCCCGATCCGCCGTCATTCGTCCCGTTATACAGTATATAGCATGTAGTTTTTTTGTAATAAGTATGACGTCTACATTATTGCGCAATGCGCATGTTCAATTTAAAAGCATTCTGGTTCTGCACATCCGGACTGGTGTCATGGCGTCATGCTCTCACCATCGCCGTCGCCAAGAAGAACCAGTTTGCACATTGGTTATATACATCATAAACACAGCAAACATCAAAGAAAATTATGATTTTCTCTTTGTATAAGGTATTTTGAACATATTTATTTACAAGTAGGATTTAAAAAATGTGATTTGATTCTAATTATGTAGGATATTTAAAACACTTAAAAATGCCAAAATTCAAACGGCGAAAATCTAAACGGGAAAGTGGATGGCAACGAGAAAAAGCAAAACAGCAAAAAAATTTGATGGCTGAAGCTGAAAACTGTCACAAAATAGATGCTCTCTTTCATACTGCAACATCATCCGCGAAAGATACATTGATTGATTGTCACCAGGAAGAAAGCGTCGTTGAGAAAACAATAGAAGAAGAAGAAGAAACACAAGTAAATATTCAGCAATGTCAAAGTTTCGAAACAGAAGAAATAAATGAGGAAATTGGCGAAAAAATTGATTATTTTCTACAACCTCAAAATGAAAATTTACCAGATTTCTTAAAGTTTCATCCGGTCCAGCCAAGTTTAGAATCAAAATGTAATTTAAAAGACAGAAAAATATACTTTCGAAAAGATGGCGTAGGAAGATGCTGGTTAACTTTAGATGAAAATTGTGGAAAAATGTTTTGTTCTTTTTGCCTTGCTTTTTGTACGAATCCTTTGGAGCAATCTATTTTTATAAGTGGATATGATATTTATAAAACTAAGCACATGTATCAAAGAATTACTGAACATGAAAATTCTGCGCTTCATAATACAAATACCGAAGCATATTTCTTGAAAGTAAATAATAGAGATACGTTTAGTTTAATAAATAAACAGAAATTAGAAAATAATAATAGAAATCGCCAAATTTTAAATCGAGTTATTGAAATAATTAAGTTAATTGGCAAACGGGGGCTAAGCTATCGCAGCATCAATGAATCTACTTCTCAGCTGTTGAATGAAAATCTAGATCATGGTAATTTTCTAGAATTGCTTTTGTTGATAAGTAAATTCGATCCCTTATTAAAAGTGCATATTGAAGATACCGTAAATAAAAGCAAAGGTAAAGGCAAAGGGCGGGGTAGTTTGGTAACATTGTTTTCCAAAACTACCGCCAATAATGTAATAGATGTTATTCATTCTCTTATGAAAGAAACATTGGCTTCAGAAATAAGGGATGCAGAAATGTTTAGTGTTCAAATCGATACCACACAAGACATTAATGTTGTAGATCAATGTTCTATTATTATCAGGTATGCAAAAGATCGTGTTTATGAACGATTAATATCACTAGTTAATTGCTCATCCACTACAGGGGAGGATCTTTGTAATTTAATATGTGAGCAATTAAAAAACAATAATATTGATATTTCTAAGTGTATTGGGAATTGCACAGATGGTGCATCAAATATGCAAGGGGCATATAAAGGCTTCAGTGCTTGGCTGAATAAAGTTTCACCAGGTCAAATACATACATGGTGTTATGCACATGTTTTAAATTTAATAATTGTTGATATAACTCAAAAGACAGCTGAAGCCATTTCTTTATTTGGTCTTTTAAATACTTGTGCAGTTTTCTTCAGAGAATCACATAAAAGAATGAATGTATGGAGGGAATTTAGTAAATTTAAATTTATTGCAACAATTGGAGAAACTCGCTGGTGGGCAAAAGACAAAATTTTAAGAAAAGTATTTGGTAATTATAATACTACATCCAGTATTATGTTTTATGTAGATGTTATTCAAACTTTTCAAGACACATCTGTCTCCAGTAATTTTAATAATGATGTTCGGCACAGGGCAAAATGCATGTTAGAATCTTTGTTAGAGTTTAAAACAATTCTCGTAGCTCAAATATTCTTACGTGTATTTGAGGAAACAACGCCATTGTCGTTGTATTTGCAAACAAGAGAAATGGACATAATTACTGCTTTTAGTATGGTGAAAAATACAGCTGAAAACATATTAAAAATTACCCGAGGTTTTGATGAAGTTTTTCAAGCAGCAGTTAATTTTGTATTGGCTGCCAATAAGGAATTGGAAAAGCGTGATATTGATATTTTCATTGTGCCACATTTAGATGATAGGAGAAAGCGAAATACAACTATTAGTGCAAAAGATTTATTTCGCATTAATGTACATAACATTATAATGGATAATGTTATGAACGATTTAAACGAACGATTTCTAAAAAACGATAACCTGTATGCCGAGTTATATTATTTAAATCCATGTAATTTTCAAAATATTGTAAGTAACAATATACCAGATTTAACTTTTCAATCAATTGTAGAAGTAATTAATAAGAAATTCAACAAAACCATAAATATAGTCGATGTACATGCAGAATTAAAAGATTTTGTAAAAAAGTGGCAATTGTTTAAAGATACAGTTACTGACGACATAAATATGGTTGATGCAGATTCCGATTCAAATTATGAAAATGATGATAACGAAAATTTGATAATCGGAGAAAATAATTCGTTAAAGTGCCAATCTTGTAAAAATTGTGTCACCTGCTGTTTTATGGTTTTGCAAAAATTTAATTTACATTCCTTAGCATATCACAATTTATTTTTAATATATAAATTTGTTGTAACATTGTCTTCCACACAAGTATCGTGCGAACGGTCATTTTCAAAATTAAAATATATATTGAATAGATTACGTAATTGTTTAGGCCAAATTAAATTAGAAGCATTCATGATTATGTCTTGTGAAAAAGATATTTTGAACGTAATAAAGAATGATCAAATTGTTAATGCAATGAAAGAAAAAAGTAGTTTACTGAGGAAAATTTTATAATTGAAAATTATTATGTATACGAATACACCTTTTACAATAAATCATTTCCTGTGTATTGGCACTGTTCACTCACTCGCTGTATTGTGTTGGAATTTTAAATAAATAAGTTAATCAAATTTGGAATTTTTTTCATTTCACTAGCCTAGGTTAGGTTAGGTTAGGTTAGGTTAGGTTATATGTGGCCCGACCGATCCAGTTTTCCCGGTAGAAAATTGGTTCCCAGTCCAGCCCTGTTTAGCGATTTCATTTTAGCGAACATGTCATTTTGGCGACACAAAAATCGCTAAAATGACATGTTTGCTAAAGTGATGGTCGCTAAAACGGCACTAATACTAACACTAATATTAACCTAACCATATAGTTTAGGTTTAAATCCTAAGGGGGCGCATTTAGAGTCGCGAAAAAACGAATCGCGAATCCGGAAATCGCGAAATTTTTTGCTGTTAGACAGCATAACGCGAATCTAATGTACCGCGAATCCGTAAATCGCGATTCGCGATTCAATTGCACACGTAATTAAATCGCGAATCGCGAATTGTGTATCCGCGAATCTGATGTACCGCGAATCCGTAAATCGCGAATCTAATGTACCGCGAATCGCGAATTGTATATCGCGATTTAATTGCAAACGATACGAGACGAACACGAGAATGGGAAGGAGACGAGAACGTCTCAGTAACGTTTTATTGTAAATAGCCAATAGGAGCTGACGATTGTACTACATAACCAGTTTGAATTACAAATAAAGGTCACTTTGAATTAAAACTACAGATCGCTTTGAATTAAAACTACAGATCGCTTTGAATTAAAACTACAGATTGCTTTGAATTAAAACTACAGATTGCTTTGAATTAAAACTACAGATCGCTTTGAATTAAAACTACAGATCGCTTTGAATTAAAACTACAGATCGCTTTGAATTAAAACTACAGATCGCTTTGAATTAAAACTACAGATCGCTTTGAATTAAAACTACAGATCGCTTTGAATTAAAACTACAGATCGCTTTGAATTAAAACTACAGATCGCTTTGAATTAAAACTACAGATCGCTTTGAATTAAAACTACAGATCGCTTTGAATTAAAACTACAGATCGCTTTGAATTAAAACTACAGATCGCTTTGAATTAAAACTACAGATCGCTTTGAATTAAAACTACAGATCGCTTTGAATTAAAACTACAGATCGCTTTGAATTAAAACTACAGATCGCTTTGAATTAAAACTACAGATCGCTTTGAATTAAAACTACAGATCGCTTTGAATTAAAACTACAGATCGCTTTGAATTAAAACTACAGATCGCTTTGAATTAAAACTACAGATCGCTTTGAATTAAAACTACAGATCGCTTTGAATTAAAACTACAGATCGCTTTGAATTAAAACTACAGATCGCTTTGAATTAAAACTACAGATCGCTTTGAATTAAAACTACAGATCGCTTTGAATTAAAACTACAGATCGCTTTGAATTAAAACTACAGATCGCTTTGAATTAAAACTACAGATCGCTTTGAATTAAAACTACAGATCGCTTTGAATTAAAACTACAGATCGCTTTGAATTAAAACTACAGATCGCTTTGAATTAAAACTACAGATCGCTTTGAATTAAAACTACAGATCGCTTTGAATTAAAACTACAGATCGCTTTGAATTAAAACTACAGATCGCTTTGAATTAAAACTACAGATCGCTTTGAATTAAAACTACAGATCGCGGAGTCAGCTACGTTGTTGTTAGTTTACAGAATGATTGTTAGTTTACAGAATCATCAGCCCGCAGCTGCCGGCTGATGATTCGGATTGTCCCGTTAATCTACTGCCGACACTAATCGGCAGCTGACGACTGTTAGCTAACGACTGCTGGCTGTCAGCCGGCGACCTTTGACCGTCAGATGACGATGTTTGGTCGACAGCTGACGATTGCCAACTGGGTTGTTTCCCTTTTTCGCGTTATATTTTTCGCGATATATTTTTTCGCGTTTTAATTTTTTCGCGTTTTAGTTTTTTCGCGATATATTATATTCGCGATATATTTCATTTGAGTTTGTAATCGCGAAAATCGCGATTCCTGGATTCGCGATGTATTTTTTCGCGACAGTAGCGCCCCACCATCCTAAGAAGGGCTAACAAGTAGGGGGGGGCTGCGCTCCCCCTTGACCCCCCGCGAACCTAACCTTACTGGTTTTTTTATGCAAACCACTTTTTTGAGCCGGCTTGTCGCGGTAAATCGTGTCGCGTCGCTAAAACGTGTCGATCACTATTGGAAAATTACTTTATTGTCGCTAAAACGTGATCGCTAAAATGAGACTTTTTTGTAAAAATCGCTAAAATGAGCATCACTAAAATGACTATAACCGACTCCCATTGAATCACATGGGAAAGTTATTCAATGACGTCACGTTCAAACACGTTCAAACACGAAACGAGTTTTGCATACGTTTTAGAGTTTTTGAATGCACCTACTTCTTCATCAAGTGCAACACGGAAAAATCTGTTTTCACACTTATCCATCAGTGCAGCTGCGGAATAAGTGTGAAAACTGCTTCAGAAAATTGACTTTCTACTGTTTTCTAGAAAATACAAACAACCTAATAGTTCCTCTCGTTTTTGGATTTGAATTTCTAATTCCTTCAGAAGTATGTAACCGGAATATAAAGGTATTGTAAAAGCTAAAATCATTAGAGAGAAAAATGCTTCAACAAAGAAGGGCTAGAGTCCGATCGACTGGATTCCTATTCACCCACAGGGTGACTAGATTTGGTGAATGAAAAACCTGGACAACACACAATTTCTCAAAACATTAGTGTGACTGCTTGGCCACCCAAGGGTGACCTGTGTCACTGCCACACACTGCCCAATGGCCCCAAAGTCATCCCTATCTCGCGGAGTAGTACGACCTAGTGAAGGAAAGGAGAGAGCTGAGTGATATGTGGAGATAAGAGCATTGGGTTTCAACCGAGACAGACAAGTAAGACAAGTCCTGTGAAGTCGTGCTCTGTGCTGCTCCTGCTCTCCTCCCTATTCACCACTGTGACGCTCAGTGGTGAGATGTCAGATCTACCACAGCCTCTATGAGTGGTTGCATGGGCCGTACAGGTAAGTACCCCAAAATAATAAAAGCCAATTGACCACTTCGTACATGGGGATAAGCTCCCTGTGTGTGATGGGTTGGTAGCAAACGGGTTGTCACAACCTGAATATCAATGGCAAAACTTGGCTAAAATGTGCAGAGAGACCACACCTGTGTCCGCCATATTTTAATGTACGGAAAACATGTGAAAAGTACACGTTTGGAAGCTAGTTAGCCTCAATAACATTACAATCAATACAAAAAGAACAAAGCAATGTTAGTTAATCATTGCTTTGTTCTTTACACCGAAAAGAAAACAATTATCATTTTACAAGTTAGATGCAGACGACAATATCAAATATACTCAAAAGTAAACGTTTAAACAGGAATGTGCCAGATAATTAGTCACAACATTAGGGCACTTATTTATTATGAGATTGTAACTAATAATCATGATGCACTTTTGATGTAAACCTTCTATTAGGCCCTCCCATATGGTTCAAAAATGTATTTCAATTAAATTAATGACAATTTCAATATGTGATTCAATCAGGTATTGAATTTTAATTTAATTTTAATGTGCATCACCAAGTGCAATCTAAAGTGAACTCCAAATCTGTATCATTAAGTTGAATGCATCAATTTTCTCTTCCCTAAAGTAAAACACAAAGTCACCTAATTTTGAATTATATAATATTACTCAGTTATTCCTAAATAACATGAAAAGGGAAGTTAACTTTCTTGAATCATTGCCTACAGTCTATGGATGGATGAATAGTGCAATACTTCGAGTAATTACGGTAACTAATTATAAATATAATATACTGTACTATGAACACATTACATCATGTTTACACTGACCTTGATTTTATTAATAGATTGTGCGAAGAAATGCAAAGCGTAATCCATGTGAAGAAAACAAAACTGCTTATTTGGCGTGCAAAAAGGCTTGCATGAAAAACAATTTATTTAGAAGTATTAACTGCAGGTGTGGTTAAATAGTTGATTTTATTTTATTCACATCTCAGTGTTGATTTTCTGTATTAGCAAGCCTGTCTACAACTATTCACAAATCTATAGCGTATTTTGCGGAATTTAAGACGGGCTTTTCTTTACTTAGAAAAGTCAACCAAATATTTGTGCGTGTTTTATTGTAGCAAATCAGGGAATTCCATAAAATTAAGTCAGGGTTTCCCACGAGAATAAATCGAGGAATTGTGAAAATAATAATTAAAAATAAAATTTAAGAATTTTTTTTAATGTGTCATGTCGTATTCGACTTTTGAACAATGGTTCTGGAAATTTAGAACTTCCAAAGGTTTGTGTAACCAGAAAATTTAGGTTAGGCGCCGCAACTCTTAATACTTTGCCGGGGGTGGTAGCTAGGTTAACACATCATCTGTTCGTGAAATCTGTATTTTATGAGTGCAGGATATCAGCCCGGGCGCCGAGCAAAATGGCGAATGTTGATATTCGTATTGAGATCGTAATATCGTTCTTCAATAAGGGAAAATGTTGTCACTCGCTAGGCGCTCTTATGAAGAGAATATTTCTTCTCCTGGACACGCGCAAACGTTGGGTGAACGCGAATACAGGTACCAAAACGCAGACAATGTCGTCGAACCGTTGAAAATGAAATGAATACGCAATTGAGACGGCATGCAATTCAAAATGTCTAGGCTGAGGAGGACCGTTGAATACCCCGTTTCTCCCGTAAATTATACGCAAATACGGGCAAATAATAAATGTAGCGGTCAGATAGCCAACCATGAGAATTCGGGCTGCACAATGGCCGTATGAAGACAGGAGACGTTAACTCGTCGAAGGCAAAAATTATTCTGAATATTCTTAACAATTTGGTAAAACAAGTCACCTCCGATCAAATGGCCAAGTCTATTTCCAAAAGAAAAATGGACAAGAACAGGTGGTCAGAGGGAAATATGTAAATTTTTAGAGCGCGAATGCGTCAATTTATGGCAAAATTCTCATGAATGTCTGGATGGGGTGAGTATAACTAGGCTAAATTAAGGATAAATGATAAAAATAGAGGAAATAAAATAAAACAAAATAATAAATTTGGATTTAGGAGAAAACGAAATTATTTAGAAGAATCAAAACAATTTCTTAATAAAAATGAGAAAAATCAGAGAAAAGGTGCAAATTGCGCTTAAAATTTTGAAAATTTCCACTGTCTAAAATCAGGACCGTGACAAATGATAACATTATTTTTTATAAAAATTGTCTCTGTGTCTTTTCTTCCGTAAAATACAGTTTTCATTTTTTTCATTGAGTACATTTTTATTTATTTTTTATGTTTTGTTGTCATTTATTTGTTGACTAAAAGTTAATTCTTATTTACAGATTACCGTACATGTCAGCATCTAATTTGCCAGATTGCAACACTACAAAAGCTGTTACTACCGCTCATCGAATGTACTTCAATAACTACGACTCGAATCAAAAAGAGTGCAAATGTAAACGACCTTGCGAAAATATTTTTTACCAAACTATGTTGTATGGGAGTAAGTTACCAGTTGACTACATTACGTTTATCACTGTTCGATTAGCTGATAGTTTCACCGAGAACATAGAAGAGAACGAGAAATATCCAATTTCACAATTATTAAGCGATATCGGCAGCATTCTAGGATTAACTTTGGGAATGTCATTATTATCGTTCTACATTTGCATTCTAAACACTTTTAATTGGTTCAGAGTCTGTTTGGTAAATCCTCGTTAATTTGTGGCATTGTCTACAATTTTCAATTCACAAATTCACAATTACACAATTTCAGACGATTTTTCCAAATTTTTCAAATTGCCATTACATTTCGATTTGCAAAAACTATTTTGTGATGAGTCAAATGCCTTTTGAACCTCCAGCACATCTCACAATCTAAACTCCACAGCAAAGGCACAAATAATCGTAAAAGTAAAAATTCATTTAGACTTCCGTATTTTATTTCATTGTACGATGTAATTGTACGTTTAAGCATTAATAAATCAGCTTCGTTTTCGTGTTGTTTCATTGCGGTGCCAGCATCTGTTCTTTATCATTAAAAAAAAACTAGAAACGCATTTTTTTCTGTGAAGGACAGGACACCTAAATCAGCTACGGTCGAGTCGTTTCTGCCACGAGGTTGCCAATTTTATATCGCCCACCGGAAGTTGTAAAAATAATTTAAAGAGTTGTAAAATTTATCTGACCTACTTGTTGGGTGTATTTTGTACCAAGGAATTGATTGCCATTGATGGTTTGGTGGTCCTAAATGATCTTGAAGGTTTCTGAGACCACGTACATCTCGAGGGAGATTTTTCGGCCATTAGCGTCTACCTCGCACCTTTGATGACGTCAGATATCCAGAATTTGGGGTTTAACTAAAATTACAAGTGATTTTAAGATCTGCAAGATAACGATTAAATGTTTCTATTAATTATAGTATTATTTGATGTTTTGAAATAATGAATAGACCGGGCTTGAGATTCCCGAGATGCGTGATTGGTTGAAACTTGTTCTACGCCTATTCGTTAAACACATCTCGTTGAAATCGGTCTAAAGAATTTCTAGGGGTTTTTGAGGTAACCTATCATTTTCTACGAGTTGTTATTTTGGACCTGATGACAGCTCGTTTTCCTGTAATTAAAGAATTAATCGCTAATTTAGTTGGATCTTTTTTGCGTTCACAAATCGTTTGGAGTGGTTGAAGCAGGATTGGAGTTGTTATTTTGCCAAAAGTTGATAAAAATTGAGAGGGAATAAATGGTACGTGTGGTTTGATGAAAACTTTGTTGTTATTTTGTGTCACCTGGTCCAATGTATTTGAAATCCCGTATGAGGGTCTCCCACCGCCAGGGGGAGTTGTATGACTGTACCACTGACCCATCACGTGACTTCCGGTGACGTTGCGGGGACGTGCAGATCGTTGCAATAACGTGCAGCTGAATAAATGAAGTATATCAGCAACAATTCATGCCATCTCAACTCATTCAATTCCAACAAAGGGTTATGGGCACAGCATCCTCAAACTGCGTGAGTTTTTGATTCGCCAAAAACACTTTTCGGGCATTTTCAACGTATCTATCGCTGACCGGACCACGAGACGTTAGGCCCAAACCAAACACGTGGTAGATCACGAAATCCAAGATCGAAAAATGACGGAAAGAGAAAATTCGAGGATCGAGAAGCTGGAGTAGTATATATCTTACTAAATAATTAAACTGTAATGGAGCATGCAAAATAACGTGACCGTTGGTGCTGCTGAGATTTACATAACTGACTAGTTTATTCAAAGATAGGAGGCGCTGTAGTAGCAGCGTCACAAAATATAACAATGGTCAAGACTGACCAATGGAGTGCGAGACACTCCAGTATCCCCTCAATTGTGGAATGGGGGAAGGAACAATTTAGAACAGTGAAATCAATTGATCTACAAGGATGCAATGTAATTAAAGTGGGTTTAAAAACAATCAATTAAACAATGAATTAAAAGGTAACAAGTAACATGCATTGGAGTGAAGACACTCCATCATCCCCTCAATTGTGAACCAACTAGGGGAGCAATTAGTAAATTCAAAGTAACAGTTTGACATGAAATGCAAATTTAAATTGAACAATAAAATACTTGGATTTTAAAACTACTGAATTATGCACGAAATAAAACTTGTAAAATTGAACATAACATGAATTTTGATTCCAACAATGAATGCAATTAAACAATGACATGCCAACATGATACATAAACAATAGTTGAATGAACTAGCTTGATTAATTAGCAGCTAGACGGGAGACGGAAAGGAAGTCGAAATGATTCTCTCCTTCACTCACAAGAAGCCTGAACAACAGAGAGCTAAATGTGGCCCCGTGCCCAACGCGTGCGGTAGCGTTTTGATGGGCGAAAAGTGCGGCTAGACCAACGATGGTCCGTGACATCACCTGCGATGCACACGCCGGCACAAGGATTCAACAACTTCGGCTGGTCCTGAGCAAACTTCATTTCAGACTGACTGATGATGGTTTGCTGAATGGCTGACTGGTGAGCCTGAGCGAACTTCATTTCAGACTGACTGATGATGGTTTGCTGAATGTAGACACAACTCAACCCGTGGAGTTGATCAAAATAGTTGCAGTGCTCTGAACGCAGCTGCAACAAAATGGCGAAATCTGCAGCGGATTCCACCTGTCCCTGCACTCGGGTGTTAAAATGTCGACCGCGAGGAGGGGTTTTGAGTGCTGTTAATCGGCCTTCAACGTGGCGAGGGCAGCGAACGTCATCTGCACAAGCTTCATTGGAAAACAGGTTAGCCAGACGTGTGTACGGCAGCCCGCCGACGATGCACAGCAAAACAACCACTTTCTTCGTGTCATTGGTGATGCCACTGCACACGAAAAAGCAGTCCAACTGGTCAATGTAGTGGGTCCAGTTATTCTTGATGCAATATGGTTGCAGTGAACCGATACTTGAAGCGATCACAGAAGTTTTGCATGAAAAAGGCTTACATGGAAGTAGGCCTAACGGCATGGTCACGGCGTGGTCACGGCGTGGTCACGGCGTGGTCAAGGGTCCGAAACAGCACTCAACACGAATTTTAAGCGATTTTGTACATTACAGTTCGTGAGGTATTACAAGTTGATCCGTTTTGCATGGCGATTTTCTTGAGAACACCGGAACAGTGTTAAACCTAACGTGTGGTCAGCGTGGTCAGCGTGGTCAGGCGTCCGAAAAGTGTCCAAAAAGTATCCAAAATTCACCAGTTTTGCAAAAATCGATTCGGTAGCATGGATTGGTATTCCATCTCGTCGCCAATTAGTATATATCTTACTAAATAATTAAACTGTAATGGAGCATGCAAAATAACGTGACCGTTGGTGCTGCTGAGATTTACATAACTGACTAGTTTATTCAAAGATAGGAGGCGCTGTAGTAGCAGCGTCACAAAATATAACAATGGTCAAGACTGACCAATGGAGTGCGAGACACTCCATGGAGGATGAGAACTACGCCACATGGGCGTTCAAAATGCGAGTTTACCTGCGAAAATCGGAATGGTGGACGGTAATTGTCGACGAGCCGCCAGTGAACGGGGCTTTAGCAGCGAGAAACGCGTGGCGTGGCAAAGACGAAAAAGCGATGAACGCGATCGTGCAGTCATTATCACCTGCCCAGACCGTCTATGTCATTAACAAAGACACGGGACGCGAATGCTGGGAGAAACTGGAAGAAGTGCACCGAGGACGAGCGAGGCAGCGGCAGACCATTTTGCGGAGAGAACTGACCAAGATTCGATGGGAGAAAGCGGAGACGGCCACAAAGTTTCTACAGCGCGTGGAGTCGACGGTAAACCAGTTGCGAGCGGTTGGAGGCAAAATTTCGGAGCAGGAAGTGGGTACAATGATTATTCAAAACCTGCCGAAAGAGTACTACAGTATTCCGAGGGCATTCGATATGTGCGACGACAATGCCGTGACGATGGTGAAGCTGCGCCACATGATACTGCAGGAAGAGTCGCGCCAGACGGGTGACGACGAGGTGTACGATAGGCTGCACAAAGTTAGTTTGTCGCAACGCACGAACGGCAACGATCGGGGCAGTGAACGCAACAGTGAAGGAAGCGGCGAGCAGAGCGGTGAACGCAGACGAGATTTGAAGCACGTGAAGTGCTACAACTGCCAGAAGTTCGGGCACATAGCGAGAAATTGTCGGAGCCAAGCGGGAACCGAAAACGAGCACGATGCAGACCGCAACAAGCCAAAGCAGAACGCCAAGAAGGAGCAGCAGCCAGACGCGACCGTCAGGGCTGTGAAAACTAATCAATTTGTTTTTCAGATTAAGACCGAGGGACGAGAATGAAACCTCGACTCAGGAGCGACACGACACATGACGGCAAGTTGGGATTTCTTCGAGACGTTTACGGCCAACGACGGAAGTCGCAAAGTAACGCTAGCCGACGGTCGAAAAATTTCCATTATGGGGAGCGGAAACGTGCGGTTAACGACGGACGATGCGGATCTGGTTGCGAAGGACGTGCTGTATATTCCCGATTTGTGCGACAACCTGATTTCGGTGCCGAGACTAGACGAGGCAGAGCTACGAATTGTTTTTGGAGGCGGAATGTGCTCGATTTCATGCGGGGATCGAGTGATCATGACCGCGACGAAGATAGGCGACGTGTATCGATTAAATGTAGAGACCGTAGTAAATGAGAGCATGGCTACACACTCGAAAACGCAAGAAGGTGCCATGTGTGCATTCGTAACTAAGAACGAAGGAGCAGTTACGGAGGAAATGCAGCCACAAAATAGCGGAGCGGACGACGATGAAGTACGTAGCGACGTAGATGACACGTGGAGCATGGACGACCGTACGAAGAGCGACTTGGACGAGAAGAGTGCCCAACTTGATGCAAAACTCGCGGCACTCGATGCGAAATTGGCCAAAGTTGATGTGAAACTGGGCGAACTTGATGCGAGAGAAGCGAGACTGGATGCCAAAGTGGCTGAAATTAATAATATATTTGATAGGTTTGACGCAAGCAAGAAAATCGAGCAGTGTGAAATCGTGTCATGCGGAGAAGCGCAACACAACGGGCACGAGAAGGAATTGAGAGAAGGGCAAAATTGAGAAGAATCGAGGTCGAGTGGTTTTGGCTAATAATATCTGAGCGTGGATTGTGTTTTTGAAATTGTTTAATCGTATTGATGGAGTTTTGTTTACAAGTGTGATATGTTTTAAATAAGTGTATTTTATTGATTTTTCTTTTTGCTATATTACAAGTGTATTTTTGAATTTGTTTGTGTTTAATTTGACATTACATTTTAAGGGATTTATTTTTGAGTTTTACACATTGATCAGGTGAAGAAGGTGTGTGTTGTTATTTTGTGTCACCTGGTCCAATGTATTCCAAATCTCGTGTAAGGGTCTCCCACCACCAGGGGGAGTTGTATGTATCACTGACCGATCACGTGACTTCCGGTTACGTTGTGGGGACGTGGAGATCGTTGAAATAACGTGCGAGCTGAATAAACGAAGTATATCAGCAACAATCAATGCCATCTCCTCTCATTTAACAACAACAAACTTAACAGAAGTGGTTTTATTTTACTAAGTTTGGGGGTCTTGAAAGTGAATTCAGAGAAAGCCCCCAGACACAACACATATTTCCCTGACAGATCTATTCATTGATGTTAGATGTTAGATTTAACTAATAAAACATCCTAAAAAAATAATAAAACCACTAAAAACACCAAAATAACAACAAAAACACCAAAAATAATTTTTTTTAAATCAGTTGCGTCTTTGTAAGATGATGTTGCAGAAAACGGTTTCTTTGCCGTAGAAGGTTTCAAAACAATCGACGAGAACGAGCGATTGTTCAACCGACAAAAGATAAGGATAAACGAAAGAAACCGTATACAGGACACGAAGGAAATATTTTGCGAGGAAAACTGAGTGAAAACAATACAGCAACTCGGAACCAACAGAGGGGCGAGATGCGTTCTTCAAACGAGAAGGGCAAAATTGAGAAGAATCGAGGTCGAGTGGTTTTGGCTAATAATATCTGAGCGTGGATTGTGTTTTTGAAATTGAGATTGTGTTTTTGAAATTGGAGTTTTGTTTACAAGTGTGATATGTTTTAAATAAGTGTATTTTATTGATTTTTCTTTTTGCTATATTACAAGTGTATTTTTGAATTTGTTTGTGTTTAATTTGACATTACATTTTAAGGGATTTATTTTTGAGTTTTACACATTGATCAGGTGAAGAAGGTGTGTGTTGTTATTTTGTGTCACCTGGTCCAATGTATTCCAAATCTCGTGTAAGGGTCTCCCACCACCAGGGGGAGTTGTATGTATCACTGACCGATCACGTGACTTCCGGTTACGTTGTGGGGACGTGGAGATCGTTGAAATAACGTGCGAGCTGAATAAACGAAGTATATCAGCAACAATCAATGCCATCTCCTCTCATTTAACAACAACAAACTTAACAGAAGTGGTTTTATTTTACTAAGTTTGGGGGTCTTGAAAGTGAATTCAGAGAAAGCCCCCAGACACAACACATATTTCCCTGACAGATCTATTCATTGATGTTAGATGTTAGATTTAACTAATAAAACATCCTAAAAAAATAATAAAACCACTAAAAACACCAAAATAACAACAAAAACACCAAAAATAATTTTTTTTAAATCAGTTGCGTCTTTGTAAGATGATGTTGCAGAAAACGGTTTCTTTGCCGTAGAAGGTTTCAAAACAATCGACGAGAACGAGCGATTGTTCAACCGACAAAAGATAAGGATAAACGAAAGAAACCGTATACAGGACACGAAGGAAATATTTTGCGAGGAAAACTGAGTGAAAACAATACAGCAACTCGGAACCAACAGAGGGGCGAGATGCGTTCTTCAAACGAGAAGGGCAAAATTGAGAAGAATCGAGGTCGAGTGGTTTTGGCTAATAATATCTGAGCGTGGATTGTGTTTTTGAAATTGTTTAATCGTATTGATGGAGTTTTGTTTACAAGTGTGATATGTTTTAAATAAGTGTATTTTATTGATTTTTCTTTTTGCTATATTACAAGTGTATTTTTGAATTTGTTTGTGTTTAATTTGACATTACATTTTAAGGGATTTATTTTTGAGTTTTACACATTGATCAGGTGAAGAAGGTGTGTGTTGTTATTTTGTGTCACCTGGTCCAATGTATTCCAAATCTCGTGTAAGGGTCTCCCACCACCAGGGGGAGTTGTATGTATCACTGACCGATCACGTGACTTCCGGTTACGTTGTGGGGACGTGGAGATCGTTGAAATAACGTGCGAGCTGAATAAACGAAGTATATCAGCAACAATCAATGCCATCTCCTCTCATTTAACAACAACAAACTTAACAGAAGTGGTTTTATTTTACTAAGTTTGGGGGTCTTGAAAGTGAATTCAGAGAAAGCCCCCAGACACAACACATATTTCCCTGACAGATCTATTCATTGATGTTAGATGTTAGATTTAACTAATAAAACATCCTAAAAAAATAATAAAACCACTAAAAACACCAAAATAACAACAAAAACACCAAAAATAATTTTTTTTAAATCAGTTGCGTCTTTGTAAGATGATGTTGCAGAAAACGGTTTCTTTGCCGTAGAAGGTTTCAAAACAATCGACGGGGATGGAGCGGACTGCTACGTTTCTGCATTAGTACGGATGGGAAAGGAGTTAGAAACAAGAGTTTGCGAGGTAAGGATTACAGCCTGTGGAGATGCGGTAGAAGAGACATGGATAAGGAGGGTATATCAACACAAAAGTCCGTTATAATTGAAAACTAAGTGTTCATCTTTCTCGAGCATTTTGGTATAAGCTCAATATCTGTTACTATTGCCTGCATTTTTCTTATTTCAAACTAGCATGAAATAAATGACTTAATAATCGTCGCGTATAGAGTTGCAATGGGGGAATAAAACATTACAGTAAACAGGAGAGAAGAGACAAGTCTAAACTCAGCTGTGGTCTGGCCCAAAATACAGAAAATACAGCTGTATAATGCAAAAAATATGTCAAAATATGTCAAGATTAAGAATACGACGTAACGAAATTCAGCTCGTGATAAAAGTTGACGCCAACAAACCGAACTGCAATGGGTGCATAACTTATTAACTTAGACTGAAGCACACCACTGAATGATGTTAGATTTGCGGGAGGGTTTAGCTCACTCTTGTATCAATCGACTATGACTTTTCATTTGGTCCCTGTAAGTTGTGGTGACCCCGGGATAGTGCCACCCCTCCGCTGAGTAGGACGGTGAGGCACCCCGGGGTTCACCCAGCTGCAGAGGCCATTACCCTTTCTTTGTGTGCAGTTTTGGCCTCTTCCCAGAAAAGGCAAGTGCCTATGGCGATAGAGCAACAGGTGGGGCGCCACCATTGGCTGTCCTCACCCCAACCCAAATGTATAAAACCAAAGAGTTCCCGCCTCCGGTTAGAGCAGCACACCAAACACAACAAAAACAAAAACACTCACCATCAGGCCTACTACATCCTAGTTAGGAGTGATTGAGGAATCTCTGTCCAGGTATAACTTGTAACTCTCCCCGACTTTACAAGCAGGCAATTCCCACGAAAGTGCAGGAATAGTCATTGTAGAGTTGTATTCAGCTAGCTAGGAAGCTATCTTCAACTGTCCCAATCCGAGTGCCTCGTGTTGTAAGAAGTAACGCTCTGCAGCACTTAATATTACCCCCCTAGATGACAGGCACGGATAGAAGACTCTGCGGAGCATTCCACAGCGTCTGAACGACGAATCCGAGAAGAACAACAGCGTAACCGAGACGACACCATTGTTCCAGCGGCCACGGAAAACTCGAGGCGCCATCTTAAAAAATCCATTGTTCGACTTAGTCTCGAAGTGAACATTATAACTAACAACTCATATTGCAAGGCCTAGCCCCCTTTTAATAAACCAGTTTATTCATTACATTTATCGTGTAATTATTTGAGTAGCAAAAACGATCACAGGTACTGTAAGTAAGAGAAACCATGTAGAAATATCTCTCAATACCAACAAAGGATGCGACAAAGTCAAGTGACTTCTGGAATCGTCAACTTTGCCCAAGTAGACGAGATTGTACTTTATAGGTCATTGGGTGTGGACCGTGACCGATAAACATTCTCAGATCAAAATTGACAGTAAAGCGAACAATATTGCCATAAATAATTAAACACGATTAAAAATGCAATTATCTCCCAACGTCTAAATTATATAGTCAAGTTAGCAAGAAATAATTGAATCAATAATCGTCATGGAAAAAGTTACCATGGGAAAAAGACGTTATAGTAAACAGAAGCAAAGAGACAAGTTTGAACTCAGCTGTGGTCTAGCCCAGAATACAGAAAATACAGCTGTTAAAAGCAAAAAAAGTACTTGATGGGAAGAAATATGCGAAGATTAAGAAAACTACGTACAAAAATTCAACTCCTGATAAAAGATGACGCCAACAAACCGAAATGCAGTTTAATTGGGCTGGATGATTTCGTAAACAGTAGAAAACATTGGAGCAGACGTCATACACTTTGGCTAATTTTGCTCCTATTTTGCACATGCATGCTCACTTATCAGACATATGATCGAGTAATGCATTACTTAAGTTATCCAACAGCTGTTGATGTAAAGAGCAAATCGGAAGATATTGTGTTACCAAACTTAATGATCTGTAGTGGTAACACAAAAGAAATGGCCAGACTTTGGAATAAAACTGATGACCATACAAGCCCTTATGAATGTTCAAACATGGTCAAACAACTGATGGCAATTCCAACTTACAATATGGATGAACTTTGGAAAGCGACCAATTTGACCAAAGAGATAGTCAGCGTAAAAATGAAGGTAAAAAATATAAATAATCTTTTACATAAAAAGTCCTAATTTAATTTTCCAGGGATTCTCAAACCAAACGGTTGTTCTTACGGAAACTGACACTGCATTTGGAATATGCTCAACATTTCAATTTCGTAATTATAAAGAAAAAATATACTGTACAGTATACATGATGTTTACTTGATCATACAAATATGATTTATTGGTCTACTGTAGCTGTAGCAACTAGCAAATCATTTAATCGGAAATTATTGACAGCAAATATTGAAAAAACTGATGACTCCGTATGCCCTATAGCTCCGTACCTAGTAGGCTAATCTTACTAAATTATTTGTAATGTATCAGAAAATGCAATTTTTCTTATTTACTGTATTTCTTCGATTACGAATCGTACTAGAATTATTCCAGGCAATTTTTCAAATGAATTTTAATTTTTTTAAACATATTTTAATGTAATAAACGTAGAAAGAACGTTGGAGGAGATTGCATTAGTGCTAAGTTCGTACATTTCTGACCGTTTGGCCACCCTAGTGGCCTACGTCACTCCACACACCGCCAGGCAGCCCCAAGCCGTCCCCTTCTTGGAGGAGTGGACCGGCCTAGCAGGGGAAGTACAGAGCAGAGTGGTGTGGTGAGAGAGAGACGTTGCTGAGGGAGCCAAGAATGAAGATGTGCCAGGACCCTAACAATGGCAGAGACAACTGTCGACTCTGCTCCTCTCACCACTCACCACTGTGACGCTCAGTGGCAGGCTGAGATGACTGCTGCAGTGGCTACATGGGTCGTACGGGTAAGTACGGCAGTGTTCGTCCGAGGTGTCCGACCACGTCACCCATGGGGCTTGCGCCCTGTGTGTGACGGGTCTGTCACCGGTGCAGCGTGCCTAGTAGGCATGAGAACGAGACCAAATTTTCTGGTCCCGACCCGTCCAGAGTCCCAAAAATTTGAAATTTTCGGGTACCGACCCGTCCCGAATCCCGAAAATTTCCATTTTTCAGATACCAAACCCTTCCGAATCCCGATAATTTCAAATTTTTGGTCCCGACCAGTCCCGAATCCCAAAAATTTCAAATTTTTGGGTCCCGACCAGTCCCATGTTCCTAAATTTTTTTTTTTGTTTCTTTATGTTCTTGTATGTTTTTTTTTATTTTATTTTTTTTGTTTTTTTTTATGTTTTTTTTAATGATTTTTAATGTTTTTTTATGTTTCTTTATGTTTATTTTTATTTTTATGAAAGTCAGCCAGTCCCATTCCGTCCCGTGTCTCAAATTTTCTGGTCCCGTCCCGTCCCGAATCCCGTAATGTTATAATTTTCTGGTCCCGATCCGTCCCGTATCCTGCTACGGGACCGGGACCGGGACAGGGACTGGGACTATCCCGGTCCCGTTCTCATGCCTAGTGTCTAGCGGCACCGCACAGTGAGATAGGTGACCCAACCCCTAGATAACGATTAAAGACCAAAACCCAACAATCTGAGTCCCTGTCTCGTTCTTACGTGAGATATGCGTCCCATCCCATGTGGTAAATCCCCAACTATGTGGGCAGGACCATATCCAGTCACACATTATAGAAATGTACAAAAAAAATTGAACAAAAAAACATGGTTTTGAATAAAAGCCAAAGGTCTTATTCGAAGAAATATACGGTATTTATTTTTTCGTATTTATTTATTTTTTCCCATTTATATTTTCTAATTTATTTGTTTTCTTATTTGTTTATGTTTTCTTATTCCGTTTATTTTTTCTTAATTATTGTATTTTTTCAATTATCATCTAGTTCTACATGTCATTTTACGATTTTGGAAGAATTCTATACGTGACAACACAGAACCTTGGTGAAATATTAAAAATAAATTTAGGGTTTGACAAAGTAAATTTTAAATTTTAAATTAAATTTATAAAGTAATATCTTATTTATTACTTATTATATTTTAGTTCATCTTTCTTAATTCACTTATGAGTTCATGCTCCAGTGAAAACGAATACAAAAAATGCTATCATGGATGCTTAATGAAAAAATTTAAAAAACACCTGACTTGCAGGTAAGAATGATGAATTGATGATATACAGTGGTGGAAAAAAGTTTGAGACCACGACAGGTTTTTTGGTTGCAAATCACATTTTGACTTGAAAATTTATTTACTGGTTTATATCATGACAATTAAGCATTGTTTAAAATTTTAAGACAGTAATTCAAATCAAATTTAAAAAATAAAAAAATTGGGTTTGTGCCGGTTCAAAAGTAGTATTACTAGATATCACGGGGGAATTATGAAGGTTTGCCGGGAAATCCGCATTCGTCAATGCTCCGAATCGCCACTAGA
Source organism: Strigamia acuminata (assembly GCA_949358305.1). Classification (NCBI taxonomy): domain Eukaryota; kingdom Metazoa; phylum Arthropoda; class Chilopoda; order Geophilomorpha; family Linotaeniidae; genus Strigamia; species Strigamia acuminata. Next base: position 5,670,376 of record OX442314.1, read on the forward strand.
TGGCGCGATCGCAATTTAGCGGTAAATTCGAATTACGAATAAGAAAATGTGTAAATAAATATAAAACTATATTTATTCGAGGATGCAAAGATCAGATAACATTAATATAAATATACTGTATATTAATGTTTATTATTGTTGAAATACAATTAATCTCCATTTCGGTAGAAAAGGAGATTTAGCGAATCAATCAATCAATTGATCGATCTGATTGGTGGAACCCATTTCCGGTCCTGGGTATCCAGTTCCGGTGTTGATGAGGATTAGCATAATCCGAATTATGCTCCTCTGTATCCACTTCCGGTAATACAGGATTGGTGGAAGTTAATCTGGACAGGGTATACAGGGTGTCCCAAAAGTCTGAACCACTCTAAATATTTCGTGAGCAATTGCATCTAGGCCAACTTTGATGAAACGATCTTATATGAAGTTTGGTGAGAGCAATCCAATGATGTCATCAAATTTGACCTTGAAGGCCATTTTCAAGGTCATTCAGTTGCTAACTTCTAAACCAATCAGGTTAGAGCAATATTTCCAATTAGACAGTTGTAGAGCATAACCTAATTAGTCTAGAACTGTTCTTAAAAAAGTTATCTCGTACTGAAAAGTTTTGAGAAAAAAGGTTTGAAATGTTAGTCAACTCAACTTTGTAACTCAACTTTGTAACCTAAAACTTTGAGGCAACTAAGCTAATCCTCAATTAGGACACTTTATTGGGTCATACTTGTAAGTAGAAGAGAGGAAACACAAAAGAAAGGAAATAATTTATTTTGGAAATACTTTCCACATGATAGTTTTAGGTTACAAAGCTGAGTAGACTAACATTTCAAACCTTTTTTTCCCAAAACTTTTCAGTAAAAGATAACTTTTTTAAGAACAGTTCTAGACTAATTAGGCCATGCTCTACAACTTTCTAATTGGAAAGTTTGCTCTAACCTGATTGGTTTAGAAGTTAGCAAGTGAATGACCTTGAAATGGATTGGATTGCTCTCACCCAACTTCCTATATGATCGCTTTATCAAAGTTAGCCTAGATGCAAATGCTCACGAAATATTCAGGGTGGTTCAAACTTTTGGGACACCCTGTATATATCCAAAAAACTGACCATTCTCTCTCTCTGGCATGATTTGGTTTTTTGGTATTTGGTGATGATGGTAAGGTGTTTTATGTATTTTCTTTTGGTTCAATTTTTTGGTTTCTTGTTGATTTGTTTACAAGAAATCGTTGCATGATTCTACAGAATCATGCAGTCGACCAATTGAAGGTGCAGGGCTGGATTCTAATGTTTCAGTTGGACGGTCTCGCCGAGGAGAACCTGCCTTCTGTGCAATTCAGTATTCTCCAGGCAGGACAGAGTGGTCATTTTCGGTATGAAAGCATCCTATTACCGCCGGTAACACTGAAGATTATGAGGATTGGTTCCATCACCTGATGGTGCCAAAATAGTCCGCAAGCAGTAACCATGAGTAGCACCAAGTGTTTGGTCAGCTGATTCTCATGATACTTTGGTGTCAAAGCAGTCAGTTTGTTACTAGTGCCGCGAAGGGCTAAACTGCTGTGCAGAGCCGTGAGCTATCGACTCCTGGGTATGTGGTACTGCCAATCACTAGATGAACGACCGTGCTGCTATGCAGGGGACGCTTGATACCGTTCTGCATGGTAAGGCGATTCTATCGACAGCAACTGTGTGATTGCGACGGGAAGCCTAACCAGTATTACCTTTTACCAGCAAGCATTATTAACTTGAAAACAAGTTAAACAATTAAGCCAGAAGACTTAATTACGATACATTGAACTCAATGTTCGATTACAAACCGAGCGGAAAAGACAATAAATTGGCGACAATTTATTAGCGAGACTTCTAGAGAAATCACAACGCTTTATGAATTAAATATAATTCATAATTGAAATACTAGGTGCATTCAAAGTCAAATGAATTATTTGACTGAAATGACTGATTTGACTGATTTGACTGATTTGACTTAACAGTCACAGGAAATGATGCAATTTACATCATCAGATGATAATCAAAATTTGAAAAATCATAATCTGCTTATTTTTATGATTTTTTACAAGCTTTTCAAGACTTTTCACCCAGTTTTTGACGATTTTTGACGATTTTTACACAGTTTTTGACGATTTTTACCGAGGCTTTCACGATTTTTACCCAGTTTGTCACAATTTTTACCCTTTTCACCCAGTTTTTCATGATTTTTCACAATTTTTACCCTGTTTTTCACATTACATAATTTTTACCCAGTTTTTCATGATTTTACACGATTTTTACCCGGTTTTTCATTATTTTACACGATTTTTACTTGGTTTTTCATTATTTTACACAATTTTTACCCAGTTTTTCACGATTTTACACGATATTTACCGAGTTTTTCACAATTTTTATCTTGTTTTTCACAATTTTTTACGATTTTCACCCAGTTTTTCATGATTTTTCCCTAGTTTTTAATGATTTATTTTATCCATTTTTACATATATAAAAAATATGTTTTAAAATCTGTTAAAAAGCATGCATTTTTTTAAAAAAATATTTACTAAATAGCACTCATGTATTTTTTGATATTTACAGAAAAACATTCATTTATTTAAAAAATATTAATTTAATATGTTCACAAAAAAATTAACTTACTTTAATATATTCACAAAAAAAACATATTTTATTTAATTAATTTAATTTAATTTAATTTAATCCAATATATTTACTAAAAAGTTAACTCTTTATAAAAATAAAAATATTAATGTTGAAAAAGTACTATTTTCACTAAAAAAAAATCCACTGCCCAGTGGAAATGCTCAAAACATAAATTACATGCAAACGAGGTTCAATGTTTGCAGGTTAGTAGCGCTTTTATAATTAGGTTAGTAAAATGCTAACACAACACTAAGCTAGTTTACAATAATATTCAATGAATAAATTCAAAAAAAAATTCAAAAAAAAATTTAAAAATTCAAATAAATCAAGAAAATCTTCAAAAATGATGTTTTCAAGAAGTTGAAAGGTTTGTGAAGTCATCTGGTGCACTTCACATGCTTTTCCTTGAAAATCTGGTCCAAAATATCCATTATTCTACTGGTTGAAATATCCGAAACAATCCACACACTTCACGTGTATTTTTCTGGTCAAAATGTCCGAAATTCACAATTTTCGCTGGTCTATGGTGTCCAAATCGATTCCCACACTTCACGTGTGTTTTCCTCTTGAAATTTGGGTCCAGAAAACGTCCAAAACATGCAAAACGTTCAAAAATGCCTCGCACGAGTCCAAATGGTACAAACCGTCGTCTGTGCTGCACGGCACGTCCTTCGCGAACGTTTCGGCGACGTTCCTCGTTGTCCGCGAACGTCCGTGCGACGTTCCTCGTCGATTAGCGGTCGACGCCGCGAACGTGTCGGAAATGTGCGGCCCTGGCAATCGTACGATCGGCGTGCGCTCGAAAACATAAATTTGTGTTTAAAAATGTCAGCAATTACTAACCTTGCTTTTGCCTAAGTATGGCTGTTCAGCTAGGTAATGAGCACTGCTCATTTCTTGAGTCCTTGACCAGTTTCTTGCTGGATTCCTCTTTTCATGATAGACTGACTGGGGGCATCCATCTTGAATGACTTATTCCAGTGGCCAAATAATTCATGTGCTCAGCCATGATTGGAGGAATTTTTCCATCAGCCACTTATTGATAAGTCATGATTGGAGTGACTTATCAATAGGCCACTTATTGCAATTGAATTATCTTTTCAGTGATGTAAATTACATCATTTCCTGTGGCTGGTAAGATATTTCAGCCACATCAGCCAAATAATTGCTCACTTTGTATGGAGTTTAACCAAATGACTTACATGAATTATTGATAATTCAGATTATGATAAGTCAAATTTGGATTTTAACTTTGAATGCACCTAGTGATAAGTAAATGAATACATTTACTTACACCAATATCCTCCCAAAGTTGTGGCGGTGCACGAAAGTCAACCGCATCTCTCCGATCATTCGATTCATCGACGTGCGATGATTTACACAAGCGAACCAGTACAATATAATATGACTTTTATACGGTTAATTTTTATTTTTACAAACAAAATTAAGTAATAATATCACTATAAAAGTATCACAATAATAATATCACAGATAAAAATCACTAAACTACCATAAAAAAATCAGTAATTTTTTGGCTTCTTTTTTCTTTGATTGCATTATTAATGATAAAATATTCTTAATTTATCATGGTTAAATTGATGTCATCTGGAGTATTGTCCAAAGTATTGAGACGATGTTTAACAGCTTTTACATGTTACATAACTTGAGAAAGAGTTAATGGAGATGGACTATCTTTAAGATCAACTTGTTCATCATCTTCCTCTTCCTCATCTCCTTCTTTAGTTTGAAGAGCTTGATGACAAATTTTGTCATCAGTAAGTGATAATCTGCATTCCAAATTTTCGTCCAATTCCACATAATAGGATAAGATTTGAGAAATGCTTACACTTATTTGAAGTAGCCATCTTGTTTCTACAGGAAATGGGTCTTATAACGAGGGAAAAACCCACTTCCGGTATAAAAAATGTTCCTTATAGTGAGGGAATTCGTAATAACGAAATTCGTTATAAACGAATTTTTTAACATGGCATGGTAAAGGAAACCAGCCATTTATTTTTCAAAATTTGTTATGAACCTATTTGTCATTGAATTAACTAAATATTTTAGTTTATTTGGTGTTGTCCTTAGTATGGGTAGGTGCTTTATTTGGTGAAATTCAAACATTGGAACATTAATTTCATCTCTAAATGGAAGAAGAGTAGTGTAGATTCCAATCGCTTTTAGTTGGTCTTTCTAAAGTCTCTGGCTTCTTTGTAATTTAAGTGTATGTTTTTGAAATAAATCTGCAGCTTGCTTCCACCATGAATTTTGTACACTCACTGGGGTTGGAATTTATTGTCTTTAAAAAGATATATACAAAACGCTCCTATTGGAGCACCACTAATCCGATAATTGGCTTCAGCTGCATTCCTAGAAGGAGAGCTGAAGCCAGGTCATGTGACAATAATCTAACCCTCTTTAAATAAAAGGTTAATGACACCAAAATGTGAAAGATAAACATGTTAAAATTGAATACAAAATATTAAATTGAGTTTCACAGAATAATGAATGATAGAACATTAAAAGGAATATATCCAAATCAGAATATATAAATCAAATAAAATGACATTAAAATACTAGAACAATTGAATAAAAAATGAACAAACACCAATGTAAAATTATCAAGTTAGGAAATATAAATGAAATGAATGACACTGAAATATTACATCAAAGGAAGTAAAAATACACAAATATTAAATGTAGGATAAAAATGCAAAATAACAAATAAAATCAACACATTAAAGAGAATGTGAACAGTAAAACGCCAGTTTTCACACTCCCCCCGCGCCGATCTCACTTTGAACTTCCAAATGGACCAAACGCTGAATCGGACGCCTCAACTTAGCCCCACCCGAAGTAACAAGCTCGCATGATCGGACTTTGCCATCTCTTCCAACGCGCACTTCAGTGATACGGCCCATCTTCCACTGGAGCCGGGGTCGGCCTTGTTCTTCAACCAACACGACGTCGCCTGCTTTTAATTCGAGGAGTCCCGACTTTCCAGACTGTGTCTTCAAATCTGTTAGGTATTCTTTTTGCCAACGATTCCAAAAAGAAAGCAGGGTTCTTTGACGATGACGCCATGGTCGGATAAAGGCCTCTTGTGTCGGCTCGATTTGGTTGATGTAACTAGGGTCCGGCAAGAATGTAACTCTTTCTCCCGTCAAGAAGTGGGCAGGAGTTAGGCTCTCAGGTTCATCGGGCTTCTCATAAACGTAGGTTAGCGGACGATGATTCAACACAGCTTCCACTTGGGTGAGGAGAGTGTTCAATTGAAAAAAGTTTAATGATGCAGTCCCAATAATTTTCTTCAAGCAGGATTTGACTGTCTTCACCATCCTTTCCCAAAATCCCCCCCACCACGGGCTATGTTCAACTATAAACTTCCAATTGATCCCCTTGTTGCATAGATAATTCTTGAACGACTCATCCTTGGTATTGTTCAATAATGCAGCCAATTCTTTGTTGGTACGGCGAAAAGTTGTCCCGTTGTCGCTATATAATGTCTTTGGTAATCCACGGCGACTCACAAATCGTTCGAACGCGTCGACAAAATCAGGCGTGTTGAGCGAGGGCACCAATTCGAGATGCACCGCTCGGATGTTAGCACAAGTAAACAGTGCGATGTATGCCTTTGTTTTGCGTCCTCTTATGTACAGGGGTCCCGCGAAGTCGACTCCTGTGACCGCAAATGGCTCGCAACGGGTGATTCTGTCAAATGGCAGCAATCCGGGTGATTCTTGCATCAATTTTCCCTGCACCTTCTTGCACGTGACACATCGACTTAATGTTGACTTCAAGGTTCTCCTTGCGGCTGGTGTCCAGTATGATTCTCTAAATTGGGCGAGCGTTGCTGTCAAGCCGCAGTGGAGAACCTGGGAATGAGAATGCGAAAATATTAGTTTGGTCAATTCGCATTTTTGTGGTAACACGATAGGTTGTGTTGCTGTTTGTTCATCTTTGGAGGTTTGTAGTCTGGTCCTCAGTCTCATTACTCCATTTGCATCGATGAACGGGTTGAGCAGCTTTAATTTGGATGCTGCCATCAATGGTTTCCCCTCGGTCAGTTGCTTCATTTCTGCGGCGTAGTGTTGCCGTTGTGAAGCGATGATCAATTTTTGCTTTGCCGTCACGAGTTCTTCTGCATTCAAAACCCCTTGTTGACGGTGTCCGCTATCGGCTTTTTGTTTTGAGTTGTGTGCAAAACGATAGCACCAGGCCCACACTCGACATGTGCGTAAATATGACCTGGAAATTGGAAATGCAAAATTTTGATTATTTTGTTGAACTGCATTCGCATGGGTTTCTCCGCTTGGCTCTTCCTGATCGTCAGCTTCACTGTCTAATTCGTCTGGGTCTATGGGTAATTCTATCTTATTATTTGGCCAGTTCTCTTGTTCTTCACTTAGCCATTTTGGCCCTTTCCACCACAGTTCGTCATTTGTCAGCTCCGCTGCATCAATGCCTCTTGTCAGTCGGTCGGCTGGATTTTCCGGGCCCGCGACGTGTTTCCATGCCTTTACATGCGATTTTTCTCTGATTTTGATCGCTCGATTGTTTATAAACGTTGGTGGTCGCTTGGATGTGTTTGTTATCCAATGCAAGCAGATCTGACTGTCGGTCCAGTAATGGTATCGGTTGCAGTCCATCACCTCTATTAATTGGTCTCTGAGACGTACTGCAAGAAGGGCGCCCATTAGTTCTAGCTTGGGCAGCGTCAATGGTTTTACTGGAGCCACTCTAGATTTAGAAAATAAAAAACTTATTATTATTAAATTTTCTTCCTTTCTGCGCATATAAGCCACAGCGCCATAAGCTCTCGGGCTGGCGTCGCAGAATATGTGAATTTCGTTTTCTTGATGTGGCTTAAATCCAATCCATCTTGACAGTTGGACTTCTCTCAAATTGGGGATTTGTTTCGCCCATTTTTCCCAAGTTTCTTGCATTTCTTCATTTAATTTTTCGTCCCACTTCAATTTTCTTAGCCATAAAGTTTGAAAAAAAATCTTTGCCGTGATGGTGAAGGGACTCGCAAAACCCAATGGGTCAAAAATCTGTGCTGTTATGCATATGACTCTTCGTTTGGTGATTTGTTTGGTTCCAACGTCTTCTGCAATTTCTATAGCCAGGCCTATCTGGTCTGAGCTTGGACTCCATCGCAATCCTAAAACCTTGGTTTCCTCGTCGTTCATCAAGTCGCGGTCGGATGGGACTTCTCGTCGCATTATTGCTCGCAATTTGGTCGAATTTGTCTGCCATTTCACGAACTCCATTCCCGCTGCGGCCATGATGACGCGCGCCTGTCGAAAAATTTCTTCTGCCCTTTTCTCGCTGTCCAGGGAAGATATCAAATCGTCCATATAAAGAAATCGATTTATGAATTCGACGGCTAGTGGAAATTCGTCTTTAAATTTCTTCAAATGGTGCTTTATGGTCGCACTCAGCAGGAATGGGCTGGGGGCGGCTCCGAACAGCACTCGAGTTTGGCGTAAAATCTTGATTATTGCTCGTCCAATTCCGTCCCACAGCTCATCGACCCAAAAAAAACGTGTTGCATCGCGATCCCTCATGGCAATCTCTATCTGATGAAATGCTTTCTTGATATCGGCTATTAATGCAAACTCATGAATTCGAAACTTCAGCAAAACAAAAATCAAAGATGGGAGTAGATTGGCTCCCTTTGATAAACAGTCATTTAGAGACAATTGGCCCTTTTTATGTGAAGAAGCGTCGAATACTATTCGCAATTTGGTCGTCACTCGATCTTCCTTGACCACAGGCCTGTGTGGCATGTAGTAAACGGGACCGGGAATTTCGCCTTTTGGCACCTCTTCAACAATGTTCTGCTCGATCTGCTCATCAATGACTTTTTTATACTCGAGATATAAATTGGGCTGCTTACGGAAACGACGTATCAAATTGAGAAATCTCTGCTCGGCGATTTGGTAGTTGTCAGCGAGCTCATCTGGATTCACTGTCCACGGTAATTGGACGGAATAATGGCTTCCTGTCCAGTTGATGGTTTGGTCGAATTTTTTCATTATTTCCTCATCTCCCGTGGTGGTCATGGACTCGTGCTGGACTCCAATCGATTCGAGCTCCCAAAATCTTCGTAACAGGTCGTCTGTGGAAGGAATAATAGTTATTTTGTTGGCTTGTGTCGGCGACGCGATGAGCTGTGTCCCCTGCGTCGTTTGTCCGTGCAACGTCCATCCCAAAATTGTGTTTACAGCAGCCAAATTTTCCTCGATAAATTTGGATTGACCCGTGGTAATTTTGTTGTAATGATCCACGCCAAGCAGAATGTCTACTTCGCTCGAATGCAAGGCGGCCTGTCTGCAGTTCACTTGGATTCCCAAGTCTTTTAATTTGCTGCTTAACTGGGGGGTCGGAATTTCAGTTGGAGTGGTCGTGCATCGTGGCGTTTCAATTGCGTCGATTAATATGGCTGGAGATGTTCCATTGATCGGTTGTATCTTCACCTGGACTCGGTTTCTCACTTCCATCTTGGGATGCTGACCAAAAGTGGCGAGGTTTATTTTTTCCGTGCCCAATTTCTTCAATTTCAATTTCTGGGCCACGTCGGCGCGAATAAATGTGCGTTGCGCTCCGCCGTCTATGTAGCAGACACCCTTGGTTTGCAGCTTCTCTCCGCTCAAATTCGCCATTTGGATCATCAAAAATTCGACAGCTGGTCGGTTTACGCTGACAACTGCATTTTGTTTAATTTCAGTCACCTCAATTTGTCTGTCGGAATTCAATTCGTTGTTTGCTGTCGATTTCGGCTTGGTGCACAAATACGTGTGGTGCTGTCCCTCGCATCGAAAGCACTTCATTGACGTGCGGCATTCCTTGGTTGAGTGCGGTGTTCGTCCGAGACACCGGAAACAAACGTTTTTTGTTTTTAGTTTTGCCATTCGTTCCTCGGCGTTGAGTGGACAGACTTTTCGATCATGGCTCTTCGAGTCGCAAAATTGGCAGGTCTTGACTGCAATTGACATCATCGACGCGGAGCTTTCTTGAACTCTTTTGTCTTTCTTGTCGAATCGCCTCTTTTCCTTCTTGAAGCTCGGGGCGTCGGGAGTTGTGTTCGACTTTTGATGTGATGCAGTCTGTTTTGATTGGTTCGCCATCATTTCGTATTGTGCTTCTTTCGTCACGAAATCGTGCAGCCAATTCATGAGGCGGGGGACCGATCGTTCTGCAGCGTTCTCTCGATCATACTCTCGCATCAGCGTGCGTGGGATTGCTGTGGCCAGTGTGGGAAACAGCGTCCTTTGATACTCCTCGAGGCCCACGTCGATGTTGCTCAAATTCTCGATGTTTATCTCGACGTGACGGTGCAAACGCTGCAGTCCAGCATGATCCTTTTCGTCCTTTACTGCAGGTAAAACGGATAAATTATTTATAAATCAATTTTCAAGCAAAAGTTTATCGCCATATTTCTTTTTTAGGCGATCAACTGCGACCAGGTAATTTGGTACAGTAATTTCTAACGCTTTGATGTCATTCAAAGCGTCCCCGTGCAGATACGTGCGCAGGTGAAGCAATTTATTTATATTGTCCAACTGTGTATCGTCTCCATACTGCACGCTAAATGTTCTCCAGAACCCACTCCAATCTTCTGGCCGCCTACCGTCAAATTTTGGCACTTCCAACGGTTTTCGTTTTATAGAATTGTTGGATTCAATGGTAGCGGTAAATTTTGAGGCACAGCGGGCTGAACTGGATAATTCCGAGCAGTGTACGTCATAATGGCGGCTCAAGTTGATGTAGCGCGGTCCTCTATGGCGTCGATCGCGTTGCTCACCTCGTCCACCTCAAGGTCACTTTTTGCCAAGTCCATGGCCAAATCACTGGCTTTTGTAACGCGGAGCATTTTCCCCGCCAGTTGATCTGTCCAGATGCTGAGCACGTCTTTGGTCACCACCGGCACGCCAGCAAAGGCAGTTGTAATGGCGGCCATTAATGTCTGCAGCCTGGATGGCTGTGGTCAAGGCCCTTCTCTTCAATTCAAATTTCGGAGGCATTTTTTTACTTGCAGTTTGGGGTACTCCCGGGTTTCGGCACCAAAATGTAGATTCCAATCGCTTTTAGTTGGTCTTTCTAAAGTCTCTGGCTTCTTTGTAATTTAAGTGTATGTTTTTGAAATAAATCTGCAGCTTGCTTCCACCATGAATTTTGTACACTCACTGGGGTTGGACTTTATTGTCTTCAAAAAGATATATACAAAACGCTCCTATTGGAGCACCACTAATCCGATAATTGGCTTCAGCTGCATTCCTAGAAGGAGAGCTGAAGCCAGGTCATGTGACAATAATCTAACCCTCTTTAAATAAAAGGTTAATGACACCAAAATGTGAAAGATAAACATGTTAAAATTGAATACAAAATATTAAATTGAGTTTCACAGAATAAAGAATGATAGAACATTAAAAGGAATATATCCAAATCAGAATATATAAATCAAATAAAATGACATTAAAATACTAGAACAATTGAATAAAAAATGAACAAACACCAATGTAAAATTATCAAGTTAGGAAATATAAATGAAATGAATGACACTGAAATATTACATCAAAGGAAGTAAAAATACACAAATATTAAATGTAGGATAAAAATGCAAAATAACAAATAAAATCAACACATTAAAGGGAATGTGAACAGTAAAACGGCAGTTTTCACAAGTAGTACATTGCTTCAGAATGTGGTGAAACAAATGTAGAATTTTGTGTAACAACTGCAAGATTTGGCCTTTAATTCAGGGCAATTTTACCCAAATTATTAATTCTGCGCCAACATATAACTGGCCAAAAAAGTAATGAGAATTAATTTATTTTGGATCGACCTGATGGTGTTCTACACTATTGGTATGATTTACACCCACTACCACATCTATTTTTTGCTAGTGGGTGCTAGTAAGTGAATAGCCTAAATGCCATTTTTTAAACAATTTTTTTTTATTTCTTAAATTTGATTTGAGTTATTGTCTAATAATTTTAAACAATGCTTTATTGTCATGATGTAAACCTGTAAATAAATTTTCAAGTAAAAATTTGCCTTGCAATCAAGAAACCTGTAGTGGTCTCAAACTTTTTCCCAACACTGTAAAGGATAAGTCAAAAGTGTGGAAATACTTTTTTTTCGTGAAAATGACTAAAGATCAATAGGGGGTTTCATTAATTAAGCAATTTTGTAATTTTGCAACTTTAGCAATTTTGCACTTTTGGATTTGTCACATGATATCAGTTCCACCAATCATGTGCATAATTGCAAAAACACAAAGCTGAAAAAATACACAATCACAAAATCAAAGGTAGTTTTGCTATTTTGGCAAAATGGCAGCAGCCAAACTCAATCCAAGTGGCCATCACAAATTGTGATTAACAATTAGTTGCAAAAACAATCTCATGATTTTGCAATTTTGCAATTATTTAAATCACATGACTTCCTATCCACCGTATTGGGTTGACGCTGGAGGACCACCAGCGCACGTTGCAGGGGGGGAGTCAGACTTGTGACGCTGGGGGGACCACCAGCGCACGTTGCAAGGGGAAACCGAACTCGTGATACTTGATGATCACCAGCGCGCGTTGCTTGAGGGGGGGTCACCGGACGCTGCCGCCCAGTGACCACCCAGGCAAGGTAATTATTGTGAGCAGCCAATCAAGGCTGTCGTGGAAAGGGGGAGAAACCCTGGTTGTGTAAAATAAAGAGACACTTGAGATACAGTTGTCAAAAAGCAAAGACGTGTTTCTTGTCCGCTGTTTTCATTTCAAACAACATTCAACGAAAGTTCACATCAGAAGTGGGGTAAGACGACCGTAAATGCGACTGAACAATACGTAGACGATACGAGAGAGACGTAAAGCAGACGTAAAACGAGACGACGATCGTTTTGCGACGAGACGAGGTTCAACAAGCGAGAAGCCACGTGAAAGGTCCGGAAATAAGGGAGAGCGATTTGCTGGGACGACACGAGGTGAAGTTGAACTTTTTTAAAAAAAAAAAACGAGATGGCTGCAAAGCAAAAACGAGCGGCGGTGTTGGCAAAAATTCAACGCGGAGAGCTGCCGGCAGACGACGAGTGGGAGCGGCTACGGATCCAGGACATTAAACCGTTGTTGCGGGCGCGCAATATTGCGCCACCAAAACTAAAGTTCGATTACCTGAGTTTGCTGCGCCAAGTGTTGAGAGAGGAGGCGGGAATCGAAGAAGACGACGAAGAGAACGACGAGGAAACCGACGAGGATGACGGCGACGAACCCAAGGTAGAAGAACAAAATAAGAATGACGAGTCACGTGAAGCAAACGTGCCACCGGCAGTGAGCGGTGTATTCAGTGCGGAGCAGGTGGCACAAATGATGCAAATGATGCAGATGATGCAGACGCTGCAGAAAGAGCCAAAAGAGGTGAAAAATGCACCAAAGTTGCCGCGATTTTCGGGCGATCAAAACGAGTTGCGCACGACCACCGGGTGGTTACACGATGTCGACGAGTACGCCAGGGAGTGCAAATGGACAAATGTGACCAAGGTGACGTCTGCGGCGGCAGCTTTGGACGGGCCGGCGAAGGTGTGGCACGAGAACGCAGGGACGACGATCCGAAAATTCGACGAATGGGCGGCCGAGCTGAAGCGGAATTTCCCGGATGCGCAGTTAACGTACGAGGAGAAGGAGAGGTTGATTCGGGCACCACAAAAGAGCGACGAAACGGCGGAGACGTATCTGCGACGAAAATGGGCAACATGTGAGAAGTTGGGAATGGCGATCGGCGACGCACAGAACTATTTGTTAGACGGGCTAAAAATTAAATCAGCCGTGTCTCCCATGTATTTCCAACAATACAACCACATCAGTGAAATTGTTCGCACGATGCGAGGCGTGGAAGCCCGCACGAAAAGCGCAACAATCGAAACGAAGGGGAAAACGACAGCGACGATGACGAGACCAGGCGGAAAGAGTTACGACGCGGGACCAAAGTGCTTTAAATGCGGCGAGAAAGGGCACCAGCGGGCGGACTGCACTAATGAGTTCAAGTGCTTTAAATGTCACGAGTCGGGACATTTATCCAGTGCGTGCACAAACGGCGTAAAATGTTTCAATTGCAACGGGTTTGGGCACATGGCCAACGCGTGCCCAGAGCCGAAAAGGGAACGAAAACAGTCATCAAAGCCCAAGGCGGATGCCAAACCAAAGGAAGTGAAAAGGGTTGTGGTCACCAGCATGCAACCTAAATTCCAAGTAGAGATGCGAATCGACGGGAAGACATGCAGTGCGGGGATCGACACGCAAAGCGACGTGTGCCTGATCAGCAAGACGTTCGCGAAACGTACGAAAATTGACGAGCCCAATTACGAGTACGTGATTGAGGGCTTTAATCAAGATGCAAGTAGCTACCGAGGACGCACCAAATGCGACGTTGAGTGCTCGGGTGTAAGGTTGGAGAATGTTGAATTTTACGTCGTCGACGACGCCAAAATGACGACTGAAATATGGATTGGCAAACCATTCCTGGAGCACCCGTCGATTACAATGCGGTCCGAGGGAGGTCGGGTGACATTCAAACAAGGCGAGGAGATACGAGACGAGTCGGGCATCACGAAAATCGAGCCGAAACCCGCGACCACGAGACCACGGGCGCTCGTGATCGACGAGAATCGAATTGTGCCGGCTCATTCAGTGAGCTTGGTGTCGGTGCGGGCCAAAAATCAGCCGGACGGGCTGTTCTACGTGGAGGGCGAGCGGGCGATGGCAGATCGATTGGGGGTGCCAGAGGGACTGATCGAAGTAAGGGACGAGCGGGCGACGATGCCAATAATTAACGACGGGCCGGAGGAAGTACGAGTTGTACGGGGACGAAAACTTGGCCACGCTGAAATTACCGAGGAGGAACCATCGCTGCGGCAGATTAAGGTCAAGAAGGTGGCAACGAGCGAGACGAGCACGAGGGCACGAGTGACGGCCGCCGACATTAATTTGGGCAAGGCAGTGACGGCAGAGGAAACATAGATAATTTTGAACATTATCAACGATGAATTTCGGGATTGTTTTGCGACAAGTCTGGAGGAAGTCGGATGCTTCCCCGGGTACCAAATGGACATCGAGTTGACCACGACGAAGCCAACCAATCTTCGACGGTACCAATATTCCGCGGCCCAACAAAAAGAAATTGACAAGATGGTCAGCGAACTGGAGGGGGCGGGGTTCATTACAAGGTCGAAAAGCCCTTTTAATAGCCCAATAGTCATGGTGAAGAAAAAGACGGGAGAGTGGCGCATTTGCATCGATTTCCGGTCACTAAACGAGATCACCGTCAAGGAACATTTTCCGTGTCCCCGAATGGAAGAGCTTTTGGACGGGACACACGACTGGCGGGTCTTTCTCGTGTTTGACTTGGCGTCGGGGTATTACCAAATTGAGTTGACGGCTGCAGCACAAGAGAAGACGGCGTTTTCCACGATGAGCGGAAAATACCAGTTTGTACGCATGCCGTTTGGACTCATAAATGCCCCATTCGTGTTTAATCGGGTGATGGAGCTGGCATTTGGCCATTTGTCGTACGAGACCTTGCGGCGCTACATGGACGATCTCCTGTCGGGCGCCAGGACTAGCATGGAATTAATTGAAAAGATGAGAAAAATTCTGATCGAGGTCCGGAGGTCGAAACTAACGCTGAAGCTGAGTAAATGCCATTTCCTTTGCGAGGAAGTGCAATTTTTGGGCCTACGGCTGACGATGGGTGGGTTGCGACCCGGACTGGAGAAAACGAGCGCCATTCGGAATTTTCCAAGACCAAGAGACGTGCGAGGCGTGCGAAGCTTTCTGGGGCTATGCGGGTACTTTAGGCGGTTCATTGCGGGGTACGCGACCAAGACGAGAGCGCTGACGGCGTTGACCCGGAAAAATGTATCGTTCGTGTGGGCGATCGAATGTGAGGCGGCGTTTCAAAACTTAATCAGCGAGCTGATAGCGGAACCAGTCCTAAAGATTTATGACAACACACGACCGTGCGAGCTGCACACGGACGCGTCACAGGACGGCGTCGGAGCGGTGCTGATGCAGCGGGACGACGACAACGAGCTACACCCGATACTTTACGCGAGCAGAACAACCACCGACTGCGAGAAACGTTACCACTCGACGGAAATTGAGCTGATGGCAGTGGTGTGGGCGGTACTGAAGTTTAAAATGTACCTGTACGGGGCCGAGTTCACAATCGTCACCGACTGCGAGGCGGTGCGATACGGGTTAAAGAAGAGGGAGTTGACACCACAAATCGGACGCTGGGTGCTGGCGCTATCCGAATATGACTTCAAAACCATACACCGACCGGGACTGCTCATGGGGCATGCCGATGCTTTAAGCCGGAACGCAGAAGCGATCGGAGGCGAAGAAACGGAGTTTGAGCGGCGGTTTCGGGTCAACCAAATTAAGTTTTTGGAGGGCGATTGGCTCGTGGCTGCACAGGGGAGCGACCCGGAGTGCAAGGAGATGCGGGACGCGCTTTTGGCCGAGGACCCAAGCACGCTGGACGAGCGGATGCAGCACAAAATTCGGGGATACAAACTGAAGCGCGGGCATGTGTATTTTGGGCTGACGAGAGACGAACGACGGAGGGATGTATTGTACCTGCCGAAAATGATGCGACAGCAGCTTATACACGAAGTGCACGACGGTCACGCACACCCCGGCGTCGACGCGACCATCGAGGCGCTTTTAAAGAGGTTTTGGTTTCCGAAAATGAGGAAATTCGTCAAGGCGGCGATTGGGGCGTGTGTCACGTGCCTGATGGGAAAGGAGCCAGGGGGAAGGCGCGCGGGCGAATTGAACATCATCGAGCGAAAGAAGGTGCCATTCCATACTGTACACGTGGACCATGTGGGACCGTTCCCGAAGAGCGGCAACGGACTCAAATACATTTTGGTGGCAGTGTGTAATTTTTCCAAATGGGTGACTTTGATGCCAGTAAAGTCAACGAATGCGGTCACCACGTGCAGGGAGATCAGAAGACTCTGCACCCGAATGTGGATCCCGACACGGATCATCTCAGACAGGGGAACTGGGTTCACCAACGCATTATTTGCACAGATGTGCGAGGAACTCGGGATCCAGCACGTGTTGACCTCAACGGAAAATCCGAGAGCAAACGGGCAGGTGGAACGGGTCAACCGGACGCTGATTCCAATGCTGGCGAGTCAGACGACGAGGGACGATGGCAGCGACTGGAGCAGAGGGGTCGCCAAAGTCGAAGTGGCGCTGAACTCGAGAATGAGTCAGTCAACTAGGAAGACGCCGATGGAGGTTTTATATGGGTTCCAACCACGGACTGTGGTCGAGCCAAAGTTGGCAGCGGTGGTGGTCGACGAGGGCAGCGACGACGAGACCGAGATCGAGGCCACGAGGGACGAGGCGTTCGAGACGTTAACGGCAGGCCAGATTAAACAAACGCGGGCATTCGACAGGCATCGGGGGCCAAACCGCAGATACGAGATCGGAGATGTCGTTGTCGTCCGGCGGAAGGCGATCGCCATCCAAGGAAAAGCTGGGAAGTTGAGCAGTCTATATCGAGGCCCATTGCGAGTCAGCAAGAGGATCTCGAGCACGGTCTACGAGATTACGAGTCTCGAGGAGCCACCGCGTTACGTGACGACGGCGCCGATCGACCAGCTGAAGAGGTGGGCGGTCGACGATGACGCCACGTCGGATGCGGAGGAGGACAAAACGACGGGCGTCGGCGAGGGCGCCGACGGTAGTCGGATGACCGAATGTAGAGTTTCAGGGTCATTGACACGCGTTGCAGGGGGGAGTCAGACTTGTGACGCTGGAGGACCACCAGCGCACGTTGCAGGGGGGGAGTCAGACTTGTGACGCTGGAGGACCACCAGCGCACGTTGCAGGGGGGGAGTCAGACTTGTGACGCTGGGGGGACCACCAGCGCACGTTGCAAGGGGAAACCGAACTCGTGATACTTGATGATCACCAGCGCGCGTTGCTTGAGGGGGGGTCACCGGACGCTGCCGCCCAGTGACCACCCAGGCAAGGTAATTATTGTGAGCAGCCAATCAAGGCTGTCGTGGAAAGGGGGAGAAACCCTGGTTGTGTAAAATAAAGAGACACTTAAGATACAGTTGTCAAAAAGCAAAGACGTGTTTCTTGTCCGCTGTTTTCATTTCAAACAACATTCAACGAAAGTTCACAATGTCAATTCTATTGATGTGGTCATATAGGAAGTCGATGGTAGGCTATTCAGTGGTGACCTTAAATTTGACCCAGAAGGTCATTTTCAAGGTCATTCACTTTCTAACTTTTAAACCGTTTAAGATACAGCAAAATTTCCAAGTACAAAGTTGTAGAACACGATCGAGTTAGTACTATCCAACTTATCTTAGACATCTTAATTTAAATGTTTTCATTTTAAAATGAAAACAAATCAGCTGAAGTAAAGCCAGCCATTGTGACAAAACTTAAATTTCTACTGCAAAAGTACTGAATTTCTTCAATAAATGTATTCAAATTTACTTGTTTACTTGTTTACTTGTAAACAAGTAAAGCCACTGTTTTTTTTTAATGTCTAAATTATTTTATTTTTATAGGAACAAAATATTTCAATTTGCTGATTTGTTTTCATTTTTTTAAAAAAACCTATTTTACTTAAAGTGACTAAGATAAGTTGGATAATACTAATTTGATAATGCTCTACAACTTTGTAATTGGAAATTTTGCTGTATCTTAAACGGTTTAAAAGTTAGAAAGCGAATGACCTTGAAGATGAACTTCCGGGTCAAATTTAAGATCACCACTGGATAGCCCACCATCAACTTCCTATATGCCTACATCAATATAATTGATATATCTTCGGTTATTTCAAGAAAAAAAGGTGTTGTCACGGTCCTGACTTTAGACAGTAATAATTTTCAAAATTTTAAGCGCATTTTGCGCCTTTCCTTTAAATTTTCCCCAATCATATTGAGAAATTGTTCTAGTTTCCCTAAATTATTTTATTTTTCCCAAATCTAAATTTATTATTTTATTTTATATTATTTTCCTTATTTTTGATATTTATCTTTAATTTGGCCTGGTTTTAATCACCCCATCCAGACAATTCATGAGAATTCTGCAATAAGTTGATATAATCGCGCTCTAAATTTACATATTTCACCCCTGATCGCCTGTTTTCTGCTCGGTCCCCATTGGAAATTGACTTGGCCTTTGACATGTGATCAGAGGTGACTTGTTCTGTCAAGACATTTTTGACAGAGAGAATAATTTTCGCCTTCGACTAGTCAACATCTTCTGTCTTAAACTGGAAGATTTCCAAGTGCGATTATGTTGCGTCTCAACGCATACGGTCACATTGCAGCCCGAATTCTCATGTTAGTCTAACTAACCACAACATTTATTATTTGCCCATTATTTGCGTACAAATTACTGGAAAAACGGCGTATTCGACGGTCTCAATTCGTCAATACATTTTATGCCACGACTGTGACTTCCTCCTCGGCCTAGACATTTTGAACTCATACTCGTCTCAATTGCGTATTCATTTCATTATCGACGGTTCGACGACGTTGTCTGCGGTTTGGTACCTGTTTGCGCGTTCACCCAACGTTTGCGCGTATTCAGGAGAAGAAACATACTCTTCGTAAGTACGCCTAGCATATGACGACATTTTCCCTAGTGAAGAGCGATGTTTTGGTCTTAAAATTCGAAGTATCAACGTTCGCCATTTTGTACGGCGCCCGAATTGAATCCTGCACCCATAAAATACAGATTTCACGAATAGACGCTGTCTTAACCTAGCTACCACCCCCGGCAAAGTTTTAAGAGTTGCAGCGCCTGCGAACCTAAATTTTCTGGTTATTACAATCCCTGGAAATTCTTAAATTTCCGAAACCATTGTTAAAAAGTCGACTACGACGTGACAATCTTGGCGAGCTAGACAGGATTCAACTCGAAACGTGTTCTAAGAGAACACAAACCACCATTTTCTTCAGTGAAGACTACGCAAGTATAGGTCGTTATATTTATTTGATTAATTACTTATTTTTGCCGGCACACATATTATTATTTCAACATGGCTTCACGCGACGCTTTGTCGCAATCCAGTGTTTCGGACGTAGAAGCCGAACAAGCGCATACTTTGCCACTTCCAGACTCACCAACACATGAGCCGGACCAACAGCAGGATCTACTAGTACAACCAATCTCTACTGATGTACCATTTTCCAATCCTTGGAGGACATACGCTCAAATGGAAGCGGATCAACTCCAACATGAACGGGAAGCGGCTGCAGCACGGGATCAATGGGAGGAAAATAGACGCCATTTGCAGGACTCACTCATGGAGAGAAGACAAATAGTGGACGGGATGCGAGCGGTTCGAGAAGATATTCAACGAGGACCGCCGCCTCCTTACCAACCTGCGTTTATGCAACCGGAACCACAACAACATCGAAGGAATCCACCTGCACTGACGATGGAAGCATTGATGAGAGTGTTACGAGAGGATAGAAGGGAGTTACAGCACGAACTTCGCCAGGAGTTGCTCGAGTCGATGAGGCAAATTAGGCGCGAGCTGAACGACAGAGTGGAGGAATTTATCCATTCGCACAACGAGCGAACTCAGCCTGAACCACCAGCACCAGAAGCAGGTTCAGGGGCCACACGTCGTGGTCGAGAGGGCGCTCGGGGAGCCGACTTTTCTTTTGGAGATACTGGACGTGCATCGGGACCACGACGCACTGGCTCTTATTCTCCGAGACGACGCCAACAACATTCACAACAGGGAGACACGACTTCCAATGTTCCACGGGACCCACCACCGAATCCTGACCCGGATTCCGCTCAAGGAGGTAGTCAAGGCATACCACTCAGCGCCTCAAGACAGCTGCCTCACACGAGATCTCAACTCTCGTTGGAGTCGGAAGATCAGCGTCAAGCCGCTCAGGTTGGAAGGTATAAACTTAAAGTTGAAAAAATTCCATACTTTGATCCGGATGAGGCTACTTTCGACACAGTGGACCTGTTCCTGGGTAAGCTATATGCGCACATGTTTACCATGGGAGCACCGGAGGGAATATATTTGAAAGTATACGTGGTTCTCGCGCTCCGAAATAGAGCGCAACGTTGGTGGATGGCTCTAACTCCAAAACCTAACAATTGGGAGGACTTTGAATTAATTTTCAGGCAGGTATTTTCCATCAATTCAGCTTTAGCTAATGTTAAGTTGTCTCAGCGCAAACAAAAGCCAGGGGAATCAACTATGTCGTTCCTCAGCGAGATGATTCATTATTTAAATATTGCTGGATACAAGGACAAGGGCTTGCAGTGGGAACGAGTTCAGGGCATGATGCAAACTCAAGTCGTACAATTAATGCGCTCTTGGTGCATCAGGACGATCGACGACGCAGTCAAAATGGGCAACGATGTCGATAATCGCCTTCAATTGGATTCGTTGCGGACTTTTGAGTACAAACAGTGCGGAGTTTCGGACCAGGAGATGCCTTTACCCGCAGGAGTGGGTCCTGCCACACGCACCAGAACAGAGGAGGAGAAGTTAAATCAACAATCTACTTCGTCCAGGTCTGGTCGTTTTTCAAGATTCAACAAAGTATTTACAGCATTGCTCGAGGACATGTCGGCGTGCGCGCTCGATCCAGAGGATCCCAACAGCGAGGAAACCAATAAGGACCCGCCAAAGGAGTCTGCATCAGCGGCAGCACAAAAATCTGATGTCCACGCCATGACTGCGACTACTGCGCCAACACCTAGAACGGATACACAGCACACATGTCCCAAGGACGTTGTCATTTTTCCAGCCGCTAAAGAAGCGCCTTCAGAGCCAAAGCTCCCGAAGAATGCTATGTGGAGAAAAACACCAACGGACAAATGGTTTATGTCCGACAGGCAATCATGGAGGCCTGTGTGCCCCGTTTGTGGCAAGGAATGGAGTCGTCAGTCGGGAAACGCAAGCGGCCTGCTCAAAGCATGAGTCCAGAGAGCGGGTCGGATACAATCATCAAGGACTCTACTGAGAAGAAGACTGAAGAATCACCAGACGTCGATAGAAGTACAACACCGTCTACTCCGACACCAGAGGCGCCGTCTGCTGTTCGAGAAGACAACAACAAATCATTAACCCCGTCTACGGACATTAAATTAACTACATTAATCAAAACAGATTCAAGTAAATCAAAAATAAAAATACCCGGTGTCGTAACACCACAACCAACAAAATCAGCGCAACTTTCGTCTGTGAAAGCCAAGGAAACCCCCAAAAAACCAACTTCGTTGACAACGCAGAGTGAGACGTTGCAAACAAACTTCGTTCTTTTGTCGCCCGAGGAATTGCAAAAATCCGAAGAGCCAAGAATCGAAATTACGAAGACTGATCGCTTCAACAGAGAAGCACCATATATCAAAATAACATGGGCTAGCGTGAGTTTTGTCGCACTTTTGGATTCAGGCGCTCAGACATGTGTAATGTCAGAGTCATTATTTAACAAACTTAAAGCCAATATGGGTTTGGAATTGCTCGAACTTCACGAAACAGTGCGTACAGCGGCCGATGACAAAATTCCAGTTAAGGGATCTGTTAAACTGTCGGTGCGCGCACCTTTGGCCGTTATTTCTTTCATTTGTTTAATTATACCCAAAACATCAGAGGACCTTCTGCTGGGAAGAGATTTCTGCAGAGCGGTTGGTCTGTGCACGGACTTTGAATTGTGCCAGTGGTATTTGAAGGGATCGCCGGAGCGAAGACAATTCATGACTTTAGAACAAGCTAACAAGTCAGAATCTGTTCTTTTATTTCCCATCAAGAAGCCCGATGATACAAAGAATAGCGCTAAGGATGTACCCAAGGTAGTAATTAATAACATTAATTGTATTCTTCTAGAACATCGATCTTTGTCGCAAGAGATTTTCGAATATCCAAATGACGATGCTCAGCACCAAATCAAGAGGATTCGGAATCGTACACGAGATCAGTGGTCATTTATATGGTCACCAAAGAGGAAGGATTCCATTAAAAAATCAAGAAGATTCAATTCATCATTGTTTTCGACGCTTAGCCAACGCAGACGTGCAAGACGACAGCGGAGACGCCTTTATGAATTGTCACCAACAATAAAACAACTTAACACGCAGGGAAGACAGCTTTTGCGTCGTGTGGATGAAAATGCGCTCATGGCCAGAGTACACGATCATTCGACGATTTCGGAGCCGCCTCTGGATGTTAACGTACTACAATATCAACCAAGCAGTGATCCAACGCAACTGGATTGGATTTACGACCAGCTGTGGTCATCATTGACGGTACCCCAAATTCGTTTATTAATTCAGACTCTTCGACCAATTTCGAAAGTATTTCGTGAGGAGGTCGGATTATGTAACAACACTCAGTTTGAAGTAAATTTAAAACCGGACTTTAGACCAATTCATGTGCCTGTAAGACCCGTTAACCCAGCAAAAAAGATGGTAATTGACGCTTATTTGGACCAAAAACTAAAACAAGGCATTATTCGTCGATCAAAAAGTGATTGTGCGGTGGCGCCTGTTGTTGTTCCAAAGAAGACTGGAGACTGGCGTACAGCCATGGATTTTAGACCGATGAATGCTCAGACTTTACCCGATGTCTACCCACTGCCCGACATCGATAATATATTTTCTTATTTAGGAGGATCAAATTGGTTTTCGATCATAGACGGACGAGAAGCTTTCCACCAGATTGGAGTGCGTCCAGGTGACGAGAGATTTCTCGCATTTATTACGCACAGAGGACTTTTCGAATATGTGAGAATGCCATTTGGACCCATTAATGGCCCAGCAACTCTGCAGAGAGCCATGAACAAAACTTTGTCGAAATATCTTTACAAGTTCGTGTTCGTTTATCTCGATGACGTCATAATTTTCAGCAAGACTTTCGAGGAGCATGTACAACATCTCAAAATAATTCTTCAAGCCTTGGATGAGGCGGGATTCACGATGAACGCCAACAAGACGGAATTGTGCAGAACATCGCTCGAGGTTTTAGGACATATTGTAGAGGCTGGACACATTAAACCAAACCCAAATAAGGTGACGGCAATTCAATATTTTCCGGCGCCTACCAACATCAAAGAATTACAAAGATTCAAAGGAATGATTGGTTATTATCAGTCATTTTTTCCAAATTATTCAAAAACATGCGAGGTGTTTCGCCCTTTGCTCAAAAAAGATTCTGAGTGGAATTGGACGATCCAACACCAAGAAGCATTTAATTCACTCAAGAGAGGACTGGCTGAACCAACTCTACACCGAAGATTCCCAGATTGGACCAAGCCATACATACTGCAAACAGACGCCAGCTATTCAGGTTTGGGCGCTGCACTCATGCAATTAAATGATCAAGGTGAACGAACACCAATTGCCTTTGCATCACGTGCATTGAATTCTGCTGAAAAGAATTACAGCGTTACTGAAATTGAATGCTTGGCGGCGGTTTGGGCGGTCAAAAGATTTCGTGTATATCTTGAGATGATGAATTTTTATTTAGAAAGCGATCATTTGTCGTTAAAGTGGCTTTTCCAGCAGCGAGAACCAAAAGGACGCCTGGCACGATGGGTTCTGTCCCTCAGTGAGTACAAATTTACATTTCTTTACTGCTCAGGAGCCCAGAATCGTGTTGCGGATGCCCTTAGCCGTGCGCCTGTGGAACCATCGGAACCATTGGATGCAGACGACTCGCCTCTCGTTGATGAAACATGCTACATCGCCTATTTTGACGACCCAAATGATTGGCCAAAATTACCAATAATCAACATTATTGGAGTTGGATTGGCTGCGGCACAACAACGAAATAACGCAGCTGTGATGACAAGAGCGCAAAGACGACAGCAGCAAATTAAACCAAAATTGGGCAGGCCAAAAGGTTCTAAAAACAAGAAGAGACCGCCACCAAATTATCAGGTATTAACTCGAGCCAGAGCGCGTCAACAGAAGCAAGTTTCGACGCCTCCTGGAGCTGTTGCGCCATTACCACCTTTAATACCGCCATTGCCATCACCAAATATGCCAACTGCATTGTTTCCGACTCCTAATGTGTTGAGCCCACCTGCAGGACCATCTGGAGCTGCGCGACCGAATTATGACGGATATGGAGGTCCGGATTCGGATTCGTCGGACGATTCGACAACTTATCAACCAGCATGGATGGGGCGTGCAGGATTTATGCCACAGCAAGTGCGTCAAGATCGATCACAATTTCAAAGAAATGCGACGAGACGCCCTGTTGCTGATGAACAACAAGACGAAGAAGAGGACGAGGCCGAGCGACTCCATGAGGCGCCGCAGGACCACCAACCATTTCGTCTGATACCAACTATTAACGAAATAATTCGTCGACAACACGAAGACACGTGGAGCGCCGAGTTAATCGAATATCTTGATCAAGGACATTTGCCCAACGACCAAGTACAAGCAGCGCGTATCAGGCATCGTGCCGTAGATTTTGCTATGTACAAGGGAATGTTATGTCGTTATCCACCGATTGACATAAATAAAATTCGCCGTAGAAGACAAATCTATTTGCCCCTAATGTTACGCGAACAATATTTCAAGGCTCTGCATTACCCGCCGAGCTGCGGACATTTAGGAGTTGAGAAAACACTTCATCGACTCCGGGCCCGAGTTTATTGGCCAAAAATGAAGGAGGACGTTTTGCTTTGGATTCAAAAATGTGAACCATGTCAACGAGCTAAGCCGTTAAATCGCCTTCCATATGGACCAATGATTATGGCCAAACCACGACATTTGTTTCACACAATTTACATCGATTATTATGGTAAGAAACCCCGATCGATTGGAGGACATTGTTACGCATTAGTAATTGTGGATGCCGCCAGTCGATGGTTGGATGTGAGATTGACCGAGACATCTGACTGGAAAACAACAATCAAACAATTGCAAGGATTTATTCAGCGATGGGCATTTCCAAAAGTTATTATAAGTGACAATGCGCCAGCTTTCCGATCAATGGAATTCCAGGCTGCATGTCAGAGTTTTGGCGCCATCAATCGCTACACGGCTGTTTATCACCCACAGGGGAACTTAGCCGAAAGATTAAGCCAAGCATTGAAAAACTGCATTTTGGCATATATTGAAGAGCATGTGCGCTGGGACGTTCACATTGGATATTTTGTGCTAGCAATCAACTCAGCCTATCAAGCTTCACTTCGGTATTCTCCTTGTCAGGTGGTGACGGGACAAGAGGCGCGTTATCCAGGTGATTTCGATTCGGACACCGACGATGGACAGCCGCTGCCGCCAGCACGAGCGCGAGAGACGCATGAATTGATGAGAGAATTGCGAAATAATGCCACTGCAAATTTACAAAAAGCTCAAATTAGACATAAACGTTGGTTCGATCGAAAAAGAAGACCACACGATTTCAAACCAGGCGATTTTGTGTCTATTAAAAATCGACAATTGTCATCAGCGGACCGACAGTTTGCTGCAGGACTTCGACAGAGGACGGAAGGCGTTTACGTAATCCATAAATTAACTGGACCCAATACTGTCATTCTTATGGACAAGGATGGTCGTCGAATGCTGCCGTATAACGTCGTGGAATTGCGCCATTGGTTCAATAATGATGATGATTTGGACCAAACGGACGCAACAATGATCGAAAAACATGTTGCTGCGTTTACATCGGAAATTGAAACCATTATCGCTTCATTTTCGATAAAATAACTTAATTTCTTTTCATTTTATAATTTTATTTCTTTCTTTGCTTTGCCCAGCCTTCTTTCCTTCCTGTGTTTATAATTTTCCCTGCTTTAAACCAAATATTTACGGAGGATAGACGCTGAAAATAGTAAGTAAAGATTAGTTTAGGAATTTGAAATTCATCAATTTAAAATGATGATACAAAATTTACTAAGTCCAAACTCATGCTTCTTCGAAGTGCGTGATTAAATCTCGTTCACGCGAGAGGTCCGTGTCATATTTTATGACAAGGCGACCCCGTAGCGAGACCGCGTGTATTAAAGACATGTGAGGGCACGACTTAGCCACATTTTAATTTGCGTCTGAATAGTCGCGCCTCAAAAAACTTAACAATCACTTAAATTGGATAAATATTGTTAGAAATTGTGCGTCTATCACCCGTAAGTACTTTCTATCTCACAACAATTCATTTTTAATTGAATATTTTCGTTAAAATAACTTTTTCTTTCTGGAAAATTTCCATTTCTTTTAGTTTCACTTTACGATAATTTATTATGGCGTCCTACGATCCAAAAGTAACAATTACGATTCCAAAACCAACGCAAAAAGGTTATCCAAAATACCTGCCGATGCCACCAATTGAAGCGTCGGGCGAAGGACTGGTGCCACGCTTTCATCCGGACCACCCAAACGACCAAAGTTTTCCAAACTATGAACTGTGCCCAGTTTGTAGCGGAACGGGATTTGAAATATACCAACTGCGGGCGCCACGAGAATGCCGAGCGTGTCGGGGCGGCGGTGACTTGCGTCGTTGCAAATTTCGGAAATGGATGCGCCTTATGTTCGCTTATGTATTGGGCTACGAGTCGATAGATAAAACTTCGTTGGCTGGAGTGGATTTTCCGCCGCCGAGGATTCCATTCGGCAGTGCAAACGCCATCGCTCGTTTTCGTCATGCACACGCGTCATATTTGGCACGCATAAAGCAATTGGCGAAGGAGAAGGGAATCCGGCCGTTAACTTGGAAATATCCAGAGGGAGCCTACATAATTGCCGGCGAGCAACCTGCCGAGCTTCCGGACCAGTTTGTGACGCCTGAAGGAAAGACCTACGATGTGGAATCGGGTATAGAACTGTATTTGACGGCGCCTAATGTAATCGCGGATGCGAAAAGAGCGTATTCGGAGCCGGAGAGAGTTGCGGCCGATTTGCCGTTTCAACATTCAAATCTGCGTCCGCGACATACGTACGAGGAGCGGAGCACGCACCGTTTGAAGGAATACACGCAGAAAGTAACGAAAAGGATCGGAGCAGAGGCGAACCGGGACACTCACTTCGTGACGGGACGATCCGGACCAGCATTGGACGTCTCTTCAGTCATCATTGAGGAAAACGGAGCGGTTGGTGGAGCGCCTATTGCGTCGCCTATCATCGAATCGACTAAAGAGCTTTCGTTGGGCGATCAAGTGATTAAAAAGGTAAAGAAGAATGAAGAAAACAGAAGAGAGAGAGAAAAAATTAGTAATATCAACACGATGTCGACCCCGATTATCAAAACGGAATCGAGTGTGACGGCGGCGGAGGCGAAGTCAACCAACGTTACTACGGTGACCACTGCTGCGCCAATTGTCATTCCTTACTTTTATGTCGTGAAGAACAAATCGTCTTCGATTGAGACGTCTGAATCAAGCCAAGCTGCTCGATCTGTCGACACCACTACTGTGACCCAATCGAATGTGACGCCCAAGATGATGACTTCAGTTGCTGCGACATCAGTGCCGATTACGTACTCCAAAATTGCAACTTCAAACACACAAATGGACACAATTGCTGATTTTAATACAAAACTAATTAAAGCTGATTTTTCCCCACAGGTTGACCGAGATATTAAGGCGTTACTAAACTTTACACCGTCTTCATCCATCGCGAATATCGCTGCCGAGATTGCGAGAGATGCGGAGGAGTGCGCAAAGATCCACGACGTCAAGAAATTGGAAAACAAGATTTCTAATCCAATTGCTAAGGCCATTTCAGCGGTCTCAAACGGATCAACGTCGTCTGAGGGATGCGCGTCTCTGAAGCCACGTTATCTCCAGGGATTCGACCGAAATGGATGTACGATGCGCCCAGACCGTATTTTCACTCAGATGTCCGAAATATTCCGGCGCCACGAGCTTGAGATACTGTACCCCATGGAGAACAGGGGTCAAGGACGAATCAACCTGAGATCGGAAGGATGGAGCGAACTCTTCAAGATGTCGATTAATTTGGATTTCAACGTCAGCGCCTCGGACTTCAAGACGGTCGTCGGAACGATTTTCGGACGCCTCGGGAACATCGCGAAGGAAATTGAAGCGAAAATGACAAAGGACTGTACCGGAGACGAACACGCGGTCCATCACCTCATTGTGCACGCCGTGCACTTTAATTTAAAAGAGATCATCACCCAAATGCATCAGAGTCGTCGTGACGCTGTCAAACGATTTCGAGAGGCCGACGCGCTCAAAGAGGCCCAGCGACTGGAGGACGAGAAAAATGCGCCCGCCAAACCACCACTGGATCCAGAATTGATCATGACGGAGGATGAAATTAAGAACTTTTCAGAGAAAATTCTCATCGAACTGGCGCCTGAGAAATTGGTGCAACAATTCGAGGATGCGATTGCTGAGAATCCAAGATTGGCGGATCCCCGAACCAAATATTCGTTCAGATACGACCCCGTAATTGTGGCGGACACAGGAGTACTCGCCTCGGAGTTATCATCGGATGTGGATTATTCGATGTCGGATGTCGAATCGCTTCGCGAGTCAACGGGCGATGAGGAAAACCACAAGGCATTTCTGGCGGCGCGGGAACACGACAAAATTGAAGTGATTCAGGTCGACGAGCCTTTCAGACTTCCTGGAGTAGGACGAGGCGGTGCAAAGGCTGGACGTCGATCGCCGTTGATGTCGAGGATGCCAAAAATGATTTTGACACCGCCAAAGGAGAGTGACGACAATACAAGCGAGGTTGTCACGCGTGAGAGTTTACGCGAACCGGTCGAACTGAAGCCTAAGGAGAAGCGTCTCGTGGAGCCAACCTGCGCGTTAGCAATTATGGAGGAGATTATCCCGATAGATGATATTTTCTACTCATTGCCGTGGGAGCCTAAAATCGAATTGGTCGTGGATTGGAGTGTTCTGACGCGCCTTTTCGAAACGATCATCTTTTCGGACTTGCAGCTTGACCACAGCGCGGGCGAAAAGTTATTGTCCATCATTAAACAGTATTATGTTGGAGATTTCCTGTACCGAGTGAACAGAATTAGCCAAAAATGTTACGCGACTTCTAAACAACAGGTGAGAGTGATCCTCGTGAAAACAGCGCTTAGACTGGTCTATTATGCGATGGACGGTCAGGGCGCGTCTGCATTTTAAGAAAATAAAATTCATGAATTGACTTTGAAAACCTACAAGTGACTTTGCGCCTCGGACCCATATACGAACTGTTGTGTGTGTGTGGACTTTATTGTGATAATTGTGATACAAACGATAAGTGTTATAATTGTTTAAAATGTGATTGTTATACGCCTCGATGAAGATTTTTTACGTAAAGTTCCGTGAAAACTCAAACGCCTACGAAAGAAGATAATATTCGTTTGCGAACTTTTTATTTTTTGATATTTATATTTTACTAATCATTTTTGCTAATCATTTTTATTAACCATTTGTGATCATTGAAATTTTGCTATCCTTATATTGTAATAATTGACGCCAAATCAGCGCCTAATCAATATTTTTATTTGCTAATAATTTACATTTTTATAGAAATTTTGCCACCCATAGGCATTGTTAATTAATCTTGAATTATTTTATTTTCTAGTCATAACACAAAGTACCATTGTTGATGTCAAGTGTTATCAAATAGTTTAACAAATTTTATAATTTTATTTAGAATTTAGTCGTAATTAGCGCCTAAACGTCTATTGATTTTGTTAATTTTTAATCAAACGATTTTTTACAATATTCCTCTCCTAAACCCATTTGTTTGTGTTTGTTTGTTTTTGTCTGTAATTGCGCCAAGTTGTGCGCCTGTTGCGTCTGTCCAAATAAATCCCTACCTGTGTTATGTGTTTATTATGAGATTAATGTTGTTGATTCATTATTTTTATTTATTTATATGTTCGAATTTTTATCAATCATGTTGTTAACTCCATTTAGATGTTGATTATATAAAAACCATATAATAAACATCTAGGTGGGGGGGAATGTCACGGTCCTGACTTTAGACAGTAATAATTTTCAAAATTTTAAGCGCATTTTGCGCCTTTCCTTTAAATTTTCCCCAATCATATTGAGAAATTGTTCTAGTTTCCCTAAATTATTTTATTTTTCCCAAATCTAAATTTATTATTTTATTTTATATTATTTTCCTTATTTTTGATATTTATCTTTAATTTGGCCTGGTTTTAATCACCCCATCCAGACAATTCATGAGAATTCTGCAATAAGTTGATATAATCGCGCTCTAAATTTACATATTTCACCCCTGATCGCCTGTTTTCTGCTCGGTCCCCATTGGAAATTGACTTGGCCTTTGACATGTGATCAGAGGTGACTTGTTCTGTCAAGACATTTTTGACAGAGAGAATAATTTTCGCCTTCGACTAGTCAACATCTTCTGTCTTAAACTGGAAGATTTCCAAGTGCGATTATGTTGCGTCTCAACGCATACGGTCACATTGCAGCCCGAATTCTCATGTTAGTCTAACTAACCACAACATTTATTATTTGCCCATTATTTGCGTACAAATTACTGGAAAAACGGCGTATTCGACGGTCTCAATTCGTCAATACATTTTATGCCACGACTGTGACTTCCTCCTCGGCCTAGACATTTTGAACTCATACTCGTCTCAATTGCGTATTCATTTCATTATCGACGGTTCGACGACGTTGTCTGCGGTTTGGTACCTGTTTGCGCGTTCACCCAACGTTTGCGCGTATTCAGGAGAAGAAACATACTCTTCGTAAGTACGCCTAGCATATGACGACATTTTCCCTAGTGAAGAGCGATGTTTTGGTCTTAAAATTCGAAGTATCAACGTTCGCCATTTTGTACGGCGCCCGAATTGAATCCTGCACCCATAAAATACAGATTTCACGAATAGACGCTGTCTTAACCTAGCTACCACCCCCGGCAAAGTTTTAAGAGTTGCAGCGCCTGCGAACCTAAATTTTCTGGTTATTACAATCCCTGGAAATTCTTAAATTTCCGAAACCATTGTTAAA
The DNA here is from genome assembly GCA_949358305.1 of Strigamia acuminata. Classification (NCBI taxonomy): domain Eukaryota; kingdom Metazoa; phylum Arthropoda; class Chilopoda; order Geophilomorpha; family Linotaeniidae; genus Strigamia; species Strigamia acuminata. The sequence goes on from OX442314.1 coordinate 5,702,010, forward strand.
AAGTCGACTACGACGTGACAGTGTTTTCAGACTTTTGACTCACCCTGTATTTGTGTGATGGAACAAAATTTTTTTTAAAAAAGGTACATTTTAATAAATATAAGTTTCACCGATTGCACCAGAGCCATTAATTGAGTTTCCTAGCTGTTATACAGTCATGGATGCATCAGCATATTGATGATATACAAGGATACGAGTTGGCCACTTAGATAGAGCTTGGATGCCTCCATTTTGTTTTGAGTTTCACAAGCCTCAAAATCACTTCTTATCAAAATCACAAAAACTACCTTTTAGATGTTTTTGGGATTTTGTGTTTTTACTCTCTTGTGCTTTAGTGAATGTGAATGTGATTGGTAGAACAGATATCACATGGCAATACTCAAAAATCACAAAGTTGTCCAGATCACACAATTGCAAAATTGACTGGGTTAATTCAATGTAATCCCATTTTTGTAGGCATCAAAAAATAATGATTTTGTGATTAATGCAAAATCACAAAATTGCAAAATCATTCATATAATGAAACCCCCTATTGTATCAATACTATTAATGTGGTCAAATAGGATATCCAGTCGTGATCTTGAATGTGACCCGGACAATCATTTTCAAGGTCGTATAACACCATCGAATTAGTACTATGCAACAATCTTCAGTCTTTTTCAAGAAAAATAGTGTTTCCAGACTTTTGACTCACCCTGTATAGTAAATTCAATCAAAATGTTAATAAAATATCTTCTTTGCAAGCTTTCCCTTTACAAAGACTGATTTACCACTTTGCAAATGTTCAAAGATGACCCATGAACTATATGGTATTGCAAATCGTTTAATTGAAACTACCGATCCAACTGCTGATTGTCTATGTCGACGTCCATGCGAACAGCTAAGATTTATAACATACACTGATGCGGGCATAGCAGATGATAAAAACATTATATCTGTGTCACTAGCAATAACTAATAATAAAATCAACGTTTATGAAGAACGTTACACATATGATGTTATTGCTTTACTATCAGATTTAGGAGGCAATCTGGGCCTATTTCTCGGTCTATCTTTAACCGCCTTGCCTGAAATCGCTTGGTATCTATCAAGCATTTTGAAAAAAAGACCGGTTAATAAGATTCGCCATGTTTATGACAAATGCACAAAGAATATAATTGTGAGTCAAGAGCAAATTAAAAGAAATGTAATTTCACTTTATCTTAAGACAATTCTGGTTATAATTTGCTCGGGAGTCACTTTGTATTGCTTGGAAATTCGTGTAAACTACTATATTGAAGAACCGGTAACAAAAATTGTGAGAATAGTTCCACGACACTTTACCGAATTTCCGTCTGTTACAATCTGTGGTGAACCACAAGATGATGCTATTGATGAAGCCACATTGAATTTAAAGAAACAGACTAACAGGACCTGCGATAACATATCACCGTGGCATTTGTTCAACGACAATTTATCATTGGATGAAATCTGGGAAAAACTCAACGTCCATGAAACAGTCACACTTAATAATGAATTAGTTGATAAGGTATATTTCTTAATCTAACCATGGCTCAAATATTATATTAAACTATTTAATATTTATAGTATTTTCGTGGATATAAAACAATACTTAATGTATCAAAAAGTCTTATTCCCCTTCCTTTTGGACATTGTACACAAATAAATTCAGGTACGTATTTCTCAAACACATATGGATCCAGTCTCTTAAGTTAGTTTTAATGGGCCCGAATTTCTCACGTTTATTCATAACATCAGATGCCTAATTTGGAAATTCACACTAGGTGCATTCAAAAACTCTAAAACGTATGCAAAACTCGTTTCGTGTTTGTACGTTACGTCATTCCCATGGATGTACTTCATTTTAGCGATTTTATTTTAGCGACAGTGCTGGACTGGCAAGGCGGGCTACCGGGAGTTTCCCGGTGGCCCGTGGCTCGGTGGCCCGTGGCCGACCCGCTCGATCCGCCGTCGCCCGTCCCGTCCCGATCCGCCGTCGCCCGTCCCGTCCCGATCCGCCGTCGCCCGTCCCGATCCGCCGTCATTCGTCCCGTTATACAGTATATAGCATGTAGTTTTTTTGTAATAAGTATGACGTCTACATTATTGCGCAATGCGCATGTTCAATTTAAAAGCATTCTGGTTCTGCACATCCGGACTGGTGTCATGGCGTCATGCTCTCACCATCGCCGTCGCCAAGAAGAACCAGTTTGCACATTGGTTATATACATCATAAACACAGCAAACATCAAAGAAAATTATGAGTTTTAATGAGGCCAAAATTCTGTTTTGGTCAAATTGTGCTTAACCGTGAATGTGTTCATATGTAGGTCCTTCGGTTGTAACATTTTTGTCGTACGTCGTAATCCCTCGAGTACATGGTGCATAAAAATTCCATTTCTTTCATTTAAACAACGAATTGTGGTAGTGACCCCTTATTTAAACATAATTTAGCATTTACTCACATTTTGGGCGTGGATGCTTCACCTGAAATTGTTTATTGTCTGATCTGTCTATCTAACGTTCGAGGCGGCTATTTTGAATTTGGTTGTAAAAATCAAAACTAGACATAAACCGATTCATAAACTACTCCAGTTGTAGTTTTAGCCAGGGCCGTTTCGACCTATGAGGCAAAGAGGCGGCCGCCTCAGGCGGCACACTGACAGGGGCGGCAATTTTGGCCAAAAAAAAAAAGAAAATTTTTTTTTTTTTTTTTTTCTAAAATGATTTTTGGACGTATTCAGAAATAAGTTTTTTTTTTTGTTTTTTTTTTTTTTGGGCGGGGGGAGGGGGGGGCGGCATTTTTAATGTTCGCCTCACCACAGATATTTACTAGGAACGGCCCTGGTTTTAGCCTAGTACTCATAACACCATTCCGTTCTTGGAATGGTAACAGGAATCAACGCCTTAAGTTTCCTGCCAAGGGTGGTACTCACAAAAATTTTTTTTAGACTCTGAATCACCCTTGCACGTGGAAATGAAGTGTTTCCGGCCCCGATGGTGCTCGAAAAAATTTAATTGTTTCAGACTCTGAATAAATTTTGTTTACCCAGAATTCCCTTGTTTTTCATCTAAAATTTGCAACTGGTCACAACCGGTTGCAAACAAAGCCACCCAACTACTACAATTGAACACGTTTGTTTTTCTAATTTCTGCACATGATGACATATACACACCACCGACAGCAGCCAGTATTAAACCCAAACAAACATCTTCTTAGTCATCTTCAGCCTCAGATAAATCGAACAAAGCTTCATTGCCATTGCATTCAATCTCCTCGGACACTTGGCTGATCACATGACTCACAACATCCTATGCCCATGTTAGAAAAAATAAAAAAATTTCTGTTTTAAAATCGCTGCCAAATAAAAAAAAATTTTGATTCAGGACAAGTTGAACATTTTTAATGCCATTAACAATGGCAAGAAGCTACCAATTGTAGCAGTTGAATTTAATTTGTCCCGTTTTACAATTTCAACAGTTTTTAAGAATCGGGATAAAATTAACATGATTTCATGAATAAATAATGTTGTTTATGATGAAATTATATTTTTTTCAGCTAATTCGTTTTAACGAATTCTCGTTACAACGAATCGATTTGTCTGGTCCCTTGCGATTCGTTTTAAAGAGTTTTGACTGTAGTCACTAATCCATGACTAGGAAGCAAAAAGTGGGGCAACCACTATATAAATTAGAAAACCAAGTAGCCCAAAATCAAAAATACAAAAACGTATTAATATGAATGTTCCCAAATTACACCACAACCACTCCCAATGCATCTTGGTACTACCCGCAAACAAGTTGAGTAGGTGGGTATCAGGTTCGCAGGTGCTTGAGAGCTTGAGGGTCACAATAATTTCGTTAGATGCGAGTGGAAGAGGAGGAGAAGGAGAGAAAATAGGTTGATAAGGGCAAGAGAGAGTATAAAGTTGCTTACTGAGCGAGGCCGGGAGTCAAAAAGCTTCAAACATACCCGCGAGAAAGAGCAGGGATTGGAGATTTGAGACATCAAGAAAGTAACCTAAAAATGTCATGTCGCGCTTTGAAATAGCGTACGGATTTCGAAAAGTGACATCGCGCTTTGAAATAGCGTATGCATGCCGAGGCGCGATGTCGCACTCTGCTATGTCGTGCCCAGTACAACAGCCCATTCAGGATTGGCTCCCACTGGATCAAGGTGATACAAAATACAGAACATTGGTGATGGTATTTGGCTGTTTTTGACGTCATTCTTCTTGACCCCCATCTTGATCCCTTTGACATTATGCATACACATCATACATAAGCCTGCTATTTTTGCAGAAAATAAATTTTCCCTAAAATGTTTTCATAGTTGCGGATAGAACAAATGCAGCATTTTGGCACTAAAATTTTTGAATTTTGAGGTACTTTTTGGTCCGCAATTTCCGCAATTCGCGCAATTTTTGCGGAAATTCCGCAATTTGCCAATAATGGCCGATTATTGGCCAATAATGGGCCATTATTGGCAAATCGCGGGTGTGATAGTATTACGTGATACAGTATCATGAAGTAATTTCGTTTAAAAACTTAAAATCATGTTTAAAAACTTTAAATTTCGTTTAAAAACTTCAAAATATGTTTAAAAACTTCAAAATATGTTTAAAAACTTCAAAATATGTTTAAAAACTTCAAAATATGTTTCAAAACTTCAAACTTTGTTTAAACACTTCAAATTTCGTTTAAAAACTTTAAATTTCGTTTTAAAACTTCAAATTTTGTTTTAAAACTTTAAACTTCCTTTAAATACTTCAAATTTTCTTTAAAAACTTCAAATTTCCTTTAAAACCTTGAAATTTTGGTCAAAAACTTCCCGGATGAGCCCGCAATACGTCCACAATACGTCCGCAATACGTGCGCAATACGTGCGCAATACGTCCGCAAAATGGCAGTTTTTTTATCCGCTTTCCGCCCGCAATTTCAATGTTTTTAGTCCGCAAAAATAGCAGGCTTAATCATACAGTTTACCTTCAATTTTTATTACTATTATAGCACTTACTTGATTAATTAAAATTGCTATTTAGATCTCGCTGCAAATCCTACAGAAAATTGACTCCGAACTTTCTACTGTTTTCCAGAAAAAACAAACAACCTAATTGTTTCTCTCGTATTTGCATTTGATTTTCTAACTCCTTCAGAAGTATGTAACCGGAATATGAAGGTATGGTAAAAACTAAAATCATTGGACAGAAAAATACCTCAACAAAGTGAGAGTCCGATCGACTGGAATCCTGTTCACCCACAGGGTAACCAGATTTGGCGAAAGAAAAACCTGGACAATGCACAATTTCTCAAAACATTAGTGTGATCGCTTGGCCACCCGATGGTGGCCTGGGTAGATGGGAGACTCTGACCCTAGACAACAATTCATAAAAGTAAACATAAAAGCAAACAATCTGGAGTCCCTGTCTTATTGTTACGTAAGCTCATCCCAAGCTGCTATGGCTAACATCATGCTGTCATATTAGTCACGCAATCCGGGAAGAATCATTTTGTCGCCAGACGATTAGTAGACTAAATAATCGTCTCCAAAAAATTGCTCTGGCTGGATTCCCTGGATCTACCCTTGCTGACTTGACCAGGTATTCAGTAGATAGCAGTCTAATTGGCCAGTAATGGGGTCAGCTAAATTCCTGGAAAAGAGCTTTTTAAAAGGAAAAACTGTAAAATAAATAAATAAATAAATAAATAAATAAATAAATAAATAAATAAATAAGCGGAGCAGGTTTTAGAAACAATCTGCTACGCATCCAATGCAGTGGGGTGTTGCTAAAACCAACTTGGTTAGTGATGAGCAAAAAGTCGACAGTCGCTGATTTATGGTTTAGGAGGGGTTGGACCTATTCCGTCCCGCCCAAAACCTCCCCTTGGGCCATTTCCGCCCCATCCCAATTCCGCGGCAAATTTTAATATTTAAATTAAATAAAAATTATTTAAATAAAAATAAAATATAATAAAATTTCGCAAAGCCCAATTCCACCTAAATACATTGCGGGGCAGAATTGGTTTACAACTACCTGAACTGGATCGCTCGGACGAAGTGTCGAATAAAACAGTGTACGATCACAAAATCACCGAAAATTCAACTTACTCGCCAACCGGCGGTGCCGAGCGTCGAAGAGAACGTTGCGGATCGTTGTTTGGAGTTTGCGTCCAAGATTTATTTGGGCTCGGCGGCGACGGCATTTAATTGTCGTGGGACGAGCGTGCACACTACGAAAACGCCGGATAAGTGGCGTGAGTGAGAGTCGACGTTGCTGGCCGACAAGCTCGGCGACTTGGACGACATTGCGCCGTGTTCGTCGTCGCCCAAAGCCGTTTACAATGCAATACAGCCGTACAAGTTCTATCAGGATGCTTCACGACTGCTAAGTGATCCGACAAGTCGACTGCAAATTAATCGCGTGCAAACTGAGTGGCGATATCATCGCTTTGTTCGACCAACACGCGGTGCACGAACGAATCCGATTGGAAGAAGTCTAAGTTGAGATGGACATTTTAAGCGAGGACGATTTGGTCAACGTGAAACGCGTTTCGCTCAATCCGCTGATGGATTTGACGATGCGCGAGGAGGAAATTCTCTCTTGCAACCGTTCCAGACGTTCGCGGCCAAATCGACCTCGCTTAAAATGTCCATCTCGGCTTGGAGTTGTTTCAGTCCAAATAAATCTTGGACGGGAACTACAAACAACGATTTGCAACGTTCTCTTCAACGCTCGGCACCACCGGTGGCGAGTAAGTTGAATTTCCGGTGATTTTGTAAACGTACACTCTTCTTTTCGACACTCCGTCGCCCTCCGTCCGAGCGATCCAGGTCAAGTCGTTGTAAACATTCTGTGGCTCTCTGTTCGGTATTTTCCGTCGGAGCGATGCAGTTTGGGTCGATTTGGACATTTTCCTTCGCGATTTCCTTCTACAATGCAGAGAAACTGCTCTCGAACGTTTCGCAAGACACGTCGACGTCGCACCGACCGATCACCGGCGACGGCTGCAATTCCAGTGTTAATTTGTTGATTTGTTTATTCCTGTATGTATTGTTTATTACATAACAGAAATAAAACAAATTTCAGACATCAAATATTTTGGATTGGAATTGGGACTGGGCGGAATTGGGACTGGGGCGGAATTGTGAGGGGCGGAATTGGGACGAGCGGATTTGGATTGCATCAAGGCAGAATTGCAACCTTTTTTACCGAGAGGGGCGGTTTTGGAACCTGTGGAATTGGTTCTGGCGGAAATGAACCCCGTCCGTCTAGGAGCCGTCTATGAGGCCCACCTATATGTTTCATAAATGTATTTCAATTATGTTAATGACAATTTCAATATGTGATTCAATGAAGTATTGAAATTTAATTTAATTTTAATATGCATCACAAAGTGAACCCCAAATCTGTATGATTAAGTTGAATGCATCAATTTTCTCTTCCCTAAGTTAAAACACAAAACCACCTAATTTTGAATTAAATAATATTACTCAGTTATTCCTAAACAACAAGGAAGAGGAAGTTAACTTTCTGGAATCGTTGCCTTCAGTCTATGGATGGATGAATAGTGCAATACTTCGAGTAATTACGGTAACTAATTATAAATATACTATGAACTATGAAATATACTATATACTATGAACACAGTACATCATGTTTATACTGACCTTGATTTTATCAATAGATTGTGCAAAGAAATGCAAAGCGTAATCCATGTGAAGAAAACAAAACTGCTTATTTGGCGTGCAAAAAGGCTTGCATGCAAAACAATTTATTTAGAAGTATTAACTGCAGGTGTGGTTAAATAGTTGATTTCATTTTATTCACATCTCAGTGTTGATTTTCTGTATTAGCAAGCCTGTCTACAACTATTCACAAATCTATAGCGTATTTTGCGGAATTTAAGACGGGCTTTTCTTTACTTAGAAAAGTCAACCAAATATTTGTGCATGTTTTATGGTCCAAAGTGGGTCTTATTGTAGAAAATCAGGGAATCCCATAAAATTAAGTCAGGGTTTCCCACGAGAATAAATCGAGGAATTGTGAAAATAATAATTAAAAATAATATTTAAGAATTTTTTTAATGACAACATTATTTTTTATAAAAATTGTCTCCGTGTCTTTTGCTCTGTAAAAAAAACAGTGTTCCTTATTTTCATTGAGTACGTTTTTATTTATTTTATATGTTTTGCTGTCATTTATTCGTGAACTAAAAGTTACTTCTTATTTACAGATTACCGTATATGTCAGGATCTAATTTGCCAGATTGCAACACTACAAAAGCTGTTACTACCGCTCATCGAATGTACATCAATAACTGCGATTCGAATCAAAAAGAGTGCAAATGTAAACGACCTTGCGAAAATATTTTTTACCAAACTACGTTGTATGGGAGTAAGTTACCAGCTGACTACATCACGTTTATAACCGTTCGATTAGCCGATAGTTTCACCGAGAACATAGAAGAGCACGAGAAATATCCAATATCTCAATTGTTAAGCGATATCGGCAGCATTCTAGGATTAACTTTGGGAATGTCATTATTATCGTTCTACATTTGCATTCTAAACACTTTTAATTGGTTCAAAGTCTGTTTGGTAAATCGTCGTTAATTTGTGGCATTGTTTACAATTTTCAAATCAAAATTTCACAATTACACAAGTTCAGACAATTTTTCCAAATTTTTCCAATTGCCATTATATTTCGATTTGCGTTGTTGCAAAAACTATTTTGTGATGAGTAAAATGCCTTTTGAACCTCCAGCACATCTCACAATCTAAACTCTACAGCGAAGGCAGAAATAATAGAAAAAGCAGAAATTCATGTACCATTTAAACTTCCGTATCTTATTTCATTGTACGATATAATTGTACGTTAAACATTAATAAATCTGCTTCGTTTTCGTGTTGTTTCATTGCGGTGCCAGCATTCGTTCTTTATCATTTAAAAAAAAAACTAGAAACGCATTTTTTTCTGTGAGGGACAGAACATCTAAATCAGCTATCGCAAGTAAACGGTTGTCAAGTCGTTTCTGCCACGCGGTTGCCCATTTTATATCGCCCACCGGACGTTGTAAAAATAATTTAAACAGTTGTAAAATTCATCTAACCTGCTTGTTGGGTGTATTTTGTGCCCAGGAATTGATTGCCATTGATGGTTTGGTGGTCCCAAATGATCTAGAGGGTTGAGACCACATCTCGGACAGGTGAGATTTCCGAGGGTGGTTTTTCGGCCATTAGTGTCTATCTCGCATTTTTTATGACGTCATGTATCCAGAATTTGGGGTTTAATTCTATTTTGAAGCGATTTTAAAATCTGTACGATAATGAATAAATGTTTCATTAATTTTAGTATTATTTGATGTTTTGAAATAATGAATACGTTACGTGGAATGTATTTAGAATTAATATACAGGGTGTCCCAAAAGTCTGAACCACCCCAAATAATTTCCAAAATACTTGAGATATCAGAAAACTGAAGAAAAACTCATAGGGGAAATCTTTCATTGCAAATCTGATGGGATCCTCAAATTTGACCTCAAAGGTCATTTTCAAGGTTATTCACTTGCTAACTTCTAAACCAATCAGGTTAGAGCAAAATTTCCAATTACTAAGTTGTAGAGAATCATCTAATTAGTCTAGAACCGTTCTTAAAAAAATTATTTCTTACGGAAAGGTTTTGAGAAAAAAAGGTTTGAAATGTTAGTCTACTCAGCTTTGTAACTCAGCTTTTTAACTTAAAACTATTGAGGCAACCAAGCTAATCCTCAATTAGGACACTTTATTGGGTCATACTGTGGTGACCCAGTTGGATAAGTGTCCCCCCAGGGCGGATACTTGTCCTATGAGTCACTATGATTAAAGAGTCGTTCCCCCCCGAGTTGGCTCCACCTCCCCATGGCAGGTGTGTGCCCCGAGGGGGAGGAAGCGGCTGGTGGTCAGCCCCCATTGGTTGATCGCCGGCCCTTCACCCCACTGCATAAAAGGCTGTGTTTCCCGCCTAAAGACAGAACTTACACAAACGACACCAAGAACACAGCAACTACCTCACCGTCAGGCCAACTTCAACTACAAGTTAGGATTGATCGAGGATCGCTGAGTAAAGTGCAAACTGTAACTCTCACGAAGTCACTTGCGAGCTATTCCTGCGAAAGCACGAGAATAGCCCTTGTGAAATCACCCAGAATAATCGCCCAGACGATTATTCGCCGAAGTAAGTGTCCGAGTGCTTTGTAGGGAACCCCAAAGTTCCTAGACGAGGCCTCTGCGACGCTAAACAAACCCTAGACAACAGGCACGGATAGAAGACTCGAAAGAGCATTCCACCGCGTCCGTGAAGACGAATCCGTGACGAATTAACGACAACTCGAGACGCCGCCTTTGTTCCGCCGACCACGCGGAATCGACGACGCCATCTTGAGAAATCCTTTGTTCGACGCTGACCACGTCGACTCTAGAATTATTACTGAGTGTATTTTAAAGGCATAAAGCCTGGTGAATAAATTACCTGTTTATTTACATACATTTGGTATTCATTTGGGTATTTACATAATTGATCACAGGTAAAGTATTACACGTTAGCGCTATTTAAACCTATACCAAGTAGGACGCGACACGTGGGGGTCTGTCCGGGATTTAGAAATAAATCTCAAATCTGAACTTGTGATCTCTCAATAAGATAACCCAAATCGTAGAATTACCGAAAGAAAATGTCAGACAAAGACGAGCAATCCACGTCTGAAACCGAGCAGAGAATGCCCGAGAAGGGAAAAAGGACCTCCGACTACCACCTGAGATCGGATGGTCCCGTCCCTGAAATGTCCGCAAAGGCGAAAGCCCGAGCGAATAAAAGGAGAGCGAAGGCGCAGAAAGAGGAGCAAGCTGCATCGCTCGCGGCCCTAGACGGGCCAGAGCGAGAGCGGGTTCCCTTGAATATGCAACCCTTCGAGGATACCGATCCGGAAGCCATAGAAAATCGAGAAGAAATTCGCGACGTATCGCCAGGACGAGTATCGATATTGATGACCGAGGAGACGAATGAAGCTCCGAAAATAACGGTCACGGTCGGCACGAATCCATCGCCACCCACGGCTCAGACGTCCGTGGAGCAAACCCCACGAAAAAACGACGGCGGGACCCCGATAACCCCCCGAGTTACGGCGAGTCCTGCGGTTGTTTCCTTCGAGGTATCTCACCTAATTCGGTTGACACGGCAAGCTGCCCAACTGAAAGCGATGATAGACATTCCAGTAGGAACGTCAGTCTGGGAATCGATTACTCTACTCACTGACGCTATCTGCGCGGCACAAGCCCCGACGCCGGTCGCAAGACCAGCAGCGGAGACGCCCATGCCCCAGGTAACGCCCAGTGACACCGGAGGTTTCGCGCCAGACCCCAACCGGGCACTTCACCAATCCAGAGAGAAGGCCCGCGAAGAAGCCAGACAAGAAGCGACTAATCGCCAACGAAGACTGAGCGCAGAGCGGCGAGAACTCTGGAAGGAAGAGGAAGAAAGGGAGCAACGCGAAAGAAGAACCACCGAGAGAACAGAAAAACTGGTCCAAAAAATGAGGGAGGAACGAGAAGCTAAAATTCGAAAAGAATGGAACGCCACGGTGGAAGGGCGACATCGAGAAGCTCAAGAGTACGAGGACCAATTTCAAGCGCTCGTAGCTCAAAGAAAAGCAGAAAAGCTACAAATGTTGCGAGAAGAAGCCATTTTACAACACCAAAAATGGGAAGAACAACATCGCGAGAGGTTGAGAGAAGAGGAAGCCAGAAAAGAAAAGGAACAGTTCCTGAAAGAGAAAGAGGAATGGGACCGAGTCAGATGGACCGAAGAGTACAAAGCAAAGAAACAAGCCATAATAGATGAGCAAAAAAGATGGGAAGCCGAAAACTGGGAGAAAGAAACAGAAAAGTTCCAAAAAGAGTACGAACAAGGTGTCTCGGGCAGGAAGAAAAGGGAAGAAAACCCGAAACGGAAGTCAGAACCCCCAAGCGGCTCTGATACCGACACAGGAGAAGATGCAGCAAAGCCGGCAAAAACGGCAAAAAGGGGGAAATCTCAAAAGAGAGACGGATCGGTCCCAAAAACAAAGGACCGTCACCCCTCAAAAAGATCCGAGACGGGAGCAGCCATCGACGCGTTACTCGAAAAGAAAAACGCAAATAAAAATCGGGAACGCCCCGAAAGCGAGGAAAACAGATGGCATTCTTTTTACGAGAACAACGACGGAGGGGAGCCGCCGCCATCCGGAGGCTCGAAACAGAAGAAGGCTGGCGGAGAGACCCCACCGAGAGGGCCGAGGTTTCACCCCCAAGGAGATCCCTCCGAGCCCTCCGATTCGTCGGACGACGACCATCCGAGTCGACCGTCTACAGGGAGGAGTCAAGAAGACAGCGATGGGCACCGGTCGAACCGGCCGAATGCTTCAGACCGCTCCTCCCGGAGCTCCAACCCTCGTTCGGAGGAAGGGAACTTTCAGGACTCATCTGACCGACATTACACGATGTCTGAGCTAGGCCGAGCCCTGCTGAACTCTTTCAGAAGAGAAGGAATAGATCTAGGCCATCCAGGCGACGAACATAATCGCGCCGGAGAGAGGGTTAAGCGCAAATATGGCGTACGAAACGAACCAAGCAGCGAAGCCACGGGTAACATCCGTTGGCAACACTACATACAAACACGATTCGACGGTTCGTGGAAGGCCGGAGACCGCTTCCTAGACGAAGTAATGCGTATCAAGAAAGCGACAAAAGCCACCGTCGCCGACATGCTAACCCACGGTCTAGTGGAGCTAACCACGGGGTCAGCTCGAGAATGGTATCAGGGACTGAAAAACCCAACCTGGGACGATTTTCTCGTCCGTTTCGATCTCCGATACGGCGAGACTCCAGACGAGATCAGTAACAAATTACGTGGTCTACGGCAAGCCCCAGGAGAAACATTAGCCGACTACGACGCCCGAGCGAAACTCCTGTTTGCAAGAGCGCCGTACGAAATAAACCCCGCTGGTTTTACGATGATCTTTTACGGAGGATTATCGGCCCACTCGCAAAGAATTCTGCTAGACATGCGTGCACCCCGCACTGGCGATTACCAAGATGTCAGTAACTATCTTCTAACAAACACGTTAGAAATAGAACAGCGGTATTACGCCACTCTGCCCCCGGAAGAAGCTGACGCGCACGAGAAACGGTTGCAGACGAGCGCCGAACGCCACAAGACCTCAGAAAAATTAATGAGGCCAAGTGAATATTTGAGCGGCATAATGAGTCTCACCGAAGCATCCTTCGGACGAATGCTGACGCCTAAAGCAGGCAGTATTCTTCCAGCCAACCCGATAGCTGCCCCAAAGAAAGCACCGGCAGCGACGGCGATGCAGGTGACCTCGACGGACTCCACCCAGATGGAGAAAGTCGAAGAGACAACACCTCTCGCCACGGCTAAAGAAGAGGAGCCAGCATCGAGCGACGAGGAAGCCCTAAATGAGCACCTCGAAAACTTATCGACGGGATGCGACGATCAAGGTCCCTATTTGCACCATGCACACCGGGCCTTGGCAATCACACAATTCAGAGCACACGTGCAAGCAACAAAAGCGAGAGGAGCATTGGGAGGAAAAAGACGATTCCCGACGCCCTTCGTCCCGAAAAAACCGGGATTCACTCCCACAGGGGATAAAAGTAACATCAAATGTTACAGCTGTGGAGAATACGGCCACTACTCAGATAAATGTGAGAAAACCGTCAAAGAAAAGGACATCATGCAAACCATGATGAAAATGATGATGGAGTTAAGAACTGATCTGGCAAAAAACTTCCAAGCGCAGGCGTCGCCGAAATAAATTCAGCTTCGTCTGCGCCAGCCGCGGAAATTAAAAAGAAGAAATATCACACTGGACCCGCAGGTCATGCCTTGGCAGAGGCACAGATCAAAGACCGCATACAGATCGTTCCGAAGAAGGAGGAAAAAGTGACGTTAACGAGTATGCAAGTGAGAACGAAACCGGAGGTCGACATGGATTGGACGGACCTTCCGTTCAATCTGGAGGTTGAGCCCCAGACATTACGCGTATTTCACTGCAATGTCACGAAAGCACATTGCGAAACTCTGTGTATGCTGCCAGTGGAGATAGAAAACCAAAAATTGTTCGGTCTACTGGATTCAGGAGCGGATCGTTCATTCATATCCGAAGATATAGTAAAAGACTTGGATATTGGAAAGAAGGTGGCACAAGTGAACGCGAACGTAGAATTGCTCACCGCCAACGGCTACGTCAAGCCGAAGGGCGTAGTTCGCATCATGATCGACTGGACGGGGGGGAACCTGTCCCACCCCTTCATAGTCTTGCCATCCCACGACAAAGTATTCCTCCTAGGGATGGACATCATGGCGAAACTGAAAATTCAGCCAAACCCGATAACCCGTTCATGGAACTGGATAAGTCCCGAGGGAGAACGGTCAGTCCCCGTAGTTCCCCAAAAATTACTGGACGAAGCCAAGGACAAAGAGGAATACGGAAGAGGATTGCGAAAATTCGTCCAAGATTACGATTTCGCAGCCTTCACTCTGGAATTACAGAGGAGTAACGTCGTGGACACCCTGGTCGAGGAGGCAGCACTGCGTGTTAACGAGGCATCGCTACTAAGGCGAGTGCTTCGAAAGCATGAAAGAATTCTGACCAAGACACCTGGTCGAACGACGGAAGCAACACACGAAATAGTCTTGACCACAGACAAGCCGATTCGAGTGCCTTACAAGGGGATGAACCCCCAGAAAAGAGACATCGTGACGCAAATGTGTCAAGACATGCTCGACAAGGGCATAGTAACGCAAGCCCTGGGCGAATACGCCATGCGGATCGTCCTGGTGATGCGTCCAGGCTCGGAACCTCGACTATGCATTGATTATCGCCCCCTGAACGCGATAACGGTTATAGACCCGATTCAGATGCCGTCTATAGACTCGATCCTCCGGGAACTGAGCCCGTTCAAGTGGGTAACCACCATGGACCTGTCAAAGGGGTATTGGCAAGTGGAGCTAAAACCCGAAGACAAACTGAAAACGGCTTTCTACTCCCCGATAGGAAGACTAATGTTCAACGTGATGCCGTTCGGGCTTGTAAACGCCCCGAGCACGTTCCAGAAACTGATCGAAAGCGTGTTGGGAGATATGCTGCACGACTTCGTGTGGGCGTATCTCGACGACATCATAATAACGTCGGACACATTCGAAGAACATATAGACCACATCGATAGAGTGGTCTCTCGCCTAGCCAAGGCAGGACTCCACATCCATCCAGGGAAGAGCAAGTTTTGCAGGAAAGAGCTTGCCTTCCTAGGATATCGAATAGGAGTCGAGGGAATCGCGATTGACCCCGAAAAAGTCAAAGCAATAAACGGATTCCCCGCCCCCGAAGATATAAAAGGTGTCCAGAGATTCATGGGCATGGTCAATTTCTTCGGCCGACTACTCTCTGGTCTGGCTGAAGTGGCCGCGCCTATAACGGATCTCTTACGAACGGATAAAGAGTTTGAGTGGACGGTCCAGTGCGAGGCCGCATTTAGCACTATCAAGCAAATGCTGGCTGACGTCGAAAAGATGCCATTGCCGGACCTAAACCGACCGTTCGTGTTGCACACCGACGCGAGTAAAATCGGACTGGGTGCAGCCCTTCTGCAGACCCACGTGTACAACGGAATCTCGCAAGAAGTACCCTGTATGTTTATAAGCAGAAAAATACAGGGCGCGGAGAAAAATTATACGGCAACGGAACTAGAATGCCTAGCCGTAATTTGGGCAGTTCGGAAATTTCGCGACTATCTGGAGTACACGAACTTCGAGGTTCAGACAGATCACCAGGCACTAAGCTGGTTGATGAAGCTCAAGGAACCCTCCGGCCGACTCGCACGATGGCAACTGGAGTTAATGGCGTGCGATATAACAATTACGTACCGCCCCGGGAAGTACAATCATGTGGCCGACGCCCTCTCGAGAGCCCCAGCCTCTGACCCCCAGGGACCAGACGACGACGGCGAGGACGACACCCACCTCTTGTACTGCCCGACTCCACGGAGAATATGGCGTTTGCGAAAGGCGAACGAGCTACCAGTGATGGAGCCTGAAGATAGAACGTTTTGTGGTTTTTGGACTCGAACATACCAGCCAGCTGGGACAAACAATTCAACATCCGAAATTCAATCTCCGCCCCCCGGAGAAACCCACAAAACACTACTACGCGCCTTCACAGCAAAAATTGAAGAAAAAACACAATACGCTCCACCCACGAGACGTGAGTTCGTCGAACACCAGGCAGCAGACACAAAATGTCAAATTATAACGCAATATTTGCTGAACGGCGAATTTCCGGAAGGGATGACAAACCCACACCGCCGGAAACAGTTCGTCAAAGAAGCAACAAGCTACCTCATAGATGATGAACTCCTGGTAAAATACCACCCGACGTTTCAAGATGACCTCAGCGGAGCGGGAAACTCGGTTAAAGTGGTCGTGCCGGCATCGCTGCACACCCGACTGTTGTGGCTGATGCACGGACACCCGCTCGCCAGCCATTCTGGCGTGGCGAGGACCCTTTATCGAGTAAAACAACTTTTCTTCTGGCCGGGCGCGCGGCAAAAGATAACGAAATTTATCCGACACTGCCCCCGGTGCCAAGCATGCAGACCGCGAGATAAAGTAGCCAGAAACGCCATGTCTCTCGGACCCTACGCACCGTTTGACTGCTTAAGCATAGACTTGATGGGCCCCAAGCCCACAACGGGAAACAAGAACATGTATATTCTCGTAATTATGGACGTGGCCACCCGATGGCCGGAGCTGTACGCCCTCGCGAAGCCCTCGGCTGAAAACATAGTCGAGTGCCTTTACGACGTGGCAATGCGATTTGGGTTTCCCAGAAAACTCATTTCGGATAACGGCCCCCAATTCCGATCAAGAATATATAAGGACTTCTGTAGGAAATTTAAAATGGATGCATCGAACACCTCCACATATAATCCTCAGACAAACCCAGTCGAGAGATTAAATAAAGATATAAAATATGCGCTGACAGTATTCACCGACATTCACAATCGATGGGACGAATACCTGCGAGAAATCGCTTTCAGCATTCGCTCAACCGTGTCACGAACACGCGAATTCTCACCGGCGTACCTCAACTTCGCCCGCGAATTAAGGATGCCATGGGACCCACGCGTTGCCGAAGCTGTTAACGTATTAGACCCGTCGAGCCCACATGAGTACGTGTGCCGGTTGGAACAGACTATATCCGACACGTACCAGCATATGATGGCGCATATTTTCAACATGAGAGAGAGAATCGCAGATAAAGAAGGCGATCTCGCTTTCGCGAACTTTAAAGTGAATGATCTAGTGTGGAAGGAGGCACACACGTTGTCCAATGCAGCGAGGGGCATCGCCGCCGGTTTAGCCGACAAGAGGGACGGTCCCTACGTAATTGTGGCCGAACACGGAGGCAACGCATACCAACTACGCCGCCTAGAGGACAACAAAAATTTTCAGTCGATACATGGCCGAGATTTAAGGCCATATCTGCCAGAATTTCCACAGGAAATTTGGCTGGAAGGTCAGACACACAGCGGCCAAGGGGGCACCGTGGTCGACACGTTCCAAAAAACAAATGAAGCTGAAAATATAGCGGAGAACGAGGATGAATTCTTCGACGCCAAATCCCCAGCCGACGAGGCTCCAGCTCAGCCGGAGCAAGCAATTTCGGAGAGGGAGGAAGCAGAAGAATGTACTTCTGAAATGGAAAATAAAAAAATTAATAATGAGAAAAATGCCAACACATCGGAGATGAACGAGCAAGTAGAGTCACGATCTACGAGCACGTCGAAAATCAACCTTCGACCACGACGAAGCAATAATCCGTTCATTCGGGACGGCAAAGTCGTGGGGAAGAACTAAAAATAAAAGAAAATGTGATAACATGGAGCGGAGGCCTTGTAAAATAAAAGATTTACTTACGAGAGCTGCTGCACATGTTGAAACGCGAAAATTTGGCTAAGTCCAAACTTCGCAACGAATTGTCGCAGTCACCACTAACAGACGAGAAGTTATGACGTATCGGGCGACCACGTGACAATGAAACCACGCGGTCGACCCCGTAGCGTCATTGCCAGCACGGCGGATCTCGCAAAATACGAGACGCGTTCGAGACCCACAATTCTCAGCGTCGATAGGCCCAGTTTCCGACTGTTTTTAACACGACGAGACGTGTTTTTGCTTCTCCCCCAAAGAGAAAGACAAAGACCTCTCAAACAAAACTTCATTTTCCTAAATTGAAATGGCCGATCGACGCAACCCACGATTAGAGCCGAGCGCATCGTCGAGAGACGAGAGCGACGGCCTAATCGTAAATGCAGAAGACGATGAGAATTGGGACGAACAACCGCCGTTGCAGGTAAATTAGTGTGATTTCCCCAGAGAAATCACATAATTCTTTGAATCTGTTGCATCCAACCCAGATTGGAGCGTGACTTGTGACTGATATATTTCTTTCTGTTTTATTATTGATTTAAGGCTGGCTAAAAACCCGAGAGTGGACCCAGATTCACCTCGGAGTCAAGGCCGCCAAAAAACTAGAACAAAGGAAGTGTTCGCGGAATGGCGTCGTGGCAAACCAAAACCAAAACTAAAGGTTTTCTTTCTTTTAAAATTAAACATCGTAATAAATTAAAATACGATTAGAGTTAAAATAAAAAGTTTAACGTAATATTAAGAATTTAACGATCGGTTTTGCCTGCGACCCCTTCCTAAAAAGCGGATCACCTGAGTTCAAAGGTAGTGTTGGATCAGCGCTACGACGGCGGAGATCATCGCAGAACTGCGAAACAAGAAAATAAGACCGACGGCCGCAACAAAAGAAAGGAGTTGCTGCCACCGTCGATCTTGAGCATATTTCTGATCCCCATCGTTAAACTGGGATTTATTATATTAATCTTGTGATCTAAAATTATTCAGGTCGACCCGCTAGAATCGTGGGACGCCCTGCCTTCGACGGTGTCAACCGCCAACAACATCTTTCGCGGAGCCCTGCCGATTTACCTGCGGCAGGCCTATCCTGCAGAGACCAGCGCCTGGAAAATCCGATTGATGTACTCCAGGACCCTCGAGGAAAAATTCGAGCGATCGAAAACGCTGGTCGAGTGCATGACGAAGGAGATGAGGGAGCGAGTGGGGCCGCGGATCCCACCCGATGCGGATCCGCCGAGCCCCGTTTACTCCGGGTACCTGGAAGAGGCTTACCCAGGCACGGTGGCCGAGCTGCACACCTCCCACAGGTGGAGCGAGGCCCCGACCTTGGCAGCCCGCCAGAAAATAGTGGACGACGAGATCGAACGCTTAAAGCGCACCGAGACTCACGGAGTAACCCGAGTTCTCGAGAGAAACGGTTTCTCCCCCGAAGAAATCCGTAGATGGCTTCGCGACATCGAAGAAGACCATTTGACACCCAGATGGATACCACCGGCGAATTTTACGGCCACGCAGTCTGAGATGTGGCAGTTATACCACGCTGGTATCCTGGGAAGTCGCCGCCATCACAGAAGATCGAAGCGTCCGGCGGAGTCCGCCCCACGCGGACCCGCACGAAGAAGACAGGCCGTCTCCCCAACAGAGGCCGGCCCGTCAACGAGTCGCGACTACCGCAGCCGCTCGAGCAGCTCCAGTTCCCGAACTCGAGTTGTCGTGCGCTCGGAGTGTCGCCGAGTAGTAACGCTCGAGCCTGCCTCGCCAGACGACACGCGGGCTGAGCGAACGGTCGAATCTTCCGCCCACTGGGCTGCGAGGACCGAGACACACCAAGATCGAGGAAAGAAAAGATCCTCGTTGTTTATGGCGATTACCACACAGTCGTCAGATCAATCCTCGTCGCGACGAACCGTCTCAACACACCAGAGACCTGATTCCCCGACGGACGTCCCCCAGAGGACGGTCCAACGAAGATCCGTCGCAGCCAACACCAGGAGGAATCGGAAGCGTAAAGTACGACAGAAGACGCGTGCGCGGTCTCTGATCGCGAAAGGATTGGAGAAAGAGCGAGAGATGGCCGCCGCAAAAAGGTCCGAACCCCGAAGTCTCGGATCCGCGGCTGGGCCGTCCAGGCTCCAGGCAGAGATTGATTTGGGAGAATTGACGGAAGAACAAATATCCCAAGAAGAGTCGGACAAGGATGGACCGGTCACGAAACAAGATCTGGCCATGGCATTGAAGAACGCCTTCCGAGGATACGCGGCCAACCGGCCGTCGGGCTCAACACCGGCTGTGCCCACCGCGCTTGTGCCCCCACAGGTGCAATCGCGATGGCCGCCACTCCTCGAGGGTACAAACCCAGCAGTGACCACGTGGACCCCTCCCCGGATGATTCCGGTGGGAGATCCAACTCCCAAACGGGTCAGATACGACGACCTACCAGGGATGGGCCGTCCACCGTCACCCCCGACGCCACGAGTGTACCATCCTCATCGCAACGCCGAGTGGTACGCGCAGCGGGAGATGGACGCCAGATGCCGGCGTGAAGCGGCCTATCCCCCACTCAGCGAGTTACAAGAATATCTGGCCGAATACGAGAACCCCGCGATTGCCGAGTTGGCCATACGACAGGCCGACGCCGCCCAAACTCACCACATCAACTGGGCGATCGAACAGATGCGGACGTTGTCACAACAATTCAGTGACAATCCGGACCGCGCTCACCCCTGCCATCGGAGCAGTTTGAATTTGGCTGTGACGAACGTACTGGCCCAGCTGCTATCCCTGGGCGTCTTCTTGGACAGTCGGCAAGCTATGGCGGCCTGGACAATCGTCGACCGTGAGGGAGTTCACCTTCCTCGGGCGTTGTACCAGGTATGGGCCGGATGGACTCCTGAGCCCGCCTCGCTGCGCTTCGACCTGGCCAGAAATACGGAAAACCCAGGCCTACAGTTTTCAAAGATGCGTTCGTTAGCATTCCGCTACCGGAACCCCGGAGTCCACCCTTCCTTGTTGCGAACAATTCGGGAGGTTCCGGAGATACCGGGAACGGCGGCGAGCCTTCCACAGGCCATCGAGACCGCCCCCCCAGAGGCGGCGGTCCAACCATACATACCGACCCCAAAGCCGGTATTCCCGAAGGAGAAGCGACACGCGAATCGACCCATATTGATTCCGAAGCGTTCCAAGCGAGGACCCCGAACTCCTCCGCTGCCCTCTCCTTCACCACCAGCGGCAGGGCTGGCCGCTCTCTCTGCAGAGCCGGCTACGCCACCGTTGGAGAGCCCAATGGAGATTCCGCTCCCACCATCGCCTCCGCCGCCCCCAGCAGCGCAGCTTTATTTGAGGCTGGGAGTGGAATACCCCTTCCTTCAGATGTCGGAGTTCACGCGACAACGCATCATTGACTCCGACGATCACGGCGAATCAATCCTCAAATGGCTAAACAGAGAAGCCCGATCCACCATGGACGCCGTCTTCCATCGCCGTATCCTACGGGCCCACAGGAAACCCGGATCGAGCGCCGAGTCGCGAAGGATCCGACTCGTCCCCGATCGATTCCCCGCGTCTACCCGGATTTGGATCCATGAGCGTACGGGGTTGGTTGGCGAGCCAGCCGGCAGTCACCCGCAGTACTTCATCAACGAGCGACAAAATCCTGCGGATCTGACAACCTCTCTGCCCCCGGATTTACCACCGCCGCCACCGGCAGTGCCACCCGTGATCCTCCGCCCATGCAGAGGAGTGCTGCCGGCTCTTCGCAGAGGAGAGCGATGAGAAAATTGAGATCGCTCCGATCCGAGATCGAAGCTGGAGGAGGGACGTGTGGTGACCCAGTTGGATAAGTGTCCCCCCAGGGCGGATACTTGTCCTATGAGTCACTATGATTAAAGAGTCGTTCCCCCCCGAGTTGGCTCCACCTCCCCATGGCAGGTGTGTGCCCCGAGGGGGAGGAAGCGGCTGGTGGTCAGCCCCCATTGGTTGATCGCCGGCCCTTCACCCCACTGCATAAAAGGCTGTGTTTCCCGCCTAAAGACAGAACTTACACAAACGACACCAAGAACACAGCAACTACCTCACCGTCAGGCCAACTTCAACTACAAGTTAGGATTGATCGAGGATCGCTGAGTAAAGTGCAAACTGTAACTCTCACGAAGTCACTTGCGAGCTATTCCTGCGAAAGCACGAGAATAGCCCTTGTGAAATCACCCAGAATAATCGCCCAGACGATTATTCGCCGAAGTAAGTGTCCGAGTGCTTTGTAGGGAACCCCAAAGTTCCTAGACGAGGCCTCTGCGACGCTAAACAAACCCTAGACAACAGGCACGGATAGAAGACTCGAAAGAGCATTCCACCGCGTCCGTGAAGACGAATCCGTGACGAATTAACGACAACTCGAGACGCCGCCTTTGTTCCGCCGACCACGCGGAATCGACGACGCCATCTTGAGAAATCCTTTGTTCGACGCTGACCACGTCGACTCTAGAATTATTACTGAGTGTATTTTAAAGGCATAAAGCCTGGTGAATAAATTACCTGTTTATTTACATACATTTGGTATTCATTTGGGTATTTACATAATTGATCACAGGTAAAGTATTACACGTTAGCGCTATTTAAACCTATACCAAGTAGGACGCGACAATACTTGTAAGTAAAAGAGAGGAAACACAAAAGAAAGGAAATAATATATTTTGGAAATACATTCCACATGATAGTTTTAGGTTACAAAGCTGAGTAGACTAACATTTCAAACCTTTTTTTCTCAAAACCTTTCCGTAAGAAATAATTTTTTTAAGAACAGTTCTAGATTAATTAGATGGTTCTCTACAACTTTGTAATTGAAAATTTTGCTCTAACATGATTGGTTTAGAAGTTAGCAAGTGAATAACCTTGAAAATGACCTTTGAGGTCAAATTTGAGGATCCCATCAGATTCGCAATGAAAGATTTCCCCTATGAGTATTTCTTCAGTTTTCTGGTATCTCAAGTATTTTGGAAATTATTTGGGGTGGTTCAGACTTTTGGGACACCCGTGTATACAGGGTGTCCCAAATGAACGAAGCCAGTCAAATATTTCCTGAGCAATTGCATCTAGGCCAACTTTGATGAAGCGATCATATAGAAAGTTGGGTGAGAGCAATCCAATGATGTCATCAAATTTGACCTTGAAGGCGATTTTCAAGGTCATTCACTTGCTAACTTCTAAACCAATCAGGTTAGAGCAAAAAAGTCAATTACAAAGTTGTAGAGCACCATCAAATTAGTACTATCCAACTTATCTTAGTTATCTTAAGTTAAATGTTTTCTTTTTAAAAAGGAGACAAATCAGCTGAAATAAAGCCAGCCATTATGACAAAACTTAAATTTCTATTACAAAAATATTGAATTACTTAAATAAACGTATTCAAATTTGCATCATTATGCAAGTAAACAAGAAAAACCACTGCCTTTTTTTTAATGCTCAATAATTATTTTATCACAAGAATAAAAAATTTCACTTTGCTGATTTTTTTTCTGATTTGTCTCCTTTTTAAAAAGAAAACATTTAACTTAGGATGACTAAGATAAGTTGGATAGTACTAATTTGATGGCGCTCTACAACTTTGTAATTGACTTTTTTGCTCTAACCTGATTGGTTTAGAAGTTAGCAAGTGAATGACCTTGAAAATCGCCTGCAAGGTCAAATTTGATGACATCATTGGATTGCTCTCACCCAACTTCCTGTATGATCGCTTTATCAAAGTTGGCCTAGATGCAATAGCTCAAGAAATATTTGACTGGCTTCGTTCATTTGGGACACCCTGTATATAATGCCGGACTTTAGATTTCCAAGATGCGTGATTGGCTAAAACTTGTGCTACGCCTATTTCACAGTATACTGTAGCCCATTCGGAGTGTGTAGGGGTTTTGAAGTATCCTATTGTTTTCTACGAGTTGTTAGGTTATATTGGACCTTAAAAGGTCGTTTTCCTGTGATAAAGGATTGATAGCTACTTTACTTAGATCTATTCATGGATGTTTCAAAGTGTTTCCATGGAAGCTTTGGATGTACGTATTGTTTAAAATTATCTTTTTCTGATTATGTTAGTTAATGTGTTTATTTTCTCGTTTCGATGCCGTTATATTGTTTCAGGCATGATTTGTGATTATTCTTGCTGTTTTAAAGATGTTAGATTTTACTAATAAAAAACACTAAGAAATAATAAAATGCACTAAAAACACTAAAATAACAACAAAAACACCAAAAATAAAAATTTTAAATCACATTTCTGTAATTATAGAACCGACATAAAAAGAAACGCCAGACTTAGGTACTTACATTTTTTTATTTTGCATATTTTTATACTGTTTGTTGCATAAAATAAAAATTTTGGTGCATAGTTAATGTGCATAAAAACAAATTGTGTGTTTGCATAAATACCTGCTTTAGTAATGCTTACCGTATTTTACCGATTAAGAATTGCCCTCGAATTGTAGCCGCCCTCGAATAGTAGCCGCAGCTGAGACACTAAGAATACCGTATTTTTGCAAAAGTACGATATTGTTTCTGTATTTAACCTCATAAACGATGAACGTACGCTTCGTTCGTGACGTTCAGACTTTGTTTGTTACATTAAACAAATGTAACAAATGAAAAACCGAAATTGTAATTGCTGACAAAAATGGCAGTTTTGAATAAGAGCCGCGGCTATTAATCGGTAAAATACGGTAAGTTTAAAATTGAATTTGCATTAATACTTGTTTACTTTGCACCGACCTGATTGTTTTATTCGTATTTTTATTCCGTAGTAACACCGCATGTAAAACTCATAAAATTATCCAAGCAGCAAGAATATTGATATAACATTCCATTGATTTCGAAAGTAGCAGTTTACAGTAAGTGTTGGATCTAACCTTATTAAAACCTTATATGTCCCTCCTCTTGTGAATAGAAACCCAAGTAAGAACAGGACCCAAATGAAACTGCCATAACATGTTTTCAATTGAAAGAATGGGTGCTGAAAACTGAAATCTCTTTATTACATTCTGTCCTTTTCAGACAAACACTTTCCAGAGACGATGATATAACGGTTGCATCATCGAAAACAGATTGCTCAAATTCACTTGGGAGCAGATCTGCAGATAGGGTCGTGGGACTTTCTCAGCCCAGGGTCTCTTTGGGCAAAGAATGGGCCGCATCTCACACATCAATGCTTGCATCGATGCTGGTATAAAATTCAGGTTTATAGCAATAATGGAAGGTCCAGAACTTGGAAGGTAATTCATACAATAGGCGTGTTCAATTTTAAATTGAAAAACCGATTCTCTCGATTATCTACATTTTCACTGCCGGAAATGATGCGAAATGCGTCATATTTTTGAGAATCGGATTTTCGAAAAGCCAATTTGCATAATCTACGTGTGGGGTGGATTCTTTGGATTTCAACCTGATTTTAACACGTTTTTCTGGCGGCCATTTTGAAATCAAATAGATCGGCGGTAAAAGCACATACAAAAACGTAAGTACATTTAAATTATTTGTGAAGATTTCGAGTTCGAGAGGTGAAAGACGAAGGAACGCTCATCACCAGAGGGCGCTTGGACATTGCACGTCCAATAAACGTTTGACATCGACAAAGTTCGACAGACGATTTGTTGTAAACAGCCAATCCGGGCTGTCCAGTGAAATACCATATATCTTCCATTTGTCCGGGAGCCTCTATTTGCCCGCGGGCCTCGATTAACGCGCGGATAAAAAATCGGCGGTGTAAATAGCGCGCGGACCTCGAAAAAAGCGCATGGGCAAAACGTTTTGCATACGTTTCGGCAGAAAAGTGCCGAAACGTATGGAAAACGTTTCATTTGTCACCCTTTTTTGATGTTTTCTCAGCATCGGCCAATTGGCCAATGCTGGGTTTTTTGTACGTGTAAATGACCCGCCCCCTCGATTAGCGTGCGGGAAAATTTTTTTTTTGCAAATAGTGCACGGGGGCGCTATTGGAAGATATACGGTAGATAAACCCTTGTTTTAGAATAAGGAATCACTTTGAATTTACCAAGCAAGCGTGTGTGTCGCAGTCTGCCATTTTTATTTCAAAGTCAAACTAGCAATAGTTTACATATTATTTATTTATTTCAAACCTGGGAATCGGCCAAACACCGCCCGCATTTGTGGAATCGAATGCGACGGGTGTTTGGCTGCATTTGATCACACAAGGTGTTTGATCGATTCCCAGGTCTTAAATAAATAAATAATAAATTAAATAGATAATCAAAAACTTGATTATAGAATTGGTTTTTAACTCGTTCAAAGTTAAAAACCGATTCTGTAATCAAGTTTTTGAAATTGGATTTTGGTAATTTGGAATTGAACACGCCTAAGGTCATTCATCATGCAAAAAACATAGAGGGTGCTGATGATACAGACTCATAAAATATCAAGATATTGTATAGCGTAATGCAAGTAAGCGAACGTAGCAAATGCCGTGCAGGGAAGTTTCGGAAGAGTTTTTGGATCGGTGCAGTGTGCTTGTAGCATTTTAATTTACAGGCTACAATTGGAAGGTTTGGAAATATTGCCATGTGATTTCCAAACAAAGACTAAGTATTAGCTCATAGGGTCTTGGAAATCCACTACAAGCCCCTCAACGAGACTGGGTAAATTTTGAAAAATGACGCTTTATTGCTGTGTAAACACAGCAAAATAATAATAATAATAGTTTATTTATACTACCTTAGTAATCCTGTCCCTCCCAACAGCCATAGCCTACAGCGGGAGAGACAGGACTTAATTATCAAAAAAGCAACACTATACAATACCGGATAACAAAATCACAAAGAGAAAGATAAATAAATAAGAATTCACCAATTAAACACAGTTAATCTATCACTACACAAAATAACCATACAAGTCTCGTTTTAATTCCCTGTGACGATTCTACTTTTGGCTGATTTAATAGCCATTTAAGATAGATAAATAATCGGTTTAAACAAGACGTTGCTAGGAGTAGCAACAACCTAACCGAGATAAGCTTACGGAAGTCTGTGTAAAATATGAATCATTAGGTGCATTCAAAGTTAAAATCCAAATTTGACTTATCATAATCTGAATTATCAATAATTCATGTAAGTCATTTGGTCAAACTCCATACAAAGTGAACAATTATTTGGCTGATGTGGCTGAAATATCTTACCAGCCACAGGAAATGATGTAATTTACATCACTGAAAAGATAATTCAATTGCAATAAGTGGCCTGTTGATAAGTCACTCCAATCATGACTTATCAATAAGTGGCTGATGGAAAAATTCCTCCAATCATGGCTGAGCACATGAATTATTTGGCCACTGGAATAAGTCATTCAAGATGGATGCCCCCAGTCAGTCTATCATGAAAAGAGGAATCCAGCAAAAACCTGGTCAAGGACTCAAGAAATGAGCAGTGCTCATTACCTAGCTGAACAGCCATACTTATCAAAAGCAAGGTTAGTAATTGCTGACATTTTTAAACACAAATTTATGTTTCGAGCGCACGCCGATCGTACGATTGCCAGGGCCGCACATTTCCGACACGTTCGCGGCGTCGACCGCTAATCGACGAGGAACGTCGCACGGACGTTCGCGGACAACGAGGAACGTTGCACGGACGTTCGCAAACAACGAGGAACGTCGCCGAAACGTTCGCGAAGGACGTGCCGTGCAGCACAGAATGCGCCCAGACGACGGTTTGTACCATTTGGACTCGTGCGAGGCATTTTTGAACGTTTTGCATGTTTTTGGACGTTTTTTAGACCCAAATTTCGAGAGGAAAACACACGTGACGTGTGGGAATCGATTTTGACACCATAGACCAGCAAAAATTGTGAATTTCGGACATTTTGACCAGAAAAATACACGTGAAGTTGTGGTGACCCGACTGGGGTGGGGCACGAAGAGTTTCTCTCGTGGCCTACATACGGGTAAAGAAGGGGAGTCGCACGCGCGCCTCCCTTCCCTCAGAGCATTGACATCCAGTCAATGGACGGGCGTCTGCCCTGGGGGAGTGGGGGAGATTCGTCTTCTCCACTATTGGGTGGCTTTAGTCACCTGTCACCCCCCGCTTTGTGCAAAGGAATTCGCCTTGCACTGAGCGGGCAGAACCAACACAAAAATCAACCAAGATACACGTAAAAGCCAAACGTCCTAAAACGATCAAGCCTAAGTACAAAGACTTCAGGAGTGACCTAGGACAAGGGACTTTCAACGTGAGTACGATTGATTTGTGTTAACCTCCGCAGAGTAACCTGCGAAACAAGATTACCACACTATTTTAGCAAGCCAGCTAGAAATAGTAAACCTACTCCAATTTAGCGAGTTGTGCAGACAAACGGTCGCACAAGCCTAAATTGCAGTAACCACGACGAGCGTTCCCGCCGCTGTGTGTATCGCCGGGAACCACCAAGCGTCCGCCGCTGTGTGATCGCCGGACACCTACAAAAAACCCTAAACCTAGACAACAGACCAGAAGTAAGACCTTTCAGGCATTCACTCGCGCCCGACCAGCGTGAGCCCGAAGGACCGAACGAGAAACGTGAGACGAGGACGCCATTCATTGCCACGCCGGCCCAAGACGACACCACGTTGCCACGCGGACGCCATCTTGGATCCACAGCGACAAAGGACGACCTCGACCAGTTTCCCGCCAACTTCACACCCCTTTCCTTTTACCTTTTTATTCCCTTACATATTTTATTCCCTTTTAACTGTATATTCCCGTATAATAAATACATTTATTATATTTACCTTTTACATTGTCTTGCCGTGTTACATTATTTGGGTAACCGCTTGAGTAAAGCGGTATTGCGAGATCAGAGAGTGACTCATACCACGTATCAGCGACAGACCGAGTTGAGCGCGACACGTGGGGGCCTGTCCGGGATCGATTTAAACGACTCGAATAGAACTTGAGATCATTTTCATACCCAAAAATGGCAGACAATATCCGAGTAACGGATTCCGACTCCGACGCGAACAAGAGAGCCGGCAGTCGTAAAGGCGCCGACTATCACTTGCGATCTGGAGGTCCCTTACCCAAAGCCTCAGCGCACGAAGCGAGGCAAAAACGGCGCAAGCCTAAACCCGATCGCAGAAGCGCATCAGAGGCATCGCACCCGTCTCGTTCCGAGACGAGGCAGCGATTGGACGAGACAGAGCGGGGTGAAGAGCAATCTCACTCCAAACTGCCGCGTTCTAACCGTGACGGCGAGACGAGCGGAAACGAGGTTTTATCCCGTAACCCATCGCCTCGTCTAACGCACGACACCGAGGTGGGCAGTCCGAAAGCGGCGTCTCCGATACAAAAGACGGCCTCAAACACGACAGCTAATTCGGCACTAAACACGCCAATTACGCAAAGCCGCCCAGCTTCGGTCAGGTCCGAAGGACACAAGTCCAATGCGTCAAAAACTGAGCGTGTTCCGAGCCAGCCTTACAGCGTCTCGGCCACATTGGTTGACACGATGCAGTTGGCACAGGCAGAAGGTGTACGATACACTCTGCCAACGGGAAAAATAACTGTGTACGAAACATTACAAATCGTACGTGCAGCTTTAAGAGCGCACAGGTTATCCCCGGAAATCACCGTTGTTGAAGGCGCATACGCTCAACAAATGGTAGACTCCGCTCAATTCGAAGCGGATGCCGAGAATGAGGCCCGACAAGCCATCCGCGAGAGAAAGCGGAAGCTGGCGGAAAGAGAAGCGCGAGCTCTCGAGTACGGCAAATCCCAGCGCGTTCCGACTACTCCAGAAGAAGTCGAAATAGTTGATCGAGCCTTACGTGCACATCGTTATGCATTCCGTTCTCAACAAGAAGCTGAACAAGCTTTCATGACTAGGCTGCAACGAGACAAACCAAAATCCGTTAGCAAGCCAGAAGTTAGCTCGTCCGAATTGTCCGACGAGAGCGTCGAAGGCGACCCGAAGCGCACGCCGAAGGTCAGCCCCAAACCCGAGCGAAAAAAGGAAGTGCCAGTCACTCCACGCAAACGGGAAGTCTCGACCGAACAACGCGTTCGACCTCGCATGATGGCGTTAGACGATAACACTAACAACGCTATCAACCGATTAATAAATGCGAACAACGCGCGTCGTAACGAAGAACAGACTCACACGAGCCGACAACGCGACGACCCGCGGGGTAGCGACTGGCCACAGCCGGTGCCCATCCTCAAAGACGACGGACCTTCGAGAAAACATTCCGAAGACCGCACATCGTCACGAGAGGAACGTCAACGCGAAAGAGGACAGCAACAGTATCACTACGGAAACAGTGATTCGTCGTCGGATGAACTGGAGTCGAATGCACCCAGTCATCACGATTCGGAGAGAGGTTCCGGAGAAAGACGAAGGGAAAGAGAACGCGATGAACGCAGGGAAAGGGAACGTGACGACCGTCGTAGGGGCCGGAAAGAGTCAAACTCTTCACGGCGCAACCCGCCACGCCGCTCACCGTCTCCCGACCCCAGCTCCGACCCCTCGTCCAACGACGACAGACGAAATGATAAGTCAAGTAATCGCCGGAAGAGATCCAACTCTCCGCGCGATAGAGAGAAACGACGTCGATCGGAAAATAGCGACCACCGACGGGAGGAGTTTCAGGACCTTCCCCGACAAAGCGCGTTTACCGATTCGACGGGTCGGCAGTATACGATGGGAGAGCTTGGAAGAGCCCTGCTTGGCTCGTTAAAAGCCGAAGGAATCGATCTGAGCAAACGAAATGATCGTAATCGTAACACTGGTGACCGCGTAAAGAAAAAATACGCTGTCTCCCGACGTGACACCATGAGTGTTACCGGGAATATTAGGTGGCAATTTTATATTCAGAACCGTTTCGACGGGTCATGGAAAGCGGGAGATCGCTTCCTTGACGAAGTAATTCGGATTAAGACTGCCACTAAAGCCACCGTAGGAGACATGCTCACCCACGGTATTGTCGAGCTAATGACAGGCTCGGCACGTGAGTGGTACCAAGGATTGAAAGGCGTCAATTGGGACGACTTTTTAATGAGATTCGACCTGCGCTACGGCGAGACACCCGAAGAGGTGAGCCGAAAGATGCGAGGTCTTCGCCAGATGCCTGGTGAAACCATAATGGATTACGACATTCGCGCCAGATTGTTGTTCGAAAAGGCCCCGATGGAATTTCATGCCACGGGATTCAACCTTTTCTTTCTCGGCGGTTTGTCGGAATACTCGCAACGGGTGCTACTTGAAGAAAGGGCACCGACAGGAGGCAGCTACAAAGAAATGAGCGCCTTCCTGTTCGAGAACACGATAGATATCGAGAAGAGATATTATTCCGCTTTACCAGAAGCGGAGAAAGCAGCAACCGCTAAACGTCTCAAGTTGAGTGCGGAAAGATATGGGGCGACAGACAAAATCATGCGCCCTACTGAATATCTTAGCGGTATAATGGAGCTGGCAGAAGCTAGCGTTGGTTTACAAATAAAAAATAAACTGACATCCACGCTGCCTTCCAACCCATTGGCCGCCCCTAAAAAGGCACCGACAGCGTCAGCCATGCAAGCGACACTGGAGGAGGTCAAGGAGGGGGAGGAAGCCGAACAAAATGTCGGAAAATCAGACGAAAAAGAAGAAAAAGACGATTATTCGACGGACGAAGAAATACGAAGCTATCGCGATACCTTATCAACGGGTTGCGATGAGGAAGGACCGCTAGTACATCTCATCCATCGAGATAGAGCGGTAGAAGAATTTCGCGCCAGGTTAAAACCAAATGCCGGCCGAATTCCGAAGTATTTTCGAAAAAATTACACGCCACCGTCGAAAGTAGACCCTGAAAAAAAGAAATCGATTGAAGCCCCAAGAGACAAATCAAATATTCGTTGTTTTAAGTGTAACCAACCGGGTCACTATTCCAATGAGTGCTATGACGGTTTACAATGGCTATAAATGCCTATTTTCTATCAAGAAAGCGCTGTTGCGCCAATATGATGGTATTTTTACAATATTCTGTGTAAAACTGATAAATGTCTAGAATAAAGTCATTTATGATGTTTCAAATACAAAGATGTTCGTTTATTAAGAATAAACACTAATTTCCACATGATACTAAAGTATCACGGCATAATTACGAAGATTCGTCTGCTAAAACCCGCATTTGTCAATGCTCCATATTGCCACTAGATGGCGCGATCGCAATTAGCGATAAATTCGAATACGAACTTGAAAACCTCATGATTAAATATAAACGTATATTTAATCAAGTGAATAAATTGTGTTAAATATTAATATAAATATATATTAAATATCTGACATTGTTAAATACAATGTAACTTCCATTTCTGCGGGACAGAATGTTTAGCGATCAATCGGTCAACCGATCAATCTGATTGGTGGAACCCATTTCCGGTCCTGGGTATCCAGTTCCGGTTGTAACAAGGATTAGCATAATTTGCATAAATGCTCCTCCGTATCCACTTCCGGTGATACGGGATTGGAGGGATTCGTGGAACCCATGTTCCAATTGGATGACTGGATTAATCCTTAAATCCAGTCAGGTTATATAAACCCAAACAATCGGCCATTCCGCAGCTCTGTTTGATTATTTTCTGTTTGGTATTGTTACTTATGAAATATGATTCGTTGTTCACGTAAAAAACCTTTTGGTTCTTTGTTGATTTATTCGCAAAGAACCGTTGCATGATTCTACAGAATCATGCCACCGCCGGCAATTGAAGTCGAAGTGCTGGGATTATTATGTTGCATAAATGTTACAGTCTACGGTTGCGACGCCGAAGGAGAACCCGCCGTTGTGCAATTCAGTATCCTCCGGACAGGACCAAGTTGTCTTTTTCGGTATGAACGTATTCCGTTACCACGAGTAGCATCGGTATTGTTGAGAATCGGTTCCTTCACCTGATGGTGCCAAAGCAGTCTGTTTTACAGTAACCACGAGTAGCACCAAGTGTTTGGCAAGCTGATTCTCATGGTATTCGATGCCAAAGCAGTCGGTCTATTATTAGTACCGCGAGAGATAAAACTGCTGTGCGGAGCCGCGAGCTATCGACCCCTGTGTACGTGGTACCGTCAACCACTCGATGGACGACCGTGCTGCGACGCCGGGGACGCTTGATACCGTTCTGCATGGCAAGGCGTATATTCTAATCGATGGCAATTGTGTGTTGCGACGGGAAGCTTAATCTTCATTTTATTTATAACAGCAAAACTTAAACTCGACAACCAGTTGGACCAAAATCAAGTCAGAAGACTTAATCTCATATTGAACTCAATATAACCGATAAGTTGACGACAACTTATTCCCGAAATATCTAAATAAGAATTCACAACGATATGAATTAAATATAATTCATAAGTGGAATATTGATAAGTAAATGAATACATTTACTTACACCAATATCCTCCCAAAGTTGTGGCGGTGCAGACAAAGTCAACCGCAATGCTCAGATCATTCGATTTATCGACGTGCGATAGTTCACACAGCGAACCAAGGAAACCAGCGAAGCCGTATCGGACTCCAGGACACAGCCATCCGGCTTAAGATGACATCTATAATCAGGTCGAGCGATGGGGAAACCGCTCCCATATTCCAGACCCGTAGTGATATTATTCTAGGGCCAGTTGGCCAATTCTTTGTATAGTTTAATAGCTGATTTAACTTGCCAAATGTCGGCATTAGTCCTATGTATAATTTAGCCTTGATATTATTGTTTACCAACAATAAACTGTCTTGTATTTATCTCGTATTGTATTCACTGTTTATTTATTGCGATCTCTTCCCGGTACCATTGTTAAATGGGAGTTGTGGTCGTCACTCTCACACGTGGAGGTCCCACCGAGATTAGGTTGCAATTAAATTCGATTGAATTGCAACAGTGAATATTGGAGATAAATATTTAACTAAAAGATTTAAGTTAAAAATAGACAGATTAAATTTTCAGTTTATATTTCCATGTGAAGAAGTTAAACTGATGAAATAGAAATACGTAGTAGATTTTCCTTCATTATTTTCGTTTGAAGATTTTAGGGATTTCAAAGACTACCACCTAATCTCACACGTGGAGGTCCCACCGAGATTAGGTTGCAATTAAATTCGTTTGAATTGCAACAGTGAATATTTTGAGATAAATATTTAACTAAAAGATTTAGTTAAAAAACAGACAAGTTTCAAACCATGTTTATTTTCTTGAGAAACACCAAAACAGTCCTTTAACTAGGAATTTCGGAAGTTATAGACCTATCACACGATCACTGAAATAGGTTGCAAATTAATTCGATCGAATTGCAAAAGCGAATCTTGAATCCGATATTAACTAAAAAATTTTAGTTAAAACAGACAAATAGATTTTCAGTTTATATTTTCATGTGAAAAGTTAAACTGACGAAATGGAAACGTTTAGTGAACTCTCTTTACTATTTTCGTTCGACAATTTAAGGAATACGAAGTATTTTAAATAAGAAATCAAAAAAGTTTCGAGTGAAATAAGAATACAGATATTTTTTTTTCGAAGTTTGTTTTATTTCGAAAAGCTAAAAACATACAAGTTTAGAAGGCGGACTTCTTACGAATTTATCTTTCCACCTGAAAAGTTAAAACGAAGAAAACACCGCAACTATTTGGAAATATTTACAAGAAATTAAGTTTCTTGTAACTGTACGTCGACACCGATAGCCAGCGACCACGCGCCATAGCAATACGCGTCGATCTCCGTATCAAACGCAGCAGGGAAGCTACTCAAACCTTCAATGCAAGGTGCGAACGAATGCTTGGAAATTATGGCGGACAACAGATAAAAGACAGCGGAGAAATGTTACAGAAGGTTCGTAGAGATTTATTTAAGTGTCGCGAACTAATTTTTCCACTGCCATCGGTACCGAAGATAATTTAGTTGTTGAAGAAAAACAACACACTCCATTTCGCAGAAAAGATTTGCAAATCGAAATGAATATTACCTTTATTTGAAGGAATTAACTATTTTCACAAAAAGTACATTTTTTCCTTCGGGACAATGGAAATTAAGAAAATATAAAATGGCGGCGAATGAAGTTGCCGACCACGTAGAATAGTATTTTTTACATTGAAAGTTACGAATCACGAAAAACGCTTTCCCTCGGAAAAGTAAAAGGATTTCATTCAATCTTTCCTTTCGGAAATTTAACAAGTGTTTTAAGTTTCCAACGATATTTGGGTCTCCCAAATTTTGAGAATTTCTAAATGAAATTTAGCTGTTTGAAAAACAACGAATATTTTTAGTAATCTAATCGGACATTTTCCCACATGATTTCTTAAAACCGGAATAACAAATCCATTTGTGGCTATGAACTTTGCCACATGAAATATTTACGGAGCGAATATTTTTTGATTGGATTGAAGCTTTAAAATCAGATAGCTGATTTAAACGAAGAAAATAAGTTTCAAAGTAATTATTTTTCTTTCGGAAAAATCAAATAAATCACCGCTGATGAAAAGTTGTATTTTTCCATTCGAAAAAACTAAGAATTGCACAAGATTTATCTTCTATTTTGAACATAGATTTTATTCGGAAAAGGAAAGATTCTAGATACATTATTTTTCTCTAAAAATTAAGAATTTAGTCAATTTTCCTAAAGGTTAATGGAATGTCATCATATATTTCGTTCGTAATTTACGTGTTAAAGTTTAATCAGAAAAACGATTGAATATGTTTTATTTGCGATAAGTAAAAGAAAGGTTCTTTAAAAATGGAATTTCGATGCAAATCCCACAGTAAAGGGAATGTTATGTGTGAGCAATTAACGAAAAGTTGGAATAACTTCATTTTATTTCATTCAAAAGTAGTTGTGAAAAATCAATTTCAAATATTTTTCAAAGAAAAATTATTTTTATCGGAAAAAAGTAATTTACATGTCCTCGCGCGGACCGAGTAGTAAACTGCTTAATTGTGACATCGATACTGTTATTGTGTCACGTGTTATACGGAATTCCAAACCAGTGAATTACGAATTTTGGCGCGATAGGAATAGAAGTTTGACAGTGAAAGTTCTCCAGATTTGTCTTTTCATTTGAAAAGTTCAAATTGAGGAAATGCTGCAGCAGATGAAGGTATTTACGACAATTGAGATTTAAATATTCTTTCATTCAAAAGATAAAAGATCTCTGCAAAAACATCTCGTTATTAGAGATAAGGGGGACGAAAATTATTAAAACGAATAATCAAAGACACGTCCTTCGTAAATATCGCAAAGGAATAACTAATTGTGAAAACAATTGTCCGCTCAGGAAAAGTGGAATTTAGCTAGATATTTTCTTTCGAAAAATCAAAGCAATTGTCATCAAAAAAGAAAGATTTGATGAATAATTTTTACCCAAAAGTCTAAAGGATTGTCGAATAGTTTTCTCCCGAAAAACAAGTACACATTTGTACCAATAACTTTATCGTTTAAAGTAAAATTTCGAATATTTTCTTTTGGAAGATTAGAGAATTAGATAATTTTTCTCGCAAAACAAATTTAAAGAATTTTAACGAATTTTTATTTGTTAAAAAAATTTGTTAAAAAAGGGGGAGATGGATGGTGAAAATTTATTTTTTCACACTCGAAAAATGGAATTTAAACCCGAAAAAGTAAAGACTTGGTCAAATTATTCTTCCTATTGGAAATGAATACACAATGTTGGGAATCGAAAATAGATTTCAATTACAAAGGAATGATTATTTGAACGATAATTGAATAAGAATAAGAAAAATTGAGAGTTTGAGAAAACTTTATTAAAGTTGTGGTTGTAACGATATCACACACTAACGGAATAATTAAAAGAAAAATATTTTTTGAAGAAAAGTTATTTAATTATTTGGATTGGTAAAAATCCCAAAGTTCAAGAAGATTGAAGTAAGTTTATTTTATTTTCATTTGAAAAATACAATATTTTACGAATGTCTTCCCGAAGGAATTTTATTTTATCGGTAAAATTGAATCTCGAAGGGAACGGACTTAGTAGAGAACTACTAAATAGATGTAACGTCCTTTATACCATTGGCCGACACTAACATCCGCCAATCAGAAGTTGGGAGATCTAGGGATCCCCAGCCCCCTGCTATTAAAGGAGGACCAGATCAGATACTGATCATTCGCATCCAGACCAGACCAGAAGACGTGTTCCAGAGTCATCTTGACCACGCCGTCCCGATTTCAGTCACGATTCGAATTTTGTGTGCCGTGTAACCTGCAAAAGCTAACACGTGTCAAACAAACGCGAAGTTTAATTTTATTTTGTCAAAAGTAAAGTTTAGAAGTGTTTCTTGTTGAAAAGTGTATTATATTCGTCTTCTTTATAAATTAAAGAATTAAAATCGTCAGATTTTGAATTTTTTTATGGCTCAAAAACCATTGAATATGATCGATCCAAAAGGAAATAATAAGCAGACAAACTTAAATTTAAGTTCTATACCACTTGGCGATCAAACAGAAAAGATTCCCGATCATTTTACTCTGTATTGTAATCGTCATGGACTGGATAAAACCAAGTTTAAAAATATAATCGAAGCTTCAGACTATGTAAAAGCTAGGAACTGGCGAGATCGTACCCAATCTCAATCTTCACATCAAGATCCAGTACGGAATCCACAAACATACAGCCGAAACTTAGTGAATCAAGATTCTCATACTATGTTTCAAACATCCAGTAGGGGATCTAAGTTAGAAAAGTTTAAACCACCTAATTCGGTAGATAAGGGGGAAGAGAATTATAAACCTAATAATTCTCGTCCAGAGAGTTCGTTAACTAACCAGTCGGTTGTTCAGAACAAATTAAAACTCGTTTACAATCGAGATCAGCTAATTTCAGTTCGATATGCTAATCCAGCTGAAGCACAACAATATGTGGCTAGCCTTAATCTGTCGATTAACCTACCGCTATCAAAAGAATTGGGAACCGTAAACAAAAGTTTTGGGCCACCAATATCAACGCAAAGGAAAGATATTCGGACTCCAAACAAACATTTACAGTCAAATAACGTACAACAACGTGCCCGATCGCCGATCACAAACTCATGTTTGCGGACGTATGATTTGTCTACCAAGAAGAGTCCCCAGCCAAGACAATTCTACCTAACGCCCATTTCAAATCGAAAAAAGGTCAAGCAAACTTTTCCCTTGAAAAAGTATTACCAACACGATAATGAGAATGATTTTAAACCTAAAAAAGAAAGTTTTTTGACTAACCCACGGGAGATCCGGTATCAATTCGAACAGTATTGTAAACAATACCAGTTAAATTCAGCTGAATTTAAAAATATAAACGAAGCGCAACAATTCGTATTTCGAAATCAATACCGTAACCAACGACTAAAACCCGTCCCAGTCGTCAATCTGACGGAGATACAACAATTTGCGTCTGGAAAGCAACCCTGCAATATCCAGAATAATTCATCTCAACGAGAGGAATTAAGAACTTCAAAAAAGCGTTTTCGGTCACCAAGTCCAGCTGGTGATGAAGAAACTTCAAGTACAAACCAACATGTTCAAAAACTGACTGAAAACCCAGGTTTCCAATCATCAGTTCCACGACTTAGAGTCAAATATAGATCCCCTCGTTTGTTGCGGGATTTCACAATTCCAAATATGGGTCCTTTCCACGTATGGTTTTCCAATGAGGGTCCCATTCATGTATGGTTTTCCAGAGATGACCTAAAACAAAAAGTTGGGTCGTCACGGTCATTTACACTGCCAAGTCAGTACACTGTATGTAACTGCCCAAAGGAAAAACGTCGAAAGAAATCAGTACAGCAGGCTGAGAGATCTCGGAAATTCGCAAATATGCGAGCTCAATATTTAGCAAAGAATCATGTTGATTAACATGATATGATACACAAAGATTCCCCGATTATAGTGTAAACAGAAAATCCTCTTCTAAAAATCATGACCTCTCTTCTAAAGAAAAGGAGGACAAAATATAAAGTTAAAATTAACAATTCTCGAAAAGTAATATTACAGTATTAAAAGACAACTAGTTTAAATTAAAATTAGTCAATTGTACAAAGAATACCAAGTGACTCCGGTCATGACAATTAAGGAGGACATTTTGATTCTTAAATTGTCAACTCTTATCATCTAAAAGCTATTTATTGTATATTTATAGCGATACATCTGACTAGGCATATGAAATAAATATTTTGTGATAACACAAATGATGATTTTATGTATGACGAAAGTTTCTTCAAAAAGAAGACTTGGAAATAAATTCTGGACTTGAATTTAGGCTATTAGAAAAGATTATTTCGGCAGAAATCCAGAACTTAGATAATTCAAGTTAGTTTATGTAAACTCAAATTCGAAATTGGAAGTCACGGTATCTCCAAGATACATCAAGTCCGAAAATAGCATTTATGCTAATTAGGAGAATAACGAAAACTCTATAAAATATTATATAGTTGTGTTATTAAGGGGGATGTATGACGGTTTACAATGGCTATAAATGCCTATTTTCTATCAAGAAAGCGCTGTTGCGCCAATATGATGGTATTTTTACAATATTCTGTGTAAAACTGATAAATGTCTAGAATAAAGTCATTTATGATGTTTCAAATACAAAGATGTTCGTTTATTAAGAATAAACACTAATTTCCACATGATACTAAAGTATCACGGCATAATTACGAAGATTCGTCTGCTAAAACCCGCATTTGTCAATGCTCCATATTGCCACTAGATGGCGCGATCGCAATTAGCGATAAATTCGAATACGAACTTGAAAACCTCATGATTAAATATAAACGTATATTTAATCAAGTGAATAAATTGTGTTAAATATTAATATAAATATATATTAAATATCTGACATTGTTAAATACAATGTAACTTCCATTTCTGCGGGACAGAATGTTTAGCGATCAATCGGTCAACCGATCAATCTGATTGGTGGAACCCATTTCCGGTCCTGGGTATCCAGTTCCGGTTGTAACAAGGATTAGCATAATTTGCATAAATGCTCCTCCGTATCCACTTCCGGTGATACGGGATTGGAGGGATTCGTGGAACCCATGTTCCAATTGGATGACTGGATTAATCCTTAAATCCAGTCAGGTTATATAAACCCAAACAATCGGCCATTCCGCAGCTCTGTTTGATTATTTTCTGTTTGGTATTGTTACTTATGAAATATGATTCGTTGTTCACGTAAAAAACCTTTTGGTTCTTTGTTGATTTATTCGCAAAGAACCGTTGCATGATTCTACAGAATCATGCCACCGCCGGCAATTGAAGTCGAAGTGCTGGGATTATTATGTTGCATAAATGTTACAGTCTACGGTTGCGACGCCGAAGGAGAACCCGCCGTTGTGCAATTCAGTATCCTCCGGACAGGACCAAGTTGTCTTTTTCGGTATGAACGTATTCCGTTACCACGAGTAGCATCGGTATTGTTGAGAATCGGTTCCTTCACCTGATGGTGCCAAAGCAGTCTGTTTTACAGTAACCACGAGTAGCACCAAGTGTTTGGCAAGCTGATTCTCATGGTATTCGATGCCAAAGCAGTCGGTCTATTATTAGTACCGCGAGAGATAAAACTGCTGTGCGGAGCCGCGAGCTATCGACCCCTGTGTACGTGGTACCGTCAACCACTCGATGGACGACCGTGCTGCGACGCCGGGGACGCTTGATACCGTTCTGCATGGCAAGGCGTATATTCTAATCGATGGCAATTGTGTGTTGCGACGGGAAGCTTAATCTTCATTTTATTTATAACAGCAAAACTTAAACTCGACAACCAGTTGGACCAAAATCAAGTCAGAAGACTTAATCTCATATTGAACTCAATATAACCGATAAGTTGACGACAACTTATTCCCGAAATATCTAAATAAGAATTCACAACGATATGAATTAAATATAATTCATAAGTGGAATATTGATAAGTAAATGAATACATTTACTTACACCAATATCCTCCCAAAGTTGTGGCGGTGCAGACAAAGTCAACCGCAATGCTCAGATCATTCGATTTATCGACGTGCGATAGTTCACACAGCGAACCAAGGAAACCAGCGAAGCCGTATCGGACTCCAGGACACAGCCATCCGGCTTAAGATGACATCTATAATCAGGTCGAGCGATGGGGAAACCGCTCCCATATTCCAGACCCGTAGTGATATTATTCTAGGGCCAGTTGGCCAATTCTTTGTATAGTTTAATAGCTGATTTAACTTGCCAAATGTCGGCATTAGTCCTATGTATAATTTAGCCTTGATATTATTGTTTACCAACAATAAACTGTCTTGTATTTATCTCGTATTGTATTCACTGTTTATTTATTGCGATCTCTTCCCGGTACCATTGTTAAATGGGAGTTGTGGTCGTCACCGTCACAGTGCCCAAGAACAGCGAAAGAAGACGCTAAGTTTGACGCGATAATGAAGCAGATGGCAGAGATTAAACTCGCCATGGCAAAAAACGAGTCAAAAAACGAGTCAGCGCAGGCGGCGAAGAAATAACTTCTCGACCGTCTGCGCCATTCATGAAGAAGAAGGGGCTTAACAAAGGGTTCGATAAACCGCCACCAGTCAAAGAAATGGGTAGTGACATAGCTAACGCCCAGATCCAAGACAGGGCCAACAACGCTTTGCAGGTAATTACCGCAAACGCTGAGGCTGAGGCGGAAGAACCAAACCTACTGCTTGAAGAATTACCTCAAGTAGTCGAAGACACAGAAGAATTTCGTGTTTTCATGTGCAACGTGGCGGTCGAATATACCAGCCGCCTATGTATGCTGCCCATGACAATAGAACGCGAAAAAATTATGGGACTGCTAGACTCGGGAGCAGATCGCTCGTTCGTTTCCGAAGACATAGTAGCATCATTGGGTCTCACCGATAAGATAAAAGGCGTTAATAAAAATGTACGTCTAAAAACCGCCAACGGAATGGCGCGTCCAAAAGGAGTTATATTATTGACCATGGAGTGGCTCGGAGGGGTAGAACAGCACCCTTTCCTGGTCCTGCCCACGTGCGACAGAATTTTTCTGTTGGGCTTAGACCTCATGGCGTCAATGGAAATACAACCAAATCCAATAACGAAATCTTGGAATTATATCAGAAATGATAGAGAAAGACCCGCAATTGTCGTGCCACCAGCTCTTATCAAAGAAGCGGCCGACAAGACACAGTGGGAGAAAGGCCTAAAGAAATTCGTTCAAGACTACAATTTTAAAGCATTCG
Organism: Strigamia acuminata; assembly: GCA_949358305.1. NCBI lineage: Eukaryota > Metazoa > Arthropoda > Chilopoda > Geophilomorpha > Linotaeniidae > Strigamia > Strigamia acuminata. Next base: position 5,744,218 of record OX442314.1, read on the forward strand.
TAGCAGAATTGCAACGGGACAATGTAGTGGAAACGCTTGTCGCCGACGCCGCTTTAGAATTAAACGAAGCGGCAGCCCTACGAAGGGTCCTACTTAAATATGAGGGGATCCTGTCGAAAAAACCGGGCCGAACGAATAGGGCTATTCACGAAATTAAATTGACGGATAATAAACCTATACGAGTTGCGTATAAGGGAATGAACCCGCAAAAACGTGAAATAGTACAAAAAATGTGCCAAGAAATGCTAGACAGTGGCATTGTCTCCGAGGCCCAGGGAGAATACGCGACGCGAGTTGTGCTCGTGATGCGCCCGGGCTCGGACCCACGCCTATGCATTGATTACCGCCCATTAAACGCGGTGACAGAGATAGATCCCATACAGATGCCGTCTATCGAATCCATTTTGAGAGAGCTTAGCCCCTTTTCTTGGGTTACGACGATGGATCTGTCGAAGGGATACTGGCAAGTTGAGATGAGGCCAGAGGATAAGCTAAAAACAGCATTTTACTCGCCAATTGGACGGTTGATGTTCAACGTCATGCCGTTTGGTTTAGTGAATGCTCCCAGTACCTTTCAGAGACTAATCGAAAGCGTATTGGGTGATATCCTGCATCAGTTCGTGTGGGCATACCTAGATGACATAGTTATTGCCTCTAAAACATTCGAAGAGCACATTGAGCACATCGAACAAGTGCTCACCCGGCTGGCGAAAGCTGGGTTACACGTTCATCCGGGCAAGAGCAAGTTCTGTCGAAAGGAGCTTGCCTTCCTGGGTTATCGCATTGGAGTCAACGGTTTAGCTATTGGCCCCGAAAAAATCGATGCGATTAATCGTTTCCCACCACCCGAGGACGTTAAAGGTGTCCAACGGTTTATGGGAATGATAAACTTCTTCGGCAGGTTGCTACCGGGTCTAGCTGAAGTGGCAGCCCCAGTTACCGACCTCCTGAAGAATGAAAACGAATTTGTATGGTCAAATGAGTGCACCATCGCATTTAATGCGATAAAGAGGATGCTGACGGAAGTCGGCGTAATGCCTCTACCCGACTTAAACCGGCCGTTCATATTACATACGGACGCCAGCAGAGTTGGGTTAGGAGCGGCGTTGCTCCAAACACACGTGCGCGACGGAGTCGAACAAGACCTGCCGTGCATGTTTATAAGTCGCAAACTCCAAGGCGCTGAAAAAAATTACAACGCCACAGAGTTGGAGTGTTTGGCAGTTGTGTGGGCTATAAGGAAATTCAGAGATTATCTCGAATATACCAAATTTGTAGTCCACACAGATCATCAAGCGTTACAATGGCTGATGAAATTAAAGGAGCCAGCCGGTCGACTAGCCAGATGGCAGTTAGAACTGATGGCATGTGACTTGACCATTCAATACAAGCCCGGCAAATATAACGTCGTGGCTGACGCTCTATCAAGGGCACCAGTGTCAGATCCTATCGACGCTGACGATGATGGCGAGGATGATTCCCGCATCATTTACTGCCCGACGAGTTGTCACCGTTGGGATTTAAGGAAGATAAATGAAATTCCCACCGCGTCTCCAGCAGATGTAAAATTCTGTGGATTCTGGACGCGGTTATACCAACCAGCTGCTGACAATCACCCAAATGCAAAGAAGGAATTTAAGCTAGAGCGGAGAATAAATGACCCGCTTCTAAGCGCCTTCCACGCTCATGTCGGCAGGCAAATGCGAAGCAATCCCCCGACAAGGGAGGAAATAATTGTGCAACAAAAATTAGACAAAAAATGTCAGGACAGAGCTAGATTCGTACTGACAGGAAAATATCCGCCCAACTTAACCAGAAGGCAGAAGCGTCGTTATGCACACGAATCCATAGATTACCTATTGGATGACGGCCTTTTGGTGAAACATCACCCAAATCACCAAGATGACTTGAGTGAATCGGACACCGCAGTAAAGGTAGTAATACCTGCTTCCTTAATCGGTCGCGTGCTGTGGTTGTTACACGGGCACCCGCTTGCGAGCCATGCGGGAGTAAGCAGAACACTCTATCGTGCTACACAGCTTTTTCACTGGACAGGGATGAAAAAAGATATTGCTCTTTTTGTCCACCAATGTCAGCGATGTCAAGCGTGCAAGCCGAGGAGTAAATCACCATTCGAAACTATTTTCTTAGGGCCTTACGCGCCTTTTGATTGTTTAAGTGTCGATGTGATGGGCCCAAAACCCGTTACGGGAAATAAAAATGCGTACATTATCGTTATAATGGACGTGGCGACTCGTTGGCCCGAGTTGTACGCCGTCGCTAGACCTTCAGCAGAAAAAATCGTTAAATGTATCTACGACGTGGCGTTACGTTACGGATTTCCACGTAAAATGATATCCGACAACGGACCCCAATTTATCTCGAAAATTTGGGGTAAGTTTTGTGAGAAATTCGGGATTGTGGCGTCACATACTTCGACCTACAATCCCAGAACAAATCCCGTTGAGCGACTCAACAGGGACATTAAATATGCACTAAGTATATTCACTGACATCCACAATAAGTGGGATGAATACTTGAGGGAGATCGCGTTCAGCATACGAACAACAGTCTCGAGGACGAGAGATTTTTCTCCGGCCTACCTCAACTTCGCCCGGGAGCTACGAGTGCCTTGGGACCCACGAGTGGCAGAGTCAGTAAATGTGGTGGACCCCGAGAAACCACATGAGTACGTGTATAAATTGGAGCAAACCATCTCCAACACGTACAAGCACATGATGGCGCACATTTTTAACATGCGCGACCGCATTTTACAAGATAAAAGCGGTGGAAAATTCGTGAATTTCGAGATTAATGATTTAGTGTGGAAGGACACACACATCCTCTCAAATGCAGCGAGAGGAATCACCGCCAGCTTGGCCGACAAAAGAGACGGTCCGTATGTGATCATCGGCAAGCATGGCGGTAACGCGTATAAATTACGTAAGCTCGAGGACAATACCGAGCACAAATCGATCCAGGTACGAGAGTTAACTCCGTACATTCCGGAATTCCCGCAAGAAATGTGGGCCAAGGGCCAAGTCAAGTCAAAAACTGACGGCCAAATCGTCGATATGTTCGCTGGCGAGTCGGAAAAAGCACCGCCAAGTGACAACGAGGAGTATTTCGACGCCCCTTCACCACCGGTAAACGAGATAGTTGAATCCGTTCCGGATCCAATTTTGGTCGGGGGGGAAACAGGAGAAACTCCTGAAACAAACACAAAAAACACGGATAAAAAAGAAAACAGTAATGAGGAGGTACAGACACAAAAAACAACAAAAAATATCGTACCTGTCTCGACTCATCACCTGCGGCTTCGTAGAAGTAATCCGTTTATAAAAGACGGAAAGGTCGTAGGAAAGGAGTAGAAAACGTTACGAGTCGATGGCGACGCTGAAAAACAAAAAAATTGACCGATCGACAGCGCTAGCCATCAAAATCCGAGACTCTGAAAATTTCGCTAAGTCCAACAAAGCGGATATCGGTCGAATTCACGTCACGAGATGGCGTGGAAACGCGGGACCCGTAGCAAAATTATCGGCATGGGTCGGATACCGCGTGCAAAAGACCCCGTAGCAGCGATCGCGCACGGGCGTAGAAACAAAGGAGCCCCGTAGCGTAACATGCGCACGGGCTGTTGCGCACAGTCATAAGCACCTGGTTCTGGAGTAAAATTACCCAGAACCCACCACGATTGCCTCGTTTTCACCCGGACTTCCGCTAAAATCAGCTGATCGTCGTCCGCACGTGATACACAGCGAGTGCATTTTTAACCGAGTTTTTGATCCATTTTACGAGAAGTTTTCAAGTTTTTTAATCGTGGTCTGACTGAACGCGCAATCCTCACGATGGATGAGGAAGGAGGGGACGAGGAAATGCTTGAAATACAGCATCATGACGAGAATTGGGACCCGGACATAAACGTAGTTCCACCCGATCAGGTAGTAGTCGGCATCGCCGCACGAGATTTAGCTCCGTGCGGTCGAATTAAAGATACACTTGACTAATACTTGACATGAACGCTCTGCGTTCGAAATCGTGTATAATTATTATACTAATATCCACGATCGCGAGAGCGATTGTATTTTCTCCTATTATTTGTCTTCAAGGACGCGATAGCAGACAAACTGTCGCCTCGCTCCTTGAAGATGACTCACGACAATTGACACGAACGAGACAAAGGAAACGAGCTTTCTTTTTATATTCCAGAAATGGGAATAATTTATTGGATGGATTTTGAAAGAATTTATAGAACGTTGTTTCTATTTTTATTTGCTATTTTATTTGCGAATTTTTTCCCGATGACACTAATTTATTATAGATTCGTTTTTTAACTCGACTTTAACTCCGAATTTTTGGAGTTATTATTAGACAAATTTATTTCTTTACAAGTTAATTCACGACAAGAACATTTGTTTACATGTTCTAAAATTGTTATTGGAGATTTTCACGAACGATTTCGCGAATTTATTGGTTTAAATACAAATTTACAGTTTAATTTTAAATTAAGCAATCCGAAGAAAAATTTCCGGATTAATACGCTCGATTCCGTCTCGTGGTTATCATTGGACGTGAACCAGATGTGCCAAGAAGACTCTTTTCTTCCTGACAAGGACGAATCAATGAACAGGAATAGGACTCGACGAGCGGTCGCACGTTTCAGCGACGTTCCTCGAGCCCACCCCCTATTTATCTCCGTGTTATTGGCGATTTCATTAATTATTTTGTTTCCATCATTGCAGATGGAGCTCCGAGACACATGGGGAGCGCTCAGCCCCGCATGCATAGTGCGAGCGGGCATATATCGAGGCGTACTGCCCGATTTTCTGCGCCGCTGCTTTGGCGAAGATGCGAAGCCATACCGCCTGCGCGTATTATTTTCGCGCGCCCTCGCCAAGCGTTGGGTTAACGATTGTACACTCCTGGACGCGTTCCCGGAGTCGGTGCGAAACGTCGTCGCTGCAGAGCTCGCTCGCATCGATGACCCGAAGTCACCAATCTTCCACCCGGCCCTGTCGAGCCAATACTCCGGCAGGCCGGCGGAGGAGCATGTGTTGTTCGCGTGGCAAGCGGCCGAGACCGAGGAGGCCCGCGAAGAAGTGTATCAACACTACCGCCAGCAGCTAATCGACACTGCGCCGGCGGTTGCAGAGCGGATTTTGCAAGACGACGGAATGAGCACCGCCGATATACATCTGTGGTGCGAGCAGATTCGGCAGGGAGAAGTTACGCCACAGTGGCGACCGAGAATGGGGATTCTCACGTCACAAGCTGAAATGTGGCAACTCCACTATTTGGGAATTCTCGGCCCCAAATATAATTTCCCAAGGAAGCGCAAGCGCTCCAAGGGAACCGGGGGCAGCGAATCGCGCTCCCCGGGACGGTCGAAGAAACAGTGCGTCGAACAGCACTCGACCGTCAACGATGGAGCGGGAACGTCAGCGCAGCCACCGCGCGACCCCGCGAATTACACCAGACCAAGGGTGTTCGTCAACCGTCAGATGAAAGACGGTAAAGAGACTCGAGAAGTCTGGATTTCGGGTGACGAAGAGCGAGTCTCTCGTCCCCGTGTCGGCAGACATCCGCTAACTCATCGTGAGCAGCGGAAACGAGACCGCAAAGAGCGGTATTTCGCTCGCTGCGAGGCGCGAGGAATTCCCCTTCCCGAACACGCTCTCAAAGCAATCGAAGCGAAGGAAGCGAGAGAGGCACGATCGAAGTCGAGTGGCCGATCTTCCGGGGAGCGTCGCGTCCTAGCGCCAGACACGCGGGACCTTCGCGAGATCATCACCCAGATGAAACGCAAGAAATTGTCTCGTTTCGACCCCGCGATGCAGTTCGCTCGCAAGATGGGCGTCGTCGAGCATGGTACCGTGATTCCACACGAAGTGGCACGGTGGTTAAGCGAATATGTCAATTCGCGACCGCGTGTAGAAAACGCGCCTACGGCCGTCGTTCCACCGACGAGTACTGTAAGCCAGCTCCCGGCACTCCAAGTCACGCCGACTGGAGTGCAAGCGACGCTGCCACCGCCAACACAACAGTCTTTGACGTTGCTGTTGCCGACGCAGTCATCAACGTCGCAACCGTTGCCAGCACAGCAGTCCCTGACGCTGCCGCCGCCGACACAGCCGCTGCCGCCGCCGACGCAGCCCCCGCCGCCGCCGCCGATGCCGGGTTCGAGTACTACGCCGAACTTGGCCGTCGACGACTCGGTGATGTTGCCCGTTCACCAGAGCATTGCGCGGGAATGCCATAACGCCCGCTTCGGAGAATATTACCCGAGCAAGGCAAGACACGACCGCACCGCGATGTGGTATGAACAGCGTGACGAAAACGCACGGCTGGCTCGAGAAGCAGCCAATCCGTCGATCGAAGAGCTCTTGGCCTTCGCATTTGTGATGGAGGACCCGAGGGCCGCCGCCGCTGCTCTGCAGGGCGCCGACGTCACTCAGCGCCATTTCATCGAGTGGGGGATTTCGATGATGCGGCACCACTCGCGCGCGTTCGCTGCAGATCCTGATCGCAGCAACCCTGTAAATCGGCGCAGTCTACAGCTGGCTTTGACGAAAATCATGGTCCAGTTATTGACCCCCTCGCTCTTTGGGGTCGGACGACAAGCGATGGCCTGTTGGTCCGTAGTCGACAGAGAGGGTGTGCAGATACCTCGCGCACTCGTTGGGGAATGGAGCGCCATTCTCCCCAACCCGGCGATGACTCGCTTCGAGCTGACCCGGGACGTGGTGAACCCCGAATGGGAGGGGTATAAGTTGCGGAGCATGGCCTTCCGCCACGCCGTTACCACGTGGGAGCCAACACCGTCAGCGCAGTCACACGCAATGATGGTCACGAGTGAAGAGCCGATGGAGAGCGACGCCGCCTCTTCGACTGCTTCACGTGGAGCCCCAACTCCACCTCCGCCGCCGCCACCGATGCCACCAGCGGCGACACCACAGACACCCGTCCTATCAAATGCGGCGGGTAAGCCCAGACGCTTGTTATGTCGGACGCCACCAACGATGTCCGCCGCTCGCCAGAGCCTGACGCCTCCCGCAGCCCAACAAGCGCGGGAAGAGACTGTCCAACAAGCGGTAGTTCCGAAGAGCGCCAAGCCAGCGAAAGCGGCGAAGCTTCAGACGAACTATTATGAGAAGTTGTGTGACGAGTTCTCTCAGCTGTCGATGACGACGGCGACGCGCAAATTCATCCTCGCGCAGAGAGACAAGGGGAAATCGGTATTCGTTTGGCTACACAACCAGGTGCGCCAGACCACCGATTTGATCCTCCATCAGCGTTTGCTGAGGGCCCACCGTGCGCCTCGAACGGCCGCGGAGGCGAACGCGATCCGGCACACCAATTCCGGGTTTTCGGCGTTCATTCCGCGGGTTTGGCTGCATGAGAGGAGACGTGCCCCGTACGAGCCAGCCGGCGGCCACGCATTGTGCTTCATTTCCGAGCACGAGGACCCCCGCGACCAGTCTTCAGCCTTGGTTGGAGATCTGGTTTTGCCGCCCGGCGTTGTGCCGCCCGGCGCTGAGCCGCCCGTCCCTGGAGTGAGTTTCGCCCAGGCGATGGATCCAGCGTCGGGTCCCAGCAAGAAGGATTGATCGCTCCGAACACCGGCGGTCAGAGCTGGGAGGGGGACGTGTGGTGACCCGACTGGGGTGGGGCACGAAGAGTTTCTCTCGTGGCCTACATACGGGTAAAGAAGGGGAGTCGCACGCGCGCCTCCCTTCCCTCAGAGCATTGACATCCAGTCAATGGACGGGCGTCTGCCCTGGGGGAGTGGGGGAGATTCGTCTTCTCCACTATTGGGTGGCTTTAGTCACCTGTCACCCCCCGCTTTGTGCAAAGGAATTCGCCTTGCACTGAGCGGGCAGAACCAACACAAAAATCAACCAAGATACACGTAAAAGCCAAACGTCCTAAAACGATCAAGCCTAAGTACAAAGACTTCAGGAGTGACCTAGGACAAGGGACTTTCAACGTGAGTACGATTGATTTGTGTTAACCTCCGCAGAGTAACCTGCGAAACAAGATTACCACACTATTTTAGCAAGCCAGCTAGAAATAGTAAACCTACTCCAATTTAGCGAGTTGTGCAGACAAACGGTCGCACAAGCCTAAATTGCAGTAACCACGACGAGCGTTCCCGCCGCTGTGTGTATCGCCGGGAACCACCAAGCGTCCGCCGCTGTGTGATCGCCGGACACCTACAAAAAACCCTAAACCTAGACAACAGACCAGAAGTAAGACCTTTCAGGCATTCACTCGCGCCCGACCAGCGTGAGCCCGAAGGACCGAACGAGAAACGTGAGACGAGGACGCCATTCATTGCCACGCCGGCCCAAGACGACACCACGTTGCCACGCGGACGCCATCTTGGATCCACAGCGACAAAGGACGACCTCGACCAGTTTCCCGCCAACTTCACACCCCTTTCCTTTTACCTTTTTATTCCCTTACATATTTTATTCCCTTTTAACTGTATATTCCCGTATAATAAATACATTTATTATATTTACCTTTTACATTGTCTTGCCGTGTTACATTATTTGGGTAACCGCTTGAGTAAAGCGGTATTGCGAGATCAGAGAGTGACTCATACCACGTATCAGCGACAGACCGAGTTGAGCGCGACAAAGTGTGTGGATTGTTTCGGATATTTCAACCAGTAGAATTATGGATATTTTGGACCAGATTTTCAAGGAAAAGCATGTGAAGTGCACCAGATGACTTCACAAACCTTTCAACTTCTTGAAAACATCATTTTTGAAGATTTTCTTGATTTATTTGAATTTTTGAATTTTTTTTTGAATTTATTCATTGAATATTATTGTAAACTAGCTTAGTGTTGTGTTAGCATTTTACTCACCTAATTATAAGAGCGCTACTAATCTGCAAACATTGAACCTCGTTTGTGTGTAATTTATGTTTTGAGCATTTCCACTGGGCAGTGGATTTTTTTTTAGTGAAAATAGTACTTTTTCAACATTAATATTTTTATTTTTATAAAGAGTTAATTTTTTAGTAAATATATTGGATTAAATTAAATTAAATTTAATAAATTAAATAAAATATGTTTTTTTTTGTGAATATATTAAAGTAAGTTAATTTTTTTGTGAACATATTAAATTAATATTTTTTAAATAAATGAATGTTTTTCTGTAAATATCAAAAAATACATGAGTGCTATTTAGTAAATATTTTTTTAAAAAAATGCATGCTTTTTAACAGATTTTAAAACATATTTTTTATATATGTAAAAATGGATAAAATAAATCATTAAAAACTAGGTAAAAATCATGAAAAACTGGGTGAAAATCGTAAAAAATCGTGAAAAACAAGATAAAAATTGTGAAAACCTCGGTAAATATCGTGTAAAATCGTGAAAAACGATAAAAATCATGTAAAATCGTGAAAAACTGGGTAAAAATCGTGAAAGCCTCGGTAAAAATCGTCAAAAACTGTAAAAATCGTCAAAAATCGTCAAAAACTGGGTGAAAAGTTTTGAAAAGCTTGTAAAAAATCATGAAAATAAGCAGATTATGATTTTTCAAATTTCGATTATCATCTGATGATGTAAATTGCATCATTTCCTGTGACTGTTAAGTCAAATCAGTCAAATCAGTCAAATCAGTTGTGACGATTCTACTTTTGGGCTAATTTATTAGTCCTTTTGAGATAGATAATTCGGTTTATACAAGACGTTGCTAAGTTTAGCAACAACCTAACCGAGATAAGCTACGGAAGTCTTTACCAACATGAATATGTGATCCAATAGAAATAACTTACAGTTTTAGTGTGATATAACATATTTATTAATAAATATTACTGATAACAAAGATGGGTTCTTGACGCGTGTAAACGGGCGGCATCAACTGGTTGAGGATCCGGGCGAAGCCAGAGGGATACGGCTGACTTGCGGCATCGTCACAAATATCGCTACGGAGACGTGTTTGGTCCGCAGCTCGAGTATCTAATAATGCGAAGAGTCCTTCGCATAAGTGGGAATATTCAGCAGAATATTCCATGTTCCAAATGAATAAAGTAAAATAATTAGTGGAATACAACAAATGAATTGTTGTATAAATATTAATTGGGCGGGGACCGTCACGACAATTGAGAGAACGTCGCGGGAGTTGGTGAGACTCCATCCGCCAGCATGCCTTACGACGACAAGATCTCGTGATCAGGCGCCGAGTATTTAATTGTGTGCTTTAACTCGCTATCGGTGGTACCAACCACCAGGCAAACATTTCTATGGACTTACCGGGTTTAAAAGATATTGCCAATACAGGATTACCAATGCCCGAGTAATTTGTTTAACACGACATATTTTATATATCGTTCACGGGTTACTAACCCGGAGGGTACAATGGGGCGGGGACCGTCACGACAGTCGAGAGAACCATCGCGGGAGGATTTAACTCCTCCATCCGCCAGCATGCCTTACGATGACGGGATCCATTGATCGAGCACCGGGTAAAATATTAATCGGCCACTGCCAATGGATTACCATTATCCAGGTAGTTATTTATCGCAACATCTTGAAGATATTACTCACGGGCTACCAACCCGGCGTGTCACCTGTGCATTAGGCCTTTACCGACTTTTAACGAACGGAAGGACCAATCGTAGAAAGACGGGAACCTTATGACGGTTTACAATGGCTATAAATGCCTATTTTCTATCAAGAAAGCGCTGTTGCGCCAATATGATGGTATTTTTACAATATTCTGTGTAAAACTGATAAATGTCTAGAATAAAGTCATTTATGATGTTTCAAATACAAAGATGTTCGTTTATTAAGAATAAACACTAATTTCCACATGATACTAAAGTATCACGGCATAATTACGAAGATTCGTCTGCTAAAACCCGCATTTGTCAATGCTCCATATTGCCACTAGATGGCGCGATCGCAATTAGCGATAAATTCGAATACGAACTTGAAAACCTCATGATTAAATATAAACGTATATTTAATCAAGTGAATAAATTGTGTTAAATATTAATATAAATATATATTAAATATCTGACATTGTTAAATACAATGTAACTTCCATTTCTGCGGGACAGAATGTTTAGCGATCAATCGGTCAACCGATCAATCTGATTGGTGGAACCCATTTCCGGTCCTGGGTATCCAGTTCCGGTTGTAACAAGGATTAGCATAATTTGCATAAATGCTCCTCCGTATCCACTTCCGGTGATACGGGATTGGAGGGATTCGTGGAACCCATGTTCCAATTGGATGACTGGATTAATCCTTAAATCCAGTCAGGTTATATAAACCCAAACAATCGGCCATTCCGCAGCTCTGTTTGATTATTTTCTGTTTGGTATTGTTACTTAAGAAATATGATTCGTTGTTCACGTAAAAAACCTTTTGGTTCTTTGTTGATTTATTCGCAAAGAACCGTTGCATGATTCTACAGAATCATGCCACCGCCGGCAATTGAAGTCGAAGTGCTGGGATTATTATGTTGCATAAATGTTACAGTCTACGGTTGCGACGCCGAAGGAGAACCCGCCGTTGTGCAATTCAGTATCCTCCGGACAGGACCAAGTTGTCTTTTTCGGTATGAACGTATTCCGTTACCACGAGTAGCATCGGTATTGTTGAGAATTGGTTCCTTCACCTGATGGTGCCAAAGCAGTCTGTTTTACAGTAACCACGAGTAGCACCAAGTGTTTGGCAAGCTGATTCTCATGGTATTCGATGCCAAAGTAGTCGGTCTATTATTAGTACCGCGAGAGATAAAACTGCTGTGCGGAGCCGCGAGCTATCGACCCCTGTGTACGTGGTGCCGTCAATCGCTAGACGAACGACCGTGCTGCGACGCCGGGGACGCTTGATACCGTTCTGCATGGCAAGGCGTATAAATCTTTCGACGGCAATTGTGTGTTGCGACGGGAAGCCTAATCTTCATTTTATTTATAACAGCTAAATATTAACTTGGCGACAAGTTGATTAACCAAGTCAGAAGACTTAACTACGATCACGATTACATCAAGACGCAAATGTAACCGATAAGTTGACGACAACTTATCCACAAAATATCTGAATAAGAATTCACAACGATATGAATTAAGTATAATTCATAAGCGGAATATTGATAAGTAAATGAATACATTTACTTACACCAATATCCTCCCAAAGTTGTGGCGGTGCAGACAAAGTCAACCGCAATGCTCAGATCATTCGATTTATCGACGTGCGATAATTTACACAGCGAACCAAGGAAACCAGCGAAGCCATATCGGACTCCAGGACACAGCCATCCGGCTTAGATGACATCTGTAAACCAGGTCGAGCGATGGGGAAACCGCTCCCTTATCCCAGACACGTAATGATATTATTATAAAGCCATTTGGCTAACTTGTTGTATAGTTTAAATAGTCAGTTAACTTGCCAAATGTTGGCATTAGTCTTATGTATAATTTAGCTCACTGCATATTGTTTGCCAACAATAAACTGTCTTGTATTTATCTCGTATTGTATTCACTGTTTATTTATTGCGATCTCTTCCCGGTACCATTGTTAAATGGGAGTTGTGGTCGTCACCGTCACACGTGGAGGTCCCACCGAGATTAGGTTGCAATTAAATTCGATTGAATTGCAACAGTGAATATTGGAGATAAATATTTAACTAAAAGATTTAAGTTAAAAATAGACAGATTAAATTCTCAGTTTATATTTCCATGTGAAGAAGTTAAACTGATGAAATAGAAATGTGTAGTAGATTTTCCTTCATTATTTTCGTTCGAAGATTTAAGGGATTTCAAAGACTACCACCTAATCTCACACGTGGAGGTCCCACCGAGATTAGGTTGCAATTAAATTCGATAGAATTGTAAAAGTGAATTTTGAGATAAATATTTAACTAAAAGATTTAGTTAAAAAACAGACAAGTTTCAAACCATGTTTATTTTCTTGAGAAACACCAAAACAGTCCTTTAACTAGGAATTTCGGAAGTTATAGACCTATCACACGATCACTGAAATAGGTTGCAAATTAATTCGATCGAATTGCAAAAGCGAATCTTGAATCCGATATTAACTAAAAAATTTTAGTTAAAACAGACAAATAGATTTTCAGTTTATATTTTCATGTGAAAAGTTAAACTGACGAAATGGAAACGTTTAGTGAACTCTCTTTACTATTTTCGTTCGACAATTTAAGGAATACGAAGTATTTTAAATAAGAAATCAAAAAAGTTTCGAGTGAAATAAGAATACAGATATTTTTTTTTCGAAGTTTGTTTTATTTCGAAAAGCTAAAAACATACAAGTTTAGAAGGCGGACTTCTTACGAATTTATCTTTCCACCTGAAAAGTTAAAACGAAGAAAACACCGCAACTATTTGGAAATATTTACAAGAAATTAAGTTTCTTGTAACTGTACGTCGACACCGATAGCCAGCGACCACGCGCCATAGCAATACGCGTCGATCTCCGTATCAAACGCAGCAGGGAAGCTACTCAAACCTTCAATGCAAGGTGCGAACGAATGCTTGGAAATTATGGCGGACAACAGATAAAAGACAGCGGAGAAATGTTACAGAAGGTTCGTAGAGATTTATTTAAGTGTCGCGAACTAATTTTTCCACTGCCATCGGTACCGAAGATAATTTAGTTGTTGAAGAAAAACAACACACTCCATTTCGCAGAAAAGATTTGCAAATCGAAATGAATATTACCTTTATTTGAAGGAATTAACTATTTTCACAAAAAGTACATTTTTTCCTTCGGGACAATGGAAATTAAGAAAATATAAAATGGCGGCGAATGAAGTTGCCGACCACGTAGAATAGTATTTTTTACATTGAAAGTTACGAATCACGATAAACGCTTTCCCTCGGAAAAGTAAAAGGATTTCATTCAATCTTTCCTTTCGGAAATTTAACAGTGTTTTAAGTTTCCAACGATATTTGGGTCTCCCAAATTTTGAGAATTTCTAAATGAAATTTAGCTGTTTGAAAAACAACGAATATTTTTAGTAATCTAATCGGACATTTTCCCACATGATTTCTTAAAACCGGAATAACAAATCCATTTGTGGCTATGAACTTTGCCACATGAAATATTTACGGAGCGAATATTTTTTGATTGGATTGAAGCTTTAAAATCAGATAGCTGATTTAAACGAAGAAAATAAGTTTCAAAGTAATTATTTTTCTTTCGGAAAAATCAAATAAATCACCGCTGATGAAAAGTTGTATTTTTCCATTCGAAAAAACTAAGAATTGCACAAGATTTATCTTCTATTTTGAACATAGATTTTATTCGGAAAAGGAAAGATTCTAGATACATTATTTTTCTCTAAAAATTAAGAATTTAGTCAATTTTCCTAAAGGTTAATGGAATGTCATCATATATTTCGTTCGTAATTTACGTGTTAAAGTTTAATCAGAAAAACGATTGAATATGTTTTATTTGCGATAAGTAAAAGAAAGGTTCTTTAAAAATGGAATTTCGATGCAAATCCCACAGTAAAGGGAATGTTATGTGTGAGCAATTAACGAAAAGTTGGAATAACTTCATTTTATTTCATTCAAAAGTAGTTGTGAAAAATCAATTTCAAATATTTTTCAAAGAAAAATTATTTTTATCGGAAAAAAGTAATTTACATGTCCTCGCGCGGACCGAGTAGTAAACTGCTTAATTGTGACATCGATACTGTTATTGTGTCACGTGTTATACGGAATTCCAAACCAGTGAATTACGAATTTTGGCGCGATAGGAATAGAAGTTTGACAGTGAAAGTTCTCCAGATTTGTCTTTTCATTTGAAAAGTTCAAATTGAGGAAATGCTGCAGCAGATGAAGGTATTTACGACAATTGAGATTTAAATATTCTTTCATTCAAAAGATAAAAGATCTCTGCAAAAACATCTCGTTATTAGAGATAAGGGGGACGAAAATTATTAAAACGAATAATCAAAGACACGTCCTTCGTAAATATCGCAAAGGAATAACTAATTGTGAAAACAATTGTCCGCTCAGGAAAAGTGGAATTTAGCTAGATATTTTCTTTCGAAAAATCACAGCAATTGTCATCAAAAAAGAAAGATTTGATGAATAATTTTTACCCAAAAGTCTAAAGGATTGTCGAATAGTTTTCTCCCGAAAAACAAGTACACATTTGTACCAATAACTTTATCGTTTAAAGTAAAATTTCGAATATTTTCTTTTGGAAGATTAGAGAATTAGATAATTTTTCTCGCAAAACAAATTTAAAGAATTTTAACGAATTTTTATTTGTTAAAAAAATTTGTTAAAAAAGGGGGAGATGGATGGTGAAAATTTATTTTTTCACACTCGAAAAATGGAATTTAAACCCGAAAAAGTAAAGACTTGGTCAAATTATTCTTCCTATTGGAAATGAATACACAATGTTGGGAATCGAAAATAGATTTCAATTACAAAGGAATGATTATTTGAACGATAATTGAATAAGAATAAGAAAAATTGAGAGTTTGAGAAAACTTTATTAAAACTGTGGTTGTAATGATATTACACACTAAACGGAATAATCAAAGAAAAATATTTTTTGAAGAAAAGTTATTTAATTATTTGGATTGGTAAAAATCCCAAAGTTCAAGAAGATTGAAGTAAGTTTATTTTATTTTCATTTGAAAAATACAATATTTTACGAATGTCTTCCCGAAGGAATTTTATTTTATCGGTAAAATTGAATCTCGAAGGGAACGGACTTAGTAGAGAACTACTAAATAGATGTAACGTCCTTTATACCATTGGCCGACACTAACATCCGCCAATCAGAAGTTGGGAGATCTAGGGATCCCCAGCCCCCTGCTATTAAAGGAGGACCAGATCAGATACTGATCATTCGCATCCAGACCAGACCAGAAGACGTGTTCCAGAGTCATCTTGACCACGCCGTCCCGATTTCAGTCACGATTCGAATTTTGTGTGCCGTGTAACCTGCAAAAGCTAACACGTGTCAAACAAACGCGAAGTTTAATTTTATTTTGTCAAAAGTAAAGTTTAGAAGTGTTTCTTGTTGAAAAGTGTATTATATTCGTCTTCTTTATAAATTAAAGAATTAAAATCGTCAGATTTTGAATTTTTTTATGGCTCAAAAACCATTGAATATGATCGATCCAAAAGGAAATAATAAGCAGACAAACTTAAATTTAAGTTCTGTACCACTTGGCGATCAAACAGAAAAGATTCCCGATCATTTTACTCTGTATTGTAATCGTCATGGACTGGATAAAACCAAGTTTAAAAATATAATCGAAGCTTCAGACTATGTATAAGCTAGGAACTGGCGAGATCGTACCCAATCTCAATCTTCACATCAAGATCCAGTACGGAATCCACAAACATACAGCCGAAACTTAGTGAATCAAGATTCTCATACTATGTTTCAAACATCCAGTAGGGGATCTAAGTTAGAAAAGTTTAAACCACCTAATTCGGTAGATAAGGGGGAAGAGAATTATAAACCTAATAATTCTCATCCAGAGAGTTCGTTAACTAACCAGTCGGTTGTTCAGAACAAATTAAAACTCGTTTACAATCGAGATCAGCTAATTTCAGTTCGATATGCTAATCCAGCTGAAGCACAACGATATGTGGCTAGCCTTAATCTGTCGATTAACCTACCGCTATCAAAAGAATTGGGAACCGTAAACAAAAGTTTTGGGCCACCAATATCAACGCAAAGGAAAGATATTCGGACTCCAAACAAACATTTACAGTCAAATAACGTACAACAACGTGCCCGATCGCCGATCACAAACTCATGTTTGCGGACGTATGATTTGTCTACCAAGAAGAGTCCCCAGCCAAGACAATTCTACCTAACGCCCATTTCAAATCGAAAAAAGGTCAAGCAAACTTTTCCCTTGAAAAAGTATTACCAACACGATAATGAGAATGATTTTAAACCTAAAAAAGAAAGTTTTTTGACTAACCCACGGGAGATCCGGTATCAATTCGAACAGTATTGTAAACAATACCAGTTAAATTCAGCTGAATTTAAAAATATAAACGAAGCGCAACAATTCGTATTTCGAAATCAATACCGTAACCAACGACTAAAACCCGTCCCAGTCGTCAATCTGACGGAGATACAACAATTTGCGTCTGGAAAGCAACCCTGCAATATCCAGAATAATTCATCTCAACGAGAGGAATTAAGAACTTCAAAAAAGCGTTTTCGGTCACCAAGTCCAGCTGGTGATGAAGAAACTTCAAGTACAAACCAACATGTTCAAAAACTGACTGAAAACCCAGGTTTCCAATCATCAGTTCCACGACTTAGAGTCAAATATAGATCCCCTCGTTTGTTGCGGGATTTCACAATTCCAAATATGGGTCCTTTCCACGTATGGTTTTCCAATGAGGGTCCCATTCATGTATGGTTTTCCAGAGATGACCTAAAACAAAAAGTTGGGTCGTCACGGTCATTTACACTGCCAAGTCAGTACACTGTATGTAACTGCCCAAAGGAAAAACGTCGAAAGAAATCAGTACAGCAGGCTGAGAGATCTCGGAAATTCGCAAATATGCGAGCTCAATATTTAGCAAAGAATCATGTTGATTAACATGATATGATACACAAAGATTCCCCGATTATAGTGTAAACAGAAAATCCTCTTCTAAAAATCATGACCTCTCTTCTAAAGAAAAAGGGGACAAAATATAAAGTTAAAATTAACAATTCTCGAAAAGTAATATTACAGTATTAAAAGACAACTAGTTTAAATTAAAATTAGTCAATTGTACAAAGAATACCAAGTGACTCCGGTCATGACAATTAAGGGGGACATTTTGATTCTTAAATTGTCAACTCTTATCATCTAAAAGCTATTTATTGTATATTTATAGCGATACATCTGACTAGGCATATGAAATAAATATTTTGTGATAACACAAATAATGATTTTATGTATGACGAAAGTTTCTTCAAAAAGAAGACTTGGAAATAAATTCTGGACTTGAATTTAGGCTATTAGAAAAGATTATTTCGGCAGAAATCCAGAACTTAGATAATTCAAGTTAGTTTATGTAAACTCAAATTCGAAATTGGAAGTCACGGTATCTCCAAGATACATCAAGTCCGAAAATAGCATTTATGCTAATTAGGAGAATAACGAAAACTCTATAAAATATTATATAGTTGTGTTATTAAGGGGGATGTATGACGGTTTACAATGGCTATAAATGCCTATTTTCTATCAAGAAAGCGCTGTTGCGCCAATATGATGGTATTTTTACAATATTCTGTGTAAAACTGATAAATGTCTAGAATAAAGTCATTTATGATGTTTCAAATACAAAGATGTTCGTTTATTAAGAATAAACACTAATTTCCACATGATACTAAAGTATCACGGCATAATTACGAAGATTCGTCTGCTAAAACCCGCATTTGTCAATGCTCCATATTGCCACTAGATGGCGCGATCGCAATTAGCGATAAATTCGAATACGAACTTGAAAACCTCATGATTAAATATAAACGTATATTTAATCAAGTGAATAAATTGTGTTAAATATTAATATAAATATATATTAAATATCTGACATTGTTAAATACAATGTAACTTCCATTTCTGCGGGACAGAATGTTTAGCGATCAATCGGTCAACCGATCAATCTGATTGGTGGAACCCATTTCCGGTCCTGGGTATCCAGTTCCGGTTGTAACAAGGATTAGCATAATTTGCATAAATGCTCCTCCGTATCCACTTCCGGTGATACGGGATTGGAGGGATTCGTGGAACCCATGTTCCAATTGGATGACTGGATTAATCCTTAAATCCAGTCAGGTTATATAAACCCAAACAATCGGCCATTCCGCAGCTCTGTTTGATTATTTTCTGTTTGGTATTGTTACTTAAGAAATATGATTCGTTGTTCACGTAAAAAACCTTTTGGTTCTTTGTTGATTTATTCGCAAAGAACCGTTGCATGATTCTACAGAATCATGCCACCGCCGGCAATTGAAGTCGAAGTGCTGGGATTATTATGTTGCATAAATGTTACAGTCTACGGTTGCGACGCCGAAGGAGAACCCGCCGTTGTGCAATTCAGTATCCTCCGGACAGGACCAAGTTGTCTTTTTCGGTATGAACGTATTCCGTTACCACGAGTAGCATCGGTATTGTTGAGAATTGGTTCCTTCACCTGATGGTGCCAAAGCAGTCTGTTTTACAGTAACCACGAGTAGCACCAAGTGTTTGGCAAGCTGATTCTCATGGTATTCGATGCCAAAGTAGTCGGTCTATTATTAGTACCGCGAGAGATAAAACTGCTGTGCGGAGCCGCGAGCTATCGACCCCTGTGTACGTGGTGCCGTCAATCGCTAGACGAACGACCGTGCTGCGACGCCGGGGACGCTTGATACCGTTCTGCATGGCAAGGCGTATAAATCTTTCGACGGCAATTGTGTGTTGCGACGGGAAGCCTAATCTTCATTTTATTTATAACAGCTAAATATTAACTTGGCGACAAGTTGATTAACCAAGTCAGAAGACTTAACTACGATCACGATTACATCAAGACGCAAATGTAACCGATAAGTTGACGACAACTTATCCACAAAATATCTGAATAAGAATTCACAACGATATGAATTAAGTATAATTCATAAGCGGAATATTGATAAGTAAATGAATACATTTACTTACACCAATATCCTCCCAAAGTTGTGGCGGTGCAGACAAAGTCAACCGCAATGCTCAGATCATTCGATTTATCGACGTGCGATAATTTACACAGCGAACCAAGGAAACCAGCGAAGCCATATCGGACTCCAGGACACAGCCATCCGGCTTAGATGACATCTGTAAACCAGGTCGAGCGATGGGGAAACCGCTCCCTTATCCCAGACACGTAATGATATTATTATAAAGCCATTTGGCTAACTTGTTGTATAGTTTAAATAGTCAGTTAACTTGCCAAATGTTGGCATTAGTCTTATGTATAATTTAGCTCACTGCATATTGTTTGCCAACAATAAACTGTCTTGTATTTATCTCGTATTGTATTCACTGTTTATTTATTGCGATCTCTTCCCGGTACCATTGTTAAATGGGAGTTGTGGTCGTCACCGTCACAACCTGCGTGGGCAGTTTACAACAGCCATCCTGCAGCGGACTGAGGCCAGTTAGCTGAGGGACCTACTTTCATTTAGCAAGGTCGTACTGTATACGACCGTTATATTAAGCCACCGTACGAAATCCTACTGTCCCGTAGAACAGCTGGCTAACGTTACGGGGCCATTTCATGCGAATGCATGTCTATTACTGGAGTTGGCCTTCCCGAAAAGGCCCTACAACAACAATAACAATAGTAATGAATACCGATTGTGGAGAGCTGAGGTGGCCTGATGTGTCGATAAGAAAGTGAGATCAAACGATAACAACAATTCAATTACAGACATTTACAGTTATCAAGCCAGGGAGATAGTGGGTGAGAAACTGATGCTTATATAGTTCTGTAGAACTACTAGATTGGCGACAGCCAATCAGCGTACGAATCGGCGGATTCGTGGGTCACTAGGCCGGACCTAATATATGACTATGTCCAGATGGGCCCAGTTGGGGTCCGGAAGGGTCCGATTGGTTCCCTTCGACAGGTAAGTAATGTGGATATTGATTCGATAGAATCAACATTGTCAAGTAAATAATACTTAGTTTATATCGAATAAAATAGTTATATTTTATTCACCGTGTCTAAATAATTATTTATCACACTTTTAGTTTTATCGAGTTTGAATTACGCGCGTTTGGTAAACAGCGCCATCTATTGTGAACATTGATAAATACGGATTTGTAATCATCACACATCCCCCGGTGACAATCATAGAGTTTACCAACTTTTTAATTGTCATTCTTAATGTATAAGAAATGTTCACCTAATTCTATCGAATTAATCCACTTGGTAAGTATTTTATTAAACTTAATCACGTTATTTCTTTCAGAAACTTCGTCACCCGATTAGACTAATCGGCTTCCCTGTACAACGCAACTCCCGGTTGCTAAGCGACGGAAATGAACTCGTCCGAACATGGATACATGTTCGAGAAAATTAATTTCGGTAGAAATTTTTATTTTCTCCGTCAAATAAACTTCATCATAGCTTATTAACTATCCAGATGATCAAGTAAAATAAATTTATGCAAAATTTTATTTATTGGAAAATCTAAACTACTAACTTTTTATTACGATTGTCATAAAAAATTAACGAATCTCAACTTGAAATTCTTCAACGCTTCGATCAAAGCAAAAAACAAACACAATTTTCACAAATAATTATGAAAAATAAACTAAACAATCACACATATGTTAATATGATTAATTCAAATAAACATCCAAATTGAATTCGAAAAACAATAACAAATTAAATTGAATCCAATTTTTAAATTAAACTATACTCGTTTGAGCATTTAATGATTAGTTCAAGATCTTGAAACAAACAAACACAATACTCGTGGGAATATTTCGTAATTGCAAAAAACACAACAAAACACTTGGAGTATTTTTAGTCATAAAAATCTCCACTCGGAAAAATAACGAACGTTAATTTGTCCCTTCTAATCTTTCTTTTCGACGTCAGTCGAATCTTTCTCTTCCTTCGGCAGAAGTCAGGAGATCGGACTCTTCAGTCGCTTCAGTCGAAGCGGCAGAAAACACAGCTTCTACGGAAGCTTCCATCTCTTCCGGACTTGGAGGCGGAAACGGCAGATCCTCGAGTAACTCTGCCACGAAATCGACAACGGAAAGCAATTCCTCGGCGTCTTCAAACTGTGCGTCATCCGACGTTTCAGACTTGGAAGCTGGAGGGGCGCTGGACACGTCGGTTACGGCCGCTGGAGGATCCTCCACGGGTTTAGCCGATCCTTCTACAGCCTGTCGAAGCTTACGGGCTCGCCCTCGTGCCAAGATGTTGGTTCGTTGAACCTTGGCAATTTCCTTTGCTCGGTCGAGCGTAAGACAGCCTCGTCCTCGTGACATCGCTCTTGGTCGAACGAATTCCTCTACAAGCTCGCTTCCGACGCTTTCAGCGGCCTGGACAGTTTCAGTTGAAACTTCGGAGCTCTCGGACGGCGGCGGCGACTGTCGAAGGGGTTCGACTCGGACACCGGCGTTGGCCTCAGCGCGGGTCCAGGTGAGGAAGCGCGGGTCGATGTAAACCGCTTCGCCACGACTATTCAGGAAAAGACGGCACTTTGGGCAGTGAGCCCAACATCGCTTCTCATTTGGCTTAATGCCTTTCACCACGTGGGGCTGAACCTCCTTGCGCCACGGCTCCGAACGCGGTCGCGTTTTCCTTCCACGGCAATTTGGACAACGCATTAAAGAAGAACCTGCGGATGCACCGCAGCACCACCCACAGCCGACGCAAAATGGGCAGATCGTCTCTGTGGCCTGGTCAGTCACGATGTTATCGTGAGGTATTCCGGCTGCCATGTCACGCTCGCACTGTTCTTTGCGCAGGCGGGCCTTCTCGTCCTTCTTTCTCGCCTTGTTGGCGGCTCGGTACTCGCGGTTGCGAGATACGGGCTCCGAAAAACGCAAAGCGCCCGGCGGCGGCTCATTCCATCCGTACTCTGATGCCGAAGATTCAGCGCCGGCAGGGAGACTCGCAACAGACGCTGATTGTCCTGCCAAAGTCGGTGCAGTCGCATTTGACGTGTTGGCAACTGTTGGCGCCACGCTTGCAGTTGGCGGCCGGAATTCTGGTGAATGCGGGGCCAACGGGACGTTGATAACGTTCGCGGGTGGATACGCCACTTGGGCCAACGGGGCCAATTGCGCCGACTCATAAACGGTTGGCTGTGCAGATGTGGATGGGGCCTGCATCATCGCATTTAAGTCGAGCGGGAGTCCGTCCGGATGGACGCTCAGCCAATTTAGCGTTGCTAATTGCAGTGGCGTCAGGGCATACATGGAGGCTGGTGCCGTTGGTATCGGTTGGGCCCTCAAATATGCACGTTCGGCCGAACGGCGTTGCTCGTCACTAGACGAGGTGGACGAGCTGGAACTTTCATGACGGTGACGTCGATGACTCCGTTTCGAACGGTGTTTACTACCTCCCATCTGCAGACGCAAATAAATTATTTTATTAAAAATAATTCCACTCTAAATAATCATTCCTTGAGTCCAAAGAATTAAAACGTATTGTTCGCAACGAAAATACACAACTCGAGTTATTTATAACCCCTAACACGTGACACTAATGAGTCACATTCCCCTTGTGTTTATGACACGAAAATGGACTCGCCTGACAGCGACTTTCATTGAAAATCGCAACTTGTTGATTTTTCAAAAAGAAAAAATCCCCGTAGTTTCTATAAACTATTTAATTCCATCTTTGAATATCAAAAATAAACTTCGTATTAATTAATTAACACTTAGTCTAATAAATATCTCACATTGAAAATTCATCGTTAAATAATTTATCCAAGCCTCGACCGCGACTTGATTTAAATAATTAGTGCCTACGTACTTAAATTTCAATAATTCATTATCGGAATTTAACACAAACTATTCGACTGAATAGTTAAACTTCCAGAGTGATTTAGTGCCAATTCACGTTTATAATACACGTGAACTTTTTATCGGGACGCCGATATTTCAATTGTTGCGAACAATTTTCCAATTCATTGGTCAAAGAATATATGTGAAAACTACTTACTGTCGGAAGTGAAGCTTTCCTTGTTTGAAGTGAGGACCGGCTAAATAAATTAGCGCTGAAGTTTTTCCGAAGTCGAAAAAGTGAAGAGGAGACGAAGGGACGAAGTCTCTTGTATCCACGTGTGTTACGAAGTGTTTGTGTGCAATGAACCCTGGGAATTTTATTCCCTATTAATTGTCGGGTTCGAGGTTTAATCACACCTCGTAAGTCTCATTCCCTCGTGAAGAGGCGAGATTATCACTTTTCAAAGTAATTCTCTGTATTTTAATTAAAATACATACAAATCTGACCAAACAATAAAATATTCCATCGAATATTTTAACTTATCGCAACAAATTCATATTTTTTAATATAAATTTCAATAAATATCGTAATATCTTGTCCCCCGGTGTTGAGATTATAAATCACTACACCTGTCAGACATGTAAAATGATTACAGTCTTCAAGTTTTGAATAAAACTTTATTAATTCCAACAGAACTTTGAGGCTTTTCCTCGTTGTTGGTAAGGTTTTTTAAATACTGCAGTGATGTTTCGCACGAAATTTTCATCTGCATATTTAGGATTCGGCCTTCGCTCTCGTCGGGGACGAAGGCTAGTTCGCGGAACTACCGGTTGGGGTTTGCGGGGTTTTCGAGGTGGTTTCTTTGGAGTTTCACCTCTTTTCAACGCCGCTTTCTTTTCTATAGCAGTTAATCGTTGTCTATGTCTATGTTTAGACTTAATGGGCGCAGATTTGTCAATTTGCACCGAAGTTGAGTCGGATAATTCCATTGGAATTTCTGAAGAAGTTTCAGGAATTAATTCCATTTCTTCAGCATCCGGAAGTTGGTTACTTTCATCCATCCATTTAGGATTTTCTTGAGGCGAGTAAGAGGCGGACTTTTGTCCTACTTTCCAAGTCTCAATCGGGTATGAGGGCGTATAGGGGTACAACGCTTTAATGTTCACTGATTTTTCGATCGAACCATCAGATAATTTGCGTAATTTATACGCTCCGCCTGGAAGTACTTTAGTAATCTCCCACGGACCATCTCTCTTCTCTGCGAAACCAGCAGAAATATTTTTATCTGCGCACGAGAGAATGTGAGTTTGTTTCCAAACTAAATCTCCAACTTCAAACTCCGTAATTACGAACTTTTGTTCATGTATTTTTCTATGCCGCTCAAAATTCAATTGAATTCTGCGATGCATCTCTTGATGCGATCTGCGCAATACATCCAATAGTACTCTGACATATTTCTCTGGGTTGTTCTTGTCAAATGGATTAGCATGTTTGATAATCCTTGGGTCGAAGGGTAATGTTACGATTCTCCCCGTGTTGAGTAACATCGGGCTTGAGCCCGTTGCCGCTGAGACATTATTTCTCATCGCAAACGCGAATTCGTCTAAATAACGTGGCCATTGCGTGTGCACATCTGTGTACAAAGCCAGCATGGTTTTGATGTCCCTATTGGCTCGCTCTGTCGGGTTCGCCTGGGCATGGTACGTGCTTGTATGGGACGGGCGAATGTTGTACATTTCGCAATACTCATTGTAAATATCGGAAACAAATTGTTTTCCGTTATCGCTCACAATCTTTTTGGGGTGTCCCCATCTGTTTGTAACAGATCTTAATTCTTAAACGCAGTTAGCGCTCGTGGCTTTGGTCAAAGCCTTAATTTCAACGAACTTGGTACAATTATCAATAATGACAAAAATATACTGGTTTTGGGACCTTCCCGCGGGTTTTGGGCCCATCAAGTCCATGTTAATACATTCCCAAGGATTGGTCATGTTATGCGGTGTGTAAGGAGCTGCGTGCCTTTTCTGTTGAATAGGCTTGTACTGGGCACAGTGCGTGCAGCTTTTGACGTAGTTCCTGACACTTTTACTCATACCAGGCCAGAAATATATTAAACGAGTTTTTTCAAGCGTCTTACTCATCCCAGCGTGACCGCTTAGGGGGTGGCCATGACAAGCGAAGAGTACTCGTTTTACGAGTGAACTGGGTACAACGGCTTTAAAGCCGTTTCCCGAATCGTTTAATTCCTCTTCGAACGAAGGGTTAAAATAGATGATCATTTGATCACCATCAGCTTCTTTTTTGTCTAAACAATAGTTTTTGACTTTGTTTTTCCATTCTTTTATTTCAGATTGTGGTATCCCAACAACCTTGTCATTCAATAAATATTCTCGAATGCGTTTGCATTCAGTATCTAGTAACTGAGCATCTATTATTTCTCTCCTTGTAGGAGGGACTTCTTTAAGTACTTCAGTCAACGCACTGTACAAGGTTTCTTGTACTTCCTCCCCCTCCTTTTCTTCAGAACATTCTTTAGAATTTTCTGAAAAATAGGAACGCATACTGGCCAAAAATTCTCTTTTTTCTGGGGCACGATTTAATGAAACAGAAGGATTTCCGTCCCATTCAGGCCAGTATTGTTTAATTTCGACAGGTTCCACATGATCTCGAAGAGGAATGTCTTCCTCTGTTAGTGGGGCTCTAGAAAGTGCATCTGCAACTTGATTAGCAGCACCTTTTCGAAAAACAATTTTAAAATTTCCACATTGGATTCTTAAGGCCCATCGGCCAAATTTCCCAGATGGTTCAGGCGTTCGCATCAACCATTTCAGTGCTTCAGCATCTGATTCTAAAGTGAACGTACCATATTCGAGATATGGTTTAAATCAATCGATAGCCCACACGACTGCGAGACATTCGAATTCCGGCGTTGTATAACGCTTCTCCGCTCCACGCAAAACTCTGCTTGCATATGCTACAGGTCTGGGTACAGAAATGTTTTTCTGCTTCTTTTCGTCGAATATATCGACGTCTTGGCAAAGGACAGCTCCTAAGCCTTCATGAGAGGCGTCAGTCATGACGACAAATGGCAGAGTCATGTCCGGTTTGTGTAGACCAGCGTTTCCCAAATGGTGAGGCGCGCCTCACTGGTGAGGCGCAAGCTGATTTTTGGTGGGGCGCGATGCATCACTCACAAAAATTTTTTTTTTTTAATTTTAACAATCAAACTAACTTATAGACATGATGCCCTCCCCCTAGAATAGTGCACTGTCTTGTTGTCTAGAAGAGTCTATTCTATCTAGACAATATACAACTGCTAAATTCAAATCCATTTCAGTTTGTGTGCTCAATTCTATTATGGATAAATGGCTGATAAATAAGCCTTCATGCTCATAAAATTATATGTAAAATTGTATTATATAAAAATTTCTTTTTTCTTTTTAGTAGTTCATTTTTGAAAAATTTAATGCACTGGTAGATGAAGTGGGGCGCGGAAGATCGCCATGCTTAAAAATGGGGCGCGATGCTAAAAAGTTTGGGAACCCCTGGTGTAGACAATTGTCGCCACAAAGTAGCTCTTTAATTTTATTAAACGCTTCTGTCTGCTCATCTCCCCATTCAAATGGAGTTTTCTCATTCATCATACGTGTGTATGGTGCGGCAATAGTTCCGTGATTTGGAACAAACTTCCTGAAGAAGTTAGTCATGCCGTGAAAGCGCTGAATGTCTTTAGCACACGTGGGGGTGGGAAATTTCATAATCACCGATATTTTATCGGGATCACCGAAGAGACCTTCGGGTTTAATCCAGTGGCCCAAGAATTTTAATTCTGTACGCCCAAAACGAGATTTCGCTTTATTTATTGTCATGTTGGCTTGGTTAAGCCTTTCTAGAACATCTCGAACGTGTTTGAGATGATCATCCCAATTATCTGAATATACAATTACATCATCCAAATAGACTAACGCGTAGTCTTGTAAAGCTGAGCCTAAAATGCCTTCCATCAGACGCTGGAAAGTACAAGGCGCATTGCAAAGGCCAAACGGCATTCGCACAAACTGATATGGACCATTTGGCGTGTAAAATGCCGTCTTTGGACGATCTTCTTTACACATCTCGACTTGGTAGTAACCTTTGACAAGGTCAATTGACGTAAAATACCTAGCAGGACCAGTATTATGCAATAAAAGGTCAATACTTGGCATTTGTATTACTTTGACTTCGGTGATGGCATTTAGCCACCTGTAGTCGATGCACATCCTATACGAGCCGTCAGGCTTCGCAACAATGACTGGATGACTTATAAATGGCCCTTTGGCCTTTTCAATAAGTCCATCCTGTTCAAGCTCTGCAGCAAGTTTGGTCATAATGGCTCTCTTGGCCGGGTTATACATTCTATACTGCATTTTGGGCAATGAATGCCCTTCTTTGAACTTAATACGATGTTGGGTCACGTTAGTGCACCCAACTTGATCACGAAATACATTCGGTACCGAGTTAACCACTTCGCGAAGTGCTAGTCTTTGTTCCGGAGTGCAGTCGCTCTCCTCAACTAATTTTTCATCCCAAGTCAACACAGGAGTGTCTGTTAACTCAATTGAGTTGAGAGTGGACGACAGTCCTAAATAATCGTAAGTAATTCGATTTAACGGGGCGAGGGCCAAATTGGCTTCTTCCGATTCATAAGGAGCGGACCAATTAAGTTTATCTGCACAAGAGAACTCTTGTAAATGTGGATGCGGACTGATTTTCTGTCTGCGCATGAAATTGTGACCAAGTATCAAGCCACAAACTCGTTTTGCCAAAACGATGAAATTCATTGGTGTAAATTCATCAGCCCATTGCACGCACAAAGTTATTTGTCCGACAGGCTTGTGTGCTACGCCTACAGCGTTAACCAACATATTTCTGGGGGCCTCTTGCAAAAATTCGGGCAGAGCCTGAGTTTCAGACAAAAGTTGTTCTCCAATGTAACATTGAGATGCTCCTGTATCCATGAGCGCGTTGTAGGTGAGCCCACCAATTGTGATCTTCATTCGAGGATCATCTTTATTATTACCCAAAGTAATATTGTGCAAATTATTACCACCTATGACTCTGTTGAGTCGGCGAAATCTACAGAATTTCTTCGTGTAACACTTGTGTGGAAACAATGTCAGATTTTTTAATTGTTCTGTCATTTCTTGCAGATTTTCCTCTACTCCGCCACTATGACTAGTGGCTACTTCAAGACAAGTTGTGTCTATATCCATAAATAAAGATTCTGACGTAGCATTAGCCACTTCTGGGGATGGAATAAACCTTCGTCCCCCGGATCTAGTTTTTTGAACTAGTAGCACTTGAATCTGTCGATTCGGGCTTGATCAAAGTTTTGACCATTTCTGCCAACGAGTTGGTCAGCGAAGTTTGTAACTTAGTTTCAAAAGTATTTAATTTCGCATCAAGTTTAGCATCTAGTGTTGCATCCAACACTTCTTGAGTTATCCACCTATTATTAGGCCGTTTAGAGGTTGGATCCACAGTTGGGGAATCCGGAGTACCACGTTTTTGTAACTCTTCAGAGTTGAAATTTGTACGTGGTTTTGAATTTGTACATTCCCGACGCATATGTCCGGGCTGTTTACAGTTGTAACAGACTAATTGACCACGTCTAGTCTGATCTACTACTCCATTTATTAAATAAACGGCTTCGCACTCCTCAGGTAACTCTTCATCACAAATATTAAGTTGTTCTTGTGAATCCAAAGTTAAAGATTTAGCATTTGTCTTCGGCTGAGGACGAGTGTCAGTTTTCCGAGGTGGAAAAACAACCGGATTGGAATTATTTTCCTTTGCTCCATTAGCTGTACGACTGTACAAGCTTTTGCTTTTTGTAACCGCGCTATAAATCTCTGTTAGAGGTAAGTCAGCTAGGCCTTGCATATGCAAAAGCAAATCGTTAGCAGGAGTTACACTCCCGATAAACAGACTTCCAGCCCCTTTCGCATCGAGGTTGTCTTGTAATATCCATAACTGGTAATATTTGTGCATAAAGTCGTAAAGACTTTCTGTTTCAAGTTGTCTCAACTTGGTCAGTTGGTTCGTCTGCTCTTGTCGAGTGGCTACGAACCTCTCTTTGAACGCTTGTTCAAATATATCCCAAGATGTGAAATCTCCTCTCCTTTCATGGAACCAACCATGCGCTTGCTCGGTTAGATAACCAGCAACGCCTTTAACAAGCATGTCATCGAGTGACATGTTTCGCAGGAAAGCGACATTTTTTACGATAGTGAGAAAGCGTTCGCTTTCATCTGCCTATCCAGAGAATACAGGAATATCTGGGGGCTTCAAACTGTTAGTTTGAGGGACAATGGCGGAACTTTTTCCAGCCTGCATTAATTTGTGCATGGTCGTGGCAATTGACGCGAGGTCATCAGCCGTCATTCCAAAGCTGCTTGGAGGACGCGAATGGTCATTCGACGATCCACCAGTGTTTGATTGACTCGAGTTATTTTGACTTGAGCCACCATTGTTGGGGTTGAAATTATTCGACCCTCCTTGATTTGGTCTACTGTGGTTACCAAAATTCGAATGGTTATTCGAATTACCTTGGTTCCCATAATTCGAATGATTATTAGAATTACCCCGATTGTCAAAATTCGGACGGTTGTTCGAACTTCCTGGGCCACCAAAATTCGGACGATTGTTCGAATTGCCTGGTGTACCGTGATTCAAATAATTATTGGAATCTCCTGGCGTTTCCGGATTAGAAGGATTATTTAAATCATTCATATCAATTGGGTTATTCGAGTTCGGAGGAACTGGGTGACCCCTTTGCATGTTAGGTGCTGGACTAGAATTGTTTGCAAATCTAGAATTTGGGTCAAAACGGCGGTTTGGACCTCTTGTCGTACCTAAATTTGGGTTCAAATTTCCAGCGAGATTCGGACAACTATTTGATCCGTTTGGAAAACTTGGATTAGGGTTGGCCATATTAGGCGGACCCAAATTCGCTCTGTTGAACGTATTCTCAAAGTTCTCTGGATGTGTAAATCCTCTTTGTTGGTTGCGAGCGAAGTTATTCGCTCGTAATCGTTGTTGGAAAGCACGATTAAAATCTCCTGGTGTCAAATTCGACTGATCTTGACGAGGAGGTTGTGCATTTTTATTTCTATATCTAGAAATAGGCGTCGAAGGAGTGGGACTAAAATTATTTAATCTTTGGCTGGCTGGGGAATTAGGATGCTCCGACGTAGCACGACGTGTGTGCACGAAATCTAATACTTCAGTCAAAGATCTAAATTGGTTTGGGTTCAAACCGTGATCCTGACAAAATAATAGACCGCCTCGGCCTAAATGAGAACCTTCAGGAATGCATTCCTCTTCTCCAGGCGGAGTGGGTTCACGTGGAATCCTATTTTCACCAGATGGTCCGGCTGTTTCATTTGAAACGCCATTGTGGACCGCGTGGTTTCCCACTTCTTCCATTCCAGTAGGAACAGGTACAAACCCGGATAGATTCATTCCACCGGTCAAACAAGTTCTTTCCTTACCACGGGTGTTCATGTGATGCTGGTTATTAGTCATAACTAAACTTAAAACTGAGAAAATTTCCTAAGTCTGAGAGATAACGATGAAGTTGCAAACGTTCAGGAGGGTCGCAAACGAAGCAGTGGTCACACTATTCGAAAGGAAGTATGGGTACTTCAAGACACCTCTCTGATTGGTCAAGTATCAACGCTAATCTCGCGAGAGTCCAATCTCATCCGAGATTGGTGGAAATCACTAAGTTCGTGGAACCTTAATCTTGTCAGATTTCAGTGTTATGACGTAGTCCCAAACAATATGGATACTTTTCAAAGTACTCTAAAATATTATCAAATTTATTTAATAAAAATGACCATTCCATGAGAATTTTAAAGTATTAAAACCCACAATTTTAATAAAGCGCGTCAAATCGTTTGAGTCGACGGCTTCTCTGCACAACTTGGTTGCTAGGCAACACAACAACGAGAATTTTTTTCGCTAAATTTGAATGGTATTCCATTCTTAAAATTCGATTCCAAGGTCTTGAAATCATGACCTAACCGACATTTTAATGTAGGACAAGTCTGTAAAATAAGGTAAACTATTTTTGAAATAAAATATAAATTTTAATTCCTTCGAAAATGTCAATTTTCTGTCTAATTTATTTGGGCAAATAAATTTAGGTTTAACTTGAAGTCTCAAGCAAAATACATGTGAATAAATATTCTAAGAATAAAACAACTGTTAAAAAGATAGAATTCTTTAAGAATTCCGTCAAAAGGTCAATTTTTCAAAATTAGGCCCGACCGCGTGGTTTTGTCAGATTGTCGACGACAAAGTGACGCTACCCGGGCGGGGCCCACTTTAACAAGTTCGGGCAAAATTCTCATTCTCGGGGTTGGGCCTTTAGGCCTGACCACGCGGTAGAAATTATTAGTTTTGTTAAAACACATATTTTCCACGACGGAAAATCGGAATAAAGTGAATTACACTTACTTTCTTGCGAGAAGTCCTAAACAGAATAAAATATATTAGACACAAATATAAATTTCGCTCGAAATTTATTTTACACACAAAAATCACCATAAACGTTACACTACTCGAATTCATCATAGACATGCAAAACTTCAAATTTATTTAAAATTTGGCAGCCTATCTCGGTAGAACCTCCACTTGTGACGATTCTACTTTTGGGCTAATTTATTAGAACTTTTGAGATAGATAATTCGGTTTATACAAGACGTTGCTAAGTTTAGCAACAACCTAACCGAGATAAGCTACGGAAGTCTTTACCAAGATGAATATGTGATCCAATAGAAATAACTTACAGTTTTAGTGTGATATAACATATTTATTAATAAATATTACTGATAACAAAGATGGGTTCTTGACGCGTGTAAACGAGCGGCATCAACTGGTTGAGGATCCGGGCGAAGCCAAAGGGATACGGCTGACTTGCGGCATCGTCACAAATATCGCTACGGAGACGTGTTTGGTCCGCAGCTCGAGTATCTAATAATGCGAAGAGTCCTTCGCATAAGTGGGAATATTCAGCAGAATATTCCATGTTCCAAATGAATAAAGTAAAATAATTAGTGGAATACAACAAATGAATTGTTGTATAAATATTAATTGGGCGGGGACCGTCACGACAATTGAGAGAACGTCGCGGGAGTTGTTGAGACTCCATCCGCCAGCATGCCTTACGACGACAAGATCTCGTGATCAGGCGCCGAGTATTTAATTGTGTGCTTTAACTCGCTATCGGTGGTACCAACCACCAGGCAAACATTTCTATGGACTTACCGGGTTTAAAAGATATTGCCAATACAGGATTACCAATGCCCGAGTAATTTGTTTAACACGACATATTTTATATATCGTTCACGGGTTACTAACCCGGAGGGTACAATGGGGCGGGGACCGTCACGACAGTCGAGAGAACCATCGCGGGAGGATTTAACTCCTCCATCCGCCAGCATGCCTTACGATGACGGGATCCATTGATCGAGCACCGGGTAAAATATTAATCGGCCACTGCCGTTGGATTACCATTATCCAGGTAGTTATTTATCGCAACATCTTGAAGATATTACTCACGGGCTACCAACCCGGCGTGTCACCTGTGCATTAGGCCTTTACCGACTTTTAACGAACGGAAGGACCAATCGTAGAAAGACGGGAACCTGCGTGGGCAGTTTACAACAGCCATCCTGCAGCGGACTGAGGCCAGTTAGCTGAGGGACCTACTTTCATTTAGCAAGGTCGTACTGTATACGACCGTTATATTAAGCCACCGTACGAAATCCTACTGTCCCGTAGAACAGCTGGCTAACGTTACGGGGCCATTTCATGCGAATGCATGTCTATTACCGGAGTTGGCCTTTCCGAAAAGGCCCTACAACAACAATAACAATAGTAATGAATACCGATTGTGGAGAGCTGAGGTGGCCTGATGTGTCGATAAGAAAGTGAGATCAAACGATAACAACAATTCAATTACAGACATTTACAGTTATCAAGCCAGGGAGATAGTGGGTGAGAAACTGATGCTTATATAGTTCTGTAGAACTACTAGATTGGCGACAGCCAATCAGCGTACGAATTGGCGGATTCGTGGGTCACTAGGCCGGACCTAATATATGACTATGTCCAGATGGGCCCAGTTGGGGTCCGGAAGGGTCCGATTGGTTCCCTTCGACAGGTAAGTAATGTGGATATTGATTCGATAGAATCAACATTGTCAAGTAAATAATACTTAGTTTATATCGAATAAAATAGTTATATTTTATTCACCGTGTCTAAATAATTATTTATCACACTTTTAGTTTTATCGAGTTTGAATTACGCGCGTTTGGTAAACAGCGCCATCTATTGTGAACATTGATAAATACGGATTTGTAATCATCACACAGTCATTTCAGTCAAATAATTCATTTGACTTTGAATGCACCTAATGACTGAGTAGAAATAACTTACAGTATTAGTGTGACATAACATATTTATTACTAAATATTAACGATAACATAATTGGGTTCTTGACGCGTGTAAACGGGCGGCATCAACTGGTTGAGGATCCGGGCGAAGCCAAAGGGATACGGCTGACTTGCGGCATCGTCACAAATAACGCTACGGAGACGTATTTGGTCCGCAGCTCGAGTATCTAATGATGCGAAGAGTCCTTCGCACAAATAGAAATATTCGGCAGAATATTCCATATTCCAAATGAATAAATGTAAAGTGATTAATGGAATATAACAAATGAATTGTTATATAAATATTAATTGGGCGGGGACCGTCACGACAATTGAGAGAACGTCGCGGGAGTTGTTGAGACTCCATCCGCCAGCATGCCTTACGACGACAAGATCTCGTGATCAGGCGCCGAGTATTTAATTGTACGCTTTAATTCGCTATCGGTGGTACCAACCACCAGGTAAACATTTCTATGGACTTACCGGGTTTAAAAGATATTGCCAATACAGGATTACCAATGCCCGAGTAATTTGTTTAACACGATATATTTTATATATCGTTCACGGGTTACTAACCCGGAGGGTACGATGGGGCGGGGATCGTCACGACGGTCGAAAGAACCATCGCGGGAGGATTTGACTCCTCCATCCGCCAGCATGCCTTACGATGGCGGGATCCAATGATCGAGCACCGGGTAAAATATTATTTGGCCACTGCCGTTGGATTATCATTATCCAGGTAGTTATTTATCGCAACAGTTGGGGGTGGGAAGGGTCCAATTGGCCCCCTTCGACAGGTAAGTAATGTGGATATTGATTCGATAGGATCAACTTTGTCAATTAAATAATACTTAGTTTATATAGAATAAAATAGTTATATTTTATTCACCGTGTCTAAATAATTATTTATCACACTTTTAGTTTTATCGAGTTTGAATTACGCGCGTTTGGTAAACAGCGCCATCTATTGTGAACATTGATAAATACGGATTTGTAATCATCACACATCCCCCGGTGACAATCATAGAGTTTACCAACTTTTTAATTGTCATTCTTAATGTATAAGAAATGTTCACCTAATTCTATCGAAGTAATCCACTTGGTAAGTATTTTATTAAACTTAATCACGTTATTTCTTTCAGAAACTTCGTCACCCGATTAGACTAATCGGCTTCACTGTACAACGCAACTCTCGGTTGCTAAGCGACGGAAATGAACTCGTCCGAACATGGATACATGTTCGAGAAAATTAATTTCGATAGAAATTTAATTTCTCCTTCAAATAAACTCTTCAAGGCTCATTAATCAACACGATAATCAATAAAATAAACTTATGCAAAATTTTATTTATCGAAAATCTAACTACTAACTTTTTATTACGATTGTCATAAAAAATTATCGAATTTCAACTTGAAATTCTTCAACGCTTTGATCAAAGCAAAAACAAACACAATTTTCACAAATAATTATGAAATTTGAAAATAAATCAAACAAACATATATTAATATGATTAGTTTACACAAAATCAAATCGAATTCGGAAATAACAATTAAATTGAATCCAATTTGCAAAATTAACTATATTCGTCTGAATATTTAAAATGATTAGTTCTAATTTTAAACAAAACCGAACACACTACTCGTGAGAATACTGAAAATTGTAACACAACGAAACACTTGGAGTATTTTTAGTCATAAAAATCTCTACTCGGAAAAAATAAACGAATGTTAATTTTGTCCCTTTTACTCCTTCTTTTCGACATCCGTCGAATCTTTCTCTTCCTTCTTCTCGACTTCAGCAGAAGTCAGAAAATCGACTCTTCAGTTGCCTCTGTTGAGACGGCGGAAAACACAGCTTCCTCTGGAGCCTCAATTTCTTCCGGGCTCGGAGGCGGGAACGGCAGGTCCTCGAGGAGCTCGGCCACGAAATCGATGACAGAAATCATCTCTTCGGCGTCTTCGAACTGTGCCTCGTCCGAAGTTTCAGACTTAGACGCGAGAGGGGCGTTCGACACGTTGGTTACGACCGCTGGAGGATCCTCCACGGTTTTGGACGTCGCTTCTACGGCTTGCTGGAGCTTGCGAGCTCGCCCTCGTGCCAAGATGTTGGTTCGTTGAACCTTGGCAATTTCCTTCGCTCGGTCGAGCGTCAGACAGCCTCGTCCACGCGACATCGTCCTTGGTCGAGCGACTTCTTCCTGCACCTCGCTTCCGACGCTTTCAGCGGCCTGGACAGTTTCAGTGGAAACTTCGGAGTCCTCGGACGGTGGTGGCGATTGTCGAAGGAGTTCGACTCTTACACCGGCGTTGGCTTCAGCGCGGGTCCAGGTGAGAAAACGTGGGTCGATATACACAGCCTCGCCGCGGCTGTTTAAAAACAATCGACACTTTGGGCAGTGAGCCCAACATCGCTTCTCGTTAGGCTTAATGCCTTTCACTACGTGGGGCTGAACCTCCTTTCTCCACGGCTCCAAACGCGGTCGCGTTTTCCTTCCACGGCAGTTCGGACAACGCATTAGTGAAGAACCTGCGGATGCACCGCAGCACCACCCACAGCCGACGCAAAATGGGCAGATCGTCTCCGTGGCTTGGTCGGTCACGATGTTATCGTGCGGAATTCCAGCTGCCATGTCACGTTCGCACTGTTCTTTGCGCAGTCGGGCCTTCTCGTCCTTCTTTCTTGCCTTATTGGCCGCTCGGTACTCGCAATTGCGAGACACAGGCTCCGAAAAACGTAAAGCGCCCGGCGGTGGCTCATTCCATCCGTATTCTGATGCCGAAGATTCAGCACCGGCAGGGAGACGCACATCAGACGTTGATTGTCCCGCTACAGTCGGTGCAGTCGCATTCGACGTGTTGGCGACGGTAGGCGCCACGCTTGCAGTTGGCGGCCGAAATTCTGGTGAATGCGGGGCCAATGGGACGTTGATAACGTTTGCGGGCGGAAATGCCACCTGGGCCAGCGGGGCCAATTGCGCCGACTCATAAACGGTTGGCTGCGCAGATGTGGACGGGGCCTGCATCATCGAATTCAAATCGAGCGGAAGTCCGTCCGGATGGACGCTCAGCCAATTTAGCGTTGCGAGTTGCAGCGGCGTCAGGGTGTACATCGAGGCGGGCGCCGTCGGTATCGGTTGGGCCCTCATGTAAGCACGTTCCGCTGAACGGCGTTGCTCGTCACTAGACGAGGTGGACGAGCTGGAGCTTTCGTGACGGTGACGTCGATGACTCCGTTTTGAACGGTGTTTACCACCTCCCATCTGCACAAGCAAATAAATTATTTTATTAAAAATAATTCCACTCTAAATAATCATTCCTTGAGTCCAAAGAATTTAAAACGTATTGTTCGCAACGAAAATACACAACTCGAGTTATTTATAACCCTTAACACGAGACACTAATGAGTCACATTCCCCTTGTGTTTATGACACGAGAATGAACTCGCCGGCAAAGATTTTCATCGAAAATCGCACCTTGTTGATTTTTCAAAAGAAAAATTCTTTTAGTTTCTATAAACTATTCAATCCAATCCTCAAATATCAGGATAACCTTCGTATTAGTTAATTAACACTTAATACACCGAATATTTCAAATTGAAAATTCATCGCTAAATAATTTATACAAGCCTCGACCGCGACTTGATTTAAATAATTAGTGCCTACATACTTAAATTTTAATAATTCATTATCAAAATCTAAACTAAACTATTCGACTGAATAGCTAAACTTCCAGAGTGATTTAATGCCGATTCACGCTTATAACAACACGTGAATTTCTAACTTTTATCGGGACGCCGATATTTTTTAATTGTTGCGAACAATTTTTTGTAATTCTTTGGTCAAAGAATAATTTCGAAAACTACTTACTGTTGAAGCTTGTTTTCCTTGCTTTTACTGAAGTTGCTAATTGAGTTAGCGCTGAAATTTCTGAGTCGAAAAAGTGAAGCGGAAGCGAAGAGACGAAGTCAACTTGTATCCACGTGTGTTACGAAGTGTTTGGTGCAAAGAACCCTGGGAATTTTATTCCCTATTAATTGTCGGGTTCGAGGTTTAATCACACCTCGTAAGTCTCGTATCCTCGTGAAGAGGCGAGATTATCACTTTTCAAAGTAATTCTCCGTATATTATTTAGAATACTTCTAAATACGACCAAAAAATTAAAATATTCTATCGAATATTTAATTCATCGCAACAAATTCATATTTTTAATATAAATTTCAATAAATATCGTAATATCTTGTCCCCCGGTGTTGAGATTATAAATCACTACACCTGTCAGACATGTAAATAATTACAGTCTTCGAGTTTTGGATAAAACTAATCAATTCCAACAAAACTTTGAGGCTTTGCCATGTTGTTGGTAA
Organism: Strigamia acuminata; assembly: GCA_949358305.1. NCBI lineage: Eukaryota > Metazoa > Arthropoda > Chilopoda > Geophilomorpha > Linotaeniidae > Strigamia > Strigamia acuminata. Next base: position 5,782,533 of record OX442314.1, read on the forward strand.
GGTTTCTTAAATACTGCGGAAATATTTCGCACGAAATTTTCATCCGCATATTTAGGATTTGGTTTTCGTTCTCGTCGTGGACGAGCGCTAGTTCGAGGCGAATGTTGTACATTTCGCAATACTCATTGTAAATATCGGAAACAAATTGTTTTCCGTTATCGCTCACAATCTTTTTGGGGTGTCCCCATCTGTTTGTAACAGATCTTAATTCTTGAACGCAGTTAGCGCTCGTGGCTTTGGTCAAAGCCTTAATTTCAACGAACTTGGTACAATTATCAATAATGACAAAAATATACTGGTTTTAGGACCTTCCCGCGGGTTTTGGGCCCATCAAGTCCATGTTAATACATTCCCAAGGATTGGTCATGTTATGCGGTGTGTAAGGAGCTGCGTGCCTTTTCTGTTGAATAGGCTTGTACTGGGCACAGTGCGTGCAGCTTTTGACGTAGTTCCTGACACTTTTACTCATACCAGGCCAGAAATATATTAAACAAGTTTTTTCAAGCGTCTTACTCATCCCAGCGTGACCGCTTAGGGGGTGGCCATGACAAGCGAAGAGTACTCGCTTTACGAGTGCACTGGGTACAACGGCTTTAAAGCCATTTCCCGAATCGTTTAACTCCTCTTCGAACGAAGGGTTAAAATAGATGATCATTTGATCACCATCAACTTCCTTTTTGTCTAAACAATAGTTTTTGACTTTGTTTTTCCATTCTTTTATTTCAGATTGTGGTATCCCAACAACCTTGTCATTTAATAAATATTCTCGAATGCGTTTGCATTCGGTATCTAACAACTGAGCATCTATTATTTCTCTCCGTGTAGGAGGGACTTCTTTAAGTACTTCAGTCAACGCACTGTACAAGGTTTCTTGTACTTCCGCCCCCTCCCTTTCTTCAGAACATTCTTTAGAATTTTCTGAAAAATAGGAACGCATACTAGCCAAAAATTCTCGTTTTTCTGGGGCACGATTTAATGAAACAGAAGGATTTCCGTCCCATTCAGGCCAGTATTGTTTAATTTCGACAGGTTCCACATGATCTCGAAGAGGAATGTCTTCATCTGTTAGTGGGGCTCTTGAAAGTGCATCTGCAATTTGATTAGCAGCACCTTTTTGAAAAACAATTTTAAAATTTCCACATTGGATTCTTAAGGCCCATCGGCCAAATTTCCCAGATGGTTCAGGCGTTCGCATCAACCATTTCAATGCTTCAGCATCTGATTCCAAAGTGAATGTGCCATATTCAAGATATGGTTTAAATCGATCAATAGCCCACACGACTGCGAGACATTCAAGTTCGGGCGTTGTATAACGCTTCTCCGCTCCACGTAAAACTCTGCTTGCGTAAGCAACGAGTCTGGGTACAGAAATGTTTTTCTGCTTCTTTTCGTCGAATATATCGACGTCTTGGCAAAGGACAGCTCCTAAGCCTTCGTGAGAAGCGTCAGTCATGACGACAAATGGCAGAGTCATGTCTGGTTTGTGTAGACAATGGTCGCCACAAAGTAGCTCTTTAATTTTATTAAAAGCTTCTGTCTGCTCATCTCCCCATTCAAATGGAGTTTTCTCATTCATCATACGTGTGTATGGTGCGGCAATAGTTCCGTGATTTGGAACAAACTTCCTGAAGAAGTTAGTCATGCCGTGAAAACGCTGAATGTCTTTAGCACACGTGGGGGTGGGAAACTTCATAATCGCCGATATTTTATCGGGATCACCGAAGAGACCTTTGGGTTTAATCCAGTGGCCCAAGAATTTTAATTCTGTACGCCCAAAACGAGATTTCGCTTTATTTATTGTCATGTTGGCTTGGTTAAGCCTTTCCAAAACATCTCGAACGTGTTTGAGATGATCATCCCAATTATCTGAATACACAATTACGTCATCTAAATAGACTAACGCGTAGTCTTGCAAAGCTGAGCCTAAAATGCCTTCCATCAGACGCTGGAAAGTACAAGGCGCATTGCAAAGGCCAAATGGCATTCGCACAAATTGATATGGACCATTTGGTGTATAAAAGGCCGTCTTTGGACGATCTTCCTCACACATTTCGACCTGATAGTAACCTTTGACAAGGTCAATGGACGTAAAATACTTTGCCGGACCAGTATTATGCAATAAAAGGTCAATACTTGGCATTTGTATTACTTCGACTTCGGTGATGGCATTCAGCCACCGGTAGTCGATGCACATCCTATACGAGCCGTCAGGCTTCGCAACTATAACTGGATGACTTATAAAAGGCCCTTTGGCCTTTTCAATGAGTCCATCCTGTTCCAATTCTGCAGCTAGCTTGGTCATAATGGCTCTCTTGGCCGGGTTATACATTCTATACTGCATTTTGGGCAATGAATGCCCTTCTTTGAATTTAATACGATGCTGGGTCACGTTAGTGCACCCAACTTGATCACGAAATACATTCGGTATTGAGTTAACCACTTCGCGAAGTGCTAGTCGTTGTTCTGGAGTGCAGTCGCTCTCCTCAACTAATTTTTCATCCCAAGTCAAGACAGGAGTGTCTGTTAACTCAATTGAGTTGAGAGTGGACGACAGTTCTAAATAATCGAAAGTAATTCGATTCAACGGGGCGAGGGCCAAATTGGCTTCTTCCGACTCATAAGGGGCGGACCAATTGGGTTTATCTGCACAAGAGAACTCTTGTAAATGTGGATGCGGACTAATTTTCTGTCTGCGCATGAAATTGTGACCAAGTATCAAGCCACAAACTCGTTTTGCTAAAACGATGAAATTCATTGGTGTAAATTCATCAGCCCATTGCACGCACAAAGTTATTTGTCCGACAGGCTTGTGGGCTACGCCTACAGCGTTAACCAACATGTTTCTGGGAGCCTCTTGCAAAAATTCTGGCAAAGCCTGAGTTTCAGACAAGAGTTGTTCCCCGATGTAACATTGAGATGCTCCTGTATCCATGAGCGCGTTGTAGGTGAGTCCACCAATTGTGATCTTCATTCGAGGATCATCTTTATTATTACCTAAAGTAATATTGTGCAAATTATTACCACCTATGACTCTGTTGAGTCGGCGGAGTCTACAGAATTTCTTCGTGTAGCACTTGTGTGGAAACAATGTCAGATTTTTTAATTGTTCTGTCATTTTTTGCAGATTTTCATCCACTCCGCCACTATGACTAGTGGCTATGTCTAGACAAACAGTGTCTACATCCATAAATAAAGATTCCGACGCAGCATTAGCCACTTCTGGGGGATGGAACAAACCTTCGTCCCCCGGATCTAGTTTTTTGAACTAGTAGCACTTGAATCGGCAGATTCAGGTTTGATCAAAGTCTTGACCATTTCGGCCAACGAGTTGGTCAGCGAAGTTTGTAACTTATTTTCAAAAGTATTTAATTTCGCATCAAGTTTAGCATCTAGTGTTGCATCCAACACTTCTTGAGTTATCCACCTATTATTAGGCCGTTTAGAGGTTGGATCCACAGTCGGGGAATCCGGGGTACTTCGTTTTTGCAACTCTTCAGAGTTGAAATTTGTACGTGGTTTTAAATCTGGACATTCTCGACGCATGTGTCCTGGTTTCTTACAGTGGTAACAAACTAATTGACCACGTCTGGTCTGATCTACTGCTCCATTTATTAAATAGACAGCTTCACATTCTTCGGGTAACTCTTCATCACAAATATTAAGTTGTTCTTGTGAATCCAAAGTTAAGGATTTAGCATTTGTCTTCAACTGAGAACGAGTGTCTGTTTTCCGAGGTGGGAAAACAACTGGATTGGAATTATTTTCCTTTACTCCATTAGCTGTACGACTGTACAGACCTTTATTTTTTGTTATAACGGTATAAATCTCTGTCAGAGGTAAATCCGCTATGCCTTGCGTATGCAAAAGCAAATCGTTAGCAGGAGTTACACTCCCGATAAAAAGACATCCAGCCCCTTTTGCATCAAGACTGTCTTGCAATATCCATAACTGGTAATATTTGTGCATAAAGTCATAAAGACTTTCTGTTTCGAGTTGTCTCAACTTAGTTAGTTGGTTCGTCCGCTCTTGTCGAGTGGCTACAAACCGTTCTTTGAACGCCTGTTCAAATACTTCCCAAGATATGAAATCTTCTCTCCTCTCATGGAACCAACCATGCGCCTGCTCGGTTAGATAACCGGCTACGCCTTTAACAAGCATGTCATCGAGTGACATGTTTCGCAGGAAAGCGACATTTTTTACAATGGTGAGAAAGCGTTCGCTTTCTTCTGCTTTTCCGGAGAATACGGGAATGTCTGGGGGCTTCAAACAGTTAGTTTGAGGGACAGTGGCGGGACTTTTTCCTGCCTGCATCAACTTGTGCATGGTCGTGGCAATGGACGCGAGGTCATCAGCCGTCATTCCAAAGCTACTGGGGGGGCGCGAATTGTCATTTGACGATCCGCCATTGTTTGGTTGACTCGAGTTATTTTGACTTGAGCTACCACTATTGGGATTGAAATTATTCGACCCTCCTTGATTTGACCTACCGTGGTTACCAAAGTTCGAATGGTTATTCGAATTGCCTTGGTTCCCAAAATTCGAATGATTATTAGAATTACCCTGATTGTCAAAATTCGGACGATAGTTCGAATTACCGGGCGTACCCTGATTCAAATAATTATTTGAATTTCCTGTAGTTCCAGTAGAAGGATTATTTAAATCGTTCGGATTATTTGGGTTGTTCGAGTTCGGAGGAACTGGGTGACCCTTTTGCAAGTTAGGTGCGGGACTAGAATTGTTTGCAAATCTAGAATTTGGGTCAAAACGGTAGTTTGGACCTCTAGTCACATTTAAATTTGGATTCAAATTTCCAGCGAGATTCGGACAGCTAGTTGATCTGTTGGGGAAACTTGGAGTAGGATTGGCCATATTCGGCGGACCCATATTCGCTCTGTTGAACGTATTCTCAAAGTTTCCGGGATTAGTAAATCCCCTTTGTTGGTTGCGAGCGAAGTTATTCGCTCGTAATCGTTGTTGGAAAGCACGATTAAAATCTCCTGGTGTCAAATTCGGTTGAGTTTGTCTAGGAGGTTGTTGCGCAGTTTTATTTCTATATCTAGAAATAGGTGTCGAAGGAGTGGAGCTAAAATTATTTAATCTTTGGCTGGCTGGGGAATTAGGTTGCTCCGACGTAGCACGACGCGTGTGCACAAAATCTAACACTTCGGTCAAAGATCTAAATTGGTTTGGGTTCAAACCGTGATCCTGACAAAATAATAGACCGCCTCGACCTAAATGAGAACCTTCAGGAATGCATTCCTCTTCTCCAGGCGGAGTAGGTTCACATGGAGCCCTATTTTCTCCAGATGGTCCGGCTGTTTCATTTGAAACGCCATTATGGACCGCGTGGTTTCCCACTTCTTCAATTCCATTAGGAACAGGTATAAACCCAGATAGATTCATTCCACCGGTCAAACAAATTCTTTCCTTACCACGGGTGTTCATGTGATGCTGGTTATTAGTCATAACTAAACTTAAAACTGAGAAAATTTCCTAAGTCTGAGAGATAACGATGAAGTTGCAAACGTTCAAGAGGATCGCAAACGAAGCAGTGGTCACACTAGTTCGAAAGGAAGTATGGGTACTTCGATACACCCCTCTGATTGGTCAAGTATCAACGCTAGTCTCGCGAGAGTCCAATCTCGTCCGAGATTGGTGGAAATCACCAAGTTCGTGGAACCGTAATCTTGGCAGATTCCAGTGTTATGACGTAGTCACCAAACAAAAATGGATACTTTTTCAAAGTATTTTTAAAATATCACCGCATTTATTAATAAATGAATGATCACCTTTATGGAATTTTTTAAAGTTCTATAACTCGTAATTTCAAAAAGACGCGCTGATTCGTTTGAATCGACGGCTTTTCTGCACAACACGGGTTGCTAGGCAACACAACAGCGAGAATTCTTCTTCGCTAAAATTCGAATGGTATTCCATTCGTAAAATTCGATTTCAATGGCTTGAGATCACGATTTTCAACCAACATTTTAATGTAGATCAAGTCTGTAAAATAAGGTAAACCCATTCTAAATAAAATATAAATTTTACTTCACTGAGAAAACTGTCAATTTTCTTTCTAATTTATTTAGGCAAATAAATTTAGGTTTAACTTGAAGTCTCAAGCGAAATACATGTGGAAAAACATTTCTAAAATAAAACAACTGTTAAATTGATAGAATTCTTTAAGAATTCCGTCAAAAGGTCAACTTTTCAAAATTAGGCCCGACCGCGTGGTTTTGTCAGATTGTCGACGACAAAATGACGTTACCCGGGCGGAGCCAACTTCAACAAGTTCGGGCAAGACTCCTATTCTCGGGGTTGGGCCTTTAGGCCTGACCACGCGGTAGAAATTATTAGTTTTGTTAAAACACATAATTTCTCCGACGGAAAATCGGAATAAAGTGAATTACACTTATTTTCTTGCGAGAAGTTCTAAAACAGAATAAAATATATTAAACTACTAATTCTATTATAAACATTTCATTTGAAACTCTGTCGTAAAATTTCATTTGAAATTTTAACACTGTAAGCACCTACTCGAGTTCTCACAAAACACATTACAATTCCAAAAAATTCATTTGAATTTTGCAGCCTATCTCGGTAGAACCTCCACTTGTGACGATTCTACTTTTGGCTGATTTAATAGCCATTTAAGATAGATAAATAATCGGTTTAAACAAGACGTTGCTAGGAGTAGCAACAACCTAACCGAGATAAGCTTACGGAAGTCTGTGTAAAATATGAATCAATGACTGAGTAGAAATAACTTACAGTATTAGTGTGACATAACATATTTATTACTAAATATTAACGATAACATAATTGGGTTCTTGACGCGTGTAAACGGGCGGCATCAACTGGTTGAGGATCCGGGCGAAGCCAAAGGGATACGGCTGACTTGCGGCATCGTCACAAATAACGCTACGGAGACGTATTTGGTCCGCAGCTCGAGTATCTAATGATGCGAAGAGTCCTTCGCACAAATAGGAATATTCGGCAGAATATTCCATATTCCAAATGAATAAATGTAAAGTGATTAATGGAATATAACAAATGAATTGTTATATAAATATTAATTGGGCGGGGACCGTCACGACAATTGAGAGAACGTCGCGGGAGTTGTTGAGACTCCATCCGCCAGCATGCCTTACGACGACAAGATCTCGTGATCAGGCGCCGAGTATTTAATTGTACGCTTTAATTCGCTATCGGTGGTACCAACCACCAGGTAAACATTTCTATGGACTTACCGGGTTTAAAAGATATTGCCAATACAGGATTACCAATGCCAGAGTAATTTGTTTAACACGATATATTTTATATATCGTTCACGGGTTACTAACCCGGAGGGTACGATGGGGCGGGGACCGTCACGACGGTCGAGAGAACCATCGCGGGAGGATTTGACTCCTCCATCCGCCAGCATGCCTTACGATGACGGGATCCATTGATCGAGCACCGGGTAAAATATTACTTGGCCACTGCCGTTGGATTACCATTATCCAGGTAGTTGTTTCTCGCAACATCTTGAAGATATTACTCACGGGCTACCAACCCGGCGTGTTACCTGTGCATTAGGCCTTTACCCACTTTTAACGAGCGGAAGGACCAATCGTAGAAAGACGGGAACCTGCGTGGGCTGTTTACAACAACCATCCTGCAGCGGACTGAGGCCAGTTAGCTGAGGGACCTACTTTCATCTAGCAAGGTCGTTATATTAAGCCACCGTACGAAATCCTACTGTCCCGTAGAACAGCTGGCTAACGTTACGGGACCATTTCATGCGAGCGCATGTCTATTACCGGGTTGGTCTTCCCGAAAATGCCCTACAACAGTAATAACAAAATAGTAATGAATACTAATTGTGGAGAACTGAGGTGGCCTGATGTGTCGATAGAGAATAATGAAATCAAACGATAACAATTCAACTACAGACAATATACAAGTTCAGTTATCAAGCCAGGGGGGTGAGTGGGTGAGAAACTGATGCTTATATAGTTCTGTAGAACTACTAGATTGGCGACAGCCAATCAGCGTACGAATCGGCGGATTCGTGAGTCACTAGTCCGGACCTAATATATGACTACGTCCAGATGGGCCCAGTTGGGGGTGGGAAGGGTCCAATTGGCCCCCTTCGACAGGTAAGTAATGTGGATATTGATTCGATAGAATCAACTTTGTCAAGTAAATAATACTTAGTTTATATCGAATAAAATAGTTATATTTTATTCACCGTGTCTAAATAATTATTTATCACACTTTTTAGTTTTATCGAGTTTGAATTACGCGCGTTTGGTAAACAGCGCCATCTATTGTGAACATTGATAAATACGGATTTGTAATCATCACATCCCGACCCGATAAAACAAAAACACCAAAAATGATGAAAATAAAAAACGATTAATTAAAACAAATTAAGTGAGTAAGAATTAAATTTCTAGAAACTTCGTATTTGTGTTACGTCTTAGGTTAACTTGACTACAACTCATAACCAAACTTAAAATTATTGAATTAGATGGATCGAAGTGTTTTTGTGCGTGTCACAGTGCATTCGAGCGACCAAAAATGACAAAAAAAAAATTTTCTTCCAAGAATAAAATCAATTTCAATTGTTCCCTAAGAGGGCGGTCAAGATAGTCAAGTCGAAATTTTTTATATTTTCCATAAATGAATCAATCATCGTCATAGACAGAGTTACCATGGAACATAAGACGTTAGAGTAAACAGAATTGAAGAGCCAAGTCTGAACTCAGCTCTGGTCTGGCTCCAAATACGGAAACTACAGTAGTACTGTATAATGCAGAAAAAATACTTGATAGGAAGAAATATGCGAAGAATAAGAAAACTACGTACAGAAATTCAACTCGTGATAAAAGATGACGCCACAAAACCAAACTCCAGTTTAATTGGTCTGGATGATTTCGTAAACAGTAGAAAACATTGGAGCAGACGTCATAAACTTTGGCTAATTTTGCTCCTATTTTGCACATGCATGCTCACTTATCAGACATATGATCGAATAATGCATTACTTAAGTTATCCTACGGCTGTTGATGTAACGACTAAATCAGAAGATATTGAATTACCAAATTTGATGATCTGCAGTGGAAACACAAAAGAAATGGCCAGGCTTTGGAATAAAACTTATGAGAACATCAAGACTGCTGGACCAATTGATTACGGTTCAGTCCCATATGAATGTGCAAACATGGTCAAAAGTCTGATGGCAATTCCAAATTATGATATGGATGAACTTTGGAGAGCGACCAATTTGGCCAAAGAGATAGTCGGCATTAAAATGAAGGTAGATAAAATAAAATTAATTTTTTAAATTATAAGTCCTAATTTAACAAAACAGCTGTTCTGACGAAAACTGACACTTCATATGGAATATGCTCAACATTTCGATTTTGTAACTATAAACAAAAAAAAAGAATGTGGGTTTAAGACCACACGTTAGAAGTTAAACTTCTTGACCTGTAAATTGTAATTTTGTAATCCTAATTTGTAATTTTCAGTACTCTGAGACCAAAATAATTATATTTTTGGCCAAAGTCATTGTTTGTTACCAACAATTATTCCTTTTTTGCCCAACACAAAACAGCGAATTTGTGGTCCAAAAACTAACCACGTTAGCGATTACGAATGAGATGTCACACGAGATAACAAACCAGATGCGAAAAACAATAAAACGTTGAAAGCGTTGCAACAAAGTACGGAAATACCACGTTGCAGCGACGTGATCAGGGATCCATAATCTGCATGAAAATACCAATCGCACAAAAGAATATTCGTAGGCAAATCACGTAGGCACGCGTTTGAGCGATATGTGAATTTGCAATTACACAAGTCGCAACTCGCAACTACGAATTGTTATGAATCATGCCATGATTCGTACGCGCGAGATCTCGCGTAAAAATGGCATAGGCATGCCTGTGCACGATTAACGGACGTCCAAATCAGCTGAAAATGTGTGCACCGACTGACTCCAAGTCGTCTTGGCACTGACTTCCCGCGCACTGACCACTTCACACACAGGTCGGATCACTTCATCAAATCCCGTTTCATCAAATTCTAATTTTTTACCATTTTTTGAAATGTGGAAAAACGGGGGTCGTTTCATCGAATTTAAATTCCGCTCGGTATGTTTCACCGAATTTTCGGCCTTCATCGGGGGTGTTATTCACTTGGCTACGTGGTTAGGTTAGGTTGTTTTAGGTTGTGTTAGGTCAGGTTAGGTTAGGTTAGGTCTAAGGGTGCGTTTGAATTGAATTTTTTAAAAATCCAATCCAATGCAAAAAATTTCGGATGGGTAAACCAATTATCCAATCCTATCCAAAAAAAATAGTGGCCCATCCAATCCTATTTTCATTCAATTCAAACCGAATGCGGATTGCGGGTAGGATTGAGTCCCAAATGTCCAAACGTCTCAAACTGATGAATTAAGTGAAAAATGATCAAAAACTGATGAATTATGTGCAGAAATGACCAAAAAAAGTTTAACATGAGCAAAAATGACCAAACACGGATGAATTACTTGCAAAACTGGCCAAAACGGATGAATTACTTACAAAACTGACCAAAAAAAGTCAAAAAAGTGAAAAGAAACTATAAAAATTTAAAATAAGGTGCATTTAAATTGATTTTTTGAATTTCGGATTATATGGATCAGTTTCGGTTTTTTCTCTCAATCCTATCCAGAATGTATGGATAAAATTTTGACTTATCCAATCCGATTCAAAAAATATCGGATTGATTTGGGACCATCCGAATCCAACTCAATTCAATCCGAATTCGGTTTGGGTCAGAGGTATCCAATCCGACCGCACCCTTAGTTAGGTCAGGTTAGGTCAGGTTAGGTTAGGTTAGGTCAGGTTAGGTTAGGTTAGGTTAGGTTAGGTTAGGTTAGGTTAGGTCAGGTAAGGTCAGGTCAGGTTAAGTTTGGTTTTTGAACTTTTTTACTGTACAGTTTCATCGAAAATATTGAAAAAATGGTACATTTTATCGAAAAAACCCTCATTTGATGAAACGGGATTCGATGAAGTGACTCGACTTCCTCCACACACTGTCCTTCTCCGTCAGTTCGCTCTCGAGGAAACTCTGGATGAAATTCATCACATTAATCGTAGTATTTTTACTAATTCATTCCGGTGGTAATCGTTCATAAACTTGATCAACGTGATTAGTGCGGGGTCGATCTCATCCTTGCTCCCGTTGCAATCGCCCGAGGCGTTGCGCCTATGAATACTTACAATGTGCACATGTGCGACGTCATGCTTATGAATACACAGAACATGTATACATGTGCGACGTAGCGCAAGTGCATACTTACAAAACTTTTTGCCACGCGGATGCATACACACAGTATGCATAATCGCGACGTCGCTCATAAAAAAATCGCTTATTTTATAGAGGCCCGACATGATCATGTTTTGTTCCAGTATCCCCACAGATGGCAGTGCTTTTCGTGACATCTCGTGATGTGACATGTCTCGTGTGACATCTCGTTTGGATTCACCTGTGCCAAAAGTAGTTGTCACGGGCACGTCTACCCGCCTATTTTTATTTTAGAATAACCCGATCTTATTTCTTATAATATTTTCTTGTTTCTCTCACTTGTGATGATTCATCTCACTTACTCATCTTCATTTAATGAATGCGCAATCTGGCTGATGCGCATATCATAATTCTTAACAATTGAACTCCTATTTTCACCTTTCCACCCCCTTCTCTAATTGATCTGACCAGTCACATGAAATTAAACTAAATGCATCATTTTGTCTAGTAAGTGTAATTCGCAAGTCAACATTATTTATGAGATAATGTGGTTGAGAAAAGATATCGCAGTGAAGTCTTCCAAACATCTGTAATTTTCCACAATCACCATCCTGCATGAGTCGATGATATCGTTTATAAATTCCAAACTCCTCGTTAAAATCTGCTACTGTTGGATCTAAATCATCAAATGATCCTCCTGTATCCTCATAATACATCTCCACTGTTTTATAACTCTTTTTGGCATCATTTGAAAAACTGAGAATTGTTTCGAGATAACTTCTATAACAATAATTTGAATCGGAAGCTGACACTAGCTTATCATTTAGTCTAACATCTATTTGACTGAACAATGAATGTAGGAATAAATTTGTAGGAGAAACCTTAGCTGTTTTTGTAATTACAGCCCCAGCACCATCGGTTACAGTTACATTTAGTAACAAGTATGTTTGACTCAAGTCAATGTACGTATCAGCAGTATCCTTGATTGAAAAATCTAATGGCTGTCCTGCAGTTACGGCTGTAATTGGATGGTATTCACTCCAATAATTATCTTCCACAGTTATTTGTGTGAGTGGTAATCCAAAAATGTCTAGTTCTGGAGTCGCGCCTTCGGCGGATGATTCATGGGGAAATTGCGGCATGGCTAATCAAATATGTCAGGTCCAAGAAGTGAAGTTTTCCTTTTGCAGGACTTCCTACGCACGTTCTTCTTCGGTCGAGTTCGTCTCTTAGACTGATTCTTTTGTTTGGTTACACGTCTTTTCTTTTGTTTACCATCCATCCGCTTTTGTTTGCCTCCTTTCTGTACACCAATCTTTTTTAAAAAATCCGATTTGGTTCGAACAACCTGATCTTTAAATGCATTTCCAAATTTTCTCTTGTTTACACGCATATCGGAAATTACGTCTAATCCTCTCTTCAAACCATACGTTGCTGCATCCAACGCTCCACTTCTCACAAAAGGCTTTACAATTCGAAATGCGTCACTTATAAGTGAACCCAAACCATGTCCTTGTTGATAGCGAGATCCTACAAATATAGGAAGATCTGCTCCACCTATTTGCGCATGATTTGAGCAATATCTATCCATGCAGATTTGAGGGTTGTGTTCATAGTGAAATCTCATCTTGTCAATCCAATCTCTTCCTGAAGTGTAACGTTGCAACGACACGTCCAAACTCGAATGGTACTTTTTCTCCGGTGTCACCCCTTATAAGCACTTGTATGGATTCAAATTGCAATTTTGCCAGCGGTTTATAATGTGGATTTTATTTCTGCGCCAACGACAGTTGCCACGTCAACACCAGCGTATCAGCTCGTGCCTCCAGCTTTCTTCACGCCTGGCCCGTCAGGAATATCAATGAATCCGACGATTTTACATTCCGAAGCTTTATTGATGTGTGATATTCGTAATCAGTTTTTCGTTCAGGCACAGGGATTACTCAAAGAAATGCGAAGCATTTACCAACAAGGCACTAGCCCTCCACGTCCGACGACACCCCCGTCAGAGGATGGTGGGTCCTCTCATGGATCCATAAGGGTAAAAGGCAATTCGGCACCATCAGGAAATGAACTTTCCACGGAAGTTCCTCATTGTGGAGGAGCAAGCCACCAACAACAATTTGCGCCCACCACCATAAATGCGCAACCAACGTCTACAACAACGACGCCACCGGTAATGACGCACGCCACTACCTTTACTCAATGTCCGTCTGTGGCATCACAAATTGTGGAGTCAACAAAAGCCAATCAGCAGGTGATGAATTCTTTATTATGTGCCAAAATTAACAACACAGGGCACCCATCCGGAGTAAGGGCCCAATTGTCTCTACCATCAATACGAGTAAGGCGAGAGGACTCTTCACGAGGATATAACACCTATAAAGAAAAACTCCCCCGTTTTGACCCTGAGAAGGCCACACTTGATTCTGTTAATTTGTTTCTCGCGCAATTATTTGCGCATATGTATTCCACCCGCATGCCCGAGGAAGAGTATTTAAAAGTAAATATAATTCAAGCAACCCGCAACAAGGCGCAACGTTGGTGGCTCGCATTAAAACCAAAACCCAAAACGTGGATTGAGTTCGAGGCATTGTTTCGTAAGGCATTCTCCATGAATTCAGCGGCAGCCAATGTGAAAATTGCGAATCGAAAGCAACGCAGTGGAGAGTCCACCATGACTTTCCTCAGCGAAATAATCTATTATTTAGAAATTGCAGGCTACACAGACCCTGGATTACAATGGGAGAAGGCCCAGAACATGCTACTGTCTGACGTCGTCCAATTTTTGAGAACAATGCATGTCAAAACAATTGACGAAGCAATTCAAATGGGAAACGACGTGGACAATCGACTACTACTCGACTCTCATCGCAAAACTGAGTATAAACATTTGGGTCTTGTTGATCAGTTTGCACCTCTTTCAGAAGTAAACCCCTAATCCCCCACCGTGTTGAAATCCGTGGATAGGTCTAGAGGTGAAGCTGAACCTAAAACCTCCACGTCTAACGACGCCAAACGTTTTACGCGCTATCGTAAACAACAACTAATGTTAGAACTAGCTGCGTTGGAAGCCCGACCCGAGCAACCTTCGCCGCCACAGGAACCAAGTTCAAGTAGCAGCAGCGAGTCGGAACCGGAAGTGGAAACCAAAAAGAGTTCTGTCGCTGGAGCCGCGCAAAAGGTGAACATTGCAGTAAATTCAACCACAATTGCGCCCCCTGCAGATCTCCCAAAGGACCATGTCTGTTCTACCTCCGTTGTTACATTTGCGCCATCACCAAAACCTCCAACAAGTGTCAAGTTTCCCGACAAAGGAGCAGCTTGGCGCAAAACGAGAAAGGATTGGTGGTACATGATTGATAACACTACTTGGCGCCCTATTTGTCCTGTGTGCTACAAAGTTTTCGAGAGGCAGGAAAACTCCGACGGCCTGAAGTTTCCGCGACCGGCGGAGCCAGGCCGCAAGTAAACCAACCGGTCTCCACAAGCGTAAAACGTGTGGAATCAACAAGACGTGCTCCACCCGACATCACCCTTGACGAGAACATTTCTGATAGGATTATTCCAACAACAACTACTCCTTCTATCACTCCTAGTGAGTCTAAACCAGGAATTAGTGTTGTATCATCCACACCTTCATCTTCATCACCGATAGTGACGAATCAAAGGAAAACTTCAGTTTTGCAACCTGTGGCTTTCCAGCTAGCATCTGGACCTGTTTCAAAGTCGACAGCCTTGCAAGCTGCGACTGCACAGAAACAAATCACCAAGAATGTGAGTAAAAACTTTAAACTACCCATTATTAAGACTACTTCCAGTGTCAATTCAGCGGAAGCGCCCAAGGAAGTGATCGCTCCAATGAAGGTATCTTTTGTCATGTTGACATCGGAAGAACTTAAAGAATCTCAAGAACCGATTATTGAGATAACACGCGCCGATAGATTGCGCAGAGAAGCTCCGTGCGTAAAAATATCGTGGGCAAATGTATCATTTACCGCGCTTTTAGATTCAGGTGCTCAAACTTGTATCATGAGCGAGGAATTATTTCAACAACTTCACGAAAAGATGGGACTCGAATTTATTAATTTACATGAACAGGTACAGGTCGCCTCCGGACATGTAGTAACTGCTTCAAAGTCAGTGACGCTTGCGTTGCGAGCGCCATTAGGAGTGGTGAGATTTGTGTGTTTGGTGTTGCCTGATGCCAAAAATGACTTGATCCTCGGACGAGACTTTAATCAAGCAGTCCGAGCAACCATCGATCATGGAAGGAGCCAGTGGAGCTTAGCTGGCTCAGATGAAATTCGTAAATTCGTGACCTATGAAGATGCCAAAAAATCTGAGTCCATTCTCGTGTTCCCAATGGCACCAGAAGGATTGGATAAATCAACAACTCCACTTGCTAAAATAAGTGAGATTGTCCCAAACAAAATACTCAAGAAGCCTGCGCCACCCAGTGACATTAACTGTGTGCTGCTATCACACCAACCATTGAAAAATGAGGTTTTTGAGTATCCAAACGACGACTCACAAAGACAAGTAAAGACAATTAGGCATCGCGGTCGAACAACGTGGTCGAACATCTGGTCACCGAAACGAAAGGAAACTTCGAGGACTTCGAGTAGAATAAAAAAGACAATCTCTCGTAAGTTAACTTTAAGTCAATTTCGTCGATTGCGCCGCCTTCGTCATAAATTGAATATTATTCGTCCAATCGCCAAACAATTGGTTGCGCAACGAGCCAAAGACATTAACGACTCCAGAACAATTGCGCAACCTACTAATGGTGAGAACGACTCAAATTCAAATATTTACAACGTCAACTTTTTGCAGTATCAACCCAGTGAGAATCCGACCGATCTCGATTGGATTTATCACCAACTATGGAATAAGTTGTCTGTTACGCAAATCAAGCTACTAATTGAAACCTTACAGCCAATTTCACAGATTTTCCGAGAGGAAGTCGGTTTATGTAATAATACGGAATACGAAGTTAATCTGAAACCGGATTTTCGTCCGATCCATGTTCCAGTACGACCCGTAAACCCTGCGAAAAAGGCAATTATCGACAAATACATCGACAAGAAACTTCAACAAGGTATAATTCGCCGTTCACAAAGTGATTGCGCCGTTGCCCTAGTGGTCGTGCCCAAGAAGACCGGGGAATGGAGAACAGCAATGGACTTCAGACCCATTAATGCGCAAACAATTCCGGATGTGTATCCACTTCCGGACATAGACAATATATTTGCGTATTTAGGTGGTGCACATTGGTTCTCGATAATCGACGGGCGCGAGGCCTTTCACCAAATCGGAGTGCGCAAGGGAGATGAGCGATTCTTGGCCTTCATAACACACCGAGGACTATTTGAATACGTTCGTATGCCTTTTGGCCCCATCAACAGTCCTGCAACACTCCAAAGAGCGATGAATAAAACTTTGGCCAAATACTTGTACAAATTCGTATTTGTATACATTGATGATGTTATTATTTTTAGCAAAACATTTGAGGAGCATGTTCAACATCTGCGTCTCGTTTTAGAAGAATTATTTAATGCTGGTTTCACCATGAACGCCAACAAGACCGAGCTCTGTCAACAGCGCCTCGAAGTTTTGGGCCACATCGTGGAATCTGGTCAGATTTCTCCAAATCCGAAAAAAGTGTCAGCTATCCAAAACTATCCTGCGCCAACAAATTTGCGCGAGTTACAACGTTTCAAAGGTATGGTGGGTTATTATCAATCTTTTATTGCGAACTTTTCCAAGACAAGTGAGGTATTCCGGCCATTACTCAAAATTGGGTACCCGTTCCAACGGCGAATCGCGTAAGGGCGAATTTCTAAAATTCGCCGTTGGAAACCTATTTTGACGTTTCCAATGGCGAATTTAATAAAATTCGCCATTGGAAACGTTTTTTGAGTGCCATTTCTGCTATTTGCCATTGGAAACATATTTTCCTGTTCCAAGGGCGAATGTGGAAAATTTGTTTGAAATATAAAATTCGCCATTGGAAACGCAAAAACGTTTCCAATGGCGAATACGTGTAGGTTGAAATTCGCCGTTGGAAACGCAAAAACGTTCACAATGGCGAATACGTGTAGGTTGAAATTCGCCGTTGGAAACGCAAAAACGTTCCCAATGGCGAATACGTGTAGGTTGAAATTCGCCGTTGGAAACGCAAAAACGTTTCCAATGGCGAATACGTGTAGGTTGAAATTCGCCGTTGGAAACGCAAAAACGTTTCCAATGGCGAATACGTGTAGGTTGAAATTCGCCGTTGGAAACGCAAAAACGTTCCCAATGGCGAATACGTGTAGGTTGAAATTCGCCGTTGGAAACGCAAAAACGTTTCCAATGGCGAATACGTGTAGGTTGAAATTCGCCGTTGGAAACGCAAAAACGTTTCCAATGGCGAATATGTTTAGGTTGAAATTTGCCATTGGAAAGGGTTTTGCGTTTCCAACGGCGAATTGAAATTGAACGCGCCTAGTGTGTATTTAAAGTGCTTGTGAGTCTCGAGCGAACGATTTGGTTTGTTTAATTCAAAGTGATCTTTATTTGTAACTCTAACTGGACGGAATTTCGTTGAAATTTAGCAAATTCCGATGAGATTTTGCAATTTTTTTGTAAATTTTGGTGATTTCCGATGAACTTACAGATTTTCGATGAAATTTCGTGATTTTTTCAAAGATTAAACGTTTTCATCATGTTTTTAAGAAAAGAACAAATAAACAAATCAATCAATCAATCAATATCAAAATAATTCCGCCAATTCCTGTAACCAATCATTTCATTTTATTCTATCTAACAACATTGATAAAATTAACGCCATATTGGAAGAGTTATTCTGATTTTGATCAATTGATTGATCGTGTTGTTATTAGGAGGGAAAAATAAGGCACGAGTAGCTGCATTCAAAAATTAAAATATTTTGTGGTTTACTTCAATTAAAAAAAAAGTGACATCATCTCCAGTCCTATTTATTAAATTAAACTATATTAATAATTTATTCAAAACTGTAAGTATATATTTATTATAATTATTTAAAAAAATCAAAATTTAAACTTAAAATACACTTAAACTAAAATTGTATTTTTAGTTTTGAATGCAGCTACTGAATCTCATGTGCAGTGTGTTTTTATTTATATCACTTTTTACTACAAAGGGGTGGCCAACAACGGCTTGGGGCATTTTCCACATGTCCACTAACGAGGTCACAGAAGCAAGGTTTGATTTAGCAACAACAATTATATTTTAACTGATTGTTGATTTGTTTATTCATTTTTGTTGTTTTTTTCTTATTAATATTCCGAAAACATTTAACACTTCCAAGAAACAATTAAAACATTAATTATTCTTTTTTTTGAAAACTTATATTTTAAAGTCTAAAAATATATCTTTTTGTTTCATTTCTTCTGGTAGAACTTACTGATGCTATCTAATGTGTCCCTTCGGTGGTTTTGTGATGTGTTATATGCATTTGTTGAAGTGTCAAAAGATGGCAGCCATTGAGTTGGTGAGGAACAACTAAGAACAACTAGAGTCTTTTATTACTCTCTTAAAACAAGGAGGGTCAAGTCACCCAGAGGGGGGGTGACTACTTCATACACAGATGTGGAGGAATAAAAATGAGCGGAACACTCCACTATCCTCTTGGTTATCCCTCCCCACCCCAACCTAGGGTCAATTTTGACCTCCAAAAGTGTTTTTATTTTTTTTTCTCAAAAACTATTGGATTTTTTATTCTGAAATTTCATGTATTTTCATTTAACATCATAACAAACAATAAAAAAATTAATAGATTTAAAAATCGCAATAATGGAAGCAGAAATGCAAACCAAAAACGCTCTTTTCTATCTCGAAATGAAATTTGTAAATTTTTAAACCAGTCTCATTCGACTGGAAATCAAAATCTCCACCTGCCCACGTATTTTACTTTTCGATTTGGTCAAGAAAAAGTACCATTACGAATTACGATCCACCAAAGTCGGTGACCACATGGCAAATTTGGTGGGAAATTTGAAAAAGACTGATTTTTAAAACTCAACAATTTTAATGTTTAAATAAGATTTCCTAAGTGTAATTTGGCGCTAAAAACGATGGCGTCGTTAGTTTTTTAATTAAATGTAGTTAAAAGGGAGAAAACAGCAAATTACGGCAAAATAATAAGTAAACCGGAGCGCCACCTGGCGGAAGCCGTAACCGAAACGTAATGTAATGTAATGAAAATGGACAACTGGGTGGAAAATTTTAAAAAAAAATATTTTAAAAAAATAACCGAAATGATCGAAGAAAAGTGTAGAAGGGGTTTTGAAACCTAATATGTAATGCTTCCCTGCATTACAAATGTTTACTTGTTTACTGCCAACTTATCACCGCCAAAATAATACACTAAATCCTAAAACCGTCAATTTTTTTTCTATTATTTGCTGTTCTTTCCTATTTTTTTTGGTAATTTTTGATGATTTTCTGTTATTTTCTGTTATTTTCGGTAATTTTTTGTTGTTATTTGGTGTTACTTTAGGTTATTTTGATAATTTTCAGCTATTTTTTTTTTTTAATTTTTTTTTAATTTTTGGTTGCTGGTATTTTGGATTATTTGCTGTGATTTTCTATTTTTCGGGTATTTTTTTTTAAATTTTGGTTGCTGGTATTTTGGATTATTTGCTGTGATTTTCTATTTTTCGGGTAATTTTCACTAAAAACCATGATGAAATCGCAAATCGGTGTTGGAATTTCTGTTCTTGTTTGTCGTTGATGACGTAAAAATAATGTCACATAGTGGCGGTATCTATAAACTTTGGAAAATCGTAATGGCGGAACAATTACTGCTCGGTTCGAATTTCAACAGTGGTTTTAAACAATATCACGTAAGTTATTCATTTAAAACGGGTACATAACCGTTTTTAAGGCTATTTCAAAGCTATGAGAGAAATTGAAGAGTCAGATATACAGTGGAGCTTTCATATGTTCATACACTCATCTTGAATTTTTAATAATACACGTTTCATACATAGTTACCAAAATACATTGTTAATTTAAAGTATTGTTCCAACATTCTCGCCCTTCATCGTAACGGTGAATCACATAGTCGCAAATTAATAAAATCCTTTGTGGTGATCAATTTCAAACCACCTGTTGCCTTAGTCATAATATCTGCAGGCATCTCTTCTGTAGACATATAGTTGATGTCATAAGTTCCGTCTTGAACATCTTCACGTAAGAATAATACTCTCCTGTGAAAGTGTTTTGTGCGCCCATGGTACTGGGGGTTCTTAGTGAGGGCGATGGCGGCTTGATTATCAGAAAAGATTTGAATCGGTCTTTGAATTAAATTGGTCATTTCAAGCTGTTCCAGCAATGATGTTATCCATTTCAGTTCTTTTGCTAACTCTACCATTGCTACAAATTCCGATTCACATGTTGATAAGGCAATTAGCTTTTGCTTCTTTGATTGCCAAGTGATGGTTGAATTTCCCAGCATGGTGATAAATCCTGCATAACTCTTTGCATCAACCGAGGCACTGTTCCAAGATGCATCGGCATATCCTCGCAATAATCCAAATCCCTGAGAATAAATTAACGACAAATCAGCCGTTCCTTTTAAATAGCGAAGGATCTTCTTTGCTGCTGTCCAGTGAGCGTCATGCGGATTCTGCAACCACTGCGATAGATAGGATACCGCATAAGCGATATCTGGTCGAGTAGCTTGAGCTAAGTAGGATAAAGAGCCAATTAATTCTCGATAGGGCTCGTTAGTTAATGGTGATCCGAGCGGATAATTAGGGTCCTCCAGCTTCTGGGATGGGTCCATGGGTGCTCTACTTGTCTTTGCATTCATCATGTTGAATTTAAGCAAGACCTCAAATATATACTTGGATTGGTCCAACAAAAGTGCATACGGATGGGTCTGTCGCCTAATCCTGATGCCCAAAATCTCTGTGACTTCTCCAAGGTCGATCAGATTAACTTGCTTCATCACTTTCCCCATTATCTGATCGAGCATCCGTGTGGCGTTAGTTGCCGGCATCAAATCGTCGACATAAGTGCCCATTATTATGATGTCGGTACCATTTTTCCACAGATGAACGCATGGATCAACCACCAACTTCTTAAATCCCGCTTGTGCAAGTACCTTGTTCAGGGCTTCATGCCAAGCGCGGCCTGCCTGAGGTAAACCATAAACTGCTTTATTTAGGAGCCAAACATCGTTTTCTCGCCCAGGTTGAATAAAACCTTGAGGTTGCTCCATGTAGACTACCTCCTTCAATTTCGCATGAAGGTATGCTGATTTGACATCGTAGTGCTTGACTATAAAGCCAAACATTGCAGCAATGGCTAAGATAATTCTGATGGTAGCCAATCGAGCCACAGGGGAAAAGGACTCTGAATAGTCAATGCCCTTGTGGACATTGTAGCCTTGAACAACTAGACGGGCTTTATATTTCTTCTTGAACTTGTATACCCAGCGAGAGCCAATTACTTTTGCATCCTGTGGTCTTGGAACCAAAGTCCAAGTATTTTGTTGGGTGTGGGAGGCTAATTCCTCTTCCATAGCCTTTACCCATTGGCTTGCCTGGTCAGATGTCACTGCCTCAGCAAATGTCTTTGGTTCATGTATTGGGACTTCAACCTGTGGGTTGGTGTTCACCACATGTGCTCGCTGGTTCTCCCAACGTTGTGTGCGATGCTGTCGCCAATCGATTGCCTGATAAGGCTGGACCTGACGTCGTATCCTTGAAGGATATCTCCGTTCTGGACCCGGTGTCGGTCTGGTGGGTTGTTGAAAAACAACTGGGGGTTGGGAGCTTACATCTCCCTCAGGTATGTACACCATTTCTGGTTCATGATCAGGTTTTACATTCTGTCCTGATAATAATTCCATTTCCAATCTGGACTCATTGAACTTAACATCTCGTGCCACAATGATATTATTAGTATCTTGGTCATAAAACTTCCAGCCCGGCTTCAACAAGGGATAGCCCATGAAAATGACCGGTTTAGCACGAGAATCCAACTTATTCCTATGTTGCTTTGGGACCCATGCGTAAGCAATAGTGCCAAAAATCCTCATATTAGATATATCTGGTTTTCTTCCAGTAAGTCTTTCATAGGGTGTCTCGCCCGGAAACCTACGTGTTGGTGAGCGATTCATTGCATATGCGGCACATGCCGCAGCTTCAGCCCAAAACTTGTATGGCAACTTGGAATCATTCAATAGTGTCCTTGTCTTGTCAAGGAGGGATCTATTTGCCCTTTCAGAGACTCTATTTTGGGATGGACTATAGATGACGGTAGTTTGATGTTGAATTCCTCTTGTGTCCAAGATTGCCCTGAAGTGTTGATTTAAAAATTCAGTCCCGTTGTCTGAACGGACCATCTTGACTTTAGCTTCGAACTTATTTTGATGTGTGTCTATAAATTGTTCAAAAACACTCGAAGTCTCAGCCTTTGAGACCAAAAAACGAGGAAACAAACACCTTGAATAGTCATCTACAATCATGAAGATATACTCTGATCTTCCAATTGAAGGGTGTGGCATGGGACCACACAGGTCTACGTGAAGCATCTGTAGCGGTCCACTGGCTCTAATTGATGGTGCAGGCAAAAATGGGCTTCTGGTGTGCTTTGCTGTCACACATTCCTCACACAATGTCCATTTATGAACTTTATCAATTGTCATCCCTGTCACCATATTTTTCTTTACTAAATCCTTTAAGGCACGATTGTTTATGTGTGCCAACCTGCGGTGCCACAACTCTGATCCCGCCAATGAAGGTTGTGATTGAATAGCCATCACTACTGCTTTGTCTTCCATTGTGGGTGCATTGGGGCTTCTTGCTTGTAATCTGAACAATCCCCGATGGGATGAAGCTTGGAACACTTGTACATTGTCAATTGTAGAAACTGTACAGCCACGGGCTGTAACTGCCACTTTATAGCCCAAATTAGTCATTCTGCTTATTGATAACAGGTTACCACTCAATTCAGGCACATAATAGGTGTCTTCCAACTTGAGTACTCTGGCTTGGTCACCAAACCAAATATTTAGCATGATTACACCAGTTCCTGATGCTTTAATCTCTCTGCCATCAGCCAATGAAACCATCTTGGCAAATGAGTCATCTAATGTTGTGAATAAACTCCTGTCTCCACTCATATGTGAAGTTGCACCCGAATCCAGGTACCATATGTAAGGGTCAAATTGTTCTTGGTCTATTAAAAGTTCGTTCTCCCTGTCCACATGAGCAGGGTCACTGTCCGTTGCAACAAGAGCGAACTGTGGTGTTTGATCTTCCACATCTGTCACTCGCTTGGATGTGGACGGTCCAGATGATCCTCGTCCTCGGGGAACCCAAGGTCTTGACCGGGGAGGAAAACCACGATTGGCAGATGTAGATGGCTGAGTGTCTTGGTTCTGCTGGGGTGGGCGGCGACAATCCACTTGTCTATGGCCTGGAATCCCACAATTCCAACATTTGAGTTGGGTTCGACCTCTGGCTGGTCTGCCACCTCTGCCTCGTTGATAAGAGGTTACACCTCGTACCCAATTGGCACTCTCCAACTTTGGAGTTGTCTGTTGTGGCTTTCTTGCTTCCTCAGCCAATAAGGCACGTTGCAAAACTTGAATTGTCATTGCTGCCACTCCCAGTACATCACAGCTGCGTACAACATTAATATAATCAGCAGTTAATCCTTTCAAGATGTGTGAGCAAAGTTCTGGTTCTTCAGTCACTATTCCCAATGATTGGAGTTCCTGAGCTACTGCTGTGGCACGCCCAATGTATTCCAGAATTGTCTCTCTAGGTTTCATCTGAATTCTTCCCAAGTCAGTTTTTAATTGAACTTTTAATTCTGCTAAGACACCTTGGTTCTGGACTTGCAATTTCTCCCATGCTTCTGCTGCAGTAACAACATTCATCACATATTTCATTTGAGTAGCATCTATTGTGGATAAAATTGTATTCAGCACTTCCACATCTTTAACCTGCCATTCATCCAATCTGGTATTGAAAGTTTTCTCATCTTCAGTTATCAATTTAATAGGCATCACAGGTGCTGCAGTTGGATCCCACTTGTGTTTGGATCTCAGTAGAATTGCCACTCTAAATTTCCATGCACCATAGTTTCTGCCATTCAACTTCTCAACTGGAATTACAAATTGATCTGCCATCATTTCCTCAGAAATAGCACGTAAAATCAACTAATCAGTCCAGGGCTTAATGTTGCACAGGCTTATCACTCAGGCAATTCTGGGCCTAATTCTCATGGAACATTTAAAACTGCATTAAAACTTCAGATTTCCAACCTTTCTTCACAATATGCAATTGTTCAGCCAAAAAAACAGTCCATATTTCACATAATAAATTTGTGTCTGGGCTCAGTGGAAGCGTGCTGGGCCCATAACCCATGAAGAGTCAGATATACAGTGGAGCTTTCATATGTTCATACACTCATCTTGAATTTTTAATAATACACGTTTCATACATAGTTACCAAAATACATTGTTAATTTAAAGTATTGTTCCAACAGAAATTTTTTATTTCGGTTAGTTTTTTAAAATATATTTTTTTTAAATTTTCCACCCAGTTGTCCATTTTCATTACATTACATTACGTTTCGGTCACGGCTTCCGCCAGATGGCGCTCCGGTTTACTTATTATTGTGCCGTAATTTGCTGTTTTTTCCCTTTTAACTACATTTAATTAAAAAAACTAACGACGCCATCGTTTTCAGCAGCAAATTACACTTAGGAAATCTTATTTAAACATTAAAATTGTTGAGTTTTAAAAATCAGTCTTTTTCAAATTTCCCACCAAATTTGTCATGTGGTCACCGACTTTGGTGGATCGTAATGGTACTTTTTCTTGACCAAATCGAAAAGTAAAATACGCAGGCAGGTGGAGATTTTGATTTCCAGTCGAATGAGACTGGTTTAAAAATTTACAAATCTCATTTCGAGATAGAAAAGAGCATTTTTTGGTTTGCATTTCTGCTTCCATTATTGCGATTTTTAAATCTATTAATTTTTTTATTGTTTGTTATGATGTTAAATGAAAATACATGAAATTTCAGAATAAAAATTCCAATAGTTTTTGAGAAAAAAAAATAAAAATACTTTTGGAGGTCAAAATTGATCCTAGGTTGGGGTGGGGAGGGATAACCAAGAGGATAGCACCAGTAACTTCTACCAGAAGAAATGAAACAAAAAGATATATTTTTAGACTTTAAAATATAAGTTTTCAAAAAAAAGAATAATTAATGTTTTAATTGTTTCTTGGAAGTGTTAAATGTTTTCGTAATATTAATAAGAAAAAAACAACAAAAATGAATAAACAAATCAACAATCAGTTAAAATATAATTTTTGTTGCTAAATCAAACCTTGCTTCTGTGACCTCGTTAGTGGACATGTGGAAAATGCCCCAAGCCGTTGTTGGCCACCCCTTTGTAGTAAAAAGTAATATAAATAAAAACACACTGCACATGAGATTCAGTAGCTGCATTCAAAACTAAAAATACAATTTTAGTTTAAGTGTATTTTAAGTTTAAATTTTGATTTTTTTAAATAATTATAATAAATATATACTTACAGTTATGAATAAATTATTAATATAGTTTAATTTAATAAATAGGACTGGAGATGATGTCACTTTTTTTAATTGAAGTAAACCACAAAATATTTTAATTTTTGAATGCAGCTACTCGTGCCTTATTTTTCCCTCCTAATAACAACACAATCAATCAATTGATCAAAATCAGAATAACTCTTCCAATATGGCGTTAATTTTATCAATGTTGTTAGATAGAATAAAATGAAATGATTGGTTACAAGAATTGGCGGAATTATTTTGATATTGATTGATTGATTGATTTGTTTATTTGTTCTTTTCTTAAAAACATGATGAAAACGTTTAATCTTTGAAAAAATCACGAAATTTTATTGAAAATCGGTAAAGTTCATCGGAAATCACCAAAATTTTCAAAAATTGCAAAATCTCATCGGAATTTGCTAAATTTCAACGAAATTCCGTCCAAAACTTTTCTCAATAACTTCAATATTTGTGGTCCTGTTTTAACTATAAAAACATCATGTGTATATTAACCAATCGATTTCACCTGAGTTTATATACAATTTGACATAGAAATGAACCAAATACACTTGAAATTGGTCATTTTCATCCAATGAACCCACCTATTTTAGTGATCCTTCACCTTGCAAGTTCACAAACATTTAAAACACTTAAAAAACAGCATTCTTTAAATAGTTTTCGATGAAATTTAGTGATTTTTGAATGAATTTGTATAAAAATTCGCGTTTTCCGAATAGTTTTCGATGAAAATCACAAAATTTCATCGAAAATCGGTAAAGTTCATCGGAAATCACCAAAATTTTCAAAAATTGCAAAATCTCATCGGAATTTGCTAAATTTCAACGAAATTCCGTCCAGTTAGAGTTACAAATAAAGGTCACTTTGAATTAAACAAACCAAATCGTTCGCTCGAGACTCACAAGCACTTTAAATACACACTAAACTCTATTCCAAAAAGTATTACAAATACTCCCATTGGTTGGTTGGTTGAGACACATTAAAAATCTTCGCACAAGTCTACTGGAATCTGAAAACAGCATCATATTCAAGACACAACTGAACTGTGAATCTCCCAACCAATGGGAGTATTTGTAATACTTTTTGGAATAGAGTTTAGGCGCGTTCAATTTCAATTCGCCGTTGGAAACGCAAAACCCTTTCCAATGGCAAATTTCAACCAACACATATTCGTCATTGGAAACGTTTTTGCGTTTCCAAAGGCGAATTTCAACCTACACGTATTCGCCATTGGAAACGTTTTTGCGTTTCCAACGGCGAATTTCAACCTACACGTATTCGCCATTGGGAACGTTTTTGCGTTTCCAACGGCGAATTTCAACCTACACGTATTCGCCATTGGAAACGTTTTTGCGTTTCCAACGGCGAATTTCAACCTACACGTATTCGCCATTGGAAACGTTTTTGCGTTTCCAACGGCGAATTTCAATCTACACCTATTCGCCATTAGACACGTTTTTGCGTTTCCAACGGCGAATTTCAACACGCACATATTCGCCATTGGAAACGTTTCTGCGTTTCCAATGGCGAATCGGTTACCAATTCGCCATTAGAAAGGTCCAAAAGCAGTCCCAATGGCGAATTGGGAGAAATTTGCCATTGGGACTGCTTTGGACAGAATAAAGTCAAAATTCGCCTTTCGTCCGAATGGCCAGATTCGCCCTTGGACGATTCGCCGTTGGAACGGCACCCCTCAAAAAAGATGCTGTTTGGCATTGGAACGAAGCGCAACAAGAAGCTTTTGATTATCTTAAAGATCAAATAGCGACTCCAACGCTAAAGAGGCGTTTTCCCAGCTGGAAGAAGCCATTCATCCTCCAAACAGATGCAAGCTACTCCGGTTTGGGGTCGGCTTTAATGCAACTAAATGACGCAGGAGAAAGAATTCCAATAGCTTTCGCTTCTCGTGCACTTAACAGTGCTGAAAAAAACTATAATGTGACTGAAATTGAGTGCCTAGCAGCCGTGTGGGCGGTGAAACGTTTCCGCGCTTATCTAGAAATGATGCCATTTTATTTAGAGAGTGACCATCGTTCATTAAAGTGGTTATTTCAACAAAGAGAACCAACTGGCCGACTTGCCCGTTGGGTACTCTCGTTAAGCGAGTACAAATTCACTTTCCTGCACTGCTCAGGATGTAAGAATCGAGTGGCGGACGCCTTAAGCAGAGCACCAGTCGATCCACCCGAACACGACGAGGAAGATGACAGTCCACTCGTCGATGAAGCCTGTTACACAGCATATTTTGATGACTGTAATCAGTGGCCAGCATTGTCCATAATTACTGAGTTGCCAAAAGACATTAATAGACAATTTAAGAAAATGTTCAAAGATAAATTCATTAAATCAACTTTAATTTCAGCCATTTCACCAACTAAGTCGAAGAAAGGAAAAAGAAAATCCCTCATTCCTCGTCGAATTCCGGGAACTTCAACACCATCAAATGCGCCAACTCAAATTGCGCAACCCACTTCAACAGCTGCGTCAACGCCAGTCGCGCAACCAACTCAACAGACAACTCCAGTTACAGTACCAGTAATTTCACCTAACTCTCCACCAGTTCGTGTTTCAGTGCCACTTCGAGCGCGCAGACAACCTTCGTTGATACCGATATTAACGAAGAAAAGAGGACGACCACGTAAAATTATGATAATTCCAGTGCTCTCCCCTCGCGCCAAACGTGCTATTGCGACAAGGACTCGGGCTAGATTAAGAGATCCCACTTTAGTTCCAAAAATATCTCCAAAACTACCGAGATATGGAGCTAATATAAAGAAATGGAAACAACCAAAATTATTAAAAGCACAGAGAGTCGGAAAAGGTAAAAGGACGCCGAAAGCACCTCGTTCAGTGATTTCACCCATTCCCACCACCATTCCTAGTCCTATTCCTGTTCCCATTCCTACTCCTACGCTCCCTGACCAACCCAGTTCTCCAAGCAAATCAGAAATTTCCATTCCTCCAACACCAACTCCCCTCACTTCAAAACCAAAAGGAATACCCAGGAAATCATCTGGAATCCCTTCTCATATTTTACCTCCTCGTAAAAAACCCGTTACTACACCACTTCCTATTTCCAAAATACCAACTCCACCAATTCCTAGGCCTAAAGGACGACCCCGAAAGTCAGCTGGAATTCCTTCTCATATTTTGCCACCAAAACCAAAACCTACACCAAAATCAACGCCTATCCAAATTCCAAATTTTCCGACACCTTCTCCCACACAACCCATCCCAATATCACAATCTCCTATTCCTCCAACCTCTCCTGTGTCTTCGCCGTCGACGACAACTGATGTGGCACCAACTATGCCACCAGTGTTTGACCCCGGACCAGGACCTTCTGGACAACACCACCCCGATGGATATACTTCCGAGCCGGACTCTGATACTTCGTCATCAGACACTGACAGTTTTAGTCCAATCCGGGACTTTCCTTCGCCGGTGGAATATCCAGTGCCAAGAGGTGGAATACCTCGAACTCCGACAAGGTTACGCCCGAGATCTGAACGAACATTTACCGGATCAGACAGAAGGCTCACCGAAGCAGAGCAGCAAGCTGAATTGGAACACGATCCACCTATTGAACATCCACCCTTTGAAATGCTGCCAGACGCCGCTGAAATAATAGCCGCACAGAGACAAGATCCATGGTCGCGTGAGTTGATATACTACTTGACTGCTCAAATGCTGCCGGTCGATCCAGTCGAAGCTGCGCAAGTTCAAAAAGACGCGCAAAATTTTGGTATGCATAAAGATATGTTGTGTCGTTTTCCACCAGTTCATATTAATGAAATACGCAAGAGGCGTCAAATTTATCTCCCCTTGGAGTTGCGCGAACGATATTTCCGCGCAATGCATTACCCTCCTGTAGTGGGACACATGGGAAGAGAAAAAACCCTCCATCGTTTAAAGACGCGTGTATATTGGCCTAAAATGAGAGAAGATGTTCAAACATGGATCCAGGTTTGCGAGGCTTGTCAGCGCGCGAAACCATTAAATCGCCTGCCTTATGGCAAAATGATAATGTCGAGAGCGCGCCACTTGTTCTCCGCAATATACATTGATTACTATGGCAAGAAACCACGTTCAGTGGGCGGCCATTGCTATGCCTTTGTAATGGTCGATTCAGCGAGTCGTTGGTTAGACGTAAGACTGACGGAAGATTCCACCATTGCAACTTCAGTTGCGCAAATTCAGAAATTTACGAAACGCTGGGGTTTCCCCAAAATCATTATCAGCGACAATGCCCCCGCGTTCAGGTCACCTGAGTTTCGCAGCCAAATCCAGCAATTAGGCGCAGTAAACCGCTACACTGCCGCGTACCACCCCCAAGGCAATATTGCCGAACGCCTGAACCAATCCTTAAAAAACTGCATTTTAGCTTACATAGACGACCACGACAGGTGGGATGTAAATATCGGTTATTTTGTTTTGGCAATCAATTCGGCGTACCAAATTTCGTTAAAGTATTCTCCATTTAAGCTGGTTACCGGCCAAGAAGCCAGATTCCCTGGTGATATTGATAGTGACACAGATGACGGGGAACCTTTACCACCATCTGAGGCTGAAAACCTTCATGAGCAAATGCGCACCATGCGAGAAAGGGCGATGAACAATTTGCGCGAATCCCAGATCCGCCACAAAAAATGGTTCGATTTAAAACGTCGCGCTCATGACTTTCGCCCTGGCGATTGGGTAACGTTGCGCAATCGACAACCCTCTTCCGCCGACAGACAGTTTGCAGCAGGCTTACGCCAGCGGACTGAAGGAGTCTACATCATTCATAAATTGGTGGGCCCCAACACTGTCATCTTAATGGACCAAAATGGCAGAAAAACACAACCGTACAACGTTGTAGAGCTTCGCCATTGGCATTTTGCGCAAATTAATTTCCTAACCTTAAAAGATGTCGAAATTATCGACAAGCATGTCGAAAATTATACTGCTAACACACTAGATATTTTCACTGCTTATTTTCTTTCTTTTAAATAATTTTTCTCTTTATCTTTCAAAAATAAAAAAAAAAGAAAAACAAAAAAAAAAAAAACCCAAAGTAATCCGGTGTAATCCCATCGTTACTTTAAAGAAAAATTTCATTTATGTTTTTATGTTTCTTTATTCTTAAATATTTTATGTTTTATGTTATTCGTTTTACATTTCTTATTTGTTCATTTCAAAATTGACTAAGTCCATTTCCAGTGAGGACAAAATTGCCCACTAGAGTGTGACACTTTTAATTGCATTTTCAAAACACCACGTGTTTAAAGTATTTATTTTCCCAATTTATTATTTCAACCTAGTTATATGTACCTATGTGTGTTTAGATTTGCATATGCTAAACTTTCTCATTGAAGATCAATGTTAAATTTGATTATTTCTTCTAGAACATTCATTTACGATCTTTCGTTAACTTCCAATTCCCCACACTAGAGTTCGTCGTTCTATTGAAACAGTTACGACTATAATCTCAAACACCCACACTTCATATCCATGTGCTTTTATGACACCTGTAAGAGAAAGTTCTCGAAGCGTTTGACACTCGTGCATTTTTTCTCCCTTGGATTAACATCATGTGTTGAATCTTGTGTGTTATGTTTTGTGCGCGTTCATAATTTGCGCAATTCTAATTGTAAGTAACGTTTGTGATATGTTCATTGTTTCAATTTGTGTATATAACCCCAATGATTGAAATCAATTAGGCACACTTACATCTAGTTGAGACAACATGGCCGACAAACATGTGTGTCGTTGCAAGGAGGATTTCCCGGGCGAACCTTATCCGAAGAACTTTGCCGAACCGCCGCTCCACGCAGTCGGGCCGCCCAAATTTCCATGCTGGCATCCGAACGACCCCCGTGAACACAGCTTTCCAAACTTTGAGATATGCCCGGTTTGTTCCGGATACGGGTACGAATTGGTTGTTTCGGGCGTGGATAAGACTTGCCGAGCGTGTGACGAACGGGGTGATCTTCGACGCGGATTTCATCGTGTGTGGATGCGCCAGATTTATGGCTGGTGCCTCTTTCGGCGTGTCCAGGACAAGGTGTATCTGATCGGAGTAGAGTTTCCACAATTTCGGCCACCAAACGGGACACCGGCCATGGTACAAAGGTTCCGCGCCGGCCATTTTAAATATTGGCATCGACTCCAGCGAGAGGCAAGGCAGGCGAGAATTGTGCCTAGGAGCTGGATATACCCGACAGCTGAATTAATGCGCGTTACATTTGCGCAAGTGCCAAATTTGCTCGCCGACGAAATCGCCGGTTTGGACCCGATGGACCAGGAACAGCGGGAGGTGGACGAAGCGCAACCGACGTTGCCCCAATTCTTCCACAGTTTCCCTGGGACCGATGCAAGTCTTCAAGAGCAGATCAGCATTGCTTTGGAGTCGTTAGGAGACCTTAACACGATCGATGACAACTCCGACACCGCGCTGCCATATTTCTACCAGCGCAAACCACCGTGCTCCATCAATCGAAATCCAAATCGAGAGCAACAATTAGCCATCAAGGTGCGCAACACTTTGGCAACCTCGTCGTCGGCGCTCCCGCACGATCCAACTCGCGACACGGAGACGGAACAATTCGTGCCCAGACCTTCGGCCGAGACGATCGCCAAAGCAACCGAAAAGATGGCGACACTCACCATTACCACCAAAGAGGACACCGAAAGTTTGTACTCTAATTCCACTGTGTCTAATGTTGAATTTTCAACTCCACCAACAGAAATGGCGCTACGACCAGTGCCACAACTGCAGTTCATTCCCGAATCACCAGTGTTAGCGGACGATTCTGCGCAAGAAACATTGCGCAAAGAGAGCATGGACGATTCTCAACAATCCATTGCCGCCGCTAGACTTCCAGAATTCGATGCACAATCTACAATGAGTGTGACCCCGTCGATTCTGGACATCACGAACGAAATTCGTGGCAGTGTTCCCACCGCTAAAATCAGTGACGTCCGCAGACTTGAACGAAAGATGATTGACATTCGGGATATCGACATTCCATCTGCCAAATTTGATTCTTCTCGTCTGCGCGATCCCCGCGCTGTCATCCACAAGCCTCACGGACCGCCACTGAGCGCTAGACTGACACCAGCCGTGAAAGCGCAATTATCAGCGTCAACACCAAATTCATCAATTTCTAACCCCGATACTGACAATTCAAATATTAATGAAAATTTATCTGCCGATCTTTTCCCAGCTTCGACTATTTCCGTTGCCTCGGCTGATGTACTTTCACAAACTTACACGATCTCGCCAATTGCACCAGCAATCGAAGTTCCATCATGTCAACAGGTAAAACTTTCAAAAGTTCCGACTTTGCCAGTGACGCCGATTACTTATGCGCAATTCCCTGGGCGCAACGTAAACACAACAACGTCGTCGGGCGCCAACTTTAATATGTCCACCACAACGGCTACCACCGCGAGGATTCCAGTAACGTCGACTCTCGTTTCGGACTCATCATCTTACCGATCCCGACTCGACTGCGCAATCCCAAATATCGG
Organism: Strigamia acuminata; assembly: GCA_949358305.1. Classification (NCBI taxonomy): domain Eukaryota; kingdom Metazoa; phylum Arthropoda; class Chilopoda; order Geophilomorpha; family Linotaeniidae; genus Strigamia; species Strigamia acuminata. The sequence goes on from OX442314.1 coordinate 5,815,938, forward strand.
ACCTGGACTTTCATTCAAAAGGGTCGCGTCGCGATGTGAGTTGGCCTATGATAAGTATGGAGTAACTCAAAAGCCCGTCAATTCGTTGGAAGTCGTAGAGGAATTCTTGCGAAAATTCGAGGTCCAGATCTCCATCAAGGGACCTGGAATTTCCCAGACCCGCTTCCAAATTCCATGGAAAGCTTGGAATACTTTGATCACTTTCATGTTGGTAGAAGATTTTAGCGTCTACCAGGGAGACTTTCGTGTGACTCAAAAAGAAATGATGGACAGACGGCCCCACATTGCACGACAGGTTGAAAAACGAATGTCCGAGTGTAGTACGTACGACTCCGAGACGGCCGTTGAGATCCTGATATGGACACTTCATCGTGAGATCTCCGTCTATCTTTACAAAGTCCAGGACACCAGGGACTATCACAACATGATGGAGGAGAAGAGACGCCAAGAGCGGGACGCGGAATACGAATTGGAAAAAACCCGAGTTGCAGAAGCCCACCGCCAAGCAGCCGAACGCGAAGCTCGTGAGCAAGCAGAGAAAGAGGAAGAAAAGAGACGGTCGGATGAATTGCGCCTTCAAGAATTGCGCAATCTGATGACGGATTCAGGTTTTTACCCGATGACAGCCCCATCTATTCCACCGGCCCAAGGATCGCAAATTTGGGATGACACGCCACCTCGCATCACCCTGGAGCTGCTCCCCAGTTTGTTGCCACCAGCTGCGGTCGAGTGCAATTTTGCAAATGCAAATGGACCGTGCCTCCAATTTGGGATGTCTGCCGCATCTGTCCGACAACTTTTCCAATCCCTCGCATCTGCGGATCTACGCATGAGTCCGGAAGAGGCTAAACCACTCCTCAATTCGCTGTATCGCCGATACGGAGAACTCTTCTTGGACCATTGTAAGAATGAGATTAACCGGCAGGGTGCCACCAACTACCGAGATGCAATGAGAGTTGTGGTCAACGTGGCGTTAAATATGATAAAATCATTTCGAATGCCAACACCTTACCGAGCCTTGTCAGGTAACTCTCAATAAACAATAACAATTTCATTAACATAGATATTCTACGGGACAACAACATCGTCACTCGGAAAACCGTAGAACTACCCATTATGCGCCACAATTCTCTTTGCGCAATTTAAACCAACAAATCACCACCAAAATTGTATTTCATCACTTCTACTCGTTCAACGATGTGCGAATACTTCCTTACAGCGCCCGTGTAAAATTCCTCAACTGAGTTACGGAACTGGTTTTATTCTCATCCTCACCTATGAGTTAGAAGTAAAGTGTATTTCATCTCAGCTATCCGTTCAGTGACCCGAGAGCAACTCCTTATAGCGCCCGCCTAAAATTTCTCTACGGAGTTGCGGAACTGGTTTTGTTTCTCGCCACCATTGCGGATGCGAATGAAGTATTTCATCATAAAAATTCATCTCACACGTCCTAGAGCATCAATTTCTTATAGCGCCCTCCTAAAATTTCTCTACGGAGTTGAGGAACTGATTTTGTGTCCTGGCCGTTGTGTTTGTGTTTCTCATCATCATCCTTTTGTGTTAAATGTTTTTCAACAAGTGTAGTATTCCACAAACTGCTGGAAACATTTATTGCGCAAATTTATCTGATCTTCATCACCACTGGATAAGTGCTCCAAAAGTGAAGTGTTAATTTTATTATGTTTATTTTTAAATACTTTAGCATGAACAGTTAGCCGAACAATTACGAGACTTTTATTTGCTATAGTGTTTTCTCCATTATTATTATTTTCATTATTATAATTTAATTATATTGTGATCTTGTGACGGTTACACTGTCATGCATTTTGCTAGTTAAGACGTTTATTTTACCCATAGATGGCGCTAGAACGATTTAGCGGAAATTTCGAAGTTTGATTTTTTTCAGTAATTAAAATATAAATTACTATTAATATTTTAGTCTGTCTCAAGTCTAAACAGTTGTTTAATATATTTTATGTTGTTTTAACTAGTTTACTACATAATTCTGTTGAATTATGTATAAATTTCACCCCTCGCCACCCACTGAAAGTTGGACTAATTCCGGATTACAGTCAAAAGACTTAATCCGAAATGTGTCCTGTGTATCCAGTTCCTGGAACGGACCTAGTAGAGGACTATGTCCTGGCTATCCGCTTCCTAGAGCCTAGGATTGGAAGGATTAAGGTGACCAGTGATCCCATTGGATCGATGATCAGCCTATCGTCCAGTACGAGTATATATTCCCGTGTAAACCGGATATATCGCTCGCTCTCTTGTTGGTGTTCTGTTCCTGACGCCACTTGAACTGGGTCTGGTGGACTTAGGGCCACTTGGGTGAATTTAGTTCATTTTGTTGTACTTAGGGACAATGGATAGCTGTAGCTATGGAAAGGTAACATTTATCAATTTAACATTTATTCTCAGAATTTCAGTACAGGCCGGATAAAGAAATACTTGATATTTAGTGTAAGAATCTAGAGTGGGTCGAAGATCCACAGACACACTCCCGCCTCTTCATGCCAACATTCCGTTGTAGAAATAAGTGTAGAATCTAGAGTGGAATATTGCAATTTCACAGACGCATTATTTGGGTAATCGACGTGGAGTAATTTCCCGGTTACTCTCCCGCCAGTCAGAACCGAGTGGAGTAATTTCCCGGTTATTCTCCCGCCCGCCAGAACCGAGTGGAGTAATTTCCCGGTTACTCTCCCGCCAGTCAGAACCGAGTGGAGTAATTTCCCGGCGATGGCACAACCTTTCCTGCGAGAAACTGCTGATTCAATTCGCTGTTGGACGATGGAACATCTTAATTATTATTTTGATGTTGATTGCACTTGGGGCAAAAAATAGCTCGGCGCTATTTTAATTTATTCTTTATTTTTACAGTTATTTTATCCCGCTTCGTGAATATAATATCATGTGGAATTCTGTCGAATTTACATGAATATTTATTCAATTTATTTCGTCATGTTTATGACCGCGCTTTGCAATTATTATCCATATAATAATTACAAGTGTGACGACTGCAGAAAAGTCAACCGCACCTCTCGGATATAACCCACCCAAGCCTAACCATTACACACCTTTTTAGATCCAAACCAGAACCAGTTAGATGTCAAAACCATTCGAGTCCATATTCAGACGACATCTTTTACGTCCCGACAATAAGACCGATACACATTCTTGTAGTCTGACTGAAAACCGCAAGTGATATTATTATAGGGCTTTTGCCGACCGATTGTATAGTTTAACTTGCAGAATTTCGACCATTTGTCGGTCTAGTATTTATATAAATTCAAACCGGAATAAATTGTCATATGATTTGAGAAATCACAAGCCTCCGTATTTTACACTTTCACACAAGTTCTCGCTCTAATTTTCTAGCAATTGTATCTCGCAAAGTCAATCGTCACACGTGGAGGTTCTACCGAGATAGGTTGCATTATTAAAGTGAACTCTGTGATCAAAGTGTAAAATTTGAAAAAATGAATTTTTGATTATTTTACGTAGATATTATAATTAGAAAATTTCCGATTTTCTCTTGGTAAAAATACTGTGTGTTATTTATTCATTTCCAAAAATCCAAGTTATCTTTTGGAAATGACTAAGTTTAAATTTTTCGATTATTTTGATAACGCATTATAATCTAAAGATTTCGAATTTTCCAAGGAAATAATCTATTTTGACCGTCTTAAGTTTTCAAAAATATTCTTGGCATATTTTGAAAGTCTCGAAGCCATGAATTGCGATCAAAAGATAGATTAACAATTTTGTTGGCTAAAAGACCAAAATATTTATTTTATTGTTCGGTTAGAATTTGACTATTTTGATAAATTCATTATAATTAGAAAATTCCGAGTTTTTTTAATAAAATCTACTTTTGTTTTGATCAAGTTCTCCGAAAATACATTGTTATATTTCGGAAATCTCGAAGTTAGGAATTTTAATCAAAAAAATTGATTAATAATTCTGTGGCTAAAAACTGGAAATAATAAAATACTTATTTTATTTTATTTAAGTTTGGTTAAAACTTGGCCAGTTATTCTACTGTTCTGTTAAAAGTTACGGATTTTAATCTTAATCCGTGACAAGTTAAGGAATGTGACAACGAGAACCAATCACGACGCAGTTTTGAACATGCCACCCAGATTATGGATTACTGAGAATTCTGGATTAAATTCGTCAGAAATATCTCAGTACCACCAATCAATGCAGACTTTCTTAACAATAGAAAATACCGGAAACCAGTTGGACAAAGAAATCTTTTGCCACACTTGCTTTCTATCAGCGTGACCGTTCAGTTGTGCCTTGTGGTCAGTGCCTTCCTGGACCATTCTTGACCGAAGACAAGACAGTTTTGACCGTAGCCACTTCAGTTTAGCAGCCAAGGTTGTATAATTTCATTTTCCTTTTTAGTTTAAAAATTAAGCGTGTTTTATTTGATTCTAGTATTTGTTTAAATTTAATTTTTTTGTGTATTTCTCGTCGAGTATTATGGCCCGTAGACCTGTAAGAGCACGTGGAGCACGTGGAGGTCGTGGAGCACGTAGACGTGGTAATATGCGTGAATCACCACGGGAAATTGTGGAGTCTGATCCAGAAAGTCAGGGGGACGAAATTGCGCCTAGAAACAATCCCAACCCTAATAGTTCTCGGACAGAACCACTTCCAGTCTCGCAAGATTTAGAAATTTACTGCCGTCATTTCCAATTGGAAGTGACGCAATTTTCAACTCTATACGAAGCGCAACAATACACGGCGAATAATTGTCACGGAAGAATTCGTGCAATATCTCCCGATGTAGTTGTATCAAACGAGCAGAATATTTCGATAGATTTAACCGGTGCTCGTACACCAGCCGCTTACCGCTACCAGCAGTTGCCTGGATGGCGTATGAGTGTTGCACGCGAGGCAAATGAACAACCAAATCATGCGATTTCTGTTCAACCCGCGATTCAATTACCTGCTGCTTCTTGGAGAGCAAATTTGACGGACAGAGTGGAAAATCTTGGACACGAAGATTCTTCTGTTCCAATTTCTCATAATTTACCTAGTGTGACGGTCGGAAATAATAATTTACCCGCTCACACTGGAAATTTGAATGAGTCATTTCGAGTTCCACAGCCTCTCCCACGAAGGGAAAATCTGACTAATGTTCCAATCCAGCCAAGGGGGAGAAATGAACTTTCACAAAATTTTCAATCTCGCTCCCAATCCGATGGAGACTTTAGAAATTCTAGGAATTCCTATCAGGCTCCAACAGGACATGCTCTGCCGGGAAACCGACAATTTCCCCGAGCACCTGGTGATCCCCGAGATTCCGACCCGAATTCGAGCAGTGACGACTCTCAAGCTGGTGGAGGGGGAAATTATCATAATAATAATTTCCACCAACGGAACCATTCCCGTTCTCCTCCGCCAAATGGACGACAGAATTTTAATAGACCAAATTCTTCATCTAGGGCTCAAGGAGATCGTTCCACGCCAAATTCGAATTTGACATCTAATTTGTCAAATGAAGATTTAAGACAAATAATTCAAGGCTTAGCTAGCCAAAGTCGAGACTCTAATTTAAACCAAAAATTCGGGAAAGGAATAGAGATTCCTATTTTCGATGGAAAACAATCCGAAGTTACTCGCTTTTTAGACATTGTAAAAGCTGTAGCTTCAGGGAAAGGCATTCCACTAGACGAAATGGTACACCAAGCTGTACCAGGTCGCCTATTAGGACATGCGCAACGATGGTTTCATCAACAACGCCACACATTTATTAATTGGCGAGTGTTTGAAACCCTGTTTCTCGAGCGATTCGATTTAGTACCTCTTACGAGATCTAGACGCTTAACTAATGTGAAGCAACGAGCGGACGAGTCACTGTATTGTTTCCTCTTGCGATTTACCCAAGAACAAGGGGAAATACCACGTGGAGATAGAGCAGGACTTGAAAGCCTTTTCAATAATCTGACACAAGAAAGTTTTGCATTATTAATGGCACAAGGACTATATGGTGACTACACAGTCGATGATATTTTGCAATATGTCGGCTTGAATCGCTGCATGTTCGAGAATTCAGCACAACTAGCAGCAGACCTCGAGTATGATAATCAAGAAGATAATCCTGCTCCAAAAGCCAACGAAAAATCTAAGATTTTTCCATCACTTCGCTTAACTCGAGCTGAAGATGAGGTTAAAGAAGAAAATGAGTCAGAAAATGACGAATCAACTAATGACAATAGGGTTGATCGATCATTCACGACACAGTACGAAAATACGACAGGGAAATGCTTTTATTGTCACAAGCCCGGACATTTCAAAAAAGAATGTCCAGCTCTGGCTAAAAAATTAGCCAGGAAAGCAGATTCAGCAAATCCAAATAAAAGATTTAACCAATCTGCCCTTAGCTCAGACTCTAATAAGAGACCTAAATAAAATAGGGTTAGATGGATTTATGTAGATATATACGAAAATTTTAACATGTGTTAATTCTTTTGAATTATCTGTGCGAGTTGTTCCTTATTGGAATTTATGTATTCTTAATTATGGAACTCTTTTAACTCGTAACAGGTTTATTTGCGTGAATTACATTTCAAAAAGAAATTGTCATTTCATAGGTAAAATAATTTGTCAAACTTTATTAATCATTTATGATACAAATTTTGATATTATTTAAGTTTATCTTCTTCTCTGGTATAGATATAAGTCCATTCTATAAAAGAGATTAGGATTTGAGTTTATTTTATTGAAATTGTTTTTTAATAAATAATTCTGAAACATTTTTTGATTAAGGTTGAGATTTATTTTAATATAAATAGGTTTTACTTACCTAGGATTGAAGCTCTTATGTTCCAGATGCCAGTGTAACCCTAATCTTGTAAGATATATATTAAATAGTATGCAAATATTTCATATTAGCATATATTTAAGGGGGATGTGTGACGGTTACACTGTCATGCATTTTGCTAGTTAAGACGTTTATTTTACCCATAGATGGCGCTAGAACGATTTAGCGGAAATTTCGAAGTTTGATTTTTTTCAGTAATTAAAATATAAATTACTATTAATATTTTAGTCTGTCTCAAGTCTAAACAGTTGTTTAATATATTTTATGTTGTTTTAACTAGTTTACTACATAATTCTGTTGAATTATGTATAAATTTCACCCCTCGCCACCCACTGAAAGTTGGACTAATTCCGGATTACAGTCAAAAGACTTAATCCGAAATGTGTCCTGTGTATCCAGTTCCTGGAACGGACCTAGTAGAGGACTATGTCCTGGCTATCCGCTTCCTAGAGCCTAGGATTGGAAGGATTAAGGTGACCAGTGATCCCATTGGATCGATGATCAGCCTATCGTCCAGTACGAGTATATATTCCCGTGTAAACCGGATATATCGCTCGCTCTCTTGTTGGTGTTCTGTTCCTGACGCCACTTGAACTGGGTCTGGTGGACTTAGGGCCACTTGGGTGAATTTAGTTCATTTTGTTGTACTTAGGGACAATGGATAGCTGTAGCTATGGAAAGGTAACATTTATCAATTTAACATTTATTCTCAGAATTTCAGTACAGGCCGGATAAAGAAATACTTGATATTTAGTGTAAGAATCTAGAGTGGGTCGAAGATCCACAGACACACTCCCGCCTCTTCATGCCAACATTCCGTTGTAGAAATAAGTGTAGAATCTAGAGTGGAATATTGCAATTTCACAGACGCATTATTTGGGTAATCGACGTGGAGTAATTTCCCGGTTACTCTCCCGCCAGTCAGAACCGAGTGGAGTAATTTCCCGGTTATTCTCCCGCCCGCCAGAACCGAGTGGAGTAATTTCCCGGTTACTCTCCCGCCAGTCAGAACCGAGTGGAGTAATTTCCCGGCGATGGCACAACCTTTCCTGCGAGAAACTGCTGATTCAATTCGCTGTTGGACGATGGAACATCTTAATTATTATTTTGATGTTGATTGCACTTGGGGCAAAAAATAGCTCGGCGCTATTTTAATTTATTCTTTATTTTTACAGTTATTTTATCCCGCTTCGTGAATATAATATCATGTGGAATTCTATCGAATTTACATGAATATTTATTCAATTTATTTCGTCATGTTTATGACCGCGCTTTGCAATTATTATCCATATAATAATTACAAGTGTGACGACTGCAGAAAAGTCAACCGCACCTCTCGGATATAACCCACCCAAGCCTAACCATTACACACCTTTTTAGATCCAAACCAGAACCAGTTAGATGTCGAAACCATTCGAGTCCATATTCAGACGACATCTTTTACGTCCCGACAATAAGACCGATACACATTCTTGTAGTCTGACTGAAAACCGCAAGTGATATTATTATAGGGCTTTTGCCGACCGATTGTATAGTTTAACTTGCAGAATTTCGACCATTTGTCGGTCTAGTATTTATATAAATTCAAACCGGAATAAATTGTCATATGATTTGAGAAATCACAAGCCTCCGTATTTTACACTTTCACACAAGTTCTCGCTCTAATTTTCTAGCAATTGTATCTCGCAAAGTCAATCGTCACAATCTTTTTGAATTTAAATCCTGATTTATTCCAGAAATTATTCTAATTTTTAAATTCCCTCAAAACTGAGATGATTAAGTTTAATTTAAGTTTTCTATCATTTGAACTACTGGAATGAGTCATGATAGTGATAATTATTTGTGATACTCTTAACTGTGATATATTAGTGTGATTTTTTAGTATTTATTCAATTTCCATAATGCCTAATATTTCTAACTGTGATAATTTTCCCGTGGCAACCGATCCGGTTGTGCATGAGGATACCTTAATCCCTGTTTTTATTACTTCCCTTTAATGATTCCAAATAGTGTCATGTTTCTATTTTTGTTTATCGCGCCAACATTGCGCAATTTTCATATTTTATGTTTATTTCTCCCATCATTCCTTATATACTTACCTGATGTTAAGATTACATTCATGTATCGTATCCCTTACCTTGTTTTGTTTTGCGCATTCATTTGCGCCATGTTCCTAAAAAAAGGTATCCAATCCGAATAAAACCCCCCTGTTCGTAAGATAAACTCTCTTGTGACGTTCTTTATTTGTATTATTTTTCGTGTTTAAAATTTATCCGCGTAGAAATTTATTGCTTCGTTTTACAAAGCAAATGGGTAAAATAATTTTATTGTGATGACTTAAATTGAAAGTGTATAGCCTCGAGTCCGTCCTAACCTAAAAAATTTAGTCCACGTCCCCCCTGTGAGTGTCGCGTGTTTAGTTAGTCTTGTCTTCGTCCATACCAAAATTGTTTAATCTTTATTCGATGAGTTTTATGCAGTTTATTTGAAAATGTTTGTTTATTATTTTTAACCTTATTGATTTATAATTTTCATTTACAAGTCGGTCGGAAATTTGTCTCAAGCTTCCCGATGAGCTAATTTTTGTTATTATTATTTATCTGGTGACGACCCCTAATTCTCATGGTCATCATATTTGGTCAAGATCTTATTTAATCAAGAGTATGTTAATCTAGACATTTATTTCACATATTTAACCAAGATTGTATTTATTGTTGTATTGATCTGAGTGAGTCTCTCTCTCTTTGCCTTTATTTCAACAACTATAATAAAGGTTTAAGGGGAGGGGGATGTCACGGGCACGTCTACCCGCCTATTTTTATTTTAGAATAACCCGATCTTATTTCTTATAATATTTTCTTGTTTCTCTCACTTGTGATGATTCATCTCACTTACTCATCTTCATTTAATGAATGCGCAATCTGGCTGATGCGCATATCATTATTCTTAACAATTGAACTCCTATTTTCACCTTTCCACCCCCTTCTCTAATTGATCTGACCAGTCACATGACTGAGTTTTCCTCTTTCCAATCATCCTAAGTTTAATCACTTCTTCTTATGCTCTCTACTGGATAACACCATTCTCCTTTAGTAACATTTAGATTTAGTCCTCTATTATTTGCGCCTTCAACAAGCGCTCCTACATCTAACCCTATTGCGCCATTTTCAATGCCGACATCTTTTATATTATCACTGCCCGATGATATCCCCTTCCCACTTTAGGTTTATATCATCGTGCTTTCATTCTTTTACGCCTACAAACACCCGTCGTAAGCAAGGAACTGTCCAATATAAATTATGTTAGTCAAACGAGAGTATTAGGTTTCCTGAGTTTCTGGATGTCCACATTTGAAGGAAACAACGTTTAGGGAAATCTACGAACTTTGCCCATTACTATTGCGCGAATTAGTTTTTGCGCGATATTGTTAGGAATTAATTATACCAACAGAATTAATCGTGACAAAGTTTAACTTCAAAAACAAAACCTTACTTGATAACACAAATATCATTCATTGGTACAGCTATAACTTCTAGCAAATCATTTGTCCGGAAATTATTGACAATAAATATTGAAAAAACATATGATTACGTATGCCCAATAGCTCCGTATCTTGTAAGTAGTACTGCACCCCGTATAATGTATCGGAAAATGCAATTTTTATTATTTTTTTCTCCTATTTTTGCTTAGGTTTCCATGTCATTTTACGATTTTGGAAGGAACATTCATGTCGAAACACAAAACCTTGGGGAGACATTAAAAATAAATTTGAATTTTAACAAAGTAAACTTTTAAATTGCTAATAAACCTAGCAAGTAATATTTTTATTACATTTCAGTTTATATTTTTGAATTCACCTAAGAGTTCATGCTCCAGTGAAAACGAATACAAAGAATGCTATCGTGGATGTTTGATGAAAAAATTTAAAGAACATTTGACATGCAGGTGAGAATGCGGGATGTAGAGTCAATAACTTACAATCAGAAAAATAAGAAAACATTTTCTTTGCAAGCTTTCTCTTTGCAAAGACCGATTTACCACTTTGCAAATGTTCGAATAAGACACACGAGCTGTATGGTATTGCAAATCGTTTAATTGAAACAACAAATCCAATTGCTGATTGTTTCTGTCGACGTCCATGCGAACAGTTAATGTTTATAACATACACTGATGCCGGCATAACAGATGACAAAAACACTGTATCCATGTCGTTAGCAATAACTAATGATAGAATCAACGTGTATGAAGAACGGTTCACATATGATATTATTGCTTTACTGTCAGATTTAGGAGGCAATCTGGGCCTATTTCTCGGTCTGTCTTTAACCTCATTGCCTGAAATCGCTTGGTATGTAGCAAACATTCGGAAAAAAAAACCGGTTAATAAGATTCGCCGTGTTTATGACAAATGCACAAAGAATATAATTGCTAGTCACGAGCTAAGTAGAAGAAATGTATTTTCACTTCATCTTAAGACAATTCTGGTTATCATTTGCTCGGGAGTCACTTTGTATTGCTTGCAAATTCGTGTAAACTACTACATTGAAGAGCCGATAACAAAAATTGTGAGAATAGTTCCACGACGCTTTACCCAATATCCAACAGTCACGGTCTGCGGCGAAACACAAGATGATGATATTGATGAAGCCAGATTGAATTGGTTGAAACAAACTAAGAAAACCTGCAATAATCTATCACCGTGGCAGTTGTTCAATGGCAACCTGTCATTAGAAGACATCTGGAACATTCTTAATGTCACATTCAATAATGACTTAACCTATACGGTATATTCCTAAATATAATCATGACAAGAAAATTAGACTAAATTATTTGATATTTATAGTATTTTCGTGGATATAAAACAATAGTTAACACATCAAAAGTTCTCATTCCCCTTCCGTTTGGCCATTGTACACAAATAAATGCAGGTATGTACAGTGTATAAGTGAAGCATTTCACAAACACTTGGATTCGATTTTCTTTTCTTCCAGAAAAATCAACCAACTTAATGGTTCACCTCAATGTTGCTTTCGAATTCCTAACTCCTCCTGAAGTATGTTACCAGCATATAAAGGTAAGCTAAAATCAATTGGTTTTCTATCGTCCAGCAATGACAATGGGTGGAATGAATCAATTTTATCTAACCTAAAACACAAGGCCACACATTTTGGAATTTTTTTTATTGTTCAGTTATTTCTAAATAACCCAAAAGAGGAAGTTAACCTTCTGGAACCATTAGATGTAATGTATGGATGGGCGAATGAAGCAACACTCCGAATATTTAAAGTAACAAAACAAACAATTTACTGTGTACGAATACGGTAAATCATGTTTATGCTGACCTTGATTTTACCAAATAGATTGTACGAAGAAATACAAAGCGCAATCCATGTGAAGAAAACAAAACTGCTTATTTCAAGTGTGTGTAATTGGCTAATTGTATTTACGTTGTGATGATTACAAATCCGTATTTATCAATGTTCACAATAGATGGCGCTGTTTACCAAACGCGCGTAATTCAAACTCGATAAAACTAAAAAGTGTGATAAATAATTATTTAGACACGGTGAATAAAATATAACTATTTTATTTGATATAAACTAAGTATTATTTACTTGACAAAGTTGATTCTATCGAATCAATATCCACATTACTTACCTGTCGAAGGGGGCCAATTGGACCCTTCCCACCCCCAACTGGGCCCATCTGGACGTAGTCATATATTAGGTCCGGACTAGTGACCCACGAATCCGCCGATTCGTACGCTGATTGGCTGTCGCCAATCTAGTAGTTCTACAGAACTATATAAGCATCAGTTTCTCACCCACTCACCCCCCTGGCTTGATAACTGAACTTGTATATTGTCTGTAGTTGAATTGTTATCGTTTGATTTCATTATTCTCTATCGACACATCAGGCCACCTCAGTTCTCCACAATTAGTATTCATTACTATTTTGTTATTACTGTTGTAGGGCATTTTCGGGAAGACCAACCCGGTAATAGACATGCGCTCGCATGAAATGGTCCCGTAACGTTAGCCAGCTGTTCTACGGGACAGTAGGATTTCGTACGGTGGCTTAATATAACGGCCATACACAGTAAGGCCTTGCTAGATGAAAGTAGGTCCCTCAGCTAACTGGCCTCAGTCCGCTGCAGGATGGTTGTTGTAAACAGCCCACGCAGGTTCCCGTCTTTCTACGATTGGTCCTTCCGCTCGTTAAAAGTCGGTAAAGGCCTAATGCACAGGTAACACGCCGGGTTGGTAGCCCGTGAGTAATATCTTCAAGATGTTGCGAGAAACAACTACCTGGATAATGGTAATCCAACGGCAGTGGCCAAGTAATATTTTACCCGGTGCTCGATCAATGGATCCCGTCATCGTAAGGCATGCTGGCGGATGGAGGAGTCAAATCCTCCCGCGATGGTTCTCTCGACCGTCGTGACGGTCCCCGCCCCATCGTACCCTCCGGGTTAGTAACCCGTGAACGATATATAAAATATATCGTGTTAAACAAATTACTCGGGCATTGGTAATCCTGTATTGGCAATATCTTTTAAACCCGGTAAGTCCATAGAAATGTTTACCTGGTGGTTGGTACCACCGATAGCGAATTAAAGAGTACAATTAAATACTCCGCGCCTGATCACGAGATCTTGTCGTCGTAAGGCATGCTGGCGGATGGAGTCTCAACAACTCCCGCGACGTTCTCTCAATTGTCGTGACGGTCCCCGCCCAATTAATATTTATATAACAATTCATTTGTTATATTCCATTAATCACTTTACATTTATTCATTTGGAATATGGAATATTCTGCCGAATATTCCTATTTGTGCGAAGGACTCTTTGCATCATTAGATACTCGAGCTGCGGACCAAATACGTCTCCGTAGCGTTATTTGTGACGATGCCGCAAGTCAGCCGTATCCCTTTGGCTTCGCCCGGATCCTCAACCAGTTGATGCCGCCCGTTTACACGCGTCAAGAACCCAATTATGTTATCGTTAATATTTAGTAATAAATATGTTATGTCACACTAATACTGTAAGTTATTTCTACTCAGTCATTGATTCATATTTTACACAGACTTCCGTAAGCTTATCTCGGTTAGGTTGTTGCTACTCCTAGCAACGTCTTGTTTAAACCGATTATTTATCTATCTTAAATGGCTATTAAATCAGCCAAAAGTAGAATCGTCACAACGTCATACGAACGTATGACGTATCCCGACATATATAAATTGTACTTGTACTTATAATAAATCACTTGTTAGTTAGACTTCACACTGACCTGTCATTCATTCGTTATTCCTGATAACACATGGTGGCAGCGGTTAAACCAACTTAAAATTAAACTCAAATCATTCGTGAAATTTCGCTACGATGACGACCACTCCGTTTCCCGAACAATTCGACTTTTCAACTCCATCCGACTGGCCCGAATGGAAAACGAGATTCGTACGATTTTTGAACTTTTCTGGACTCCGCGAGAAAACAGACGAAGACAAGATCGACGGTTTGTTATACAGCATGGGCAGGAAGGCGGAACACGTTTTAAAAAAAGCGAATCTGACTCCGAAACAATTAAAAAAGTTCGATTCCGTCATCGCAGCTTTCGATAAATTATTCGTCGCAAAGAAAAACCTGATCTTCGAACGAGCGCGTTTCAATCAACGAATCCAACATGAAGACGAATCGGTGGACGATTTTATCACCGCGTTATACGAATTGGCCGACAATTGCGAATTGGACAAGTTGACCAGCGATAATCTCCGCGAAACATTGATCTGCGATCGGATCGTCGTGGGTTTGCGAAATCGTCAATTATGCGAAAAATTACAGTTGGCGGACGATCTAACGTTAAAAAAAGCTATCGATACGGTTCGAATGAACGAACAAGTTCGACGACAACAAGTAGAATTACGACCAACGCTCGACATTAAAACAGAAGTAGGACGCGTTCGGACTGACCAACCGGAAAGGAAATACCGAGGAAAATCAGCGCGAATGACTCCGAAAACAAAAGATAACGACGGACCTTGCGGAAACTGTGGATACGACGTACATTTTTCATCCACATGCCCCGCCGCCTTATCAAAATGCGCAAATTGCAAGAAAACCGGACATTATACACGTGTGTGTCGATCGGTCAAATCGGCAAAAATCGAGATCGTACACGCAGATGACGATGAGCAGTCCGAATATCACTTTTTGGGACACGTTGTGACCGAAGCTCCGGTACAAAAAACAACACGATGGAGCATTTCGGCCGAAATACGGAACGTGCGGCTATCATTCCGGGCCGACACTGGAGCAGACGTCACTTGCATTTCGCTCGAAACATTTAACAATTATTTTTCAGAAATTAGATTACGGAAGCCCGAGAGACGATTAAAAGGCGCAAATCAAAACGCTTTGGAGACCATGGGAAGTTTTTGGGATGAGATTTCGTATCGCGGAAAGAAAAAACTTACGGAGATATTCGTGGTCAAAGATCTCGGTCGTTCATTGCTGGACGGCGACACATGTGAAGATTTGGGGATCGTGAAACGCGTGCGGAGTATAAAAACGACGGAAACGACTCACACTTCGGTACGACCAGAAATCGAGTATCCAGAGCTTTTTCAAGGTCTTGGGTGCGTTAAAATCCCATACAAAATACGATTACGAGATGGAGCGATTCCGCATGCTCTAACCACACCGCGCCGGGCCCCGATTCCGAAACTAAACGAGATCAAGAAAAGTTTAGACAAAATGTTGCTTTTGGGCGTTATCGTGCCGGTGGACGAGCCAACCGACTGGTGTTCCGGTCTCGTCACAGTTCCGAAACCCGACGGATCCATCCGAATGTGCGTTGACTACGTTCCACTCAACGTTTACATCAAACGAGAAATTTTTCCGATGCCAAACACGGAAAATCTATTTGGACGCCTCGGGAAAGCGAAGTATTTTTCGAAATTGGACGCTAACCACGGATTTTGGCAATGCGAATTGGACGAAGAATCGCAACTCCTCACCACATTCATCACACCATTCGGACGTTTTAAATTCACTCGTTTACCATTCGGCATCGTTGCGGCTCCGGAGGTATTTCAGAAACGGATGACGGAAATGTAGCAGAGGAGTGCGCTCACAGTATGAAATACTGTGTGTGGAAGCGAGTTTAAATGCCGAAACACGGCTAATATGAGCGCAATGACGTGCGCGCACCTCCAGCGCTTGAAAATGGTGGAAAATAAAGTCACTGCACTCTAAAGTGCTCATATATAGCAAACACAATGTAAAATAAACTAAATGTTTAATAAAAACAAAAATGCTTACATAATTTGGTCCATTTAGATGGAGAAAATACATGAGTGCTTGCTGGCATGCAAGCGGCCATTGTGATTGTGAAAAACATACATGCACACCATCTGGTGTTGATAATAAGTAAACTAATACTAACATGATGCAGGCAGCATTATGCCCAATGTTAAATAATGAAATAAATCCTAATAAATACACTAGGCTGCATAATGCAGTAATACATTAAGAAATGCGCAAAACAAGTACGGAGGACTGTTTGGCATCGATAAACAACAATTTCCCCCTTCGATGGCAAATAGCCGCAAAAATAAAGAATAAGTTAAGGGAAAAACTTTAAATGTAACTTTACATAGAATAATAATAATGGAAATAATAATTCGGAACATCGAGCCGGGTACTGTTATATGAATCACTACGGAAGCCCGAAAATTCCCACTGGAACTCGATGATCCTCAAAATTCGGGTAAAACTAAATTAAGAATGTCACGATAGGTTGAAATTGAAAATCCGGGAAATCAGGAGACGCAGTTGAGATGAGCCCAACCATTTGGTAAAAATGTCTGCCACGTTCATTGATCCGGGGACCTTGCGCAATTGGAATGCACCTGCTGTGTACCATTCCCGAATCCAATGAAATTTCACTCGGATATGTTTCGTTTTACTGTTCTCCACGTCATTTGATGTGAATTGGATGGAAGAAAGCGCATCGGAGAACACTAAAGGTGGTGAAGATCTATTCAGCATTGGTACGGAACTGTAGACGTAATCGAGCCAATACAGCTCACGGACGCACTCAACGAGGGCGACAAACTCCGCCTCCATCGTTGAGCACGCCACGCTGGTTTGTTTACGACAACTCCATCCGATGGGGACGTTTCCAATATAGGCTATATACCCACCGAAACTCAAAGAAGTGCTGACTTCGGTGGCCCAGGACGCGTCAGTATATCCCCATAGTTGTCCATTGGAACAATTTGACAGTTCAATTGCGTAATCCAAAGTATTGCCTACGTAGCGCACAACCTGCATGAGTGCCTTGATGTGCGTGTGGTTATAGCAATTGTTAAACTGTGACAACATTATCACTGAGAATAATATATCAGGTCGTGTCCTCGATGCGAGGAAGAGAAGAGAGCCAATTAACGAACGATAAGGAAATTCTGGCAAGTCCTCTTTCGACCCTTTGACGAGCGTCGTTCCTGGTGTTACTGGGACCTTGATGAGTTTATCGGCGATAATTTCAAATTTCTTGAGAATCTTCTGTATGTATGCACGTTGGATGATGAAGATTCCTTTGGGAGTACGGATGAACTCTACACCTAAGAGTTTCGTAATTGGTCCTAAATTCACGACATCGAATTTGGTGCTGATAAGAGCAATTAATTGCGTCAGGATGCCATCCGTCGCGTGAAATAGTACTATATCATCGACGTATATTAGCATCACGGCGGAAGTTCCGTATATGTACACACAGTTGCATCCTGGTAATCTGCGAAATCCCAAATCGCGCAATGTTTGATCCAGTTTTTCAAACCATTGGCGCCCGGACTGGTGGAGTCCATAGAGCGACTTTATCAGGAGCCATACATGATTTGGGTTCGAACATGTCGCACCAGCTGGAATGCGCATATACACCTTATGCGCAAGATCACCGTATAGGTATGCGCACTTCACATCTAAATGCGCGTCCTTCCACCCTTTGAGGACTACTAATAGGCAGAAAAATAGGCGTATGAGAACAAAGTTGACAACAGGGCTAAAGACTTCATCGTAGTCTACACCTAAAGTTTGGCGAAAGCCCTGTGCCACTAATCTGGCGCGATATCTGGCTGGTTTGCCTAGAGCATCTTCCTTCAGTTTGAAGAGCCACTTGCACCCTAATATGGTTGTATTTTCCGGTTTTGGGACCTCTTCATAAACGCCTCTTTTTGCAAAAGTGTCTAACTCTTCATTAATGGCTTCCTGCCATTTGGTCGAATCCGGAAATCTTACAGCCTCTGCGTAACTAGTGGGATCACGACGACAAAGGTGCACTCTGGGAAGTGGTTGTGGAAGATCCTCCAATTCATATTCCATATTGCCAAAATAAAACAGTTCAGAATCATAAGGAATATTGTTCATGTGACAGAATTCCTCAACTTCACCTCTGGAACGTAATCGGAGTCCCGCTTCTGGGAAATAATAAACATCTGTTTTTAATTTGCCAGGTTCCTGCACTTTGCGCAAATGTTCCTCTCTTTTCCAGTGTCTACACACTGAATCGCCTCCGACGTAACGCCATTTATAAGCAGTTGCAGCTCCAGTTGGAGGTGGGCCATCCTGTGCTGCTGGATGTGCTTGAGGTGCATTCCCTCGAGAGCCTCGACGAGCATTCACGAAACGTGGTGGTGAACCCGGTGGTGTTCCTGGCGGTGTGTGAGTTGGTGTATTACCTGGTGTGATAAGTGGGCTTGGTGCTCGAGATATCACTGGAGAAATTATTGGAGATAGGACAGGTGTTGGAATCCTAATTGGAGACCCTGGTGGTGTCCGGGCTTGAGCGCCTGGCGGAGCTGAATCGTCAGTCATAGTCTGTATCGCATTCATCTTCCGAATCCGGAAATTTGGGCCAATTGGTATATTCCAACTCGTCGTCAAATCTCACTTGCGGTTGTGAAATGCGCAATGGTTCATAAATTTGCGACGCTTGATGCGTTTGGTCCAAATCTGGTCCTGTCCACGGTTCCTGTGGACCTCGATAGTGATTTGAGCGTTTATAGGACTGCCGTTCATCTATTTTGACGTGGATGGACTCGATAACCTTGTTATCTGTTGGATTCCAGACGCGATAACCTCGCGTTGTCGTGGCGTAGCCGACTAAATAGCCCTCCCAAGCTCGTGGATCCAATTTGTCCCTGCCGGGCGCTGTATGATGAACCCAGCACTTGGAGCCTAACTTGCGCAGGTGTCTGAGCGAAAGGGCACGTCGTCGCCACAGGATATAGGGCACCTCATTTTTGAGACGAGAATGAGGACACCGGTTCTTTATATAGGAGAAAGTCACTGCGAATTCTGCCCAAAGTTCATTAGGTAATCCGGTTTCATCTAGTATGGCACGCGTGTAATCCGCCATGGTGCGGTTTATTCTTTCCGCTGTGCCATTCATAGCGGGACTATGTGGATTGGTCCTTTGGGCCTGAATTCCGGTCTCTTTTAAATAGCGGTCAAATTCGTTTGATAAGAATTCCCCTCCTCGGTCTGTTCGGATGGCCTTGACTCGTTTGCCCGTCACTCGTTCAATTCGTGTGACATAGTCCTTAAAGAGTCCAAACACTTGGGATTTTTGGGCCATCGGAAATATCCAGGCATAGCGCGTGGCGTCATCGATAATCGTTAACACATAACGCGCGCCTCCGTAGGAAGTCGTTCTTGAAGCTCCCCACACGTCCATGTGTAGGAGATCTAAAGCCTTTGTAGAAATAGGATGTTCATCAGGTTTATGAGAAATGCGCGTTGATTTCGCAATTCGACAATGATTACACGAAAGTTCCTTGTTCACTTCTGCCGGTGTCACTCCATAAACTTGGTTATTTCCGGCCAAAAGCTTCATTGCATTGGTATGAAGGTGACCCAATCTGCTGTGCCATATCCCTGTCGCATCCTTTTTAACCGATGGTGCTGCAACCTTCTTTGCGTTGGTTGGCTTTGAATTCGGTTTTGAATTTGAATTCGGTTGGGAGATCGGTGGGTTTGCCTTTAATGTCTTGGCAAAGGATGGGACTTGAGGTAACGGATTGGTGGGAGTAGGTACAGGAAGTGTCTTGGACTGGGTTACTTTGATTGGTGCAGGCGGAGGAATTTCATTTGGCAAAGGAGGGAATTCGAGCCGAAAGTTCAGGATTTTTCGACTTTTTCTTTGCTCTTGGATACTGGATGAAATCCTCTTCTGTCGTGACTAATGTTCGGGTCGGAGCGATTGACTGCGCAATAGGTACATCCACTGTTGACATCAGTGTTGAAGGTGGGCACAAGCCGTCGACATAGTAAAGGCCGCCCTTTTCTTTGGCCCGAAGCATTGGATGCTTAATGTCGGATTTGTAGACATAAACGTCTCCATTCCAAATATGGATGTGATGTTTAGTTTTATCCATTTTTGACACTGAAATCAAATTCGCCTCAAATTTTGGCGCATACAACACATCTTGGAGATTTACGACACATTCTACGTTGTTAATCATGGAGATAATCTGGACTTTGCCCTTTCCTAGAACTTCGGAATGTCCTTGACCCAGCGCAATATTAAAAGGCACAACTTTAACAAAGTCCTGAAACCAAGCCTGGACGTGGCACACATGATCCGTTGCCCCACAATCCACTATCCATTCATGTGATTGCATGAAGTGAATTGTGGGCATTGGTTGAGGCGCACTGGCGAAAAAGTTCGTTTCCCGTCTTGCGCTGGAATTCCCCCTTGGCCTCGAATCATCACGGTTTGAGTTCTTATTGCGTTTGCGGCTAGAACTTCTTGGCTTCCTTTGAAGTGAAGCTGTCGGTTGATTTTTGTCATCTCGGCGCGATGGCAAAGGACATTTATTTGCGTAATGACCAAATTCCTGACAATTAAAACACTGCACCGAAGATAACGGTCGAGAGGGACGAGAACGATTTCTCCCACGTTGCTGTTTTTCACCAGCATAGGCACGTGGAGATTTAGAATTGTCTATGTCGCGCGAATTCATAGCTTTGAGTCGCATATGTTCCGCGAGCAATTGTTCAGACACTTTCTTTGGTGTAAATTCTCCTTTGGGCAAGTGATATGTCGTGAATGAAATTTGTGAATATTCACGAGGTAATAAGTCCAAGTATTGGTAAGCGTGGTGATCAGACGAAGTTATCTCTCCGATATCCTTCATTTGGCGGACATGATAGTCAACGCGTCCTAAGAAGTCGGCCATATCTTCGCCCTGCTCCAGGCGCAAATTCAAAAATTCGCGGCGCATGGCTGCCTGTCGCGCACGAGATGATGGCGCATAAATGTTGGCTAAAATGTCCCATGCTTCCTTCGGGGTTTTACAATCATCTAGCGCAGACTTCTTCGCCTCGCTTACAGAACAGTATATTAAGCCTAATGCCTTGGCTTTACGACGCTTGTACTTCTTTTTCTCTTTGTCCCCAGCTGTTTTAAGGAAATCTTCCTCCTCTTCTTCCGTTACGTGTTCCCACAATTCCTCGCTTCGGAGTACCATGCGCATTGAGCGCTGCCAAAGTTCGTAGTTTCCTACGCTAAGGATGGGAAGACGTCCTGGATTTCCGTCTGCGGACTTTGACATGACGTGGAGTTACGAAACAATCCGTAGCAAAACACACTGGATGGAGAATGGTACAATTGGAGCACTTGACGGTCTCGGTGCACAATATCGCGTAGCACTACACAAATACGGCGCACTAATCGGAGCACTGTCAAAGCGGATATCAATCGAATTGGGCGACCACTTCTGAAGTGGCCAAATAACCCTAGCCAGCCAACACACAGGGGTCCGTTCGCCTGCCTGGAGGCGCGGGAGTACCTGTTGGCCACGGTAAGCACTGGCTAGGAATGAGTTAATGCGGTAGTTCCGACTGGAACAGAAGAGCAAAAACTATTCTAAAGGACCCACAAAAACTTAATACGACCTTAAATACTAACAAGCTAATTACGACAACTGAAAAGCAAGTATTAATTAGTGTGATGAGACGTTGCGCCAATATTCGAGAATCGAAAATGGCGTTGTTGCGCATTTAAAATGCGAAAATCCTGGAAAATCGTCGTAACAACGACCGTACACTGTGTACGAGGTCGGGATATCCAATTCGTCGTTCACGCTGTGTAAAGCGGGTTTCCAACGTCGAATCTCGTTGGAAAACGGCGAAAATCTGAAAATAAATTGAAATTCGTCTCGAAAATTGCGAAACCCGCAGAAATTCGGACGAAATTAAATGAAAAATTGTAGAGCTGGTCGGGCAGACTACGTGAGAACGTCGGCGTGTCGTCTCGAACGTTCTAGAGACGAAAATCGTCGCGGAAATCGGCGCAATCTGCAAATAGAAAATTTATCGCAAATTCGCGAATTTCGCGAAAATGGCGATAAAAATTAGCGGTTTCGGCGTGCTGCAAGGATAGCAACCACCCTCTGCTACCACTTGTAGCAGAGGAGTGCGCTCACAGTATGAAATACTGTGTGTGGAAGCGAGTTTAAATGCCGAAACACGGCTAATATGAGCGCAATGACGTGCGCGCACCTCCAGCGCTTGAAAATGGTGGAAAATAAAGTCACTGCACTCTAAAGTGCTCATATATAGCAAACACAATGTAAAATAAACTAAATGTTTAATAAAAACGAAAATGCTTACATAATTTGGTCCATTTAGATGGAGAAAATACATGAGTGCTTGCTGGCATGCAAGCGGCCATTGTGATTGTGAAAAACATACATGCACACCATCTGGTGTTGATAATAAGTAAACTAATACTAACATGATGCAGGCAGCATTATGCCCAATGTTAAATAATGAAATAAATCCTAATAAATACACTAGGCTGCATAATGCAGTAATACATTAAGAAATGCGCAAAACAAGTACGGAGGACTGTTTGGCATCGATAAACAACAGGAAATTCTAGAAGGATTAATCGGCGTCCAGTGTAACGTTGACGATATTTTGGTTTACGGAGACACGATCGAGGAGCACGACGAACGATTACGGGCCGTTTTGAAACGTTTATTTGAAAAAAACGTGACGATGAACAAAGAGAAGTGCGTTTTCGGTGTGACAAGCATCAAGTTTTTGGGCCATATTATCGATTCGGAAGGGGTACACATCGACGACGATCGAATTGAGGCGATAGCTAAAATGCCTGCGCCACAAAACAAATCGGAACTTCGTAGTTTTCTCGGTACAATCAATTACTTAGGGCGTTTTATTCCACACCTAGCTACGTTAGCACACCCACTAAACGATTTACTACGAGAGAAAAACGAATATTTGTGGAGCCCGATACAAAACGAAGCGTTCGAAAAACTGAAACTCGCATTATCAGCAAAACCCGTCCTCGCTTGGTTCGACCCGAAACGAGAAACTGTAATCTCCTCCGACGCATAAAGTTACGGGGTTGGAGCCGTGTTAAAACAAAAACAAGATAGCGGCGAGTTTCGGCCTATTGCATACGCAGCGAAGACATTCACATCGGCTCAAACTAACTGGGCACAGATCGATAAAGAGGGATACGCACTTACCTGGGCATGCGACCGTTTTCAAGATTTTATTACAGGCATCCCGATCCGATTAGAAACCGATCACAAGCCGCTGGTTCCGATCTTCATGACCAAACCACTCGACGAATTAACCCCGAAACTCCAGAGAATGCGGTTACGACTCCAGCGTCACGCCTATACAGTGGTTCACATCGCGGGAAAAGATTTGGGACTCGCCGACGCTCTCTCTCGCCGACCAATCGAAAGAACGGAGGGCGATTACGATCTAGACCAAGAAATAGTCGCGTACGTACATTTGGTGACCAGATCACTTCCAGCCACGGACGAACGTCTACAACAAATCACGAAAACACAGCAAGAAGACGAAATTTGCAGACATCTCATCAGATTTTCACAACATTATTGGCCGCCGAAAAACGAAGTTCCCGCACTCGTTAAAGACTATTGGCAACATCGAACGGATCTCACTGTTGATGACGGAATTTTGCTCAAAGCGTCTCGTATCGTGATTCCGGCGGCTCTCCAGAAGGAAATGTTAGCAAAAATTCACGGCGCCCATCTTGGAATAACTAAATGCAGAGCCTTGGCAAAACAATCGGTTTGGTGGCCAGGTTTGTCGACGCAGCTCGAAGAATTGATTAAAACCTGTCCCGAATGCATCAAGGAGACGAATAATCGACACGAGCCGTTGATGCCATCCGAATTTCCAAAGCGACCATGGCAAAAGATTGCGATGGATTTATTTAAACTGGAGAACAAATGGTATCTCCTCGTTACCGATTACTTCTCACGATTTCCATTTATTTTTCCGATGACAAGCCTTCACGAGAAAACGACAATAACGCATTTAAAATCTTTATTTTCGGAACAAGGATCGCCCGAAGTCGTCTACAGCGACAACGGAACACATTTTGGACCATTATTGAATTCGGAATTTCGGACGTTCGCCAAAGAATGGCAGTTTACTCACGTCACGAGTAGCCCCGGATTTCCTCAAAGTAACGGATTCGTCGAAGCAGCGGTGAAAATCATAAAACGAAGCTTGAAAAAAGCGGATGACGGCTATCGCGCACTGCAGCTTTACCGCGCAACTCCTCTTGCAAACGGATTTTCACCAGCCGAACTGCTGAACGGAAGAGCTATTCGAAAATTTGTCAGTCCCTATCATCAGCTCGAAATTAAATCCGAAAACACCGAACGAATCAACGTTAAGCCAGAAGGAAGAAAACAGACGGAAAACACAGAAAACGAATTACGACAGACACCACGGCGTACGAGAACTACATCCACTAAAAATCAGCGAAACTGTTTGGATCACCGATCTACGACGCGAAGGACGTATAAAACAACTCGATACATCACCCCGATCATACATCGTCGAAACCGATAAGAGAACGATCCGACGGAACCGATTTCACTTGATACCACTTCCCGACATTGCTCCAGCAGCCGAAGACGAAGAGGTAATCTCGGGAGAAAACGAGGATCAGACGGAGGAAGAGGAGGAAGAAGAAGAAGAATTGATCAACACAGATCACCCGGTAAATCCAGACGAAAGAGTTATTCGCCCCAACGCTCCCACAGGATCTCCATATTTTACCAGATCCGGCAGAGAAGTTAAAAGACCGACTCGTACGAATTTGTGAGCTTGAAAAAGGGAGATGTGTAATTGGCTAATTGTATTTACGTCATACGAACGTATGACGTATCCCGACATATATAAATTGTACTTGTACTTATAATAAATCACTTGTTAGTTAGACTTCACACTGACCTGTCATTCATTCGTCATTCCTGATAACACAAAGTGTAAAAATGCTTGCATGCAAACCAATTTATTTCAAAGTATTTACTGCAGGTACGGCAGAGATTTGACACATTTTAAGTTTGCAACTATTCATAAACATTTGCTTATTTCACACGCATTTAGATTTTTATATTCTGTTGTCATATCTCCAATAATGTTTTATTTTTGCTTTCCAGATTACCCTACATGTCAGCATCAAATTTGCCAAATTGTAACACTACAAGCAATGTTACTACTGCTCATCAAATGTACTTAAATAACTACGACTCTAATCAAAAACAGTGCAAATGTAAACAACCTTGTAAAAAAATATTTTACCAAACTATTTTGCATGGGAATAAGTTGCCAGTTAATTTCTATTCGTTTGCGAATTTTCGATTAGTTGATAGTTTCATCGAGACCATGGAAGAGAAACAGAAATATCCAATGTCTCAATTCTTAAGCGATATCGGCAGCATTCTAGGATTGGGTTTGGGAATGTCAGTACTATCTTTCTACATTTGCATTCTAAACAGTTTTAATTGGTTCAGAGTCTGTTTGATAAATTGTCGTTAATTTATGGAACTGTTTAAAACACCGCACAACTCATTTTCTTCATCCATCCTGCTGTCAATAATCAAATTTGCAAATCATCACAAAAAATCTTTTGTGATAAGTCAAATGTCTTTAATAACCACAGCACATCTCATGCCATCTCCAGCAGGGGCCACAATTAAAGTAGAAGTAGGAATTAGTGCATAAAACCTTAACCAGTGTGGTATTTCTAAATATGTCGTATATAGAGACGGCACAACGTCGATCAGCACCTAGTGAAATTGTTTATGGCTTGCAGTTGACTTCATCACGTTTATAAACGTTCGATTAGCTGATAGTTTCACCGACGCTATCGAAGAGAACGAAAAAAAATCCAATAGCTAAACTTAGGATTAACTTTGGAAATGTAATTATTATTGTTCTACATTTGCATTTTAAACACTTTCAATCGGTTCAGATTCTGTTTGGTAACTTGTGGCCACAGATTAGAGGAATACACCGTTTTCCTTCCGATCACGCGGAGAACAAAGGATTTTGGAGAAGTATCGCATCTGTGTATTCCTCTAATCTGTGCTTGTGGCATTATTTAGAATTTTCAAATCACAATTTCACAATTACTCAATTTCAGACAATTTTTCCAAATTTTTCCAATTGCCATTTATATTTCGATTTGTGTTGTTGCAAAAACTATTTTGTGATGAGTCAAATGCCCTTTGAACCTCCAGCACATCTCTCAATCTAAACTCTACAGCAAAGGCCAAAATAATTGAAAAAAGTAGAAATTCATGTATCGTTTAGACTTCCCTATATTATTTCATTGTACGATGTAATTGTAAGTTTAAACATTAATAAATCAGCTTCGTTTTTGTGTTGTTTCATTGTGGTGTCAGCATCCGTTCTTTATCATTAATAAAAAACTAAAAACGTTTTTTTTTCTGCGAAGGACAGGACATCTAAATCAGGTAAGCGGTTGTCGGGTCGTTTCTGCCATGCGGTTGCCAATTTTATATCGCCCACCAGACTACTTGTAAAAATAATTTAAAGCGTTGTAAAATTTATCTAACCTGCTTGTTGGTGTATTTTGTGCCAATGAATTAATTGCAATTGAGGGTTTGGTGGTCCCAAGTGATCTTGTGGGTTTTTGAGACAACATCACGGACAGGTGGGATTTCTGAGTATTGTTTTTCGGCCATTAGCGTCTACCTCGCACTTTTGATGACGTCAGATATCCAGAATTTGGCGTTTAATTCAATTTTAAAGTGATTTTAAGATCTGCAAGATAATGTGTCGTAACCTTGATTCCGGTAAATAAACTTACACAATATCTTACAATAATAACCTTTTATTTCACACTTGTAATATAATACAAATATACTTAACAATGTTGTGGTCTCGGATCCTTGTCGGCGGATACGATTTGTTGCTGCACGGCAGTCTTACACGTGGTTTCTGTTGTCTAGGGTAATGGCGTCTGGCGAAACACGTGTTCGCAAACGCTTCGCTTCGGTAGATATTACTATCGTAGTATTGCTACGATAAATATCTGTGACTGTGATTTATAGATGAATTTGGCAACGGGCATCGATCCTCTATCAATCCGGTAAAACGGCCTGACGGTGAGGTGGTGATGCTAATGTTGCTCTGGTATCTATATCGTCTTGGTTTCCGGTCAGATACGGGTTTAAATAGTGGCTGGACCGGAAATGACGTATTTGCATAAATTCGGGGAATTATGCAAATCTATGACGTTGTCACGTCAGTCCCGCAGAAACGGTAAAACTAGTATAGCTAGTTTTCCCGCAATAATCTGACAATCATTTTACTATCAATATTAAAATTACTATTTATTAAGTTATGATTAATTAAAACACTTTTGTGACCTCGTGGTCACCACACGTCCCCTCCTCAGCAATGTTGTTGGGGGATTTACAATAAAACAACAAACATTGCGAAAACTCAAAGTTAGATTTAGTTCGCTTCCTTTTCAGATGATCCCTGAGGAACGTCCGGAGGCGGAGGTGGAGGTAATTCTTCGGTTACAGGTGGTTTAGCCATCTCCGGAGTTGCTGGAGTCGTTGGTTCGGCGATCGGCAAAATCGAGGTGAGACGTGATGAACGATCGCTCGGGTCTTCAAACTCCCCGATGAAGTATCGATCGTGGCCGCCAACTGGTTCGTAGGGGGCGCCGACTCGTTCATGTACCCAGATACGCGAGAGGAAGGGGGCCAGGCCTTGATTGGTATGGTGGATCTTCTGGGCTTCGGCCGGATTCTTCGGGGCGCGGTGTGCACGCAGCAGACGTTGGTGCTGAATGAAATCGACGCCTGGACCTGCCTCTAGAGTTCGCTCCATCCATAAGTAGAGCGAGTGGCCGTGGTCGCTCGATCGCTTGATCTGGTTCTTCGTCTTCTGGGTCATCGTCAAACTCGGGTAGTAGTGTTTGAGTTGTGCGTCGATCGGAGGCAAAGGTTTCGGCTCTAATTTTCTCTTGGGCCGCAGGATCTTTGGTTTTGTCTTCGTCTTCCGGACGACTACTTTCACGCCTTCGATCGGAACCAGTCCTTCGGGGAACTTTATCGTCTCCTCTGGAGTGACTGCTGGGACTGTCTGGCTCGCCGGAGTCTCAGGAAGGGGTTTGTTGGTTAGTACGACCGGTTCGCTTTGTGGTACAGCCACAGCTCGGACTACCTGGTATGATCGTTCTGGGTCGGCATCTTCTGCAATTAATTGCGCGCGGACCTGGATACAGGAAGGAACCAATTTTAGCCATCGCTCGACGAGAGCGGGAGGCAGCTGAAAACTTTCATGTGCGACGACCGCCCAGGCTGCCAGTGCCACACGGGCGTTTCTAAACGTAGATGCGGCCAGCACTAGCGACATCATGTCGGTGATTACGACTGTCGTTCGTGCCATTCGTGACGGGTGATCTCGTCCAGGGCTGTTGGTGAACTCGATGGCCGCGCTTCGGATATTCGTCACGGCGATCTGCATCGTTCTGGCTTGGTAGTCATCGATGTCGGACACCATCTCTTTTGCTTGCTCGATCGTGGTTGTATCGAGGAACGACTGTAATTCACACGATGTTGGATCAAACTGGGTTGTGGCTCGAGTGTCCGAAGATCTGTTATTGGGGGGTGGTCTTGAAGGCGTTTGATTGCTTTCGTCGACTCTAACTACGGTATCTTGTCTTGAGTTAATTAAAACTCGTTGAAC
The DNA here is from genome assembly GCA_949358305.1 of Strigamia acuminata. Taxonomy (NCBI): domain Eukaryota; kingdom Metazoa; phylum Arthropoda; class Chilopoda; order Geophilomorpha; family Linotaeniidae; genus Strigamia; species Strigamia acuminata. The sequence goes on from OX442314.1 coordinate 5,844,869, forward strand.
ATCGGGTTCGGGCTCATCCCAAACAATCGGTGTTCTCAACGTAGAAGTCTCGCTTCGCGTTTCTTCCGGTACGGCTGGGAAAATTGGTCCAAAACGATCTTGTCGTCGTTTGAGTTGTTCCAAGGGACTCAGCGATGTCGGGGCTCCGATGACCACAGTTTTTCGGAATGCGCTGGGCAGACTAGAAGGCACGCTGGTGGCTGGCTTTGTCGGTGTTTTGATGAACACACTTGGCACCGAAGTTATGCTCATTTCGATCGATTTAGTCGGCCGGTAGACAGGCTTCGATTGTTCATTTTTGGCCTTCAGGACTGCTGCTACCATGTCGGCTTCGGTATATTTTCTCTCTTGTTCCGGTACGATCATCGGCTCTGCCGATTGTTCGTGTTCGATCGTTAATGGCACTTCTTGTCGAACTTCCACTTGCAAAGTCTCTACCTCATCGACTTCACGTGATCTCTCAAAGCGTCCCCATGTTTCTGCTCGTGGCCTTGATAACCTGAGGCATCCGCGTTGGTTCGGTCGATTTCTGGAGTAGCGGTATGTCTCGACCTCCCGTGGCTTCTCGACTCTGGGCTCTCGTCGCGGCGAGGGTTCTCGAGCGTGTCGGTAATAAACTCGAGGATGAGACTGCGATCGATCGTGCGTGTTGTACGACGTGCTTGGCTGATCCAGGCGTCGTCGCTTGTTGTCGTGTGTGTGATTTAATAATTCGCTCGAGAGTCGCTTCTCCGCTTTCTGTCGCTTGCGCCCAAAGATGCCCAGGTAGTGGAGCTGGTGCATTGCTTTCTGTGAGGTAATAAATCCGTGTTCGGGCCGCCAGTTGGGAACGTCTGGTCTTTCTCCTCGAACCTGGCTTAACCAAGTTTTTATCTCATCTGTCGAATACCCTGCTGGTTTCAGTATTTTGAAGAGATCTCGATACGCCGTCCGTCTGACTTCGTTGTAATAGTCTCTGTGTATTTGTCGGCGCTCTTCGTCTGTAGCGGCGTTTTGCCACCTCTCGAGGACAGCCCACTCTTCGGGCTCGCTTGGATAGTCCTTTTCCAAAAACTTGTTTGGGAGTGGTGCTGGTGCGTCGTCGCGTTCTGGAATTTCAGTCCTCAGTGCGTCGCGCATCTTTTCTGGGAAGTAGTGTATCAGGGTCTCCTGACTTGCCCAAAATCGCGATCGGGCTCGGGATGAAGTGAGCCGAATTTTCCATGGTCCGGTGTCGACGTCGTCCTCTAACGCTCTTCGAAATGGGGTCGGAATTTCGCTTCTCCAGAGTGTACCCGAAGACACGTTTTGTGGATCGATGGGTCCCCACGTAAGTTGGTGTTCCGGCTGAGGAATGAATACATAAAAATTAGATTTTTGTTAAATTCCGAATTTGGATTCAAGATGGCGCCATGGTCGACCATGTGCTTTTTACACGTGTTGAATTTTAAATAATGGCTCGTGTCATTTTTCGTTTGTTGACATAAAGATGTTTTCTTTTATGAATCTTGTTTCACGTATTTTCGTGGTTTAGCCACAAATTAAATTCTTTGTTATTTTTACCTTTTCGTTTCCATCGGGCTTTTCCCGATTTTCTTCCGGTTCAACCTCGTCCCATCTTGCGGGATCGTTCCATTCGTCTTCGCTTGGGTCCCGATCCATTTCTTCCTCTTCGTTGTCGGGTGATTGCTTCCAGTTTCTTCGCATTTTTGATTCGATTTGTTGGTTGCGATTTTTGTCAAGCACCTGTTGTCGTCGTGACAGAACGCGGAGTGCAAAGTTGAAAGGGTAGTCGAGGTTAAGTATCTTGATTGGCTTTCGTATGTAATACGTAGTTGATTGTTGGAGTCTCCTTGTGATTGTTTTTGTCCCTAGGAGGTCGGGGTAATTACGTCATATTGTTTTATCGCTTTTGATTGGTTATGCCAACCATTTTGGATTTTTCTTGCTTTATCATGTCCTCCCGGTGATTTTACCGTCCTTTATAAACGGGTTTGGTGCCTTTTTTCTTGTACTTTGTCGTGTTATAGGTTTCGGTATTTTACTTCTCGATCGTGTGGATCTTTTAGTAATCTCTTTTTCTTTTTCAGGAGTTTTAGGAGTTTCTTCGTTAACTGCTGCTTCCTCCCCTCCTAAATTTCCATCTGGGGCGCTAGTTAGTTCGGCGCTGTCTGGAGTTGCGTGAGTCGTATTTTCGTTCAAGTCTGAAACAGTGGCGATGTCGTCGAACATATCTCGTATTGTGGGCGATGGAGATGGCTGCGTTTGGTCCTCGGCCCATTCTTCTTGTGGAAATTCCGGCAAGTAAGGCGTCAGTTCTCGAGCGTGGATTGATCGAAAATTTACATTATCGGCCAAACGTTGCAGAGAAAATGCGTTCCCGCCGTGGGCCTTGGTAATTACGTATGGGCCGTCTCGTTTGTCGGCTAAGCCGGCATGAATCCCTTTATCTGCACTGGATAAAATGTGAGTGTCCTTCCATACGAGATCGTTGATTTTGAAATTACAAAATTGTGTGTTCTTTTCAGACTTTTTCACTCGTTCGCGCATGTCAAACACATGTGACATCATATGTTGGTAGGTTGCCGAAATTGCTTGTTCTAATTGATGTACGTAAATGTGAGGATTTTTTGGATCGACTTTTCGAATTCCTTCTGGGATGCGTGGATCCCAGGGCACTCGTAGCTCTCGAGCGAAGTTGAGATAAGCCGGGGAAAAGCCGCGGTTTCTCGAAATGGTCGTTCGGATGCTAAATGCTATTTCTTTAAGGAACTCGTCCCACTTGGAATGTACGTCTGTGAAAATAGCAAGCGCATATTTTATGTCGCGGTTGAGTCGCTCCACGGGATTAGCCCGTGGGTTATACGTTGAAGTAAATGATGGTTGAATGTCGAATTGATTGCAGAAATCCTTGTATAACCTTGATGCGAATTGTGGGCCATTATCGGAAATTAATTTTCGCGGGAAGCCAAAATGTAACGCGACTTCGTAGAGGCACTGGATTATTTTCTGCTTAGTCGGGTGGGCCATCGGATACAACTCTGGCCATCCTGTTGCGACATCCATGATCACGAGTATGTATTTGTGGCTATTTGCACTTGTTATCTTAGGACCCATAAGGTCTACGCTCCAACAATCAAAAGGGGCGAACGGTCCAAGTGATAAATTCTCGTAGTTAGCCTTATTCCGAGGCTTGCAGGCTTGGCATCGTGGACAGTGTCGTATGAATCGTATGATGTCCCTTCTCATTTCGGGCCAATAGTACAGTTGACTGGCCCGGTAGAGAGTCCTTGCCACGCCGGCGTGTCCGGCTAGAGGGTGGCCGTGTACCATCCACAGAATTTGTGTTCGAACTTTTCTCGGAATTACGACTTTAATTGAACTCCCTGACTCTGTCAAGTCGTCCCGAAAGTTCGGATGGTACTTTAAAAGTAGGCCATCGTCTATCAGATAAGCGGAAGCCTTAATTTTGAACTCTTCTCTGGATTCTTTGCTGTAGACGTCGCCAGGGAAAGTCTCGTTGGTCAAGTAGTCATAGAACCTTTTACAGAAGGCGGTGTCGTTCTTCTGAGCTTCGACGAGTTCCTCGCGAGTAGGTGGGACACAGTTCGTGCCTTTACTCACGTGTGTAACGAAAGCTCGCACAAATTTATCCGAGACTCTGGGTTCGATGGATAAGTCGTAATTTGGTCTGGCATCTTTTGCCGATTGATATGCCCTCATCCAATATCCGACGTATTTTTCATCGGAAGATTCCAACTTTTCTTTCGGCAGTTCATTCTGTTTTCTGAATTCCCACTTCCTGATCGGGGTGGGACAGTAAGCTATCCGAGAATCGTCGTCGCCGTCGTCGTCTGGCTCGTCGGGTTCTGAGGCGGGAGCTCTAGAGAGCGCGTCGGCGACTGTGTTATACTTCCCTGGCTTGTACTCGATTTGTAAGTCGTAAGCCATGAGCTCTAATTGCCATCGAGCCATCCGGCCCGAAGGTTCTTTCAGGCCCATGAACCACCTTAATGCCTGATGGTCGGTCTGGACGGTAAATTTTGTAAACTCGAGGTAAGGCCTGAATTTACGAACTGCCCATACGATTGCCAAGCATTCGAGCTCTGTCGCTGAGTAATTTTTCTCGGCGGCTTGAATTTTCCGGCTGATAAAGATCGTGGGTACTTCTTGATGTATGCCGTCGATTTCGTGCATTTGCATCAACGCAGCCCCCAATCCGATTTTACTCGCATCCGTATGTAAGATAAATTCGCGATTCAAGTCGGGGAGAGGGATGGTTTTGGTGTCGATTAGCATTTGTTTGATTTTGTCAAACGCTGCTTCGCAATGGCTGGTCCAGTTAAATTTGATTTCGGGGTCTTTCGGCGGGTCCTCCTTTGGATTTATTTTCTGGACAGTCTTTAAAAGATCGGTGATTGGGGCCGCGACTTCCGCTAAATGTGGTAGGAGTCGGCCGAAGAAATTTACCATTCCTAAAAAACGTTGTACTCCTTTCACGTCCGTAGGAGCCGGAAAATTGGTGATTGCTCGTACTTTCTTTGGGTCTATGGATAAGCCATTGACTCCAACTTTGTATCCAAGAAACGCAAGTTCTTTTCGGCAAAACTGGCTCTTTCCGGGGTGTATGTGGAGTCCGGCTTCTGCTAAACGACGTATTACTTCGTCGATATGTCTGATGTGTTCGTCAAAAGTCTGGGAGACAATAATAATATCGTCCAGATACGCCCAGGCGTATTTATGTAGCGCGTCGCCCAAAACTTTTTCGATTAAACGTTGAAATGTTGCCGGGGCATTTACTAGGCCAAATGGCATGACATTAAACATTAACCTGCCCATCGGGGACCAGAAAGCGGTTTTTTCTTTGTCTTCGGCACGGAGTTCGACCTGCCAATATCCTTTCGACAGATCCATCGTTGTTACCCAATTAAATGGGGCTAATTCTCGAAGAATGGCTTCGATTGATGGCATCTGGACGGGGTCAATAACGGTAATGGCGTTTAGAGGTCGATAATCGATGCACAGTCTGGGTTCCGATCCTGCACGCATGACGAGCACGATTCTCATCGCATATTCTCCTAATGCCTCGGACACTATCCCCTTGTCCAGTAAGTCTTGACAGATCGTCTTGACGATTTCGCGTTTTTGGGGGTTCATGCCCTTGAATGGAACTCGTACTGGCTTATCCGTACTTAATTCTATTTCGTGTTTTACGTAATTTGTCTTTCCCGGTTCTTTAGTCAGGATTTTTCGATGTTTTTGTAGCATTTCTTCAAGTAATTTAGTCTGGGTTTCTCCTAGGTTCGCGTCCATGGCCAAATTGTGAGCCAAATTTCCTTCTTGGAGTCGGGCGTTAAAAGATTTGAAATCGTAATCTTGTACGAATTGCTTCAAATTTCCGCCTTTCCATTCGTCCTCTTCGTCGTTCGAATCTAGGAGTTCGGTAGGTACTGTCATTAGTCGGGGGTCCTCGCGTTTATCGATATAGTTCCAGGACCTCGTTATGGGGTTGGGCTGGATCTCCATTATGGCCATGATGTCCATACCCAAGAGTAGGACCGTGTCGTAGGTTGGTAAAACGATGAAAGGATGGGTTATTACGCCTCCCTCCCATATGACTTTTGTTGTCAGTACCCCTACTGGACGCACTTCTCCAGCAGCGGTTTTTACGGCCACATTTTCGCTTATTCCCCGTAGTTTGTCGCGTTGTTTTTTGTCCAACGACTCGTATAGATCTGAAGAGATAAAGGACCGGTCGGCTCCCGAATCCAACAAACCGATGAATTTTTTGTCGTTAAACTTGATTGTTAACATTGCGAGTGAGTCCTTCCGCTCTTTAGCCAAATTACAATGTAAAATGCGTTTCTTTCGAGGTGGGGCCTCCTCGTAGGCGTGAGGTAATTCTTGGAATGTTTCGGCTATTTTTTCGCCGTCCGCCGTATTAGTGGTTGGGCCACTATATTCGCGTTTTTCTGTGGTGAAGTAAGCCGTAGTGAAATAAACGACCTTTTTCTGTAATTCTTTTATTTGTTTTTCTAACCAATTGGTGTTTATCCATTTGGCTTTTAATTCGTCTTCCGAACTTGAGTCGCTAATTTCTTTATTATTCGTTTCAATTTCTTTCGATTTTTTTTCTTTTAATTCGAGTTTTAATTTGACTACTTCTTCCGTAATTACTTCGTTAATTGCCTGGTTAATTGTCGTATTCGTGGTAAATTTTGGGGTTTGGTCTTCCGGGCGTGCAGACAGATTTATTATTTTTTCTCTGTCTGCTTTAACCAGTTTTTTGTCAGTTCTTCGAATTTGGCTGTTAGCTTTTCTAACAATGCGTCGTTTTTGGCGGCTTCCTTCTCTTCTTTCCTCTTCTTTCGTTTTGGACAATCTCTTCTCCAGTGTCCCACCTCGTTACAATAATTACAAGGTTTTGTGGTGGAGTTATCTGTTTTCGGGTACGGTCGTCTCACGAACTCTTTTTTCTCGTAGGGTTTGTCGCTTTTTGGATTGTGGTGCTCCGTTTTATTCGCGGTCTTCATTCGGGGTCGGTAGCTTGGGGCGATTTCTTTCCCCATGTTAGCGTGGAGAGTCTCTTCTTCTTGTTGGCTATCGCTGGTATCCCCTCCTGAGTTTTGCTCGGAGTTATTGTCTTCACTTTCCCTCCCTTCTTCGAGATTAGTTGCGTCGGAGTTTGTACTGGCTTTGTAAGCTTTTGGAGCCGGTATCGGGTTCGAGGTGGCTTTATCGTTCGCCTTTTTCGGAGGTGCGGCCTCGATTTCCCCGTTCAGGAAGCTACGCGACTGGATCAGTCTCCCTGCGTCATGATTTTTCGCATGGATACGCTGTATGCGGAGTTGCGTTTGTGTCCTCTGTTCGGGCGTCAGGGCTTCCGTATAACGATCGTCTACTTCTTCGTGATAGTCATTTACAAATTTTAGCAGCTGTTCGAAACTATCTGCTGTGGGAGCGTTCATATCTCTCAGTACTTTCTTTGAGGTGTCGTTTAACCCCTTTTCGAAAATCACGTTTTGCGCATATTCGTCGAGTGGCGTATCCAACTCGTTGAACAAACTTTTCGCTCGTCGGAAATAGGCTCGTAACTCTTCTCCTGCGGCTTGTAGCATGAGACTGACTCTCTGTCTAATTTCTTTTTGGGTCTCGCCGTACTGACTGTTGAAAGCGACGACAAACTGTTCCCAAGTTTTTAATTTTGCTTCCACATACCAGGCTCTGGCTTCCCCTATTAACATTTCGGGTAGCCCTTTTGTTACCATCTCGTCGGGTTCGGCTCCGAGTCGTGAAATGGTGAGTGCCACTTCGTCTAAGAAGTTATTGCCGGCCCTCCAGGTTCCGTCGAATCTCATCAGTCGCAACTGTGACCATTTTATGTTTCGGTCCTTTTGTTCTAAAGCCCATTGATCGGCGGAATATTTTCGAAGAAGGCTCTCATTTTGTCTTGGGCGATTTCTCAGATTTCGATTTTGGTTGACCTGGGAGTCGGCGCGTGCTCGTTCCTCGAGTGCTCTTAATCTAGCTTCCATTATGGGATCGGCTTGGTATTGATTCCCACAGTTCGGGGACGTAGCTCCATTTTGGGGCGCAAATCGTTGGAAATTACCGTTGGTTGAGTTCGGGTCGGTCAAGGTCGGTGTTGTCGAGTTTGGCTGCGACTCGGTCAGTTGTGTTCCGGGGGGGAAAATTCCGTTTATGGCTGTTCCATTTAGGACCCCGTTCTTCTGTCCGATCAAAATGGTCGACCCTCTCCCGCCGTAAAGTTGTGTCTTTAGTCTTGCGGCTTCTCGGTCGACTTCGTTGGCGGCTTGTATTTTAATTCTTTCCGCCTCGTTTGCGGCTTCGACGTTGGCTTGTACCGTCTGGATATCTTCGAGGCTTGGCATTGCCAACCTGTTCCGTCCTTGCTGGTTTCTGAGGTGGTTTCGCTGATTTATCAGTCTAATCATCTCTGCGTTAGGGTCCTTTGGGGTTTGACTGGTGTGGCCAGCTCTCGTAGCAAAGGATTGGGCGATTGCCCACGACTGTTGACCCTTATTATTTCGACGGTCCTGCTGGAAGGCTTCCAGGAATTCGTTCTGGATTTCGACTGGCTCGTCCACTATACTATCCCATCCTTGAACGTTGATTCCTTTCGAGCTGAGGGAATCGGCCTCGCTTTCGTCGTCGGCGTCGGATGTTCGGGTGGAATCATAGGAGTCCGTCGTTTGGTTATTCGTTTTTTGACGTTTTACGTTTTTTCGACCTCTTCTAAGGGCTCGTTTTTCCGCTCGCTCTTTGGCAAGACGAATGATCATGTTCATCTGTGCTAGCGGGTCCCCTTCTTCGTTGTAAGGGATTCCCTCCAGTCGAGCGAGTTCGTACGCTTCTTTACAGCTATCGATCTGGGATTTCTTCGAATTATAACCGTGTGTGATCGTGACACGATTACTCTGGCGATTATCCTGATTGTCGAATAGGTTATACCCGTTCTGACTTTGTTCGGATTCTTCTTCTTCCTCTTCGACTTCTTCTTCGATTCGCTGATTTATCGGCGTTTTATTGGTTGGGTTTTTGCTAGCGGGTACTTTACTAGCCGGCGTTTTTCCGGTCGGCACATTCTCGGGTGGTTTTTCCGCGTGGTTTTCGTTGACTGGTGTCTTTCCAGTCGTCTTTTCCCTCGTCGGCTCCGGTGGCTGCTTTTCTAACGCTGGACTAGCTAATGCTTCGGCCCTTGCCTTGGCGGATTCCATGGCTTTTCTTCGGGCGCTTGCGGTTGAAGGGTTTCGATTTTTCCCGCTTTTCGTCATTTCGATAGTTTGCAAAGTTCAAACCGTAAGATATGTTTATTTAAAATAGTTTGAATGTTCAAAACTATCCCGGACAGACCCCCACGTGTCGTAACCTTGATTCCGGTAAATAAACTTACACAATATCTTACAATAATAACCTTTTATTTCACACTTGTAATATAATACAAATATACTTAACAATGTTGTGGTCTCGGATCCTTGTCGGCGGATACGATTTGTTGCTGCACGGCAGTCTTACACGTGGTTTCTGTTGTCTAGGGTAATGGCGTCTGGCGAAACACGTGTTCGCAAACGCTTCGCTTCGGTAGATATTACTATCGTAGTATTGCTACGATAAATATCTGTGACTGTGATTTATAGATGAATTTGGCAACGGGCATCGATCCTCTATCAATCCGGTAAAACGGCCTGACGGTGAGGTGGTGATGCTAATGTTGCTCTGGTATCTATATCGTCTTGGTTTCCGGTCAGATACGGGTTTAAATAGTGGCTGGACCGGAAATGACGTATTTGCATAAATTCGGGGAATTATGCAAATCTATGACGTTGTCACGTCAGTCCCGCAGAAACGGTAAAACTAGTATAGCTAGTTTTCCCGCAATAATCTGACAATCATTTTACTATCAATATTAAAATTACTATTTATTAAGTTATGATTAATTAAAACACTTTTGTGACCTCGTGGTCACCACAAATGATTAAATGTTTCTATTAATTATAGTATTATTTGATATTTCAAATAATGAATACGTTATGTGATTGGAATTAATATGTCGGGCTTGAGATTTCTGAGATGCGTGATTGGTTGAAACTTGTTCTGCGCCTATTCGGTAAGAACATCTTGTTGAAATCGGTCTAAAAATGAGTTTGTAGGGGTTTTTGAGGTATCTTATTATTTTTTACGAGTTGTTATCTTGAACCTGACTCCTATGATTAAAGGATTGATTGCTAATTTAATTAGATCTATTCATGTATGTTTCAAAGTACAGTCGAAACTCTTTATAACGAATCGCAAGGGACCGGACAAATCGATTCGTTATAACGAGAATTCGTTAAAACGAATTAGCTGAAAAAAATAAAATGTCATCATAAACAACATTATTTATTCATAAAATCATGTTAATTTTATCCCGATTCTTAAAAACCGTTGAAATTGTTAAAACGGGACAAATTAAACTCAACTGCTACAATTGGTAGCTTCTTGCCATTGTTAATGGCATTAAAAATGTTCAACTTGTCCTAAATTAAAATTTCTTTTCATTTGGCAGCCATTTTAAAACAGAAAATTTTCATTTTTTCTAAATGTGTTCCTAACATGGGCATAAGATGTTGTGAGTCATGTGATCAGTTTTGAAAATTCGTTATAACGAGGGCTTGTTGGTATTACAGTGTACCTGAAAACCTGTTCGTTATAACGAATAATTCGTTATATCGAAATTCGTTATAACGAAAATATTTAACATGGTGTTCTATGGCTGGCCAACCAAGTCATTTTAAACAATTCGTTATAGCAATAATTCGTTATATCGCGATTCGTTATAAAGAGTTTCGACTGTATTTCACGGAGGCACTGGAGGTAAGTATTGTTTTAAATTATCTTTTTCTGATTATTGTGTGTTTATTTTCTCATTTCTATACCGTTGTATTGTTTCAGGCATGATTTGTGATTGTTGTTGCCGTTTTATCGATGTTAGATTTAACTAATAAAACATCCTAAAAAAATTATAAAAGCACTAAAAACACCAAAATAACGACAAAAACACCAAAAATAAAAATTTTAAATCACATTTCTGTAATTGGCTAACCTTTAAATTACACAATAACTTATGTATAGAACTGACATAAAAACAAACGACAGACTTAGGTACATAAATTTTTTTATTTTGCATATTTTTACACAGTATATTGCATAAAATGAAATTTTTGGTGCATATTTTTTTTGCATAAAAACAATTTTTTTTGCATAAATACTTGCTTTAGTACTGCTTTAGCTTGAAATAGAATTTGAATTAATACTTGTTTCCTTTACATCAACCTGATTGTTTGACACACAAAATCACAAATATTCCAACGAGTACAACATGGAAACAGAGCTGACTAATTGATACTTAAAATTACTATTATATGTCGTACAATCAATTAATGGTGAATAAAGAAAGATAGTAGTGCACTATAGTATGTCAATTCTGAAACATCGTTTTCATAACGCCTGTGCACCCCAACCCATTCCAGGCTGGAGAAAGTTAAAGTTTTTTCATGCGAGCTTTTAACTTTCAAATTGATTACCCAAGCAGACTTTGAACCAATTAAAACTGTTTAAAATGCAAATGTAGAATGATAAAATTGACATTCCCAGAGTTAATCCTAGAATGCTGCCGATATCGCTTAAGAATTGAGACATTGGATATTTCTGCTGCTCTTCCATGGTCTCGATGAAACTATCAACTAATCGAAGGTTAATAAATGTGTAGAAATTAACTGGCAACTTATTCCCATGCAAAATAGTTTGGTAAAAAAAATTTTCACAAGGTTGTTTACATTTGCACTGTTTTTGATTAGAGTCGTAGTTATTTAAGTACATTTGATGAGCAGTAGTAACATCTCCTGTAGTGTTGCAATTTGGCAAATTTGATGCTGACATGTAGGGTAATCTGAAAAGCACAAATAAAACATTATTGGAGAGATGACAACAGAATATGAAAATCTAAATGCATGTGAAATAAGCAAATGTCTATGAATAGTTGCAAATTTAAAATGTGCCAAATCTCTGCCGTACCTGCAGTAAATACTTTGAAATAAATTGGTTTGCATGCAAGCATTATTACACTTGAAATAAGCAGATTTGTTTTCTTCACATTGATTGCGCTTTGTATTTCTTCGTACAGTCTATTTGATAAAATCAAGGTCAGCATAACATGATTTACCGTATTCGTACACAGTATATTGTTTATTTTGTTACCTTAAATATTCGAAGTATTCCTTCATTCAACCATCCATACATTAAATGTAATGGTTCCAGAAGGTTAACTTCCTCTCCTGGGTTGTTTAGAAATAACTGAACAAGAAAATAATTAAAAGTATGTGGCCTTGTGTTTTAGGTTAGATAAAATTGATTCATTCCACTAAGTGTCATTGCTGCTTGATAGAAAACCAATTGATTTTAGCTTACCTTTATATGCTGGTAACATACTTCAGGAGGAATTAGGAATTCGAAAGCAACATTGAGGGAAACCATTAAGTTAGTTGATTTTTCTGATAGAAAAGGACATTGAATCCGAGTGCTTGTGAAATGCTTCACATATATACTGCACATACCTGAATTTATTTGTGTACAATGGCCAAACGGAAGAGGAATGAGAATTTTTGATGTGTTAAGTATTGTTTTATATCCAAGAAAATGCTATAAATATCAAATAATTCAGTCTACGGTAATTTTCTTGTCATGATTATGTTTAGGAATATACCGTATAAGTTACGTCATTATTAAAAGAGACTGTGTCGTGGACATTGAGTTTTTCCCAGATTTCATCCAATGATAAATTGTCGTTGAACAATTGCCACGGTGATACATTGTTGCAGGTTTTCTTCGTTTGTTTCATCCAATTCAATCTGGCTTCAGCAATTGCATTATCTTGTGTTTCACCACAGACCGTCACCGTTGGATATTGGGTAAATCGTCGTGGAACTATTCTCACAATTTTGGTTACCGGTTCTTCAATGTAGTAGTTTACACGAATTTGCAAGCAATACAAAGTGACTCCCGAGCAAATTATAACCAGAATTGTCTTAAGATTAAGTGAAAATACATTTCTTCTACTTTGCTCTTGACTCGCAATTATATTCTTTGTGCATTTGTCATTAACACGGCGAATCTTATTAACCGGTTTTTTTTTCCGAATGTTTGCTAGATACCAAGCGATTTCAGGCAACGACGTTAAAGAAAGACCGAGAAATAGGCCCAGATTGCCTCCTAAATCTGACAGTAAAGCAATAATATCATATGTGTACCTTTCTTCATACACGTGGATTTTATCATTAGTTATCGCCAGTGACACAGATATAATGTTTTTATCATCTGCTATGCCCACTTCAGTGTATGTTGTAAATATTAACTGTTCATACCATATAGCTCGTGTGTCTTATCCGAACATTTACAAAGTGGTAAATCGGTCTTTGTAAAGGGTAAGCTTGCAAAGAAAATTATTTCTTATTTTCTGATTGTAGTTACTCTACATCACGCATTCTCACCTGCATGTCAAATGTTTTTTAAATTTTTTCGTCAAACATCCACGATAGCATTCTTTGTATTCGTTTTCACTGGAGCATAACCTCTTAGCTGAATTCAAAAATATAAACTAAAATGCAATAAGTAATATAAATATTACTTGCTAATTTCATCAGACAATTTAAAAGTTTACTTTGTTAAAAGTCAAATCTATTTTTACTGTTTCCCCAAGGTTTGGTGATGCTACAGGAATGTTTCTTCCAAAATCGTAAAATGACATGGAAACCTAAGCGAAAATAGAAAGAATAAAAAAATAAGAAAAGCAGCATTTTTTGATACAATATACTAGGTACAATGCTACGTACTAGATACGGAGCTATTGGGCATACGTAATCATATGTTTTTTCAATATTTGCTGTCAATAATTTCCGGACAAATGATTTGCTAGAAGTTATAGCTGTACCAATGAATGATATTTGTGTTATCAAGTAAGGTTTTGTTTTTGAAGTTAAACTTCTTTCGGCACAGCTGAATACAAAGGAGATGTCACAAGATGTCATTAAAAGCACTGCCGTCTGTGGGGATACTCGAACAAAACATGATCACGACGGGCCTCTATATTACAAGCGATATTCTTACGAGCGATTATGTATACTGTGTTCGTGCTGTGTGTATGCATCCGTGTGGCGACAAGTTTTGTAAGTATGTACGAAGTCGCACATGTACATGTTCTTTGTATTCATAACCGTGTGACAAATTAGCAATAGATGGCGCCACTAGTATTAGCGGCAAATTCAACCTCGAACTTACTATTTTCAATATAAATAGTTCACAAACATATTATTATGTTGATACGACTAAATGTGATTCACATCGATAATATAAAAATATATTATCAATACTTAAGAAGATAAAATAGGCGTTACTGCTTTATCACCGATACATGACGAGAAACACGGTTTCGAAGGTATTTCCGTTCTGTGTATCCATTTCCTGTCCCCGGTATCCAGTTCCGGTTTGTGCTAAAAAATTAGCATAATCCCAATTTGCATCCCCGTATCCACTTCCTGCGATACGAGATTGGTGGAACTTAATCCCACCGAGTATAAAACTCCCTGACAACAGGAAGTTAAGTTAGTTCTTGATTTCTGGTTATTTGGTATGTTCCGCATGTCAAATAACTGTTTCTTACTCAGGGCATGGGCCTACCGGTCCATGCATAGCATGGCTCTGCTGAGCCATGCAACCCCCGTCAACTGAAGGCGAAGTTCGGACTGTTAATGTTTCCGTCAAACGGTCTTGCCGAGGAGAAAGCCTCCCGCATAAGTATCCTCGTGGTCGGACAATAGAATCACGTGTGATACCAAAGTATTTAGTAACCGTTAGTAGCACTGTTACTGAAAGAGATTGACTCCATCACTTGATGGTGCCAAAGCAGTCTGCATGCAAAACATGCAGTTACCGCCAGTAGCACTATGTGTTTGGGAAAGTTATATCTCTTCGGTGATGGTGCCAAAGCAGTCTACTTATGAGTAGTATCTCAGGTGATTAATTCTGTTGTGCAGAACTGCGGGCTATATCCCCCTGAATACCAGTGCCGTCTCTCACCGCACTGTTATTTAGGGCACGCGCGATACTGTTCTGCTCAGCAAGGTGAACTTTGACGGCAATTGTGTGTTGCGATGTTTAACCTTTATTATATCCTGTAGTTGATAATAAACCTTAATTGTTTAAACTTGGCAACAAGTTAACAACCGAAGTAAGTCACGAGACTTATTTCATTGTACGACGAATCAAATTCGTAACAATAAATTGAATACAATTTATTGAGTTAATTTACTAAACTCACAACACCGCGAATTACATATAATTCGCAAGCGGAATCTTGGCGAATAAATGACTTCATTTATTCATTACCAATTTCCAACCCTAGTTGTGGCGGTGCACATGAGTCAACCGCACCTCTCGGATCGAGCCAGACAGCATTACACGGACCATTACACGATACGAACCAGGAACGCGAAGGAACCAGTTCCACGATTACGAAGCGCCGACGGAAGCCGCGAGGACACAGCCAGCCCGGCTATCTGATGACATCTATACTCGGTCGAGCGGGCGTTTTGCCGTTCCCGAACCCCGGATCACCAATGACCGTAATCATATTATTTTAGGGCTGTTTTACAGCCAATTCATGTATAGTTTAACTTGTATTTAACTTGCCAAATGTCGGCATTAGAATTTGTATAACTTTTAGATTTGATTCTATTGTTTGACAACAATAAATGTAGTGTTTTGAGAAACTTGTTGTCTTTATTTTATCTCGTATTATTCACTATTTCACGCGACTTATACCCGGTACTATCATGCGATAGGAGTTGTGGTCGTCACCGTCACACGTGGAGGTCCCACCGAGATAGGTTGCAAAGTTTAAATTTACCGAATTTAAATAAAAGTGAAAATTGAGATAAATAAAGAGTATAACATTTCAAAACATTTTATATGTCTCTGCTTTTGCGAAGTAGGGAATCCCCTTTAAGAACGTTGGGATTCGTGAGAACTCTAACATTAAAGGGAAAGTTTCGTTGTGTTGAAAAAACACTTAAAATCGAAGTAAAATTAATTTTAATTTTCACGAAAAAAGGCTTGGTAAAATTTCAATGTTAGTTGAATATTTTCGTAAGAAATATCCAATCAGTAACGAGATTGACCAGGCCAAAGTGCGGACGTAGTAGAAAACTACTAAAATAAAGGATTAGTTTCCATTTTATCATTGGATAAAATAACTTTCCACCAATAAAGTGTCAAGGGATTAAAGGATTATCGATCCTCGATGCCACGCGGATCCAGACTACAGACGACCATTCGTATCCAGACCAGACCTGCAGACACGTGCTCCAGTAGCCATCTTGACCACGCCGTCCCGTTCAGTCCCGATTCGAATTTTCCACGCCGTAAACCAGCTAAAGTTAAGTGTATTTCACCTATTATTTTAACAAATAGTTTAAAGCGCCTTCTCACCCGACGCTAGTTTACTTGTAGTAGGATTCATTTGATTGTTCAAAATTTATCGATAGTTTAACGCGTTTAACCACCACGTGGAGTTTAAGCTTAACCTTATCAAAGTGTATTGTTATTTTGAAGTGTATTTTCATAAAGTGTGTTATCGTTCTTTAGTAATAAAGAATTTAAAACTTTTATCATGTCTAACGAAAACATTCAGATGAATGAACGAGAAGTTGATGACGGAAACTTGGAAAATAGTTACGTCCGACTCGAAGACCAAACGGATTTAATTCCGGACGATTTAACAGAGTATTGTCAACTCTATAATCTGAATCGGGTTGATTTCAAAACAATAACCGAAGCGGTTAATCATGTACGCGTACTTGAGAAAAGAAATCAGAGAATTAGACCCGATGAAGATGAAGATTCGGAGAACGAAAGTCGGCATTCGCGGACTTCACACCGAACCCCACGAAAAACGATTCCCACGAATCGTAAGCTGGACTTTCCCTCTCCTAAAAAGAGGTTGGGATATCAAGCCCGGATAGTGTCGACTCCCCAGCTAAACGATAGAATGGTACGCGAACCATCGTTTAGCCGATCCCGTAGTCAGCAAAGTTCTGGACAAAGAACACCCAGTTCTAATAGTCCTTTAAATCTAGCCAAACCAAGGTCTAGATCGACTAGTGTTAATCGAATGATTAACAATAGTAATTCGGGTTTTATCCCCCAAACTTCAGGGAATAGACAAAATATCTCCCAAAATTCGGGACATAGACAGTATGTTACTCCAACATCTGGAAATAGACATTATGTCCCCCCGACACCGGGGAAAGGACAGTTTGTCCCCCCAACGCAGTCAAAAAGAGTGTCAAATCGAACTCCAAGGAGATCCGATCCGATCCCACCATCCCCCGTTATTCAAAATTTACCGGTGGGAAAGACTCGTTCAAATCAGACACCCCCAGAACGAGTACAAAATGAAAGTAGTGTTCCACATGGACAACATGTACCATCTGGCAATCATACACAGTTTGAGAATTATGTTCCTCCAAGGAAAGAAATCCCCCAGGACAATCAGGTCCCTAAGGGAAATCTGCCCAATTTTGAACATAATTCTGGTTCGGCATCCTCCGCTGGTAGTTCATCTCAAGCGAGATTTTCCACCGACGACTTGGGAGCCATCCTTACCCATGTGCGAAATATTCAAACTGATTGTGCACAGCAAGTACAACAATTTATGCAGAATAATGCACAGCAAAATAATAATGCAAACAATTCAAGCAAAACCTTTTTCAAAGGTCAGGATATGCCTGTTTTCGATGGAAAACAGAAGGACGTGGCTAAATTTTTAGCTACAGCCAAAACAGTCGCTGTCGCTAAAGGTTTAACTCTGGATGAGATGGTAAAACGCGGAGTACCAACTTATTTATCTGGTATAGCCCACGAATGGCATACCGATAACCTCGACAAATTTGTTGACTGGAAAACTTTCGAAAAGATGTTTTTGGCGGAGTTTGACATGATCCCTGTCACTCGAGCCCGAAAGCTTCGAAATTTAATCCAGGGCCCAGAAGAGCCACTTTATACATTTCTTTTGAGATTTAAACAAGCTCAAGGATCTTATTCAAAAAGAGATGAAGCCCCCACTCTTCTCGAGAATTTGAACTTAGTTAGTTACAATCGAATAATCGATAGAGGTCTTTATGAAGAATCATTTAATGACATATTTCAATTTGTCCGGCAGAATAGGGCTCTTTTCGAAGCCCAAAATGCTAGTGTGGACACTATTGCCAATAAAGAGGACGAAACTGCCCCGTCAAATACTCAAAAAGGTAAAGAC
The DNA here is from genome assembly GCA_949358305.1 of Strigamia acuminata. Classification (NCBI taxonomy): domain Eukaryota; kingdom Metazoa; phylum Arthropoda; class Chilopoda; order Geophilomorpha; family Linotaeniidae; genus Strigamia; species Strigamia acuminata. The sequence continues at coordinate 5,862,717 of OX442314.1, forward strand.
ACCAGGAGTTCGCGCCCACTCATACGATCTACTCAGACGTTGAACGCCGAACCAGAAGTTGTACCTATGGAATCTGACGAGACAGACAATCTTGAAAACGATGTTGGATTCAACAACATGGTATGTGCCCTATCGGAGAAAGCAACTGGAAAATGTTTCCATTGTAATCAACCAGGACACTTTAAGAGGGAATGTCCTTTGTTACAAAAAAAAAAATTTGTTCAGGACAAGCCCCAAGGTACTGGTAATAATACCAATACCAATCCCGCCTCTGATCTTTTTAAACGACAGAGACAAAATTGGGTGACCGCTGAATCTTTGGACCAAAAGCTTGAAGACTTCAAAACTACTATGCAAACTAGTATGACAAAATCCATGTCGGACTTATTCACTAAATTTTTGGATCCAAAAAATGCGACCACTCCGCCTTTGGCGATTGAAGGTCCACCGGCGCCAAAAAACTAGTAGAGGGGGTTACCGAAAACCCCCTAAAAAACCAGAGTAGTACATTATCCTCAGAAATAGAAAATGTTCTAAACAAAACGCTGAACAAATTAGTAATTCAAGATGAGGAAATTAAACGACCTAATCGTAAAACTAGGAAAAGGAATCCAAAGTATGTATTTAAGGAACCTTATCCCAACACTCCTTTTTCGATGGAAGAGACTGAAAATCCATTTACATCATTCGATGACGACCTCTTTCCTGCGGATAAGGGGGACGAATCTTGGCGAGAGTCCTTGAATGCAATAATTGAAAGCGCTGTAAATCCTCCTGTTCGAGAGGAAACCACTAGTTCTAGTGGAGGAATATGCGAAAGTTTGGAGGCAATGATGGAAAATTTAGATATCTCCTCGAAATTATCTAGACATCATAGACTTCGTAAATATGTCAAAGAACATCAGCTCAAGAGAGCTGAAGTAGTTGAACGCATCAAACGTTTAGGAAACAGTAGCGACGACCCCCGAATGAAAATAACAATAGGTGGACTCACCTATAATGCTTTAATGGATTCAGGAGCCACCCAATGTTTTATTGGATTACAATTACTTGACAGTACTTGTGCCTCCCCTGACTTCATTCAAGATTGCCCCCGAAATATGAAAGTGTGTGCCGTCGGCATAACTCATATCCCACTAGGACAAATAACCCTTTGTGTTCAATGGGCAGATGGAGTAGAATTCACTCCAATGAATTTCATCATTTTAGACCGAAATGTGTGTGGCCTAATTTTAGGACACAATTTTATGCGTCGTACAACAATTAATTTAAATCCAGCACGAGCTGTATTTGACTGTGACAACAAACCTGGTTGGACTGCGCCTTACGTGGATAACGAATTTAATGACAGTCTAGCGAGGTTACGCACACTAAGAGACGACGGAACAGTCACTCATACACCCGACAATTGGGAAGAATTGTTGGTGAAAGATTGTGATTGTTCCGACGAGGATAAGACCAAATTACTAGAAGTAATTTCTGGAATCAAGCACGTCTTTCGGGACAAAGTTGGTTGTACGAACCTTGCTAAGCATAAAATTACGTTTAAAAAGGACGCGAAATGGAAAAAACAACCGTTTCGCATGTACAATCCAGCTAAAATTGCTATTATGACCAAGCTAGTTGAAGAACTAGAAGCAGAGAACCTCATTGAGAAAGCCACGGGACCTTACATAAGTCATCCCGTAATAGTTGCCAAACCAAATGGCACATATAGGTTATGTATTGATTACCGATGGCTAAATGCGATCACCGAAGTCAATGCAATCCAAATGCCCAGTATTGATTTGCTCATGCACAATACTAATCAGGCAAAATACTTCACCTCACTTGACCTTACAAAAGGATATTATCAAGTAGAGATGGAAGACGAAGATAAGCAGAAAACTGCTTTCTATACCCCGAAAGGCAACTATCAATTTGTACGTATGCCATTTGGGTTATGTAACGCGCCTTGTACATTTCAAGCCCTAATGGAACAAGTTATGGGTGACGCGTTATATAAACATGCATTAGTCTATTTAGACGATGTAATTATCTTTTCTCGGACTTGGGATCAACATCTCGGTCACATTAAAGATGTATTAGAACGACTAGACAAAGCAAACTTGTCCGTAAATAAAGAAAAGTCTAAGTTCGGCAGAACTACACTAAAATTTCTGGGACACCTAATCACGCCAAATGGATTGGCCCCGGATCCTGATAAAATCGCGTCAGTACGAAAATTTCCCACCCCAAAAACATCGAAAGATGTACAAAGGTTTCACGGGTTGGCAAATTTCTTTAGGAAGTTTATTCCTAACCACGGAGAAATTGCTACTCCACTGACTAGCATAATGCACGAGAAAGCAACCTTTGTCTGGGGACAAGAGCAAATAGACGCTTTCGAAAGAATTAAAGACATCTTATGCGACGAAACTCAAGTTTTGTTAATGCCTAATATGCTCGAACCCTTTGTGATTCTAACAGACGCTTCACATTCAGGATTAGGAGCGGTATTATGCCAAGATGTGGATTTTCTTGACAAAAACAAGGACAAATGGATTAAAACTCCAAGACCCGTAGCTTACGCTAGTCGCGTACTTCGAGGAGCCGAGCAACGTTACACTACTCCCGAACTAGAGTGTCTAGCGGTAGTATGGGCTGTAGAACGTTTCCGCCCTTACATAGAATACACGTCTTTCACCCTGGAGTCAGATGCAGAAGCCTTAAAATGGCTAATGGGGACGCCAGAACCTTCTGGTCGTTTTGGCCGATGGGCAATTAAACTGCAATGCGGCGCCTTTAAAATTAAGTATCGTCGTGGTACTCAAAATCAAGTCGCAGACGCATTTTCAAGAGCTCCTTTGAGTATTGAAGACATTCCGAAGGATGATTATATCGAACCCACAGAAATAACTCAATTCTGGCCCGAGTGGGACGGAAATAAAGAAGTTACTCGTAGAGAAGAACCAAAACCCTGTCAGTTCTTAACAAACGTGTCAGTAAAGTTTGATTATTCCAAAAAATTAAATAATTCTTTGGAAAAGGGGGAGAAAGGTCATGTAGAACCAGAAACTTTATTTAGTGCTTTAACCGAAGTACTAACAAGGGGAGAGCACCAATAAGCTATCACAGATTGTTGTAATATTAAACAAGAAGGATTGTTATATCATGCTGAATGAGACCCTAAAATAATTTCATTCCATGAACAGCCAACAATGCAAACAATGAGCTGAAAGTTGGCACTATTTTGTCTGTGTATACATCAAATCTGAGCAATCAGGCCTAGTGTATGAATACTGTAAACAACAGTTGCTAGGTAAAAAATAGTTCCAAGATCCAAGTTCAATTTTACCATTTGAGATTCAATGATGTCATTTCCTCTTTTGATATCACATGACATATGACATCAGAACTTCGTTCAACAACATGACTGTCTTCATGAAGACAATAATAGTTTGTAGTGGTGGTTCAGTGGTTAAGGCAATGGGCCAGGAATCTTTTCACACAGGTTCAAATCCTGTTGGGTGTGAAAATTTTTACATTTATTTTTTGTTAAATTTTAGCAGTTATTTTAATGTTTGTAATTTTATATTTGTTAAAAAATTAAAATTAACCAAATTAAAATTTTCTGGAAACAAATATAAAATTACAAACATTAAAATAACTGCTAAAATTTAACAAAAAATAAATGTAAATATATTCACACCCAACAGGATTTGAACCTGTGTGGAAAGATTCCTGGGCCATTGCCTTAACCACTGAACCACCACTACAAACTATTATTGTCTTCATGAAGACAGTCATGTTGTTGAACAAAGTTCTGATGTCATATGTCATGTGATATCAAAAGAGGAAATGACATCATTGAATCTCAAATGATAAAATTGAACTTGGATCTTGGAACTATTTTTTACCTAGCAACTGTTGTTTACAGTATTCATACACTAGGCCTGATTGCTCAGATTTGATGTATACACAGACAAAATAGTGCCAACTTTCAGCTCATTGTTTGCATTGTTGGCTGTTCATGGAATGAAATTATTTTAGGGTCTCATTCAGCATGATATAACAATCCTTCTTGTTTAATATTACAACAATCTGTGATAGCTTATTGGTGCTCTCCCCTTGTAAGTATAGTTCCTCCTACCAGAGCAGAAATCATAGAAGCTCAGCTCAAAGATTATGAATGTAGAAAAATAATAACCCATCTAAAGTTAGATGAAGTTGAGCAAAAGAAAAATAAGAAAACTAAGCGCTGGATGAAAGACATCAAAGGCTACCAACTAGATTTCAAAGAAAATCATGATAATGAAGATGAGAATAGTAATGATTCTGAAATGTTAATCTTCTTCAAACCAACATTTGAAGAAGAATTAAATGATTCCGGCAACGGATTTAAAGCGGTGATTCCACCGTCTTTAGTACGACGAGTGTTGTTCGCATGCCACGGACATCCGTTAAGTGGACACGCGGGGATGAGTAAAACGCTCGAACGAGCGAAACTCATCTATTATTGGCCTAAAATGAGCAAAGACACGTGTAATTATGTTCGTAGTTGTGTTCATTGCCAACAATACAAACCTAGTCAACACCGCAAACACAGAGCGAGTTATACTCCTCACAATATGGCACAGCCATGGGAAGTTCTTTGTTTAGACTTCATGGGTCCCAAACCCGCTGGTCAGTACCAACATAAATATATTTTAGTAGGAATTGATCAATGTACTAAATGGGTAGAATTAGCCCCGTTAAGCAAAGCTTCAAGTGAAGCAATTATAACAAAGTTAGGTGATATCGTACACAGATGGGGATACCCCAGGAAAATTATCAGTGATAATGGAAAACAGTTCGCATCCACCATCTATGAGGGTTTCTGTAAAAGGCATAACATTAAAATGACTCATATAAGTCCTTATCATGCTCAGGCCAACCCCACAGAACGGGCAAACAGAGATATCAAAATAATGCTTGCGATTTATTCTGATGTGCACTCTCACTGGCCACGTTTTCTGAATGAATTTGCATTTGCATCCAGAACGGCAAAATCCGAAGCAACCGGATCGACGCCATTTTTATTAAATACGGGAAGAATAGTAACACTACCTTTCGACCCGCGAATTATTCAACACGCGAATAAATTCGATAAAAATAACCCTGAGGAATTCGTGTTTAACTTACTCGGGATTTTACGGAGAGCACACCAAGAAATGCACCGTAGGATCCAACTAAATTACGAGAAACACGACAGAATTCACCGTAATAAATTTCATATTTGCAAATATGAAGTAGGTGATTTAGTCTGGAAGAATACACATATTCTTTCCAATCAAGACAAAGGCATTACTAAAGGATTTGCTGAAAAACGAGACGGACCGTGGGAAATCACAGCCGTATTAACAGGAGGTGCATACGCCTTACGAAAATTATTAGATGATTCAATTGAACCATCAATAAATACGGATGATCTCACCCCGTATATCCCTTCATACCCGATTGAGACATGGACTCTGGGTCAGAAAAAAGGAAAACTGGAAGATCACCCAAACCCTGATTGGATGTCATCAAATTCCGAATTTAACGAATCTAATTCACAAGAATTAGATAATCAAGATACAGAAGAAATCCCGCGTGAAAATCTTGAACAAGATATGGAAGAACTTCCTCAAGAAAATCTTGAACAAGAAGAAATAATAATTCCTACCTCAAATGAAAATGGAAACGACATTACAGATTCACGAAGTAATAACTCGAATAAACGGAAGCGAACAGCTGACCTTCCGGAAATAATCTCGAGACCGAAAAGAACTTCGAAGCCAAATCCGAAATATACAACGGATTTTGTACAGATGATTCAAGAGCGTCGTTAAAAAGGATGCTAAAATATTAAAAAAGAATATTCTAAAAGATATTGATTTAATTCATATATTGAATATTCAAATCGAAATTCGCGAAGTCACCTGATAAGTTATGACCCCGGGTAGAGAGTAAAAGATTCGTTCTATATTCAGTCTTCTAACACACACGTGAGAGAAGAAGAACTTCGTCGAATTCAACAAAAAATCACGGTCAAACGCGTTGACATTGTTAGCTATTAACCAACGAATACAGGTATTATGATTATGCATATAAAGTTATATATATATATCATGAAATTTCTTTGAATATTCGAAGAAATACGAACCAGCGGAATTCGTTTATTAGCGGCGGAGGATTTGAAAGCCACGTGCTCTAAACTCCAAGTTGTCGTCGAGGCGACTACACTCATAATTCCACAAGATACGCTTCTAAAGGAAGCAGGACATTTTCGTAAGTTCGATAAAATTATCAATACACGAAAATATAAAATTGCAACGAATTATAATTATAAAATTCGTAAATTCAGTTACGCGTTTTCTCAATAGAGGGCGCGCGCATACCAAAGTATTGCAAATAAAACTAAGACGTTTTTTTATACTTGTAGAATTATGGTCAAGAAGATACCAATTAAAAAGCGGCGAATCGTGATTCAGTCGAGCTCTTCAGAGGAAGACAATACGCCCACGGTCAACCCGACCATCGTAACGATCCCGGGAGCACCAAACACTCCTATTGTGCTCGACCAAAAAGGATGGGACATATTAACCTGGGCCCGAAACAACCCAGATGCTCTCCCAAAGGAAATTCGCCCAAAAACGGCTGTACCCAAAACAGCGATGGAGGTTACACAAGAAACCTTCATTATACCAAAAAAGGATAGTTTCTCCAAAAGCCATCCGTTACAACCGATCCATAAACCAAGCACGAGTCGAATGGAAGATTCGTCGACCTCTCATGAGAGAAGTCTGGACGAGATTGTCAAATTAGAAGCGAATCGAAATCCCGAGGGAAACCGCCATCAAGACAACAAACGTAAACAGCGAGAGTACGTTCATTACGACTCGCCGCCACCCACGACTTCGCGCGAAGTAGTGTATACTCCTAGATATAATACGGCTAGAGGGAAACGTACGTTTGTGTCCACCAGAGCCCCCAAACTGCAGCCGCTGACTGCTCAACAAAGAGCAGCTAATAAGCAAGAAAAGGCACTACGTCGAAAAGCCGCCTGCGATCGCGACCTGGAAATGGGAATTCCACACGACAATTTGGAGCTCGCGAAGGGCGAAATACCGTGCCCTTTCTGTTTCGGGGTAGGCTGGATGTCCGGCTCCGGGACAGGATGCCATTTGGCATCGTGCGGGAATTGTCTCGGAACGAAACGACGATTAAAAATTCAACCTTGGAACCCTAAGTTTGTTTCGTACGTAATTAAAGGGTTGTTCGATCCAGAACCCCGAAAATGGGCAACCTGCCACCTTTGTAAAGCTTTATTGTCTAACGATGGTAAAGCTGTATATGAGGATCCTGAATTTATGAATTCGCGAAGAACGCCCCTTGGCCTTCAAATGGGTCTGGAAAAAATGCCAAGTATTGTCTGTGTAGATAATGCGACTCAAACGGACGAAGCCGCACTAGTCCCCATGCCAAACGTTGTGGAACACGGAATTTCGAACGAGTTCTTGATTGAACCTTACCAAGTTCCTCCGAACACCAAGATAGGACAGTTATTTGTTTGGGAGGTTGAATACTACTACCCCATCGTGGCTCGACTTGCAATTATCATTTCTCGTCAATTAGTTACGGGTCTACCCGATCAAATAACAGTAGGATATGTGACCAGGATCATGCAAATGATCTTGAATCCACGTCGCGTTGAGGGCTTCAACATTTTGGAGCATCTTTGGAATCTGCTCGTGGGAAAAATCGCAGATGAACTAAAAAACCAAATATGTGAAGGCTGGATTTTGGTTTTGCCCCCGGTGATTGACATCTACGAAGATCTCAAAAAGATGATCAATGAAGAAGACGGATTGACTGATCAGCCTGAAGCAGGGGATAAAGCACCCGAGACTCCCATCGCCACGGAAGTTGTTGCGACCACTGCATTTTTCATAGATCGGCAACCGGAAGAACCTCTTCCCGCCAAGAAACGTGGCAAGGGTTCCTCTTCGAAGGATAGGCAAAAGCCCGCCACGGAGACCGAAAAAGGTCAAGATTAAGCCATGTTCGAATTTAAAAACAATTAGCAGTTTGTTTGTGTGTTCTGTGATAAAAGAATATAATATGTAACCGAAAATTCTTTAACTAAGATTTTTGTAAGAAGTACTTCTTCGTTATACGAGAATGACTTCATGTTTATTTTTTTAATAACCAAATTATTTTTATAACCGTCTCTGAAAAGAGAAAATAAAAACATTTTTTGAGCATCCTAAAGATAAGAACATGTTTATTAAAAACACTCAGGGGCCTTATAAATATTGGAAATAAAATATTTATTAATATGGATGAATTTGACACAAATGATATTCCTAAAAGAATAACATAAAATATAAGAGTATATGTTTAGTTATTAAGGGGGATGTGTGACAAATTAGCAATAGATGGCGCCACTAGTATTAGCGGCAAATTCAACCTCGAACTTACTATTTTCCATATAAATAGTTCACAAACATATTATTATGTTGATACGACTAAATGTGATTCACATCGATAATATAAAAATATATTATCAATACTTAAGAAGATAAAATAGGCGTTACTGCTTTATCACCGATACATGACGAGAAACACGGTTTCGAAGGTATTTCCGTTCTGTGTATCCATTTCCTGTCCCCGGTATCCAGTTCCGGTTTGTGCTAAAAAATTAGCATAATCCCAATTTGCATCCCCGTATCCACTTCCTGCGATACGAGATTGGTGGAACTTAATCCCACCGAGTATAAAACTCCCTGACAACAGGAAGTTAAGTTAGTTCTTGATTTCTGGTTATTTGGTATGTTCCGCATGTCAAATAACTGTTTCTTACTCAGGGCATGGGCCTACCGGTCCATGCATAGCATGGCTCTGCTGAGCCATGCAACCCCCGTCAACTGAAGGCGAAGTTCGGACTGTTAATGTTTCCGTCAAACGGTCTTGCCGAGGAGAAAGCCTCCCGCATAAGTATCCTCGTGGTCGGACAATAGAATCACGTGTGATACCAAAGTATTTAGTAACCGTTAGTAGCACTGTTACTGAAAGAGATTGACTCCATCACTTGATGGTGCCAAAGCAGTCTGCATGCAAAACATGCAGTTACCGCCAGTAGCACTATGTGTTTGGGAAAGTTATATCTCTTCGGTGATGGTGCCAAAGCAGTCTACTTATGAGTAGTATCTCAGGTGATTAATTCTGTTGTGCAGAACTGCGGGCTATATCCCCCTGAATACCAGTGCCGTCTCTCACCGCACTGTTATTTAGGGCACGCGCGATACTGTTCTGCTCAGCAAGGTGAACTTTGACGGCAATTGTGTGTTGCGATGTTTAACCTTTATTATATCCTGTAGTTGATAATAAACCTTAATTGTTTAAACTTGGCAACAAGTTAACAACCGAAGTAAGTCACGAGACTTATTTCATTGTACGACGAATCAAATTCGTAACAATAAATTGAATACAATTTATTGAGTTAATTTACTAAACTCACAACACCGCGAATTACATATAATTCGCAAGCGGAATCTTGGCGAATAAATGACTTCATTTATTCATTACCAATTTCCAACCCTAGTTGTGGCGGTGCACATGAGTCAACCGCACCTCTCGGATCGAGCCAGACAGCATTACACGGACCATTACACGATACGAACCAGGAACGCGAAGGAACCAGTTCCACGATTACGAAGCGCCGACGGAAGCCGCGAGGACACAGCCAGCCCGGCTATCTGATGACATCTATACTCGGTCGAGCGGGCGTTTTGCCGTTCCCGAACCCCGGATCACCAATGACCGTAATCATATTATTTTAGGGCTGTTTTACAGCCAATTCATGTATAGTTTAACTTGTATTTAACTTGCCAAATGTCGGCATTAGAATTTGTATAACTTTTAGATTTGATTCTATTGTTTGACAACAATAAATGTAGTGTTTTGAGAAACTTGTTGTCTTTATTTTATCTCGTATTATTCACTATTTCACGCGACTTATACCCGGTACTATCATGCGATAGGAGTTGTGGTCGTCACCGTCACAACCGCGACGGTATTTATAGGCGCCATTTTTATAGATGCCATTTGCACGTGCGACCTCGTGCGTACGAATCAAGGTATGATTCAAAATCATAACAATTCGTAGTAGCGACTTGTGTAGTCGCGCACATGCGCATCGCGCAGAAACATTGCTACGTGATTCGTACGAATATTTGCATCGTGCAACACCATTCATTTGTGCGATTGGTATTGTCGCACGTATTACAGATCCCCGATCACGTCGTTGCAACGTGGTATTTCCGTGCTTTGTTAAAAAATTTTCAACGTTTTTATTGTTTTTCGCATCTCGTTTCATATCTCCGGTGACATCTCATTCGTAATCACTAATGTGGTTAGTTTTTGGACCACAAATTGGCTGTTGTGTATTCGGCAAAAATAGAATTATTTTTTATAAAAACAATCGCTACGTTCAAAAATTAAAATAACAATTTTAGTTTAAGTGTATTTTAAGTTTTAACATGGGTTGAAACAGGAAATGATGTCATTTTTGGTTTAAAATTGAAGTAAAACACAAAATATTTTACTTTTTTAATGCAGCCACTGATTTTGGCCAAAAAATATAAGTATTTTGGTCTCAGAGTACCGAAAATCACAAATTAAGATTACAAAATTACAATGTACACGTTGAGAAGTTTAACTTCTACCATGTGGTCTTAACTTAAGCACACATTAGAGAGATTGCGGGATGCATTTTCCTTTATTTTGTGCCACGTTACACTATTTTAGTGCCATATCGTAAAGGAAAAATCTTTAGTGTATTGTTTTCAACACTAAATTAAAATATAGCGCAGCCAATCAAAATTGAGAACACTATATTGTTAGCTCCGCCTATTGGAAATGGCGATTATTTTGTTGTCCCGATCAAACACATCACAGTCATAGGTACTTAGGTTGAATGATAAGTGAGGCCCAAAATTGAATTTTAGGCCCAAAACCATACTTTATAGACATAATAATGGAATTTTATGCAGAAATTTGCACATTTACGTCCCCAAATTGAATTTTTAGGCCCAAAATTACTAACTGTCAGTAGTTGGCTGAAATAGTTTAGTGATAAGGGAAAAATGCATCCCGCAAACTCTCTAATCTTTTGTTTTGTGTATAGTTACAAAATTGAAATGTTGAGCATATTCCATATGAAGTGTCAGTTTCGGTCAGAACAGCTGTTTTGTTTGAAAATCCCTGAACAATTTAAATTAGGATTTATTACTTAAAAAATTAATTTTATTTTTCCTACCTTCATTTTAATGCCAACTATCTCTTTGGCCAAATTGGTCGCTCTCCAAAGTTCATCCATATCATAACTTGGAATTGCCATCAGACGTTTGACCATGTTTGTACATGCATATGGGGCTGAACTGTAATCAATAGGTCCAGTAGTCTTGATGTTCTCATAAGTTTTATTCCAAAGCCTGGCCATTTCTTTTGTGTTTCCACTGCAAATCATCAAATTTGGTAACTTGATATCTTCCGATTTAGTCGTTACGTCAACAGTCGTAGGATAACTTAAGTAATGCATTATTCTGTCGTACGTCTGATAAGTGAGCATGCATGTACAAAATAGAAGCAAAAACAGCCAACATGTGTGACGCCTGCTCCAATGATTTCTAGTGTTTATGAAATCATCCAGACCTGTTAAATTACAGTTCGGTTTGCTGGCATCATCTTTCATCATAAGTTGAATTGCAGAACGTAGTTTGCTTAATCTTAGCATATTTCTTCTCAACAAGTGATTTTCCTGCATTATATTTCTGCAGTTCCTGTATTTGGGGCCAGACCAGAGCTGAGTACAGACTTTCAATCAACAATCACCACCTGATGCTTGGACAAATTGTTTTTCAAAATTATATGAGAGCTTGTCTGTTTGGTGTTGTATCCTTGAGCAAACAAGGCAACTGTGCTCTTTATTTACCGTTAAATACAGAATTGATCCGTGTTTTTATTCCCTAGTAACACCGCATGTAAAACTCATAAAATTATCCAAGCAGCAAGAATATTGATATAACATTCCATTGATTTAGAAAGTAGCAGTTTACAGTAAGTGTTGGGTCTAACTTCATTAAAAGCTTGTATGTCCCTCCTCTTGTGCATACAAACCCAAGTAAGATCAGGACCCAAATGAAACTGCCATGCCATGTTTTGAATTGAAAGAATGGGCGCTAAAGACTGAGATCTCTTTATATAGTCGCAGCAGCGACTTTAAATATTATAATTCTAGAAAGTTTTATTAAAAAAAAGCGGATGGAGTCGGATTAAACTTGATGTTAGTAGATGCAACAAAAGCACACCTTGCTATGTTCATTTACATAACGTATTAAATTTTTATTCTTGTGCAGAACAATACAAAGAAGGGATTAAGTCTCCTTTTCTAGGAATTAACATAAATGGGTCAAAGAGGTGAATCTACACCTGTGTGGTAGTGGTCAAACATAAAAACTAAAGTATTTCCTTTGGGAACCGTCATGTTCCATGCATTCTGTCCTTTTCAGACAAACGCCTTCCAGAGACGATGTTATAACGTTACATCATCGAAAACTGATTGCTCAAATTCACTTAGGGGCAGATCTGCAGATGGGGTCGTGGGACTTTCTCAGCCCAGAGTCTCTTTGGGAAAAGAATGGGCCGTATCTCATACATCAACGCTAGCATCGATACTACCGTATGTATAAAATTCAGGTTTACGGCATTAGTACAGTAATTCATACAATGTCATTTATCATGCAAAAAATATAGAGAATGCTGATGATACAGCTTCACAAAAAATCAAGATATTGCATTGCGTAATGCAGGTAAGCGAACGTAACAAATGCCGTGCAGAGAAGTTTAGGAGGAGTTCTTGGATCAGTGCGGTGTGCTTGTAGCTTTTTTATTTTTGGGCTGTAATTGGAAGGTTTGGAAAGATTGCCATGTGTTTAGCAGACGAAGGCTATCTAAGTATTAGCTCATGGGGTCTACTACCAGCCACTCAACGAGACTGGACAAATATTCAAAAGCGATGCACATATTGCTGTGTAAACACAAATGAAAATAAAGATGACTGATTAATTAAATTAAATTAAATTAAGTGACTAAGAATTACATTTCTAGAAACTAGTTATTTGTGTTACGTCTATAGGTTAACTTGACTACAACTTAGTATGTATCTTACTAATAACAATTTATGTTGAGGATGGTTGAAATGAAAGGTCAGTCATATTAGGCTAAGAACTAACAAGTGTTTTATTCGGGTCAAATTACATAGGTGGCGCTGGGGGTACAGCGCCCAAAGCAAACGTGGCGGTCACCACACAAAGTATGCAGTGAAGCCGAACACAGCATCATTCCCCATTAATGGAACATTAATCAAATCACAAATACAATAATAAAATTCATTCACGATAGACAATGTACCAATTCGATTAATAAAAACAAATACACTTAATCACTGTTATTATATCCGTAAAATTGTGTCGGGTTGCGAATACGCTGAGGATGGCGGTACGGCACAACAGGAGTATTGACGGGAACAGGAGGAGGTGTAGGAGCTGGAGAAGCATCACGAACGTTTGGGAGGTTGGGTGAATTGGGAGGAGCAACTAGGACTTGCGGTTGTACGACTGGCGGTGTGTTACCGAGGTTTGAGTCCAAATCGAGAAGAGGAAAATGCGTACGATTTCCTCCCCCCTCCGAAGGCTGAGTGCCTGCAGTCTGGCCTTTTTGTTCCCCGAGATTAATTTATAGTTGCTTATACTCGATGTTTACTCTAATGTTCGATATTTATCAGTTACTTACTTTGTAAACATCGTTTTATGAATGGATCAAATGAGATCCTATATTTTGCTTTGTTTAGATTTCGTTTATCGGGTTTTAGTTCTGCCCGATTATGTATCTCGTTTTATCATTGCCTTTGTTATTACTTGCGTTTTCCTGTTTTCACCACAATGGATGCGAATAAAGCTCCCGATGCTTTTTATCATTTTGCCTCTTATTTTCAACTTTTCCACATGGTAGCAGAGGACTAGAGTGTATTCCATCATTGTGAGTTCGATTTTGCTGTTTTTGGCAGTTGCCAACATCGTTTTCCCCTTGAATTTTCGTCCGGGACGTTGCTGCTCGTCGCTGATCGATTGCTCGCTTCTGGACAAAATGGCCGACCTCGTTTCTTCACGCCTGCACACCCGACGATTTTGATCGTTTTTCCGCAATTTGCAACGGATTTCAACGCTGCAAATTTTCGTGGATGTTCTGTGGCCTTAGTACAGCTAGTGTGAGTACTTTTTGGAATTTAATTCCGTCGATTTTCGCCGATGATCACCGCAGACGCGCCCGATCGAGATAAACCGAGTTTGCGATGATTTTCGCCGCCCGATTCGACGTTTCTCACCGTGTTTTCGTCAGTGTGCGACTAAGTTCTGCTTATGTTTAGCAGTGTACGTGTTGTACACACAATTGTGAGTGCTTTTCACGGCGTTTTCCGATTTTTTCGAGCCGATTTTCATCGTTTTTGCGCCGTAAGCCCGTGCGCATTGCGACGTGTCGACATTCATCGAGATTTTCACCGTGTTCAGTGCTTTTGTGTTGTGCCAGGGATTATTGGATTGTATGCTTGTTTTCACAAGCATTTGTGAGTACTGTCGAGTTTATTTAGTGTGTTTTTGGTCACGTTTCGTCGATTTTTCGTCGTTTTTCCGTGTTCGTTCGCAATACGAACACGAGGCGCCGTGTACGACGATTTTTTGAACTTTTCGACAATTTTCCAGCACACGAACATTTGTGAACTTATTTCTAATGTTTTCATCTATTTTTCTAGCTGTTTTTCGTTGGATTATTCCCGCACGACGAGTGCGAAGCGGCTGACGATTGCCGAGGATTTTCAACGATTTCGAAGGATTTTCGCACCCCGGTGTGCGCAACAGAGAATCTCCTGCGAATTTTGTTTAATTCGCCTCTTTTGTTTTCTTATTTTCATATTTTTCGCCTTCCCAGTCGTGAAACTTTGTGAAACTTTTGGGGGACCCGGTTTAGGATCCTGGGATTATTTTTGCAAAAGTTTAATTATTTTTGCAGATTTAATTCCTTGCCTTGGTCATTGCACTTTGACCATTGTATTTATTTTGCCGTGCCCGACAGTGGAGTATCCGGGGGCCACAGGGCCGTTAATTCCCGACAACTCCTAAACGGCCATTGTTTAGACGGGTTAACTAGTAACCTGTATAGCCCATTCGTTGGATATCCGCCTCGAACATCGTCAACGGTTCCCTTGCGCGTAATTGCATTTTTCTTTGCCACGGTCGACATTTTTCAAAGTGACACCGCTCTTCATTACCGCTCGAAATGGCTGAATCCGACAAGGCAACCACGCATCATTTCTCCATCGCACGGCTCAATGCAGATAATTACGAGTCCTGGTCTCGCAACATCCAGTTTTTGTTGCTCGAGAAAGGTGTCGACCAGTTTATCGACGAGAAACCTCCTGTGAAAAACGATGCGTGGGATGATACTCGCAAACAACTGCACGATGACCGCTCCAAACGTGCAAAAGCCTTGCTTGGCTTATTTGTTGAGCCACAATATCAGGACATCGTTCTCGCTGCCGACACCGCTCGCGACGCCTGGGTGGCATTGAAAGCCACATTTCAACCGACTTCTCTTGCCCGAATTGCCAAACTCCGCCGAGATTTCCTAATGATGCGTTTGCTCCCAAATGAAGATATGTCAGTCTTCGTAAGCCGCGTGACCAAAGCCCGTGCGGTTTTAGTTGAATTGGATGTCAAATTTTCGGATTCGGATGTCGCTTATCAACTTCTGGATTTTTTACCGGATTCGTACGAAGCGACAGTACAGACCATTTATCATTGGTCTAAGGCAGATTTCACCTTAAAGGCAGTCACCGACCATCTTCTCTCGGAATTTAACCGTTTGAAGATAAAGAGTGCTGATTCGGGATCATCGACTAGTTTGCAGTCAGCGAGTTCGACTTCGAGTGCACCGACAAAGGTTTTCAAGCCATTGTCGCAAATTCAGTGCTTTAATTGCAAGGAAATGGGACACTACGCGAACAAGTGCCCCAAACCCCGAGTCCAGGGCGCTGCCTCTTCCGCTCCATCCGCCAATCGTGGTCGACGCTCGAATTCGCGCAACCGCAAGCGTGGACGCGGTGGTGGTGCTGCGCAGACAGCCACTGTTTCTTCAAACGTGGTCACCGGGATCAATTTCTTCTCGCGATCGGAATCGAATGTGACTTCGGCTTCATCGAATGAGTGGCTCATCGATTCGGGTTCTTCCGACCATGTGTGTCCAGTGCGTGATCGTTTCACCAATTACAAGCCG
This sequence comes from Strigamia acuminata, assembly GCA_949358305.1. Taxonomy (NCBI): domain Eukaryota; kingdom Metazoa; phylum Arthropoda; class Chilopoda; order Geophilomorpha; family Linotaeniidae; genus Strigamia; species Strigamia acuminata. The sequence goes on from OX442314.1 coordinate 5,879,112, forward strand.
GTCTCCAATTATTTCATCATTTTAGGTGAAGGTCGTTCTCGAGTGGATGGTATTGGAGATGTGGTGTTGCGAGTTGGCCGTGGCGGCGCAGGGGGGTCTAATTTTCCCGTGACTATGCATAATGTTTTGCATGCCCCCGCTTTCTCGCGTAATTTGGTGAGTTTGTCGAAGATCGATCGTGCCGGACTGCATTTTGCCGCCGCTAATGGCTTAATGTCCATTTATCACCCTGATGATAAGGCCAAACAATTTCTTTTAACGGCCAAACTGAAGGACGATTTATATTCCCTTCAGAATATTTTGCCCGCGGATCTTACATCTGCGAAGCCTCCTGCGGCTACATCCGCCCCAGTTCCCAAACAGGTTCTTTCTGCGTCGACTTTGCAGTCACCTGTCCGGCATGTCACTTTTGCCGAGGAACTTGTTTCAACCTCTTCTCCCAAACCCCCGAAGGGAAAGTTGTCTGATTTGGAGCTTTGGCACCGGAGATTTGGGCATTTTAATGCTGACGGTATCCGTCACTTGGCGAAATCTCCGAATGCTTCCGGAATAGAAATTTCTACTTCCGCATTGCCAGCATGTGCTGTGTGTGCCCGCGCCAAATCCACCCGTGCTTCATTTCCAAGCATTAAGGAAGGTATTTCTTCCAAGAAGCCTTTAGATTTGCTTCATATGGATGTTTGGGGTCATTCGAATACCACATCCATCGGTGGCGCTCGTTATTTACTGACGATCGTAGACGACTTTTCCCGTTACTCCTTTGTTGTGCCCATGAAAACGAAGGGGGAAGTTTTCGAAGTTTTTAAGCTATTCCATGCTCGGATGGAGGTTTTATGGGGGGCTGGCTGCATTAAAGCAGTCAGGACTGATAATGGCATGGAATTTTGTTCCAAAAATTTCGAAAATTTCCTAGTCCAGCGCGGCATCAAAGCACAGCGCACGAATGTCTATACACCAGAGCAGAATGGCGTCGCGGAACGCCTTAACCGCACCTTACTTGAGGGCGTGCGTTCTTTCTTTTTGTCGACGTCTTTGCCTCGAGTGCTGTGGGCTGAGCTCGCGGTTACTATGATTTATTTGAAGAACCGCTTCCCACATAAGTCACTGAACAATCTTGTCCCCTATTGTCTGTGGTATGGCAAGACTGTTCCACTCAAACACCTTAAGGTGATTGGGTCACGGTGTTTCGTGCACATCCCGAAGCAAGTCCGTGGTTCGAAATTCGAATCCCGAGCCTGGACTGGCGTCGTGGTTGGCTATGCTTTTCGCACGCGGGGTTATCGCGTGTGGTGCCCTAAGCGCAGAGAGGTTTTCGAGTCGAAACATATCCGTTTCGATGAGGAATGTATGTGGGGACATCCTCGTTTTTATGAGGGCACCGAAATCACTGATGAAGGTGCGATATCGGTGGAGCTCGAGCCGGATTTTGGTTCTGACCCAATTCCTCCTCCACTTCCTCCGCGTCCTCCTGTGGGTGGTCTTCCACCGCCTACAATTCCTCCTCCGCCTCCTCCTGGACTTCCACCTCCTGGACTTCCACCTCCTGGACCTCCACCTCCTGGAATTCCACCTCTAGGTTCACCTATTGCTATGCAACCCCCATTGAGAGCACATCTTTTGCCTCCACCTCCTGTTCACTCGCCACTGCGTCAGCCTCCGCCTGCTTCTCCGGCTGTGGGGGGCAAGTGGACTCGTTCTGAGGTGATTCGACAGTCTGGTGCGTCTATGGGTCACACTGATGTGTATTTTTTCCCACCGGATCGTACCAGATTGCGGAGTCATGGCGACGTAGAGCGATATTGCGCCGACAATCGTTTAGCATACGATCGAGATTCCTTTGACTTTAGCACCCGAAATGTGCCAGTTCAAATGGTTGATCCCCCACCGGTAGATCCTAATGTTTCTCTTCCACGCAGTCCTACGACTTCGGAAGAAGAAGCGTTTGCGGATTGCTATTCTACCGAACCACCACGGTACGCGCATTCCTTGTTTGCCCAGGTTCCTCGCACCTACAAGGAAGCTATTTCTAGCCCCGACCGTGTCCATTGGCAGAAAGCCATGGAGGAAGAGCTTGATCTCTTTCGTGAGCGAGGTGTTTACGAGGAAGTTGAAAAACCTCCTCCTGATGTAAACATTGTGGGGAATAAATGGGTCTACTACATCAAGCGTGATGCAGAAGGCATTGTGCGCCGTTTTAGGGCGATGTTAGTGGCTCAGGGTTTCAGCCAGAAGTACGGTGTTGACTATTCCGAGGTTTTTAGTCCCGTGGTCAATTACGTCTTGATACGCCTATTTTTTGTGCTTCTAGTAGTCGTTTTAGGCTGGCTAGACACACACCTTGATGTCAAGGGTGCCTATCTTTATGGCAACTTGGATGAAGCCATTTTTATGAGGATTCCCAGGGGCTGGGAAACTCCTCAAAACACTGGAAAAGTGTGGCGGCTTCATAAGGCTCTTTACGGCCTTCATCAGAGCGGGCGACAATGGAATTTTCGTCTCGTTGAAGTCTTGTTGGAGATTAATTTTCACAAGCTTCTAGGTGTGAATGGCGTTTTCATTTCCGACACTTACGATGCCGTCATCCTGGTTTATGTCGATGACATGGTGTTATTCACCAAAGGACCCGGTCCTCGAGACCGAACTGTTAAAGCCCTTCGTGGATTTTTCACGATAACAGATCTTGGTCCGGTATCGAAGTTATTAGGCGTTCAGTTTGATCGCGACGGTGGACGGATTTCCATTCATCAACGCGATTACATTGATCGGATCGCGGAAGATTTCGGAATTTCCTCCGAGCGTCTGTGCAGGGTCCCGATCACCGTTGGCACAATGGTTAATTGCGCTAGAGAGGGAGAACGTGTGCTGAACGACGACGAATTCCCGTACCGTTCTCTCATTGGGTCGCTTCTGTTTCTTGCTTCTCGCACGCGCCCCGATATCCTCTTTCCGGTGATCTTGTTGTCCCAGTACAACACGTGCTTCACCTCAAAGCACGTGGCCCTTCTTCTTCAGGTTCTCCAGTATTTGAAGAACACGCGGAATTATTCGATTTCCCTTTCCGCGGTCACTGGAGACATCCTGTCAGGGCACTCCGACGCCTCTTGGATCTCGGACCGAGATACAAGAAAGAGCTTCGGAGGGTACACGATTTCGATTTTCGGGGTTCCCATCTCCTGGGGCTGCTGTAAGCAGCGCTATTGCGCTTTAAGCATCATGGAGGCCGAGTTTTTGGCACTTCTCGATGGCGCGAAGGAGATCGTTTGGCTCCACGGCGCGATCGATCGGACCCGAATTTTCCGTTTGCCCACTCCGACGATGTTTTCTGATTCGTTGTCTACGATTTATTTTACGAGGAATGACATCGAAAAACGTCGGACCAAACATATCGATGTGCGCTATTTCTTTTTGCGGGATTGGCTTACCGAGGGCGTTTTTGTTTTGCGAAAGATTTCCGGCGATTTAAATCCCGCCGATATATTCACTAAGTTTTTCTCGCCTGCCCGTTTGCAATTTTTATGCAAACATTTCTTCCGGTAATTTCTTCGATTATAGTTTTTTGTTTTCCCGCATTTGTGCATTTGTCAATTGGTTGATTCTGATTTTTATCACTGCTTGTTATGTACCGCAACCAATTGACTATCGATATTGTTTTTGGGTTTTTGTGTTTCTTTTCGACTGAGATTTATTTATTATCTCGGAGAATGGGGGGCTATTGTTGGCCTTTTTGTTCCCCGAGATTAATTTATAGTTGCTTATACTCGATGTTTACTCTAATGTTCGATATTTATCAGTTACTTACTTTGTAAACATCATTTTATGAATGGATCAAATGAGATCCTATATTTTGCTTTGTTTAGATTTCGTTTATCGGGTTTTAGTTCTGCCCGATTATGTATCTCGTTTTATCATTGCCTTTGTTATTACTTGCGTTTTCCTGTTTTCACCACAATGGATGCGAATAAAGCTCCCGATGCTTTTTATCATTTTGCCTCTTATTTTCAACTTTTCCACAAGCTGGTCAGCATGACGATTCCAAATGACGGAGTTCCCAACGGTGACGTCGTACGTAGTTGACGATGTTTTCGATGCAATAACACCGGGGACCCATCGGGACGCGTGCAGGTAGTCGCGCGCAAACACCAATTCCCCAGGCTCGAAGGTACGGCGCGTTTCCACTGTTGTTGGTTCCGGCATTAAGCGCGGGTTTAGCAAATGTAACCGAGTTCGTAATGTCCGTTGAAGAAAAGCTTCCGACGGTGTAACTCGAGTAGAAACGTGCGGTGTCGAGCGATAGGCGATCAAAAATTGATTTACGGCTTCTGTAATGTTCAAATTTAGATTTAGGAATTTTCCAACTTGGGTTTTGAAGGTTTTAACGAAGCCTTCCACAGCTCCGTTGGTGGCTGGATGGAAAGGCGGGGAGCGCGTATGGCGAATGCCATTACGCGACAAGAAGTCGACAAATTCCGCCGAGGTGAACTGCGGCCCGTTGTCCGAGTGAATGTGTATCGGCAAGCCGTGGCGCTTAAACCAACACTTCAGGACATCAATCGTCGCTTTCGAGGTAGTAGTGGGCATCAGTCTGGCTTCGCACCACTTGGTCCTGGCATCTACGGCCAAAAGAAACGTTTTGCCGTGGAATGGACCGGCAAAATCGAGGTGAACGCGGCCCCAAATCTCGTCTGGAATGGGCCATCGCAAATCGGACGTCTTGGGCGGATCCGGTAGTGCGCGCTGGCAAACGTCGCACGAGCGCACCATCAACTCGGCATCACGATCGATGGACGGCCACCAAACCGTCGCACGGGCGAGCGACTTGGTGCGGACGATTCCGAAATGTCCCGCGTGCAGTTCCGTTAAAACTGCACGGCGAAGTTGCTCCGGAACGACCAAACGCTCGGCCAGGAACAGGAATGGACCGTGGGTGGAGAAGGCGTTCCTATGCTTGTAAAAATTTATTAATTCGGGTGTCCTCGATTTCCATCCGTCTCGAATGCACTGCAGAACTGCTTGCAATTGGGCGTCTGCGTCGTAGGCTGCACGCAAAGCTGACTGCGATACGGGAAACTGTGAAAGGGAAACAGAAAATATTTCGTTAACATGCATGTCGAGGTCTTCACGACCATCGACCACTGGTTGGGGATTGCGTGACAGTCCATCTGCGATTTCATTGTCGGCAGCTGGCACATGCTCGATCGCATAATCGTATGCACTTAAAAATATCGCCCACCGGTGCAGGCGAGCTGCAACGATCTGGTTGCATCCCTTCTTTTCTCCGAAAATGGCCACCAGCGGCTTATGGTCAGTTCGCAAAATAAATTTTCTTCCAAACAGGTGGTGATGGAATCGGCGAACGCCATAAACGATCGCAAGACCTTCGCGGTCAATTTGCGCATAATTTTTCTGCGCGCTGGACAAGAGGGAACTGGCAAAGGCGATTGGGCGATGGATTCCTTTTTCTACGTGGGAAATAAAGGCGCCAACACCGACCGGCGAGGCATCAACGGTCAAGTATAGCTGTTTCTTGGCGTTGTAGTGTGCGAGCGCTGAATCAACGGTCACTGCGGCTTTAACCTTCGTCCAGGCCTTCTGTTAGAAAAATGCCCAACTGTTTGATCTTATCGGTTGCATGTTTCCGGTTAAATGCAACGTGTGTGTCATTGCAATTCTGTATCCGTGTTACATTGGTTGATATTGACTTTTAAACCCTTGTTCCTGTGCTAAGTGCCCCAACCAATGTGCTTATTAGCAATGACATGCCCATATGTCGTCTGCTCTAATATGAGCGCTTATCTTTTAGTTTCTCATGGCCCTTGTTTACATTATCGATTGTTTATGCCGAGTTTACTTTACTTTTGTTATGTAAAGAATGAATCCTTGTCTGCTAACAATGATTCATTCTACTTCAAGTTTTGTAGCCTCGAAAGAGGTGCGCTTTTTTGCTTTTGCCTTATCATCTCGATGAATAAAGATGGCGGTCGCACGATGCGAGTTCCCGCACCTGTTAATTCGAGTCTCAGCTCTTTTCCTTTGATGTCCGGCGCCTACAAGCCTATCATATGGTAGCAGAGGATGGTTGACGACGCGGCCAACCGTTTGTGATACGTTTGCGGCAAGTTTCGGGACGAAACGGACATCGTGGATTCGTCGGTATCGTCGCAAAGACGTATCAGCGGATTCGAGGAGTTTGTGAAGCTGACAACGTGTGCGGACGTTTGCGGAAGCATTTCTGGACCGGACAGTGTAAGAATTGTCGAAATTCTGTGCGAAATAAGCACATTGCCCGATATAAAGAGGATTTTCTTCTGCGGGCGCCATTTTGTTTGGGTTTTCATCGCGAGAAGCCAACCGAGAATCGTGTATACGGACCTGTACACGTTCTCATCGTGATTCGACGAGAGAATACGTCGAATCGACGTCGTTTTTGGATCGTTTTGGATCGATTCGCCGTGGGAAACGACGGAAGCCATCGTCCGAAGCGAATTCTTCGACGGCGGCCATTTTCGTCAAAGTAGGCGAAAAACGACGTGTTTTTTTTCAATTTGAGCAGAGAAGTCCTGTTAGCGGGTTAAACATACGCGCAGGCATTCGACCAGAAGACCAGTTAGCGGGTTAAACGTACGCGCTGGCATTTTCCCGAGGTTTTGTGCACGGAGCACATCCTACGCAGGTGCGGACGAGCACGTTGAGTCGACGTGCATCGATTTCACGACGTGGGATCAACGAGGGAATTTTTGCGACGCAAACTAACCCGCAAAACAACGGATTTTCACCTTGCCAACTATTATTTAGTTTTTAAGTTGTCGAAATTCCTTGTTAATAAGCTTAAGGTTTTGTTTGGGGGTCTTGTAGTATCCTTTCCACCCTTTACGCAGTCGCGTAGTGGAATTGTATTTTTGCGTAGGCTTTCTCTGGCCACCGAGTGTCCCGCGGTCCTAGGAGTCCGGTCGGAACTCGGGAGATACTACGTAAAGTTTTTCGTCTCACTTAATGAGATTTGTCCAAGGGAGACTGTATAATTTTCGCCTAAACCTTTTGGGGGTTTACGCCATTTGTAAAAGCGTAAAAGGTGTGTTTTGTGCTTCATTTGGTGTGTGCGACGATTTATTTTGTGAAAAAGTGCAATCTTCGCGACGAATCGACCAATTATGGCGTCGGAGGACAAATACGACGATTATAAGTCGATTAAAAAATTAAATGGGACGAATTATGCCCAATGGGCGATTGGTGCGAAACTGCTGTTATCCCAGCAAGGCGTGTGGGATCACGTGACGGGCGACGAGACTGCGCCGGGTCCCAACGCCACAGCCAAAGAAAAACGGGATTTCAGAGTGCGTGAGAAGCGGGCGTGGTCCACGATATGCCTGAGTTGCGAAGACTCGCAACAGCTCGTGGCCGTTGCCAAGGACACTTCCAAAGGAGCGTGGGAAGCAATCCGAGATGCTTACCAGCCCACCACACGCGCCCGGAAGGGCAGATTGAGGCGCGAGTTCTTGCAAATGCATCTAATGGATAATGAGGAGATGATGTGTTTTCTGGCCCGTGTCGACCGAAAAGTCGCAGAACTCGCGAACGTCAAAGTTATTCCGACGGATGAGGAAATCGCATTCCAATATATGGATTTCCTCCCCACAACTTATGAGACTATAAAACAAATAATGTATCACTGGGATGATTTGGACTTCACCACTGCAAAAGTGAAAGACCGTTTATTAGGAGAGTACAATCGGTTGTTTGAAGCTTCAGACTCCTATGGTATGCGTACACAGGATTCCACTGAAAATGCGGGCGCATTCTTTGGAAAAGGGCGATTCCAACGCGGAAAAGGCGGAAATCAGCCATTTACACCTCGAACTTGTTTTTCCTGTGGCGGCACTGGTCACTTCGCGAGAGAGTGCCCGTCACCGCCCAAACAACAAGCGAATATGCAAAGCCAGCGAGGTGGCACCTCTGCACAGCTAGCAAAAGGCACTGCACGAGGACGTGGCCGTGGTGGAAAGACCAAACAGGCCAATTTGGGACAAGTTGACATCTTTGATGAGCCATTGACAATGTTTTCGGCGGCAGTTCATCAAACTGCAGAGGAAGTCACCTTGTCGCCACCATTGTCTTTAATGTCGCATTGCGACTTTGATCCGCACTGGTACATAGATACCGGTGCAACAGATCATTTTTCATTTAATAGAAGTTGGTTCGTGACCTTCAAGCCGCTGTCCGGCTATAGTGTCCAGCAGGGGGAAGGGAAGTCTAAAATTGAGGGCATTGGAAACGTGTTGATCACATCTTGTTATGAAGGCAGATGTAGAGAAATCACACTGCAAAATGTTTATTTTGCGCCAAATTTTAAGAAAAACCTCTTATCGCTGGGCCGGACAGATGAAGCTGGTTTTACAACTTTTATCAAAAATGGAAAGTTGACCATGTTTAAAGACCGAGTTAGTGAGCCTTTTCTTGTGGCAGATAGAACAAATGATCGGATGTACAAAGTTAACTGCAAACTAGAGGCTAATATTGTGAACACAACTGCACCTTCTGCGCAACAGAGTGCAGCGGTGGGTGGAAATTCGGTCAAAAATGTTGTAAAAAGTGAAAGTGGCATTAATCCTTTACTAAAAACAGTAGATTTTAAGGCAGCATTACTAAACACATTGAGTGGCGCAGTGCAGACGGCAGCGAAGCAGCAAGTGAGCGTAAATGCGCTAGTAAATGCGTCAAATCTTAAGAAAAGCGATTTAAACGATACTAACGGGCAAAATGTCTCGAATGGGGGAAAGATCGAAAAGATCAAAGTGAAACCACAGCCAATGGATATTTGGCACTCCAGAATGGGCCATTTTAATGCAAGTGGGATTGCAAAAATGGAAGTTTCACCTGACATTTTCGGAGTTAAACTCTCCGACAAAGAACTTTCGCCTTGCGACGCGTGTTCGAAGGCAAAGAGCACTAGGGCAACGTTTTCCCCAATCCCAGAAATTTCTACAAAGGGAATTTTGGAAGTAATCCACATGGATCTGTGGGGCCCTCAGCCTTTTAAATCACTGGGTGGGGCCAGTTATTACTTAATAATTGTGGACGACTATTCACGTTTCATGTGGGTGGAAATTATTAAAAATAAGGGGGATGTATTTGAGCGTTTCAAACGATGGCAAACACAGGTTGAGCGCAGCACCGGGAAAAAGGTCAAATGCATCAAGACAGACAACGGCGGGGAGTTTGTGTCAAAAAAGTGGGATGACTATGCGGCTTCTATTGGGCTTAAGTGCATCCAAACAAACCCCTACTCCCCAGAAATGAATTCTGTGGCCGAAAGAGCAAACAGAACAATTGTTGGGGGAATTAGAGCCATGCTCTTCGAAAACAATTTTCCAAAGGGTTTGTGGGCAGAATTGGCCGTGACAGTTGTCTATCTTAAAAATAGATTCCCGCATGCAAGCTTAAGTGGGAAAACCCCTTATAACTTGTTTTATAACAAGAAAATGTCGTTGAGACACTTAAGATGTATCGGCTCCAAAGTTTTCGTGCACATTCCTTCGCAAACAAGGAGAAGCAAGTTGGAAGAAAGGGCGTGGCCTGGGGCCCTAGTCGGTTACGCGATCAAAACGCGGGGGTATCGAGTTTGGGACCCCAAATCCAACCAAGTGATTGCTTCAAAACACGTGAAGATTGATGAGAATGTTTTTTGGCACGAGTCGGTGCAACTGAATGAAATTCCATCCGAACCTAATTATATGGGAAATTTGAATTATGAAGATTCAGATGAGGAAGAAATTCCAGTGGCTCCTGCTCAGCAACAGGTTCCCCCTATCATACAGCAATTGTTTCAGGCCCCGAAACATGCGATTCCCAATCCCCAATTAGTTCAACAGGCGGTCGAGCCTGAAATTGTGGAAGAAGTCGCTCAAGCTGCTGGTGGGATTGAAGGAGAGGAGGAACAACAGGTGGATGTTCGGCCTCCAAACCCGACTCTCACACCTCCACCAGTTAGGAGGAATCCGCCACGCGGTGCTAAGTTAAAGGGGGATATAATAAGAAAACGTATGACCGCTCCTGAGGAATTAAAAATTTTGGATATGACACAATGGCAACGGAGAGAAACCGTTAGACAAAGTGGTGAAACTGCTGGGCAGGTAGATGTGATCTACATAACACCACTCGACGATAGAATCCGCAGTCGGATTGACGTTGTACGATGGTGCAAGGAAGAGAACTATCAGTACGATGGGGGTTGTTTCGACTTCAAGCCAACAGATGAGACCATTGGGTTCGCCGGTCATGCATCCGTTGAACCGGACACTTTTGAAGAAGCTATGTCCAATCCCAATAAATCCGACTGGCAGGATGCCATGGATGATGAAATTAATATCTTTAATGACAGAAAAGTTTACGAGGAAGTTGATAAAACCGAGGAGATGAATTTACTGGGAACAAAATGGATTTATAAAATCAAGCGTGACTACACTGGGGCAATTAAACGCTGGAGAGCACGTTTAGTTGCGCAAGGTTTTGGGCAGAAAGAAGGAGTTGACTTCACTGAGATATTTTCACCAGTGGTCAACTTTGTTCTCGTACTGATATTCTTTTGTTCTCTTGTGGTTCTGCAAGGCTGGCGAGATACACATCTCGACATCAAGTCTGCGTACTTATACGGAGACCTTGACGTGCCACAATACATCAATATCCCGAAGGGCTTCCGGACCAAAGAGAACCAACACAAATGTTGGCGATTGGTCAAATCCTTGTACGGACTTCATCAGTCCGGAAGGATGTGGTATTTCAAGCTCCACGAACGATTATTGGAAATAGGATTCACTCCAGTCTTAGGGTTGAATTGCGTATATAATTACGGCTCAGATGCCGTCCTTTTGTTTTACGTGGACGACATTGTTTTGTTTAGTCGTGATGCTTTCGTTGAACAATGTATCATCGAGTGGATTCAAGAAAGCTTTGAAATCGTCAACCTTGGACCGGTGACTCTTTTATTAGGGATTCACTTTGAAAGGAAAAATGGGGACATTTTAGTACATCAAAAGAGTTATATTGCGAAATTAGTCGAGAAATACGACATTGACCCGTGCCATAAAATTAAAATCCCAGTCACAGTCGGTACCATGATACAGAAGGTACAACCGGGCGAACAAATAAACTCGACGTTCCCATACAGGTCCCTAGTAGGGAGTTTACTTTTTATCGCGAATAGAACGCGTCCAGATATTCTCTTCAGCGTTATTGTATTATCTCAATACAATGAGACCCATTCTAACAGGCATGTTAAAATGCTAATACAAGTGTTGAGATATCTGGCGAATACCCCCAATTATGTTATCAACTTAGCTAATTGTAAAAACAACAATTTAACGGTTTACACCGACGCGTCCTTTGCTTTGGACCAAGACAGTAGGAGAAGCTTTGGTGGTCACATAGTTTATTTGGGAGGGGTTCCGATTTCATGGAATTGTCGAAAACAATCCATGACTTCACTGAGTATAATGGAAAGCGAGTTTCTCGCAGTTGTCGATGGCGTGAGAGAAGTGATATGGCTTGAACGCTTGTACGAAGCTGATATCATCTTATGTTTCAACCGAAATGTCCCTTGCGTCTATGCCGATAGCATGCCGGCAATCAACTATGCGAAAAACAAGATCGAGAACCGTGCAAATAAACATATAGATGTTAAATTGCACTTTCTTCGTGATTGGTATGAAAAAGGCGTGTTTAGTATTAAACATGTGCCTGGCGAATTGAACATCGCGGATTTGATGACAAAGTGGTTGCCGCGCCCCAGATTATGTCAGCTCTGTGAGCATATTTTTGTTGTAGTCAAATAGTTGCGCAAAGGGGGATTTGTTAGAAAAATGCCCAACTGTTTGATCTTATCGGTTGCATGTTTCCGGTTAAATGCAACGTGTGTGTCATTGCAATTCTGTATCCGTGTTACATTGGTTGATATTGACTTTTAAACCCTTGTTCCTGTGCTAAGTGCCCCAACCAATGTGCTTATTAGCAATGACATGCCCATATGTCGTCTGCTCTAATATGAGCGCTTATCTTTTAGTTTCTCATGGCCCTTGTTTACATTATCGATTGTTTATGCCGAGTTTACTTTACTTTTGTTATGTAAAGAATGAATCCTTGTCTGCTAACAATGATTCATTCTACTTCAAGTTTTGTAGCCTCGAAAGAGGTGCGCTTTTTTGCTTTTGCCTTATCATCTCGATGAATAAAGATGGCGGTCGCACGATGCGAGTTCCCGCACCTGTTAATTCGAGTCTCAGCTCTTTTCCTTTGATGTCCGGCGCCTACAAGCCTATCACCTTCTGCTGTTCCAGTCCCCACATCCACGGAGTGTCGTCGCGCGTCAAACGGTAAAGTGGTTCTAGTAATGTAGATAAATTGTTAATAAATCTTCCGTAATAATTTACGAGCCCCAGAAACGATTTCAATGATAACACATCGTTGGGCTGCATGGCGTTGCGAAGTGGAGCCAGCTTTGAGTCGATGGGCGTGATTCCTTGCTTGGAAATGTTCAGCCCTAAAAATTGCACGCACAAACGCAAAAACTTGCACTTTTTTCTATTCAAAGTTAAATTCGCCTTATTAAATGCACCCAGGAGCTGGTCCAAGTTGCACAAGTGAGCTGCATTTGTGGCACCGGTCACGGCCGAATCATCAATGAAGGGCTGCGTGCTCTCGACTTTGGCGGTTAATTTATCCATCTCGCGTTGAAAAATGGCTGGCGCGCTGGAAATTCCATAGAAGAGCCGGTTCACTGTAAATAGACCCAAGTGGGTATTAATTGTACACACTTCTTTGCTCTCCTGATCTAATTCGAGCTGATTGTAGGCGGAATTCATATCCAAAATGGAATATGTCTCACCGCCTGACAACTTTGCTGCGACATCGTCGAAGAGAGGCAAAGGATAAGAGTTGGGGAGAACCGCTTTATTTATGGTCCTATTATAGCATCCCGCTATCTTAAGTGTGCCATCTGATTTTAGGACATGCATAATTGGTGTCGCCCACTTGGAAGAGGCGACGGGTGTAATGATACCCAAGGATTGCAGTTGGCGCAGCTCTTCCTCCAGTCGTGGCTTCATTGCGAGCGGAACTGGATAATTCTTCAGGAAAATCGGCTGAACAGTCGGATCGATGTCGATGTGGACCTTGTGGACATTATAACAGCCTATTTCGTCTCGGAAAACGTCGGCATGGCGTGCCAAAATCTCGTCCAATCTGTTGGACGACGGTGTATCGAGTTTCTCGGGCGCAGGCGTCGATGTGGACAGCGAGAATACTTCCGCTCCCACCAAATCACCAGTGGCTGACAACAAACCGAATGCTTCGAGCCAGTCGCGGCCAAGAAGAGGAATCGGGCCGTGAGTTGCCACACACAACGGCAAACGAAAGTCGCGATCACGATAACGAACCGGAACTTCGCACACCCCTTCCATTCGGAGTGTCGTGCCGCCGTACGTGTTCATCTGGATCGGAAGGGGCTGCAATGAAAAATTTGAAAAATATTTAGTGTAAGTTTCGAGATTTATAAATGTAGCGCCTGCTCCCGTGTCCATTTCCATTAGGAGATTGACATTCGCAATTTGTATGGCCATAATAATTGGTTGCGTGGCTTTAATGCCAATTGCATTCACGGTCGTCGACAAATCTGGCTCCACGGCGTAATATGTCAGCTGTTGGGGCATCTCGACTGAGTGGACTGGAGCTGGTGACTTCAAAACCGACCGGCAAACTGGTTTGATGTGGCCAGTTTTCCCGCATCCGTGGCACGTGGCATCGCGAAAACGGCACGCTTCGCACGTGTGCGACTTACTGCCGCAAGCGGAACACACCGACGCATTTCCTTTCGAATTGGATGGTTGGCGGACTGCTTGAGATGAGGTAGTGCCCCTCGAGGAGCGTTTTCTACCTTTAAACGCATCGTGACGTGGCCTGGAGTCGTGTTGGAGTTTGTGCACCGGCAGCGTCGACGCATTTTGCGTCGCGATCGTCGAAAATTCCTTTTGCGACACTTCTGCAGCGGCAGCGAACTCGACCGCGTCGTCGAACGTCAAATCTTTCTTCAACGTGAGCGCCTGCTGCACTTGCTCATTCTGGAGGCCGCAAAGAAAGCGATTTCTTAATTCATTTGTTTTGTCGGTAAACTCACAATTTTGGGCCAGGTCCTGAAGAGCGAGAGAATATTCCAACACAGATTCATTCGGCAGTCGATCACGGCGGTGAAAACGGCGAATTTCTCCCAGCACGAGCGGCTTCGCGCGTGCATTCTTCTGCATTAAAGCCACCAGTTCCGCGTACTTCAATTCGGCAGCTTCCTTCGGCGCCGCGAGCGTGTCCAGCTGCTTAAACGTCGGCATGCCGACGTACGACAGCAGCGTGTGGACCTTCTCCTGGTCATCGACGATTTTATTACAAGCAAAAATACTTGTCATACGCTTGCAATATAGGCCCCAATCCTCTGTTGGATCGTATTCCCGCGGTGTCCCTTTTAGAGCTGACATTTTGATGGCAAAAGTCGGCGTTGAGTACGAAAACGCGAGGAAATTACGACAATGGAACGTAGGCCTAACGTCGGGACGGCGTGGTCAGCAACGGGCCGAAAAAGCGCTCAAAAAGTTCGAAAAACACGATAAAACTTGCGTCGCTACTGGATTCATCAGTTGCACGTGGATTTCGGATCCTTATCTCGTCGCCATTTAGTATGTATCTTACTAATAACAATTTATGTTGAGGATGGTTGAAATGAAAGGTCAGTCATATTAGGCTAAGAACTAACAAGTGTTTTATTCGGGTCAAATTACATAGGTGGCGCTGGGGGTACAGCGCCCAAAGCAAACGTGGCGGTCACCACACAAAGTATGCAGTGAAGCCGAACACAGCACAACTCATAAGCAAACTTAAAATTATTGAATTAGATGGATCGAAGTATTTTTTGTTTGTTTGACCGTGCATTCGAGCGACCAAAAATGACAAAAAAATATTTTTTTTTAAGAATAAAATCAATTTCAATTGTTTCCTAAAAGGGCGGTCAAGATAGTCAAGTCCATATTTTTTATATTTTCCATAAATCAATCAATCATCGTCATAGACAGAGTTACCATGAGACATAAGACATTACAGTAAACAGAATTGAAGAGCCAAGTCTAAACTCAGCTCTGGTCTGATCCCAAATACGGAAAAATACTGTATAATGCAGAAAAAATACTTGGTGGGAAGAAATATGCAAAGAATAAGAAAACTACGTACAGAAATTCAACTCGTGATAAAAGATAATGCCACCAAACCAAACTGCAGTTTAATTGGTCTGGATGATTTCGTAAACAGTAGAAAACATTGGAGCAGACGTCATACACATTGGCTAATTTTGCTTCTATTTTGCACATGCATGTTCACTTATCAGACCTACGATCGAATAATGCATTACTTAAGTTATCCTACGGCTGTTGACGTAACGACTACATCGGAAGATATTGAATTACCAAATTTGATGATCTGCAGCGGCAACACAAAAGAAATGGCCAGGCTCTGGAATAAAACTTATGAGAACATCAAGACTAATGGACCAATTGATTACGGTTCAGTCCCATATGGATGTGCAAACATGGTCAAAAGTCTGATGGCAATTCCAAGTTATGATATGGATGAACTTTGGAGAGCGACCAATTTGGCCAAAGAGGTAGTCAGCATTAAAATAAAGGTAGGAAAAATAAAATTAATTTTTTAAATTTTCGTCCTAATTTAATTTGTTCAGGGATTTTCAAACAAAACAGCTGTTTTGACGGAAACTGACACTTCGTATGGAATATGCTCAACATTTCAATTTTGTAACTATAAACAAAAAAAAAAGAATGTGTGCTTAAGACCACACCTTAGAAGTTAACCTTCTTGACATATAAATTGTATTTTTGTAATCTTAATTTATAATTTTCGGTACTCTGAGACCAAAATAATTACACTTTGGGCCAAAATCATTATAATTTTGGGCCATTGGTGATTACGAACGAAATGTCACACAAAATATCAAACGAGATGTGTTACAAAAAACAATAGAATCGTTGAATTCGTTGCAGCAAAGTACGGAAATACCACGTCGCAACCGGTTATAGTCATTTTAGCGACGCTCATTTTAGCGATTTTTACAAAAAAGTCCCATATTAGTGATCACGTTTTAGGTAATTTGCCATTAGTAATCGACACGTTTTAGCGACGTGACATTTTAGCGATCGCTACGTTTTAGCGACGCGACACGATTTACCGCGACAAGCCGGCTCAAAAAAGTGGTTTGCATCAAAATCCAGTAAGGTTAGGTTCGCGGGGGGTGAAGGGGGGCTTAGCCCCCCATGTTAGCCCTTCCTAGGAATTAAACCTAAACTACATGGTTAGGTTAATATTAGTGTTAGTATTAGTGCCGTTTTAGCGACCATCACTTTAGCGAACATGTCATTTTAGCGATTTTTGTGCCGCTAAAATGACATGTTCGAGAAAATGGTGTGTCGCAAAAATAAAATCGCTAAAATGAAATAGCTAAAATGAAGTACATTCGTTGCAACGGTGTGATCGGGGATCCGTAATATTCGCAACTAGGCCTGTGCGAATTTGCGATTAATCACAATGCGATTTTTTTTTTGGTGAATATCGCAGCTAGTTAAGTCACTAGCTGTCGTTTGCGATATATCGCAAACGCAATTATTGCGATTATTGCGATATTGCGATTATTGCGATATTGCGATTATTGCGATATTGCGATTATTGCGATATTGCGATTATTGCGATATTGCGATTATTGCGATATTGCAATTATTGCGATATTGCGATTATTGCGATATTGCGATTATTGCGATATTGCGATTATTGCGATATTGCGATTATTGCGATATTGCGATATTGCGATTATTGCTATATTGCGATTATTGCGATATTGCGATTATTGCGATTACTGCAATTATTGCGATTTAACTTAAATCGCACATACAAATAACTTATTGAAATGTATTTTCTGCTGGGCATTGTGGGCACCGAAATTGGAGTGAAGAATATGAAAATTGAACCGGACGTCGTTGCTGCGTGGGACGCGAAAGACTGTGCACGTGCAGTGCACGAATCTGGACGACTTCTGCAGACGTCAACGCGATTAGTAATCGTCTGCACACTCTGCAGAAGTCGTCCGTCTTCGGCGCACAAGTCTAATCGCCGATTACTAATCGGCGATTAGATTTGTGCGCCGAAGTCAGCTGAGCCGATTCGGCTCGGCGGCTGGTCGGCTAGACGCCAGCCGTCGCTGCCGTGGGGTGACAATTTACAAGCCGCCGCCGCTGATTTTCCATCGTCGAATGGCTTAAATTTTTTTTTCTTTTTGCTTTTTTAGGCGATTCAAAACAAAGAAAGCGTAAATTCAATAAATTGCGAGGCATTGTGATATTGCGATATTGCAATTATTGCGATATTGCAATTAGTGCGATTCGTGCGATTATTGCCATTATAGCAATTATAGCGATTAGTGCGATTATTGCGATTAGTGCGATTATATCGCGATATATCGCGAATGCGATATATCTGCGATATAATCGCAACAATCTAATATTGCATTCGCATTCGCAACAATCCAACATTGCACAGGCCTATTTGCAACATTCTTACGTGCGATAATACCAATCGCATGTAAAAATGGAGTTGCACACTGCAAATATTCGTTCAGGCGACAATGTGGGCATATGCGACGTCACGCTTATGAATACACAGAACATGTAAGCTACAGTCGTGTTCAAAAAAACTGGACCCTCATTATATGCAGGCAATTGACCTTGTCAGTAATTTCGTGTTGCAAACAGTATAAAGGCCCGACGTGATCATGTGTTGTTCCAGTTTGCCCACAGGCGGCAGTGCTTTTCGTGAGAACTCGTGAAGCGACATGTCTCCTGTGACATCTCGTCCCGAAAGAAGTTTAACTTCAAAAACAAAACCTACGTGATAACACAAATATTATTCATTGGTACAGCTAAACCAACTAGCAAATCATTTGTCCGGAAATTATTGAAAGCAACTATTGGAAACACATATTATTACGTCTGCCCAATAGCTCCGTATCTAGTATGTTGTACAGTATCCAGTATAATGTATCAGAAAATGTAGTTTTTGTTATTTTTTCTTCTTTCTATCATGTCATTTTACGATTATGGAAGAAACATTCATGTAGCAACACAAAACCTTGGGACCACATTAAAAATAGATTTGAGTTTTAACAAAGTAAACTTTTCAATTGTCTGATAAAACTTGCAAGTAATATTTATATTACTTTTGACATTTTAGTTCATATTTTTTAATTCCCCGAAGAGTTCATGCTCCAGTGAAAGCGAATACAAAGAATGCTATCGTGGATGTTTGAGGAAAAAATTTGTGACGATTCTACTTTTAGGCTAATTTAATAGCCAATTTGAGATAGACTAGCCACAACCTAACCGAGATAAGCTACGGAAGTCTTTACAACCGTGAATACGTGATTGAATAGAAATAACTTACAGTTTTGTGTGACATAACATATTTATTAATCATAATAACATAAGAGAATTCTGGGCGCGTGTAAACAGGCGGCATCAACTGGTTGAGGATCCGGGCGAAGCCAGCGGGATACGGCTGACTTGCGGTATCGTCACAAATAACGCTACGGAGACGTATTTGGTCCGCAGCTCGATTATCTAATAATGCGAAGAGTCCTTCGCATAAATTGGAATATTCGGCAGAATATTCCATGTTTCAAATGAATAAAAGTAAAGTGATTAATGTAATATAACGAATGAATTGTTATATAAATATTAATTGGGCGGGGACCGTCACGACAATTGAGAGAACGTCGCGGGAGTTGTTGAGACTCCATCCGCCAGCATGCCTTACGACGACAAGATCTCGTGATCAGGCGCCGAGTATTTAATTGTAAACGTTAATTCGCTATTATTGCCAATACAGGATTACCAATGCCCGAGTAATTTGTTTAGCAGTGTTGTTCAACTCCTGTTCACGGGTTACTAACCCGGAGTGTACAATGGGGCGGGGACCGTCACGACGGTCGAGGGAACAATCGCGGGAGGATTTGACTCCTCCATCCGCCAGCATGCCTTACGATGGCGGGATCAGTAGATCGAGCACCGGGTAAAATATTAATCAGCCACTGCTGTTGGATTACCATTGTCCAGGTAGTTATTTAACGCAATGTCTTCACGGATATTGCTCACGGGCTACCAACCCGGTGAAGCCGGGTTGTTTAGTCGACTTTCACTTAGTCGACGCCGTTTAGTCGACGCCGTTTAGTCGACAAGGTCACTTAGTCGACGAGTATTGTCGACTAAGTGACCTGGTCGACTAAACGGCATCGACTAAACGGCGTCGACTAAACGGCGTCGACTAAGTGAAAAGTGTAATGATACGAGTGTAGCTAGTGACTAGTTGAGACTAAGTGTGATTTTCTACCACTGCAGAACTATTCAGCTAATATTTTAATGGCTATTGTAGCTGCTATTCACAGTAGCCATCTGTAGGAAAAAGAGTTGCTCTAAGTGTTCATTCTGTCAAATCTCATTGGGTAAAATCAATTTTAACAGGAAGATAAGCAGTGGCGCAACTACAACGCAACGTTACAGTTTGTGGAGTTACTTTAGTCCGAAAATGACACTCAAAAGTGTTGGAAATAAACCTGAACTTAACCTAACCTAACCTGGCTTAGCCTATCCTTAACCTAACCTAGAATAGGCCAGGCCAGGCCAGGTTAGGTTAAGGTTAGGTTTATTTCCAACAATCTGGAGTGTCATTTTCGGACTCAGGAGGCTTTATTTGATAAGTTTACAAAATTTTGGCCCATTCTGAAGCGGGCCATATTCTTAAGTAACTCCACAAACTGTAACGTCGACAAAACGTGCGTCGACTGGATGTACCGTCGACAAGACGTGCGTCGATAAGATGTACCGTCGACAAGACGGAAGCGAACAGTTGGTCGACTAGCCGACCAAAAATTTGCCGTCGACGAAACGTTTGTCGGCAAAACGACTTGTCGACAAAATGAACGCTTTAAGTCGACTGTCGACTAAACGACCGTCGACTAAACGATCTGACCCGAACCCGGTGTAGTGTGCCTGTGAATAAGCCATTGACCGGCCTTTAACATGCGGAGGGACCAACCACGAATGTGGGGGCCCCGGAAGAACAATTTACAACAACCATCCTGCAGCGGGCTGTGGCCAGTTAGCTGAGGGACCTACTTTCATTTAGCAAGGTCTTACTGTATAAGACCGTTATATTAAGCCACCGTACGAACTCTAACTGTCCCGTAGAACAGCAAGCTAACGTTACGGGGCCATTTCATGTTATTAACATGTCTATTACCGGAGTTAGCCTTCCCGAAATAGCCCTACAACAACAATAACAATCTAGTAATGAATACTAATTGTGGAGAGCTGAGGTGGCCTGATGTGTCGATAGAGAAAGTGAGATCAAACGATAACAACATATCAACTACAGACAATATAAACATATTCAGAATCAAGCCAGGGGGATACTGGGTGGAAAACCAATGCTTATATAGTTCTGGAGAACTACTAGATTGGCGACAGCCAATCAGTGTACGAATCGGCGGATTCGTGGGTCACTAGTCCAGACCTAATATATGACTATGTCCAGATGGGCCCAATTTGGGTCAAGAAGGGTCTGATTGGTTCCCTTCGACAGGTAAGTAACGTGGATATTGATTCGATAGAATCAACATTGTCAAGTAAGAAATACTTAATTTATATTGAATAAAATAGTTATATTTTATTCACTGTGTCAAAGTAATGATTTATCACACTTTCTAGTTTTATTGAGTTTGAATTACGTGCGTTCGTTAAACAGCGCCATCTATTGTGAACATTGATAAATACCGATTTGTTATCATCACAAATTTAAAGAACATTTGACATGCAGGTGAGAATGCGTGATGGCTACAATCAGAAAAATAAAAAATAATTTTCTTTGCAAGCTTACCCTTTACAAAGACCGATTTACCACCTTGTAAATGTTCAGATAAGACACATGAGCTGTATGGTATTGCGAATTGAAACAACAGATCCAAGTGCTGATTGTATTTGTCGACGTCCATGCAAACATTTAATAATTATAACATACACTGATGCGGGCATAGCAGATGATAAAAACCGTCTATTTTTGTCACTAGCGATAACTAATAATAAAATCAATGTGTATGAAGAACGGTTCACATACGATATTATTGCTTTACTATCAGATTTAGGAGGCAATCTGGGCCTATTTCTCGGTCTATCTTTAACCTCGTTGCCTGAAATCGCTTGGTACCTAGCAAACATTCGGAAAAAAAGACCGGTTAATAAGATTCACCGAGTTTATGACAAATGTACAAACAAAATAAGTCAGAGTAAGATGCAAATTAAAAGATGTGTACTTTCACGTATTCTTAAGACAATTCTGGTTATAATTTGTTCCTGGTTCACCTTGTATTGCTTGCAAATTCGTTTGAACTACTACATTGAAGAACCGGTAACAAAAATTGTGAGAATAGTTACACGACGCTTTACCCAATATCCAACGGTCACGGTCTGTGGCGAAACACAAGATGATGATATTGATGAAGCCAGATTGAATTGGTTGAAACAAACTAAGAAAACCTGCAATAATGTATCACCGTGGCAATTGCTCAACGGCAACCTGTCATTGCAAGACATCTGGAACACACTAAATGTCCATGACACAGTCTCATTTAATAATGACGTAACTAATACGGTACATTCCTAAATATAATCATGTGACGAAAATTTGACCGAATTATTTGATATTTATAGCATTTTCGTGGATATAAAACAATGCTTAATGCATCAAAAAGCCTTCTTCCCCTTCCTTTTGGACATTGTACACAAATCAATTCAGGTATACGTACATAAACACGGGTAAATACACGTACACACGGGTAATTACACGTACACACGGGTAAATACACGTACACACGGGTAAATACACGTACACACGGGTAAATACACGTACACACGGGTAAATACACGTACACACGGGTAAATACACGTACACACGGGTAAATACACGTACACACGGGTAAATACACGTCCACACTTAGATTCAATCTCCTTACAAGCTTAAGCTTAGTTCTATTGGCAAATATAATCTTCTACTAATACTCTCACTGCTTTTACTGACCCCGAGTCTTATTTCGGTGATGCGTAAAATCCGCGAGAATGGTTGGCGCGAAATTCCAATTTGCACCAACCAATCTCGCTAGGGACAGCAGAAGATCCAAAAGCGCGACGTCGCACTTGCTGATCAGTAAGTGGTACTCTGGTCCTGTGCACTAAACGTGCGCAATAAGCTAGTTTTGGTGTAACAAAGGAATTTGTTGCACCAAATCCATTGGTTCTGCAAATTACCCTGGCTAAGAGAGGGCGAAGTGTGCCTGGGGAGTTTCCACCCCCAAGAGACACTTGGCTTGTGTTTAAGTGGTGTTGATGATTTTATATGACATAAAATCAGGATCACCACAAACTAAAATAATTAATACATATTAAATTGAACATTGTGTATATAGTAAATTTTTTTGAGATACCCTTAGTGTATTGTGTAGTGTGTAGTGTAGTGTGTAGTGTAGTGCTTGTATTATCAGGCTAGTTTTATGTGGGCCACCCCGTAGTTACAGCACATTCACACTAAATGATTTCAACACTACATGGTGCTTGCTTTGCTATTACGCCATCAGCTTTATGAGCAGTTACTTGTACTTGACTATAATTAAAATTGCACTCTAGATCTAGCTGAAACTTCTGAAAATTGACTGTAATCTCTCAATTATTTTCTAGAAAATACACACAACATAATAGTTGAGCTTATGTTTACATTTGAATTCCTACAACCTTCAGATGTATGCTACCATGATATGAAGGTAAGCTAAAATCATTAAACAGATAAATACCTTACCCTCAACAGACTAGAATCCAAACGACTGGATTTCTGTAAATCAGGATTGAAGAAATTTTAAGAGGGGTTCCAAAATAAAAACCTAGTCGTTTGGAGCAGCAGAAGCAGACCAACCATGTGTTGCGCCATCAAATTTGGAATATTCCTCTGTTTTTTAAACTTTCAGCTTGAGACCACTTTAGCGATGGCCATTTTAGCGACTGGGTCATTTTAGCAACTTAGGCGACGCTAAAGTGCCGTCGCTAAAACGGGGTCACTATAATGTACCCGATTCAATATGCAGCCACATAATTTTTAATTATTTCTAATATTATTCAGTTATTCCTAAATAATCTAGCTGAGGAAGTTAACATTTTGGAACCATTGGCGTTAATCTATGGATGGACAAATGATGTTATACTTCGAGAATTTATGGTAACAAATTAAACAATATACCGGTATGTAAAAAATGTAGTATATCATGTTTACAGAGTATACTGAACTTTATTTTATTGTAAACTATTAAAGCTGACTCCAAATAAACAAAATGGCGGACCCGCTGGTCCGCGACGCACACACTAGCTTGTTAAAATTCAAAGTGACTTTATTAACAAAACAAACTGATTAAATATGAGACTGGTCAGCCCTGATTGGCTGACCACAAGGAACAGCCCCCAATTGGCTGTCTACCCCCAAAACGTCTATCGGACATATTCGCGTATGTCCGCCCGCCCCCTGGCGATCGTTATCGCCCGTCGAAACCCGAAAAACTCCACACTCGGTCATCCGACTAAACGTCGGCGTCCTCGCCGACGCCTTGTCCTCTGCTCCCGACATTGCGTCGTCTTTGAACCTCCATTTCCTCATCCGATCACTTGATTTGAGTCTCGTACGCCGATTTCGATTTGTCTTGTTTCCAACTCTTTGCCTGCGCTTTTTCTCACCGCTCGTTTTATTCTCGTGGCCCGTTTTCCGATCCTCTACGCCTCTCGTGGGTCGAATCAACGCCACCTCCTTCTCTTCCGCTCGCGTCCCCGTTGCATCGCCGCTCGTTATTCTAATTTTCCGTCGTTTTCCGTTCCTTCGTCGTTGGTTTTCCATCCCTCCATCGCCGTTTGATCCCGCCATTCCTAGGCCTACGTTAATTTCATCCGGACTCGTCTCACTCGCTTCAGATCTCAAGTCAATTCCATCTAAATTCACGCCTAATTCATCCGTCTTTGCATTTAGATTCGATTTAAATGTTTCGGCATTTGTCCCGTCTTCTTCGGCTCGGAAATCGCGTCTATCTCCGCCGCCCTCGAACGTCGCGTATCGTGCTTCTCTGCCCGGCAGGAGCCCGTCCAACGCGTTGTTTCCGTCAAATTCCACTGGCTGCGCATCCAATTCTTCCGATCTTGCATCGTCTGGACTCGTCTCGATTGCGTCTTCGTCGTGAATTATCGCCAACACGATCCCCGTTTCTTCCGCTGTCACCGACTTGCCCGAGTTGATTTCTTCGGCAGCTACTCGTGCTTTCGTGTCGACCTCGTTCATCGCGATTTCCCTCGGTCCGTCGTTGATTCCTGTTACCGGCTTCGCCGCAATTTCATCTTCGCTTTGAGCCGTCTCCTCTTCATCGCTTTCGTCATCTTCTTCGTCGTTTATGTCCTCTTCTGCGACTCCTAGCTCTATAATTACGGCTTGTCGCAACGCGATAATCATATTGCGCTTTCGTTTCGACAGCGCAATATTCCGCCCAACCAACAGTGGCTTGATATCTTCGATTCTCAACTTGTCCCACTCAGCCTCAGTTGGAAATTCTCTACGTCTGATCTTTGCTAAAACTGCCTTTGATGCGGCCCTCTTTTCGTTCGTAATCTTCGTCGTGTTCTTCACTTCTTTCGTCTTTTTTTCCAACGACTGGTTCCATATCGCCGTAAATTCTGCTGTTAATCGCGCCGCTTCTTCTTCAATCTTCATCCATCTAGATGTTGGAATTTCTTCGCGTAGGAATTTTTCTAAAATCGCTTTTGTTCCGGCCATCGCAATTCGGCTAACCTTCGTAACACGTGTTGTTCCAGCGAATCGACTCTCGTTTCCCGAACCGTCCACGCGCTATTTGCTACCCCGAACTCCGCTTCCGTTGCCAAAAACAATCGTCGCTTTTTCTACTTCTTCTACTTTTCGTCTACTTTCGTCTACTTTTTCGTCTACTTCTCGTCCCGTAACTCGGCTAACCCTCGTAACGCGTGGTGTTCCAGCGAATCGTCTCTTCTATTCCCGAACCGGCCACGTAGTTAATTGTTAACCCGAATTTCGTCTGCTTATTCATCTACTTTATCGTCGCTTAAGATCCATCTATCCCACTTCTGATGTAAACTATTAAAGCTGACTCCAAATAAACAAAATGGCGGACCCGCTGGTCCGCGACGCACACACTAGCTTGTTAAAATTCAAAGTGACTTTATTAACAAAACAAACTGATTAAATATGAGACTGGTCAGCCCTGATTGGCTGACCACAAGGAACAGCCCCCAATTGGCTGTCTACCCCCAAAACGTCTATCGGACATATTCGCGTATGTCCGCCCGCCCCCTGGCAATCGTTATCGCCCGTCGAAACCCGAAAAACTCCACATTATAAAATAGATTATACAAAGAAATACAAAGCGCAATCCATGTGAAGACAACAAAACTACATATTTGATGTGTAAAAATGCTTGTATACAAAACAATTTATTTAGAAGCATTAACTGCAGGTATACTAGCCAATTGACACATTTTGTTTTATTCACATCTCAGTGCTGATTTGGTGAACTGGCATGAATGTTTATATTTATTCAAACATCTATGTTTGCTTGTTTCACATTTAATTTTATTTATTGTCACATTTTATTGTCATCTATTTCTTAATTACTTGTTATAATGACATTTCAGATTGCCTTATATGACAGCATCAAATTTACCATATTGCAACACTACAAAAGATGCTACTACCACTCATCTAATGTACTTCAATAACTACGCATCGAATCAAAAACAGTGCAAATGTAAGCGACCTTGCAAAAATATGTTTTACCAAACTATTTTGCATAGGAATAAGATGCCAGTCAACTTTTACACGTTTGTGATCTTTCGATTAGTTGATAGTTTAACCGAGACGATGGAAGAGCAGCAGAAATATCCAATGTCTCAATTGTTAAGCGATATCGGCAGCATTCTAGGATTAACTTTGGGACTGTCATTATTATCGTTCTACATTTGCATTCTAAACACTTTTAATTGGTTCAGAGACTGTTTTGTAAATCGTCGTTAATTTTGGGGCGTTGTTTACAATTTTCAAATCACAATTGCACAATTACACAATTTTAGACAACTTTTCCAAATTTTTCCAATTGCCATTATATTTCGATTTGAGTTGCAAAAACTATTTTGCGATGAGTCAAATGCCTTTTGAACCCCCAGCACATCTCACAATCTAAACTCTACTGCAAAGGCACTAATAATTGAAAAAGTAGAAATTCATGTATCAGTTAGACTTCCGTATATTATTTCATTGTACGATGTAATTGTAAGTTTAAGCATTAATAAATCAACTTCGTTTTCGTGTTGTTCCATTATGGTGTTAGCATCCGTTCTTTATCATTAATATAAAACTAATAACGCAGTTTTTCTCTGAAGGACAGGACATCTAAATCAGCTACCGCAAGTAATTAACGGTTGTCGATTCGTTTCTGCCACGCGGTTGCCAATTTTATATCGCACACCGGATGTTGTAAAAATAATTTAAAGAGTTGCACAAATTTATCTCACCTGCTTGTTGGTGTATTTTGTGCCAAGGAATTGATTACCATTGATGGTTTTTGAGACAACATCACGGACAGGTGGGATTTCTGAGGATGGTTTTTCGGCCATTTGCGTCTACCTCGCACTTTTGATGACGTCAGATATCCAGAATTTGGGGTTTAACTCAATTTTGAAGTGATTTTAAGATCAGTAAGATAATATTAAATGTTTCTATTAATTATAATATTATTCGATGTTTTGAAATAATGAATACGTTACTTGATTGGAATGTACCGGCATTTAAAATTATCTCGTTGAAATTGGTCTACAAAGTTTGTTGGAGTTTTTGAGATATCCTATGATTTTCTACGAGTTGTTATTTTGGACCTGACAGGTCGTTTTCTTGTGATTAAAGGATTGATTGCGAAATTAGTTAGATCTATTCATGGATGTGTTTCCACAGAAGCTCTGAAGATACTTATTATTTTAAAATATCGTTTTCTGATTATGTAAGTTAATCTGTATAAATTCAGTCATGATTTGTAATTATTGTTGCTGTTTTATAGATCAGTACCTAGTGGAATTGGCATGCACTGCTCGATCTTACCTTGAGCCGGCCATGTTGAATTGTGTATATTACCGGTATTTGATTATTGATTGTAAAATGTAGTTGTAATTTCAAGAATTAATAAATCAGCTTCGTTTTCATGTGACAAAAAATTAATTATTAAAAGAAAAATCATTTTGGACAAAAATACGCGTATTCTTGTGAAAAATGCGATTTTCATGACTATCTGGGGGCACTTTGGAATTGAAGGGGGTTGGCAATGGCACCCCGACACATCACGTAACACATCGGAAACACTCCAAAAACTGCTCTGCATCTCATCGTTGTGCCACAAGAAGCATTCAATGATTAGAAAAAGAAACCTGGAGTGTCTCGCACTCCATAGGTCAGTCTTGACCACCTATCTTGTAATAAAATCACTCTTGTCACCCATCACCAACAATGACGGTCGCACATTAATTCAATCCAACACCATCACGAAAACGATCAGCAGAAAACACTACATTGACGACGAGGATTTGATCATTATGTACCCACGTACGATACAGTAATGTCTACGAACTTTTTTTTGAGTGTTTTTGCGTGCCTGATGTTGTTTCTGACCACCATTTTTAGCCATTTTTAACCATTTTAACCATTTTTAGCGAACTTTGTGTGGGTCTTTCAACGCCTTTCAGCCACGCTGACCACGTCGTGACCACACTTTAGACCTAAGGGTCTTTCAACTGTTGCCAGTGTTCGTTCGCAAGTCTCCCTGAGAAATGGATCTGCAAGTAACCGTAACCCAGCCTTCCAACCGTTACTTATTCCAGAATTTATGTGTGCTCAAATTAACCCTTTTTTCAAACCTGTTCGGACTGTCCACTATGCGGCCCACGCATTAGTCCTAAGGGTACAGTGCGTTTTGTGTGCTTTGTGTATTTTCTTGTGCGTCGACTCCACCATGGCAGATATAATCGGTTTGTTACAGCCTTTCTGCCAGGAGCACGACTGGTCACGTTCTTGCTGGCCAATTGCAAAATTTTTATTTTGTGTGTTTAAAAGAAAATTCGTTGCGCGCAAAAGTTGCGGCATCCATCTCCAGTGTTGGGCCGCAACTGGCTTGTCGAGCTCGATCTGCAACCACATGAGAGCGGCGGTCCACTCCGTGGCCCCTCTCATCTGCTCCAGCTCCAAGTTTCGCACCTCTTCTGTCCACATTTCGGACCCGACGGTGACATCCGTTTTTCGATCGTGCAGTCGGCTCCAGTGCCACCGCTCTCGATTGTGCCACCTGCTCCTGTGCAAGTGCACCAACCAGTTCCACTCGTGGAGGCAGAATGCTTCACCTCCAATCGCTGGGACGCGTTAGATTCCTGCACTCCTGCTACCAACTCGTGTGGATGCTCTTCAAGTCATGCTACTGACTCCCACACCAGTTCATACAGTCGTTGAACCTTTGTGCCGGCGTGTGCATTGCAAATGATGTCACGAACGATCGTCGGTCTAGCCGCACTTTTCGCCTTCAAAACGCTATCGTACGCGTTGGGCACGGGCCACTTTTAGCCCTCTTTTGTTTGACTTTGTGTGAGGGGAAGAGAGAGTCGTTCCGACTTACATTTCTTCTCCCGGTACAGCTGCTGAATCCTCAAATTCAATTATTGTTCATGTATCATGTTGCATTTCAATGTTTAACGTTATTCATTGTTGTAATCAAAATTTATGTTATGTTCAATTTTACAAGTTTCATATCGTGCATAATTCAGTAGTTTTAAAATCCAAGTATTTTATTGTTCAATTTAAATCTGCATTTCATGTCAAACTGTCACTTTGAATTTACTAATTGCTCTCCTAGTTGGTTCACAATTGAGGGGATGATGGAGTGTCTTCACTCCAATGCATGTTACTTGTTACCTTTTAATTCATTGTTCAATTGATTGTTTTTAAACCCACTTTAATTACATTGCATCCTTGTAGATCAATTGATTTCACTGTATTCTAAATTGTTCCTTCCCCCATTCCACAATTGAGGGGATACTGGAGTGTCTCGCACTCCATTGGTCAGTCTTGACCATTGTTATATATTGTGACGCTGCTACTACAGCGCCACCTATCTTGTAATAAAATCACTCTTGTCACCCATCACCAACAATGACGGTCGCACATTAATTCAATCCAACACCATCACGAAAACAATCAGCAGAAAACACTACAAAACCTTAGGCTGAAAATGGCGCACGAGCCCTCATTTTGATACACTTTATAATCTCACTTGTCAAGATTACCGATCCAAGACAGTGTTTGCCTCATAAAAGCCAGAAAAGATAAAGGTGAATAATACTGTAGCAAC
Source organism: Strigamia acuminata (assembly GCA_949358305.1). NCBI lineage: Eukaryota > Metazoa > Arthropoda > Chilopoda > Geophilomorpha > Linotaeniidae > Strigamia > Strigamia acuminata. The sequence goes on from OX442314.1 coordinate 5,908,741, forward strand.
GCTCAAAAGAGGGATGGTCAAAATAGCAACGCCTAGAAAGATAAAGCCATTGCTTGTTTTACTATTTCCAGAGTCGCTATTATGATGGGAAATTAACGAGCGACACTCATTTCAGCATTGCATTTCTAGTGTTTTCCGCCAGAAATGATTAAGAGATCACAGTGCTGATTCATTAATGCTGAAAGACAACGAAATAAAAGATGATCTGAATAATTGAAAAATGTTTATTTATATTTGAAATTACAATTTAAATTTGTTTTAAATCTGTGCCAGATTGTGCTGAAATTAATAAACTTTAATTTCATTCATGCACTGTGATTGAAAATAATTCTTTCACGTAAAAATTGGTTTAATAAACTTGGTAGTTTTGTGAGTTAAAAACCAATTATAAGTGTTTATAATCCAAATGTAAAATGATAGCAATGACATTCCCAAAGCTAAGCCTACAATACTGCCGACATCACATAGCAATTGAGGTGTTGGATACGCCTGTTTCTCGGTTATGGTCTCAATGAAACTATCTGCTAATTTCACCTCCACAACTGTGTAAAATTCATAATCCAATTTTACATCAAACAGAGAAATTTGGTAGAAAACATTTGTACAAAGCCGTTTGCATTTGCATCTTTTTTGATTCGAGTCATAATTGTTTAAAAACATGAAATGGGCTCGAGTAATGTCTTGTGTAGTGTTGCAATCTCGCAAAGCAGATGTTGACATGTAGGGCAAGCTGAAACAAGCAGTTGTTGAATCAAAATAATTTGTCACATATGGTGTTACAAGTACCTGCAATTAATCACTTGATATAAATTATTATGCGTGCAAGCAGATCGACACTTCGTATAAGTATCTTTGTTTGTTTCACATGGATTACGCTTTGTATCTCTTCGTTCAATCTACTTCGTATAAATTAAGTCAGTTTAAGCATTAAAAAATTCTTTTTGATCTTTGTTACCTTAAACATTTTAAACATTATTGTATTAACCCATCCATAGTTCATCTTCAGTGGTGCCAAAATATTAACTTGCTCATCTGGGTTATTTACAAAACCCTGAAAAAGACAGTGCAGAAAGATGTGCATACCGGTTATTCATATTTGTGTTTATCTAATTCCCTTAAATTTATCGTAACGTAACAAAAGATAGACTACGTATTCGTTTGTGCAATGGTTAAATAGTATATACCCATAAATGCTGTTTACAAACTTTTGGTGGATACAAAAATTCGAACGAAACGCGAAGGGTGTCAAAGAGATGCGATTTGTCTAAAAGATTGAAAAGAACAAATAAAATCAATGTTAGTGATTGTCATTATTTATTGAAAATGAAAATGTCATCACATATGTTTCTAACACTCCAGAATAACGTTAAAACTTTTGCGCCTGGTAAATCAAACTGAAAAATCACCCGCTGTGTGCACAAAAATTAAATTATACAGTGCATCATTTAAACTTGTATTTTTGTTAACAAAAACCAAGACTTCAGGCACAGACTACAGCAAATTCCCTACATACATACTACAAGTCCAGATGAATAAATTATTAATACTAAATTAAGAAAACAGTTTAAATTTTATGGTTATTCATTGGCCCACTTGTATTTGCAGTTTTCGCTTTACTTAATGGTTTGGCGGTAAAAACCTTTGCAATCTTGCAATCGCGGTAGTTTCTTGCTACGGAAAATCATGGCAATAGATATTTATAGTTGTTTACTAAATTACCTGCATTTAGTTGTGAACAATGACCAAAAGGAAGTGGAATAAGACTTTTTGTAATGTTTAGTGTTGTATTATATCCATACGAATACTACTGGCAAATATATCAATTATTAACAACTCAAATTATTGTTCAAGTGTTTTAACCGTCTTACCTCAGTTACATGATCATTAGTATTGATTGATTCATGGATATTGACAACACTCCAAATATCTTCCAACGATAAATCATTGCTGAACAATTGCCAGGGTATTTGCAAGTTATCGCAGGTTTTGTTCGTGTCTTCAAGTAAATTTGATCTGGCTCGGTCCATTCCATCATTTTGTTCTTCACCACAGACTGTGACGGAAGGAAATTCAGTGTGGCGCAGTAGAACTACACTAATGACTTTTGTTACTGGTTCATCTATGTAGTAATTGAAACGATATTGCAACATGTATACAGTAAATCCTGTGCTAATTATCGCCAAAATTAACTTGAGCTTCATTAATATTCCATTTGTTTTCATTTTCTGATCACTAGCAACTTTTGTCTTCTTACACAGCCCATAAAGATGCTGAATCTTATTAACGGGTCTTGTTTTAGAAATGTTTGATGCAAAGCAGTATAAATACCAGATGACTTCGGTTAACGAGATTATGGACAGACCGAGAAACAGTCCCAAATTGCCTCCTAAATCTGATAGTAAAGCAATAACATCGTACGCGTAACGTTCTTCATACACATTAATTCGCTCATTGGTAATTGCTAAAGAAATGGATATCATTTTTTTATTCTCGATTGCCCCTATTTCAACATATGGTTTAGAAATCAGTTGTTGACACGGACGACGACATAGGCAATCAGCAAATGGATCGGTGTTATCAATTATTTTATTTGCCGCACCGTATTGTTCTAGTGCCTCATTTGAACATGTACAGCGAGATAAATTGGTTTTCAAATAAATAAATGGAAAACTAGAACGAAAAAACTGTAATCAATAATTATCTGATTTTTGTTGAGACCCAGACGAAATTTTTGAAACTTTGAATTTTGAACTCCAAATAATAGTGAAGCAACAAAATTCCAGTGCTTTTATCACAATATGGATAACAGTTTAGATTGCCAGACACTGGCAAATATAGAAAATGTTTCTCTTTTCCTGTTTTGTAAAAACTAATAAGCTTGCTAGGAATGTGTTACCCAAACAATAAATGCACACTCACATAATAAGCATCCAGGGACAATGTATCCATGGATTTAGGCCTTTAACTGTTGTTTAAGGGTTGGCGAATGCTAGCTATGACCCTGTGACTGGTATGGTCTTCGCCAAGCTAACCCGGGGCCTGGTTATCCTGGTTTGGGACGCATACTCACTAAATAAATGACACAGACTCCCTATTATTGGTGGTTGGCCTTTAATATGTTGTCTAGGGGTATGGGGAATCTCCTCACCCGTTGCGGCAACCGACCCGTCACATGCGGGGCGTGAGCCCCATGGGTGACCTGGTCGGTTCAACATAGCATTCATGTCGTACTCACCTACGACTCGTGCATCCACTCATGGAGAGTGCACTATGGAGACCGCCATAGTACTGAGCTTCTTCGTGGTGAATGGCAAGGAGTGCAGAGTTCACAGCCCGGGACACGTCCTGTCCCTTCGATGGTTACAGCTCCTCAGCTCTCTCCCGGTCAGAGAGGTCCTTTCGTCTCTCTCACGGCCGGTAACAGACTGAACCTCACTCCTCTCTTCATCACACCACTCGGCTTCCTCCTCCCCCAGGCTAGATCAGTTCACCCAATGAGGGGATGACCTTTGGGGCCGTTTGGTGGTGTGTGTTGCAGTGCCGCAGATCACCTGGGTGGCCAAGCAGTCACAACCCCTAAAGGGCTTGCCATGTACAGTAGCAATACAAAACTGATAATAAAGGACTGCAATACAGGACTGATAAACCCCATGTACAGTGTAGGGTGAATCCTGATTACTCTTGTTTTAAAAGTGTGCATTCCTTAAGCTGTGCTGGGCTACTTAATCTCATTTTTAGTAGGACTTTCCGGAATGTGTGGTACATTTCGTGCTACTTTTGATTTCGCAAAATCTCGTGGTGGATACAGCTAAAAATGCTCATTCTGCAGGTGAGCTACAAGCTAGGCTGAGACGATTTTTATTACTAAGCCTGTACAGGTTGAAAGATCCATTCGTCTGTTGTTCCTAACTTCTAAACCGATTGACATATATGCAATAAAATAAATTCATATTCACGATTTACCTGCAAGTTAGCTTCTTATTTAATTTTGTTTTCAGGCAACTGTGGAAACAGTTCCTGTACTCATTTTCAGTGGAGCATAAATTTATAGTTGAATTGATAAATATGTACTGAAATGAAATACAAGTTGGATTAAAAACAAATGGGACAAAAATAGACCACAAATTTTAAAATTTCACTTTTTTGTAACTCAAATTGATTTTTGAGTTTATCCCAAGGAATGTATACGTTTTAAAATAAGGTCTTTCAAACTCATTTAACGTTAGAAGAATCTAATGCAAATAAGTAAAATCAGTATTGTTATTACATAATGTTAGAAAAATTACATAGTAAGGAGTTGCAGGGCAGATATAATCATAAAGTTTTTCAATATCAACCGTCAGCGATTTTCCAACAAATGATTTACTGGAATCTTTACCAAAACAAAAGAATGTCGAGAGATTTAATCCTCTGTATTAAGTAATAGTTAACAGTAACATATTTACGAAATTGAAATTCCGAGCACATTCCATGAGTAGTGTAGGTTTCTGTCTGACCAACTGTTTTATTTGAATATCCCTATGAAACAATATCGCAATCATTATTTTCTTCACAAAAAATGATTCAGCTCCATTACTTTCATTTTTATGCTAACTATCTCTTTTGTCATATTGGTTGCTTTCCAAAGTTCATCCATGTTGTAGGTTGGAATTTCCATCAGAGTTTTCACCATATTTGCACATTCAAAAGGCTTTGAGTCAATATCATCTAGTTTTTTAGTTGTGAAGTGTGGATACGTTTTATTCCAAAGCCTGGCCATTTCTTTTGTATTGCTACTACAGATCAACAAGTTGGGTAGAAGAACCTCCTCCGCTTTGGTCGTCACATCAACGGCCGTAGGATAACTTAAGTAATGCATTATTCTGTCATACGTCTGGTAAATGAACATGCATGTGCAAAATATGAGCAATAGTAGCCAAAATGCATGATGCCTGCTCCAATGTTTTCTACTGTTTACAAAATCATCCAAACCTATTATACCACAGTTTGGTTTATTGGCATCAGCCTTAATCATCAGTTGAATCGAAGGACGCAGTTTTCGTAATCTTCGTCTATTTCCTACGGTCAAGTAATTCTGCATTATAATTCTGATAATTGAGTCAGACCAGAGATGAGTTCAGACTTGTCTAGCACAATTGATGTCTTAATAAATTATCCAAGTAAATGCGGACGTCTCTAATGGCAAAATGGTGCCAAAGTTCAATTAAAAACTACAAAATTGTAATGTTTACCATCGACAGTGCTAATTACCACATGGTGCTTGAAGGAAATTCTTTTTTTTAAAACTCTATGGTCCTCTCAAGTTCAGAGCTTGTTTGTTCGGTGTTGTATCTTTCAGTAAACAAGGTAACTACGTTGTTCGTTTCTCGTGGAATTCAAAATTGATCCGAGTTTTTATTCCCTAGTAACACTTGTAAAACTCGTAAAATAAAAATTATCCAAGCAGCAGGAATATTGATATACTGTAAAATTCCATTGATTTCGTAAGTAGAAGGCAAGTGTCAGATACTAATAAAAACTTGCACGTCTCTCACTCATGAGGTGGAGAGACAAGGAAGCGAGTAAAATTTTAAAGGTTGCTTTTACTTGAAAAAGCGGCTAAAAACTCGCCCGCTTGAGCAAACACAAGCTTGCGTTTTTATTCAAAGCTTGTACTGACCCTGTCCAATCAAATTGAGGTTGATTTACCAGCTGCAAGGTTGCTGGTGTTTTAGTCATGTGACTGACAACCAATCAGAAGCGTGAGGAAATTGTTGGAGGAGATTTTGGCGGGAATTTTTGACTAGCTACCTAGCTAGCTTGAGTTTGCGGGTCAAGTGACCTTGTAAATGGCTAGTTCACTCTTGCACCATTCAGATTTTGGCTTCTACTTATACTTTTGGTTCTTGAAGGTGACTTCTCAGACCAGCAACCAAAGCTTTACATCAATGTAGCAATCCACACATGAAAATTTTAAATCTCTTGTGTTATAAAGTTTAAAAACAAATTAAGTCTGATCACCATAATTGTCAGTTTGAACTGCATGAACAAGAATCATTCTTGTAAAACTGAAATTGCCCGTAGTTTCCTCAGAATATATTTTTAGACTACACATTAATAGGCCCATTCAATGTAATGTATAACTGAAAGTGGTTACACACAGGTCCCAGTGAAGGGAGAACGACAAGTAAGCTGATCCATGATTTCATAAGAGATTATCAGTGACAATCGTTTGGAATCATAAATCATAAATAAAAATACCATGTTTATGGAGTTCCGAGGATGGTATCAAGGTCGTTGGGCTGCGTACGACATCATTATTACAACCATAAGACGTGACTTGCTAATTTACATTGCTTTTCATAGCCATCATGATTTTCGAGCTGCCGTCTTGATTTCGATAGGCAAAGACATTTTTCTGTGGTAGCTTCACCCAACTTGAAGAAGAAATTATTATCTGGAATAAAATTAATCGTAAATTAGTATTTTGGCGACAATCAATAAGCTAAACATCATTTCCGACTCACGGCTACAAAACGCCAGTATCCTCGCTATTTGAAATATATTCATTTTTATAACCAGATGGCGCTGCGTATCCACTTTATTATGTTTTGGAATAGATTAGTATTTTAAACTCTGTTTTCGACCAGATTAAGAAAAAGTTTTTAAAGTTTAATAGTTTAATAGTTAATAGTTTAAGTAACATTTTTTGTACAAAAAAGTCGCTTTGTATATTCATACGCATCGACATCTGGTGATGAAAATTAATATATATTAGGTAGTGAAGATACGGAGAAGATACTGGCCTTGTATAGTGTGAGTCGGAATGATTTTTGGCTTGTTAATTGTCCACAAAATACTAATTTACGATTAATTTTATCGTAGATAATGCTCCCTTCTTCAATTCGTGTGAAGATACCACTGAAACATGTCTTTGCCGTACGAAAATCAAGACGGAAACTAGAAAATCAGGATGGCGACGAAAACCAATGGAAGTAAGCAAGTCACATCTTATTACGGTGATGTCATAGGCAATCCAACGTTCGTGATACTATTTTCGGAACAGCATCAGTTATTACTTTTTATGACAAGCTATTTATGACAAAATAAAAGGGCTATAAATGCCTGATTTTACACCAGAAGGCGCTGTTGCGCCATTTTGACGGTAATTTTACTGTATTTGTTGTAAACCCGATGTAATTCCTAAATAAAGTTATTTATGATGTTTCAGAAGCAAAGTTGTTGTATTAATAAATATTAACTGACATTATTTCGTGATATCAAAGTATCACGGCCGAAATTACAGAGAATCGTCTGCTAAAACCGCATTCGTCAATGAGCAATGTTGCCACTAGATGGCGCTATCGCAAATAAGCGGTAAATTCGGAATACAGAAATAAGTATTGAATAACATTCAATATGTTAAATAAATATTTAATATATTCGCGTAGATTATTTTACTTAACAATAATAGAAAGATATATTATTGTATTGAATGATTGGAAGAAAGAACTGGTCACATTCTTGGAAATATGACCATGCGGATTAAAGGATTAATGTGTGACTTGGAAATGTGTCCTCGGTATCCATTTCCGGTCCTGAGTATCCAGATCCGGTTTTGTCAAGGAATTAGCATAATCCGAATTATGCTCCTCCGTATCCATTTCCTGTGATACGGGATTGGTGGAACTTAATCCCACCAAGTATATAACCTCCTGTCAACAGGAAGCTAGTCAGTTGTAACTGGAAAAAGATATATTTTGTTTGTTTGGTTATTTGTTCATGTTTCATGTCAAATAACCGTCCTTTTATAACTCAGGCATGGTTCTACCGAACCATGCAACCCCCGTCAATTGAAGGCGAAGGTCAGGATACTAATGTTTCTGTCAACGGTCTCGCCGAGGAGAAAGCCTTTCGCACAAGTATTCTAGTGGTCGGACAATAGAGCCACGTGTGGTACAAAAGTATTCAGTGACCGTTAGTAGCACTGTTACTGTATGAGATTGACTCCATCACCTGATGGTGCCAAAACAGTCTGCATGCAAAACATGTAGTTACCGCCAGTAGCACCAAGTGTTTGGGCACGCCAATTTCCGCGGTAATGGTGCCAATTCAGTCTGTTTATTAGTAGTACCTCGGGTGGTTAATTCTGTTGTGCGGAGTTGCGAGCTATACCCCCCTGAGTACCAGTACCGTCTCTCACCGTACTGTTACTTAGGGCACGCGCGATACTGCTCTACTCGACAAGGCGAACTTGACGGCAATTGTGTGTTGCGATGCCTAACCCTAATATTTTTTGACAGTGATATAATAAACTCAATTGTTTAACTTGAAGACAAGTTAACAATCCAAATAAAGTCAGGAGACTTGTTTGTTGTATACGAGACAATTCGTAACGATAAGTTGGAAACAACTTATTAAACAAATCAGTTAAAACATTTAACTTCACAGCACCACGAATTAAATATAATTCGTAAAGCGGAACCTTGGTGAATAAATGACTCCATTTATTCATAACCAATGTCCACCCTAGTTGTGGCGGTGCACATGAGTCAACCGCACCTCTCGGATCAACCCAAGCAGCATTACACGAACCAGTTACGCGATACGAACCAGGAACGCGAAGGAACCAGGAACGCGAAGGAACCAGGAACGCGAAGCCGACGGAAGCCACGAGGACACAGCCAGCCCGGCTAAGCGATGACATCTATAACCTCGGTCGAGCGGGCGTTCTGCCGTTCCCGAATCCAGTGATCCAAGGAAACCGTAATGTTATTATTTTAGCGCCATTCGGCCACTTGTTGTATAGTTTAACTTGTATTCTTAACTTGCCAAATGTCGGCTTAATTCTTGTATAACTTTTAGTATTGATTATATTGTTTAACGACAATAAATGTTATGATTTGAGAAACTATTCTTGTCTTTATTATCTCGTATTATTCACTATTTCCCGCGACTTATACCCGGTACTATCATGCGATAGGAGTTGTGGTCGTCACCGTCACATATTATCAGCGACAATCTCTTAAAATCGTAAATTAAAACTTTTTGTTAGCTTTTTGCGTTTAACTCTTTTTTTGTGCGCAATTCTTTATTTAAAAAAAATTTTTGAAACACAACTTCAACTTTGTGAATCAATCGGATTTTATATCAATATTCCTGCAGTTTGGATAATTTTACGAGTTTTATATGCGGTAGTGCGTTGCTTGGGAACAAATATTATGGGAACAAACAAAACATACGGCAAGCTGCTCCTTTCCACAAACATAAGGCATTTTTAACCTAACAAAATGATGCGCAACACTTACGTGATGAGGAAAAATGGTCGAGGATTGAGAAAACTTCGCTTGAAAATTCATGAATTTATGAAAGACGATGAAAATCGGCCAAGATGCAGTTTAATTGGTTTGGATGATTTTGTAAACAATAGAATCAGTTGGCGCAATTGCTACGTATTTTGGCTGCTTTTATTCTCATGTTGCACATATGCATGCTCTCTTACAATAATAGAGTAATGAATTACTTAAGTTATCGTAAGGCAGTCGATGTAACCAGTTAATCAGAAGATGTCATTTCACCAAACTTGATGATCTGTAGTGGCAATACAGTCAAAATGGCCCCGCTTTGGAATAAAACTCATCAGATCTTTAAAAAGGAAAGAGAGTGATTGATGAAATGCGCAAACATGGTGAAAACTTTGTTGAATATCTCTACTCAGGATGTTGATAAACTTTGGAAAGCAACTAATGTGGCCAAACAGATAGTTCACGTAGACATGAAAGTAAAAAGAAATATTCATAGTTTTCTTTTGAAATTATAAGTTTCTACGCCTATTCCTAAAGGATTGATTGCTAATTTAGTTAGATCTATTCATGGATGTTTTTTAAGTGTTTCCATGGAAGCTCTGGTGGTACGTATTGTTTAAAATTATCTTTTTCTGATTAAGTAAGTTAATGTGTTTAATTTCTCGGTTCTATGCCGTTATATTGTTTCAGGCATAATTTGTGATTATTGTTGCTGTTTTAAAGATGTTAGATTTTGTGACCGTACATTTGTCATCGTAATGAAGTGTTTTAGTAAGTGCAAATGCACTCTACAACAGATTGTGCTTGTGACGATTCTACTTTTTAGCCAATTTATTAGCTAATTTAAGCGAGATATATCGGTTTATACGAGACGTTGCTAAGTTTAGCAACAACCCAACCGAGATAAGCTACGGAAGTTTATACAACGTGAATATGCGAACGAATAGAAACAACTTACGATTTTGTGTGATATAAATACATTTATTATTCATAATAACAATGGATAAGGGTTCTTAACGCGTGTAGACGGGCGGCATCAACTGGTTGAAGATCCTGGCAAAGTCAGAGGGATACGGCTGTCTTGCGGCATCGTCACAAACAACGCTACGGAGACCTATTTGGTCTGTAGCACGAATATCTAATAATGCGAAGAGTCCTCCGCATTTAGTAGAAATATTCTTTAGAATATTCCCAGCTCAAATGAATACAAAACTATTAGTGGAATATAACAAATGGATTGTTATATTATTATTATTTGGGCGGGGACAGTCACGACAGTTGAGAGAACCATCGCGGGAAGTGTTGACACTTCCATCCGCCAGCATGCCTTACGACGACAAGATCTCGTGATCAGGCGCCGAGTATTGGGTTGTGCACGACAAGTCGCTGTCGGTGATACTAACTACCGAGTAAACATTTCTATGGACTTGCCAATACAGGATTACCAACACCCGAGTAGTTTGTTTAACACAGTATGTGAAATACTGTTCACGGGCTACCAACCCGGAGTGTACGATGGGGCGGAGACCATCACAACGGCCGAAAGGACCATCGCGGGAAGTGTTGCCACTTCCATCCGCCAGCATGCCTTACGATGGCGGGATCCATTGATCGAGCACCGGGTCAAATATTAATCAGCCGTCGCTGTTGGATTACCGTGATCCAGGTAGTTCTTTATCGTAGAGTCTCGTGGACAATACTCACGGGCTACCAACCCGGCGTGTCCCCTGTAGATTGGCTCTTTACCGACCTTTAACGTACGGAAGGACCAGTCACAAAAGACGGGGACCTGAGGGATCTTTTACAACAGCCATCCTGCAGCGGACTGAGGCCAGTTAGCTGAGGGGCCCAATTCCATCTAGCAAGGCCTTACTGTATAGGGCTGTTATATTAAGCCACCGTACGAACTCCTACTGCTCCTTAGAGCAGCTGGCTAACGCTACGGGGCCATTTCATGTATTTAACATGTTTATTACCGGAGTTAGCCTTTCCGAAATAGCCCTACAACAACAATAACAACATAGTATTTATACTAGATGTGAAGAGCTGAGGAGGCCTGATGTGTCGATAGAGAAAGTGAGATCAAACGATAACAACAATTCAACTACAGACAATATAGACATATTCAGTTATCAAGCCAAGGGGGGAACTGGTTGGAAAACCAGAGCCTATATAGTTCTGTAGAACAATCAGATTGGCGACAGCCAATCGGGTGCCTGAATCGACGGATTCGTGGGTCGTTAGTCCAGACCTAATAGAAGACGAGGGCCACAAAGGGTCCGGTTGGTCCCCTTCGAGAGGTAAGTAATCAAAGTAATAATTCGGTAGAATTAATAGTTTTTTAAGTAAATAATACTTAGTCATGTTAAATAAAATATTTATATTTTATTTATTTCCTCTAAGTAATGATTTATCATAACTCTTAACATTCTCCAGTTTTTAAACTGCGCGCGTTATTTACATAGCGCCATCTAATGTGAACATTGTTAAACACGAGTTTATAATCGTCACATGCTTATACACATGCCATCTAGCGGCAATACTTTACTTACAAGGTCGTTAAGGACACTTGATAATATTGGTAAATATCTTTATTTATCAATTGGAAGTTGTATTGGTAAACTCGTATTCGAATTTACCGCTTCTAAGTAATGGCGCCATCTATTGTCGATATTGCGCATTGACCATAACGGTCATTGGGTGTGGACCGTGACCGATATACATTCTCTGTCAAAATTGAGGGTAAAACGAACAACATTGCCATAAATAATTAAACAGTGTAATTATCTCCCAACGTCTAAATTATACAGTCACGTTAGCAAGAAATAATTGAATCAATAATTATGGAAAAAGTTACCATGGGAAATAAGACATTATAGTAAACAGAAGACAAGAGACAAGTCTGAACTCAGCTGTGGTCTAGCTCAGAAAATACAGCTGGAAAATGCAAAAAAATTACTTGATCGGAAGAAATATGCGAAGGTTAAGAAAACTACGTACAGAAATTCAACTCATGATAAAAGATGAAGCCAACAAACCAAACTGCAGTTTAATTGGCCTGGATGATTTCGTAAACAGTAGAAAACATTGGATCAGACGTCATACAATTTGGCTAATTTTGCTCCTACTTTGCACATGCATGCTCACTTATCAGACATACGATAGAGTAATGCATTACTTAAGTTATCCTACGGCTGTTGATGTGACGACCAAAGCGGAGGAGGTTATTTTACCGAACTTGCTGATTTGTAGTGGCAATACAAAAGAAATGGCCAGGCTTTGGAATAGAACGTATCCACACCTCACAACTAAAAAACCAGATGTTATTGACTCAAACGCATTTCAATGTATAAATATGATGAAAACTCTGATGGCAATTCCAACCTATAACATGGAAGGACTTTGGAAAGCAACCAATATGACAAAAGAGATAGTTAGCATAAAAATGAAAGTAATGGAGCTTCAATCATTTTTGGTTAAGAAAATAATGATTTACATATTGTTTTGTAGGGATATTCAAATAAAACAGTTGTTCAGACAGAAACCTACACTACTCATGGAATGTGCTCGGAATTTCAATTACGTAAATATGCTACCATTACTATTACTTAATACAGAGGATTAAATCTCTTGCGATTCTTTTGTTGTGGTTAGGTAAAGATTCTAGTAAATCATTTGTTGGAAAATTGCTGACAATTCATATTGAAAAATTTTATGATTACATCTGCCCTATAACTCCTTACTATGTAATTTTTCTAATATTAATATGTAATAACAATACTGATTTTCATTATTTGCATTAGATTCTCCTAACGTTAAATAAGTTTGAAAAACCATATTTTAGAACGGTTTCACACCCTGGGATAAACTCAAAAATCAATTTGAGTTACAAAAAAGTAAAATTTTAAAATTTGTGGTGCATTTTTGTTCCATTTGTTTTTAATCCATCTTGTATTTCATTTCAGTACATGTTTGTCAATTCAACTATAAATTTATGCTCCACTGAAAATGAGTACAGGAATTGTTTCCACAGTTGCCTAAAAACAAAATTAAAAAAGAACCTAACCTGCAGGTAAATCGTGAATATTAATTTTTTTGATTGCATTGATGTCAACTGGTTTAGAAGTTAGATACCACAGAAGAAGGAATGTTTCAACCTTTACAGGCATGGTCATAAAAATCGTCCCAGTCCAGCTTACTGTATATGTAGCTCACATGTAGAATGAGCATTTTCAGCTGTATCGACCACATGGTGCAAACGCACTAATAGGCTGGAACAAATTGACATTTAAATGATGTTAATCTTCTAAACACATGATATGAAGGTGATTTAAATGTTCATTTGTCAGTTGAAAACACATATTCTTCAAGCTGGACTGGGACAATTTTTAAGACCTAGACTGTACTAGTACCTTTAAACCTAACACAGGTTAAAATAAGTACTTATAAATTATTATTAGTTATTAGTTGCCAGTATTTCTTCCATTTTAATTCGCACTTTTATCTTTTTAATAACATCTCTAAAAACAGGGTGCGTCTTACATCGATGGCGTTTTTAAATGGAAGAAACACATTAGTTCAATTTTTAAAATCTATTACACCTCAGACTATGGGGCTATCCATTTAGAACGTTACGCTAAAATCGGCTTTTTTTAGACCCCCCCCCCCTCCCCCCATGTCACACTAATGTCACGCTAAGCTTTACCCTCCCTACCCCCTATGTCACAGTCACGGTTTATTATCATTAGGTCTTTGTGGTTTGCATAGGTTTACATGTACAGTCGTGTTCAAAAAAACTGGACCCTCACTCCGTGCTGGCAATTGAAATTGTAAGTAATTCCATGTTTTGCCACTAGGTGAAACACCAGACATCAACAGGTGATAATATAGCCTTGTCTACAGTGATCCTTTCATAATTTAGTGGACAGTTTTAAAAAGGAAAATATAAGTTATTTTCATAGAAAAAGTGTATTAAGAAATAAAAAATTAATTTGTTAAATATTTTCTAACAATAAAGAATATTTTCTAACAATAAAGAATATTTTCTAACAATAAAGAATATTTTCTAACAATAAAGAGAATTTGCCACTAGCTTTGTCTAAAAATAGCCGCGAATGAGATTAGGGCTAACAAAACAACAGTCAGTCTCCCGACCAATCCTTTCACTATCTCATTTGTACTATCTCATTTTCACTATCTCATTTTCACTATCTCATTTTCACTATCTCATTTTTACTATTTCATTTACATTATCTCATCTTCACTATCTCATCTTCACTATCTCATCTTCACTATCTCATCTTCACTATCTCATCTTCACTATCTCATCTTCACTATCTCATCTTCACTAGTGATAGTGATCTTATCTGACAGTGAAAATAAGATAGTGTAAATGTGATAGTGAAAATGAAATCGTGAAAATAAGATAGTGAAGATGAGATAGTGACAATGAGATAGTGAAAGAATTGGTCGGAGACCGATTGTTGTTTTGTTAGCCCTAATCTCATTCGCGGCTATTTTTAGACAAAGCTAGTGGCAAATTCTCTTTATTGTTAGAAAATATTCTTTATTGTTAGAAAATATTTAACAAATTAATTTTTTATTTCTTAATACACTTTTTCTATGAAAATAACTTATATTTTCCTTTTTAAAACTGTCCACTAAATTATGAAAGGATTACTGTAGACAAGGCTATATTATCACTTGTTGATGTCTGGTGTTTCACCTAGTGGCAAAACACGGAATTACTCACAATTTCAATTGCCAGCACAGAGTGAGGGTCCAGTTTTTTTGAACACGACTGTACATGTGTGCAAGCAAGCAGAGTTTACGGAACAATGAAAATTATGTAAACAAATATGCATAATTAAAAATATAACTAGACATTTGAAATTACAATCGGCACCGATGATTTATTTGACCGTATATTAAATTTATTACAGGATAATTTAAGGGCTGGTTATCCTGGCAACCACCCACATGTCTTCAAGTTGTATCTGACAGATCTTTGCCTGTGACGTCACATTTCCAAGAACCCCCCCTTCCTCCCCCTATGTCACAATTTGTCATGAGATTGGCTTACCCCTCCCTCCCCCCTAAGACCGTGACGTTCTAAATGGATGGCCCCTAGTGTTGGGATGCTACTACAAAAAAGTAGCGGTAAAGCGGAATGCGCTATGTTAGATCTTGGAAGATTTTGCGAGATCATGAAAATAAAATTAGCATTGAAATTGTCAAGTATATCTAAGTCCAATTTCAGTCAACACATTCAACTAGAAAAGCATAGAAATAATTTTTTTTTTTTAGCCACGTCATGTTATTTGTCAGCTATGTAAATACAGCGACTAAAGGTCGAATGCCGTGGTTTGCCTTAGCTAAGACCGTTAAAACCAGTAAAATACACACAATATGGTTAAAGGAATAAGACAGTGTGACCTACGTTACTCCACACACCGCCTAGTGGCCCCAAGGCCGTCCCCCCTTGTGGAGTGGAATGGCCTAGCCGGGGAGGACGGAGCTGAGTCGTGTGATGAGAGAGAGACTCTGTGGGAGAGCAAAGAGGAAGGACGTGTGGTACTCGGGAGAGAAGTTTGTGCTGTTGCAGTTCCAACGCCAGTAGAAGCAACCCTGCTTGCTACCAACTCTGCTCCTTTCACCATTCACCAAGTTGACGCTCAGTAACATGGCGCGGTGCCTGTTGCAGCCTCCATAAGTGGTCGCATAAATCCCCAGACTGCAGTGGGTAAGACCATATCCAGTCACAACAGTTTATCACTGGGGTTTATGCCTTACAACGAATATGTGTGAAAGTGAAGTTGGACAATGTGTTGTCCAAGACAGCATCTCTGGTTCCACGTGGCAATCGAAACTGCAATCCATATTGTGATAAAGGCACCGGAATTTTGTTGCATCACTATTATTTGGAGTTCAAAATTCAAAGTTTAAAAAAATTTGTTTGGATTTTAACAATCGACATAATTCTTGAATGTAGTTTTTTCTTTTTAGTTTTCCATTTATTTATTTGAAAACCAACTTATCTCGCTGTACATGTTCAAATGAGGCACAAGAACAATATGGTGTGGCAAATAAAATAATTGATAACACCGATCCATTTGCTGATTGTCTATGTCGTCGTCCGTGTCAAGAACTGATTTCTCAACCATATTTTGAAATAGGGGCAATCGAGAATAAAAAAAAGATATCCATATCTTTAGCAATTACCAATGAGAGAATTGATGTGTATGAAGAACGATACGCATATGATGTTATTGCTTTATTATCGGATTTAGGAGGCAATTTGGGCCTGTTTCTCGGTCTGTCCATAATCTCATTAACCGAAGTCATCTGGTATTTATACTGCGTTGCATCAAACATTTCTAAAACAAGACCGGTAAATAAGATTCAGCATCTTTATGGGTTGTGTAAGAAGACAAAAGTTGCTAGAGATCAGAAAATGAAAACAAATGGAATCTTTATGAAGCTCAAGTTAATATTGGCGATAATTAGCACAGGATTTACTGTATACATGTTGCAATATCGTTTCAATTACTACATTGATGAACCAGTAACTAACGTCATTAGCGTAGTTCTACTGCGCCACACTGAATATCCTTCTGTCACAGTCTGTGGTGAAGAACAAAATGGTGGAATGGACCAAGCCAGATCATATTTTCTTGAACACACAAACAAAACTTGCGATAACTTGCAAATACCCTGGCAATTGTTCAGCAATGATTTATCGTTAGATGATATTTGGAGTGCTGTCAATATCCATGAATCAATTAATATTAATGATGATGTATCTTTGGTAAGACGGTTAAAACACTTGAAACAACAGTTATTAATAATTGATATATTTGGCGGTAGCATACGTATGGATATTCTACAATACTAAACATTACAAAAAGTCTTATTCCACTTCCTTTTGGTCATTGTTCACAACTAAATGCAGGTAATTTAGTAAACAACTTTAAATGTCTATTGCCATCATTTTCCCGTAGCAAGACACTACCGTCATTGCAATATGGCAAAGGTTTTTACCGCCAAACCATAATTTCCCATTTTTTAATGGAAAGCTAAAACTGCAAATGCAAGGAGTGCCAATGAATAGGAATAAATAAAATAGAAACCATAAGATTAAAACTGTTTTCTTAATTTAGGATTAATAATTTTTCCATCTGGACTTGTAGTATGTGGGAATGGAATTTACTGTAGTCTGTGCCTGATATCTTGGTTTTTGTTAATAAAAACACAAGTTTAAATTGTCATGAACCGGTTGTTTAGATAATCAAAACCGCGTTTGAAGGACGCACCAGTACGACTTGGGAAAAGCCTGGTCCCAAATAAGGGCCCGGATATAGATAAAGCCGGCTGAAGGGTGGC
Organism: Strigamia acuminata; assembly: GCA_949358305.1. Classification (NCBI taxonomy): domain Eukaryota; kingdom Metazoa; phylum Arthropoda; class Chilopoda; order Geophilomorpha; family Linotaeniidae; genus Strigamia; species Strigamia acuminata. Next base: position 5,926,407 of record OX442314.1, read on the forward strand.
GGCAAACTTATCCCCCTATTCGATTATTTGCACAAATTTTAGCTGGGTTTGTTGGAACCGTAAAAAAGAAGAAATAATGCACACGCGTGGACTCAACAACACTAGCGTGGCTATGCTAAATTTGGATGGGACCCCTAATGGCGGAGCGACCAAATCGAGCAAACGCGCACTAATCGCGCGCAACGGACAAAATAATAACTCATCGGCTAAATTGAATTAAATCTCAAATCCTTCGGCGCGTGTCAGCGGCATAAAATCACAATGAAACAAAAGGTCAACGAAAGGAAAGGTAATCAAAGGTGAAACGCAGAATCAACCACGCAAACTGACAATGAAAGAACTCAAACATGCATAATTCAATAGCATGGAGTCACACTGTGAGTTAACTCAGGGAAAAGATCGCCAAACGCCAACGGCTAGCTAAACCTCTTACAGGGCTCATGGGCTTACACCTTTCGATCAGATCTGGCTTGTGTCAGCCCTGAGGTAGACTTGGGCCAGATCTATCACAGAAAATGAGGGGAAGCTAATGAGGTAACAACACACAAGCCAATCAAACGCATTCGTGAATAATTATCACGATGACTAAGGCGCGAGTGATCAAACATTTAAATTAGCCAGAATGAACTAAAGGAATTTAGGAGGAGTGGCAGTGGATAATACCCAACTTAGACCGGTCTGATGTGGCAGAATTGAGCCACACCAGACCAAGTCAAGGGATAAACATGAATAGAAAATAAGAAGACAAGGTAGGACAAATCAAATTTAGGTTTAGGATTTATTAGAAATCAAACAAAACAATGATTAGAAACAATAAGTAGAAACACACGGATAACGCGTACAAAACAAAAATTAGGCAGGATTACAGAGCGCTTAAATGCCGGGCCGTGACAAAATGATGCACAATATAATTTAATTTTTGTATACAGAGCTGGTTATTTTTTAGTTTGATTTACCAGGCTCAATAGCCTTTAAGTTATTCTGGAGTAGTAGAAGCATTTGTGATGCCATTTTCAATACGTAATGACAATCACTAACATTGATTTAATTTGTTCTTTTCAATCTTTTAGACAAATCACACCTCTTGGCCACCCTTCGCGTTTCGTTAGAATTTTTTTATCCACCAAAAGTTTGTAAACAGCATTTATGGGTATGTAGCTACTATTTAACCATCGCACAAACGAATATGTAGTCTATCTTTTGTTATGTTAAGTCAAATTAAAGGGAATTAGATAAACACAAATATGAATTACCGATATGCACATCTTTCTGCACTGTCTTTTTCAGGGTTTTGTAAATAACCCAGAAGAGCAAGTTAATATTTTGGCACCACTGAAAATAAACTATGGATGGGCTAATAGACTAATGCTTAAAATGTTTAAGGTAACAAAGATGAAAAAGAACTCTTTAATGCTTAAACTTACTTAATTTTTACGAAATAGATTGAACGAAGAGATACAAAGCGTAATCCATGTGAAACAAACAAAGATACTTACGCAAAGTGTCAATCTGCTTGCATGCAGAATAATTTATATAAAATGATTAATTGCAGGTACTTGTAACAGCGTATTAGACAAATCATTTTGATCCAACTACTGCTTGTTTCAGCTTGCCCTACATGTCAACATCTGCTTTGCTAGATTGCAACACTACACAAGACATTAATCAAGCCCATTTCATGTTTTTAAACAATTATGACTCGAATCAAAAAAGATGCAAATGCCAACAGCTTTGTACAAATGTTTTTTACCAAATTTCTGTGCATGATGTAAAATTGGATTATGAGTTTTACACAGTTGTGGAGGTGAAATTAGCAGATAGTTTCATTGAGACCATAACCGAGAAACAGGCGTATCCAACACCTCAATTGCTAAGTGATGTTGGCAGCATTGTAGGCTTAGCTTCGGGGATGTCATTGCTATCTTTTTACATTTGGATTATAAACACTTATAATTGGTTTTTAACTCTCAAAACTATCAAGTTTATTAAAACTATTTTTACCTGAAAGAATTATTTTCAACCACTGTGCACGAATGACATTAAAGTTATATCTATTTCAGCACAATCTGGCACAGATTTAAAACAAATTTAAATTGTAATTTCAAATATAAATAAACATTTTTCAATAATTCAGATCATTTTTTATTTCGTTGTCTTTCAGCATTAATGAATCAGCAGTGTGTGATCTTTTAATCAATTCTGGCATAAAGCAACAGAATTGCGACGCTGTAAAGAGCAACGCTCATGAATTTCCCATTGTAATAGCGATTCTGCAAATAGCGACGCAACGTAAGTGCGAAGCAAGAATGAGCGGCGTAAAGTAACAGCAAAGACATGAAAGAGCGACGTCGCTCATTCGTGAGTCACTCTTTCCTTCTTTGTGGCCACTTTTTCTTTGGCAGTTTGAAACTAAATTCATTGATAAAATTGTCGATCTTTTATTTGATTTACTTAAAGCCATCGCTATTTCAGCATTGCTTTTTTAACCATCGCTCTTTTGAGCGTTGCTATTATTATTTTTCATCTTTTCTGGCCAGGGCTGGACAGGGAACAAATTTATTGCTGGGAAATCTGGATGTCTGGGCCACAATTAATAAAGTCGGGACAAGCCACAGCTGACCGCGACAAGCCACAGCGGCCACGGGCCATCGGGAAACTCCCGGTATCCCGCCGGGCCAGTCCAGCACTGTTTCTGGCTTTTATCAGACAAACACTGTCTTGGATCGGTAATCTTAGCAAGTGAGATTATATGGTTTATCTAAATCTGCCATCGCTAACCCCCTTCAATTTCAAAGGGGCCCCAGATACTCGTAAAATCGCATTTTTTACAAGAATATGCATGTTTTTTTCCTAATTTTTCCGATTGCCATTATATTATATACGGAGTATTATATATCTTCCGATTTTGTTGTTACGTCAACAGTCGTAGGATAACTTAAGTAATGCATTATTCTGTTGTATGTCTGGGAAGTGAGCATGCATGTACAAAATAGAAGCAAAAACAGCCAAGATGTGGGATGCCTGCTCCAATGATTTCTAGTGTTTATAAAATCATCCAGACCTGTTAAACTACAGTTCGGTTTGTTGGCATCGTCTTTCATCATAAGTTGAATTGCAGAACGTAGTTTGCTTAATCTTAGCATATTTCTTCTTAACAAGTGATTTCCCTGCATTATATTAATGCAGTTCCTGTATTTGGGGCCAGACCAGAGCTGAGTGCAGACTTTCAATCAACAATCATCACCTAATGCTTGGACAAATTGTTTTTCAAAACTATATGAGAGCTTGTCTGTTTGGTTTTGTATCCTTGAGCAAACAAGGCAACTATGGTCTTTATTTACAGTTAAATACAGAATTGATCCGTGTTTTTATTCCCTAGTAACATTGGATGTAAAACTCATGAAATTATCCAAGCAGCAAGAATATTGATATAACATACCATCAATTTAGAAAGTAGCAGTTTACAGTAAGTGTTGGATCTAACTTCCTTAAAAACTTGTATGTCCCTCCTTTTGTGCATAGAAACCCTAGTAAGAGCAGGACCCAAATGAAACTGTTTTGAATTGAAAGAATGGGCGCTGAAAACTGAGATCTCTTTATCATTCCGGATCGCAGCGAATCTACAAACACGTTTTAACAATCGGCGTTGACTATTTTTTTCTGTTGAGAATCTTCCATTGTGATCTAGGGTTTACCCTAAGATTTCCAGTTCGGTCAGGCTTATCAGCCGGACCATTTCGTGAAGTTCTCCGACTTCACACTTTCTTTCCTACTTCGCAGAGTTCGCGCGACGTCGAGTCGCCATTCCTGCATTGCTTTTTCCCGCCCACCGGAATCTCGCGCTGTCTCGAACACGCCGCCTTCTACGTGGACGACATCGTTTTAATAGTATTGTAATTGAATGGAGAATGATCACATCGATAATCGGAGATTTAGTTTGTTTATTAGCACATACACATACACATTGACACGAACCGCACGCTGTTGTCACGATACAAGAAGTGACCGGAAGTCACGTGACAATGTGATTGGTCCGTAAGATTACATCCAACTCCCTCTGGCGGTGAGAGACCCTCATTCGGAGATTTAACAATACAATAAGCCAGGTGAGATAAAATACCAACAAATAGAACCAGTACTTTTATCATTTTCTTCCATTTATTCTTGTAATTGAAGTAAATAAGTCCATTTTTCCATTGTTTTCTTTGTAAAGTAAAACATTTAGTCTTTATTTGCGGAATAATGCCTAGTCATGTTACAAGCCTTATTATTCCCTTTGTTAATCCGATATACGACCCCGTTGCGGCATTCGACTGCCTTCCACAGATTGAGCATTGGGACCTCTCTCATTTGAATTATCTCAACAAATATAAATTTAGTGTAAAAATCAATTGGATTCGCAGGAACGGAACAACAATTGCGAATTTTTTTGCTGTTAGGAAAAGTGTCGCAAATCTGGTGTAACGCCTGATCAAGTGTAGCGATTGCCGACTGTCGCGAATCCGTGAATCAAGATTTAATTGCATGTGCAATTAAATCGCAAAAAAAAAAATCGCGAATTGTAAAAAAAGAAACCCGTTGCGGCCGTCAGCTGTCGGTAGTGTCGGTACCAAAAACGATCTAGCGACAAAAAGTGGCAGTTTTTTTCAAAAATGGCTATTTTTAGCCATTTTTCAATGAAAAAATGAGTAAACATGTGGTGATCTCACTTTATTTTGTCATTGTATTTAATAAATATCACCACTGAAAAGATAAATTGTGTTATTTTATTTCACAATAGTCTGGCGTATGCCAGACTATGTCACGCGACTTGGGGGAGAATACTCTCCTAGCATATTTCACCCTAAATTGGCTGGGGTGAACGATAATTAACTGTTTTGGTGCAACAGATTTCTTTTTTGCACCAAACTAAGCTAATTGCGTAGATCTTCTGCACAACTCAGAAGTGTAGCAAGCCTGGAACCCCAATTTTGGCACACTCTTGAATTTACGCCTTTGAGAAGTAGAAGTTCAGACTCCTCGTGAACCACCGCCTTCGTGAGCGCGCGAATGCTTGCTATCGTTGTCGTACGAGGAGTCCTTGCTCGCCATGAACCATCGCCGTCGCAGGAGCCACCGAGAGCCACTCAGGAGTTCCCGCTCAGCCATTGTACGTGTGAGTTAATCGTAAAAGAAGACGAAGCCATCTTAACAACGAGCCGCTGTTATACACGCCGTTTGCTTGTTGCGTGTAACCTTTGTTACACGCCATTTGCCATTCATTTCCATTATCATTATTTACGCGACACAGCCGCATTTCACTATTTATTATTGTATAAAATCCATCGAATAAATTATTGTGCTTTTGTTTTAAAACCACACTTGTGTTTTTTCCCCAAAACCCCCCTAGCCACAGTGTAAAAACTGTCGTTTAAAAGGACGAATTGGAGGTGGCGCCATGTTTGGTCACCAGGGGTCACTTCTGTGGCCCCCTTTTGTAAAACTTGTCATTCTAAAGGGGGGGACGTGGCGAAAAATTAGCATATCCTGTTTTTGAATAAAATTTAGTATTCGATGTAAAACCACTGTGTTCGCATGCTTTATTGTCAATCTTCAACAATCAGTTTCAATCCGTTGTCATCCAACTTTTAAATTGACTTCAAACTTCTCCAAATACAATTCGTAGTTGCATCCGCAACATTTGGTGCCGAAACCCGGGAGATACTTTGGAAAAAACCAGGAAAAAGTTCGAAACAATGGCTGACTTGGAAAAGAATCGCAGACAACGAGATGCGTCGAGAGCGAACATTCGCAACATTTTTAGCACACTGAAGAATGAGCTGAAACAGGATCCAGTTAACGAGGTAAAACTGCAGTGTATCCAAGCTACATTAGAATCGAAATGGCCGAAGATTGAAAAATTAGACGCTCTGATTGCCGACCAAATAACCGATATCGAGGAGGTGGTAGAAGACACCACAATGGCCGAAGAGTACCAGGACGAATTGTTGGTCGCAAAAGTGACGCTCAAGATCGCGTTGAAAGAAATCACGTCCATGAAATCGCAAGTACCAGTTCTGAATCCAATAATTAATAATCCTCTCGTCCCACAACCCAATCCGAACCAACAATGTGCGAGTATGAAACTGCCCAAGTTGGAAGTAGTAAAGTTTCAAGGGATGCCCGAGACGTGGACACGATTCTGGGCAAACTTCCAGCTCAGCGTACACAACAACCCTTCGCTTCCCAAAACGGCGAAATTCGTTTACTTACGGTCGATAGTCAAGGGATTGGCGGCCAATGCGATAAGTGGCTTGACGGTGACCGACGGAAATTACGACAGCGCGATCGATTTGCTGACCAATCGAATTGGTAAACCCGATTTAATTATCAACGCTCACATGCAGAAGTTTCTTGAAATGAAACCCGTAAAAGATGCGAATAACATTGTTGCTTTGCATGAACTGTACGATTTTTGTGATTTACATATAACCAGTTTGGAGAATTTAGGAGTAGATGCCTCGACATTTGGAGCGCTTTTGGCTCGTTCAACCCCTGACTCGATGCAACATGATTTTGCGAGGCCAAGAGGTGACACACCGTGGTCAATGAAGGAGTTCTTGAACTTTTTCAAATTTGAAGTCACGATGCGCGAGAGAACCAAGGCAACCAACGACAAGAGCGATACGAACGAAAAGAAGGACACTCCAGCTGTCAAGAAACAAGAAGAGGTATTCAAAAAGTTTACAAACAAAATTAATTCGAATGGTTCCGCTTCAGCATTGTCGGCGATCGTTTATAAATGCACTTTTTGCAACAAGACCGAGCATTCAAGTCCTGATTGCCCGCTTACCATCGAGGAACGAAAAGAAGTTTGCAAGAAAGCGAGGAGGTGCTACCGAGCAAATCGAAATTTAAATGCAAAAAGTGTGAGCGCAACCATCACACGTACATCTGCGATACGGAGGTCGTGAAGGAACCAGAAATCACCAAGACATCAGCCGTCGCCAACCAGGAGGTTCAAGAATCAACTTTGATGTCACAGATCCTCGTAGTAGAAGCTTGTGGGGCAACGAAAAAACGAAAAGTGCAGTGTTTTTTCGATGGCGGGTCGCAGAAGAGTTTTATCACCGAATGATTGTCGCGAGAATTGGGTTTGAAGACGATTGAAGAACAAAACATTGCATTGTTAACGTTTGGAGAGACTGAGCCTACAATTACAACTCGAAAGCGTGTGAAATTTACCCTTAACAATTGCAATAACTCTAATTATAGTTTAGAACTTGAAGCAATGGAATCACCATGGATTATGGAGTCGGTGAGGGAGAGAACTGATCCGAGAATCATACGCAAATTGGAAAAAAGAAATATTACTTTGGCCACCGATAAAAACATTCAATTTGATAATGGTATTTCGATTTTAATCGGTTGTGATAATTTTTGAAAGGTGACGACTGGCCGACAAGAACGAATCGAAGAGAAGTTGATGGCAATCGAGACTGTATTCGGATGGACACTACATGGAGCCACGAAAGGAGCAGAAAAAACCGTGTCCACTCTGATTAGAGTAAATAAGGTTGTAGTTACTGACCATTTGAATGAACTTCTAGAACGCTTTTGGAGTCTCGAGTCTGTCGGCATCAAGCACGAAACGGTGGAACAGGGCGTGGACGACTTAAACACGATGGAACAATTCGGCAAGAGTATCAAATGGGTGAACGATCACTACTAGGTCGGGTTACCATGGAAACTCAACAGGAAAGAACTCGACGACAACCGTGAAGTAGCCAAAAAGCAATTTTGGAGCTTGGTGAATCGTTTTCGAAAAAACCCGAAGTTGTACCTGGAATATAAGAAGGTGATCGATGAACAACTGCTAACTGGTATTGTTGAGAAGGTTCCAAGCGTGAGTACATCAAATACAATTTATTATATTCCACATCGACCTGTGATTGACGAAACGCGCACAACAACAAAGCTGCGTATTGTTTATGACGCGTCTTCGCGGATACAGAAATCCCAGAGAATGTGAGGAAAATCTGGTCGGACTGGTACATTCAAGTGCCAGAAATTAAATGTTTGTCTTTTCCAAGGCAATTATTTAATTGGGGAGATGATTTAGAAGAGAGACAGATTCACATTTTCTGCGATGCGAGTCCTCGTGCGTATGGCGTGGTCGCCTACACTCGAGTGACAAATAAAGAAACAAAAACTATTAATTGTCAATTTGTCATTTCTAGATGTCGCGTGGCCCCATTGAAAGAACTAACACTGCCGAAATTGGAGTTAATGGGTGCCCTAATTGCAGCTCGCTTGGTGCCAACGTTACAGTCAACACTCGGATCCAGTCGCATTACATTGTGGACAGATTCGAAAATTGTTTTGCATTGGTTGAGAGAAACCAAAAACAGACCAGTCACCTTCGTTTTCAACCGAGTGAAAGAGATCGGCGAAACGACTGACAAGGATTGCTGGCGACATTGTCCTGGCAAAGAAAACCCAGCGGATCTGTTGACTCGTGGTGTAACAATGCAAAAACTAACTAATAATGTTTTTTGGCAAGAGGGACCTGAGTGGTTGAGTAAAGACGAATCCGAGTGGCCAGTCGAGAGCGATATTGCGGTGGAAATGGACAAAAACGAAGAAATAATTGTGAATGCTGTGAACGAGAAAGTCCAAGTGATTGACTGCACGAGATTTAGTCGGTGGACAAGACTGAAAAGAGCAACGGCATGGGTATTTTGATTTATTACGAATTTGAGAACTAATGATAAAATTAAAGGCGAGCTGACTGGAAACGAGATAATTAAAGGCGAGCAGTACTGGATTGGACATTTGCAAGAATTGAATTTTGCTCAAGAGTTAAAGTGCCTACACGAGAAGAAAATGATTGAAAAATCATCGGTGCTTGCGCAAATGGCGCCAATCCTGGACGAAGACCGGTTAATGCGAGCTACACATCGATGGACACTGGCAGATGTCGAACGAGATGTGCGGGAACCATACGTCTTACCAAGTAATAATTATGTCACGAAATTAATAGTCAAGGATGAACACGAGCGTGCCATGCATGGAGGACTCACCGATACACTGTGCAACTTTCGAGAGAGATTTTGGATGACGCGAGCGAGGAAAACGATAAAAGCAGTATTGTGTCGATGCGTGCGCTGCCGGAAAATACAAGGGCGTTTGGCCAAGGAACGATGGGGATTGTTGCCACTCGACCGAGTAACACCAAGTGCGCCGTTCGAAACGTGTGGTGTGGATTTTGCCGGTCCACTTTACTCCGATTGCGGTGAGAAACTTTATATTGCTTTATTTACGTGCGCGGTCACGAGAGCCGTGCATCTTGAATTGTTATCAAATTTGTCTGCTGATCGTTTTGTGGATGCACTTAAGAGATTTATTGGGAGACGTGGAATTCCTGCTACGATTTATTCAGATAATGCGAAGACTTTTAAGAGAGCGGATAAGGAATTATGTGTGTTTTTTGAGAATGTATTACCAGAACAACTTCAACGATTTTTGAGTTTGAGAAAAATAGTTTGGAAATTTATTGTTGAGATTGCGCCGTGGTGGGGTGGTTTCTGGGAGCGCATGGTGCGTTCCGTTAAAGCGGCATTAAAGAAAACAATTGGTCGCACCTCATTGAATTACGAGGGGCTGACGACTGTATTGATCGAGGTGGAAGCAGTGATTAATTTGAGGCCGCTCACTTATGTTTACGACGGTCCCACAGAACAGCCACCCTTGACACCGGCACATTTTCTCGTGGGGAAACGATTGATTAGTTTACCAGATGTTCCAACCACGGCAAATAAACCTGAAGTTCAAGCGAGTATCTTGCGTGTTTGGAAGCGACGACAACTAATTATTGATCATTTTTGGCGGAGATGGACGAAGGAATATTTGGTGGAGTTGCGCCAACAGAGAGGAAATTCAAGCGATACGAAATTTCGAGTCGGCGATCTTATCCTAATCGAGGATCAGAATCAACCAAGGCTAACCTGGAAAATGGGAAGGATAATCGACGTGAAAGTCGGTCGTGATGGGTTAATACGATCTTGTGAGTTGCAGCTTCCGAATCGCACAAAGCTTCGTCGACCGATTCAACGACTGTGCAACTTAGAAGTCGAATCCGAGTTAGAACGTCCCCGGGAGGGGGGACTGTAAAAACTGCCGTTTTAAATGTATAAATTGGAAGTGACGCCATGTTTGGTCGCCAGGGGTCAACTCGTTGACCCACCTTGTAAAACGGGTTGTTCTATTTTCATGTATTAAGGGGGGAACGATTGATATTTGCATATCCTGTTAAGAATAAAAAATTAGTGTTCAATGTAACTTCAAAGTGTACGTGTGCTTTTATTGTGAATCCAACAAAATCAGTTTCAATCCTTTGCCATCTGCTTTAGTTGCTTAGTTATCTCCAAATACAAATTCGAATTGCTAGTCGCAATAAACCTCCAGATTGTAATGCTAAATTTCACTCCTGCTTTAAGTTGGTCAATTTTTTCAACAACTTCCTGTTTGTTCAGCTCATAGAAACCAAGAACTAATTTCATGATATCTGTTTCACATGTTAGCAGATTGAATACTCGTGTTGCAAGTGATGGTAGCATAAACTGACAATTGATTAAAAAAGAAAGAAAGAAGGGGTTTCACCAGTGGGTTTCCAAGGGGTTCTTGAATCCAAAAGAACCCACCACCCGTCTTATATTACGTCAACACGACGTCTTTTATCTATCCTCCCGCAACAAAAAAAAGCCAACTCTTTCCTCCATTATCTCGCAAAAAACACCAATAAAAACCAATAAAACCAATAAAACCGATGCTGGGTTTTTTGAACGTATCGGCAACGAAAAACACCTAAAAAGTGTGACAATTGAGATGTTTTTCATACGTTTCGGTAATTTTCTGCCGAAACGTATGCAAAACGTGTCATCCCGTATGTCATCCTTTTTTGGCACATTTCGGGCCTCCAATTGTGTACCCGCGCGCAATTCGAAGCCCGCGCGTTATTGGCAAAAATAAAATTTGCCCCGCGCGTAATTTGAAGTCCGCGGGCTAATAGAGGCCCACGTAGTAATCGATAATATACGGTATTTCACTCGTGATATGGCTAGATTGGACATGCAATATCCGATACTTTTCCAATTTTTTTAATTCTTTAAGGGTCAAAGGAACGACCATTCTAGTTTTAATTTTCAGCATTCGGATGAATCACAACGTCCATGCAGTGGCTTGAATTAATTTGTACCTGGTTCAATCCGATTGGCATCAAACAGTGGTGGAATCATCACGGTTGTGCAAGTCAAAACTATCTGTCTCTCTTTTGATTTCTGCAAGTTCAGTGAAGTTGTCCTGTGAGGTCAGGGGCCAAAATTCTTTTCGCGTTTTGAACAATTTGAGATCATTCCACCAAAGCCTGTCATTCTGGAGATCACTGAATGTTATTCCCCGAGTAAGTGTGCAATTCTCAACTACTGGCAACTTCGGAGAAGGTCAAAATTGTAGAAAAAAGTAAGAATTATTAACAACTGAAAGGTTCACATTGAAAGACAAACAAATGAAAAATAGACTCAAATATTGATAAGTTTTATTTTATATAGTATGCATTTATTATATTTTTACATTTGTAACCCGTGCCAAAAAGTGCTAAAATTAATGAAACTTTTTTGTAAGTAGTGCAAAGTTGCATAGTGGTTTATCAAAATCAAAAATTATTTCAGATAGAGATAGTTTCAATAAAATTTGATTGATTTTTGGTTTCGAAACAAATCGTAACTGTTTTTAATCCACATGTAAAAAGACAGCAATGACATTCCCAAAGCTAATCCTACAATGCTGCCGATATCGCTTAATAATTTTGACATCGGATACGCCTGTTTCTCTTCTATAGTCTCTACGAAACTATCAGCAAATCCCAACTGTAGAGCAGTGAAGGTAGCACCCGATCTTATGTTATAAAAAGATGTTCGGTAAAATATTTTTGTGCAAGGCTCTTTACATTTGCATCTTTTTTTATTTGAATTATAATTGTTCAAATACATAAAATGCGCATTAGTAATGTCTTCCGTCTTATTGCAAACTGACAAATTAGAAGTTGACATATATGGCAATCTTAAAAAGAAATAGACGATAATAACAACTTTTCTATAATGTATTAAAGAAGGAATTCCATTTGTTTTATCCCCCAAAAGAAGAGCTACACATACGTGCAATTAATCCTTTGATATAAATTGTTCTGCACGCAAGCATTCTTGCACTTTGAATAAGCGGTTTTGCTTCTTTCACAGGGATTACGCTTTGTATTTCTTCCTACAGTCTATTTCATGAAATTAAGTCAAAACACATACTTTAATCACCTTGTTTGTTACCTTAAATGTGTGAAGCGTTACTGAATTCCAAAATCCATACTTTATCATCAATGGTTCCAAAATGTTAACCTCTTCAGGATTGCTCAGATAAAACTTAAAAGTATTGTAATTGAAAATATTTTTGCTCAAATTTACAAAGTTTCTGACTACTATTAAAAGTAACTTTCCCAACCCATCAACGATCCTATGTTACTAATTCCCTCTAGTGTTAATCTTTTAAATAAAATTACACGTGTAGAATTCCTGGTTTACATGGATTTATCATACCCATAGATGCTGGTTACATTCTTCTGGTTCTGGAGGATAAAGCCCGTGGAATAGAATGACAATTTTAGCTGTTAAGCGGCTTGATTCATCTACAAAATTAAAAGACATTAGTCCATACAAACCAAACTGCTTAAATTTGTTTGTTTTCCTGTTCACTGCTACAAAACCAATTTTAAGTGATAACGAAAGGTTAGGATATGATTTAATGGCCCCCCAGAAATATCAGTTTTTCCCCCCGAATAAAACTAGTTTTTCCCCAAAATAAAACTAAACCAAAAAACCTGCTCCTCCCCCCAAAAAAACCTCTTTTGCCCCCCGAAAATGCTGATTTTTCCCCCGAAAAAAAAAACAGAAAAAAATCATTTAACCCCCAAAATAAACCTCAGAAGAATAAATTATTGGGCCATCAGTGCCTTTTTTGCCTTAAACGGCCTGCCACGTTTTCTTTTTTGACCTAGAGGGACATTTTTTTCCTCAAGTGGAACAGAGTATACTAGTATGTCGTAGCTTCTCACCAATCGCTACACCTAAAATGTGTTTACACATGTAGGTCTTAAAGAAAATACTTCAGGAATTGAACAGACCTGAAGTACGAAACCATTATATATTTATTGTAAGCGTTCAATTAACACTCATTTATCAGATAATTCTTGCTAATAAGCCATTCATGTTTAGAGAAACAAGCTTTATAGACGACACTTTGATGCTTACAGAGTTCTTATTTGGGTGCACACGTGTGACCGATTCTCGGGCACAGCAAATAATACCCGCATGGCCCAGTCCAACTCTACCTCGCCAGGTGGAGTTGACGATTGAGGAGTAGTGACCCCGATAACGTCACATCCAATCACTAATCCTACAACCAATGAGAAAAGGTACTCACGTACCCATGGTGCAAGAGTGGATTATAAAAGAGCCAACATCCTGTTGGGGCCCTGACTTACTTAGGAACAGCTCTGGTTAACACCTGGCTATTCTCCACTCTTGTTCACCATGGTGATACTTATGGACTTGGCTGGTCTGCCAGTCCCAGTAACGTAAGCGATCTACCGATCTATGGGTCGAATGAACAACTGTCTGACCACGCTACATAACCAGTTAACCCTAACCACATGTGCCACATGTGATCACAGGTCTGCTGCAGCAATGCAGCGCTAGCACTACGAGAGGCATTGTGAAATGTGTAGTAAAAAGAGACGTTTTCGAGTGGAGTGAAAAGAAAGTGAAAAAGCAACTTTACTTGTCAAATGTTTGCGAACAAGTGCGAGTTTTACAACAAGTGCACGTTACCAATACAGATTGGTAGCCGTAGCAACAGAAACGACAATTGCGCGTAAAATCTAATTATTACAATACAACAAATCCTCCATTAGATTATACTCGCTTGTCATGACAAAAAATGAATGTAACTTAATAACTAACATAACATTTGAAAAACGAAATACAATAAAATCTTCAATCGTCTTTCAATTTTTCTTCATCTTTTTCTCTGGCTCTGCATTTTCTCTCAGCCCGACTTCATTGCAACTCATCATCATCTTTTCTGCCGGGACGGCCTTCGTGAGGAAATCTGCAGGTAATACGTTCGAGGGCATGTGGACCAGGTGGATGTTACCTAAATAAGCGTCTTGACGGACAAACATTAAATGACGATTTATGTGTTTCGTCCTGCCGAATTGATTTGCGCCAATCACCACGTCCATTGCTCCCGTACTGTCTGTGTAGATGGGAATGCTTTTTGGAATAAGCGCTCCCTGTCCTAATCCGTGCAGCATACTCCGGACCCACTTCAACCCTTTGAGGAGTTCGCATATTGCGAGAATCTCGCTTTCGCACGAGGACATGGCTATCAGCTGTTGTTTTTTCGTCTTTCAGTATATCGGGGCGTTCCCCAACTTGATTAAGACGCCTGAAAACGATCGTGCTGTTTTCGTGGAGCACCAGCTCGCGTCCGAGTAGCCGGTGACGCTTCCGCTTGTCGAGGGAAGAAACAACTTGAAGTCTCGCGTCCGTCTCACGTAACTCAATACGCGCTTCAGCGCACGAAAGTGGATTTCCCGCGGGTCCCTTGAATATGACGAGAGTTTGCTTACAGCAAACGAAAGGTCTGGTCTCGTGATGACCATCAGGTGCATGATGGATCCCAAAATCCGCTGGTAAGCTCGTTGATCAACGTTGTATGAATCCCCGAACACGTCAAGATCTTGACCCACCACCATTGGTGTGCAGGCCTTTGCACGACCGTGCAGGTCGAATGTGTCCAGAATTTCGTCCACGTATTTCTGCTGACCAATCCAAATGCCTTGCTCCGTGATTTGTATCTCGATTCCGAGCAAATAATGGACTTCGCCTAATTCGACGAGATCAAAGACCTTTTTCAGTTCCACCAACAGCCATTCCATAATCTTTTCGTCCGAGAAGGCGGCTAGCATGTCGTCCACGTACACCGCGAGGATCAGAATTCCATCTCGTTCCACGTAAACATAGACGCACGCATCGTCTGCAGTTGGTTGAAGTCCTAGTCTTGTGAGCTCGTCATCCAGGCGCTTATTCCAGCAGCGCCCGGATTGGCGCAATCCATAAAGGCTTCTTTCAAGCAGGCAAACTTCTTGGTCACTCTGCGAGAATCCCTCTGGTTGATCCATGAAAATTTCGACATCTAAATCTCCGTGGAGATAAGCTGTCTTGACGTCAAACTGTTTGGTTTTTAATCGCAAGGTCGCCACCAAAAACAAAATTATGCGTAACGACTCGGTGCGGACTACTGGCGAGAATGTCTCGTTAAAGTCGATGCCAGGGCGCTGGGCATAGCCGACTGCCACAAGTCGCGCCTTGTATTTGCTGATGGACCTGTCGACATTTAATTTAATCCGGTAGATCCATTTACTGCGAATCGTGCGCATCTCCGGCCGTCGCTTGACCAGTCGCCAAACCTGGTTGACTTGAAGAGAGTCAATTTCGCTCTTCATGGCGTCGATCCATTTTTCGCGATCAGGACAGCTGATTGCCTCCCCATACGTCTCTGGCGTGTACAACTCGCGCGTGTCTTCTTCTGCGATATTCGCCATCTCGACGCGCCCTGCCACACGTTCAGAACGACGCACGCCCGACGCAACCAATTGTTGCTCGCGTTCGCGTCTTTCATCTTCGCGACGCAAAGCGACGGCTTCGGCAGTCGCACCTCGGGGTCGTCCTGCAGCTCGCTCCACTTCTGCAACATCTGGCAATGCTTGTGGTTCTACCACCGGATCCCCGTCTTGCTCCTCCTCCTCGCGAGCAGGCGGATCCGCTCGAACATCGACCGGTTCGTCTAACTCACGAAGTATTTCTTCCTGGTGTCCGTCCGAACCACGAGCGTTGAGAATCTTTGCCCCGTTTGACGCTTCATCAAAAACGACTGAGCGTGCTTCCACAACGTCTCCAAACTCAGGGACAAAAATCCTGTAAGCCTTTCGCGTGGCAGAGTAGCCAATGAAAACGCCTTGTCGCGCCTTCACGTCAAGCTTGCGTCGCTGACTGTCTGGAATGTGTAGCCACGCTACGCAGCCAAAGACACGAAGAAAAGTGACGGTGGGCTTCCGCCCCGTCCAAATCTCTTCAGGAACTAATTGACCGTTGGGTTTAGTGGTCGTCCGATTTTTGACGAATGCAGCTGTCGCCAACGCTTCTGCCCAGAAACGTAAAGGCAGCTTCGAATGTGCCAACAATGTTCTTGCCGTTTCGACCAACGTCCGGTTGGAGCGTTCGGCGATTCCGTTACTGGCCGGATTAAATGGGACTGTGAGCTCGTGGTCAATCCCATTTGCTTCACAAAAAATGGCAAATTCTCTGCTGGTGAACTCGCCTCCATTGTCCGTGCGTAGTCTGCAAATCGTGTTGCCTGTTTGTTTTTCCATCATCAATTTAAATGTTTGGAAAAATCCCAATGTTTGCGATTTCTCCTTCAAGAAATAGACGAATTTCTTCCTGGAGAAGTCATCCGTCAAAACAAACGCGTATCTCGAACCCGACAACGACGGAACTTGAAATGGTCCCACCAGGTCAGCGTGTATTAATTCTAAAATTTTCTGTGATTGCTTGCCTGTTATTCGTTTGTGTGGCGCTCTCGTCAGCTTCCCCTCAATGCACGAACTGCATTTGGACAGTTTTTCATCACCGAATTTTATTCCGTGAACTGCTTCGCGCGCACGCATCTGGTCAAGCGTTTCCTCGTTTAGATGACAGAGTCGTTTGTGCCACAACTCCTTTCCAGTCGTCGTTGACGTTTCTTGTGCCATGGCGACCGTTTGTTCCTTTTTATTTTCCAAAAAGAACATGTCACCACTCTTCTTGCCTTGTGCCACGAGTCGGCCATTGGGGTCAAGCACGTCAACAATTTGGTCGTTAAATACCACCTTGCATTTCTTGGCGGTTAGCTTGGGAATGGAGAGTAGATTTCCTTTCAGCTCCGGAACATATAAAACTTGCAAAAGCGTTATTTTCTTCACTGTCTCGTCCGGTAAGCGACATTCGATTATAATGTCTCCTCTCCCTTTGGCCATCAACTCCGTGCCTTTCTTCGCCGTCGTGACCGTGGCTTCAAATTCTTCCATGTCTGCAAACCATTCGCGGCGGCACGACATGTGCGATGAAGCGCCGGAGTCCAGAATCCACTTGGATCTCGTTGAAAGATCGTCTCCCAAATCGACAACGAACGCATGGTGAACGGGCGTTGTGTACGTTTCGTCCTCGAGAACAGCTACGTACGCGTGTTGCGGCGACTCCACCTGTGCGATTTTTGCCGCTTCCTTCTGCTGCTTGGGTCGTTTCTCGGGGAATCGCACCCAGCAATCCTTGGCTATGTGGCCCGCCTTGCCGCATTCAAAACATGTTCGTTTATTCCCGTCCTTCGGTTTCTTTCCACCTGAGTTTCTGCCCGCCTGCGCTTTGAGCGCGATTGAACTTGGCACGCTGGTGTTATCGTTCATTGCAGGTCCCCACTGCTCCTCCGTGAGGAGTCCAGCTCGCAAATCCTCGATTTTTGCATCCAATTTTGAACGATAGTCGCGCCCTGTGGCGTGGTATTTCGGCAAAAGTCCCTTAGTGGCGTATAAAATTACCTCTCGATCTGGTATGTCGCGTCCCACGGCCTTTGCCTTGGCCTGGATGGACCTCGCTCGATTTACGTATTGGTCCACTGACTCGTCTGTACGCATTTTGAGTGTGGTCAGTCGGGCGGCCGCATCAACTTGTTTTTCGACGGTCAACGCGGCGTGTTGGGTTTTCAAATGTTCCCACATTTCTTTAGCATTCGTCATGCTCATGCACGTCGTCGCTTCCTCGTCCGAAATCGTTAATGCGAGAATTCCTACCGCTTCGCTGTTGTTCTTTGCCCACGCCTTATGAATTTTGTCCTTGTCATCAAAATCTGCCGCTCCTACAACCGGTTTTTCCGGCTCCGCATCCGTTAATGCACTGGTCAGACCTTTCGCCTCCAGTAGTGCACCAACCTTGAACCTCCAGACAAAATAATTTCGAACACTGAGCAGTTCTATTCTGTTCAGCGAGCCTGCTGAAATCGCGTCGGCCATTTTCGAACGTTTCGCGCACGTTTCGATCGTTCTTCGTTCTTTGTTCTTCGTTCTTCTCTTCCTTCTTTATAACTTCGATTTCTTCAAAGTTATATCACAAACGTCTTCCTTTTTGACCGTGAATCGTGTCCAAACCCGACTCTGCTACCAAATGTGAAATGTGTAGTAAAAAGAGACGTTTTCGAGTGGAGTGAAAAGAAAGTGAAAAAACAACTTTACTTGTCAAATGTTTGCGAACAAGTGCGAGTTTTACAACAAGTGCACGTTACCAATACAGATTGGTAGCCGTAGCAACAGAAACGACAATTGCGCCTAAAATCTAATTATTACAATACAACAGGCATGAGATTCTGACCCCTAGGATAGAATAAAGGTCATAAACCATTAATACAGTCTCTTGTGTTCACTTCTATCTAAAGTGTCGTGCATCTGACGCTGTTTAGGCATGCTCGAATGGCATCTGTCCACTCTCACACAAGAATTAAATCTAGAAGGACCGAAGCAAAAATACTTAAGTGTACTTTTTGAAATTATCAAACGTGGTACTGCTGTTGAGGCAACATTTGACCAAACGGATTTGACAACATGCACCTCTAGCTGCTTGCTAGTAAAAACTTGGAAGTACTATAGGAAGTACTAAGTAGAAGAGCTTTCGATTAAATTGGGAGTTTTGATGACATTTCAAAGAGACGAAACAAAGTTATTGTAAAATATTCCATAATCGGTACCTGCATTTATTTGTGAACAATGGCCAAACGGAAGTGGAATGAGATTTTTTGTGATGTCTAGTGATGCTTTATATCCAGTAACTTGCTAGAAATTTAAAATAAATTATATAATTATTGTCGAGAATGTTTTAATACTATTACTCGAATTGAATCATCTTTGATGTTGATTGCTTCGTGCACATGAAGTGATTTCCATATATCTTCCAATGACAATTTCTCATTGAACAATTGCCAGGGCGATGTGTGTTTGCAGGTTTTGTTTTTCTTTAATCTAGCTTGTTTCATCTCTTCAGTGAAATTTTCACCACAAACAGTGAAAGAAGGAAATTTGATAGTCTGCCGTTGAACTATACTAATGACTTTAGTTGCAGGGTCACCAATGTAGTGGTTTAAACACATTTGCAACAAATATAAAGTAAATCCTGTGCTAACTATTACCAGTATTAACTTTAGCTTTGCAAAGAGTCCATTTGGTATAATTTGCTGATTACTAGAAATTGCTTTCCTTTTTAACATTTCATAAATGTGATGAATTTTAATAATTTTATTAACCGGTCTCTTTTTGATAAAATTTAATAGAATGCAATATAAATACCAAAGTGTTTCGGTTAATGAAAGTATGGATAGACCAAGAAATAGGCCCAGATTGCCTCCTAAATCGGAGAGTAAAGCAATAATATCATAAGTGTACCGTTCTTCATACACACTGATTTTCCCATCAGTTATAGCTAAAGATGTAGAAATAATACTGTCATTAACTGCTTGCTCTGTATCAATGAACGCTTGAATAACCAGTTGTTGACATGGACGATGACATGAACAACTAGCAACCGAATTGATGGTTTCAACCAATTTATTAGCAATACCGTATTGCTTGTGAGTGTCAATTGAACTTCTGCAAAGTGGCAAATTTATCTTCTTATCAATAAATGGAAATCTTAAAACAAATACAGAATAAAATGTTGTTGATTAGACTAAGAATAAATGCATACATATAGAAATTATTATTTTGCATAAATAACCAAAATTGACATAAAATGCATTAACTGTGGAAATTCGTAAAATAAATACTAGTACATACACAGTATTGCCATTTTGCCACCATAAAAAAGCTCAGTTATTGAATTTTAAGCCAAGAAAGAAATCAAAATTTTGAATCTTAGACCCATGAAAACCAAATTTGGAATTTTATGACCATGAAATCCAAATTTTGAATGTTTCACCAAAAACATCACAAAATTTTGATCATACAAAAACAATATAAAATTTAAAATTTAAAAATTATACCATAAATTTTATAAAATGGGGAATTTTATGTCTAATAGTTCAGTTTTAATGTCTAATAGTTAAAAAAAAACCTCCGAAGACGGGGTATCTCGCTAAAGCGGGAACTTTCTGCTGGATCCGCCTCTTTGGCCCTCAATAATTCTTAAGCTTATTGAGACAAGCACAATCACACATTGATTCCCGTCACCCAAACGTTGCTACAAGCTACACCTTGAGCATGGTGGTGCTGTTGTCTTTGGACAAATAAGTCAGCTCCACCCTGTCCTGTTTACCTGGATCTGTGTAACCTCATTAAGTGTTGTGTGTGGCCCGTAATGTCCCTGCTTTTCCGAGGGGGGGAGACGGGACCGCTGGGCCACCCAAAGCTGACCAACGTCACTGCCACACACCGCCCGGTGGACCTAAGGTCATCCCTCCTTTGCAGAGTGGTATGATCTAGTAAGGGAAGAGAAGAGAATAGGGGGCAGAGAGTAGGAGAGAGGACAGAGGAGAGTGCTTGGTCTCATCTGAGACAGGTGCACATCTGAAGAAGGTCCTGAACCAACAAGAACTATCGTGCTCCGTGCTGACTCTGCTCTTTTCCCCATTCACCACTGTGACGCTCAGTACTTACCTAGGTAAGTACGACAGAATGATAATGTTTCCCTGACCACGTCATACATAGGGGGGTTCTCGCCCTGTGTGTGACGGGTCAGTTGCCGGTGTGACGTGGTTTCATGGCATCGACAACACGCAGGTGATGGGGGTCTCCAACCCCTAGAGTAACGATTAAAGGGACAAAACCAACAATCTGGAGTCTCTTGTCATTATTACGTGAGTATGCATCCCAAATCATGGTAACCAGTCCCCAGGATGCCATTGCGAAGATCATACCAGTCACAGAAACCAGCATAATCATACATCTTACCTGCAGGTTAAATTTTCCTTCAATTTCTGTAACAGGCAACTATTATGGCATTCTCTGTATTCACTTTCACTGGAGCATAAATCCGAAGATGTATTGAGAAATATGTACTGAAATTTAAAATTAAATAAACACTGGAATGATTTAAATTTCTGAGTTTCAAACTGTACTTTGCTGTAACTCAAACTAAATTTTGTTTTAATCTTAAGATTTGTTCGAGAGATAAAAGTAATTTGTTTTCCAAAATCATTGGGTGACAGCACTAACTAAATATAGAAAAAAAGTAATAAGAATTAGGTTTCTTTTGTTATGATATTCAAGTTATGAACATTACTTGGTAAGAAGCTACAGGGCAAACTTGATTATTAGATTTTTCAATATCCACTGTCAGTGATTTTCCAACAAACGAGCTAATCGAATTCTTATCTGACCAAATAAAAATTTTATTTGCCACTTACTATTCACTATTAATAACAGCAATCGGAACAATTATTCTTTACAGGCCACAAAAACGAAAGCAGAAATCAGGAAATTAACGATCAGATATTCTACTTTCAATTGCCCTCATATAGCCCATTATTTAAATTTTTTAATTGCATTGTTATAGCTGTCAGCATTGTTGTGCACGTGCTTTTTCTTTTCATATTCAAGGAGGGGTTCTGCCCCCCTGATCCACGGCCCCCGCCTTTCCCCGACCCCCCTGCCCGCTAACTAGGGTTTCTCTGCCAGTATTTACCAGTATTACAAAACCCATTAAAGAAGTGTGTTATTAACTGCTTTAAGCAGACACATTAACCAGAAAATATATTTTTTTAAATCAGAACGTGAAATATATTAAATATTTTATACAAAAAGTGAAAAAATCATCAGAAAAAAAATATTTTTTAAAATTTTACTTTTTAAAATAGGAAAATGAATATAAAAGTATCTATTTACCGAAAAATAGCGGTTTACCGGTTTTTTTGAACATTGATTAGGTGGCCCATAAAGTATAATTATACCCAGCAATTTATTTACGAAATTGAAACGCTGAGCACATTCCTAAAGTGTAGTCAATTTCCTTACGGACAAAACTTTTGTTTGTAAATCCCTACGAAAAGAAACTATAAATTGCAAAAGAAAACTATGAATATTTCTTTTTACTTTCATGTCCACTCGAACTATTTGTTTGGCCACATTAGTCGCTTTCCAAAGTTCATCCACGTCATGAGCAGAGATATTCAACAAAGTTTTCACCATGTTTGCGCATTTCAACATTTGGTCTCTAGGGTTTTTAAAGATCTGATGAGTTTCATTCCAAAGCCGGGCCAATTCGACTGTATTGCTACTACAGATCATCAAGTTTGGTGAAATGACATCTTCTGATTGACTGGTAACATCGACTGCCTTAGGATAACTTAAGTAATGCATTACTCTATTGTAAGTCTGATAACTGAGCATGCACGTGCAACATGAGAATAAAAGCAGCCAAAATATGTGGCAATTGCGCCAACTAATTCTATTAGTTACAAAATCATCCAAACCAATTAAATTGCATCTCGGCCGATTTTCGTCGTCTTTCATAAATTGATGAATTTTCAAGCGAAGTTTTCTCAATCCTCGACCATTTTTCCTCATCACGTAAGTATTGCGCATCATTTTTTTAGGTTAAAAATGCCTTAGCTTTGTGGAAAAGAGCCGCTTGCCGTATGTTTTGTCGCTAAATTCATAATCGACAAGGTTTTTGTTTGCTTCAATAATATTTGTTCCCAAGCAACGCACTACTGCATAGAAAACTCATAAAATTATCCAAACTGCAGGAATATTGACATAAAATCCCATTGATTCACAAAGTTAAAGTTGTGTTTCAAAAATTTTTTTAACAACGAATTGCACACAAAAAACGCAAGAAGTTAACAAAAACTTTAAATTAACGATTTTAAGAGATTATCGGTGATAATAGCAACGGTAAAAATAAGTAATAACCATGTTTGTGCTGTTCCGAGAATGGTATCACGAACCTTGGATTGCGTTTGAGATCACAATAAAATGTGACTTGCCGTACTTATTTCCATTGGTTTTCGTCGCCATCTTGATTTTCGAGCTTACGTCTTGATTTTCGTATGGCAAAGACAAGTTTCAGTGATAACTTGACACAAATTGAAGAAGGGACCATTATCTACAATAAAATTAATGGTAAATTAGTATTTTGTGGACAATCAACAAGCTAAACATCATTCCGACTCACAGTGTACAAGGCCATTATCCTCTCTATCTAAAATATATTAATTTTTATCACCAGATGACGCTGCACATTAATATACTAGAAAAAAATGTAAATAATTATTTTTAATTTGGTCGAAAACAGAGTTTAAAAAAACCAATCTCTCCCAAAACCTTGGACGTCCAAGCCAAAACGTAAAAAAAAGTGGATACTAATACGCACCGCCATCTGGTGATAAAAATTAATATATTTCAAATAGCCAGGATAATGGCGTCTTGTAGCCGTGAGACGGAAATGATGTTTAGCTTGTTGATTCTCGCCAAAATACTAATTTATGATTAATTTTATTGTAGCTAATAATTTCTTCTTCAATTCGGATTAAGCTACCACAGAAAAATGTGTTTGTCTATCGAAATCAAGACGGCAGCTCAAAAATTATGATGGCTACGAAAAGCAATCGAAATTAGTAAGTTACGTCTTACGGTTGTAATGAATGATGTCGTACGCAGCCCAACCATCGTGATACAATTCTCGGAACTCCATAAACATGGTATTTTTATTTATGATTTATGATTCTAAGCGATTGTCACTGATAATCTCCTATAAAATCATGAATAAAGCTTGTAGTTCTCCCTTCGCTGGGACCTGTGTGTAACCACTTTCAGTTATACATTACATTGAATGGGCCTATTAATGTGTAGTCTAAAAATATAAACTGAGGAAACTACGGTAAATTTCAGGTTTACAAGAATGATTCTTGTTCGTGCAGTTCGAACTGACAATTCTGGTGATCAGACTTAATTTTTTTTAACTTTATAATACAAGAGATTTAAAATTTTCATGTTGTGACCGTCGGGCCACCTGGGGTGACCTACGTCACTGCCACATACCACCATACGGCACAAGATCACCCCCTGATTGGGCAAGGTGATCTAGCCCGGGGGAAGGAGGGAGCTGAGTGGTGTGGGGAGGAGTTGCAGAGAGAGAGAATGCGGACACCGACCAGGACGGTCGTGTGTTGAGAGAGTCTGAGGTGCTGTAGTATCGTGGGGACAAGACGTGTCCCGGCTGTGAGGACTCTGCACTCCTTCCCATTCACCACAGAGACGCTCAGTGTCATGGTGTCGGCCATGATGCAGCGTCCATGAGTGGCTACTGTGGGTCGTAGGTAAGTACGACATGAATGTAACGTTGAACCGACCACGTCACCCATTGGGCTCCTGCCTAGTGTGTGACGGGTCGGTTGCCGGTGCGGCGTGCCTTCGTGGCACCCCTGCAACGGGTAACGGGATTCCCCATACCCCTAGACAACGCAATAAAGGCCAACCAACCAATATTGTGGGAGTTTCCGTTATTTACGTGAGTATGCGTCCCAAACTAGTGTTTGCAGTCCCCTGTTTGCACTAGGCAAGACCATAGCAGTCACAATGTGTAGATTGCTACATTCATGTAAAGCTTTGGTTGCCAGTCTGAGAAGTCACCTTCAAGAACCAAAGGTATAAGTTGAAGCCAGCAAGGGTGACCTAGCCCTCGCCACTCAAGAACCCAACCATGTTATTCGTTTCCATTGAAATATTTTGCAAATTTTATCTCAAAGTTCTAGACGAAAAACTTTTTTGTCATCTCATGACAGAATTGTTTGGACTTGTTCTTACATGGATTTCCATACATAAGCTTTAAGGTGGAAATACAAGGGAGCGGATAAAAGTCCAAAGCTTGCTAGTACAAGTTTAAAGAGGGAGTCATTTACAAGTTCACTTGACTCGCTTTTGGCATACCAGCTTGAATGGCAAACTCAAGCTAGCTAGGTAGCTAGCCAGAAATTCCCGCCAAAATCTCCTCCAAGAATTTCCTCACTAGTCTGATTGGCTGTCAAAGTCACATGACCAAAACACCAGCAAGCTTGAAGCTGGTAAACCGAATGCGATTTGATCGTACCGGATGAATACAAGCTTTGAATAAAAACGTAAACTTGTGTTTGCTCAGGTGGGCGAGTTTTTAGCCGCTTTTTCAAGTAAAAGCAAGTTTTAAAATTTTACTCGCTTCTTTGTCTTTCCATCTCATGAGGGAGAGACATGCAAGTTTTTATTAGAATCTGACACTTTCCTTCTACTTACTAAATCAATGGAATTTTACAGTATATCAATATTTCTGCTGCTTGGATAATTTTAATTTTACGAGTTTTACACGTGTTACTAGGGAATAAAAACTTGGATCAATTTTGAATTCCACGAGAAACGAACAACATAGTTACCTTGATTACTGACAGATACAACACCAAACAAACAAGCTCTGTATTTGAGAGGACCATAGAGTTTTAAAAAAAAGCATTTTCTTCAAACATCTTGCGGTAAGTAGCACTGTCGATGGCAAATATTAGAATTTTGCAGTTTTTATTTGAACTTTTGCACCATTTTGCCATTAGAAACATCGGCATTTACTTCGATAATTTATTAAGACGTCAATTGTGCTACAAGAGTCTGAACTCATCTCTGGTCTGACTCAATTATCAGAATTATAATGCAGAATTACTTGACCGTAGGAAATAGACGAAGATTACGAAAACTGCGTCTTTCGATTCAACTGATGATTAAGGCTGATGCCAATAAACCAAACTGTGGTATAATATGTTTGGACGATTTTGTAAACAGTAGAAAATATTGGAGCGGGCATCATGCATTTTGGCTATTTTTGCTCTTATTTTGCACATGCATGTTCATTTACCAGACGTATGACAGAATAATGCATTACTTAAGTTATCCTACGGCCGTTGATGTGACGACCAAAGCGGAGGAGATTGTTTTACCGAACTTGTTGATCTGTAGTAGCAACACAAAAGAAATGGCCAGGCTTTGGAATAAAACATATCCACACCTCACAACTAAAAAACCAGAAGATATTGACTCAAACGCTTTTGCATGTGCAAATATGGTAAAATCTCTGATGGCAATTCCAACCTACAACATGGATGAACTTTGGAAGGCAACCAATATGACAAAAGAGATAGTTAGCATAAAAATGAAAGTAATGGAGCTTAATCATTTTTTTGAAGAAAATAATGATTGAGGTATTGTTTCTAGGGATATTCAAATAAAACAGTTGTTCAGACAGAAACCTACACTACTTATGGAATGTGCTCAGAATTCCAATTTCGTAAATATGTTACCATTACTATTACTGAATACAGAGGATTAAATCTCTTGAAATTCTTTTGTTGTTGTTAGGTAAAGATTCTAGTAAATCATTTGTTGGAAAATCGCTGACGGTTAATATTGAAAAACTTTATGATTATATCTGTCCTGCAACTGCTTACCATGTAATTTTTCTAATATTATGTAATAACAATACTGATTTTCATTATTGCATTAGATCCTTCTAACGTTAAATAAGTTTGAAAAACCTTATTTTAGAACGTATACATATCTTGGGATAAACTCAAAAATCAATTTGAGTTACAAAAAGGTAAAATTTTAAAATTTTTGGTTTATTTTTGTCCCATTGTTATTAATCCATCTTGTATTTCATTTCAGTACATATTTATCAATGCAACTATAAACTTATGCTCCACTGAAAATGAGTACAGGAAATGTTTCCACGGTTGCCTGAAGACAATATTAAATAAGAAGCTAACCTGCAGGTAAATCGTAAATATGAATTTTTTTGATTGCATTGATGTCAACCTGGCACGTCTTCACCCTCGGCTCTCTCAGCAACGTCTGTCTCTCACCACATCACTCTGCTCTTACCTCCCCTGCTAGGCCGGTCCACTCTTCCAAGAGGGGCATGGCTTAGGGCCACCAGCGGGTGTGTGTAGTGACGTAGGCCACTAGGGTGGCCAAACGGTCACATTCTTATTCAAAGTTTCAAAAAATTCGTATGGGTCGTAACAATCGACGTAATTATTGAATATAGTTTTTTCTTTCTAGTTTTCCATTTATTTATTTGAAAACCAATTTATCTCGCTGTGCGTGTTCAAATGAGGCACAAGAACAATACGGTGCGGCAAATAAAATAATTGATAACACCGATCCATTTGCTGATTGTCTATGTCGTCGTCCGTGTCAACAACTGATTTCTAAACCATATGTTGAAATAAAGGCAATCGATAATAAAAAAATGCAATCCATATCTTTAGCAATTACCAATGAGAGAATTAATGTGTACGAAGAACGATACGCGTACGATGTTATTGCTTTACTATCGGATTTAGGAGGCAATTTGGGCCTGTTTCTCGGTCTGTCCATAATCTCATTAACCGAAGTCATCTGGTATTTATATTGCATTGCAGCAAACATTATTAAAACAAGACCCGTCAATAAGATACAGCATCTTTATGGGTTATGTAAGAAGACTAAAGTTGCTAGTAATAAGAAAATTAAAACGAATGGAATCTTAATGAAGCTCAAATTAATATTAGCAATAATTAGCACAGGATTTACTGTATACATGTTGCAACATTGTTTCAATTACTACATTGATGAACCAGTAACTAAAGTCATTAGTGTTGTTCTACTGCGCAACACTGAATTTCCTTCTGTCACAGTCTGTGGTGAAGAACAAAATGATGGAATGGACCAAGCCAGATCATATCTACTTGAACAAACTAACAAAACCTGCAATAACCTGCAAATACCTTGGCAATTGTTCAGCAATGAATTATCATTGGAAGATATTTGGAGTGCTGTCGATATCCATGAATCAATCAATACTGATGATCATGTATCTGAGGTAAGACGGTTAATACACATCAACAATAATTTGAGTTATTAATAATTGATACATTTGCTGGTAGTATACATATGGATATTCTACAACACTAAATGTTACAAAAAGTCTTATTCCACTTCCTTTTGGTCATTGTTCACAACTAAATGCAGGTAATTTAGTAAACAACTTTAAATATCTATTGCCATGATTTTCCGTAGCAAGAAACTACCGCTATTGCAATATTTGAATGGTTTTTACCGCCAAACCATTAAGTAAAGCAACAACTGCAAATGCAATTGGGCCAATGAATAACCATACGATTAAAACTATTTTCAAAATTTATGATTAATAACTTATCCATCTGGACTTGTAGTATGTATGTAGGGAATTTGCTGTAGTCTGTGCCTGACGCCTTGGTTTTTGTTAACAAAAACACAAGTTTAAATGATGCACTGTATAATTTAATTTTTGTGCACACAGCTGGTGATTTTTTAGTTTGATTTACCAGGCTCAAAAGTTTTAACGTTATTCTGGAGTGTTAGAAGCATATGTGATGACATTTTCATTTTCAATAAGTAATGACAATCACTAACATTGATTTTATTTGTTCTTTTCAATCTTTTAGACAAATCACACCTCTTTGCCACCCTTCGCGTTTCGTTAGAATATTTTTATCCACCAAAAGTTTGTAGACAGCATTTATGGGTATATACTATTTAACCATTGCACAAATATGAATCACCGGTATGCACATCTTTCTGCACCGTCTTTTTCAGGGTTTTGTAAATATCCCGGAAGAGCAAGTTAATATTTTGGCACCACTGAAGATGAACTATGGATGGGTTAATATACTAATGGTTAAAATGTTTAAGGTAACAAAGATGAAAAAGATTTTTTTAATGCTTAAACTGACTTAATTTTTACGAAATAGATTGAACGAAGAGATACAAAGCGTAATCCATGTGAAACAAACAAAGATACTTATGCGAAGTGTCAATCTGCTTGCATGCAGAATAATTTATATCAAATGATTAATTGCAGGTACTTGTAACAGCGTATTAGACAAATCATTTTGATCCAACTACCGCTTGTTTCAGCTTGCCCTACATGTCAACATCTGCTTTGCCAGATTGCAACACTACACAAGACATTAATCAAGCCAATTACATGTTTTTAAACAATTATGACTCGAATCAAAAAAGATGCAAATGCAAACGGCTTTGTACAAACTTTTTTTACCAAATTTCTGTGCATGATGTGAAATTAGATTATGAGTTTTACACAGTTGTGGAGGTTAAATTAGCAGATAGTTTCATTGAGACCATAACCGAGAAACAGGCGTATCCAACACCTCAATTGCTTAGTGATGTTGGCAGTATTGTAGGCTTAGCTTTGGGAATGTCATTGCTATCTTTTTACATTTGGATTATAAACACTTATAATTGGTTTTTAACTAAAAAAAACTATCAAGTTTATTAAAACTATTTTTACCTGAAAGAATTACTTTTAATCACTGCACGAATGACATTAAAGTTTTATCAATTTCAGCACAATCTGGCACAGATTTAAAACAAATTCAAATTGTAATATCAAATTTAAATAAACATTTATCAATAATTCAGATCATTTTTCATTTTGTTGTGTTTGAGCTGAAATGAATCAGCACTGTGTGATCTCTTAATCACTTTTGGTGGTAAACACCATGTGACGGTTTACAATGGCTATAAATGCCTATTTTCTTAGAAAGAAGCGCTGTTGCGCCATTATCATGATATCTCGAAGATATTCTGTGTAAAACTGGTATAATTCCTAAATAAAGATATTTGGGATGTTTCAAATACAAAGATGTTCGTTTATTATTAATGAACACTCATTTCTACATGATATAAATATATCACGGCCGAATTACGAAGAGTCGTCTGCTAAAACCCGCATTTGTCAATGCTCCATATTGCCACTAGATGGCGCGATCGCAATTAGCGGTAAATTCGAATACGAACTTGAAAACCTCATGATTAAATATAAACGTATATTTAATCAAGTGAATAAATTGTGTTAAATATTAATATAAATATATATTAAATATCTGACATTGTTAAATACAATGTAACTTCCATTTCTGCGGGACAGAATGTTTAGCGATCAATCGGTCAACCGATCAATCTGATTGGTGGAACCCATTTCCGGTCCTGGGTATCCAGTTCCGGTTGTAACAAGGATTAGCATAATTTGCATAAATGCTCCTCCGTATCCACTTCCGGTGATACGGGATTGGAGGAATTCATGGAACCAATGTTCCAATTGGATAGTTGGATTAATCCTTAATCCAGTCAGGTTATATAAACCCAAACAACCAGCCATTCCGCAGCTCTGTTTGATTATTTCTGTTTGGTATTGTTACTTATGAAATATGATTCGTTGTTCACGTAAAAAACCTTTTGGTTCTTTGTTGATTTATTCGCAAAGAACCGTTGCATGATTCTACAGAATCATGCCACCGCCGGCAATTGAAGTCGAAGTGCTGGGATTATTATGTTGCATAAATGTTACAGTCTACGGTTGCGACGCCGAAGGAGAACCCGCCGTTGTGCAATTCAGTATCCTCCGGACAGGACCAAGTTGTCTTTTTCGGTATGAACGTATTCCGTTACCACGAGTAGCATCGGTATTGTTGAGAATTGGTTCCTTCACCTGATGGTGCCAAAGCAGTCTGTTTTACAGTAACCACGAGTAGCACCAAGTGTTTGGCAAGCTGATTCTCATGGTATTCGATGCCAAAGCAGTCGGTCTATTATTAGTACCGCGAGAGATTAAACTGCTGTGCGGAGCCGCGAGCTATCGACCCCTGTGTACGTGGTACCGTCAACCACTCGATGGACGACCGTGCTGCGACGCCGGGGACGCTTGATACCGTTCTGCATGGCAAGGCGTATATTCTAATCGATGGCAATTGTGTGTTGCGACGGGAAGATTAATCTTTATCTTTATTTATAACAGTGAAATCTAACTTGGGAACAAGTTAGTCAAAATCAAGTCAAGTAACTCGAATTACTTATATATTGTATTCAATATAATTATTAAGTTGGCGACAACTTAGTTACAAGAACATCCAAATAGGAAAACACAACGATACGAATTAAATATAATTCGTATAGCGGAATATTGATAACTAAATGAATACATTTAGTTACACCAATATCCTCCCAAAGTTGTGGCGGTGCACATGAGTCAACCGCATCTCTCAGATCATTCGATTCATCGACGTGCGATGATATTACACAGCGAACCAAGGAACCAGCGAAGCCGTATCGGACTCCAGGACACAGCCATCCGGCTTAGATGACATCTATAACCAGGTCGAGCGATGGGAAAACCGCTCCCATCCCATGGACACGTAATGATATTATTATAAAGCCATTTGGCTAACTTGTTGTATAGTTTAAATGATTATTTAACGGGCCAAATGTCGGCGTTAGTCCTATGTATAAATTAGCTTTGATATTATTGTTTGCCAACAATAAACTGTCTTGTATTTATCTCGTATTATATTCACTGTTATTCTATTGCGATCTATTCCCGGTACCATTGTTAAATGGGAGTTGTGGTCGTCACCGTCACACGTGGAGGTCCCACCGAGATAGGTTGCAATTAATTCAAATGAATTGCAACAGTGAATAATTGAGATAAATTTTAACTAAAAGCTTAGTTAAAAACAGACAAGTAGTTTTCAGTTTTACCTCTCATCCGAGAAGTTAAATTGATTAAATAGAAACGTTTAAAGTGAAATTTTCCTTCATTATTTTCGTTCGAAAATTTAAGGGATTTCAAAGATCACCAACCCATCTCACACGATCACCGAGATAGGTTGCAAAGTTTAAATTCATGAGAATTTAATAAAGTGAATTCAGAAATAAATTGAGATTAAAAAACTTTAAATAAGTTTGACAAGTAACAGTTTCAAAACAAATTTTATTTTCTCGAAGAAAATTAAAAACCCAGCCCTTTACAAAAGGAATTTCGAAATTCCAAACCCATCACAAGTGAAAGTTATATCAAGATAGGTTGCAAGTTAATTCGATTGAATTGCAAAAGAGAATTTTGAGATAAATATTTAAACTAAAAAGATTTAGTTAAAAACAGATAAAACAGGTAAATAGATTTTCAATTTACATTTTCATGTGAAAAAGTTAGGCTGATAAATTAGAAACGTTTAGTGCATTTTTCTTTTACCATTTTCGTTCGAAAAATTAAAGGAATACGAAGTATTTTAAAATAAGAAATCAAAAGTTTCGAGTGAAATAAGAAAACAGATATTTTTTGATGTTTGTTTTATTTGAAAAGCTAAAATACGTACAAATTTAGACAGCGGACTTCCTACGAATTTATCTTTACACTTGAAAGCTAAAAACAAGAAAACACCGCAACTATTTAGAAATATTTACAAGAAATTAAGTTTCCTGTAACGGTACGTCGACGCCGATACCCAGCGACCATGAGCCGTAGCAATACGCGACGATCTCCGTTAAAAGCGTGACCGGAAAGCCCCTCAAAACCTTCGACGCAAGGTGCGAACGAATGCTTGGAAATTACGGCGGACAAACGGATAAAAAACAGCGTGGAAATGTTACCGAAGGTTCGTAGAGATTTATTTAAGTATTGTGAACTTATTTTCCACTGCCGTCGGTACCCAAGATAATTTAGTTGTTTTAAAAAAATAACACACTCCATTTCGCGGAAAAGATTTGCAAATCGAAATAAATATTACCTTTATTTTGAAGGAATTAACTATTTTCAAAAGGTATAGTTTTCTTCGGAAAACAATGGAAAATTAAAATGGCGACAAATGAAATTGCCGACCACATGGAATAGTATATTTTCGTCGAAAATTAGGAATCACAATAAACAGTTTGTGATGATTACAAATCAATAGTTGTCAATGTTCACCATAGATGGCGCTGTTTAACCAACGCGCGTATTTCAAACTCGGTTAAAAACTAAAAAGTGTGATAAATAATTATTTAGACACGGTGAATAAAATATAACTATTTTATTCGATATAAATTAAGTATTAATTACTTGATGATGTTGATTCTATCGAATCAATGTCCACTTTACTTACCTGTCGAAGGGAACCAATCGGACCCTTCCGGACCCCAACTGGGCCCATCTGGACATAGTCACATATTAGGTCCGGACTAGTGACCCACGAATCCGCCGATTCGTACGCTGATTGGCTGTCGCCAATCTAGTAGTTCTACAGAACTATATAAGCATCAGTTTTCCACTTCCCCAGGGCTTGGCTTGATAACTGTAAATGTCTGTAATTGAATTGTTGTTATCGTTTGATTTCACTTTCTTATCGACACATCAGGCCTCCTCAGCTCTCAATGGATATGTAGACTTACTATCTCGTTATTGCTTGTTGTAAGGCCCATCTGGGAAGGCTAACCTTGTAGACATGTTAACAACATGAAATGGCCCCGTAGTGTTAGCCAGCTGTTCTAAGGGACAGTAGGATTTCATACGGTGGCATAGTATAATGCTCATGCACGGGATTGACTAACCCGTTAAATAAATGTCAAACTATATGATCGGTGATAGTCGCATCTATCTGAGCGATTCCTCGGACGAGGGTCAGACGCTCTGCCAAGAGCGTGTGTGCGGGAGGTCCCACCCGAGCACGAAACAAACACGGACAAATGCTATTCCAGGGCGAATTGCGTATCATAGGTCCTTCCGTACTTTAGTGGTCGGTGAATGGCATATTTAAAGGCACACTACGCCGGGTTGGTAGCCCGTGAGAATTGTCCGTGAAGACATTTCGTTAAACAATTACTCAGGTATTGGTAATCCTGGAATTGGTAAATCCATAGGAATGTTTACCCGGTGGTTGGTACCACCGATAGCGATGTAAAGCGTACAAACAAATACTCGGCGCCTGATCACGAGATCTTGTCGTCGTAAGGCATGCTGGCGGATGGAGCCTCAACAACTCCCGCGACGGTCCTGTCGACTGTCGTGACTGTCCCCGCCCCATTAATATTTATACAACAATTCATTTGTTGTATTCCACTAATCACTTTGTATTTATTTGACCTGGAATATTCTACAGAATATTCCTTTCCATACGAAGGACTCTTCGTATTATTAGATATTCGAGCTGCGGACCAAATGCGTCTCCGTAGCGATATTTGTGACGATGCCGCAAGTCAGCCGTATCCCTCTGGCTTCGCCCGGATCCTCAACCAGTTGATGCCGCCCGTTTACACGCGTCAAGAACCCATTTACTGTTATCATTAATATTTAGTAATAAATATGTTAAGTCACACTAAAACTGTAAGTTATTTCTATTCGATCACATATTCATGTTTGTAAAGGCTTCCGTAGCTTATCTCGGTTAGGTTGTTGCTAAACTTAGCAACGTCTTGTATAAACCGAATTATCTATCTTAAAAGGACTAATAAATTGGCCCAAAAGTAGAATCGTCACAAGTGGAGGTTCTACCGAGATAGGCTGCCAAATTTTAAATAAAATTTGAAGTTTTGCATGTCTATGATGAATTCAAGTGGTGTAACGTTTATGGTGATTTTTGTGTGAAAAATAAATTTCGTTCGAGATTTATAAGTGTTTAATATATTTTATTCTGTTTTAGGACTTCTCGCAAGAAAAATAAGTGTAATACACTTTATTCCGATTTTCCGTCGGAGAAATTATGTGTTTTAACAAAACTAATAATTTCTACCGCGTGGTCAGGCCTAAAGGTCCAACCCCGAGAATAGGAGTCTTGCCCGAACTTGTTGAAGTTGGTTCCGCCCGGGTAACGTCATTTTGTCGTCGACAATCTGACAAAACCACGCGGTCGGGCCTAATTTTGAAAAGTTGACTTGTTGATGGAATTCTTAAAGAATTCTATCAATTTAATAGTTGTTTTAATTTCAGAATATTCTTTTATATGTATTTTGCTTGAGACTTCAAGTTAAACCTCAATTTATTTGCCTAAATAAAATAGAAAGAAAATTAACGCTTTTCGAAGGAATTAAAATTTATATTTTATTTCAAAGTGGGTTTACATTATTTTACAGACTTGATCTACATTAAAATGTTGGTTAAAAATCATGATCTCAAGTCATTGAAATCGAATTTTACGAATGGAATACCATTCGAATTTTAGCGAAGAAGAATTCTCGCTGTTTTGTTGCCAAGCAACCCGTGTTGTGCAGAAAAGCCGTCGATTCAAACGAATTGGCGCGTCTTTTGAAATTACGAGTTTTAAAACTTTAAAAAAAAAAAAAAAAAATTCCATAAAGGTGATCATTCATTTATTAATAAATGTGGTGATATTTTAAATATTTTGAAAAGTATCCATTTTGTTTGGTGACTACGTCATAACACTGGAATCTGTCAAGATTACGGTTCCACGAACTTGATGATTTCCACCAATCTAGGACGAGATTGGACTCTCGCGAGACTAGCGTTGATATTTGACCAATCAGAGAGGTGTATCGAAGTACCCTTACTTCCTTTCGAACTAGTGTGACCACTGCTTCGTTTGCGACCCTCCTGAACGTTTGCAACTTCATCGTTATCTCTCAGACTTAGGAAATTTTCTTAGTTTTAAGTTTAGTTATGACTAATAACCAGCATCACATGAACACCCGTGGTAAGGAAAGAACTTGTTTGACCGGTGGAATGAATCTATCCGGGTTTATACCTGTTCCTAATGGAATTGAAGAAGTGGGAAACCACGCGGTCCATAATGGCGTTTCAAATGAAACAGCCGGACCATCTGGAGAGAATAGAGCTCCACGTGAACCTACTCCGCCTGGAGAAGAGGAATGCATTCCTGAAGGTTCTCATTTAGGCCGAGGCGGTCTATTATTTTGTCAGGATCACGGTTTGAACCCAAACCAATTTAGATCTTTGACCGAAGTGTTAGATTTTATACACGCGCCTCGTGCTACGTCGGAGCAATCCCATTCCCCAGCCAGCCAAAGATTAAATAATTTTAGTCCCACTCCTTCGACGCCTATTTCTAGATATAGAAATAAAAATGCACAACCTCCTCGTCAAGATCAGTCGAATTTGACACCAGGAGATTTTAATCGTGCTTTTCAACAACGATTACGAGCGAATAACTTCGCTCGCAACCGACAAAGAGGATTTACAAATCCAGAAAACTTTGAGAATACGTTCAACAGAGCGAATTTGGGTCCGCCTAACATGGCCAACCCTAATCCAAGTTTTCCAAACGGATCAAATAGTTGTCCGAATCTCGCTGGAAATTTGAACCCAAATTCAGGTGTGACAAGAGGTCCAAACCGTCGTTTTGACCCAAACTCTAGATTTGCAAACAATTCTAGTCCAGCACCTAACATGCAAAGGGGTCACCCAGTTCCTCCGAACTCGAATAACCCAAATAATCCTTCTACTGGAACTCCAGGAAATTCAAATAACTATTTGAATCAGGGTGCGCCAGATAATTCGAACTATCGTCCGAATTTTGGTAATCAAGAAAATTCGAACAACCGCCCGAATTTTGACAATCCGGGTAATTCTAATAATCATTCGAATTATGGGAACCGAGGCAATTCGAATAACCATTCGAACTTTGGTAACCACAGCAGGTCAAATCAAGGAGGGTCGAATAATTTCAACCCTAATAGTGGTGGCTCAAGTCAAAATAACTCGAGTCAACCAAAAAATAATGGCGGGTCGTCAAACGACAACTCGCGCCCCCCTAGTAGTTTTGGAATGACGGCTGATGACCTCGCGTCAATTGCCACAACCATGCACAAATTAATGCAGGCTGGAAAAAGTTCCGCCACTGTCCCTCAAACTAACAGTTTGAAACCCCCAGATATCCCTGTATTCTCAGGAAAAGCAGAAGAAAGCGAACGCTTTCTCAATATTGTAAAAAATGTCGCTTTTCTGCGAAACATGTCACTCGATGACATGCTTGTTAAAGGCGTTGCTGGTTATCTAACCGAGCAAGCGCATGGTTGGTTTCATGAACGAAGAGAAGATTTTATATCTTGGGAAGTATTTGAACAGGCGTTCAAAGAACGATTTGTAGCCACTCGACAAGAGCGGACGAACCAACTAACTAAGTTGAAACAACTGGAAACAGAAAGTCTTTACGACTTTATGCACAAATATTACCAGTTATGGATATTACAAGACAGTCTTGATGCAAAAGGGGCTGGTTGTCTTTTTATCGGGAGTGTAACTCCTGCTAATGATTTGCTTTTACATACGCAAGGCATAGCGGATTTACCTCTGACAGAGATTTATTCCGTTATAACGAAAAATAAAGGCTTGTACAGTCGTACAGCTAATGGAGCAAGGGAAAATATCTCCAATCCAGTTGTTTTCCCACCTCGGAAAACTGACACTCGTCCTCAGCCGAAGACAAATGCTAAATCTTTAACTTTGGATTCACAAGAACAACTTAATATTTGTGAAGAAGAGTTACCAGAGGAATGCGAGGCCGTCTATTTAATAAATGGAGTAGTAGATCAGACCAGACGTGGTCAATTAGTTTGTTACCACTGTAAGAAACCAGGACACATGCGTCGAGAATGTCCAGATTTAAAACCACGTGCAAAGTTCAACTCTGAAGAGTTGCCAAAACGAAGTACGCCAGATTCCCCGACTGTGGATCCTACTTCTAAACGTCCTAATAACAGATGGATAACTCAAGAAGTGTTGGATGCAACACTGGATGCTAAACTTGATGCGAAATTAAATACTTTTGAAAATAAGTTACAAACTTCGCTGACTAACTCATTGGCAGAAATGGTCAAGACTTTGATCAAGCCCGAATCTGCTGATTCAAGTGCGACTAGTTCAAAAAACTAGATCCGGGGGACGAAGGTTTATTCCATCCCCCAGAAGTGGCTAATGCTACGTCGGAATCTTTGTTTATGGATGTAGACACAACTTGTCTTGAAGTAGCCACTAGTCATAGTGGCGGAGTAGAGGAAAATCTGCAAGAAATGACAGAACAATTAAAAAATCTGACATTGTTTCCACACAAGTGCTACACGAAGAAATTCTGTAGACTCCGCCGACTCAACAGAGTCATAGGTGGTAATAATTTGCACAATATTACTTTGGGTAATAATAAAGATGATCCTCGAATGAAGATCACAATTGGTGGGCTCACCTACAACGCGCTCATGGATACAGGAGCATCTCAATGTTACATTGGGGAACAACTCTTGTCTGAAACTCAGGCTTTGCCAGAATTTTTGCAAGAAGCCCCTAGAAATATGTTGGTTAACGCTGTAGGCGTAGCACACAAGCCTGTCGGACAAATAACTTTGTGCGTGCAAT
This sequence comes from Strigamia acuminata, assembly GCA_949358305.1. Classification (NCBI taxonomy): domain Eukaryota; kingdom Metazoa; phylum Arthropoda; class Chilopoda; order Geophilomorpha; family Linotaeniidae; genus Strigamia; species Strigamia acuminata. The sequence goes on from OX442314.1 coordinate 5,964,764, forward strand.
GGGCTGATGAATTTACACCAATGAATTTCATCGTTTTAGCAAAACGAGTTTGTGGCTTGATACTTGGTCACAATTTCATGCGCAGACAGAAAATTAGTCCGCATCCACATTTACAAGAGTTCTCTTGTGCAGATAAACCTAATTGGTCCGCCCCTTATGAGTCGGAAGAAGCCAATTTGGCCCTCGCCCCGTTAAATCGAATTACTTTCGATTATTTAGGACTGTCGTCCATTCTCAACTCAATTGAGTTAACAGACACTCCTGTGTTGACTTGGGATGAAAAATTAGTTGAGGAGAGCGACTGCACTCCGGAGCAAAGATTAGCACTTCGCGAAGTGGTTAAATCGATACCGAATGTATTTCGTGATCAAGTTGGGTGCACTAACGTGACCCAGCATCGTATTAAGTTCAAAGAAGGGCATTCATTGCCCAAAATGCAGTATAGAATGTATAACCCGGCCAAGAGAGCCATTATGACCAAACTAGCTGCAGAATTGGAACAGGATGGACTCATTGAAAAGGCCAAGGGGCCCTTCATAAGTCATCCCGTCATTGTTGCGAAGCCTGACGGCTCGTATAGGATGTGCATTGACTACCGGTGGCTAAATGCCATCACCGAAGTCGAAGTAATACAAATGCCAAGTATTGACCTTTTATTGCATAATACTGGTCCTGCTAGGTATTTTACGTCAATTGACCTTGTCAAAGGTTACTACCAAGTCGAGATGTGTAAAGAAGATCGACCAAAGACGGCATTTTACACGCCAAATGGTCCATATCAGTTTGTGCGAATGCCGTTTGGCCTTTGCAATGCGCCTTGTACTTTCCAGCGTCTGATGGAAGGCATTTTAGGCTCAGCTTTGCAAGACTACGCGTTAGTTTATTTGGATGACGTAATTGTGTATTCAGATAATTGGGATGATCATCTCAAACACGTTCGAGATGTTCTAGAAAGGCTTAACCAAGCCAACATGACAATAAATAAAGCGAAATCTCGTTTTGGGCGTACAGAATTAAAATTCTTGGGCCACTGGATTAAACCCGAAGGTCTCTTCGGTGATCCCGATAAAATATCGGCGATTATGAAATTTCCCACCCCCACGTGTGCTAAAGACATTCAGCGCTTTCACGGCATGACTAACTTCTTCAGGAAGTTTGTTCCAAATCACGGAACTATTGCCGCACCATACACACGTATGATGAATGAGAAAACTCCATTTGAATGGGGAGATGAGCAGACAGAAGCTTTTAATAAAATTAAAGAGCTACTTTGTGGTGACAATTGTCTACACAAACCAGATATGACTTTACCATTTGTTGTCATGACTGACGCTTCACATGAAGGCTTAGGAGCTGTCCTTTGCCAAGACGTCGATATATTCGATGAAAAGAAGCAGAAAAACATTTCTGTACCCAAACCTGTAGCTTATGCAAGCAGAGTTTTACGTGGAGCGGAGAAGCGTTATACAACGCCGGAACTCGAATGTCTCGCAGTTGTGTGGGCTATTGATCGATTTAAACCATATCTCGAATATGGTACATTCACTTTAGAGTCAGATGCAGAAGCACTGAAATGGTTGATGCGAACGCCTGAACCATCTGGGAAATTTGGCCGATGGGCCTTAAGAATCCAATGTGGAAATTTTAAAATTGTTTTTCGAAAAGGTGCTGCTAACCAAGTTGCAGATGCACTTTCTAGAGCCCCACTAACAGAGGAAGACATTCCTCTTCGAGATCATGTGGAACCTGTCGAAATTAAACAATACTGGCCTGAGTGGGACGGAAATCCTTCTGTTTCATTAAATCGTGCCCCAGAAAAACGAGAATATTTGGCTAGTGTGCGTTCCTATTTTTCTGAAAATTCTAAAGAATGTTCTGAAGAAAAGGAGGGGGAGGAAGTACAAGAAACCTTGTACAGTGCGTTGACTGAAGTACTTAAAGAAGTCCCTCCTACAAGGAGAGAAATAATAAATGCTCAATTACTAGATAATGAATGCAAACGCATTCGAGAATATTTATTGAATAACAAGGTTGTTGGGATACCACAATCTGAAATAAAAGAATGGAAAAACAAAGTCAAAAATTATTGTTTAGACAAAAAAGAAGTTGATGGTGATCAAATGATCATCTATTTTAACCCTTCATTCGAAGAGGAATTAAACGATTCGGGAAATGGCTTTAAAGCCGTTGTACCCAGTGCACTTGTAAAGCGAGTACTCTTCGCTTGTCATGGCCACCCCCTAAGCGGTCACGCTGGGATGAGTAAGACGCTTGAGAAAACGCGTTTAATATATTTCTGGCCTGGTATGAGTAGAAGTGTCAGGAACTACGTCAAAAGCTGCACGCACTGTGCTCAGTACAAGCCTATTCAACAGAAAAGGCACGCAGCTCCTTACACGCCACACAACATGACCAATCCTTGGGAATGTATTAATATGGACTTGATGGGCCCAAAACCCGCGGGAAGGTCCCAAAACCAGTATATTTTTGTCATTATTGACAATTGTACCAAGTTCGTTGAAATTAAGGCTTTGACAAAAGCCACGAGCGCTAACTGCGTTCAAGAATTAAGATCTGTTACAAACAGATGGGGACACCCCAAAAAGATTGTGAGCGATAACGGAAAACAATTTGTTTCCGATATTTACAATGAGTATTGCGAAATGTACAACATTCGCCCGTCTCATACGAGCACGTATCATGCTCAGGCGAACCCGACAGAGCGAGCCAATAGAGATATAAAGACGATGCTGGCCCTGTACACAGATGTGCACACGCAATGGCCGCGTTATTTAGACGAATTTGCATTCGCAATGCGAAATAATGTTTCGGCAGCAACGGGCTCAAGCCCGATGTTACTGAACACCGGACGAATCGTAACATTACCTTTCGACCCAAGGATTATTAAACATGCCAATCCATTTGACAAAGAAAATCCAGAAAAATATGTCAGAGTATTATTAGATATATTACGCAGATCGCATCAAGAGATGCATCGCAGAATTCAATTGAATTTTGAACGACATAGAAAAATACACGAACAAAAGTTCGTAATTACGGAGTTCGAAGTTGGAGATTTAGTTTGGAAACAAACTCACATTCTCTCGTGCGCAGATAAAAATATCTCCGCTGGATTTGCCGAGAAGAGAGATGGTCCGTGGGAAATTACTAAAGTACTTCCTGGCGGAGCGTATAAATTACGCAAATTAGCTGATGGTTCAATTGAAAAATCAGTGAATATTAAAGCGTTGTACCCCTATACTCCGTCGTACCCGATTGAGACTTGGAAAGTAGGACAAAAGTCCGCCTCCTACTCGCCTCAAGAAAATCCTAAATGGATGGACGAAAGTAATCAACTTCCGGATGCTGAAGAAATGGAATTAATTCCTGAAACTTCTTCAGAAATTCCAATGGAATTATCCGACTCAACTTCGGTGCAAATTGACAAATCTGCGCCCATTAAGTCTAAACATAGACATAGACAACGATTAACTGCTATGGAAAGGAAAGCGGCGTTAAAAAGAGGCGAAGTTCCAAAGAAACCGCCTCGAAAACCCCGCAAACCCCAACCGATAGTTCCACGAACTAGCACTCGTCCACGACGAGAACGAAAACCAAATCCTAAATATGCAGATGAAAATTTCGTGCGAAACATCACTGTAGTATTTAAAAAACCATACCAACAACGAGGAAAAGCCTCAAAGTTCTGTTGGAATTGATAAGTTTTATTCAAAACTTGAAGACTGTAATTATTTACATGTCAGACAGGTGTAGTGATTTATAATCTCAACACCGGGGGACAAGATATTACGATATTTATCGAAATTTGTATTAAAATATGAATTTGTTGCGATAAGTCAAAATATTCGATAGAATATTTTATTATGTGGTCAGATTTATATGTATTTTAATTAAAATACAGAGAATTACTTTGAAAAGTGATAATCTCGCGTAATTACGAAGGTACGAGACTTACGAGGTGTGATTAAACCTCGAACCCGACAATTAATAGGGAATAAAATTCCCAGGGTTCATTGCACACAAACACTTCGTAAAAAACACGGATACTAGTGACTTCGTCCCTTCGACCCGTCTTCATTTTTCGACTCGAGATTTCCACGCTAATTCAATTAGCGACTTCAGCAAGGAAAACAAGCTTCAACAGTAAGTAGTTTTCAAATATATTCTTTGACCAAAGAATTGAAAAAATTGTTTGCAACAATTGAAAATATCGGCGTCCCGATAAAAGTTAAAAAATTCACGTGTATTATAAGCGTGAATCGGCATTAAATCACTCTGGAAGTTTAGCTATTCAGTCGAATAGTTGGGTTAAATTTAATAATTATTTATTAAGTTTAAGTACGTGGGCACTAATTATTTAAATCAAGTCGCGGTCGAGGCTTGCATAAATTATTTAGCGGTGAATTTTCGATTTGAGATATTCATTAGACTAAGTGTTAATTAATTAATACGAAAAGTTATCTTTGATACTCGGAAGTTGGATTAAATAGTTTAAAGAAACTAAGGGGATTTTTCTTTTGAAAATTCAACAAGTTGCGATTTTCGATGAAAAATCGCTGTCAGGCGAGTCCATTCTCGTGTCATAAACACAAGGGGAATGTGACTCATTAGTGTCACGTGTTAGGGGTTATAAATAACTCGAGCTGTGTATTTTTCGTTGCGAACAATACGTTTTAATTCTTTGGACTCAAGGAATGATTATTTAGAGTGGAATTATTTTTAATAAAATAATTTATTTGCGTCTGCAGATGGGAGGTGGTAAACACCGCTCAAAACGGAGTCATCGACGACACCGTCATGAAAGCTCGTCCAGCTCGTCCACCTCGTCTAGTGACGAGCAACGCCGTTCAGCGGAACGTGCTTACATGAGGGCCCAACCGATACCGACGGCGCCCGCCTCGATGTACGCCCTGACGCCGCTGCAACTCGCGACGCTAAATTGGCTCAGTGTCCATCCAGACGGATTTCCGCTCGATTTGAATGCGATGATGCAGGCCCCGTCCACTTCTGCTCAGCCAACCGTTTATGAGTCGGCGCAAATGGCCCCGTTGGCCCAGGTGGCGTATCCGCCCGCGAACGTTATCAACGTCCCGTTGGCCCCGCATTCGCCAGAATTTCGGCCGCCAACTGCAAGCGTGGCGCCCACCGTCGCCAACACGTCGAATGCGACTGCACCGACTGTGACGGGACAATCAGTGTCGGTTACGCATCTTCCTGCTGGTGCTGAGTCTTCTGCATCAGAATATGGATGGAACGAGCCGCCACCGGGCGCTCTGCGTTATTCGGAGCCTGTTTCTCGCAACCGCGAGTACAGAGCGGCCAATAAAGCGAAAAAGAAGGATGAGAAGGCCCGCCTGCGCAAGGAGCAGTGCGAACGAGACATGGCAGCCGGAATACCTCACGATAACATCGTGACGGACCAAGCCACGGAGACGATATGCCCATTTTGCGTCGGCTGTGGGTGGTGCTGCGGTGCATCCGCAGGTTCTTCGCTTATGCGTTGTCCAAACTGCCGTGGAAGGAAAACGCGCCCGCGTTCGGAGCCGTGGCGCAAGGAGGTTCAGCCCCACGTGGTGAAAGGCATTAAGCCTAACGAGAAGCGATGTTGGGCTCACTGCCCCAAGTGCCGATTGTTTTTGAACAGCCGTGGCGAAGCGGTTTACATCGACCCGCGCTTCCTCACCTGGGCCCGCGCTGAAGCCAACGCCGGCGTAAGAGTCGAACTCCTTCGACAATCACCGCCGCCGTCCGAGGACTCCGAAGTTTCGACTGAAACTGTCCAAGCCGTCGAGAGCGCCGGAAGCGAGGTCATGGAAGAATTCGTTCGACCCAGAACGATGTCGCGTGGACGAGGCTGTCTGACGCTCGACCGAGCAAGAGAAATCGCCAAGGTTCAACGAACCAATATCTTGGCACGAGGGCGAGCTCGTAAGCTTCAACAGGCCGTAGAAGCACCGTCTAAACCCGTGGAGGATCCTCCAGCGGTCATAACTGACGTGTCGAGCGCTCCTATCGCGTCTAAGTCCGAGACTTCGGACGACGCTCAGTTTGAAGACGCCGAAGAGCTGCTTTCCGTCGTCGATTTCGTGGCAGAGTTGCTCGAGGATCTGCCGTTCCCACCTCCGAGCCCAGAGGAGATTGAAGCGCCGGAGGAAGCCGTGTTTTCCGCCGTCTCGACAGAGGCGACTGAAGAGTCGGATTTCCTGACTTCTGCCGAAGTCGAGAAACCAGAAGTGAAGGAACCGACTGAAGTCGAAAAGAAGGATTAAAAGGGACAAATTAACATTCGTTATTTTTCCGAGTGGATATTTTTGACTAAAATAATCCAAGTGTTTTGTTGTGTTTTTTGCAATTACGAAATATTCTCATGAGTGTTGTGTTTGTTTGGTTTCAAGATTTTGAACTAATCATTAAATACTCGAACGAGTATAGTTTAATTTTAAAATTGGATTCAATTTAATTTGTTTTGTTTTTCGAATTCAATTTGGATGTTTATTTGAATTAATCATATTAATATCTGTGTGATTGTTTAGTTTATTTTTCATAATTATTTGTGAAAATTGTGTTTGTTTTTGCTTTGATCAAAGCGTTGAAAAATTTCAAGTTGAAATTCGTTAATTTTTTATGACAATCGTAATAAAAAATTAGTAGTTTAGATTTTCAATAAATAAAGTTTGCATAAATTTATTTTTATTGATTATCTTGTTGATTAATAAGCTATGAATAAGTTTATTTGACGAAGAAATAAAATTTCTATCGAAATTTGTATTTTCTCGAACATGTATCCATGTTCGGACGAGTCCATTTCCGTCGCTTAGCAACCGGGAGTTGCGCCGTGCAGAGAAGCCGATTAGTCTAATCGGGTGACGAAGTTTCTGAAAGAAATAACATGATTAAGTTAATAAAAAATACTTACCAAGTGGATTAATTCGATAGAATTAGGTGAACATTCTTATCCATTAAGAATGACAATCGAGAGTTAGTAAACTCTATGTTTGTCACCGGGGGATGTGTGATGATTACAAATCAATAGTTGTCAATGTTCACCATAGATAGCGCTGTTTAACCAACGCGCGTATTTCAAACTCGGTTAAAAACTAAAAAGTGTGATAAATAATTATTTAGACACGGTGAATAAAATATAACTATTTTATTCGATATAAATTAAGTATTAATTACTTGATGATGTTGATTCTATCGAATCAATGTCCACTTTACTTACCTGTCGAAGGGAACCAATCGGACCCTTCCGGACCCCAACTGGGCCCATCTGGACATAGTCACATATTAGGTCCGGACTAGTGACCCACGAATCCGCCGATTCGTACGCTGATTGGCTGTCGCCAATCTAGTAGTTCTACAGAACTATATAAGCATCAGTTTTCCACTTCCCCAGGGCTTGGCTTGATAACTGTAAATGTCTGTAATTGAATTGTTGTTATCGTTTGATTTCACTTTCTTATCGACACATCAGGCCTCCTCAGCTCTCAATGGATATGTAGACTTACTATCTCGTTATTGCTTGTTGTAAGGCCCATCTGGGAAGGCTAACCTTGTAGACATGTTAACAACATGAAATGGCCCCGTAGTGTTAGCCAGCTGTTCTAAGGGACAGTAGGATTTCATACGGTGGCATAGTATAATGCTCATGCACGGGATTGACTAACCCGTTAAATAAATGTCAAACTATATGATCGGTGATAGTCGCATCTATCTGAGCGATTCCTCGGACGAGGGTCAGACGCTCTGCCAAGAGCGTGTGTGCGGGAGGTCCCACCCGAGCACGAAACAAACACGGACAAATGCTATTCCAGGGCGAATTGCGTATCATAGGTCCTTCCGTACTTTAGTGGTCGGTGAATGGCATATTTAAAGGCACACTACGCCGGGTTGGTAGCCCGTGAGAATTGTCCGTGAAGACATTTCGTTAAACAATTACTCAGGTATTGGTAATCCTGGAATTGGTAAATCCATAGGAATGTTTACCCGGTGGTTGGTACCACCGATAGCGATGTAAAGCGTACAAACAAATACTCGGCGCCTGATCACGAGATCTTGTCGTCGTAAGGCATGCTGGCGGATGGAGCCTCAACAACTCCCGCGACGGTCCTGTCGACTGTCGTGACTGTCCCCGCCCCATTAATATTTATACAACAATTCATTTGTTGTATTCCACTAATCACTTTGTATTTATTTGACCTGGAATATTCTACAGAATATTCCTTTCCATACGAAGGACTCTTCGTATTATTAGATATTCGAGCTGCGGACCAAATACGTCTCCGTAGCGATATTTGTGACGATGCCGCAAGTCAGCCGTATCCCTCTGGCTTCGCCCGGATCCTCAACCAGTTGATGCCGCCCGTTTACACGCGTCAAGAACCCATTTACTGTTATCATTAATATTTAGTAATAAATATGTTAAGTCACACTAAAACTGTAAGTTATTTCTATTCGATCACATATTCATGTTTGTAAAGGCTTCCGTAGCTTATCTCGGTTAGGTTGTTGCTAAACTTAGCAACGTCTTGTATAAACCGAATTATCTATCTTAAAAGGACTAATAAATTGGCCCAAAAGTAGAATCGTCACAAGTTTCCCTCGGAAAAGTAAAAGATTTTATCCAATCTTCTCTTTTCGGAAATGTTAAACAGTGTTTCAAGTTTCCAACGATATTTGGGTCTCCCAAATTTTGAGAATTTCTAAATGAAATTTAACTGTTTGAAAAACAACAAATGTTTTAGTTATCTAATCGGATATTTTCCCAAGTGATTTCTTAAACCAGGAATAACAAATTCATTTGTGGCTACGAACTTTGCCACATGAAATATTTACGGATCGAATATTTCTTGACTGGATTGAAGCTTTAAAAATCAGATAGCTGATTTAAACGAAGAAAATAAGTTTCAACGTGTTTATTTTCTTTCTGAAAGATCAAATAAACCACCGCTGATGAAAAGTTGCATTTTTCCATTCGAAAAACTAAGAATTACAAGAAAGTTTATTTTCTATTTGAACATAGATTTTATTCGGAAAAAGGAAAGATTCAAGATGCATTATTTTTCTCTAAAAATTAAGAATGTGGTCAAATTTCCTAAAAAGCTAGTGGAATGTGATCATACATATACTTTCAGATCTCGGGATCTCGGGATCTCGGTCTCGGCAATCTCGGGCTTTTTTTTGGGGGAAATCTCGGTCTCGTTAAACCGAGATTTCGTCCCGAGATACGTACGAGATACGTACAAAAGTTCAAAACCAATCAAAACGGTTTTGATTGGTTTTGAACGGGGCAAAACGGTTTTGATTGGTTTTGAACGAGGCAAAACGGTTTTGATTGGTTTTGAACGGGGCAAAACGGTTTTGATTGGTTTTGAACGGGCCAAAACGGCATTGTTACGTTTTTAGCACTATTTTCGCCCGCATTTGTTCCATCTAATGCGGCAGAAGCTCGGCTGCAGTTGTACGATCAAATGCAGCCGATTTTCGCCCGCATTTGTTCCATCTAATGCGGCCGACGCTCGGCTGCAGTTGTACGATCAAATGCAGCCGATTTTCGGCCGCATTTGTTCCGTCTAATGCGGCCGAAGCTCGACTGCAATTGTACGATCAAAAAAGATTAAAATCGTAGTAAAAACAATAGAATATAAACAAAACCGTGCTAAAAAACATCAAAAATAATTTAAAACGTCCTAAGAAATGTCGAAAATTGATTAAAATCGCGTAAAAATGTGTTTTTGATCAATTTTGAACTTTTTGGATAAAATCTCGTTTTTGATCTCGGTCTCGTACGAGATCTCGTCTCGGGACGAGTACATCTCGTCTCGGAAATACGAGATTTTGAAATGACCGAGAATCTGAAAGTATAGATCATACATTTTGTTCATAATTTACGTGTCAAAGTTTAAACAAAAAACGATGGCAATATGTTTTATTTGCGATAAGTAAAAGGAAAAGTTCTTTTAAAAAATGGAATTTCAATGCAAATCCAACCTTAACACTAGAACGGCCAGACCGGTCATTTTGACCGGAACAGCTGTTTAAAACAACAGCATCGTAAACCCAATGGGTTTACGATGCTGTTAATTTGTGACTTTAGATGATTTATGATGCTTTATATCATAAATCATCGAAAATTGCATTTTTCCTAAGAAATAATGAAAAAAAAGTCAATTGACCTAGAACGGCCAAAACCGGTCGAAATGACCGGTTGAAATTACCTGAACAATACGTGCACCAAACTGCACTAAACGTGCACCAAACGTGCACAATATGTGCACAATAAATGCATACGACGTTTTGGCATCAAACTGATTAAAGTAACACGCGAAACATGCGAAGAAAATAGCAAAACAAAAATTGATGGTTTTTATAAAATCTGATAAAATTAAAAACGGAAATTTAATTTTATCAGGTTTTATAATAACCATCAATTTTTGTTTTGGTATTTTCTTCGCATATTTCGCGTGTTATTGAATCGATTTGATGCCAAAACGTTGTATGCACGTATTGTGCACGTATTGTGAAAGTATTTTGCACATTTGGTGCACGTACTGTTCACGTTATTGCAACCGGTCATTTTAACCGGTTTCGGCCGTTCTAGGTAGGCCGAAATTCCGGCCGTTCTAGTGTTAAAGGGAATGTTACGTTGTGTAGAATCAAGTAACAAAATCTGAGATAAATTCAGTTTATTTCGTTCAAAAATAATAGTGAAAAATCTGTTACAAATATTTTCAAGAAAAATAATTTTATCCGAAAAAAGTGATTTACATGTCCTCGTGCCGACCGAGTAGTAAACTGCTTAAATTGTGACATCGATACTATTATTGTGTCACGTGTTATTCGAAATTCCAAGCAAGTGAATTACGAATTTTTGGTGCAATAGGAATAGAAGTTTGATAGTGAAGTTCTCCAGATTTGTCTTTTCATTTTGAAAAGTTGAATTGAGGAAATGCTGCAACAGATGAAGGTATTTACGAAAATTGCGATCTGAATATTCTTTCATTCAAAAGATAAAAATTTGTGACGATTCTACTTTTGGGCTAATTTATTAGTCCTTTTAAGATAGATAATTCGGTTTATACAAGACGTTGCTAAGTTTAGCAACAACCTAACCGAGATAAGCTACGGAAGCCCTTACAAACATGAATATGTGATCAAGTGGAAATAACTTACAGTTTTGGTGTGACATAACATATTTATTACTAAATATTAACAACAAAATATGGGTTCTTGACGCGTGTAAACGGGCGGCATCAACTGGTTGAGGATCCGGGCGAAGCCAGAGGGATACGGCTGACTTGCGGCATCGTCACAAATATCGCTACGGAGACGTATTTGGTCCGCAGCTCGAGTATCTAAAAATGCGAAGAGTCCTTCGCATAAGTAGGATTATTCAGCAGAATATTCCATATTCCAAATGAATAAAAGTAAAGTAATTAGTGGAATACAACAAATGAATTGTTGTATAAATATTAATTGGGCGGGGACCGTCACGACAATTGAGAGAACGTCGCGGGAGTTGTTGAGACTCCATCCGCCAGCATGCCTTACGACGACAAGATCTCGTGATCAGGCGCCGAGTATTTAATTGTGTGCTTTAACTCGCTATCGGTGGTACCAACCACCAGGTAAACATTTCTATGGACTTACCGGGTTTAGAAGATATTGCCAATACAGGATTACCAATGCCCGAGTAATTTATTTAACACAGTGTTGTTCAACTCCTGTTCACGGGTTACTAACCCGGAGGGTACGATGGGGCGGGGACCGTCACGACGGTCGAGAGAACCATCGCGGGAGGATTTGACTCCTCCATCCGCCAGCATGCCTTACGATGGCGGGATCCAACGATCGAGCACCGGGTAAAATATTAATTGGCCACTGCCATTGGATTACCATTATCCAGGTAGTTGTTTTATCGCAACATCTTTAGATATTACTCACGGGCTACCAACCCGGCGTGTTACCTGTATATTAGGCTTTTACCGACTTTTAACGTGCGGAAGGACCAATCGAGAAAAGACGGGAACCTGCGAGGGCTGTTTACAACAACCACCCTGCAGCGGACTGAGGCCAGTTAGCTGAGGGACCTACTTTCATTTAGCAAGGTCGTACTGTATACGACCGTTATATTAAGCCACCGTACGAAGTCCTACTGTCCCGTAGAACAGCTGGCTAACGTTACGGGGCCATTTCATGCGAATGCATGTCTATTACCGGAGTTAGCTTTCCCGAAATAGCCCTACAACAGCAATAACAAAATAGTAATGAATACTAACTGTGGAGAGCTGAGGTGGCCTGATGTGTCGATAGAGAATAATGAAATCAAACGATAACAATTCAACTACAGACAATATACAAGTTCAGTTATCAAGCCAAGGGGGAAGTGAGAAACTGGAGCTTATATAGTTCTGTAGAACTACTAGATTGGCGACAGCCAATCAGCGTACGAATCGGCGGATTCGTGGGTCACTAGTCCGGACCTAATATATGACTATGTCCAGATGGGCCCAGTTGGGGTCCGGAAGGGTCCGATTGGTTCCCTTCGACTGGTAAGTAAAGTGGATATTGATTCGATAGAATCAACATCATCAAGTAATTAATACTTAATTCATATTGAATAAAATAGTTATATTTTATTCACCGTGTCCAAGTAATAATTTATTACGCTTTTTAGTTTTAACCGAGTTTGAAATACGCGCGTTGGTTAAACAGCGCCATCTATGGTGAACATTGATAACTATCGATTTGTAATCATCACACATCCCCCGGTGACAAGCATAGAGTTTACTAACTCTCGATTGTCATTCTTAATGGATAAGAATGTTCACCTAATTCTATCGAATTAATCCACTTGGTAAGTATTTTATTAAACTTAATCATGTTATTTCTTTCAGAAACTTCATCACCCGATTAGACTAATCGGCTTCCCTGTACTGCGCAACTCCCGGTTGCTAAGCGACGGAAATGAACTCGTCCGAACATGGATACATGTTCGAGAAAACTAATTTCGATAGAAATTTTATTTCTCCGTCAAATAAACTTATTCATAGTTTATTAATCAACAAGATAGTCAATAAAAATAAATTTATGCAAAACTTTATTTATCGAAAATCTAAACTACTAATTCTTTATTACGAATGTCATAAAAAAAATTAACGAATTTCAACTTGAAATTCTTAATCGCTTCGATCAAAGCAAAATAAACACAAAGTTTCCACAAATAATTATGAAATTGCAAATAAACATATATTAATATGATTAGTTCAAAATAACAACCAAATTGAATTCGGAAAACAAAACAAATTAAATTGAATTCAATTTTAAATCAAACTATATTCTTATGAATATTTAAATAATTAGTTCAAGATCTTGAAACCAAACAAACACAACACTCATGAGAATATTTCTTAATTGCAAAAACACAACAAAACACTTGGATTATTTTTAGTCAAAAATATCCACTCGGAAAATAACGAATGTTAGTTTTTTTTTCCTTTTAATCCTTCTTTTCGACGTCAGTCGAAACTTTCTCATCCTTTTTCTCGACTTCAGCAGAAGTCAGAAAATCAGACTCTTCAGTCGCCTCTGTCGAGACGGCGGAAAACACAGCTTCTTCCGGCGCTTCGATTTCATCCGGACTCGGAGGCGGAAACGGCATGTCGTCGAGAAGCTCAGCCACGAAATCAACGACTGAAAGCAGCTCTTCAGCGTCCTCGAACTGTGCGTCGTCCGAAGTCTCAGACTTAGACGCTAGAGGGGCGCTAGACACGTCGGTTACGGCCGCTGGAGGATCCTCCACGGGTTTAGACGACGTTTCAACAGCCTGTTGAAGCTTACGAGCTCGCCCTCGTGCCAAGATGTTGGTGCGTTGAACTTTGGCAATTTCTCTCGCTCGGTCGAGCGTCAGACAGCCTCGTCCTCACGACATCGTTCTCGGTCGAACGATTTCCTCTACGACCTCGCTTCCGGCGCTCTCGACGGCCTGGACAGTTTCAGTTGAAACTTCGGAGTCTTCAGACGGCGGCGGCGACTGTCGAAGGAGTTCGACTCTTACGCCGGCGTTGGCTTCAGCGCGGGCCCAGGTGAGGAAGCGCGGGTCGATGTAAACCGCTTCGCCGCGACTATTCAGGAAAAGTCGGCACTTTGGGCAGTGAGCCCAACATCGCTTCTCGTTAGGCTTAATGCCTTTCACCACGTGGGGCTGAACCTCCTTGTGCCACGGCTCCGAACGCGGTCGCGTTTTCCTTCCTCGACAGTTGGGACATCTCATTAATGAGGAACCTGCGGATGCACCGCAGCACCACCCACAACCGACGCAAAAGGGGCAGATCGTCTCAGTTGCCTGGTCCGTTACGATGTTATCGTGCGGAATTCCTGCAGCCATGTCACGTTCGCATTGTTCTTTGCGCAGGCGGGCCTTCTCGTCCTTCTTTCTGGCCTTGTTGGCCGCTCGGTACTCGCGGTTGCGAGAAACAGGCTCCGAATAACGCAAAGCGCCCGGCGGCGGCTCATTCCATCCGTATTCTGATGCAGAAGACTCAGCACCAGCAGGAAGATGCGTAACAGACGCTGATTGTCCCGTCACAGTCGGTGCCGCCGCATTCGACGTGTTGGCGACGGTGGGCGCCACGCTTGCAGTTGGCGGCCGAAATTCGAGTGAATGCGGGGCCAACGGGACGTTGATAACGTTCGCGGGCGGATATGCCACCTGGGCCAGCGGGGCCATTTGCGCCGACTCATAAATAGTTGGTTGCGCAGAAGTGGACGGGGCCTGCATCATCGCATTTAAGTCGAGCGAAAGTCCGTCCGGATGGACGCTCAGCCAATTAAGCGTTGCGAGTTGCAACGGCGTCAGGGCGTACATCGAGGCGGGCGCCGTCGGTATCGGTTGGGCCCTCATATAAGCGCGCTCGGCCGAACGACGTTGCTCGTCACTAGACGAGGTGGACGAGCTGGAGCTTTCGTGACGATGACGTCGATGACTCCGTTTCGAACGGTGTTTACCACTTCCCATCTGCAGACGCAAATAAATTATTTTATTAAAAATAATTCCACTCTAAATAGTCATTCCTTGAGTCCAAGGAATTTAAACGTATTGTTCGCAACGAAAAATACACAACTCGAGTTATTTATAAC
Source organism: Strigamia acuminata (assembly GCA_949358305.1). Lineage (NCBI taxonomy): Eukaryota > Metazoa > Arthropoda > Chilopoda > Geophilomorpha > Linotaeniidae > Strigamia > Strigamia acuminata. The sequence continues at coordinate 5,979,923 of OX442314.1, forward strand.
CCTCAACATGTGACACTAATGAGTCACATTCCCCTTGTGTTTATGACACGAGAATGGACTCGCCGGCAAAGATTTTCATCGAAAATCGCAACTTGTTGATTTTTCAAAAGAAAAATTCTTTTAGTTTCTTTAAACTATTCAATCCAACTTTTCGAATATCAAAGATAACTTTCGTATTAATTAATTAACACTTAGTCTAATAAATATCTCAAATCGAAAATTCACCGCTAAATAATTTATGCAAGCCTCGACCGCGACTTGATTTAAATAATTAGTGCCTACATACTTAAAACTTAATAATTCATTATTAATTTTAACCCAACTATTCGACTGAATAGCTAAACTTCCAGAGTGATTTAATGCCGATTCACGCTTATAACAGCACGTGAATTTATAACCTTTATCGGGACGCCGATATTTTACCAATTGTTGCAAACAATTCTTTTAAATTCTTTGGTCAAAGAATATTATTGAAAACTACTTACGGTTGAAGCTAGTTTTCCTGTTTGAGTCGACTAAATGAATTAGTGTTGAAATTCTCAAGTCGAAAGAATGAAGACGGGTCGAAGGAACGAAGTCACTAGTATCCGTGTGTATTACGAAGTGTTTGTGTGCAATGAACCCTGGGAATTTTATTCCCTATTAATTGTCGGGTTCGAGGTTTAATCACACCTCGTAAGTCTCGTACCTTCGTAATTACGCGAGATTATCACTTTTCAAAGTAATTCTCTGTATTTTGGTTAAAATACATGTAAATACGACCAAAAAATTAAAATATTCTACCGAATATTTAATTCATCGCAACAAATTCATATTTTAATATAAATTTCGATAAATATCGTAATATCTTGTCCCCCGGTGTTGAGATTATAAATCACTACACCTGTCAGACATGTAAATAATTACAGTCTTCAAGTTTTGAATAAAACTTATCAATTCCAACAAAACTTTGAGGCTTTTCCTCGTTGTTGGTATGGTTTTTTAAATACTGCAGTGATGTTTCGCACGAAATTTTCATCTGCATATTTAGGATTTGGTTTTCGTTCTCGTCGTGGACGAGTGCTAGTTCGTGGAACTATCGGTTGGGGTTTGCGGGGTTTTCGAGGTGGTTTCTTTGGAGTTTCACCTCTTTTCAATGCCGCTTTCTTTTCTATAGCAGTTAATCGTTGTCTATGTCTATGTTTAGACTTAATGGGCGCAGATTTGTCAATTTGCACCGAAGTTGAGTCGGATAATTCCATTGGAATTTCTGAAGAAGTTTCAGGAATTAATTCCATTTCTTCAGCATCCGGAAGTTGGTTACTTTCATCCATCCATTTAGGATTTTCTTGAGGCGAGTAAGAGGCGGACTTTTGTCCTACTTTCCAAGTCTCAATCGGGTACGACGGAGTATAGGGATACAACGCTTTAATATTTACTGATTTTTCAATCGAACCATCAGCTAATTTGCGTAATTTATACGCTCCGCCTGGAAGTACTTTAGTAATTTCCCACGGTCCATCTCTCTTCTCGGCAAATCCAGCGGAGATATTTTTATCTGCGCACGAGAGAATGTGAGTCTGTTTCCAAACTAAATCTCCAACTTCGAACTCCGTAATTACGAACTTTTGTTCGTGTATTTTCCTATGTCGTTCAAAATTCAATTGAATTCTGCGATGCATCTCTTGATGCGATCTGCGCAATACATCCAATAGTACTCTGACATATTTTTCTGGATTTTCTTTGTCAAATGGATTGGCATGTTTGATAATCCTTGGGTCGAAAGGTAATGTTACGATTCGTCCCGTGTTCAGTAGCATCGGGCTTGAGCCTGTTGCCGCTGAGACATTATTTCTCATCGCGAACGCGAATTCATCTAAATATCGTGGCCATTGCGTGTGCACGTCTGTGTACAGGGCCAGCATCGTCTTTATATCTCTATTGGCTCGCTCTGTCGGGTTCGCCTGGGCATGATACGTGCTCGTATGAGACGGGCGAATGTTGTACATATCGCAATACTCATTGTAAATATCGGAAACAAATTGTTTTCCGTTATCACTCACAATCTTTTTGGGGTGTCCCCATCTGTTTGTAACAGATCTTAATTCTTGAACGCAGTTAGCGCTCGTGGCTTTTGTCAAAGCCTTAATTTCAACGAACTTGGTACAATTGTCAATAATGACAAAAATATACTGGTTTTGGGACCTTCCCGCGGGTTTTGGGCCCATCAAGTCCATGTTAATACATTCCCAAGGATTGGTCATGTTGTGGGGTGTGTAAGGAGCTGCGTGCCTTTTCTGTTGAATAGGTTTGTACTGAGCACAGTGCGTGCAGCTTTTGACGTAGTTCCTGACACTTCTACTCATACCAGGCCAGAAATATATTAAACGCGTTTTCTCAAGCGTCTTACTCATCCCAGCGTGACCGCTTAGGGGGTGGCCATGACAAGCGAAGAGTACTCGTTTTACGAGTGAACTGGGTACAACGGCTTTAAAGCCGTTTCCCGAATCGTTTAATTCCTCTTCGAATGAAGGGTTAAAATAGATGATCATTTGATCACCATCAACTTCTTTTTTGTCTAAACAATAGTTTTTGACTTTGTTTTTCCATTCTTTTATTTCAGATTGTGGTATCCCAACAACCTTGTCATTTAATAAATATTCCCGAATGCGTTTGCATTCAGTATCTAGTAACTGAGCATCTATTATTTCTCTCCTTGTAGGAGGGACTTCTTTAAGTACTTCAGTCAATGCACTGTACAAGGTTTCTTGTACTTCCTCCCCCTCCTTTTCTTCAGAACATTCTTTAGAATTTTCTGAAAAATAGGAACGCACACTAGCCAAATATTCTCGTTTTTCTGGGGCACGATTTAATGAAACAGAAGGATTTCCGTCCCATTCAGGCCAGTATTGTTTAATTTCAACGGGTTCCACATGATCACGAAGAGGAATGTCTTCCTCTGTTAGTGGGGCTCTAGAAAGTGCGTCTGCAACTTGGTTAGCAGCACCTTTTCGAAAAACAATTTTAAAATTTCCACATTGGATTCTTAAGGCCCAACGGCCAAATTTCCCAGATGGTTCAGGCGTTCGCATCAACCATTTCAGTGCTTCTGCATCTGACTCTAAAGTGAATGTACCATATTCGAGATATGGTTTAAATCGATCAATAGCCCACACAACTGCGAGACATTCGAGTTCCGGCGTTGTATAACGCTTCTCCGCTCCACGTAACACTCTGCTTGCATAAGCTACAGGTCTGGGTACAGAAATGTTTTTCTGCTTCTTTTCATCGAATATATCGACATCTTGGCAAAGGACAGCTCCTAAGCCTTCATGTGAAGCGTCAGTCATGACAACAAATGGCAAAGTCATATCTGGTTTGTGTAGACAATTGTCACCACAAAGTAGCTCTTTAATTTTATTAAAAGCTTCTGTCTGCTCATCTCCCCATTCAAATGGAGTTTTCTCATTCATCATACGTGTGTATGGTGCGGCAATAGTTCCGTGATTTGGAACAAACTTCCTGAAGAAGTTAGTCATGCCGTGAAAGCGCTGAATGTCTTTAGCACACGTGGGGGTGGGAAATTTCATGATCGCCGATATTTTATCGGGATCACCGAAGAGACCTTCGGGTTTAATCCAGTGGCCCAAGAATTTTAATTCTGTACGCCCAAAACGAGATTTCGCTTTATTTATTGTCATGTTGGCTTGGTTAAGCCTTTCCAAAACATCTCGAACATGTTTGAGATGATCATCCCAATTATCTGAATACACAATTACGTCATCCAAATAAACTAACGCGTAGTCTTGTAAAGCTGAACCTAAAATGCCTTCCATCAGACGTTGGAAAGTACAAGGCGCATTGCAAAGGCCGAATGGCATTCGCACACATTGATAAGGGCCGTTTGGCGTATAAAACGCCGTTTTTGGACGATCTTCCTCACACATTTCGACTTGGTAGTAACCTTTAACAAGGTCAATAGACGTAAAATACTTTGCCGGACCAGTATTATGCAACAAAAGGTCAATACTTGGCATTTGTATTACTTCGACTTCAGTGATGGCATTTAGCCACCGGTAGTCAATGCACATCCTATACGAGCCGTCAGGCTTCGCAACAATGACGGGATGACTTATGAAGGGCCCTTTGGCCTTTTCAATGAGTCCATCCTGTTCCAATTCTGCAGCTAGTTTGGTCATAATGGCTCTCTTGGCCGGGTTATACATTCTATACTGCATTTTGGGCAATGAATGCCCTTCTTTGAACTTAATACGATGTTGGGTCACGTTAGTGCACCCAACTTGATCACGAAATACATTCGGTATCGAGTTAACCACTTCGCGAAGTGCTAGTCTTTGTTCCGGAGTGCAGTCGCTCTCCTCAACTAATTTTTCATCCCAAGTCAACACAGGAGTGTCTGTTAACTCAATTGAGTTGAGAGTGGACGACAGTCCTAAATAATCGAAAGTAATTCGATTCAACGGGGCGAGGGCCAAATTGGCTTCTTCCGATTCATAAGGAGCGGACCAATTAGGTTTATCTGCACAAGAGAACTCTTGTAAATGTGGATGCGGACTAATTTTCTGTCTGCGCATGAAATTGTGACCAAGTATCAAGCCACAAACTCGTTTTGCTAAAACGATGAAATTCATTGGTGTAAATTCATCAGCCCATTGCACGCACAAAGTTATTTGTCCGACAGGCTTGTGTGCTACGCCTACAGCGTTAACCAACATGTTTCTGGGGGCCTCTTGCAAAAATTCTGGCAAAGCCTGAGTTTCAGACAAGAGTTGTTCCCCAATGTAACATTGAGATGCTCCTGTATCCATGAGCGCGTTGTAGGTGAGCCCACCAATTGTGATCTTCATTCGAGGATCATCTTTATTATTACCTAAAGTAATATTGTGCAAATTATTGCCGCCTATGACTCTGTTGAGTCGGCGAAGTCTACAGAATTTCTTCGTGTAACACTTGTGGGGAAACAATGTCAGATTTTTTAATTGTTCTGTCATTTCTTGCAGATTTTCCTCTACTCCGCCACTATGACTAGTGGCTACTTCAAGACAAGTTGTGTCTACATCCATAAATAAAGATTCCGACGTAGCATTAGCCACTTCTGGGGGATGGAATAAACCTTCTTCCCCCGGATCTAGTTTTTTGAACTAGTCGCACTTGAATCAGCAGATTCTGGCTTGATCAAAGTCTTGACCATTTCTGCCAACGAGTTAGTCAGCGAAGTCTGTAACTTATTTTCAAAAGTATTTAATTTCGCATCAAGTTTAGCATCTAGTGTTGCATCCAACACTTCTTGAGTTATCCACCTATTATTAGATCGTTTAGAAGTCGGATCCACAGTCGGGGAATCCGGCGTACTTCGTTTTTGCAACTCTTCAGAGTTGAAATTTGCACGTGGTTTTAAATCTGGACATTCTCGACGCATGTGTCCTGGTTTCTTACAGTGGTAACAAACTAATTGACCACGTCTGGTCTGATCTACTACTCCATTTATTAGATAAACGGCCTCACACTCCTCAGGTAACTCTTCATCACAAATATTAAGTTGTTCTTGTGAATCCAAAGTTAAAGATTTAACATTTGTCTTTGGCTGAGGACGAGTGTCAGTTTTCCGAGGTGGGAAAACAACTGGATTGAAAATATTTTCCCTTGCTCTATTAGCTGTACGACTGTACAAGCCTTTATTTTTTGTTATAACGGCATAAATCTCTGTCAGAGGCAAATCCGCTATGCCTTGCGTATGCAAAAGCAAATCATTAGCAGGAGTTACACTCCCGATAAAAAGACAACCAGCCCCTTTTGCATCAAGACTGTCTTGTAATATCCATAACTGGTAATATTTGTGCATAAAGTCGTAAAGACTTTCTGTTTCTAGTTGTTTCAACTTAGTTAGTTGGTTTGTCCGCTCTTGTCGAGTGGCTACAAACCGCTCTTTGAACGCCTGTTCAAATACTTCCCAAGATATGAAATCTTCTCTCCTTTCATGAAACCAACCATGCGCTTGCTCGGTTAAATAACCGGCCACGCCTTTAACAAGCATGTCATCGAGTGACATGTTTCGCAGGAAAGCGACATTTTTTACAATATTGAGAAAGCGTTCGCTTTCTTCTGCTTTTCCGGAGAATACAGGGATATCTGGTGGTTTCAAACAGTTAGTTTGAGGGACAGTGGCGGAACTTTTTCCTGCCTGCATCAACTTGTGCATGGTTGTGGCAATTGACGCGAGGTCATCAGCCGTCATTCCAAAGCTACTGGGGGGGCGCGAATTGTCTTTTGACGATCCGCCATTGTTTAGTTGACTCGAGTTATTTTGACTTGAGCCACCATTGTTGGGGTTGAAATTATTCGACCCTCCTTGATTCGGTCTACTGTGGTTACCAAAATTCGAATGGTTATTCGAATTACCTTGGTTCCCATAATTCGAATGACTATTAGAATTATCTCGATTGTTAAAATTCGGACGGTTGTGCGAACTTTCTTGATTACCAAAATTTGGACGATAGTTCGAATTACCTGGCGTACCCCGATTCAAATAGTTATTTGAATTTCCTGGAGTTCCAGTAGAAGGATTATTTAAATCGTTCGGATTATTTAGGTTATTCGAGTTCGGAGGAACTGGATAACCCCTTTGCATGTTAGGTGCTGGACTAGAATTGTTTGCAAATCTGGAATTTGGGTCAAAACGGCGGTTTGGACCTCTTGTCGCACCTGAATTTGGGTTCAAATTTCCAGCGAGATTCGGACAACTATTTGATCCGTTTGGAAAACTTGGATTAGGGTTGGCCATATTAGGCGGACCCAAATTCGCTCTGTTGAACGTATTCTCAAAGTTCTCTGGATTTGTAAATCCTCTTTGTTGGTTGCGAGCGAAGTTATTCGCTCGTAATCGTTGTTGGAAAGCACGATTAAAATCTCCTGGTGTCAAATTCGACTGATCTTGACGAGGAGGTTGTGCATTTTTATTTCTATATCTAGAAATAGGCGTCGAAGGAGTGGGACTAAAATTATTTAATCTTTGGCTGGCTGGGGAATTAGGTTGCTCCGACGTAGCACGTTGCGCGTGTACAAAATCTAACACTTCAGTCAAAGATCTAAATTGGTTTGGGTTCAAACCGTGATCCTGACAAAATAATAGACCGCCTCGGCCTAAATGAGAACCTTCAGGAATGCATTCCTCTTCTCCAGGCGGAGTAGGTTCTCGTGGAGCCCTATTCTCTCCAGATGGTCCGGCTGTTTCATTTGAAACGCCATTATGGACCGCGTGGTTTCCCACTTCTTCAATTCCATTAGGAACAGGTACAAACCCGGATAGATTCATTCCACCGGTCAAACAAGTTCTTTCCTTACCACGGGTGTTCATGTGATGCTGGTTATTAGTCATAACTAAACTTAAAACTAAGAAAATTTCCTAAGTCTGAGAGATAACGATGAAGTTGCAAACGTTCAGGAGGATCGCAAACGAAGCAGTGGTCACACTAGTTCGAAAGGAAGTATGGGTACTTCGATACACCTCTCTGATTGGTCAAGTATCAACGCTAGTCTCGCGAGAGTCCAATCTCGTCCGAGATTGGTGGAAATCATCAAGTTCGTGGAACCGTAATCTTGACAGATTCCAGTGTTATGACGTAGTCACCAAACAAAATGGATACTTTTCAAAATATTTTAAAATATCACCGCATTTATTAATAAATGAATGATCACCTTTGTGGAAATTTTTTAAAGTTTTTAAAACTCGTAATTTCAAAAGACGCGCCGATTCGTTTGAATCGATGGCTTTTCTGCACAACACGGGTTGCTAGGCAACACAACAGTAAGAATTCTTCTTCGCTAAAATTCGAATGGTATTCCATTCGTATAATTCGATTTCAATGGCTTGAGATCACGATTTTTAACCAACATTTTAATGTAGATCAAGTCTGTAAAATAAGGTAAACCCACTTTGAAATAAAATATAAATTTTAATTCCTTCGGAAAATGTCAATTTTCCTTCTATTTATTTAGGCAAATAAATTTAGGTTTAACTTGAAGTCTCAAGCAAAATTACTTATTTGGAACATTCTAAAAATAAGGCAACTGTTAAATTGATAGAATTCTTTAAGAATTCCGTCAAAGTCGAACTTTTCAAAATTAGGCCTACCCGCGTGGTTTTGTCAGATTGTCGACGACAAAATGACGTTACCCGGGCGGAACCAACTTCAACAAGTCCGGGCAAGATTCTCATTCTCAGGGTTGGGCCTTTAGGCCTGACCACGTGGTAGAAATTATTAGTTTTGTTAAAACACATAATTTCCACGACGGAAAATTGGAATAAAGTGAATTACACTTATTTTCTTGCGAGAAGTTCTAAAACAGAATAAAATATATTAAACGCAAATATAAATTTCGTTCGAAACTGATTTTACACATCCAAAAAATTTCATTTGAAATTTTATCACTGTAAGCACATTTCCGAATTCTCATAAACACACGAAAAACTTCAAAATTTATTTTAAATTTAGGCAGCCTATCTCGGTAGAACCTCCACTTGTGACGATTCTACTTTTGGGCTAATTTATTAGTCCTTTTAAGATAGATAATTCGGTTTATACAAGACGTTGCTAAGTTTAGCAACAACCTAACCGAGATAAGCTACGGAAGCCCTTACAAACATGAATATGTGATCAAGTGGAAATAACTTACAGTTTTGGTGTGACATAACATATTTATTACTAAATATTAACAACAAAATATGGGTTCTTGACGCGTGTAAACGGGCGGCATCAACTGGTTGAGGATCCGGGCGAAGCCAGAGGGATACGGCTGACTTGCGGCATCGTCACAAATATCGCTACGGAGACGTATTTGGTCCGCAGCTCGAGTATCTAAAAATGCGAAGAGTCCTTCGCATAAGTAGGATTATTCAGCAGAATATTCCATATTCCAAATGAATAAAAGTAAAGTAATTAGTGGAATACAACAAATGAATTGTTGTATAAATATTAATTGGGCGGGGACCGTCACGACAATTGAGAGAATGTCGCGGGAGTTGTTGAGACTCCATCCGCCAGCATGCCTTACGACGACAAGATCTCGTGATCAGGCGCCGAGTATTTAATTGTGTGCTTTAACTCGCTATCGGTGGTACCAACCACCAGGTAAACATTTCTATGGACTTACCGGGTTTAGAAGATATTGCCAATACAGGATTACCAATGCCCAAGTAATTTATTTAACACAGTGTTGTTCAACTCCTGTTCACGGGTTACTAACCCGGAGGGTACGATGGGGCGGGGACCGTCACGACGGTCGAGAGAACCATCGCGGGAGGATTTGACTCCTCCATCCGCCAGCATGCCTTACGATGGCGGGATCCAACGATCGAGCACCGGGTAAAATATTAATTGGCCACTGCCATTGGATTACCATTATCCAGGTAGTTGTTTTATCGCAACATCTTTAGATATTACTCACGGGCTACCAACCCGGCGTGTTACCTGTATATTAGGCTTTTACCGACTTTTAACGTGCGGAAGGACCAATCGAGAAAAGACGGGAACCTGCGAGGGCTGTTTACAACAACCACCCTGCAGCGGACTGAGGCCAGTTAGCTGAGGGACCTACTTTCATTTAGCAAGGTCGTACTGTATACGACCGTTATATTAAGCCACCGTACGAAGTCCTACTGTCCCGTAGAACAGCTGGCTAACGTTACGGGGCCATTTCATGCGAATGCATGTCTATTACCGGAGTTAGCCTTCCCGAAATAGCCCTACAACAGCAATAACAAAATAGTAATGAATACTAACTGTGGAGAGCTGAGGTGGCCTGATGTGTCGATAGAGAATAATGAAATCAAACGATAACAATTCAACTACAGACAATATACAAGTTCAGTTATCAAGCCAAGGGGGAAGTGAGAAACTGGAGCTTATATAGTTCTGTAGAACTACTAGATTGGCGACAGCCAATCAGCGTACGAATCGGCGGATTCGTGGGTCACTAGTCCGGACCTAATATATGACTATGTCCAGATGGGCCCAGTTGGGGTCCGGAAGGGTCCGATTGGTTCCCTTCGACTGGTAAGTAAAGTGGATATTGATTCGATAGAATCAACATCATCAAGTAATTAATACTTAATTCATATTGAATAAAATAGTTATATTTTATTCACCGTGTCCAAGTAATAATTTATTACGCTTTTTAGTTTTAACCGAGTTTGAAATACGCGCGTTGGTTAAACAGCGCCATCTATGGTGAACATTGATAACTATCGATTTGTAATCATCACAAATTTTCTGCAAAACATCTCGTTATTAGAGATAAGGGGGACGAATTATTAAAACGAATAATCAAAAACACGTCCCTTCGTAAGTACCGCAAAGGAATAACCAATTGTGAAAACAATTGTCCGTTCAGGAAAAGTAGAACTTAGCTAGATATTTTTCTTTCGAAAAATCAAAGCAATTTTTTTTTATCAAAAAGAAAGATTTGATGAATAATTTTTACCTAAAAAGTCTAAAGAATTGCGAATAAGTTTTCTTGGGAAAAACAAGTACACATTTGTACCAATAACTCTATTGTTTAAAGTGAGAATTTTTCTCGTAACAAATTTAAAAGGGTTTTAACGAATCTTTATTAGTTAAAAATTTGTTAAAAAAGGGGGAAATGGATGGTGAAATTTATTTTTACACTCGAAAAATGGAATTTAGCCCTAAAAGTTTAAAAGACTTGATCAAATTATTTTTCCTATTGGAAATAAGGATAAAAGATAGTAAAATGAGAGTTTGAGAAAACTTTATCATAACTATGGTTGTAATAATATTACACACAAAACAGAATAATTAAAAAAGAATATTTTCGAAGAAAATTATTTAATTATTTGGATTGGTAAAAATCCCAAAGTTCAAGAAGATTGAAGTAAGTGTATTTTATTTTCATTTGAAAAAATACAATATTTTACGCATGTCTTCCCGAAGGAATTTTATTTTATCGGTAAAACTGAAATTTCCAAAGGAACGGACTTAGCAGACAACTGCTAATTAAGTATAACGTCCATTATACTATTGGTTGTCGGTAAAATCCGCCAATCAGAAGTCAAGAGATCTAGGGATCCCCAGCCCCCTGCTATTAAGGGAGGACCAGATCAGACACTGATCATTCGTTTCCAGACCAGACCCGGAGACGTGTTCCAGAGCCATATCGTCTTTTTAAAAGACGTATATTCGTCTTCTTTATAAATTAAAGAATTAAAATCGTCAGATTTTGAATTTATTATGGCTCAAAAACTATTGAATATGATCGATCCAAAAGGAAATAATAAGCAGACAAACTTAAATTTAAGTTCTGTACCACTTGGCGATCAAACAGAAAAGATTCCCGATCATTTTACTCTGTATTGTAATCGTCATGGACTAGATAAAACCAAGTAAAAAATATAATCGAAGCTTCGAACTATGTAACCGCTAGGAACTGGCGAGATCGTACCCAATCTCAATCTTCACATCAAGATCCAGTACGGAATCCACAAACATACAGCCGAAACTTAGTGAATCAAGATTCTCATACTATGTTTCAAACATCCAGTAGGGGATCTAACTTAGAAAAGTTTAAACCACCTAATTCGGTAGATAAGGGGAAAAAGAATTATAAACCTAATAATTCTTGTCCAGAGAGTTCCTTAACTAACCAGTCGGTTGTTCAGAACAAATTAAAACTCGTTTACAATCGGGATCAGCTAATTTCAGTTCGATATGCTAATCCAGCTGAAGCACAACGATATGTGGCTAGCCTTAATCTGTCGATTAACCTACCGCTATCAAAAGAATTGGGAACCGTAAACAAAAGTTTTGGGCCACCAATATCAACGCAAAGGAAAGATATTCAGGTTACAAATAAACATTTGCTGTCGCCGAATTCTTGCGATGGATTTACGACTTCGTTTTCCAATCCCGCGAACAAGAAGAGTAGTTTACATACTCCAAACAAACGTTTGCAGTCACTTAACTTGCAACAACGTGCTCGATCGCCGATCACAAACTCATGTTTGCGGACAAATAATCTGTCTACCAAGAAGAGTCCCCAGCCAAGACAATTCTACCTAACGCCCATTTCAAATCAGAAAAAGGTCAAGCAAACTTTTCCCTTAAAAAAGTATTACCAACACGATAATGAGAATGATTTTAAACCTAAAAGAGAAAGTTCTTTGACTAACCCACGGGAGATTCGGTATCAATTCGAACAGTATTGTAAACAATACCAGTTAAATTCAGCTGAATTTACTAGTATAGACGAAGCGCAACAATTTGTATTTCGAAGTCAATACCGTACTCAACGAATAAACCCCGACCCAGTCGTCAATTTGACGGAGATACAACAAATTGCGCCTGGAAAGCAACCCTGCAATATCCAGAATAATTCATCTCAACGAGAGGAATTAAGAACTTCTAACAAGCGTTTTCGGTCACCAAGTCCAGCTGGTGATGAAGAAACTTCAAGTACAAACCAACTTGTTCATAAGCTGACTATAAACCCAGGTTTCCAGTCATCGGTTCCACGACTTAGAGTCTGTGACGATTACCTTCTGGAGATAGCAATTGCTAAACTAAAGTGTGAACTATCTGTGTGAAAGTGTAAAATATGCAAACCTGATGTTTTCTCAAAACATATAACATTTATTCCGGTTTGAACCTTATATAAATACTATGCCTACAAGTGGCTAAAATGACGATAAGTTAAACTATACAGTTATTTGGCAAAAGCCCTGAAATAATATCATTTGAAGGCTTCAGTCATGCAATAAGAATTTGTAACGGTCTTATTGCTGTGACGTAAAAGATGTCATCTATGAATGGCTTTGGCTTCTAAATGGTCCGGGGTTGGTTCTAAAAAGCGTGTAAATGGTTAGGCTGGGTGGGTTATATCCGAGAGGTGCGGTTGACTTTTCTGTATCGTCACACACATCGCATCGCAGATAATTGTTGAAATCAATAATTACCGCAAGATGTAACAATGTGAGAATAAATAGTCATATTAATTCTATGGAATTAATCATGATATTTTAGAGTCACAAACTTAACTTAAACTGTGAAAATAAGTAGAATATATTAAAATAGCGCCGAGCTATTTTTTGCCCCGAGTGCAATCAACATCTAAGTTAGACTTAAATGTTCCGTCAAACCAATAACGAATTGAATCGAAATATCTCGCAGGAAAGGTTATCCATCGCCGGGAAATTACTCCACTCGGTTCTGGCTGGCGGGAGAGTAACCGGGAAATTACTCCGCGTCGATTACTCTGATAATGCGTCTGTGAAATATAAATACTCCACTCTAGATTCTACATTACCAATGCATCTGTGAATTTTACTCCACTCTAGATTCTACATTCTACAACGGAATGTTGGCATGAAGCTGGAGGGAGTGCGTCTGTGGGTTGTACCCCACTCTAGATACTACACTTAAATGTGTCTGTGAATTACTCACTCTAGTTACGACATTTCTACAACGGAATGTTGGCATGAAGAGGCGGGAATGTGTGTCTGTGAGTCTTCTACCCACTCTAGATACTTACACTAAATACAAAGTATTTCTACAACGGATTGTCGGAACGCAGAGAAGTATAATATGTGCTCAAGTAATATCAGTATCAAACAAAAACAGAACAAGAGCGAGCTATATCCGTTTTGCAGGGGGATATATACTCGGTGAGGAGAATAGCTGTTCAGTGATCCAATGGGATCACTGGGCAGTCAAATCCATCCAATCCTAGATCACAGGAAGTGGATACTCAGGACATAGTCTTCTACTAGGTCCACTACAGGAACTGGATACGCAGGACACACTTTGGATTAAGTCCCTTTGACTATAATCCGAAAGGAGTCCAACTCACAGTGGGTGATGAAGGGTGACTTCACCAGGTGTAAAGTTTGCACATAATTCAATAGAATTATGTGACAAATAAATCAACTAGTTTTTAAACATCCAAAAGTATTTAAAAGTGTCTAAAGTTGCAGTGGAATAAAATATAAATAGTAATTTATATTTTATTCACTCAAAAATTGTCGAAATTTGAATTTACCGCTAAAACGCATCAGCGCCATCTAAGGTGCGCGCCATAAGTATAGAATAATCAGTTTTTTTGAAATATTTTTTTTGCGCTTCATCTGGAATCAAACCAATTTTTTAATAAATGTATTTTGGCATTAGAATTCATTTAAAATTAACAGGTTTTTAAGTTTTGTATAAAAATAAATTTGACAGTGATTTTCCTTAAAAATGGGGGTGACATAAGTATAGAATATTTTAGGTTTGATGCAAAAAAATGGAGAAAATTAATAACACATAACATGCCTTTGTTTGATTAGTCAATCAGTGATTATGTCATCAATTTTCTGCCATTTTTGAATTGTATTGCTTGCTATTTTCTTATTTTGATGCAATCCCTTGTGCAAAACTTGTAAGCATTGTAGAAATCACTGAAATATGGCAAGTAAAGTCACTGGGGCTCTCCAAACAGCAAATCCATAGAAGATCAGGAAGAAATTAATCAATTATATCAAAAGTCCTAACCCAAAGATGAAAATCAAATATGGAAGCAAGACGGGGAGGATCAAAAGTGATGATGCAGCAAGTGGACAGGAATATTTTGTGCCTGGCACTGACTTTGCTGTTGTCTGCAAATGAAATTTGCACACATGTAGATGTAATTGTGTCTTTAGCAAACAATTCAAAGCAGAATTAGCAATTGTGATCACCTTTGTTATCAAAAATAGCTGTACAACTGTGGTTAACTGAAGCCCATAAATTGAAGTGCTCTGATTAGACTAATACCAAGCTGCCCTGGATCAAATCATGAAACTGAGTGCTTTTTACAGACAAAATACAGTTCAACTTAGATGGTCTGGATGGTTAGTGTAATAAGTGGCAAGATTTAAGGAGAGGAGAGAGGTTTTCTCAGTGGGCAGAATCATGTGATGGTTTGGGTGACATTCGGGCGAAAATTACAGGCAAACATCATAATAATGAAAGGATGGAAAGATTCACAGAAGTGTAAGGAAGTGTTGAACATGCATTTATTGCCATTTGGATGGAAAATTGTGCCAATAAATGGGTGTTTCAGCAGGACAATGCTCACTGCATGGTCACTTTTGGTCTTTCCTGTCTGCTTTCACATTTGGATTTCATGTTTTTGTTAGAATTTTTGATGCAATTGACTAATTTCTTTCAATTTCTTCCTAATCTTCTATCAATTTGTTGTTTGGCAAGCCCCAGTGCCTTTAATCGCTTTATTTCAGCGATTTCCACAGTGGTTGCAAGTTTTGTACAAGGGATTGCTTCAAAATAAGAAAATAGCAAGTAATACAATTCAAAAATGGCAGAAAATTGATGACATATTCACTGATTAACTAATTAGACAAAGGCATGTTATGTGATATTAATTTTATTCATTTTTTTGCATCAAACCTAAAATATTCTATACTTATGTCACCCCCATTTTATGTAAAATCACTGCCAAATTTATTTTTCTACAAAACTTATAAACCTGTTAATTTTAAATGAATTCTAATGCCAAAATACATTTATTAAAAAATTGGTTTGATTCCAGATGAAGCACGAAAAGAAATATTTCAAAAAAACTGATTATTCTATACTTATGGCGCGCACCTTATTGGTGAAATAATCGTCCTATACTAACAAAGTGTATGACAGTGTAACCGTCACAAGTCCCCCTTAAATATATGTTAATTCCATTGAATTTACATACTATTTACTCATCTTGAGGATCAAGACCACACTGTCATCTAGGGAACTCGAGCTGAAATTCTTGGTAAGGGAAATCTCTATTTTATAACTTAATCATATAAAATAAAGTTCAACCTTCAATCAAATGCTTCAAAATATTGTGTTTTTTAACCCAACTTGACTTGTTTTAAACAATTTATGAGTTGTACAAAATCGGTCACGTATTTTGTGTTCGGCTTGGGTCTACGTTTAGACTGTCGAACGGGAGATGGAAATCTTTTCCTCTTTTTAGACGGATTTTGAGGAGTTTCGTCCTCTTTAGAAGAAATCTGAGAAGTTTCCTCCTCTTTCTCTTCAACTAAATCCTCTGTTTCCATGGATACAGGCTCATTTATTAGTTCTGGAGAATTAATAACTTGATCCGCCATCCAATCTGGAGTCGGGTGTGACTCGTTGGTGCCGACTTTCTGATCTAATGTCCATTCCTCAATCGGGTAACTTGGGATATAAGGCATTAAATCCTGTATGTTGATCGCTTTTGCTTTCGTGTTATCAGAAAGCTTACGTAGTGTGTAGGAACCTCCGCCGAGAACAGCCGTAATTTCCCAAGGTCCATCACGTTTCTCCGCGAATCCTGCCGAAATCCCTTTATCTTTATTCGATAAAATATGTGTGGCTTTCCACACGAGATCTCCTTTGGCAAATTGACAAATATAATATTTGTCCTTATGTAGTCGATCATGCTTCTCGTAATTCGATTGAATTTTTCGATGCATTTCGCTGTGGGCACGTCTAATTACGTCTAAAATACTATAGACATAAGCTTCGGGATTTTCTTTGTCGAATTTGATGGCGTGTTTAGTAATACGCGGGTCAAATGGCAAAGGAACGATTCTTCCCGTATTAAGAATCATCGGAGAACAATTTGTTGCCTCGGACTTAGCGGTGCGCATCGCAAAGGCAAAAGAATTTAAATATTTTGGCCAGTGGGAGTGAATGTCCGAGTATAAAGCTAACATCATTTTTAAAGTCCTGTTTGCTCGCTCTGTAATATTAGCGGCAGCGTGATATGGGCTAATGTGAGCAATATCTACGTGATTTTTTCGACAAAAATCATTAAATATTGTCGACACGAATTGTTTGCCGTTGTCGGAGATTATCTTTTTTGGATATCCCCAACGGTGGAAAACTTCGCTCATCTTATTAACGATACATTCACTTGATGCCGTCGCTAGTGGGAAGACTTCAATCCATTTTGTACAATTATCAATGATTACTAAAATCCATTTTAATTGTGAACGACCGGCTGGTTTTGGTCCCATCAGGTCAATGCTTATTGTCTCCCACGGGTTGGTCATGTTGTGGGGTGTATAGCTTGCCCGATGTTTTTGGTGTTGACTAGGTTTGTATTGCTGGCAATGAGTGCAACTGCGAACGTAGTTTCGAGTGTCTTTGCTCATTCTGGGCCAGAAATACATCTTCTTCGCTCTATCCAGGGTTTTGCTCATGCCGGCATGTCCCGTAAGTGGGTGGCCATGGCATGCGAATAATGCACGTCTCACAAGAGAGCGTGGGATTACTGCCTTAAACCCGTTGCCGGAGTCGTTTAACTCTTCCTCATCGGTCGGAGCAAAATAAATTAGCATAACACCTTTATTTTCTTCCGGTTCGTCGAGAGTGTAGCCACGAATCGCATTTAACCAATGTTTATCCGTGATACGATTTTTTAATTTTTCGTTTCCTTTTAGGTAAACAAGGATTTTACTACATGCTGGATCTTTAAGCTGCGCTTCGATAATTTCATCTCGCGTCGGCGGAACTACTTTTAGGATATCTGTTAGCGCAGTGTGTACATTTTCGTGATTACAATTGTGGACATCTATATGTCTGCAATTTTCTCTCGTACATCCTTCTTCCTCCCCCTTTTCTCCAGAATCATGAAATCTAACTGGATTATATGATTCTGAGAAAAAATCTAAACTAAGGCCAACATTTGTAAGAAAATGTTTGCGCTCAGTTTCCGTCACTTGTAAAGATGCACACCTGTTTCCATTCCAAGTTGGATAGAAATGTGTGATTTCCTCTGGTTCGATATAATCATAATCCGGAGTGTCTAGTGCAGACAGTGGAGTGCGTGATAATGCGTCCGCTACTTGGTTCATTGCGCCACGTCTAAAAATAATTTTAAACGCGCCACATTGTATTTTTACGGCCCAACGACCAAACCTTCCGGATGGTTCCGGCGTACTCATCAACCAGCTAAGGGCCTTAGCATCGGACTCGAGAGTGAAGGTCGTGTATTCTATATACGGGCGAAATCTCTCGATTGCCCATACAACGGCCAAACACTCCAATTCCGGCGTAGAATACCTTACTTCGGCCCCGTGTAACACTCGACTGGCGTACGCGACTGCTTTCGGGACCATTATTAATTTCTGTTTCTTTTCACAGAATAATTCGACATCTTGGCAGAGTACTGCACCCAAGCCTGAATGAGAAGCATCTGTCAAAATGACAAAAGGTTTATTCATATCTGGCATGTGGAGAAGGGCTTGGTCCTTGTCACACAAAATATCTTTGATAGTTTCGAATGCAGTTGTTTGTGGATCATCCCACACAAACTTTGCTTGATCATGCATAATATTGGTCAATGGACGAGCAATATTGGCGATGTTAGGAATAAATTTTCGGAAAAAATTCGCCAGTCCTACAAATCTCTGAATGTCTTTAGAACAAGTCGGTTTGGGAAAATTCCTTACAGCCGAGACTTTGTCAGGGTCTGGAAGAAGAGATCCCTCGGAAATTAAATGGCCTAAAAATCGTAATGATGTTCGACCAAATTTTGACTTATCTTTATTGATAGTTAGATTTGCGGCATCTAACTTCTCAAGTACGTCTTTAATATGCGATAAATGATTTTCCCATGTGTCAGAAAAAATAATTATATCGTCTAAGTAGACCAGAGCATGTTTATATAAAGAGTCACCCAATACAGTAGTCATGAGGTGTTGAAAAGAGCTGGGTGCATTACAAAGACCAAATGGCAATCTTTTGAATTGAAATTTGCCTTTTGGGGTGTAAAAAGCAGTTTTACTCTTGTCCTCTTCCTCCATTTCCATCTGATAATAACCTTTAGTCAAATCAATGGACGTAAAGTACTTGGCCTGATTAGTATGATGAATTAATAGGTCAATACTTGGCATTTGAATTGCATCAACTTCTGTGATTGCATTCAACCAGCGGTAGTCGATACATAATCGATACTTCCCGCCGGGTTTAGCCACTATGACGGGGTGACTTATATAGGGGCCAGTGGCAGGTTCGATTAACCCATCGGCCTCCAATTCCTCGACCAATTCCGTCATAATGGCCTTCTTGGCCGGATTGTACATTCTATATGGCTGGTGTTTCCAAGTAGCACCAGGTTTAAACTTGATGCTGTGCTTGGCAACCTTCGTGCAGCCCAATTGATCTCGAAATACGTTTTTTGCTTCCAAAAGAACGTTTACGAGTAACTGTTTTTCTTCCGCCGAGCTGTTGCAGCCTTCGACGAGTTTTTCTGCCCAGTCAGGTGAAGTGGGAGTTCCTTCACCTTGGAGACCTAAAGTCCTAATGTTTGCTAAGCAACAGTTAAGTTCAGTGGTCTCGTATGGTGCTGTCCATCCGGGCATGTCATCACAGGTGAACACAGCCCGTCGGGGATTAGGGTTTATCCCCGTTCTACGCATAAAATTGTGACCCAAAATTAACCCACATACATTCTTGTGTACATAACGCCGTGAAACTTTCTTGAGTTAAATTGTCGAATAATTGTGCACGTCCAGTTTTATCACCTGGCGGCACTTCACCTTGTTCTTGCGTATAACGCAGAAGAAAACTATAAAGTGATTCGTCGGCTCGTTGTTTTACATTAAGAAGTCGCCTTTCTCTTGTAAGTGGAACGAGGTCGAAACAATCGAGAAAAGAGGCTTCGAAAGTTCGCCAACTGTTAAAAGTATGGCGTTGCTTATGGAACCAACGTTGTGCATGGCCTAATAGTCGTCCAGGTACAGCAGTGTGTACCATGTCGTCTAAAGGAATGCCTTTCCCGAGTGCGACAGCTTTGACGATTTCAAGGAATCGCGCAACCTCTGTCTGTTTCCCGTCAAAAATAGGAATCTCGATTCCTTTTCCAAAATTCTGACTGGGATTACTCGGGCTTCGGATTTGACCTACTAAACCCTGAATAATTTGTTTTACATTTTCGTCTGACAAATTAGAAGCAGCGTTCGAGTTGGGTGTAGACCGACTTTCTTGGTCTCGGGGTGGCGGATTTGGTTCTCCTCGAAAATTTTGCTGTCTATCAGGTGGCAGTGGAGAACGCGAATTATTTCGTTGGTGGAAATTATTGTTATAATTTCCCCCTCCACCAGCGTGAGATTCGTCACTACTCGAGTTAGGATCGGAGTCACGAGGATCACCAGGAGCTCCGGGAAATCGTTGATTTCTCGGCGGAGCTCGTCCACCTTGAGAGCGGGAATTTCTATAATTCCTAAAATCTCCATCAGATTGGGCGTGAGATTGAAAATTTTGATAATTTTCATTTCTCCCCCTTGGTTGGACCGACAGATTAGTTCGAGGCTGTGGAACTCTGAAAGAATCATTCAAATTCCCAGTGGGAGCGGGTAAATTATTATTTACTGCCGTCGCACTTGGCAAATTTCGGGAAATTGGCGCAGAAATATTTCCTTGTCCGGAATTTCCCATTCTTTCGGCCGAATTCGATCGCCAAGAACTAGCTGGTAACTGAATCGAAGGTTGAACAGATAGTGAAGAATTTAACTGCCCATTGTCGTCACGAGCAACATTCATTCGCCATCCAGGTAATTGCTGGTAGCGATATGTGGCCGGTGAACGAGGGCCAGTTCGATCTACAGAAACACTTCGTTCGTTGGTTACAACTACATCGGGAGTAATTACACGATTTCTCTCGTGATGATTATTCGCCGTGTATTGTTGAGCTTCACACAAAGAGGAAAACTGCGTCACTTCCAATTGGTAATGGCGACAATAAACTTCTAAATCATGCGGGACTGATAGTGGATCCGTTCGAGAACTACCCGGGTTGGAAACGTCTCTAGGAACATTTTCTTCCCCCTGGCTTTCTAAATCAGACTCCACAATTCCTCTTGGTGTTTCACACATACCACCACGTCGTCGTGCTCCACGATTTCCTCGTGTTCCACGAACTCTTACAGGTCTACGGGCCATAATACTCAAAGAAATACACGTACAAAAAGAAAAAATAAAATTTAACTGAACTAGCGTAAATGTAACACGCTTAATATTAAACTAAGAAATAATTTGAAAAAATACAACCTTAGCTGCTGAAACTGAAGTGGCTTCGGGAAAGGACTGTCCTGTTGCGTGGTCAAGAATGGTCCAAACGGGCACTGGTCACAAAGGCACAACTGGATGGTCGCACTGTCGAGAAGCAAGTGTGGCTGAATATTGGTTGTCAAACTAGCTTCCGGAAAATCTCCTTTGTCAAGACAGTCTGCTGTGATTGGCGATGTTGAAAAATTCCTGATAATTTCTAACCCGAAATTCTCAACAATCCCACATCTGGATGACCTACTCCGAGCTGCATCGTGAGTGGCTCTCTTTGTCACATTCTTTGCCTTGTCAAGGATTAAGAATAATAATCCAGAACGTTGAACAGAACAATAGAAACTTGGTCAAGTTTTTTTAACCAGTAAAATAAAATATTTTAACTTTTTATTTTTCAGTCAGCAAACTAAAAAATATTTTTATTAATATATTTTTTCAGCAGAATTTCTAGTCAAATTCGTTTTTTGATTGAAATTCAAGGTTTCGAAATTTTCCAGAATATAGCCGAATATTCTGGGAAACTCAATAAAACCAAAATAGATTTTTTTGTAGGAAATTCGGAATTATAATGAGTTTTCAAAATAATCCAAAAATTGGAATTCAGATATTTCCAAAAGATAATGAGAATTTTTTGAAAACAAATGAATATTTCACAGTAAATTTATAGAGAAAAAATCGGAAATTTTCTAATTATAATATCTACATAAAATAATCAAAAAATTCATTTTTCAATTTTACACTTGATCACAGAGTTCACTTCAATAAAATGCAACCTATCTCGGTGGGACCTCCACGTGTGACGATTACCTTCTGGAGATAGCAATTGCTAAACTAAAGTGTGAACTATCTGTGTGAAAGTGTAAAATATGCAAACCTGATGTTTTCTCAAAACATATAACATTTATTCCGGTTTGAACCTTATATAAATACTATGCCTACAAGTGGCTAAAATGACGATAAGTTAAACTATACAGTTATTTGGCAAAAGCCCTGAAATAATATCATTTGAAGGCTTCAGTCATGCAATAAGAATTTGTAACGGTCTTATTGCTGTGACGTAAAAGATGTCATCTATGAATGGCTTTGGCTTCTAAATGGTCCGGGGTTGGTTCTAAAAGGCGTGTAAATGGTTAGGCTGGGTGGGTTATATCCGAGAGGTGCGGTTGACTTTTCTGTATCGTCACACACATCGCATCGCAGATAATTGTTGAAATCATTAATTACCGCAAGATGTAACAATGTGAGAATAAATAGTCATATTAATTCTATGGAATTAATCATGATATTTTAGAGTCACAAACTTAACTTAAACTGTGAAAATAAGTAGAATATATTAAAATAGCGCCGAGCTATTTTTTGCCCCGAGTGCAATCAACATCTAAGTTAGACTTAAATGTTCCGTCAAACCAATAACGAATTGAATCGAAATATCTCGCAGGAAAGGTTATCCATCGCCGGGAAATTACTCCACTCGGTTCTGGCTGGCGGGAGAGTAACCGGGAAATTACTCCGCGTCGATTACTCTGATAATGCGTCTGTGAAATATAAATACTCCACTCTAGATTCTACATTACCAATGCGTCTGTGAATTTTACTCCACTCTAGATTCTACATTCTACAACGGAATGTTGGCATGAAGCTGGAGGGAGTGCGTCTGTGGGTTGTACCCCACTCTAGATACTACACTTAAATGTGTCTGTGAATTACTCACTCTAGTTACGACATTTCTACAACGGAATGTTGGCATGAAGAGGCGGGAATGTGTGTCTGTGAGTCTTCTACCCACTCTAGATACTTACACTAAATACAAAGTATTTCTACAACGGATTGTCGGAACGCAGAGAAGTATAATATGTGCTCAAGTAATATCAGTATCAAACAAAAACAGAACAAGAGCGAGCTATATCCGTTTTGCAGGGGGATATATACTCGGTGAGGAGAATAGCTGTTCAGTGATCCAATGGGATCACTGGGCAGTCAAATCCATCCAATCCTAGATCACAGGAAGTGGATACTCAGGACATAGTCTTCTACTAGGTCCACTACAGGAACTGGATACGCAGGACACACTTTGGATTAAGTCCCTTTGACTATAATCCGAAAGGAGTCCAACTCACAGTGGGTGATGAAGGGTGACTTCACCAGGTGTAAAGTTTGCACATAATTCAATAGAATTATGTGACAAATAAATCAACTAGTTTTTAAACATCCAAAAGTATTTAAAAGTGTCTAAAGTTGCAGTGGAATAAAATATAAATAGTAATTTATATTTTATTCACTCAAAAATTGTCGAAATTTGAATTTACCGCTAAAACGCATCAGCGCCATCTATTGGTGAAATAATCGTCCTATACTAACAAAGTGTATGACAGTGTAACCGTCACAAGTCAAATATAGGGCCCCTCGTAAGTTGCGAGGTTTCACAATTCCGAATATGGGTCCTTTCCATGTATGGTTATCCAATGAGGGTCCCATTCATGTATGGTTTTCCAGAGATGATCTAAAGCGAAAGTTTGGGTCGTCACGGTCATTTACACTGCCAAGTGAGTACACTACATGTAACTGTCCAAAGCATCGAAAGAGATCATTAAGGCAGACTGAGAGATCTCGGAAATTAGCTCTTAAGCGCGCTCAATATTTTACAAGGAATCATGTTGACTAAACATGATAAGACACACAAAGATTTCCCGATTATAGTGTAAAAAGAAAAATCCTTTTCTATGAATCATGATCTCTTTTCTAGAGAAAAGGGGGACAAAATATAAAGTTAAAATTAACAAATCTCGAAAAGTAATGCTACATTATTAAAAGACAACTAGTTTAATTAAATTAGTCAATTGTACAAAGAATACCAAGTGACTCCGGTCATGACAATTAAAGGGGACAATTATGATTTCTAATTGTCAAAACTTATCATCTAGAACTATTATTTATAGCGATACATCTGACTAGGCATATGAAATAAATATTTTTGTGATAACACAAATGATGATGTTATGTATGACGAAGGTTTCTTCAAAAGAAAACTTAGAAATAAATTCTCAACTTGAATTTGTGCTATTGGAAAAGATTATTTCGGCAGAAATCCAGAACTTAGATAATTTAAAGTTAGTTTATGTAAACTCAAATTCGAAATTGGAAGTCACAGTATCTCCAAGATACATCAGGTCCGAAAATAGCATTTATGCTAATTAGGAGAATAACGAAAATTCTATAAAATTTTATATAATTGTGTTATTAAGGGGGATGTGTGACGGTTTACAATGGCTATAAATGCCTATTTTCTTAGAAAGAAGCGCTGTTGCGCCATTATCATGATATCTCGAAGATATTCTGTGTAAAACTGGTATAATTCCTAAATAAAGATATTTGGGATGTTTCAAATACAAAGATGTTCGTTTATTATTAATGAACACTCATTTCTACATGATATAAATATATCACGGCCGAATTACGAAGAGTCGTCTGCTAAAACCCGCATTTGTCAATGCTCCATATTGCCACTAGATGGCGCGATCGCAATTAGCGGTAAATTCGAATACGAACTTGAAAACCTCATGATTAAATATAAACGTATATTTAATCAAGTGAATAAATTGTGTTAAATATTAATATAAATATATATTAAATATCTGACATTGTTAAATACAATGTAACTTCCATTTCTGCGGGACAGAATGTTTAGCGATCAATCAGTCAACCGATCAATCTGATTGGTGGAACCCATTTCCGGTCCTGGGTATCCAGTTCCGGTTGTAACAAGGATTAGCATAATTTGCATAAATGCTCCTCCGTATCCACTTCCGGTGATACGGGATTGGAGGAATTCATGGAACCAATGTTCCAATTGGATAGTTGGATTAATCCTTAATCCAGTCAGGTTATATAAACCCAAACAACCAGCCATTCCGCAGCTCTGTTTGATTATTTCTGTTTGGTATTGTTACTTATGAAATATGATTCGTTGTTCACGTAAAAAACCTTTTGGTTCTTTGTTGATTTATTCGCAAAGAACCGTTGCATGATTCTACAGAATCATGCCACCGCCGGCAATTGAAGTCGAAGTGCTGGGATTATTATGTTGCATAAATGTTACAGTCTACGGTTGCGACGCCGAAGGAGAACCCGCCGTTGTGCAATTCAGTATCCTCCGGACAGGACCAAGTTGTCTTTTTCGGTATGAACGTATTCCGTTACCACGAGTAGCATCGGTATTGTTGAGAATTGGTTCCTTCACCTGATGGTGCCAAAGCAGTCTGTTTTACAGTAACCACGAGTAGCACCAAGTGTTTGGCAAGCTGATTCTCATGGTATTCGATGCCAAAGCAGTCGGTCTATTATTAGTACCGCGAGAGATTAAACTGCTGTGCGGAGCCGCGAGCTATCGACCCCTGTGTACGTGGTACCGTCAACCACTCGATGGACGACCGTGCTGCGACGCCGGGGACGCTTGATACCGTTCTGCATGGCAAGGCGTATATTCTAATCGATGGCAATTGTGTGTTACGACGGGAAGATTAATCTTTATCTTTATTTATAACAGTGAAATCTAACTTGGGAACAAGTTAGTCAAAATCAAGTCAAGTAACTCGAATTACTTATATATTGTATTCAATATAATTATTAAGTTTGTGACGATGACCTTTCGATGACGCTATCCGCTCAAAATGTGTATTTTGGCATAACAAGCAAGTCTATCAATTCTAGTAGTTGAGAGATAAGTTAACAAACCTAAAGTGTGAACTGGGTAAAATAATGAAACCGGTGGTTATCAAGACATAACATGTTTATTGATATATAAATATAATCACCGAGAAGTGATTATATTAATCAATTTGCATAAAATACAATTATACATTGACTATGCCGACAATTGGCCGTATAAATTGGTCGATTAACTATACATACATTCGCCTAAACGGCGCTATGATAATATCAAGTCGGCTTCATCGGGTCAGTAAGATGTCATCTGAATCGGATGATTATTTGGTCCTAGTTGTACATCGGGGTCTGGTTCGAATCTGTAATGAAAAGGTTAGTATCCGAGGACGTCCGGTTGACGGTATCTGCATCGCCACAAACTTGGGGCGGTTATTGGTTTAAATGGCTTGTGAGAGCCACTTACCAATTAACCTCTTATAAATGTTTTAAGACATTCATAATTGGTGTGATACGTCAAACTGGTTCTTCATACGAGAGTAAACTGTTGCGAGTTTACAATCATAACTTCTGGTTCCGTGTAATGGATGTATTTATTAGAGTATTACTTTTCAGTAAATACTCGTAATAATTCTGCTTACATAAAGTTGGCAATTTAGCTACACATCTACTGGCAAGTAAATGCTAATGTAGCTAGTCTTCAGTTTTGTACAGTTCTGGAAGAAGTATCCATGTTTATGCACAATGTTAAGTGTGACATAAACCAGTTGGGGATTTAATCTAACTAAACTTTTCCGAGTTTAGTTATTTCAACCCTAATGTTACATTTTCGACACGCTGTTCGGCAGCCGTGGTTTACTGTAACTGGCAGGCCTTGTGGAACACTTGTTGAATTATATCCGGCCCGACGGGATTCTTACTACTCATCGCCGCGACCTGATCTCCTCACGGCCACACAGCCGTCATCGGGCACCCGGACATGGAGGCATCATATCACCCATCTCCACGTCAAGTGTACGCCGTATGTAGGTTGTCATAGGCCCGCAGTATAAGGGGCATTGACTGCGCAATCAACAGACAAGCAAGTGTCTGCGCAATCAACATGACAACCGGAGTAGTAGAAAGGGCTCAAGAAAACATATAGTCAAAATATCTGGTCAAGAGCGAGTTACTTCCTGTTGCGAGGAAGTATATACTCGGGGAAAACAATAGCTTGGCCATTGCTCCAATGAGAGCAATGGTCCTGCAAATCCCCCCAATCACTGGTCCAGGTGATGGGATACTCAGGACACATTTTCAGTTCAGGTGGTCAGCTAGACAGACCATAGCTCTCTGCTAGGTCGGGACAGGAACTGGATAGCGAGGAACACTTTTGGATTAAGTCTTTCAACTTGATCCGCGGGGGTCCACGCTTGGAGCAAGTGCGAGGGGGAGATTTAATCTCCTAAACCTAGTTTTGAGGTAACTTTGCAGAGTTATCACAAAACAACATAATATCTATATTTATTGCCATAAATATAAGATAAAGTCGATTCTCTGCCTTAAAATCACATAAAAGTTGCATTTTATGTGGTTTTACATCAAGTGACAAATTCTATTCGAATTTGCCGCTTTTGGTCGTCAGCGCCATCTATTGGCGTAATTTGTCGCTATATCGATGAGCGACTGCATGATCGTCATAAGTTGGCGACAACTTAGTTACAAGAACATCCAAATAGGAAAACACAACGATACGAATTAAATATAATTCGTAGAGCGGAATATTGATAACTAAATGAATACATTTAGTTACACCAATATCCTCCCAAAGTTGTGGCGGTGCACATGAGTCAACCGCATCTCTCAGATCATTCGATTCATCGACGTGCGATGATATTACACAGCGAACCAAGGAACCAGCGAAGCCGTATCGGACTCCAGGACACAGCCATCTAGCTTAGATGACATCTATAACCAGGTCGAGCGATGGGAAAACCGCTCCCATCCCATGGACACGTAATGATATTATTATAAAGCCATTTGGCTAACTTGTTGTATAGTTTAAATGATTATTTAACGGGTCAAATGTCGGCGTTAGTCCTATGTATAAATTAGCTTTGATATTATTGTTTGCCAACAATAAACTGTCTTGTATTTATCTCGTATTATATTCACTGTTATTCTATTGCGATCTATTCCCGGTACCATTGTTAAATGGGAGTTGTGGTCGTCACCGTCACAACCAGAATAGCAACGCTGAAAAGAGCGTCGCTCGTGGATTCCCCATCATAATAGCGACGCTGGAAATAGCGATGCAACATAAGAGTGACGACACGAAACAGTGACATTGCTCTTGTATTACATCGCTCATTCGTGCGTCGCTCTTAAATCCACACTTTCCCCAAGCCATTTTACTATTGGGATGGTTTCTTGTATGGATATCGGTCCAGTACATTAAATTGAGGGTATCATGGACCAATATACTTGTAAAAAAGTATTGGAGCACTGTTATGCTTCCATTTGCAGATGATAAACTGCCTTTGACATTGATATTTCAGCAGAAAAATGATTCTAAGCATAAAGTCACGGCAATTGCCCAGTGTTTCACAATGGCATTGCTTGTGGTTTGGATGTTTTAATGAAGTGTATGAGTGACTACACATGTGTTTATGGATAAATTTTAATATTTGCCGCATATTTTACAATGGGAATGGCTAATTGTTTGTGAGTAATGGGTATGTTAACTTAGTTTTTACCTCTAATTTTTTATGTAACTTCACAAAAGAATTTTTTTCTCAGAAACTGATGGATAGATGGTCAATAATTGGCCAAAACCAGATGTCATTTTTTTAGCGATAGATTGCCTCGTCAAAGCGATGTTTGGACGCATTTGTGCGATTGAATGTGGCCGAACATCGCCCGCATTTGTGCAATCGAATGCGGCCGAACATCGCCCGCATTTGTGCAATCGAATGCGGCCGAATATCGCCCGCATTTGTGCAATCGAATGCCGGAATTGTCAACAATAAGTTGCTGTAGTTGTCCAAACGATATGATAGATGGGCCATCAAATTCAGCATGAACAGATACCAAAAAATTTGTGATTTGTTTGGTTGTTGGTTCTGGCAATCCGGCATCTCAAAGTTTACTTAAAATCATCCTTGGTTTGGTCACATCATTGTTGTACAATTCACGTATTTTTTTCTTAATGTCGGCCGAAATGTCTCATTTTAGTCGTTGTTCGTGAGTATGTGTGTCTGACGGGAGAGAAGGATGTGATGTTAAGGCCCCAATGCCAGCAGAGGCAAACTTGCCTGCTGCTGACTCTGCTCCTCTTACCATTCACCATTGTCACGTCGTCTAGAGTAACCGACCACATCACTCATGGGATTGCGACCCTGTGTGTGCCGGTTGCTGTTGCAGTGTGTCTAATAGCACTGTCACACAAAGGAGAAGGGAGACTCCAACCCCCAGACAACAAATTTGTGACCGTTTGGCCAACCACTGTGATCCACGTCAGTCCACACACTGCTCTCTGGCTCCTGGTCACCCCTCTTGTGAGGTAGACTGACCCAGTGGGGAAGGAGGGAGCTGAGTGGTGTGGGGAAAGAGAGAGTGAGTCAGAGAGAGAGAATTTGGACATCACAGGGTGAGGACGTGTGCTTGAGAAGTTCCTCAGCCAGCCTGGGCAGTGCAGTGCCTAAGTTGACTTTGCTCTTCTCCCATTCACCACTGTGACGCTTAGTAACAGGGAGATGTCCCTGTTGCCCTGTTGCCATGAGCTGCTACATGGGCAGTTAGTGAAGTACCACAGCAGAATGTATTATGCCATGTATTATGGGACAGTTGTAGGAGTGGTGTGCCCTTTGGTACCAGCACAGGTGATGGGTACTCCGACCCCTAGACAACAGATTAAAGGCCAAAACCAACAATGAGATGTTTGTTAAAATTTGTCCTTTTCAGACAAACGTTTTCTAGAGACGATGATACAACTGTTACATCACCCGAAACTGACTGCTAAAATTCACTTAGGGGCAGATCTGCAGATGGGGTCGTGGGAAGTTCTCAGCCCATGGTCTCTTTGGCAAAAATGGGCCACGTCTTACACATCGATGCTAGCACCGATAAAAGGTACTCCGTATAAAATTCAGATATACGGCAATAATGGAAGATCCAAACATTGGCAAGGTAATTCATACAATGTCATTTACCATGCAAAAAACATAGAGGGTGCTGTTGAGACAGCATCATATAATATCAAGATATTGCATTGAGTAATGCAAGTAAGCGAACGTAGCAAATGCCGTGCATGGAAGTTTTTTATTTACAGGCTGCAATTGGAAGGTTTGGAAAGATTGCCATGTGTTTAGCAGACGCAGACTAACTAAGTATTAGCTCATAAGGTCTCGGAAATCCACTACCAGCCCCTCAACGATATTGGACAAATATTCAAAAGTGATGCAGTTATTGCTGTGTAAACACAAAGCAAAATGATGAATATAAAGGCAACTAATAAAAAGAAATTAAGTGACTAAGAATTACATTTCTAGAAAATTCTTATTTGTGTTATGACTATAACTTGACTTGACTACATCTCATAAGCAAACTTGAAATTATTGAATCAGATGGATCGAAGTGTTATGTGTGCATGCGCAACCGTGCAGTCATGAGAACAAAAATGACAAAAAAAAGGATTTCTTTTAGGAATAAAATCAATTTCAATTGTTCCCTAAAAGGGCGGTCAAGATAGTCAAGTGGATATTTTTTATATTTTCTTTAAACGAATCGATCATTGTCATAAAAAGAGTTACCATGGTACGTAAGACATTACAGTAAACAGAATTGAAGAGACAAGTCTGAACTCAGCCTTGGTCTGGCCACAAATACGGAAACTACAGAAGTACCGTATAATGCAGAACAATTACTTGATGGGAAGAAATATGCGAAGATTAAGAAAACTACGTACAGAAATTCAACGCGTGATAAAAGATGACGCCAACAAACCAAACTGCAGTTTAATTGGTCTGGATGATTTCGTAAACAGTAGAAAACATTGGAGCAGACGTCATACACTTTGGTTCATTTTGCTCATATTTTGCACATGTATGCTCACTTATCAGACATACGATAGAGTAATGCATTACTTAAGTTATCCTACGGCTGTTGACGTAACGACAAAATTAGAAGATATTGAGTTACCAAAGTTGATGATCTGCAGTGGCAACACAAAAGAAATGGCCAGGCTTTGGAATAAAACTTATGTGAACATCAAGACTACAGGACCAATTAATTTTGGTTCAATCCCATTTGAATGTGTAAACATGGTCAAAAGTCTGATGGCAATTCCAAATTATGATATGGATGAACTTTGGAGAGCGACCAATTTGAGCAGAGAGATAGTCGGCATTAAAATGAAGGTAGAAAAAATAAGATTGATTTTTTAAATAATAAGTCTTAATTTAATTTGTTCAGGGATTTTCAAACAAAACAACTGGCCTGACGGAAACTGACACTCCGTATGGAATATGCTCAACATTTCGATTTTGTAAGTGTAAACAAAAAAAAAAGAATGCGCTTAAGACCCCACGGTAGAATAAGTTAAACTTCCTGAAACGTAAATTGTAATTTTTTAATCTGAATTTGTAGTTTTCAGTACTCTGAGACCAAAATAATTATATTTTTGGGCCCAAATCATTTTTTTTTTTACCAAAAATCATTCTGCTTTTGCCCAACACACAACAGCCAATTTGTGGTCCAAAAACTAATCACGTTAGTGATTACGAATGAAATGTCACACGATATCAAACGAGGTGTGTTATAAAAAACAATTAAAACGTTGAAAATGTTGCAACAAAGTACGGAATTATCACTTTGCAACAATTACCATGTTTACATGTATCCAGTTATCTGGATAAGTAAAAATGCGAATTTTACTTTTCTGGAAAACTGATCATGTAAACAAATCAGTTTTCTAGAAAAGACAGACTTATCTGGAAAACTAAATTCCAGTTGTACGAGCTAGATTTTGGGCGTTTTGCGCATTGAAAACTGCATGTAAACACCCGTGCATGCGAAAATTCAAAAACTTGGATCGAGATATTGTCGGATCGTTATAGTAAAAATACGTTAGGCCTACGTGCCAACGACATTTGGTGCTGAAATCAATGTGAAATCAGCTAAAACCACCATTTTTGGGATCAGAATTTGCATATTAGACACTATTGCAAAGATTCGAGCAAAAACCTCTTTCCTAACCACCATTTCATTTGCTTGGCTGAAATGGATCAACAGCCATTTTGTTGTTCCAGATAATCAAAGGGCAGTATGGGTAATTCTCGTAAGACGTCTCGTTTACCAGAAAACTAACGTCATGTAAACGCAAACGGTTATCCAGATAAATAAAATCCGAATATTCACTTATCTGGAAAACTGTGACCATGTAAACATGATAAATGTCATCGGGATCCGTAATACGCGCAACATTCTTACGCGCAACAATACCAATCGCTTGTAAGAATGGTGTTGCACAGTGCAAATATTCGTACATGCGGCCGGGCGCGTACGAACCACGTAGGCATGCGTGTGCGTGATAAACGGACGTCCAAATCGGCCGAAAATGTCGGCGCCGACTCCAATTCGCTTCGCTCGCGATGTCGGCACTGACTTCCCACCCAATCGGCGTTACTGACCACTCCACACACACAGTCCACACACACAGTGCTTTTCGTGACATCTCGTGATGCGACACGTCTCCTGTGACATCTCGTTTGGATTCACCTGTGCTGAAAGAAGTTTGACTACAAAAACATAACCTTTTTGATAACACAAATATCTTTCATTGGTACAGCTAAAACTACTAGCAAATCATTTGTCCGGAAATTATTGACAGCAAATATTGAAAAAACATATGATTACGTATGCCCATCAGCTCCGTATGTAGTACGTAGTACAGTACCCATGTATAATGTACAGTATCAAAAAATGCAGTTTTTGTTATTTTTTTCTTTCTATTTTCGCTTAGGTTTCCATGTCATTTTACGATTTTGGAAGAAGCATTCCTGTAGAAACACCAAAACATGGGGCCACATTAAAAATAGATTTGAGTTTTAACAAAGTAAACTTTTCAATTGTCTGATAAAACTAGCAAGTAATATTTATATTACTCATTACATTTTAGTTCATATTTTTGAATTCATCGAAGAGTTCATGCTCCAGTGAAAATGAATACAAAGAATGCTATCGTGAATGTTTGATGAAAAAATTTAAAGAACATTTGACATGCAGGTGAGAATGCGTGATGTAGACTGTAGAGTAACTAATACAATCAGGAAAATAAGAAAACATTTTCTTTGAAAGCTTTCCTTTTACAAAGACCGATTTACCACTATGTAAATGTTCGGATAAGACACACGAGCTATATGGTATTACGAATCGTTTAATTCAAACAACAGATCCAATTGGTGATTGTCTCTGTCGACGTCCATGCGAACATTTAATATTTATAACATACACTGATGCAGAAATAGCAGATGATAAAAACATTATATCTGTGTCACTAGCGATAACTAATGATAAAATCAATGTGTATGAAGAACGGTTCACATACGATGTTATTGCTTTACTATCAGATCTAGGAGGCAATCTGGGCCTATTTCTCGGTCTATCTTTAACTTCGTTGCCTGAAATCGCATGGTATCTAGCAAACATTCGGAAAAAAAAATGGTTAATAAGATTCGCCGTGTTTATGACAAATTCACAAAGAATATAATTGTGAGTCAACAAAGAAATGTAATTTCACTTGATCTTAAGACAATTCTGGTTATAATATGCACTGGATTCACTTTGTATTGCTTGAAAATTCGTGTAAGCTACTACATTGAAGAACCAGTAACAAAAACTGTAAGAATAGTTCCACGACGCTTTACCCAATATCCGTCTGTCACAATCTGTGGTGAAACACAAGATGATGAAATCGACAAAGCCAGATTGAATTTAATGAATCAAACTAACAAGACCTGCAATAACATATCACCGTGGCAATTGTTCAACGACGATTTATCATTGGACGAAATCTGGGAAAAACTCAACATCCACGAAACAATAACACTTGCCGGTAAAAACAAAGTAACTGAAACGGTATGGTTCTAAATAAAACCATGGGTAAAATCTTAGATTAAATTATTTGATATTTATAGTATTTTCTTGGATATAAAACAATGCTTAATGCATCAAAAAGCCTTATTCCACTTCCTTTCGGACATTGTACACACTTCAATACAGGTATATACGTACATAAACACGGGTAAATTAAAGGCCCACATAATCCCGGCCAGACAATACAAGGAGGGTCTCTAAAGATGTCTCAAAAAATTTACCATACAATAGCTTGAAGCGATCTTACCCTTTTATACAAAAAGATTTTTGAGACTCCCTCAGTGACTGTAAGCGTACATGTCATTTCTCTTTATGTTATTTTCTGTTGTGTCACCTACACTCTTGTTCGACTCAAAAGTGTGGCCTTCTCCTATTGGCCGAGCCGCATCACTCCTAACTCCAGTCTGTATTACTACCACTAGGAGAAGTAGTTTTTATTTGTATTATGTTTTGTGATTGCTATTACCATTTAAGTTGATATAATTTTAATTGTATTTTATTATAAAACGTTATTTCCATTTAGGAAATAAAGTGTTATGCACAAATAAATGTAAAACTCATGTTTGTTTTGTTTATTGGTTGCTTTGTCTGGAAAGCACAATATTTTTAAATTTTGGCTGTTACCTAGGAAATCGATTGCAATGTCTGTACATTGTAATGCATTTCTCGTGTTTGGGTCTATATTTTTGGATCACTGCACCAGTGATACGGTTCGGCCAATGGGAGAAGGTCACCCTGTTGAGTCGAACAAGAAATTAGTTTCTAAGTTCCGTTTTTGAGAACGACGATTGAGCGCGCTGAATGTAATTTTGCAAAAGGCTTGCACGATGTAAACTTACAATAGCCAAGAAGTAAAGTTAATTTTCAATTTTTAACTATTACAAACGTTTCATTGGAATCATTTACGATAAACAAGAAGACAACTCTTGCTTTACAGTGACCCTCATTGTATTGTCGGGCCGGTATTATGCGAGCCACCCGCTGTTATAGCACATTCACACTAAATGATTTCTACACTACATGGTGAAGGGTATGTGTTGTATCCATTTGGTATTATCCATTCAGCATTACTCAATTAATTAATTAATTAATCACCTATAATTAAAATTGCACTCTAGATCTAGCTGAAGCTTCTGAAAAATGACTGTGATCTTTCTAATGTTTTCCAGAAAAAACACACAACCTAATAGTTGACTTTACGTTTACATTTGAATTCCTACAACCCTCAGACGTATGCAACCATGATATGAAGGTAAGCTAAAATCATTAGACAGATAAATACCTTACCCTCAACAGATTAGAATCCAAACGACTGGATTCCTGTAAATCAGGATTTAAATTGATCAGTAAAGGGGTTAGCAAGAATTCTGTAAACCAGGAATGTGCATTTTCCCATATGGGTTTGAAAAGGTTTGTAACTGGAAAACTGTACGTGCAGAATGCCAGAGTAGATTGTACCATTTATTCAGCCCAGAAACAATGACATTGATAAATTTTTATTTTGCACATACAATCGCAGACCAAATACCAGGTGGCCCAAATAAAATCAATTGGCCGGACAGTATGAAGAGGGTTAGTATTGTTGGGCGGATTTTATTTAGGCCACCTGCAACCGGTACAATAGGTGTACTCAAATGAATTGTGACTGATTTGTCTGAAATTACTTGTTACTTGTTACAAGAAGTGATCCAATATGCATCCACATAATTTTTAATTATCTTATATTATTCAGTTATTCCTAAATAATCCAGCAGAGGAAGTTAACATTCTGG
Source organism: Strigamia acuminata (assembly GCA_949358305.1). Lineage (NCBI taxonomy): Eukaryota > Metazoa > Arthropoda > Chilopoda > Geophilomorpha > Linotaeniidae > Strigamia > Strigamia acuminata. Next base: position 6,015,570 of record OX442314.1, read on the forward strand.
AACCATTGGTGTTAATCTATGGATGGATAAATATTGTTGTACTTCGAGAATTTATAGTAACAATTTAAACAATATTATTTACAAAAAATACGGTACATCCTGTTTATAATGAACTTGATTTTATAAAATAGTCTGTGCAAAGAAATACAAAGCGCAATCCATGTGAAGATAACAAAACTACATATTTGATGTGTAAAAATGCTTGCATACAAAACAATTTATTTAGAAGCATTAACTGCAGGTATACTAGCCAATTGACACATTTTACTTTATTCACATCTCACAAGTCAGTGCTGATTTGGTGAATTGGCACGAATGTTTATATCTATCGAAACATCTATGTTCCCTTGTTTCACATTTATTTTTATTTATTGCCACATTTTATTGTCATCTATTTCTTAATTACTTGTTATAATGACTTCTTAGATTACCTTACATGACAGCATCAACTTTACCAGACTGCAACACTACAAAAGATGTTACTACCACTCATCAAATGTACTTCAATAACTACGCCTCGAATCAAAAACAGTGCAAATGTAAACGACCTTGCGAAAATAAGTTTTACCAAATCATTTTCCGTGGGAGTAAGTTATCAGTCAATTTTTTCACGCTTGCGATCTTTCGATTAGCTGATAGTTTGACCGAGACCATAGAAGAGAAACCGAAATATCCAATGTCTCAATTCTTAAGCGATATCGGCAGCATTCTAGGATTAGGTTTGGGAATGTCAATACTATCTTTCTACATTTGCATTCTAAACAGTGTTAATTGGTTCAGAGTCTGTTTGGTAAATCGTCGTTAACTTGTGGCATTGTTTACAATTTTCAAATCACAATTTTACAATTACACAATTTCAGACAATTTTTCCAAATTTTTCCAGTTGCCATTATATTTCGATTTGTGTTGTTGCAATACCGTAAAGCGGGGTGACTTTGTGCCACTTTTTGTTATAGATTTCAATAACAATCGTAGAAATAATCATATTGTTATAAAAATTGAATGGAAGGTGTATATTTGTATGTGCTAAACAATGGCAAGCTTAAAAAAAATTATAGTTATTACATTTTTTAAAAAAAATTTTAATTTAGCTGACCAATCTCACACCTGCTTGGGGTGACTTTGGCCATCAATTGGAAAACCATTGAAATCCAATGATAATGTTTAATCAGATAATAATTATAATAATAATTATAATAAGATTTTATCAGAAAACATTTAAAAATCATTTTGTCACATTTTAAAGTTTTTCTGACATTTTTGATGTTCAGTCTATAAATTCATGTGATCATGACTTAATTACAAGAACATTAGAAATTTATTTCTTACAAAAAATTGAAACAACAATAAAACTGCATTAAAAATGTCATAAATAATCACAGGTGTTTAAAGATAGAAAAATTAACAAATAGGAACAAAACAATCAAAAAATAATATTATAAACCTCCTGTCACCCCGTCTGTTGGAGTGGTGTAAAGTCACCCCAAAAAATGGCCAAAGTCACCCCAGTGATGATAACATGTTTCCCTGACTTTCCTGTTCATGATAGGTGCATGAAATTTTAACAAAACACTCTGGAGGGAAGGTCGTGAATGATCACAGATTAATACCATAAAAGGACATTGTCCTGACTCTAACCATTTCTGAGATATAAAATAATTTTTGCGTGTTTCTTTTTTTAAGTAAAAAATGTGCATCCACTTATGAATTTTTTTAAGTTTTGTGTGCATGCTGAGATAAAATCCAGCTGAATAGTGTCAAAGAGCATACTTTATAGCACACTTTCATATTTTTTAATTGTAAATATTGCTTGCTGCCTGTCTTTGGCAATGCAACAAATCTTTTTTTTCACTTTGGGGTAATCTCACCCCTTAAGCCAAAGTCACCCCACTTTACGGTAACTATTTTGTGATGATTGAACAGACGCGAATGAATAAGCGCGGAATTTTATTCCGCGCTCATTCATTCCTCGCCAGGTATTGTAACTCATTCATCACTGAATGCACCTCTCATTGTTCCAAGTCTGTGAACCACTCATTGTTTGTAGAATTTTGCGTCAGAGGTGCACATCAGCTCAGTACTCACCAACACAGAATTGCTATTTAGAAGCAAGGCAGTGAATCGCAAAAGGCAATCCCTTAATATTGACGAAATTGTCGCAGTTTTCAAATTTTTGACTGAAAATTTTATAACTACGTTTAAAAATACATAATTTTTCATGTTAAAACTCCTTAATGTGCATAGAACAAATATTGCTCACTCGCTCCTGGCGTTTGTGTCTGCAAGAAAGATGTAATCGTATTTCGTTACGAAATATTATTAATGTTTCTGTTGCAAAACTGTAAAGTATTGATTATTAAAACACCGGAAATATAATTCTTGAATGATTAATGTCCTTTTTAAGTACGAATAAAAAACATCGTAAAATTCACAAACCTGTTTAAACTTTTATTCCAAAGAAAGCAATAGCATTCAGCTGCCAGTCAGCCGAGCCAAACTATTGTAGCACACAAAACTGTAGCGTGTTAGGAGCAAACAAATTTAGAATTTGATAGATCGTCTTATTCCAAACTCGAGTCATCAGCCCAAAATCCGAGATCTTGTGTGATCTTGGGTGCCAAGCAGAGAAGCCAGCCCTAAAGCAACCCCACGCAATTTCTACAGTATACCATACTTGTAGTACCAGGACCATATGGACAAAATGCACAGAAGTAACCAGGTGTTCGTATGAAATCACTAAATGAGTGGGTTTTTGCAACTGAACAGGCAATAGAGTGTGAGTACCTTTTTTAATTTGCCAATCTTCTAAAGAAATAATTTGCACCGTACATGTTTAGCGTTGCACTAAGCTACAACAGTGCTTAGTTTGAATTTTCCTAAGTCGTTTTTATCGTATTTATGTTGAAAAAAGACAGTAGTTGTATTTAAGGATTTATCAATTTTCTCGCGAAAATAAACAGTGTCTGTTTGGGTCGAAAACAATTTTATTGAGTCTTTTGAGGTGTCCAAATACAAAATCAAAGGAACAAAGGCTTATCTCTGATAATTTATGACAAAAATTCCACACTTCCGATTCAGCGTCACCCAATTTCGCCCAAAACTCCCGCTGAATGTTGGCTTACGTTCTCGCCACCGCCTTGTCCCCCTCGATCTTACACATCCCCACCCTCTCTTAAACGCCAGTTTTTACAGTTATTGCCTCTATTGCCTATGACCTCCGCCGTTTAAACTGACCCCGGCACCTACATGAATACGGCGTCAATTTGATGCTTTTACGAGATCACTTTTTTGATGCGATACATTGCTTCTGTGACTTATCGCAGCCAAGTGAATACTATAATCGTATTCATATTTGCTTGGAAAAATAATCGCACAGGTCTAGCCATACCAGCCGAAATAGTATTCTATTCAAATTGATCCACATTGTTTCTAAAATTGCATCTTTAAAAAACTGATGGTATAACACCGTGGTATTGTTTTGGGTAAGGATGCCAGCTGGGCCTGCTTTCCAAAGACATAAAAAGACAAAATAGAAAGACATAAATAGAACATGAAGAGTCATAAAAATGACATGAAAAGATGTAAAAAAAAAGATATAAAAGACATAAAAAGATATAAAAGACATAAAAAGATATAAAAGACATAAAAAGATATGAAAAACATAAAGAGACGTAAAAATGACATGAAAAAACATAAAAAGACGTAAAAATGACATGATAAGACATTAAAACGAAATGAAACGACATGAAAAGACAAAATGAGAAGGAGGTGGGTCTAATTGGATTATGTTGATGAGTAGATATGAGCGGCTTTGAACCCGTGTATGATTTGGACGATTGGTGCCGCAATTGTACTTTCTAATTTTGAATTCTACTCTGTCATCGATCGCCGATTCGTCCACAGCATTTTGTTGACAAGGCTGTTTCATCTAAAAGTCAATGATTTCGATAACACGATACTGTCGCTCATTGACAGCAGACAACAGCTCGGTTGTTTTGGGATTATAATAGTTAAATGAAAAGTGCTGTGAATTTTTCTACTTGTGTAATGAAAAAATATTAAAAAGACGATTGGAGTAAGCTCAACCATAAAAACTGGAAAGATCATTGAGCTCTTGGACAGTGTCGACTACAGCATTCCCGTTTTGGGATTAAATGATTAAACTGGCAGTGCTGAAAAGATAGCCGTCTAAATCAGTGATAAAGCTTAGGAGTCTGTTGCCCATAATCTTTGTCCAAGACCACTTTCGGGGTCGTAGCCACTGCAAGAATTATAGATTTACAAAATTTTAGTCTTGTAAATTTATTTTTTAAAATGTCTGTTTACAATATTTGTAAATTTACATTAAAGTTAAATGACATTTAAAATTTAACAATTAGATTTACATTGAAATTAGGAAAAAGTTAAATTTAATATTTCACATTACGACAACTTGTGCATGACGCATGTTTTAACGCATGTCCAAGACACTGTTGTTGTCTTTGTTGGGCCCTAAAGCATTCAGGTTATGACATCTGATTAGTGTCAACTAACCAATCTAATCCAAAGCTAAACTATTGTTCTCCTTTTACCAAAGGTGGGGAATCTTTCTTCTGCCAAGGGCCATTTGGATATTTACAACATCATTCGCAGGCCACACAAATTTTTCAACTTAAAAATTAGCCGCTTATGTTTGGTCAAACATTTAATTAACTCACCCACTATCGATAACTGGAACTGCCTCCGTTTGTTGAGACGTGTGATGTAGGCCGGTATTGATGACGCTGATACTTGCAATTGCTTTTCCAGGTTTGGGTCGGTCAGTTTGGAATTTCGAGTTCCACCTGTGAGAGCCTCGGCAGAGCCAGACCAAATAATTTTGCAGTCATTGCACGCCTGATAGTGGAGTTGGCCGCTTCAAACATATCTGTGAAAACTGGCGTTTTACTCCAGTCTAACATTCCCTTTAATGTGTTGTTTTATTCTATAATTTTTGTATTTGATTTCATAACAATTTAATTTGGGTGCACATTCCCTTTAATGTGTCATTATTATTGTTATTTTGTAAAACTTGATTTAATAATGTTTAATGTTTAATAATTTGATATTTGTTCTTATTAATTCTTATTATAATATTTTAGTGTCTTTATTTGCTAATTTTTATATTTCTTGATTTGACATTTTGCATTTGCATTTATTATGTTTTTTATTTGTTTATTTACAATTTAGTGTCATTAACCTTTTTAATTAGATTGGGTTAGATTTGTTGTCACTCAACCTGGCTTCAGCTCCCCTCTTAAGAATGCAGCTGAAGCCAATTAACGGATTAGTGTTGCTCCAATAGGAGCGTTTCTTGTATATAGTTTTTGTGAGACAATAAACTTGACCCCAGTGAACATACAAATTTCATGGTGACAACAAGCATCCATTTTATTTCAACCAACATCACAATTTACAAAGAAACCAGAGACTTAAGATTATACAAAAAGAAGTTTGGATTCAACAATATCATTATTAAATTTAGCACCAAGTCGATTACATCTCTTCGGTTACACTCTTTCCCCACACCAACACTCCAACTTCTCCATAACCAAAATGAAATAGTGTCTTGAAGTCATAATTAGCCATTAGCAAACACTTTTTGTTCAAGCTGTATACTTAAACTGGAAAATTGAACTCTGTGTATGTCAATTTATGCAGACGTTAGTTGATTTTCTTGACATATTTAAAAATTGGCACCATTTTGTTTTTCAGTTTGGCCGTCCCTCTGCATGTTTGCTCAAGCAAACAAACACTTTGATCAAACTCATTCAGTATCTCTATGAGCTTGGAAGGTACCAAAATAATGGAAAATAATAATTTGATGTGGAGATACAGAAAAGGGAAAAGACAACTCCGTCTGACAATTCACCGATTAATGAAGGATGATGCCACCAAACCCAACTGCGATATAATTGGATTGGAAGATTTCGTCAACAGTAGGAAACGTTGGAGGAGCAAACATCGCATCCTTTGGCTGCTTTTATTCTCATTTTGCATGTGCATGCTCACATATCAGACATACGACAGAATAATGCATTACTTCAGTTATCCTACAGCTGTCGACGTGACGACTAGATCAGAAAATGTTACTTTACCAGACTTAATGGTCTATAGTACAGACACAAAGAAAATGAATAGGCTTTGGGAAGAAACTCCTACAGCAAATAAACGAACATCAGAATCCATTTCATGCGATAAGATGCTTGAAGAGCTAATGAGAATTAAAAACCCAACTTACGATATGGATACACTTTGGAAAGCAACTAACAATACTGATGACATCGACAGTATAAAAATGAAAGTAAAAATTAAAATAAAATAAAACAATACAGAAATCCAGTTAAAAATCACAATTTAAACTACATTTGCATAGGGATATTCAAATACTACTGTTTTCCAGACGGAAACTGACAGTGCATTAGGAATATGCTCAACATTTCGATTTGGTAACTACAAACAAGCATTTATCACTACTTTCATGGTTACACTAATATTATTCATTGACATAGCTGAAGCTTTTAGCAAATCATTTGTCGGAAAGTTACTGACAGTGAATTTAAATAAGAATTACGACTCGATGTGCCTTGAGCCTCATTATCTGGTAACTTAATTAAATCACAATAGCAATTGCTGCATTAATTTTCCTCTTTGCCCTTAGGTTTATCTGACATTCAATAATATTGGAAATCACATTTTTCTATCAATGATGTATCCTGGTTCAACAACTAAAATAAATTTTAGTTGTAACAAAGTAAAGTTTTACCTAAAAACTTGAAATTCCTGGGCAACACCTTTTAATGTTTTCATTTGTAGTTCATATTGCAAAATTCACCAATCAGTTCATGCTCTAACGAAGACGAATACAGAGAATGCTATCGGAATTGCTTACTTAACGAATTTAAGAAACTAAAATGCAGGTAAGAACATGTGGTGAAAATGCTTCTTGTTTGGTATCACAATTAAACAGCTAATTAAATATATTCTATACAAGATTTCCATTCATGAAGTTAGATTTGCCACTTTGTCAATTAGCACATGATTCAAAAAAGATGTATTCTCGTGTTACGTACTTGGTTAGATATAAAGAACCAATTACTGATTGCCAATGTCGACGTCCTTGTCAACATATAACTTTTACACCATATATTGATTTAGGCAAAGCTAATAATGATAAAATGACGAGTTTAACATTAGCAATAACTAATGAGAAGGTCACTGTTTATGAAGAACGGTACACTTATGACGTTATTGCCTTACTATCAGATTTAGGAGGCAATCTGGGCCTGTTTATTGGACTATCCGTAATCTCATTACCTGACATCATTTGGTATTCATATTATGTTGCATCAAACATTCGCCGAAAAAGATCCGTCAACAAGATGAGGCGTCTGTATGAAATGTGCAAAAAAATAATTGATGAGACTGAGAAGCCAACCAAAATACATCCAATCTTAGAAAAGTTGAAGATAATATTCGTATTAGTTGTTGCAGGATTTACTTTGTATTGCCTGCACATTCGTGTCAATTACTACCTCGATGAACCGGGCACAACAATCGTTCGAATAAGTCAACGACGCTACACCGAATTTCCTTCTGTCACAGTTTGTGGAGAAGAATTCAATGAAGAAATGCACGAAGCCCGATTACACTTACTTAAACAACCCAATAAAACTTGTGACAACATATCACCCTGGCAATTGTTCAACAGCAAATTGTCATTGCAAAACATCTGGGAATCGCTTAATATTGACAAAATGATTGCTGTTAGCCCTGTTGGGACTGGGAAAGATGTAACTACATTCAATCATATTCCTCAAACAAAAACCAAACAATACAAGTTTTATGTTTACAGGTACCAACAACTAATCTTATTTCACTTCCATTTGGTAATTGTTCACAAATTAGAAATGGTAAATTATAAAATTGGTTTCTGATTTTAGTTACCGGTAATTGATGGTTGTATTTAAATTCTACTTTTGAATTCTGGAATGTTTAATGTTTCTTTTTTTTCCTGATTTATTTAACTGTAAAAATTGATTTCCTGCAGACGAGTTGGAAAATTAATTCTGGCTTTACCGCTGTCTTACAGATAAAACAAGCACAAAGACCACTAAGCTAAACATGCACTTTCTTAGATATCTACATCCTCTAGAAGCTTGTGATCCCCAGCTTAAGGTGTGTAAAAAAACATTTTCACTCGAAATCACCTGTAATTTTGCAACCAAACTGGAATGTGTTTAATTGACAGTCCCGGTGTCTTTTTAAGCAACATTTTTAAATAAGATGCCGAGAAAGTCTAATTATTCGAGCACAAAGCCACAAAAAAAGTTCTTAGGATAATCCTAAGCTGAAATAGTAATAAAAATGGTTCGTGTTTTGTTCGGGCACACATTGCTAATTGTGAATAGAAAAATAGAAAAAATAGTTTTTGTGCACATAACTAACAGTTTTAATTGTTAATATAAATATTTTGGATTATAATAACACGCAGCTAATCATAAATAATCGGGAAGAGGAAGTTAACATTTTGGCACCATTGACCATAAACTATGGGTGTGTCAACGACGTAGTACTTCGAGACGTTCAGGTAGAAAATGAAATAAATTTATAAATGCTGATATTAAGATTCCTTTTACGAAATAGATCATACGAAGAAATACAAAGCACAATCCGTGTGAAGCGGACAAAAGTGCTTATCTCAAGTGTAAAAGTGCTTGCTGGCTTAACAATGTATTTCGAGGTGTTAAATGCAGGTAAAGTTCACATTTCTTTTCATACATTAGCTCCAATTTTATCACATCTATTTTCATTTTCGCCGTTTTAAACGTCGACTGGGCAGCTAATCCGCGGTCAGTTTTCGGTTGGCAATGGATTATTGCACAAGCATTAACCACCCACAAACTTGCAAGCTTGTTTTGACATGATAGCGATTAAAGATTCATTTGCTGCATCACCAGATTGAATCTGATCGAAAAACACCTAACCCTTTTCAGCAGATAAACTGCCACCATTTGCATCTTTGACCAATCTCCTCTTTGTTTCAGATTACCATACATGGGAAAACCTAATTTTCCAGTTTGTAACACTACAAGTGCCGTAACTACGGCTCATTTCACGTATTTAAGCAACCTTGGCTCGAATCAAAAACAATGCAAATGCAAACAACCTTGCAAAAATATTTTTTACAAATTTATTTTTCGGGAGAATAAATTGCCAAAAAATAAAGGCCTACTAATAATATTCCAATTTGCTGATAGCTCTGTCGAGATTGTAGAAGAGAAACGGGCATATCCAATATCTCAATTCTTAAGCGATTTCGGTAGCATTGTAGGACTGGGCTTGGGAATGTCACTTCTCTCTTTGTACAATTGGATTTTAAAAACTTACAATTCGTTTCAGAAACAAAATGTGAGCTGTTGATTTACTCTCTAATGAGTGTAAATAAAATATTACTAATATTAGCTAAGCACATGTAAAAATTATAATTACCGTAGATCAAAAAATAAATCTATCATGACGACACTTGTTAGTTCAACATGCACCAGCAAAATGATTATTGTCAAAGTCAGAGTCTGTCTCCAGTCTGTCGCCCAGTCCGATTTTTTGTGTCCTTCTAACTCCATACGAACTTTATACATCGTATTTAAAAATGAATTAAAAGCACATGGTTGAGACGTCATATATTCGTTTGAATGCACACAAAACTAATTCTATTTCTGTTCCCAATTTTAGATTTAGTTGGGTAACTTGTGTAAGTTTGTACTTTTACCTATCGATGTAACTCATTTCAAATTATTGAGCAAAAATGGTTGTTATGACTAAATTAGAATGCACACAGCAGAGAATATACACAATAAAAGCAAGTTAAGTACTAATCGAAACACACTTTTCACATGTGGCAACTCACTTTCCTAGTGCAGTTTCTAAAATGTTTTAGTGTTGTAACCTACTGGTGTATCTATCATATTTCACATTAATAAAACAATTTATAATGTACTCAAATAATAGAAAAATAAAATAAAACTTAGAAATTTATATCCAGGCCCATTAATCCACGTTTATTTTCATCTATTTTTGCTTTCGAATTTTTTTCTCGACGTCATCCCTACCTTATTTCTTGTCACAATTTTTAACCAACACGCATTGTTAGTTTAACATGCACGAGCAAGAATCATTATTCTAAAATTCAGGGCTGGTTCCATGTCTATCAGCGCACTAAGTAGTTTATAAATCGTATTTATAAGTGGTGGATTAAAGCCACGTGTTTTGTAACAAATAAAATTTAATTCATAACATTATGAACATCAATAAGTTCATTCTGTGCCAAGAAATCACTCACCGTTGACGGTTCGAATGTCAGATGCCTCCTCGTCGTGTTTCTGTCCTCGTTTGCCGAATCGCGTCGCTCGTGAGCGACTGCTTTCCGCTTCTCGTCTGTTGAATTTGATGAGATAAAAAAAAAGTCGAATAGTTTACTTTTATGCCAGGGAATCGATTGGCTCCAGTATTAAGACGATCTAAAGTCACCCTAGCTAGTTGTGAGCGATGTTTCATCCGCTAAGATGATGCGTTTGTTTTTAGTTTGGCGGCCATTTGTGTTTCTGCAGTTCGATTATGTCATTTCTGTAATTAGAAATCAATAAACGTTTGTTTAAATGGTAATGAAATATTGCCTTGTTTTTTTTAAATAATATTTTACAATTTTTATATTTGAATTTTATAATTAAATTGGTCTTTTTTCCGATGTATTTTAAGGCAGTTTTGGGGACCGGGCACTGTGATTGGCCGAAATGATCGCGTGGGCTCCCGATTGTGACGAACAGGTTCTGGGTTGCTCTTTTGACAATGTTTTCATTTTATACGGATTGTCTGCCCCAGAAAAGTTTTGTATGTGTGTATATTGTTTTGTACCTAATTTACGAGTATTTAAAAATTGATGTTTTAAGCTCATTGTGGAATTTTCTATGTTTATGGAAGAAATTCAAATTTTTGATGACAATTTTAACAGTTGATGATTGTAGGTAACAATTTTAACAATCGATGGCGCTGTAAAATTTTCTCTCAACAACGAGGATAATGTGATATGGCATCTGGCGAAATGGCTTTGTTAAAACGTTCAACGGGTGGATCCAGTGTATGTGGTAAGACCTTTGTTGAAATACATCACAGTCATGGCACTTACTTGTGCTTAAACCACAGATTAACTGATAATTTAAGGTGAAAAAGGAGAGGAAGGATTTTAATTTATTTGCGCCAGATGAGCAGATGACACGATATCATTGACAGTTCAGCTATCCGCGCATGCCTGAACTATGAGCCGCTTTGTGACTTCGGATATACGAGTATTGTTCTTCATTTGAGGCTCCATGCGTGTTGAGAGATATGAACGTATTACCATATTATTAAAATTATTTTTTGTTCTTTCACCAGGCCAAGAGACTATTCACTCGATACATTTCTGGCACACCAGCAGAAGGGATTTGCATATACCGTATTTTACCGAATAAGAGTCGCCCTCGAATTGTAGCCGCCCTTGAATAAGAGCCGCGACTAAGAGAGGCAACTTGAAATAAGAGCCGCCCTCGAATAGTAGCCGCGGCTTATGTTACGTTCAATGAACGTAACATTGACATTGGCCACTATTTGAAATAAAAGCCGCCCCCGAATTGGAGCCGCCCCCGATTTGGAGCCGCGGCTCAAAGTGCCCGTTTTGAATAAGAGCCGCGGCTCTTATTTGGTAAAATACGGTAATCACTTTACACGTTTTGTATGACACATTGAATGTTTACAACTTGTGGTGACCCAGTTGGATAGGTGTCCCCCCAGGGCGGATACTAGTCCTCTGAGTCACTATGATTGAAGAGTCGTTCCCCCCGAGTTGGCTCCACCTCCCCATGGCAGGTGTGTGCCCCGAGGGGGAGGAAGCGGCTGGTGGTCAGCCCCCATTGGTTGACCGCCGGCCCTTCACCCCACTGCATAAAAGGCTGTGTTTCCCGCCTAAAGTCAGAACTTACACAAACGACACCAAGAACACAGCAACTACCTCACCGTCAGGCCAACTTCAACTACAAGTTAGGATTGATCGAGGATCACTGAGTAAAGTGCAAACTGTAACTCTCACGAAGTCACTTGCGAGCTATTCCTGCGAAAGCACGAGAATAGCCCTTGTGAAATCACCCAGAATAATCGCCCAGACGATTATTCGCCGAAGTAAGTGTCCGAGTGCTTTGTAGGGAACCCCAAAGTTCCTAGACGAGGCCTCTGCGACGCTAAACCAAACCCTAAACAACAGGCACGGATAGAAGACTCGAAAGAGCATTCCACCGCGTCCGTGAAGACGAATCCGTGACGAATTAACGACAACTCGAGACGCCGCCTTTGTTCCGCCGACCACGCGGAATCGACGACGCCATCTTGAGAAATCCTTTGTTCGACGCTGACCACGTCGACTCTAGAATTATTACTGAGTGTATTTTAAAGGCATAAAGCCTGGTGAATAAATTACCTGTTTATTTACATACATTTGGTATTCATTTGGGTATTTGCATAATTGATCACAGGTAAAGTATTATACGTTAGCGCCATTTAAACCTATACGAAGTAGGACGCGACACGTGGGGGCCTGTCCGGGATTTAGAAATAAATCTCAAATCTGAACTTGTGATCTCTCAATAAGATAACCCAAATCGTAGAATTACCGAAAGAAAATGTCAGACAAAGATGAGCAATCCGCGTCTGAAACCGAGCAGAGAATGCCCGAGAAGGGAAAAAGGACCTCCGACTACCACCTAAGGTCGGATGGTCCCGTCCCTGAAATGTCCGCAAAGGCGAAAGCCCGAGCGAACAAAAGGAGAGCGAAGGCGCAGAAAGAGGAGCAAGCTGCATCGCTCGCGGCCCTAGACGGGCCAGAGCGAGAGCGGGTTCCCTTGAATATGCAAACCTTCGAAGATACCGATACGGAAGCCCTAGAAAATCGAGAAGAAATTCACGACGTATCACCGGGACGAGTATCGATATTAATGGCCGAGGAGACAGATGAAACTCCAAAGAAAACGGCCACGGTCGGCACGAACCCATCGCCACCAACGGCTCAGACGTCCGTGAAGCAAACCCCACGAAAAAACGACGGCGGGACCCCGATAACCCCCCGAGTTACGGCGAGTCCTGCAGTTGTTTCCTTCGAAGTATCTCACCTAATTCGGTTGACGCAGCAAGCTGCCCAACTGAAAGCGATGATAGACATTCCAGTAGGAACGTCAGTCTGGGAATCGATTACTC